>JAHKQU010000024.1:10282500-11655332 GCA_020383195.1 Neomicropteryx cornuta
AGATATATTCTGTACCATTTTAATTGTAATTAACATTAACACGGTGGTATTTTTCACTTTTGAAAATACGATGACAATATGATAATGATAACGTTAGAAGGTCAAATAACGTGACAAAAAACACATCGCAGAATTGTATTCCGTACAGTCATGGGCATAGTCGCGTGGATAGAACGTAACACAATGACTAGGCACTATTCCCGATTTATAAACATAAGTGCCCTGGGGCCACGAGCTCACGGGGCCCCCACGACCCCCTAATATCCTAATCTTATAAAGAACTTCTAGCCCCTGGCCAGCAAACTTCAACCAAGCCTGGATTTAACCGAAGATTATAATTTAAATTGTTATTAATATTTAACCTTTCATTTATGTACTACATTTTATTGTCTAATATACTTGTCATTATTTTATTTTATTTTAAACAGCTGACAATGAATTAGCATTGCTTGGCTGTGAATGGACGCGATTTCGTCACCGCTATGAGCCAGCTTCAGTAACGCAGCTATTCGTTGCGCTAGAATAATAGAGTGATTTAAGGCGCCCCGGGACGCATTTGTCCTTGAGATTAGAAAGAGTAGGCTTTATTCGAACATTGACGTGGAGAAAAGAGACGGATATACTCGCCGAACGCGAATTCGTTACATTTGGAATCGACGAAACATGTTTTTTTGTATTTAAATAATTATTATCATTTGAAAAAAATGTTTTTTTTTAAGTAATGTCCTAGATTATTATATTGTCTATCTTTAGAAAGAAAAATTAGGTTCGCCTCACTTACACAACTTAAAAAAAAATCGTTGCAAGAAAAAAACAACACTTTCATATTTATTTATTTTCATTACTATAATAAGGTGTATTTCGTTTTTTTTTTAGGCAAAGTACTAAATTAATATATGTAGAATATTGTGGTATTTTTAGTTTTAGCCATTTGTTGGGAATAACTTCAACAAAATGCACCAAAATACGTTACAAAACACGTTTTAGTGACTGGTGGCGCCTTAAACGGTGTCGCCCTATAACGCGTACATTTATATTGCGTGGTTTGTGTTTTGTTGGACACTAAAATAATTGTAACAATTTAGAAGTTACAGACAGATAAATGGCTGACACACTTTTATTTTTTCACAAATCTGCACATAAGACTAGGTAGGATTTTGGTTTAATGCGTTTATGTAGTTGACTGTCATTTAGTTTGTTTAGAAAACAGGTTAAGCGTAGTACTTTTTTTTTGGTTCTCTGATATTATGATTGCCGCCGCGTCCCAGTCATCTAGTCATTCAGGTTTTGCGAAGAACGCCCAAAAATGCTGGCTCCAGAGGCGAAATTGAAATTCTTCGAAGATACTACCAAAGAAGCCGCCACAGATTTGGGATACGAGGACATCTCTGTCGATTTCAAGAATATATCTGAGTTCGGAGTAAACTATCTCGGAGATATACTGAAAGCCACGGTATCGTGCACCAAAGATGGCTCGCCGAAAACACTATTCTTTGTGGCCAAAGCCGTACCAGATAACGAAATGCTGAGGAGGAAACTGCACGTCGGCGAGAAATTTAACAACGAAGCCATCATATACAGTACGATATTGCCAGCATTCGACGAATTGCAGGCGAAGCACGACGTCCAGGATCCGCTGAAACATTGTGGCGTCTTCAAAATAGTGTCCGAAAAACACAAGGAAGTCATGCTCATGAACGACCTGACCAGTCCCGGATTCGACTTCGAACAGAGCAGGATTGGCACGGTGCTCGATCTGGAACACGCCAGGAGCGTCTTGAAAAACATCGGGAAGATGCACGCCCTGTCGCTCGCTACGGACAAACACTCTCCTGGATTTCTGCAGACGGCGCTTACGCCCCTTTCGGAGATGCTCGAAGGCAACCATGTAGTCGTCAAAAGCGGTATCGAGGTGTCAATAGAAGTCGTGGAAGATCAGATTGCCAAGGACAAGCTTTTGAAAACTCTACCCACGCTCGTTGATTACATAACGAACGTTCTCGATCGCAACAATCTTCCGCCTTACGCCGTTTTATCTCACTGCGATATCTGGAGCAACAATGTGATGTTTAAATACGAAGCAAGTAAAACGTTACTTTAAAGTTTATTTTTCTTTACAGATATTTTCGCTTGCTTGAATTTCCCCCAGCAACCATTTGGTTTTTTTAACAGCTGAAAATCGCCTGAAAATACGAATGACACAAACTTTGACAATATTGATATTTTTTTGTTGCAGCTTAGGATAGCAAAATATTTTTAAAATTACTATGAAGGTCCTGTACTTGGCGCAGTATGACGGTTTACACCCAGTTTCACAAAAATGCATTTTTAACACTCTTTAGAGTAAAATATTATCAAATATTATATAACCATAGATGGAATAAGAAAAAGATATTTTAATAAAAATTAAAATGATGATTAAAAATGATTAGGATGAAGGATTACTCGAGGTGAAATGATATTGATTATGTATTTCATCACAATCCCACCTCCTCACTACGGCCACTAACAGGTACTTCAGGTGACAGATGAGTTTCTACTTTTTCTCCATCTGTCTAATAATGATTATAATCAGTGATTAAACAATCAATAAAACTTAAATAGCATTATATATGTAATTGTATAATTGGGTTGTAAAGATATTTGACTTATATTTGCTGCTATTAAAAAACAATCATAAATATAAGTCAAATACGTTTACAACTCAATTATATAAATAATACGCACACTAATTGTGTGCTTTAATTTTACACTTTTTACATAGCCATTATTTTTATTCTTATTAACTTCATACATAGGTACGGCACTCACGAAAATCATCTCATTTCACCATCATCCTTCATCCTTCATCATAATCACATATCCATTATGTTTAATTTTTTTGTTAAAATATCATCCTTTTCTTATTTCATCTAATTAGATGGTTATATATTTTACACCGAAACTATTTTGCTAGTCGCCCTATTGTTTTTTACCCCGTCCGGCCAGACTCCAACTTAAGGCGCCCCGGGACGCATTTGTCCTTGAGATTAGAAAGAGTAGGATTTATTCGAACATTGACGTGTAGAGAAGAGACGGATATACTCGCCGACTCATTTGGAATCGATCAAACATGTTTTTTGTATTTAAATAATTAATATCATTTGAAAAAATGTTTTTTTTTAAGTAATGTCCTAGATCATTATATTGTCTATCTTTAGAAAGAAAAATTAGGTTCGCGTCACTTACACAACTTAAAAGAAAATCGTTGCAAGAAAAAAACAACACTTTCTTATTTATTTATTTTCATTACTATAATAAGGTGTATTTCGTTTTTTTTTTAAGCAAAGGACTATATTAATATATGTAGAATATTGTGGTATTTTTAGTTTTAGCCATTTGTTGGGAATAACTTCAACAAAATGCATCAAAATACGTTACAAAACACGTTTTAGGGACTGGTGGCGCCTTCGGTGACACGGAAATCTCGTTGCAAGCGACACCGCGACAGTAGCCCCCGGTTTCAGCTAAAAATCACTCAGTTATTTTGTAGAAAGGTGATTTGAAAGTACTTTAAATTGCATTGTGAGAACAAACCCATTTGATAATTCAATACATCTTGATGTGCACAGAATTAAATTATTTCACAGAATTAATATTCACTGTGCTGTGAGTGCGTGCTCGCGTTATCAGATACGACTGTCAAATTGAGCGTTGCTTTATCGGTTATGTTAGGTTAGGTTAGATGGGTGATTTTCACCGAATAACCTATAAATTGGTACCTATATTATTTTCCACGATTAACCGGTAAATTGGTATATAATCTTCTCCGTAACCATTATTAGTGGGAAATTCAAATTTACACAATGGCCGGTAAAATTGTTAAACACATCACGAGTACCATTGTTATGCCTCGGCACCAAAATACGCGTTTCTAATACATAAAGAATAGAGTGTGATTAATATTACTGAATATTATAATTTATTTATTAAAATGAATACCTACTTAATTAAAAAAAATATGGTGCGTTTGCAGAACTATGAGTTTGCCCTCTAGACTTATGCACATACTGTTGATAAAGTTAAGTATATTTCTGGGTGCGATGATTTGTATCTCTTCAATGATAACCACAATACCAAATTCAGCGAGGTCGATGTACTTGACCTCAATACTATTCTGACCTACAAATTGTTGCCTGGGAAAATGAACCTTGCACGATGAATGGAAATGTGTAAAATCTATGATGGGCATAACACAAACGCGGCCTAGTATTTAGTAGATCTTTTTTTTAATGACACAAAAATATACATTTATTGAAAATTTAAACATTTTTAGGTTAAAATTTTCATATTAAAAAACTAAATCAAAAATCTCCAATTTTAGGCATATTTTGTTATTTTATATCGAAGTTGTTATACCATATATCTCAAATCGCTTAGGTAAATACCTCCTCCACTTTATTCTCATCATAAAACTATATTTATTTTATATGTTATATTTCTGGTTTCAAAAGCGGGTGATTGCAAAAATACTATTTAAAAAACATGGTATATTCTTTTTTTTTATAATATTTCTGCATAATTTCCTTGGGTAATTCCTTAGGATAATAAATAATAATAATTTAAATAAACTAGATTTCTTGTGGATATCTCTTCTAAGACCTTTGAGAACCTATAAAATGGGGTTTCCGAGATTTCCTGGCAGAACCTGCACTTGCCATTTGCTGATATATTAATCAACTCAGTTCTGGTCTAATCCTTAGATGGTTTCGGCTTAATTTTAGTAGCTTGGAAAGTCTTTTTTTATAAGAATCCTAATATAACTTCTTCGGTTTGCGATTATCAGGTCAAAATTCCTAACAGTTCTTTAATCTTTGGTTTATAGTCCAGATTCTTAGCAGTTTGCAGAAAGTGCTTTCGCAAAAGGATGTATTTAAAATCTCTACTGTACTGTCCTTTCCGGTAGTTTATCTACCAAATTACCAACAATAAAATATTTATCAATATATTATATTAAGAATATATCTTCTAATTACGAGGAAAACTAATTTCAAACTAAAAAAATATAATAATTTGAATGTTTGAGGGCGTTATATTATGTTTGTCGTGGTGTGGCGCGCAGGGGCGGAGTTAAGAACTTGAATGGGTGCGGTACTGAAAATAGCTAAGTATTTTCTTAAATATGCTCGGCGCAACGTGGCGCAGCGGACAAAATAATTATCGGTGAAAAATAACAAACTATATTCATAATATCACATTTTTTTTCAACCCCCTAAAATGACAGTAGTAATTTAGAATAAACCCTTTATATTTATTTATTTATTCAACAGGTTTACCCACGTATACTCTTAATTCATAACAAAGGCATAATAAAAAAATGATTATACATAATAAAAGTAAAATCAAACATTAAAAACCAAACACAAAGAATAACCACAATTAATCGTGAAAAATGCTCTCAGGCGAAAAATATAAACCCAATAATTCAAGTCGATCTCCACCGAAATGGGGTTTAATATTTCGAATGCTCGCCCAATCGGAATATATTTTGGGGGCGCGATCCGTTATTTCATAGGGACAATGGTTTACAAGTAATTTTTAAGATCTTAATTTTTTTTTACTACTCTTTTCAGGGCGATACACTGGTAGAATCCCTATTACTCGACTGGCAGATCGTGAGGTACCACTCCCCGATCCTGGACCTTCTCTTCTTCCTGTTCACATCTGTCGACGACGACGTCAGAGCGGCGAACTTCCAGAGCCTTCTCGATCTGTACTATTCCACACTCTCCGGATGCCTCAAGGATCTGAAGTGCGACGCTGACGAATTGTTCCCCAGGAAGGCTTTCGAGGAACAGCTGAAGCGGTTCGCCGAGTTCGCTCTGCTATACGTTCTCTTCATGTTGCCATATTTCACGGGCAAACCCTTCGACCCCACGAAGATCAACCTGGCCGAGGGGGATATTCCCGAATTGACCGATCTGTATAAGAGGAAAGTAAACGCGACCCTTAGGGATTTCATAAACAATAAATTGTTCTAGATGCCTTTCCACCTCGGCGGGGGATAGGGTGAAGGGCGATAGGGGCGATTGCCTTCCCTAAGAATCCTAAATAATTTAAAAATTGCACGTCGCACCCTCTTTTAGTAAGAGCTTTGTCAAGTTTCGACGAGTCTTACAGGGAGCATTTTTTTTTCATATTATTTCTGCCAAAGGAAAAATATGGGTCCTAGCTTTGAACACACTGCTAGGAATTCCCGTTCCTGTAAGATACATCCCATTGCAAATTAACTAAGCCTCTAATAGCCCTGGAAAATTCGCCCTCCCTAAAAATTGACTCCAAATCAGATACCTAAGTCTGTTTTACATCGAATTGATCAAATATAAGGAAAAAGGCACCTCAGTCAGAAAGGTTAAATAAAGAGTAATTTATTTAATAATTACTATGGCTATATTTTATCAGCGAAACTTAGTTTTAGTAAAATAAATAAAAGAATAAATATATATGTGTTTTTTTTCGTATGCTTGTGTGGTAAACATAAATAGGATTGATAATTAAAGTGGTTTATAGATTGCGAACTGTCAAACCATTATTTAGTAAATAAAACATAAGATAAGATAATTTATATCCATAAATAAACTTGTTGTACAGGAATGATAATTACAAATTATTGGTACATACACTTCAAAGTGTAGAAGAAAACAGAATTCAAAAGTAGAAAATAGAATAAAAGAGCAGAAAACTGGCTAATATAGATCTTCAGAGGAAAACGTGAAGGGATAACTTCGGATTCCTTTTTGAGAATATTGCGCGCACGGAGGAGTGTGAGATTTGGCATTAGTAAAGTTTATATGGAGAAGAATTGGGGATAGCTAAAAATATCTATTAAATATGTTATAAATACATTAAATTCAATAAAATAAAACTGAAAGATTGACTGAATGAGTTAAGATTTGTGAATTTTGTGTCATTACAAATGTTCCTTTTTCAATAATCTGTCACTGTCAAGGCAAAAAAGCATAATTATTAGGTTAAAAAAATGAGTTTATTTTATTATATAAATTAAACTCTGTATAATCTTAGTACCAATAGTTTCATTTTTTTTACATTCATTCGCACCTATCTTCCATTATGCCTACACATAGATCTGACGTGAGATACAAATAAGAAGGAGGAATACATATTCGCGTGAAAGTCGAAATGATAATTTAAATAGTGTAAATAGTATTACAAAATGATGAAATTATTTTGAGGAGACAATTAAATGTGCACTGAATGACATTCCGAGAAATTTCAATACTTTTGATGGTGGATTAATACATTAACAATGCAACTTTTGCGATGCAAAACATTTCAAATGTGAGGTCACTTTAGGTGAAAGGCTGCATTCACTTCATGTTGTCATAAGGGTAAATCATATTGGCCTTATCATAATAAATACTTCAAATTATTGTAAAATCCACTAACATCAATGTACCTAAAATAAAAGGTATACTCACCGTAATATAGAGGTATAAAACTTCAATAATGCTTAAACTTAAAAATTTAATACACTTTTACCTATTAAACCTTGAATGCAGGTATATTTAATACCTGCATATCAATCGCTTTACAAGAGGAAATAAAATACAAGAGTTGTAGTTAAATAGTGAATAGCGTATAAATAATGATAACTGATTCATTAATTAACTATCTAAATTCTTTAAAACTATAAATATTTTTATCCAGAATAAATTTCTTCGACCTATGCTTAAACTCGCGAAAATTATTGGGTAACATATTAAAATAACTAAAGCCTATTTTTTTTAAGGAATTCTGATCTAGGTTATACGCAACTATTTTGGGCTCTACTCAACTAGGCCAAATGGGAAGGTGGTGGTAATGAAGCGCTAAAAATGGTATGACCATTGTGGATTCAAACCCGCGTCCTTTGGGTCAACAGTCCAACGTCCTTAACCACTAGACTACCGCGAATTCTACTTGATATATTGACATGTAGTTTGGTATTTGTCGGTACGGGCTGACACAGGTTGGACATAATTACCTTTATGAGGTGTATTAAACTCATAAATATCACGATGCTTTTTATTTTAAAAAATAGTAATTCGCTACTAGTATTTAAATACCATAAATTGTAACTATTCCCAGTTTCTTAAAATAAAGTTTAAGTGTTTTTTATTTGAGCGGCCTAAAACCGCTCTGACTGGTCTTTTTTAAAAAAGAAATATATTTGAAGTATAAGGCGCTGTTCCCCAAACAAGTATGCCATATCTCAAATGAGATTCGCAGACGCATAAATAACAATTTTGAGGTCCATGATCTAAGATATGGTATGACAGGCTGATGATAGCTTAGATTTAAGCTGTTCCAAATGTTTACACCAGTTGAGCTTGTTGTCCAAGTGAATACATAAACATTTAACGACTTTAAACGTTTAACCTAAACATTTAACGTCTTTAAACATTTAACCTAAACATTTAACGTCTTTAAACATTTAACCTAAGCATTTAACGTCTTTAAACATTTAACGTTTTTAAAATTATTAAAGTTTAAAATTACCGTTTTAGACATATTATGAAACATTTTAGTCGCTTTAAACCATTCCTGCAGCTAATTTTGATAATTTTGAAACAGTCGTGTATTTGACTAACGCATTTGATTATCTCTTTTTGGGTGGATTTGTTTTGAAAGCCAAACTGGTTTTCAGATAAATTATATTTTATGAAAAACTCTAACAGTCTCTATAACTTTTTCTAAGAGTTTTGGAAAAACACTTAAAAGAGAGTAATTGGTCTATAATTTTCAATATTTAATGAATCATCCTTTTTATAAACCGGTATTATTTTTGAGAGCTTTTTTTTAAATCTATCAATTAATTTAAATCATTCATCTTCTGAGGTGTCATACATAAAAAATGATTTGTCATTTTTTTTTTAAATCTTTTTATTTTATTTAATACTTTCGATCAGTATTAGATAAAATAAAATGAGTGGTTTATGAATGAAATCTATATATTATTAATTGAAGAGAAAACTTTGTACCTTTTTTAAGCATATTGAGCGCAAGGGGGAGTGTGATTTGGCATAATTAAAGTTTATATGGAGAAGAAGTGCTGAAAGCTAATAATATGTTTAATATATGTTACAAATACGTTAAATTAAATAAAATAAATCATTCATACTACTGACAGGTGTGAATTTTGTATGATTTCGAATATTCCCTTTTCAATAATCTGTCAACGTCAAAAAGTTTAATTATTAAGTTTAACGATGTTGCTGATGGTTTTTTTATTGGATTTTTAAAGATATGTTTAATGATGCATATTTAATTATACTTAATGAAAACATCACAAACGTATGTATTTTTCCATGCAAAACATTCATATGATATCAAAAATAGTGTGATTGTAAAGGATTTTTTTTTTTCATTCTGATCAAGAAAATAGCAATACAATTAAAGAACGTACTTAGTACGTACGTAGGGTAGAAATTAAACGGAATATTTTCCCCGTAGATATGACCACACCACTTTCATTTAATATTGGTTTTTTAAATGAGTAACGGACATTGGTAATGCTCGCTTATCGACGGAGTATTTTTTCCGTCAAAAATGTATAAATTTCTCACTTTTTAGGTAAAAAGAACTGATTTTTTCTTTTTTATTTTGTCATTTGTTTTTACTTAATAATACTGTACAGTTTCAAAGAGGAAGGAATTATTGTAGAGGTCTTCGTACATCGTATTTCCCTATTGCCTGGACTAATTGTCTCGACTGTTCGTTCGTCTGGATAATTATGCGTATGACTGTACCATATCTGCTAATAGTTTTTTTTATCATTTTACGATTAAAATTCCGTACGAATAAAATCATTTAAGCTGCATGGTTCGATCATTAGTGTATTTCTCATTCGGCCCAAAGATGCTAGCTCCGGAGGCCAAATTGAAATTCTTCGAAGATACTATCGAGGAAGTTGTGACAAAATTGGGATACAGAGACGTCTCTGTTCATTTCAAGAACATATCAGAATTAGGAGTTAATTATCTCGGAGATATAATGAAAGTGGATGTACAAGGAGCTAAAAATGGAATATCTGAAACACTACTCCTTGTCAACAAAGCAGTGCCGGATAATCCTGTATTGAGGCTGCATATAAAAGTAGATGATAAATTTCAGAATGAAGCAGTGTTCTACGATAAAATATTACCAGGATTCGAGGAATTGCAGAGGAAACACAACGTTGCGGACCCGCTGAAACATTGCACGGTCATGAAAACGGTTCGCGATGAATACAAGGAAATGATGCTCATGCACGACCTGACCAGACCCGGATTGGACTTCGAACAGAGTAGGATTGGCAAGGTGCTCGATCTGGAGCACGCCAGGAGCGTGGTGAGAAACGTCGGGAAGACGCACGCCCTGTCGTTCGCTACGAAGAAATACTCGCCCGGATTGCTGGAAAATATCCTAACCGCCCTCCCGGATAAATTTCATGGTGGCATAATGAACATGATGGTAAAATACGGTCTCATGACGGCGATATCAGTGCTGGAAGACCCAGTGGCTAAAACAAAGATTGAGGACAGTGTACCCTCGGCTGTTAAATACATTGCCAATCTTCTTGATCACAAACACGTTGATCCTTATGCGGTTTTGGTGCACGGAGATATTTGGTCTAACAATATTATGTTTAAATATGAGGTATGTAAAGCTATTTACAGTTACTAGTAGTCGCCCAGTGGTGGAAATTTGACCGTGATTCATTATTTTTTTAAGTTAAGCATTATTAAGTTTCTAACACCTCTATAATGAGGTGTTTGAGCATTTTATTTAAATGACAATTACTCTTGAATAAGGAAAGTCGCTTTCAATCCAAACTAAATAAGTGGTATTAGAAATTTTTAAATATTTTAAAAGGAAAGTAATTTAATTAGTCTGAAGTCTACTGCAGAATTGATTTTTTAATTTTAATGCGTTGGCGGTAGTATTACGACGGTCAGACGGTTATAAAACAACAAATGTGAAAATTGGAAACAAAATTCCGTCAACAGTTATCCTTTTAAGGGGTGATTCTGGGTGTTTTTGAACAAGTTTTGTAACAAATTTTCATTCGACTAACAAGAAAAAATCTGTTTAAAAATATAAATAGCCTATTGAATGTTTGATGCGCGTATTGTCGTGTTTCTGACGAATCCAATTGACTTAAATTACAATATTTTCGGGAACCTACACACGCTTATTGGGTTACTTTTGTTAGGTTAGGTTTGATACTTTTAAATTAGGACTCTTTTTTTTGTTATTTTAGACCAGTCTTTTTTTAATAAAATTTGTAAGGATTCTGCTGACTTTAAGTTCCCCCTGTATATTTCGCATCGCCAACTCGTGAATCCACCCACGAATACATTCAACAGAAACTCAGTAAAAAATGTGACCGCAAGCTAGGTTAGATTAGTGGGTTAAGCCACGAATTGTTGACCTTGAGTTTAGCAGTACGCCAACTCCTACTCTTAAGGCAAAGCGTGCGTGCGTGCGAGCGTGTTCAAATAAGTCATCAAAGTGTGGTATTTGCCTTAATTCCCTGCAATACCTATGAAATTTAATATTTATTGTTAGTAACAATTGAAAAAAAAACACAATTATAGCTAGTATTTAAATTTATTTTTAAAACAATTCAATGTCATGTATTTATGAGATTTGACATTCATAGAAGTATAAGATGGCATTAATAATTATTTTTGCTTGACATTGACAGACTATTGAAAATGGAACATTTGAAATCACACAAAATTCACAGCTCGAAACTCATTGTCAATCAGCTGTCAAGTAATATAAACATTTATTTTATTTAATTTAATATATTTGTATCACATATTATAAATAAATTTTAGCCTTCTGCACTCCTCCGTACATAAACTTTTCTATGCCAAATCTCACACTCATCCGTGCGCCCAAAATGCTTAAAAAGAGGTACAAAGCTCGAAATACTACACTTTCGGTTATATTATTAAATCAGATTAATTATTTCATATAGGTACACGATGTCACAAAATTGTTTTATTGCATTGTAAAATATTTTCTCTGTATGTTATAATTTATGAAGAGTATTTTGAATTTGAATTTCCGGTGTTACACTACGATTTAAGTAAATAATATTGCATAATATAATAATATTGCCTAGTCAGTTGTTTCCTTTTTTGATAGCGCAGCTATTCAAGTCGCGATAAATAAATATCGTCAAACTGGGAGATAGATAACGCTCAATTTTTAAGTGGTAATATCAAATCAATTTAATCAATTTAGATAGGTAACAAAAAAAATGTTAAATAGTTAAATATATAAAATTTCTCGACCTAATTTGGTCACGATATGTGATTGCGAAGAGAGCATTCCGTCACATTAACAGCAAGAAATAGATTTTTATTTTATTGATAATTATATATTTTTTTAACAGGGCGACACTCTGGTAGAATCCGTATTACTCGACTGGCAGATCGTGAGGTACCACTCCCCGATCCTGGACCTTCTCTTCTTCCTGTTCACATCCGTCGACGATGACGTCAGAGCGGCGAACTTCCAGAGCCTTCTCGATCTGTACTATTCGTCGCTTTCGGAATACCTCAAGGAGCTAAACTGCGACCCCGACGAACTGTTCCCCAGGACGGCTTTCGAGGAACAGCTGAAGAAGTTCACCAAGTTAGCTTTGTTAGATGTCCTTTGTATGCTCCCAGTTTTTACCTGTCCAATGGCGGATCCGTCGACGATAGACCTATCAGATAATAGACCTGTGGGTGTAGGGTCCGAATTGACTGAGCTTTATAAGAAGAGAGTCAACGCAACTCTCAGGGATCTAATAAATAATGACCTTTTTTAATATTATCCAATCCAAGTTTTTGAAAATCATGAAACAGACAAATTTTAATATCGCTAACGTATAAGCATTGATTATATAGTGTTTTATATAAACTATATAATCAATGGTATAAGCAATACCTCCATTACCCAAATTCTGACGATATTGCGTTAGGGGTCATCCTATATTAGGTCATCCCTAAAATTTTCCAAAGCTTTAGTTGTTTTTTTATTGTCTTAAATATTTTATTTCATATTTTCTTAAAATGAGTCGTATATAACAATATGCCAAAATTTTCACTATAAGGTTTTGTATCGATTTTGAAACTTCTTCATTTTTACCACAAATTGAAGGGAGATATAAAACCTATAAAACGTGTTTAAAATATTAGGTTAGAATTAAAACAAGCAATCTGCAGCCATGTAAGAATTACTTTTGTTACTGGTATTAACTTATTATTAACTAACCCTCTGTGTTTTATTGAGACATCATTAGCAACATGTTGCAAACAAAAAAAACGTCAATTCGCAAACTCATTTTCAAAAACAACTGGGATTAAAAAATATTGATGATATTACCTTATTCTAGATGTAAATTGTTTTTATTAAATTGCCACAAAACACATTTACTGCAGATTGCTGTTTGTGTTTCCATACAACTTAAGTTGTAAATGTGTCTCAGCTGTTAGTCTGCTAAGCTTGCAGTACGAAATGTAAATTAAATGCATCGCAAATAAGCGTTCGTATTACGCACTTATATAGTACGGGTTTTTTTAATAGTGAAATATGATTCTTTTTTTTTTAGGAAAAAAGAAAAAACTATTGTTTATACAACGATATGGGCTTGTATTGACGGTTTAATCTTGCATATTATTCACAAATCAATAAAACACAACAAAAATTTAACCATTTTTATAACAAAAACCCGTGATGATTATTTTTTAGGACATACATACATTGAGTATAGAATATAGCTCCATTATCTAGAGTCCTCATGAAATAACTTACTGTAATATTATTGAGGTTACTCAGAGGAGGTTCCTAAGACACCTCAACCTCAATAGGTATGGATATTATCCAGAAATGTTTCCCGATATGTATCCATCAGCATTTGTATTAGGGATGTTATTTAACGCACTCGAGTTTAGGCGGCAAGTCCATATATTATTCTATTTTTTTAACGTTATTCGCGAATTCATCGAGAATCTCGTAATACTCAGAGATATTGGTTTCTTTGTTCCGGACCGTTTGACTAGAGCACGCAAGCACACGTTATTTAGGCGGTCAGCGTGTCGTACCGACGTATACTCGTACAAGTAAAGTCCGATTGGGAGAGCAGTCGAATTATTAAATTCCATTTCCGCGAGATTAATATATTTGTCTGTTCTCCCAATAGGATTAAACATCTGCTTTATATTACACCTTTGTGAGATCAGCGTGAATTATTTATTTGTTATTTTTCACCTGGAAGCTTTATTTTTAATTATAGGTAGTTAATTTGTATGTTTCCTGATTAATTTTGGTTATTTTTGGTTTTTATTGTCATTGTCAATGATTTTTATCTTTTAGTATTATATTTTTTTTTAATTGAAATATGTATATAAGATACCTGTTAAATAAATAAATATATCATATAAATAACAATACTTGACTATTTAAAATATAAATAATAAAATATAAAGGTCTTATCTTCATTTATCATGAATCTTTCATTAGGAAATACCTACTTGGTAATATTTTACAACTAAAGGTTACCAAACCAATAAACATGCGTACCTTTAAGATTAATATAACTGGTTGAATTATATTAATTCAAGGCCATTAACCGGTTATTTACCTAATTATTAAAATCAAATAATCTGATAACAATAATCGACAATTCGTTTATTACCGTAAACATATTTGATGGCATTTAGTACGACCAAATAAAATCGCCAAGCGTAATTTTTAGATGCGATAGATAAGGATTGTTATCGCCTAAATGACAGCATCCATTGCATTTTTTGAAGAATCGTCAGACAATATGAGTATTTATTAAAACATAAGTGTGCTATATGCTATCTCAATAGCACAGGTGTTATCATAAACGACCATTTGTGCATTTAAGGCGAGCCATGGCGACTTTAAAATTCGGAATTTATGTTTATAGATAATATTTGATTTTTATTTAAAATCAGTTTCATAATATATAAATTACAAAAATAAACTTTTCGATGTTGTAGACCCTTCATTCGCCTTTCAATTACTATTTTTCTTAAGGTTCTAATATCATTTATAAGATATAAATTTAACTAAAAAAGAACTATCGGCAGTTTATAATTTATTAAATTTCTCAAAAATAGAATTGAGTTTTAAAAATCTGCCTTTACTATGTTGAGGATATAAGATTAAGGTATCTAAACGTATTTTTATGATTAAATATTCAATGGTTCCCGAATGCTAACCGTAGAAGGGTCTAAATAAGTTGAAATTAATAGTTATCCTTTGACTTCGCCTTAAGTGTGTCATCGTGCTATCTGCTATTATTTTGTTTTTGTTTTTGAGAAAATATTTGTGTTGTGTTGTAAAATCTTTTCACTTGAATCATATATCTTTATTAACTAAAATTTGCCTTAAATATATGTTTCTAGCGATACGTATTTTATCAATGAACTTAAATTATTAATCAAACTTAACCTAGCAAGGCCGAAGACGACTTTGGCATATTACAAATAGTTTCGATCTTTTCCTTGTCGATTTTATACCTGAAAAACCCAAACCAGAGACAACTTTTTTACACAACGTTACCTTTTTTTTTATATTTCCTTATTTATAAAGGAAATATTGATCGTAATAGGTTATTTGTGATCTTTCTGTTCACCTTTTTCACACAAACAACGTTAGGAGCGTCGCGCTGCGCGATTTTGGTTTTGGCTATATCCGCGTCCAGAGAGTTGCGAAGCCACTATACTTTTCCAAAGGGTTTTGCGTTTTGGTTTCTCAAATTTATTATTATTACATTATTTATATTGCAGCAATAATAAATCCTCAAAGACAACTAGACCTATTTAGTTTGCAAATTCCTTTTTAAAGGTCACAAGCATTTATTTTGTTTGAAAAAAATGCTAAGTTGCATTTCACACGTAGTGACGTCAAATCGGACCGTCTTGAGGGTTGTTATGAATTCCTTTCTCACGGTTTAGTATTCATAATCGAAGACGGAACTGTCAGTCTTCAGTCTTTAGTCACCGCGCGTTCCTAGGTGGTCAAATTAGCAAACAAGTCTGTACTTTGTATCGAGTCGAAGCTATTACCGGTCATTTATTAATTTCTATTTGCATTCCTACTGACTCAAGAACTGGTTAGGATAAGTGTTAAAATATCTATACGTTCTAAGAAACAAAACATATATTTTTGCAATGAAAAAACAATTTGTTTATGTTTACCTAACCTACTTATACGTATAAATATTCAAACATATTTATTTATTTCGATTGACAAATCTAATAGAATGAATTTACATAATTACAAACAGAACTTATTACTAGTATATAAAACCAATTATGGATTTCCGGCATTTTTCGTAGTAATATTAAAATAGCATAAGAAATTTAAACCAGTTTAGTTTTTTTCTCCTAAAATATACAGGTTGTTCCAAGACCATTCTCTTTGGTGTTTTGTAACCTACTATGAGTGAGAAATGATACAAAAAAATGCGAAATAAAAATACATTGCAAATTTATAATATTTTTTTAACAGGTGGTGTCGATGACGAGATATCTCGTCATTCCTGTACACGCCAGTCGCCAGGTGAATTCATGAAAGGCATAAACTAATCATCGTATTTTTTTCATTTTATTTCCGTTTTGGCATTTGAAAACTGTGCTATGTGCTATTAAACATAAAAAACAAGAGTTTTCATATTATTTACTAATTATTTCCATTTCATAATGAATAGACTTACTCCTGAACAACGTTTGCAAATAGTGCAAATTTAGAAAAAAACACTCTAAAATAAAGTAAAAATCGAGTCGTGGGCCTGTGGCTTGGCCTCCAAGATCGTGCGATTTACAACACTGGACTATTTTTTGTGGGGTTATGTGAAGTCGCTTCCCTACGCAGATAAGCCGGACACGATTAACGCCTTGGAAGAGAATATTCGGCGCGTTATTGCTGACATACGGCCCAACTTGCTGCAAAAAGTGGTTGAAAATTGGGCCTCTCGGCTGGAATTTGTTCGAGTCAGCCGCGGCGGCCACTTACCCGAAATCATTTTTAAAACATAATGGCAAACCCTTATCTTTATAATAAAACTAAATTCTTAGCGATAACATCAAATTATATGCGTTTTATCTCTTCTTGAAAACCACGCCTCTAAAATCATCACTCTATAGAATAGCTGCTTTTGTAGCAAACGAAGATTGGCACTTTATTTCCATCAGGACTTGTTGCAAGCAATGGATTTTATCCGTCGATAAGCCCGCCGCTAATGATCCATTTTCATATTAACCAACCTACCTATTAAAATAGCATTAATTTTTTACACGAATACTTGCAAGGTTAAACATATTTTAGAATCACGTCGCGACGTCATCGGCCCTGAAAAATAACTATACACATTGCTATTATAATGGTCTCTATTCGAATAATCCAAATATGGCAGTATATAAAATGAAATAACGCTGTGAATTTTAAATTTCACCGCCGCTATAGCAATGAAAAATGAAAGTAGCGTCATCGAATGAACCTTAAATAAAAGTAGCAATCATTTTTGGCTGATTCCACTTTTGTGACTAAGAGCAATGGTCGATTTATGACCGTTTTTGCTCTATAAGTTGTTCACGCGATTATGCAATCGACTGTATTGACCTTGTCGACTCGACGACAGAGTAAATATTGAGTTTTAATATCTTGACGTCTAATTCTCGTATGAGATTGAATCTTTTTATCGTTTCAAGTGTGTATTTTTTTTTTAAGATATCGTTCCGTTTTAAATAAACAATGCAATTTATATATTATAGAAAATATTGGACATAAAATGCTTATCGCGCATAGCACCTGTATAATAAAATCATCGCTAACCTCACATAAGACATTCATGCTAATCTCGGGAACGAATAGATAGATATTATAAAAATGTTTTTTTATTAAAATCTTTATACTATTCGAATCTCTATGTTAATCGCTCCCAATCGCCCCTTTTCTCTCTGCGAAGTAAGTTTTTTTTAATATAAAAAATTATATTTTTTAACTTATATTTAAAAACATTTCGCGGTTATTGGTTAATGGTGTTCAACAACAAATGTACGAAGTTGCTTAACCCTGGGCATAGCCCCGGGCCTCAGTTAGACCTTGCAGGCGTCTTCGGCGCGCGACGACTCGTGCCTGCGGAAAAATAATTTTTGTAATCGGGTTAGTAGTTTAGGAGATAACCTAACAAAACCTAGCATGCCGGTGACGCGAACCCATTACATTTTCACCACACAAGAATAACAATTCGCCCTGAACCGTGGCTATAGAAGATTACACTACAATAAGCCTAGCGAGGTTTATTTAGATTATCAACTCTATAAAATTGTAGGTACGTATTTATTTAATTGCGCTCCTAAAATTAATGCTATAAATAATAAAAAAATAATGACACGTGTTTTTTTTCAACTGATAATGCTAATCATATATTTGTGTAATTGTACACTCAAATGTAATGATAAGATATTAAAAGTGGATTCATTCTTTTCGCTATCAATAAATGGTAGCTACATTCAAAATTCTAAGCTTTGTACAGGTTGAACTTTTTCACTTGCACAACCTTTTGTGGGCTTACTCTACGCTGAAAACTGGTCAACTTTTGTCTTAAAGTTTCTCAAAGAGTTGGTAAAATGAGCAGTAGAACTTTATGTCCCTCCTCCCGAATGGCAATTAACAAAAGTAGTTCAGTTTGAAGTATAGAGCAGCTCCGTAAAAGGTTTCTCAAGAACATACTTTTACTATAAATTGATTTTTTAAAATTTTTCCCTACAATTTATGTTTGAGGCAATTTTTGGTATGAGCAACCCTTACGGTAAGGGTTGACGAAACAATTCCACCACTTTGATCCGGTGAAATTTACCTCTGCCTTTCGACGAATTTTACCGAAAAATATTTACTTTTAACAGCAAAATTTAGGGGATTTGTAGCTTATTATTTTATATTATAGTTTTTGCAAGGTTTGGCGCAATTCACTTTCGACTTTTCCAAGGCAAAATAAATATATTCGACCTTTTTACCTACCACCTCTTTAACCGTACATCCCTCAAACCTTAGGGATACTTATTAATTTCCTTTACACTCTTTAAAGTATATATTGCTTAAGTATCGCACCTAAGGAAGATAACACCCATAGATCGGTTCATTCCCACAACACAAGGAACAGTACCTCCTCGTACATCTAAATTTCAAAAAACTAGTTTATATAGAGGACTAGAAATGTTCAATAAATTACCGGGAGAATATAAAAACATAAAAAATATATTTATTTTCAAAAAAGCCATCAAAACATATTTAATTAAAAAAAATCTGTATGAATTCAAAGACCTATAATTGAAAGGAAGAAATGTTATGTGGCAATTATTCTTCATACTCATTCTAAAATAGTATTTTTAAGCATGATTATAAAACTTCTATTTACAATTTATATATATATATATATTTGCGATTAGTATAAATGTCGAACACTCTAGGCAGGATGTATCTATACGAGTATATTGCATTATATCTATTTTTGTGAACCAATTGAAAATTGTCATTCCTATGCATTAAGTTGTTCTTGGAAATAAACTTTTACTTTACTTTATATATATTTATGCAGTTGACTGTACGACTAACTTTTTATCTTTATAATTATCATCTATTTATAATGATTGTCGCGGTGTTTTACGAGCTGAGGTTTTTGGCCACTCGTGTATTGTGAAAAAATCCCAAACATCATCAGGATGTTGGATCAGGATCCCAAATTGAAATTCTTCGAAGATACTATTAAAGATGTAGTGACAGAATTGGGATATACTGATGTATCGGTCCATTTCAAGAACATATCGGAATTTGGAGTAAATTATATGGCAGACATAATAAAGGCGAATGTAGTGGGAATTAAAAATGGTACTTCGGAGACACTTTTCTTCATTGTCAAGGCCGTATCCAATAATCCTGAAATGAGGCTGAAATTCAGAACAGTTCCGAAATTCACTTCTGAAGTCGTTGTTTACGATAAAATACTGAAAGCATTCGACGAGTTGCAGGAGAAGCACAATATTAAAGAGCCGTTCAAAAATTGCGGAGTCCTGAAAACGGTTTCCGAGGAATTCAAAGAAATGCTGCTCATGAACGACATCACCAGACCAGGATTGGACTTCGAACAGAGCAGGCTCGGCCGGGTTCTTGACCTGGTGCACGCCAGGAGCGTCGTGAAGAATATCGGGAAGGTGCACGCGCTGTCGTTCGCTACGAAGAAATACTCGCCTGGATTTCTGGAAAAGAACCTGACGCCGGGCATTGATAAATTTGGTGACGAAATGATAAACATCTTCGTTAAGTACGGTATCAAGATGGCGATATCGATCGTAGAAGATCCGATAGCTAAAGAAAAGATTTTGGATATTCTACCCTCGGTCGATGAGTACATTGCCGAAATTCTGGATCATAAACTCGTGGAACCTTACGCTGTTTTAGTGCACGGCGATGTCTGGACAAACAATATTATGTTTAAATACGAGGTAAGTAAAATAACATACTTTCTAGTATGTTTGTAATGGGATCATGTCTTTGAATTTAAAATCTTTTATTTTTTTTAGGGCGATACACTGGTAGAATCCTTTATGCTAGATTGGCAGATGTTAAGGTATCACAGCCCTATCCACGATCTTCTATTTTTCATGTGTATATCCATTGAAGATGATGTCAGAGAGGCGAATTTCCAGAGCCTTTTGGATCTGTACCATTCTTCACTGTCGGCTTTCCTCGAGGATCTGAACTGCGACCCCGAAGAGTTGTTCCCCAGGAAGGCCTTCGACGAACAGCTGAAGAAGTTCACCAAGTTCGCTCTGATAGATATTCTCCTCATGCTGCCATTTTTCGCGGGGCTGCCAGTTGATCTGATGACGGTTGACACATCTGAAGATAAATCAGTAGGCGGTATGCCCGAACTAACTGATCTTTATAAGAAGAGAGTCAACGCGACTCTCAGAGATCTCATGAACCATAAATTGTTTTAAACTTTTTTATATCCGATTTATATTGGCAGGTCTTACACAGAAATCTCTAAAACAGTGGATCAAGAACAGGATATTCTGTGACAACAGGATATCACAACAAAATGCAACACAAATTTAGAAGCACTAGGCCTTGCCGCGTAATCGTTTATTGACTCCCCTGCGCACTGGAAACGCCCCGTCCACTGAATTATCATCTATTACTGACCAGTTAAAATTTATACAAACTCATCTATGTGCGCAAATAGAAATATGTAAATTAATATTCAGTTCCACGTTATAATTATTATAAATTGAAATATTATGTCCGTGTTGTTTAATTACTAACCGCACAACAAAATTTACAAAAAAAATAAATAATTTAGTGTTAACATTTTGTCGTATCATTGAGATCATCGAACCTATATAACTCTACTGACAATCTCTACCCCCTAAATAAATTTTATTTTATGCGGCAAATCGCCTGAAAAGGTGAATGATATCATTTTAGACAATATTAAAAGAATTAGAAAAGTTTATTAATTTTTTGATAATGGATAGCAAAATATTTATAAAAGTCCTAAAGAGGTACTTTAGCGCGTAGGATGTCAGTCTTAACCCAGCGTTGAGGTTTACAAAATTGCATTTTAAAACTTTCCCCTTTACTCCTTCGTTATATAGACTTTTTTTTATTTATTAATATTATATTTATTTAATCAAGGAAAAACAACGGATACAAGAGGTGATAATCCTGCATCGTTACAAACTTTACATATATATTAGAGTGATTTATTTCATATCTAATGCTAATGAAATATTAACACGTTGACTGCCACGGCAATTTTCAGAAATCTGGCCTAAATGACAATATGATTTCATTAAAAACTCATTCTAATTTTTATAATTATATTTTTTGCCAGCATTGATTTTTTGTTCTTTTCCCAGAAGCCATCTATCGATTTTAGTACTGATTTAAATCGAGTTTAATCGTACCTGCACAAAAATGTCGAAATAAACACAGGACGATATAACTCCTAGTTGGCGTCCTAGAAAAGAACGCAATCTACAAGTTATCTCGTAGTTGGCAGTCACGTGTTAAGCAAATTTTCTAACGATAAGATCATGATTGAGTGTTTACAATTGTATATCGCATAATAGCGATAATATTTCAATACATAAAAATAAGATAAGACAAGCAAAGGTCGATAAGATAAGTCGATTTCAGGATGCTGCGTTTTGACAAGACTTGAGAATAAGAGAAAGCATCCTCCTCCGGGAACATAAATTAAGTCATTGTGTCATAGTAAACAAACCTTTCGTTTATATGGGCATCTAAGGAGCGTAGTATCATTCGGAAAATCGGTAGCATTGATTTATTTCTTGCTTCACTAACTAAAAAGTCAGATTTTTTATGCTTTACTGAGACTTGGTTAAATAGCGACAGTAAAAATCTTGCTCAGATTCCTGACTATCGTGTTGCCGCCAATCAATCAAGACTATTGCGCCAACATGGAGAAACAATCATATTTTCTAGAATTGATTACGAAACTAATATTATTGACATCTCCGAACTAATTGATGAACGCTCGTTTGAAGGCATAGCAATTGAAATTAAAAAACTCAACCTTGTTATAATATGTGTGTATCGTTCTAGAGAATCTAGAGGATCCTTAGGTATATGTGGTGACTATAATATAAATTTTCTTGGAACTCTCGGGAAAAAAGTAAAATATTGAATATGAGTAAAGAATATAACTTTCTAAATCTATTCAAAAGTGAACCAAGTCGTATTGACGTGTTTACTGGGAAATCATCACTGCTTGATAATTTTTTCATAAACTTTTCCAGCATTTTTGTCAAAACCACAACAGTTGATCCTGGTTTATCTGACCACTCTTTTCAATCTATTGAAATTATTAATCTAATTGTAAATAAAAACAGTAATTATAAAGTTAGAAATATAAGAATATTTAATGAAACAAATCACTCTAAATTTCAAAAGTTGCTTGAAACAGTCAACTGGAATTATTTATTTAATGTAAAAGATACCAACGAAGCATTTAAATGGTTTCATGAGAAATTAAACAGCTGTTTCAGAAATTCATATCCGCTCACAAAAAAAATATATATATTTTAATAAAAAAACAAATCATTGAATTTCAAAAGAGTTGTTAAGCAAGTGTAAATTAAAGAGGAAACTACTGAAAAATGTATCTACATATTCGAAAATACCTCAAGTGGCTTGGAATTCAAATAAGAAATGACATAAAAAAAGAGAAATACCAATACTATCTAATCGTATTCAAAATTCGGAAAATAAAGTAAAAATTGCGTGATCTATTATAAATAACATGAATGAAAAATTAAAAAAAAACGAGAGAAATCAATATCCCTTAGAATGGCTTTGAAGTAAATGATCCAAATATAATAAGTCAAGAGTTTATTGAATATTTCATTCATAAACCACTCCAGTTAGTCTCGGCAATTAATCCTTCGAATACATCAGTATTAGATAAAATAAAAAGATTTAAAAAAATGACAAATCATTTTTTATGTATGACACCTCAGAAGACGAATTAAATAAATTAATTGATAGTTTAAAAAATAAAAGGTCTACAGGCGTTGATAATTTTCCAGTATATGTGCTAAAAACATATTAGAACTTACTGATTAAACCTCTTACATATTTATTTAACTTAAGTATAAATACTGGTATTTTTCCAGAATACTATAAACTTTCAAAAATAATACCGGTTTATAAAAAGGCGATTTATTAAATATTGAAAATTATAGACCAATTTCTCTTTTAAGTGTCTGTTGTTTTTTTTTTTAAATTGAAATGTAACAGTATGTACAAATATGTAATTGTCATTCCTGTACAATAAGTTTGTTCATGGAAAATAAATTATCTTATCTTATTTATCTTAGATATAAATGTACTAAATTTTGATTATATTTACAAAATTAAATAAATATATTTTTAAAATTCCTCCCAAAAATTAGGTCTAAAATACTGAACGCTAGGAGCTGATTAGTTTTATTTCCCATATGTAAAGATGATCATAGTGCTAAAATATTTTTGAAATGACCTTAATTTGGGGTGCATCGCCACACAAACATATGCAAATTTATACAGGATGTATTTAAAACCACTACTTTTTCCAAGAGGTTGATCTATATATCAATCAGAAAAAAATATAAGGAAACCTCTTAAAATAAATCTTGTATCGCTATTGTATTACAATTCAAACACGACTAAATGTAGTTAACAAATATATACAAATTGGAGGTAGGTGGGGTAGTTCTTTATTTCATTGGTGGCATTTACTAAGTCAACAATCTAATAAAAAAAATTAATAGCAAAAATACATTTTTAAAAATGCGTTGAAATTTCGTGTCTGTGCTGTTGACAGCTGAAGAATTCCTTAGCCTGGAGTCATTCCTGGGCGTGGATCAGGTCGTGCTTACCATAAAAATGCATTGTCATCCGAACTGAACCGTCAGGTCATAATTTCAACTCCGTATGATAGTGGTGCTAAATAATCTTGCGAGATAAAAAACATTGCACGCTAAATAAAAGCTTGTAATAAACAATGTCGGACTATAGCGGTCGGTTGCTATACTGATTTATGTATTCTGACATGGCTTTTAGACTGGCTTAGTACGGTGTTTGTTTAATTTCAACTGGTCCTTTCCAGAACAAAGTCACAATAGTCTAGGAGGTCGCTCGGATTTTGGTAACTATACAGGTGTCCCAAGGTCAATCCCAATAAAAAACAGCTAATAGTCCTACGATTCCTAGTGTTATTTGTTAAGAAACTATATCAAAATTCATTATGGTATTCGAGAAAAAAAATGTTGAAGTTTCTATTCTAAATCATGTAAAACAGATATTTTTCAATGGCTCCTCCCTCGGATAACTACGTCACTGGGTCACTGGGCCGCGGTCAATCAAGATCGAGGTTAATGACCTGCCGCGTTGTTCGAAACGCCCAATTAGGGCGGAGCTAAATGATTGCTGTCAGATGCCACTGGTCGAACAGTGGTCGCTCTAAGAAGAAGGGGTAACTCCTTTCCCCTTCTCTGGGGTTGTAAGAGGGATGCTATTGGTCGACAGATAATATTGATTTATCGATTGATAAGATCGATTTACACCAATTTTCTTACAAAAATAATAAATTTGGTTTACATGATTACATTTTGTTACATAATTTCTTACTCTTAATAAGGAACTTAAACACCCCCTAAAGTTTGTGGAATTGGTCTTGGGACACCCTGTATAAGCGATACGGCTGATTTAATATTTATGCGTTGCAGGGTACTTATCTGATGACGTCAGAGTAGGTCTGTATTCAGCAGAAGCGTTAGGTTGAGTTTCAAAACTGCGTTATTTATTTATTTATCGTTTATTCGGAAAATTAACATTACAATATATAAAAAAGAATGGTACATACAATTGTGTGTAAAATTCACTGATGATAGGTTTACGCTAAAGTAAAGAGATACATGTAAAGATTAAAATTAAATTAAATTACACTCGCACTAGCACTCTAAATACAGATATATATATATATGAATATATTATATATTTTTTATTAGCGTATATCATTTTGAAACAGTAGTTGTTTTTACAAATAGTCAGAGGCCAAAGGAAAGTGAAAATAATGTCCAAAGATTACTTTTTTTTTGTTTTGCTAATTTAGTTGGTTTTTTAAATTTAAGGTTACCAAATGTTTAAGGTTAAATGTTATGGTTTAAGTTTTTATGATTACCAAAAATGAACGATAAACGATAAGGTGAATTATAGTATATTATTATAGTACCTAAGTGAAGACATGTGAATGTTTTATGTTTGGTTTTGATTAGAAATTACTATGGCTTTCGATCATCTCCTTTGTGTCAAAACGCACGCAAATCGGCAGTATCACTTATATTTACCAAAATCCGAGCGAATATACAACAGATGTATGTATTTTCACAGTTCTCCTGAGCAGATTGCTCCTGATTTTTTTTTTTGCATAAGATTTCTCAGATTTCTCAGAGGCATTCAACGCTACTAAAAAGTAGCGTTGAATGTTATGTCGAAAACGGCAAATATGGGTTTTTCGCCGCCAGTATTCGTGCCATTATGTATAAGTATGTGTACTTTTTTTTTATCTATTAGTGATAACAGGTGATTATTTATTCAATATCAGTTTTTGGTTATTCTCGTGCGAATAAGACACAAAGATGCTGTCTCCAGAAGCTAAATTGAAATTCTTCGAAAGTGCTATCAGGGAAGTTGTTGCTGATATGGGATACAGCGAAATTTCAGTGCATTTCAACGATGTATCAGAATTCGGAGTGAATTACCTCGGAGTGATACTGAAAGTCAAAGTAATAGGTACTAAAAACAAGATAACTGAAAGGTTGTTCCTTGTAGTCAAGGCCGTACCGGATAATGACATGATGAGGAAGAAAGTTCGCGTCAATGAGAAATTCCACAATGAAGCAACCTTCTACAATAAAATATTACCAGCGTTTGAGGAACTGCAGAAGAAGTACGACGTTAAGGACACGTTGAAAACTTGTATAGTAGTGAAAACGGTTTCTGAAGAATACAAAGAATTGATGCTCATGCACGACCTGACCAGTCCCGGATTGGACTTCGAACAGAGCAGGATTGGAAAGGTGCTCGATCTGGAGCACACCAGGAGCGTGGTGAGAAACGTCGGGAAGGTGCACGCCCTGTCGTTCGCTACGAAGAAATACTTCCCCGGGTTGCTGGAGAGGAACCTAAGCGACATTTCGGATAAATTCAAAGATGAGATGCTGCAAGAGATGATAAAATACGATATCTCGGCGGCTATATCAGTCTTGGAAGATGCAGATGCCAAAGGAAAGATTTCGGATATTCTACCCGCGCTCGATGACTACTTATCCGACATTGTGGACCATAAGCTTGTCGAACCGTATGCTGTTTTGGTGCATGGAGATATTTGGAGTAACAATGTTTTGTTTAAATACGAGGTGAGTACTTAACACTGATCATTTCTACTCATGACGTGTAAACATCATGCGTTGAATGAATAAAATAATAAGTTAATCCACATTTTAATAACCTAAAACAATTGTCAATTTTATTCGAATACCAGCTGCTCGCGGCGGCTTCGCACGGGAATATATATATATATTTTTTGTTTAAACATTGTTATTTAAACATTACAAGGGACAATGCCAAATTATCATATAATTACCGTACAAGTGAAAAACATTTTTTTTTTTGCATATTTTAATTCTAGCTAAGTTGCTTTCTTTATAATCACACCGAAGCAGTCTCTAAAATTAGAAATTGGACTTGTTTGAAATGTCACTTTTAATTTAAAAATTCTCCTTATTCCTCGGAGGAGGAATGATAATAAGACAAATATAAATTTAAATAGTGTAATTAAAATACTATTACAAAATGATAAAATTATTAAGAAATTTGAATACTTTTTATTGTGGATTAATGTAATTATAATGCAAGTTTTGCAATGCAAAACATTTCAAATGCTAGGTCACTTTAGGCTGCTTTCACTTCATATTATCATAAGGGTGAAGCATATTGGCCTTATCATAATGAATACTTCAAATTATTGTATGATGGACTCACATAAACTTCAATAAAAAGAATCAAAAAATATTTAAAAAACATTCGTAAATTTTGAAACTGTTATTAACATTAAATTTCATAAGTATTGCAGAGAATTAAGGCAAACATCACACGCTAATGACGTATTTGTACACGCTCGCAGCTGACGTTATATATAGAACAAAATGAAAGAAATATATGATATGATTCTTTAATCATATCATATATTTCTTTCATTTTGACCTCTTTAGGTCAACTCACCGTATTATAGAGGTTTAAGAACCTCAATAATGCTCAAACATAAAAGTTTCCGGTCGAATTTCGACCACTGGGCGACCACTAGTACAAAATAATTATCTTCAATAAGGTTTGATGGTTACTCAACTAGCCTTCAATCTGTTCTAGAGTGACCATCGTTTCGTTCCATTAAATCGTATGAAACAGTGCGTTATAGTCATACAACTAATTCTATTCAATAATGCCATTTAAATTATTTTACTATTGCAATTAATTCTTCGCTGAATATCAAAACCCAAATTTATTAACCGTGTAGAGATAGATCTCTTTATTATGACCTACTTTATGAAATTGACTTACAGGTCACTGTCGATAAATGAGCATAAAATTCCTTGAATAATTCACCAGAGAGAAAGTAAACCTTTTCTGTCCAAAGGCAGTTTTAATTTTATTCAACCTTGGCTCATTCCCAAGAAGTACCCTGGTGGAACTGTTATCCTTCCCTAAAACATTTTTCACATAATTAACTGTTTTTTAGCTGTTTTGATGTAAGTTTGTCTGATATTCATTAAACGGCAATTAAACGGCGAATCTGATGGAATCACTGGAACGCTTTATAAGATAGGGAAAAATCTATTGTATTCCATTCATTAATTCCTGAGAGGATTTATTAAGGACGTAGAGATTAAATCAGATACATCTTCTTTCCAGGGCGACACCCTTATCGAATCCGTATTACTCGACTGGCAGGTCGTGAGGTACCACTCCCCGATCCTGGACCTTCTCTTCTTCCTGTTCACATCCGTCGACGACGATGTCAGAGCGGCGAACTTCCAGAGCCTTCTCGACCTGTATTATTCCACACTCTCGGAATGCCTCAAGGATCTGAAGTGCAACGCTGACGAATTGTTCCCCAGGAAGGCTTTCGAGGAACATTTGAAGAAGTTCACCAAGTTCGCTCTGATAGATGTTCTCGTTATGCTGCCAATACTCGCGGGACTTCCAATAGACCCCACGAAGCTCGAATTCTCTGAAAATAAACTCGTGGGTGGTATGCCCGAATTGACAGACATTTATAAGAGGAGAGTCAATGCAATACTAAGAGATCTCACCAATAATGGATTGTTTTAATATAAACATTTCCTGTTTGTCCAATAAATTATCATATTAATCAATCAAACGTCATCACCAACGATCATATTATTATCACCAACCCAATAAAAGGGAATGTGTGGTGCTGATACTAACATATTACGTGGATTCCGTTCTTGAGTTATTAACGGTGTAGCAAACCCAACTTTGTTTTATATACGTATATAGATAGATATATAAATAATCAAAATTACTATCTTCATCATGTATTATTGTTACCTAATTGTTGTAAATTATATGTCACTCCTATGTAAACTAATGTATTTTTTGAAAATAAAAAATATCTTATCTTGTCTTAGATTGATGTATTTCATGTTCTTTTTTTTAATATTTCTGTTTAAATTAAAATCGTTTGTATCTTATTTAAATTCGTTTATTATAGTTTAAGATTATTATTTTCTATCATTATTAATCAATTGATTAATAGCCCAATTGGGTTAATTGATTGATTGATAGGGTAGCCCAATTGGTCTACCCAAGTTAAAGGAATGTATACTTCAATTTATATTATCTTTATATCATTTGCATTGTGTAAACATTCTGTTGGGTAACAGTAAATAAGTAAACACGGACATAATATTTTAATTTATAATAATTATAATGTGGTACTGAACATTCTTTTACAAGTTGCTATTTGCGCACATAGATGACTTTGTATTATTAATTTTAACTGGCCACTAATAAATAATCGTTCCAGCAGCCGTGCTGTCATATTTTTGAAATTCGAATATGACCGTCCTCTGATAATTTGTATTTATTATTTATCTGTATAAATAATAAATACAAACTTAACGTAAAAAGTGTATCGCTTTTGATGCCAAATTTATATTTATTTTTTCAAATATTTGAAATAGACGTGTTTAAAAAGAGACATCGCTAGCTGTCAATGAAGAAAGGGAGAGAGATGAACGTTTGGAATGGGCGTTCGCAGCTCCGCGCGATTAAACACATTTTTTCAAGTTACTATAAACGACGAAAAAAGCTCATAAAATATATTGGAAGTTATACTTCTTTGCGCCCGTCGTACTCATTGGGATGGGATGTTGGTCGAGAAACCGCGTCACGCGTTAGGAGTAAAATCCGTAGAGTGCCTTTTTAAACGTTTTCATTTATATATCCTGTCTGCTGTGTGTGTGAGTGGGTGTGTGCGAACGGCCAAAGAAGTATAACTTCCACCGTCTGCTCCGACGCAGACCTATTTTTTTTTAAACATAGGCAGGTTGCAACAAGGAGACCACCACTAGCTGCCAATATTGCCGAAGCTAGCTCATAAATGTTGAAATACATAATAATAAAACCAAATATTATTTATGGATAATATAACGACAGAATGTTGACCATATTAGATACTTAGGAATTGTAATAGACAGGCACCTTCGCTGGAACCATCACATTGATTCAATTGCTAAAAGAGTTCGTTCGCAAATTGTAGTTTATAAAAATCTTAGAAACTGTTTATCTTCCCAAACTTTAAAAATGGTTTACAATTGCTTAACTAACTCTTTAATCACCTATGCGTTAATTGTGTGGGGCGGTGCAACTCGAAAAGCCCTTGAACCATTGATCAAAGTTCAAAAATTGGTTCTTCGTGTGATCAATAAAAAGCCTTTTAGGTTTAGTTCGGAAATCCTTTTCTCAAGTTACAGGGTGCTAGATATTAGACAATCTTTTATTAAAAAAGTAGTCATACATGTTTGGCAAAATAAAATTAGTAATATACAGTGCACTAAAGCTATGAAGACAAGATCGAACGATAGAGGTCACTTAGTGGCACCAATAATGAAAACTTCTTTTGGACAGAGACATCTCATTTTTCTGGGCCCAAAAATATATAACCAGATAAGCGATGAAATTAGGGATGCTAAAACTAAAGCTTGCCTCGCTAAATCTATCTTAAAATGGTTAATCGCTTTGGGTAGAGATGCTGCTGAGAAATTAATTTCTGAAATAGTTGTTTAGATAAGATTTATTAATACTGTAATTTAAGCGACTTTAGCTACTGAGTAAAAAATATTATTTTAGTTACCTAGAATGTTTAAAAAAATAAAAAAAAAAATATGCTTACTTAGATATGTCATACCAATATGTTTATGCCCAATGTATATATATATCACTATAAGATATGTTTCTATACTATATGTAGTATAACACTATTTTTATATTGAATATTTATTTATTTATATCGAATATTTATTTACCTATATATTTAATAATTGTTTATTCATTTATTTGTTATTTTTTAATTTATTCATTTTATTTTTTCATATATTAAGTATTCTTGATTACACATTTAAATTGTACTCATGTGTGTATGTGTGTGTGGGTGTGTATATCAGTGTGTATATTTGTTTGTGCCTTATTATTTTTTTATATTTTCTCAGGGTTTTGCGCTGGTCTCTGCTATGCACTTTATCACTTCATATATAACCTTCCTTAGAACAGGTAACTATTACCTAGTTAGGAAGGTTATTGACTTACACTCATCGGCCAATTTATATTCCATAACAAAAAAAAAAAAAAAAAAAAAAAAAAAAAAAGATATACAGATATATTTATGGATAATATACGACAGATATGTGGCGGGGAACATTATGTTCCCCGCCACATTTTTTTATAATCCACTACATACTGTTAAGCAAATGAGTTTGTATAATTAATAATAATAAATTAATTATTTAAATAAATAAATTTATTGATTTTATTCATAAAATCGACGACTAAGTACGGAAAATTCGGTAGGTACCATCACCACGTGTCGCCGGGCGCCCTGATACATCAAAACATTTTTAGGTTAAGTCGAGCGGTATCCAAGTACTTGGAAGGTGCTTTTAATTTTATTTGGCCGTTTTAGCATAAGTTTTAGTTTTTTAATAATTTTATTTTCTATGGAAATGTAGGTACCTAATACTCTAGTAATATTTTTCTATTAGTAGACATCGACAGGTGGAACTGTACCATTTAATTATTCAGGTCACACCAAGATTGGCAAATCACGGTTGGCTGAGACAAATGATAATTTTTGACAGCTGAGAAGTCAGCTGTCAAAAACAGTCGGCTCACCGCTTGACTGTGTTCAATTTCACGGTTTCACGTTCAATATTCAATTCGTGTGGCTAAATATGTAATTATACTGTGTTATGATTGATAATCAATGCTTTTCTAATGCAATTTATTGAATTTATCACATGTACTCAGTCGAAATGAGGAAGTATTATCAGTTAGTTTTGGTTATCGTTTGCCTGATTAGCGTCGTAAGTTTGCTAATTTACCGACACGAATACAACAGACTAAGGTATGTGCTGCAAGTCTTGAACATTTTCGGAAAACCCGGTCTGACGGACAACGACCTGTGCGTGGGTCTAAACGCCACTCATCTGACGGCGCTCGTAAAAAACTCCACTTCCGAAACGCTCGAAATCTATCCGGTGTTTCAACGGATAGACGAATCGTTCTACGCATATTCGACATTCCTCCGACGGTTCAACAGACACTTGGATCTGGATATAAAGTTGGAGTTTAATAGCATCACCGACACTATAGTTGTCGGGAAGAATAACGTGGAACCAAATTTCGGCTGTCATATTTGGTTCGACGACAAAGATTCCCCCGCTATTGGAAAATTTAGCTTTATCAAAGTGGCTAGAGGTAAAAATAAAGCGGTAAGGAGTCACGATTTATTTGTATTTCATTGTAAGTTAAAACGAGATTATGGCTCACCCGTAGGTGTTAGTTTTTATCAGAATTATGCCGATATAAATCCTCTATATTCGCCTGTGCACAAACTTATAGACGTCAGTTCAAAACTAACGGATAACGAAAACGTTGACAAAATTAGATTCGTTAATAAATTTAACCTTGCGATGTGCGTTGTGCCCAACAGAATACCGCACGTCAGCAAGAGTTCGATTGTAGAATTTCTCTCGTTTCATCAAAAAATGGGCGTCGGAGAATTCATAATCTACGATGGTACCCTACCGCAGGATATCACGAAGAAGCTGTCGATCATCGCCGACGACATCATCGGCGCAAAGTTGAAGTTTTTTCCGTTGAATTTTCCGTTCTCTTCGAATACATCCTATGGCGTTATGCGCGACGTCGTTGAGGTTGATTGCACATACAGGAACTTCAAACAGAACAAGGACGTCTACGATAAAATGAGTCACGTCGTCACGGTATCGTGGGACGAGTACATTGTACCGCGCCTTCACCGGTCAGTTAAATCGCTACTTAACGAAATTGACTCGCCGCGGCGTATTAAACAAGCGGAGATCCCCTCTCTGCAGTTCTGCCTGAATCAGCGCGATGATCCGAAAACGAAGCCAACGTATCCGCTCGTCGTCAAGAAGACGCACTACGACAAGTCGTGGGTAAACGACCGACAGATCTTAGTTCGAAGCGTCGGAATATTGACCTTCGACGATATCTTTCCGAAGGACGAAGATTACGAGAAAAAAACCACCGTTCGATACAACGAGAAGATATCGTCCAGCATTGCGTCCGTGCACAAGTACACCGATTGTATCGACAGTAAGAGTGCGAGATTGCATAGAAATGACGATTTGGCCTATGCTGAGTTCGAAATGCGGCCACATCAGTTTGAAGGCGCTATGATCAAATACGCGGACGATATATACAACAGTAAACTGTATACGATGTATCGGATTGGAAAAATATGGAAACTACCGAGAAGATATGAGTGAAATCAGTACATCAATGTTCATTACGAACTGAGTAATATCGCTTATACAACTGATTACAGGCGGTTCATTCTACGTAGAGCTGGCTTTAGGTAACGCCCCAGTTGACATCAAAGCGGCATCAGAGAAATGTTTTGTGTCTACCTTTTTATGGATAGTTACAATGTTACAGCTAAATAATCAATAACTACTTAGATTAGTGAAAGAAGGAAAACATACGAGTGAAATAAAATGTTCCCGTTATGTAAGTTATAAGAGTATTTCATTTTAATACCATTTTTAAATAGAAAGAACTTTTTTTGGGACGCGTTTATTCGCGGGAAACTTGTACAGGTATTGGGACAGGAGTCGTACGTTTTATTTCGTTACTGCTCAGTTCTGTAGCTACGTATTCTGTTACGCTGAAATTTGCACCGAGATTTGAATCTCAGATCTCATGATTTTACACCAGATTATACAGATTTAATGGGGCCGTCATCCGGGTAACATTTGGCATGTTATTTTTTTAATACAAAAATTATATCTTGAAAGAGTGCATTCATAGTTTGGAGTGATTAGTGTCGTGCATTTTTGGAACCGTTCCTACGTCCCGGCGACGTTCCGAAATCATTTCCGAAGACTTAAGCGGGTGTTTATGTTCCCTATTGTATGAAATTGCGAAAATAATTCATACCCAAATTTATCAATTTTATCTAAGCGCTCGTGTAAATGCTGTTTCTGCTCACAGGCGCTCGGCCAAGGCCGGTAAATGACCCGGCGCGGCGCGGCTTCGCTAGTGACCGGACTTATGACGAGAGCGATTTTATATTATCACATTTACAATTTTTTTGCTCAGAAACCATGATGAATTTTGATATGAGGTCGAAATAAATCATGTTTGAAATCGCAGGGCCAATCTGCTGGATTTTTTATCGGGAATGCTCTTGAAACATAAATTGAAATATAACATAATGGACATATTTACTATAATGGCCGATACATGTTAGTATTTAAGAAACTGTGGTTGTCAAAATAAGTGAAATAAATTATGCATATACCAAAATTACACATAATAATATTCTCAATATGTTAATATGTAAGTTAGACCCATGTATGAATATTTTTATGTAGAATTTATATGAAAAATTCAAACAAATCTCTCCCACCTAGTGATAAATGCAAAAAGTGGAGGAAAAGAGGTTTAATTAGCAGTCAGTTTTCTAAATTTTTTTGTTTTTTAAACATAAATTCGCATACGTCTATAATGAGGTGAGTATAGCTCTATAATCACGTCTAAAATGAGGTGAGTGTACCTCTATAATCACGTCTAATATGAGGTGAGTGTACCTCTATAATCACGTCTAATATGAGGTGAGTGTACCTCTATAATCACGTCTATAATGAGGTGAGTATACCTCTATAATCACGTCTATAATGAGGTGAGTATACCTCTATAATCACTGCATTTATTTTTTTTAACTTCGTTTTATTACGTCGGCTGCATACCGTGACATTACTTTATTGACGTTGACAGATTATTTAAAAAGGAACATTTGAAATCACACAACTTCACAGCTCTGTCAGTAGAATGTTTTTTTTTATTTAACGTTATGTATTTGTGACACATATTATAGATAAATTTTAGTTTTCTGGCACTCCGTCTCCATATAAACTTTAACTATGCCAAATCTCACATTCCTTCGTAATATGGTGGCTGGCAATATGCGCGCATTTTTTTTTTCTTCACGTATTAATATATAGATCTTCTAATATACACGATGTTCAAATACAATTCCCGAAGACTTAAGAGGGTGTTCATGTACCCTATTACGAGTAAGTAATTATATAAAAAGATGTAAAAATAATTCGTCATATTTATTAATTTTATTAATGCGCTGGTGTACATCCTGAATATAACGATAGTGATTTGAAATACGCCCTGTATAGAAAGAAGGTAAGCTAGGGACAGTTTTGTTAACAGTTATTTTCAGCTGCTATGTAACACATTTTAATGTTGCTAAATCTTACTGTTACATCCTGTATATTAAAGCCTTTTTGTGCCATAAGTTATATTTCATTGTAAATATTACATAATATTAACAATTTGTATGTAATATTTGTTTGACTGTTTTTAAGTTATCACTTTGTAAGTATGTGTTTATTTATAAAATAAGTTAGTTTATATTTAAATAAGGATCTTGAACTTTTATGATGGTCACGGAGGGGTTGTTGGTCGGGTACATTTTGAAACATAAAAAGATATTTTGGTCCAAATCGATATGTTAATTTTTAAATTAGGTTAGGTTAAATGCAATGTGTTTTGTGGGGTCACGAGTCCACATGACGACCGCGCTAGGTTTCCGCTGACGACAGCATCTGACGCCAGGTACGAAGTCCGTCGACCGACGATAACTCCAACCGAAAGCGCCAGGGCTAAGGTAGAAAGTTTCTCCTCCGACGCAAATGGGCAGTCTATAAGAACGGAGGATTATATAAAATGTGCCTTTTCTCTCCATGTTATATCTCCGACGCGAATAAAAAATATATTCTATTCTAAATAATGTCCTGTTTTTATGTTTCTCAGTCACAAACAGTAAATAACTTACAAAAGGCTAAGATTAATCAACAAAACAGAAATAAGCAAACGTCATTGTTGTATTAGTTCAGTACCTATTTTAATTCATGCAGGGACTCTGGTAATGTCTGTGGATGATAACAGTGTTTTAAGCATAGTGTCTGACGCACTAGGGGACCCTAGTCTGAGTATCGATCGCACCTCGCTAGCTGGTCGCTAATCACATTTTTCTATGCATTATATTTCCCATATTTCCCGTCTTGAAAGATTATATCAATGATTAGTGGTTTTTAGTTTTTTAAGACGCCAAGTCGAGATCTAGATGGCGCTATTTATTTCAAGTCACTTTTTTCTATAGAGTTTACACTTTATTATTACAACATAAACTGTGTGCTTTTCAACTAAATAACAATGTTCGGGAGTGGGTGCGGCATCTTGGCTTAGTTTCTGAAGAGCGGTTGAACGGTCTTTAAACCACTATAGTAATTAATGGTTATATCTCAGAGTGTGTGAGTTAACCATTCTATTATCAATGTTTCTTTCTATACCAATTTTGCGCAAGTTTTTCTAAACGTTTAACTGACAAATCGATCAAGGTAGTTTCTATGCGAGGGATACAGTAGGTTCATCAGTGTAGATATTAAAATAGTAGAATATGGGTTATATTATCGATATATATACTTACTTTTATTATCCCTAAATATTGAAGAAACTTATTATGTGACCCCCTAATATTGCATCCTATGATATGACATACTTATGAACAATAAAATGTTAAATGTATTTAAAGTTGTATTTATGTATTTAAAAATGTATTTAATGTATTTAAAGTTAAATGTATTTAATGTATTGCTTCGTTTGCTCGAGGAAAGTACAGTGTTTACGCTGGGATAATGCTCGTAATAAAAGTTTTTTGTATATTGTAAACTGTTGTTTGATTATTTGTCTATGGATTATTCAGAGAGTAGACTACAGTATTGCCAGAATCTTAACCGCCATATCTAAATTTCTGTAATTATTATAAAAAACCAGAACTGCCGTAGATGTTGATACGGCAATGATAATGCTGCTGTATTATCTAATTAAAATAAATTGAATCACCGTATATTATGGTAATTGCCATATCAATGGCAACGCTGGTCGACTGCGGCATAGTCGCTGATAACCTGGAAATTTGCTCCAAATTTTATTGTTTTTTTTTTTGTTATTTGAACTAATTAAACATAGAGACAAACTAATATACTTCAAGATTTATCCAGATAGCGTAAGTACAATTTTTGCTCATAGTATTATTAGACACTAGGTTATTTTTAAAAAAAATGTTTTAAACGTTGCAGCATTTGTTTTATTATTAACTATGCCATATATAAATTATTACACGATAATAATTTATAAAACTTGCATTTATACACACACCTGTCAGATTCGTTGTCAAATATGCAAGAAATTGCCTAACAAATGTTACTGAACATTAAAGCCGATTTCTTTTGTTAATATAAAGATAAAAAGAACTCTTAGAAAAATATATAGGTAACCTGTGTTAAATCACTCATGCATAGTGTCCTTCACATACTGAAAAAATTAAATAAATATTTAGTAAATATATTTCTATATTAAAGTAATTTAAATATAATAATATACAAACTTATAATTGAATATTCTAAAATTAATAATATAATTAATAAGTGTTTTCGATATATAGTAAAAATTAAATTTATAATTAAAAATATTATTAGGGTTATAATATAATTTATATTAACCATCCTATTTAAAATAATTAGGAATAAATCTCATTGCACAACAATCTGGATGCAGCTTTACAATGGGTTATTCAAAAGCGTGCTATTAAATTCGGACAAGTCGGCTTCGATTCCATCCATAATGATTTTAAATACGAACCAGCTGGCAAATCACTGTTCAAACCTCTGCCACGAAGCTTCTTGGAACTACCCTGTCATCTAATCTTCATTGGGAAACTCATGTTAGTAAATAAGGCTTGCAGACAATTATGGTTTGTTATGCGAAGCGTTAAAGGTGCTGATTTTAAATAACGAGCATTAGCATACAAAATCTTGATTTGTCCAACCCTTGAATACCGCTCGTCGGTATGGGATCTGTACACCAAAACCCTCAAAGACGAACTAAAAGCATTTCAAAGGAATGCAAGCAGCGTTTTATTCGATATAATAGTTCACCTGAATTAAAATCGATTCTTAAAATTGAGAACCACTAACTAAAAGGTGTTTGAATTCAGGTTATCTACTTTTTATAAGACTAGCGAATTAATCTACTTGAACTGATTTAAGCTCCCAACTTTCTAAACCTTATTTTGGTCGCAATGACCATTCCTCTGAGGTAATAGCTAATTACAAGGCTTTTTTTAATGTAGGCTGTATGTTTTTAAACATTAAATTTTCCTCACCTACTAAATTCAACAGTATCACCAGAGCTAGATTTTAAATATCTTTAATTAACAATAAGAAAAATAAAAAAAAGTTAAAAAAAATATTTTAGACTGTAATTTTTTTAATTCAAACATTTGAACTGGTTTTTGAGCCGACAATTGTGAAAAAAAATGCACTCACACACAAGAGTCCTAATTTTATTTATTTAATTATGAATTGAATATTAATAAGTAGGTAAATAATCATTTTATGTTGAAAACAAAAGTTTTTCCTGGTAGTTTTTAGCTATTTTTATGACAGAAATTGTGTTTGGCTAATTTCAAATTTAAATAAAAAAAATATTGTGTAATGTCAGAGCAATCTAATTTTCATTTTTTATGGATGTGTCATTTCGGAAAAAACTTTTCTACGATGACACACCAGCAATAATCCACAAAATAAAATTAAGACAATATTTAGGCGAACAGTAGAGCAAAATTACTGTAAAACACAATGAGGCACGGTAAGTAATGAAATGTTTATTTTATGTAATGTTTTATATCATCTTTTAATGTATTTATAATCCATCCGCTTATAAAATTGAGTCTTATTTATGATCTTCAAACAATGTTGATATTTTACAAAGAAAAATCAATTTGACAGTAAATTAGCGCTGATTTATAGATTGTTCAATTCCTAAGCAGAAATTGTCAACCATTCTTTAGTGCAGATGATTCAAATGATTCTTTAGATGATACATGGAAAATAATGCAGATACCGCCAAACATCTTCATTTAGTAGAAAAAGCCTAGTTTCATAATATTAAAGATAGATGGCAATATATTCCATAAGGTCAATTAAAGTGTAAATAAGTGCCATCTATTATTAGGTAAGATTACAAGTTCTAAATTGATTACATTTGTTAAATCTGTGTTATATGAGGTTTGTATCTCACCAACAAAATGTTAATGTTATTAATATTTCGTTGTGAAAAAAATAACGCCATCTACATTTCGGGAGCCTACTAACTGTATGGGGTTGAGCTATCTAAAAACCACTATTTAATCAATGATAGTTGCTGTCTATATAACATTAATTTCAAACGTGAACCTTTGTCAAGCACCTACTCTATTTTACTATATTGGAAATATACAGTAGCAGAGATATAAAAAAAATAAGCGCTAAATCGGTAAAACTACTGAAAATCCAACCTCTCTGGTGCATTTTGCTATAAATTTTATTGGGATTTTTTATATATATACCGGTTTTTTTATTCAATTATGCTAAAAATAAAAACTACATTAAAAAAAACCTACACCAGGGGTCAACTATAGTTGAATATTGATGTCAACTTAAATGTTTGTATACACTACCGCATTGACAAAAAGTTTATATGTAATATTATCCTGACATCCTGAAAAGAGCTCTCATGATAATGCAGTTGCAGCTTGCATTTGTGTTTTAATTGGTGAATGTGCCTTATTGTACCCGGTGGTGAAGAGGTATGCTCATTTTTATAAATTAACCTATAAAAAATATATTTTTACTTCAGTGAGCATATTTAATTTTCTTTTCGTTAGTACGCTTTGGTTGTGTTTTTTTTTAATAAAACGATTCTTGGAATATCTACGGTATTCATCTCAACATTAACTAAAACTAGCTGGTTGGCTTCGATGCGGCAATAATTAGTAATTATGAAGAAATAATTCCTTCAATTGTTAACTCGTAAAAACAAGAATTTCATCCAACATAATTATTAGATAGGCTTTCCTCTCGGTAAAGGATATACGTACTCTATATGGTGATGATACAAAATGGTTTTTTAGGTCCAGGTCCCGGCGCTTACGGCCTGCCGCCCCTCGTGGGCTACAACGATCATGACGTTTCGAAAGCACGCTACCCCATGTATTCCTTCGGTCTCAAGACTGGCACGCATGCCAAACACGTAAGTTGAAGACCTCTAGACATTTAATATGATGATTGGATTGGTGGATAAATTCTGTTTAATTCTGCTACGACAGACCGTTTCAGAGAGAGATCAACTTATCAAATTCTGTTTCAGCTGATCTGGACATATCCTGCTGCTCAAGGACTTATTGAGTGGCGAGGCTTAGGTGATCTCAAATAATAGCCAGACTGCTTTTTTTCGATAATTATATAACAGCATTTAACTATCTGGCAAATTTTAAAAAGTGTGTACACAATTTTTTTTTCGGTTTTTCGCATGACCCACTGTTGGTTACAATAAGTAGCATTGTAACGAAAATATGTAAGTTCAACTAATTTTTCAGTTTTGCTACTTGCGAAAATAAGTCACCAAAAATATTCCCCAGCTCCCGGGCTACATGTTCGCTCTTCCATAAGTATCCTACCAAGCCGCAAGCTGCTGTACCGAGGCATAATTAAGAATAACATTATCGTGTGGTGGCCAAACGAAAGTACTTACGCTATAAAGCCGGAAAGAACACACAATAGATTTCTAAAATACCTCTACTTTAGAATATACAAAATATATCCCACCTACTGCCCTCTACCCAATGTTATTCTTATCGGGGTGTCTCGGCTTTAACTCAATTCAAAATAGGTTTTGAGTTTAACGTTTATTTTAAATACTTTTTAACCTTCTAAGCGGAAGTTTATAATCGCAATATTCTACAACTTTTAAATTTCCATGCAATGCATATTGACGTAGTCGTAAACTCATCTTTTTTAAACCTTCCTTGTAACGAACATACTAAAATTTGCAACTGTTAATAGGGCAATAGTTTCATCGACAGCCCTTTCTCTCAGACCGACATTTTCAATAAATTTTAAATAAAGCTAGAGAAAAAGCGTAGTATGATACTCAACGATAACTCCTGTAGTTAGGTAGCACTTGCTTAGTGATTATAACGTACTTTAACACACTCAGCGCCGATGACGGAATATTCCGTCATCGCTGTATACGCCAGGTGTCGTGTGCGGCTAAATCCGTCATCATCTTACTGCATTTTTATTAATATTTAAAAGCGTGGCATGTCGCATATACCTGAATTCATTAAAGGCATAGACTAATCGTCGGTTTTTTTTTTTCATTTTAATTCGCTTTTGACCTGTTTATTTGAAAAGTGCGCTAGTGAATTGAAAGTGTTTTTGATGAATTTGGCAGGAAATAATTTGAGGTTTATTTACAAAAGCTATTTCAATATAATATTAAATATAAAAAACGGGTAGCAGCCCCTGCGTGGGATATTCCGTGCGGTCAACGAACTTGGTCGATCGGGCGGCAACGCGTGGCCCGCGCGTTTTACGTACGGAACAGAATGTGTTAAGATTATTGGTTAAACCCTTGACCATGTTTTGGGTATATCTCTGTAATTATGCGATAAGTGTAAATAAATAAATATGTAATATCAAATCATCTGTCTTCACCATCCCACAATTTTTATTTGTATATGTAAAAATGGATGTTTAGAAAGCATTAGAAACTACTCGACCGATTTAGCTATTATTTTTTTTAAATGTTGTAATAGTTTGAAGGTAGTTTTAGGCTTTATTGTTTAGGAATTAGGAATTGCGAAATAAACAATTGCGTTGCTCTGAAATCAACGAAACGACATTTAAAGATTTAAATTGTCAATTCCTTTTAAAGAGTTTTTATAATAACCAAACAATATGCTCAATTACGGTGGTATCTGTCAACCTCTAACATAAGCTGCTTTACCCATCGTGCCGGTCGCCATTACTCACAGCGCCATCTATGGAGAATATGAGTACACGTTCGCTGTTTACCGCCAGAAGAGTGCTGTGCAGTATAAACAAATTAAAGAAATAAAGTTTCTTTACATATGTTTAAAATTTACAGGGAAACTCCCCCTTTTCAATCTCCCATATGGCTGTAAAACATTGACTCCAAATACATCATCATCATCAGCTATCTGGAAATGTAGTAATTTAGATGATTAAAAAAAAAAGGACTAGTCAAACTTCAAATTATTTAGTGCTCGGCAGAGCTAACTGCAAAAGGAACGGATTTTCACAATAAAAAGAGAAAGGTAGCTATTTTCGGACGCTTCATTTAGACGAAATCGATCCGAGCTTCCAAGACTGTTGTCAATACGAATACACGAAAACGAGACGCAATCAACACACAAAATGCTTAAGAGCCTTTTCCCGACAATCGTAAATCATGCTATTTCATCAAACGGCCAGTTTAGCTAAGCTCGATGATGAACGCGATATTTTCAAATAGAAACGGTGTGTCGGAAAACGATCAACTTTTCATTCTAGAATAATCTTGAAAAACAGATTCAATATATTTTAAAAAAAACTTACTTGAATTTCAATCTTAATGAAATCAGCTATGATACTAAAATTTTATTTTCTCGATTCTCATATTTTGTCAATAAGATATTTACGAGTTAAAACTTTAACAACTTTACAAGAATGACCTGGTCTTCAGAACCTGACCTTGGGAATGGACCTTACTCTTTAGAATTTTATTAGTCATATTCATATGATAATTATTTAGACACTATTTCAATAAACGACTCTGTTTAGGTTAGGTCGCTGGCACACTCGCGACTGGCTCGCTGGCTGTTTGACGTAAGGGAGCTAGCGACGTTTTCATCACTTGATTCCTCTATTCTTCATTCCTATGGCTTGTGTTGTCGGGGAGGCGCTATTGGGCACAGTTTCGACAGCTGTATTGTTGTTTTCATGATACGAGACCATTCATTACAGGCAAATAACATTTCGCAAGTCTGTAACTGAATGTGTTTTTTTTTTTGGTGTATATCTTGTTACTTAACTTAGTCGACAGTGTTGAGAAAAGCACCGTCGAATATTCTCTGGCCTGGCCAGATTTGACCATTGGGGATTCGAACTCGAACCCGGGACGTCTGGATTTAGAAGCAGCCGCTTATACCACTGTGCCAAATCAAAAGAATAGTTTTGAATCTTCAGTTTAGATTTGTGGTTATTTTCTATGCTCCAGCTCGGCCCCGGACCGAACTACATGACCCACCACATGAACCAGCACGGCCGCGACAATCCGCCGGCCTGGTCGTTTGGTCTGCGCACTCGGCAGCGCTTCAATGCGACTATGCCTGCGCCCGGCGCGCACTCCCCGGAGAAGTGTCCTCTGATGAAGGAACAGCGTCCGCCGGCGTACTCGATGGGAGTGAAGCTGGACAGAGGCATGAAAGGCGTTGGACCTGGGCCGAATGCGTATGCGCTCAATTTCAAAGACCACGGACCTGCATTTTTCATGTTAGATTTGTAATTTTCTGTTTCTTTTAAATATAGAATAAAATGGCCCTTCAGTAGTAAAAAAAATGCTCTTGCCGGTATACTCAATGGAATAAGGTCACAAGCATAAAGTAGACCTACTATTTGATAAAGAAGGCATTACATTGAACCCGATCTTCTTCTAAAAATATATATAAGACCAATTCTGGAATATGGATTTCAAGTATGACGTCCTTACTTCACCAAAGACATTGACTTGTTGGAGATAGTTCAGAGACGAGTAACCAAAATCCTACAAATTCTAAAAAAATGGAACTTATGAGGAGTGTTTAGAAATCTTGAAACTCACATCACTCAAGGAAAGGAAAGAGGTGATTTAATTGAGGCACAAAATATTAAGTGACTACTATGATTGCCCTCAAATAAAAGTATGTTTACATAACCTTCGTGGGTACTGTCTTAAATTAAACCGTACTTCATTCTCCAAAAATCCAAGAAAGCACTTTTTGCCCAACCGAGTTGTAGAAGCATGGAATCACCTGGCGTCAGAAGTTATTTGGCTAATATGTTTAAAAACAGACTCGATAAACATCTTGCCAAATGTGAACACTAACTCTGCTTATTTCCCTGCTAAAATGAAATATTCACAAAGTTTAGCTCAGATACAGACACAATCAGCTATTAGCTGCCTGTCTGTAACTTAATAATAATAAAAATAGTGTGAGCGAGTAGGCTATGCCGACTTAGGATTTCCCGATTAACCCTGACCAAAAAAGTTAGGGGAAAACAGTGGGAGGTTATATCACAGTAGTTATTTATTTGTATAGACTCAGCATACTGTTCTATTCACTCTTCGAAATTTGGTTTGGTTAAACGCACTCACTATACTTTTTACTTCCTTGCTGAATAGTTTTTACGCATCTTTGACAAGTTGAAAAGAAATATACCATATGCAACTCCAATATTTATTTATTTCAAGAAATACCAGCTATTATATAAATAAAATTACAATAGCGGAACGAGGTTGGGATTGGGAAGTGGGTAGTAGGAGGGGTTGGGGAATAAACATAACGATAATGTGAAATTTAGTGTACCATAAAACCATGTCTCTGCGCCTACTTCAACGTTAACTAACAATAAGCTATTTATTGTAAAATTTCTTAGTTTTTTGACTGTAAAACTTAATTTAAGTCAAGATCACACATATCCGAGAAATATGTCTCATGAGACTGTATATTTTAAAAAATTTTAAGAAATGACTAAAAATCAGTGGTATTGAATGTAGTTGGGCTGATCGTTAACGGTGATTGTTTATGTGATCAACAACTGGTAGCTGGAATGCCCGGCCTATCAGAAGAGGCTCACCAAGCGCTTTCCTGAATAAAATGACTCCATTTATTCCAGAGGATCTCGAGTGGGTGCAAAGCAAACTTCACAAACGCCTGGACCGATTTATTATCAACAGAACCCCGAAGTATACCTGCCGACGTAAGTTGACCGAGTACCTATGTACCTATGCTAAGATGTCAAAACAGCATTTAGGGACCGCTTTTCGAAAGAGCTGTTCTCTGTCTTGTGCATGGTCTTAAACCATCTCTCATTTAACGGCTTTTAGATAGAGAAACACTTTGTGACGATAATCTTGTAAAACAGAATTAATGTATTTATAAAACTTAAGTTTTCTTTGCATATTTATGAAATCTTCTATATTTTCTCGATTCTTGTATACAAACGTTATAAGAAATTACAAGGATGCGTCCTCAGGTCCCAAAAGGAATTGCCTACAAATTTGAACATCACATTTGAAGTCACCAAAATCCATTTTTTGTAATATCGTCTGTGTACGACGGCGTATAAACGCGGTCAAGAAATCAGGGGGTAAAATTTGGTATGCCAAATCGAGGATTTTTACTTCGGTTTTGCTGATATATACTGTGAGAGTTTACAAACTATTTCCTGCACTGATTCAGTCTTCGATGAACCATTTTTTTTTTCAAAATTAAATACCTCGTGATACCGGTTTAGTTTATTATATTCTTTTAGGTAGATTAGCTACCTAGAAGAACAATTGTGATATTAAATGCACCCTGCAGATAACCAAATAAATCGAATCAGTTATATCCGTATATATTTGCAGGCAACCCAAATTCACTTTTGGTGGGCGACACAATCTCGGAGCTAAAGGAATGGGCCCCGGACCGGCGCATTACTATCCTAGAAAAGAACCGGTAGGTTTCTATTAATTATTTATGTTTCGGTAATATCGAGTGGAACTCTAGAAAGGGCCTATGACATCATTTTATTTTTCAAGAAACCATCCGATGCAAAAGGTTTATCACGCCGAATCTATAATAAAATCATAATCACTGTATATTTCATTTAGCTTCTATACATACAGGATGTCCCAAGACCATTCCCAAAGACTTACGGAGGTTTTTGTATAATCTATTATGAGTAAAAAAATTATATAAAAAAAACAAACCCCAAATTTATTATATTATTTAACAGATGGTGTCGATTTGCGGAAAATTCGTCTATTCACAATAAAATTCGTTTATTACAATTCGTCTAAAAACAATATACCTGGAACTCTCTCGGAAAATGTAAATTGAAATTTAACTTTGTTTTAGGCGAATTTTCCGTGAACGCACATTTCCAAACTTATTTATCTCTCCCTTTCTTTGGAATATACACACAGCGAAAAACAAATAAAAAATATCCAAAGTTTTTCTTTGGATATTTGTTCAAATTTTTCAAATTTATACCGCTTTAAAAAATCATTTTACAATTACACTTTCAATAAGGTGCAATGAAAAAAAATTGTCTTTTTTTAAATATTAAAAATATAAAAGCTATTTAAAATTTAATTTCTGGTGGTATGTCTATGATATAGATCCCAGCTCTCTAAGCCTCCTCATATTGGCCGTAATGAGCATCCTTCCAAGATAAAACCTATCTTGAGAAAACGGAACATCGGGTTCAATTCGTTTCTTTCCAGAACAATTCACCAGTGGAATATTCTTCATAGGTCAGTATTTGACCCCTTTCCTTCTTCCAAGGCTGTTTTTAAGCGTAGGCTGCGAGTTGTTAAGCATTTTTTTTTTTTCCTCACCTACTAAACTCAACAGTATCACAGTGGAGCTAGTTCCTAAATATTGTAATTACTTAATAATAATAATAGTACAGTATAAAAAGGAACGAACATTACAAAATGTGTACTGTTGGTGAGGGTTATTGAAGTCTTGGGGGGGTAATAACACCCTTAACCCTCCCCCTGGAATCCGGGCCTGCCTCCCCCCCTTGTTCAATGCCCATGGTAAAACAAATAAATATTGTAATAATTTAATCAGGATATATGTGGGAAGTATGCATATGCAACATATATGCGTGTAAAGAAAGAGGAAATATCAGGAAGGAGGAAGTTGCATTTAAAATATTTTCCAAGTGCATATTTGTTTTTATTAAATATTTCTGCAAAATCAAATTAAATCCATTACTCCCACAGCGTGGCGGATATTCGTTCGGAGTGCGGCACTCGGAATGGGCCCCGCCCATGATTGTTGAAGAGGATAACGTGGGATGCAAAGATGTATGAGTCGAATAGAGCCATGGAGTCACGCCCTCGGATCGGAGGTCTACCGTGAGAACTGCATCGTGAGGTTGTTAACATGATGCCGCCGATTCTTTGGCGTAATTTACCTCTGGGGCTCTCAAAATACAACATAAAATTGGCCATCGGAAGGGGTCACGGATTACGATTGAAAAATGCTCTTAAAATCTACCCGGGTATCACTTCTAAAGGTTGTTACACATCGGCTGTGTTGAACACAGTAGCAATAGATGGCATCGTACCGTATAAATTAACAATATTTATTTTTTTTTTTAATTATGTTTTATAGACGGTAACACTATCTCCGATATCCACAGGAAAATTAATGTTCCATTCGAGTATTTTACTTTCTATTGTGTTCGAATCGGTTATTACCATATTTCCCTAATCATACATTGTCTATGGTCAGCGCTCGGCCGCGGTACTGTCAAAGGGCGAAGTATCAAACAGTCTCAATAAACTCGCCGCTCGCACACAACGCCTGCCTATTATTTTAACCTGTCGCGACCTTCGTGGTGGTGTACCATTTAAAGAAATATTAACTGTATGTTGTTATGATTAAATGACGTCGTGGAAGTGTGGCTCTCCGAGACCACACCCACTATGAAGGTCGCGACAGGTTAAAATAATAGGCAGGCGTAGTGCGCGAGCGGCAAGTTTATTGAGACTGTTTGATACTTCGCGATTCGACCGTACCGCTGCCGAGCGCTGACCATAGACAGTGTGTTGTCTATGATTAGGGAAATATGAGTGATGTGCGTATGGCAACATAGCCACGCTACACAATTCTCAATAAATCCGTTTAACTTGTTACATTGTGAAAAATTTTGGGGTAAAAATAGCAAACTTGATTGCAAAACTGGATTATCGAGTAAATTTCAAAAACATAGATAAATTACGTACTTAGGAGAAAAATTGCCTAATACTTTAACGATATATTGTCTCACTTATAAACCGCAATTTAATTATTATGGTAATTTAGACGTGAAATGATAATAGTGTGAATTTTACCTTATTTTGAAATTTTGTACGATTCCTATATATTTTATATGAAGAAACAGTGTTATATATTTTTTTTAAGTTTACTCTTATAAATTATAAGTTTATAAATTTTGTACTCCCTCTTTTGATAAGGAATTATATTATTTAGATTAATTGTATGTTTGAAATGCAAGCGTTTTGTTTAAAAATTAATAAAAATATTCAATTACAATAATTATTTATTATTATTATTTGTTGAGCAAGAAATAAAGACGCTAATAACTATAGTCTAATAATTGCTAATAATTTTTTGCATATTTCAATTTTTAGTGGCATTATCTCTGAAGTACTATTTTGTTAGTTAATCACTTTTCGCTCTATGACCACAATATATATATATTAAGGACGCGGTACACGGGGGGCAAACCCCCACATCCATAACATACATATATAGAAAGTTTTTTTTAGAGGCGTGGTTTTCAATCTGGCACTACTTTTTTCGTAGTTGGTGTTTTTGACAGCTGTCACTTGATTTATGCTCAGTTTGGTTTGCCATTTCATAATGAATAGACTTACTCCTGAACAACGTGGCGTGGCCTCCAAGATCGTGCGATTTAACACCGCTGGACTATTTTTTGTGGGGTTATGTGAAGTCGCTTGTCTACGCAGATAAGCCGGACACGATTAACGCCTTGGAAGAGAATATTCGGCGCGTTATTGCTGACATACGGCCCAACTTGCTGCAAAAAGTGGTTGAAAATTGGGCCTCTCGGCTGGAATTTGTTCGAGTCAGCCGCGGCGGCCACTTACCCGAAATCATTTTTAAAACATAATGGCAAACCCTTATCTTTATAATAAAACTAAATTCTTAGCCATAACATCAAATTATATGCGTTTTATCTCTTCTTGAAAACCACGCCTCTAAAATCATCATCCTATATATATTATTCGCGAGCTCCGCGTTATAATTGATATTATGAAATAAAATGCATCGTAATTGTAATTTATGTTGTATTTCTTAACATTAGTTTTTTTGAGTACGCTTTTACCACCTTTTGAGTGAAATTAACTTATTTTTTCTCCTCATGCCCAACGTCCTGACGCGCAGCCAGTACGCTTTGGTGCTTGGATCCATGTCATCCAATTTCGGAGCCTTCCCCAGTCTGAGGTTCCAGAGCCATTCGGGATACTCACTCTTAGGTTTTAGCTGCGGGGAAAAACAAAATATCTAATTGAACATGATTGAAATATGCAAAAGTTCGATAGTCAGTGAAGTTCTTCATCTTCATTTGTATGGCTTGTGTTGTCAGGGAGGCGCAGTTCCGACTGCCTTATTGTTGTTTACATGATACGAGGTCGTTCATTACAGGCTAACATCTCCCAAGTCTGAAACAAGTCCCATGTGCAAATATTGTGATGTAAGTCAATTGAATAGGTCAGGAACACAACAATGGAGAATTTTTATTATTATTATTGTTTGTTGAGCAAGCAGCTATTTAGCCGATATGCTCATATCTGATTGTCAGTTACTAGCGATTGGCCTAGATTCAAGAAATTTATCAAGGCGGTTCTTGAACTGGTTTACACTTATAGCTTCCACCACTTCCTGTGGTAGCCGATTCCAATTATCCACAACTCTATTGGAGATAAAATTCTTCCTAGGATTAGTGGAACAAAGAGATTTAGATAACTTCATAGAATGGCCGTGAAGTTGCGTGTTTTGGTTAAATGTGAATATGTCCTTAATGCTTCCACAATTATAATTATTATTATATGGATTTTTTTTGTTATCTATATGAAAACAAAAGTTATCCTGATTCATGCACAGAATCATCCCTTAAAAGTATACTATTGACTTTAAGTTCACCCTGTACGCATATCAAAATATTTTTTAATTGATCGATTTCAACACATTATCGCCATTAAAATTAATTAAATTAATATTGCATTAGGGTTGTACTTCGTCGGTAGGATCCACAGAACAATTTAATTAGGTAGAATAGCCCTTACCTCAACTCAGGTAAAGAATTCCATGATTATATATTTTGATTATTAAATAAATAAAAAAATTATGAAGACTTACAGGGACGTCTTCGCCGCCCTCAACGTTTAAGTTGCTACCGCACAGAAAGTTAACCAGTCTTTCGGGGTCTGTTTCGACGGGTATGACCTTCTTCTCTATGGCACTTCCGAGTTTTAATCCCTTACCCTTTCCCAGGCCCATAATATCACCTGTGAGGACAATACAAAACAAAAAAGTCAGTAAACACGAAACAACCCTCGTAAATGCACAGGCGTGGAGTCCCAAAACTCCTTCAAACTACAGTCTAAATGATCCAATAAACCGTAACCGATAAGTGTAATTGTGTCCTTAAAAAATTATAATGGTGTAAAACATCCTCTATCATCCATTTTTACCAATCACACCTTAGGGTCTTCCCTAACTATAGAACTCTTATGTTTAGGCAAGTGTTTGCGTTTCACGGTGTTTCGGCTCCTTAGCAAGACGACTCTTAGTAAAGTGACATTGTCTATGGATTTAGTTGGTAAGTTGCAATCTTGTTTGGTCGACGGATGGAGAACTGTCAAATAAAAAAATATTCTCTACAACAGTGATGAGCAACACGTGGCCCGTGGGCCGCTTGCGGCCCATTAAACATGTTTATGCGGCCCGCCAAGCATTTCTAAAAATGAATTTATTTTATTGATTTTCTCCTATCAATATATTGTTATAAAATTAATTATAATAAAATGGTAGTACATACTAAACCGAAACAATTTTTTGTGACGAGCGACTCTCACTGCGACTGCGACTGTGTCTTGTGTGACACTTGTCGGCGACTTGTTCAAACTTATCATACTTTCCTTATTTCATCTAATTAGATGGTTACATAATATTTGACAATATTTTGCACTAAAGAGGACAGGTGAGAGTTAAAAATGCATTTTTATAAAACTCAGCGCTGGGTTTAAACCGACATCCTGCGCTCTCAAGTACAGGACCTCTTTAGAACCTTTATAAATATTATGCTATCCAGCACTTTATCAAAAAATTAAACAAATATTCAAAATTTTTCAATATTGTTAAAGATTATGTCATTTATCTTTTCAGGCGATTTGCCGCTATTAAAATACAATCATAAGATATATATGAATATATATTTTTATATATATATGAATATATTTTTTTTTTGTTGTTTTTTTGTTGTTTTGTTGTTGTTTTTTGTATTAGGTGACCATACTTTAAAATGTTTTCAGGACTCTTTCTTTTGCCATTTTAGACCAGTTTTTTTTATTTATTTACAAGGTTGTTCAATTGCATGTCCAGAATCACCCCTTAAAAGAATACTGCTAACTTTAAGTTCACACTCTTTAGTAACATTTTTCCTCTAATCACGCACACCGCAAATATTTCGTGTTAGAGAGAGAGATTTATTATTATTATTATTACAATATAATTACAATATTTAGGAGCTAGCTCCGGTGATACTGTTGAGTTTAGTAGGTGAGGGAAAAAAAATTGCTTAACTCGCAGTCTAAGCTTAAAAACAGCCTTGGAACAAGGAAAAGGATTAAATACTGACCTATGAAGAGTATTCCACTGCCGAATTGTTCTGGAAAGAAACGAATTGAACCCAATGTTCCGTTTTCTCAAGATAGGTTTTATCTTGGAAGGATGGTCATGACGGCCAATATAAGGAGGCTTAGAGAGTTGGGATCTTATAGCAGACCAGGCAGGCTCATTCGTCACAGTCACAGCAGACGTCGCTATTGTCCCCCAGTAAAGTAAAGTAAAGTAAAGTATTGCCCCAGTAAAGTTTCCGTAAAAATGTCTGTTTCTTTCCGCAACTAATAAATGAGCAAGTTTGGTTTGAGTTTGGGTCATTTTAAAGTATTTTAAAGTTGATTTCTGAAATAATATATCAAAAATGAACCAAGTAATGATGGATTATCCAATGTTTACGATCTGTCAGACAACAATGAAGTAAATAAGCGCCATCTGTGACTTTGAAAGATTAGCTTGTCTAAGCTGTAAACATAAATGATTTTTTGCGGTTTATATCTAAGCAATCTGCCAACAAAATATTATTAATATATGATTAAAGGTCGTTGTCGCTGCATTTTGCTTGACTGCTTAAACTTACCTGCTTGCCTATGAACTGAAAAAGATTAATCTAAATATTAAGACTATTAATTTTTCCTTTTTGCACATAAAGCAACTGTATTACGGTTTTCACAAGATTTTAATACAAAAATAATATATTCAACATAACCTCCAGAGGCAGCTGTTGTTGTCTTGAGAGCGTAAGTTCTCGAAAAAATGTAGGTCCTGAAGCATTTTGGTAAGAAATTTGAATGCTTTATAAACGAATTTGTAGCATATATAATATACATCCTTGACCAAATTTAAATTATGGTACGAAGACGGGTTACGTTGAATAAAATAACGAAACCTAAAAACGTCTGTCAGTCTACTGTCATTAAGTGACTTTTGAGGTTATGTTTAGCATACTTTTTAGCGTTGGGTGGGTCGTAGCAACCAACCGCACCGCATTACCAACAGCGCCCATCTCACTGTAATGGACGGATGAGTCACATATTGTTTATTTGGGACCGCCTATTTGGTTGTCTTCAGTCATACATTTGTTGCCAAACGCGAATGGGGGGATATTTTGACACCCAATGAAGTCAACTTCTTTTGCTAATTTCGTCAAGGTTTGGATTCATTTTTTTTGGTCGCGAAGCGTCTAAATAATTATCATTGCAAAATTTTCGCTGTACGAGAAATAAAATATGGACACTATATAAATAAAGCCGCGATAGCCAGCGATTTACCAACAATTCGCGCCTCGGAGGACACTATACATATATGTTCGTAGAAGCATGAAATTTAATAAAAAGGAAATGTAGGATGAAAAAGGAAATAAATAAGAAAATACTAATATTAAATTGATATTGTTATTATAATGTATTTATTTATTACTTATTATTAAATATAAATATTTATTGTCTTTAATATAAATCGAGGATTTCTAGGGCTGTAGATAGGTAGATACCTAAAATGTATGACAAAAACATAGGTAACTACTATTTGACATCCTCCAATATTTTTTTTTTTAATGAATTATTACGCATAACAAATTGTAAATGATACTTCCTCTATGCCCGACATTTTTTTTTTTGTCAAGCTCCGTGCTTTTGCACAAAATACTTGAGATACTGAAGGTATCACCTTAATACCTGTGGTAACTTTTTGTAAGACGTCTCGTATCTGTCAATCTCTTTAAGGATAGGTTTTATTAAAATAGGTGTACTTATGTAGGTCCTAAACAGAAAAATGAAAAGAAAAAAATCACTCCTTTTTTTAAATAATTGCTATGACCTCGGTCATATACAATTATTTTGGACCCAATAGTCCAATGCCTTCGCTACTAGACTACCACAATTTCTAAAAAAACTTTATTTAAGACATAAATACCTACGTTACAAAAGTGCAAACATAAGAACATTATACCCAAAAACTTTGTATATTGTACTATACATATTAAGCGACCCATAATAATAGCTGTAAGATAATTTATTTAAAAACATATAAAAATGTACATAGGAATGACATATTAATTTATAACATACAACAATGTGGAATAAAAATACACGATTAAGATAATAAAACTATTTAATAAAAAAATGCCTTTCATTTTTATCAGCAAAGCATTTTTATTTTTAGCAGGAAAGCTGACGATACTACGCTTATTAGCACCACTCCAACAACATAGGCTCCAACAACACCTATCTACGAGGGCAAATATAATAGGTACCTCAACACATTTCCAGATTTTTAACAATTAATAAAATTTTATAATTAGTTTGTTTTGATCGCATAATAAGGTTGATTTAACAGCGTGATTAGGTACTACCATTCAATGGTACTACCTACCTAATCACAATGATTACATATCTTTTAAAACTGTAGTGATTAGGTGGAGTATTTGTAAGTTTTCTTATCATGTAGTTACCTATTGCAACATGGTAAAGATGTAATTTGAATAAAGATTTTTTTTAGCAGTAGGTATGTAGGTATCTTTATTAAATAGGTAGGTACCTATCTATTCAGATCTTAAATTGTAAGGACATAATAATCAATTCCTGAAACTGAAAATAACAATGTGAATACATTGTTATTTTCAGAAACATTGTTATCTTACAAAAATTGCAAGATTTGATACAACTGTGTGAAGTTTTTTCAATGCGGATGGTCCAAGAGTAACATACAGAGCCACAGGTGTGCAATTTTATAGAACTAGATAGGTTTATAGACGGACTGAATATTGGAGTTTATATTTTAAAAAAGTGTAATTAATAATGCTACAATATTTTGCTTATTAAATAATATATGAAAAAAAATGTCGGTTTTTTAAATTGATTAGATTTTCTTTGTAAATTTAATGAAGGGCATCAACTTTACATATCAAATCGAAGGTAGTTCTATACTCCTGAAAAGGTAAAATCATCAATTTTCAATGTTATTATGACATGTTTTACGAACAGATAAACATGCAAACAACTAAAATCGAAGTAACAAACTGTATATCCGACTTCTAAAACATCGAACTAATGTTCTTTAGACCAAATTATATAATCACGCCATTCAAAGACAACATTTACAACATGACAACAAGTCGATGACCAGACTCTATAGGAATCGGAATGTAGGTATAAATAGGTAGTCAACAAAAAGACGCCAACCAAATAGGCAGACTCGTTTGACGTTTATGTTTATTAGTTTCCTTGTTGGATGGTCGCTTTGTTACAGATTGTAACTTTGGTGAATGTCCTAATCGTTTCGTTTATTCAAGGTGAAGATATGAAACACAATTATTGTTAACGTCGCCCTAGGTTTTATTGAAGAAAACACAAATCATGTCTCTTCTACAGAAATTGCCTTACGCGTATTATTCTCAGCTGTTGAAGAAGGACCGCGATTGGTGTATAAGGCTTGCGAAAGCGGCAAAATTAAGGTAAGCGCTATGAAGGAATTGTATTTATATTTATTTTTTCCATTCACACTTTGCATGTGTAGGAATGACAATTTGTACATATTGAACTTTAATAAGCAAACAAATCAAAACAAAAAAGAAATCTATTCAGACTATTTCAGAGATCGTGGTAGTTGTGGTCAAAGCGTTGGACTTTTCACCCAAAGGTCGCGGGTTCGAATCCGCACATGGTCATACGATTTTTAACGCTTCATTACCACTATCTCCCCTGACTCTAGGGACAGGCGCATTTGGCATAGTTGAGAAGGGCCCAAAATAATTGTATATGACCTAGGCGTAACATTATTTTAATAAAAAAAACAATGATATTTAGAAAATCGTGAAAATATAGTCAAATACTCTGAATTGAAAGAGAATACAATGTTTTAACATAAGAATACAATGTTTTATTGACTAGGTTACTCTTTTATCATTTATTATTTTAATTTTGTCAATGTTGTCGGTTTGCACAAATTTATCTGTCTGACGCGTGTCGTGAAAATGAATTGATTTATGCGTAGCGGCAGTTTTTTGTTTACCAAAAGTAGCATACGGCTTCTTGTACAAAAATACCATAAATTGTAAAATATTTAAAAGATTTGAAATATGACCTAAACAATTCAGTAGGTGGAATTCCAGTGATAGCTCTAAAGGCCTTTTTTTTGAAGATTTCATTTACGTACATTCTGATCCCCACACATGGACCTTAAATGAGACTCAACTAAAGCGTAGTACGTACACCGATAGCAACATACTCGTACACAAAGACCTAAGGCATATCGGGCTGATTATAATTTAAGTTTGAGTTTCTCAAGTTGCATAGACCAGTTTAATTTATTATCCGGATATACACATAGAAATTTTACATTCTTACTAATTTCGATAGGATGACCAATGGATGATAAATATTGAGAACTATTACTGAAATTGAGAAGAACAGTCTTCGTAATGTGTAATGACATCTTATTCACTCTAAATCAAACTTCAAAGTCAGTAAGAGCGAAACTTATTTTAATTGTTAGGGTTTCTACATTTTTTGCCTCAACGATTCCACTTGTGTCATCTGCAAATCGAGTAATTTCTGCCGAAGATATATGCGAGCTCAGGTTATTGATATAAATAATAAATAAAAGCGGTCCCAGTATTGACTTTTGAGGCACTCTTATTGTAACTAAAGCTTCTTTAGATAAACTGCTCTTCTATTCCCTTTATATCATAGGCTGTAATTTTTACAGTTTGCTTTTTATTTTCTGAATAGGACTTTAATAAAGTATTTTCAATTCCTTTGATACCATAATAGTCAAGTCTAGTAAGGAGTGAAAGCATGCTGAAGGCAGTCGAAAGGCCTACTTAAGTTATAAAATATAGCCGCCGAGTGCCGTTTACAATTTAAAGATTTATGGATACTATTGCAACATTCAAGAATTGCTTGTTGAGTTGACTTTTTACGAAATCCAAATTGACTATTTAATATAATCTAAAATCTATTAAAAAAAAATCTAACTTCAAGCTGCCTATTGCAATGGGTAATACGTCATGAGTTCCAGAAAATTTCGATATATCTTCACATCCCCTAGTACCCAAAACCACCCTTAGTTTAAAGTTTATATATCTATCTATATCGCTTTTTTGTGGGCACGATAACTGCCGTAATTTTACACCAATCATTTTTAATTGGACATAAAATTTAAGGGCATAAAATATCGGTCAAGTTTGTTAAAGGGCAAAATGAGAGCAGGGGGGCGCGAATGAGGGTGGTTTTTAAAAAGTGAAATTTTGCTATAACTTTCTTAGTATATTATATTATTCTTCAGATAAAACGCCTAAAACTTATCTAAGTAAACTTTTTTGATAGCACCAACGATTAGTCTTAGGGGTGGGAAAAATTGGGTTTTTAAAATTCAAAAAAATCACACCTTCCTTCAAACAAATCTGTTCAAAATGTTAATTATAGGCCTATAATTTCCCTACAATTTTTGATATGAGCAACCCTTACGGCTCAGTATAAGGAGGGATTCAGTATACGCACTCTCGCTGAGTAGGTACGGCGGGTTGAGGTGCACCCTCAACCCGCTGTGCGGGACGATGATCGTGCGTCAGCTCGCGCAATGTTTGATACAAGTTCGTACAATTGGAGTTCACCCACTTTGATTCGGTGAAGTCTACCTCCACCTTCCGGCTTGCCGAAACAGATTTTTTTACGTACAGGAATTATTTTTACTGTTTCATAGCAATTTGTAAAAATTCATTTCTTAGGCTAGAATTAGAAAGAATCAGTAATGGAGTAACAAAAATATCCCGATGTCCTCTATTATGTTTGTGATATTGTCGATACAAAAAACTAATAATAGTAATCGTTTAAAAATAGAGTGGCTATTTTTATTAACTTTTTTTAATTTTTCATATGCAGTTCAATAAATAGGTTTATCAATAAATAATTTATTAAATTTGTTGCATACAATATCAGGGTTATCAGTTTTTTGACCATTAAGGTCAATATAATCGATTTTGATATTTTCTTCTTTAATTTGCCTGTTTGTTGTTAATAAAATAAACCAAGATTTTATCCTATTTTGAGATGTTTTCAGTAAATTATCCTATATGCAGTTATCCTTTTCCCTATACATTTAAAGTCTCCTAGTACTTGGTAGGAATTAGATTTGACATTCGTAAGTTTTAAATTTTTTTTTTTAATTTCTCTTGTAATCCAGCTTTTGTTTGCAATTTAAATTTACTCTTATTGATACTAACAAACATAAACAAAAACCAAGCCACCTACATCCTGGAAACAAAAATCAAGTTTTTGGTGAAACCATTCATAAGTGCTCGCGAACCGCGCGGGCGCGAGGTCATTGCCCGATCTCCAGCATGCGTTCAACCGCCTTCTCAAACATTAAAATAATTTCTTTTAAATTTTGAATTCGTAATTGGTAAACATTTTTCCAGTATTTTTTACTGATTATTGAGTTTGATCTATATTAACCCTCTAAAAGGACACCAACGAATATAAATACGTCCTGTATATATATTTTTTAATATAAATATTAAGCAGTCGTAATAAATATATATTATTATTTTATTTTTTTTATTACACCACTAATAATATGTAGGTTTATATACACAGAGACATACACACAAACAACCATTTCCATACCACAGAGGCACCACACACTGTAACATACTTCGCATCACACACTACACGCACATTACATATTGTTTTATTAATTTGATGTTTTCAACCATACTCCAACATATATATGGTACATTTTTCTGGCTATATAAATGTAGTACTGGAAAATTGTGTTCTTGTATAAATAAAAAAAATATTGTCCTCTGTGTAAATTATTTGTGTAATTATTTTAAGATTTCTGGGCCCACTGTACCAAAATAGAGTAATATAGATTAAATTGTTGCAAAAAATCGCAGTGAAGAATCGCGGAAACGGTCAAATCGTGATATGGCAAATATAAATAAACTTATAAATTTAAATAAACTCCAACAAAATGCAGGCGTCACATTCGCCAACAAATTATCACCCGGGCATATACATTTTCATAATCAGATTATGAAAGTTAAACTCGCCACACAGCTGCTCAACATGAGTATATCTAATGTTGTAATTCTTTGTGACGAAGAATAAAATCTCACATTCTTCTGGTACTGTAAATTTCATAAAACTAATAAATAACTTTGTTGATGTAATAAACTTACGTAAATATGATTTTTATGTGATAAACAGGTAATAGATGATAAAAACAAAGTACATATTTTTTCCTTCCTAGATAAAATTAAAAACTACATTTTTAATCTGATTAAAACAAAAAGAATAATTCGAAGAAAAAATAGAGAACCCAAAATAATTATTAAATTGGTTTGTTTTATTCTACCGAAAATGTTTATAAATATATTGATACGTAAATAATTAAGATAAGTGGTGGGGAAAGTTGGCATTCAAAATACAATCTAAATTATGTCACCAATGTTTTGTGTATTCAGATGTTGTTAGTTGTTAAAATCAGCACTACTCGGAACAACCCAGTACATTCAATCTGTCATTCTGAACAAAAATGACTACCTTAACAAAGGTTGGCGACAACTCAACAATACTGAGCATTATCTGAACCCGGAATATCTAGGGGAGATAAAAGCATATATATCCAATAAAGGCCCAAATGAAGGATTAACGGATAAAAATATGAAAGCATTCGATTAAACATAATTCTAAGTCGGAATGTGACTCATTGCAGGTATGCATAATGTGACCATACGTCCCGTTTTGAGCGGGACAGTCCCGTTTTACAGGATTATGTGAAATATTTATTCCAAAAGCTTATTCTATCACAAGGAATTGATTTTGGTCCACTGCTGTTGTTTGAAAACAGCAGGTCTCGTCATGCTTAGGTGAACTAAATAGCCGTTAGATGAAATATATTGATTTAAGACCATGCCCAATAGACATCGGACACTGGGCCCTTCAAGTGAGCAAGAGCCCCATCAAGTAAACAACAAAATTTACTTTGCGACATCTGCCTAGACCAAATGTGCCTGTGCTAAAGCCAGGGTCAATTGTGGTAATGAACTCTCTCTTGTTTTATGTAATTTTCCATAATTTACAGGAATGCGGAACGTTTCAAAGACGACAATACCACCGTGCTTATGCTACTAACGGAGCTCGACAACAGGGGTTATACGGTCAAGCAGCTCCGGTCGCTTATTACCACCGCTAATGGCGCGGCTGTCCAGCGCGTTGGCACAGCGCCCAGTTTGAAAATAGCCCTTCTGATCGGCAACACCAACTACGAGCACTGGGAGGAGCTGGTGACGCCGGAGACCGATTGCAGGCACCTCCAGTTGATTCTTCAGTCGATAGGTTTTGTCACCGTGACCATATTGAACTTTAAAACGAGCGAGATTAAACAATGCATACAAGAGATATTCCAAATGGTTCCTGCAAAAGCGTATTGTAAGATTTTTTTTAAAAATTATCAAAAGTAAACTTTTTTCCTGGATTTGCAGTTGTTATTTACCTTAAATGAGGATAAAAGGGAAATGGGCACTGGTTTAACCCACCAACATACATCAGTATGGTACCAGTAGATTGACCTCAACCCCAGATTTACTATTCACATAGTCAACTAAATGTCACTTAACTGAATTTTACTCATATAACTCATATATCTCATTCTCCCATACATTTGTAGTTAGCGCCCGTAATAAGAATTGAACTACAAAATGAGACCTTTCAGGTAGCATGCATAAGATCACCTTTACGGTTTATGATATAAAAAATCGAAAAAAACGAAAAAATCCCGTCAAAATGTTTAATGTCAAGCCAAAGTCCATTCCGAAAACGACTTCAGAACTGCTTCAGGCTGTGGAAGCGCCGATAGGAGCGTGTTGTTCAGTCAAATGGAGATTAGTTCGAAGGATGCCACAAGCCAGATGACGAAGAATGATACCATGTATGAACACAGGTCAGATAATTTTGTGAGGCACCTCGTATCCGAAATAATGGAAGCGAATTGGAATTTTGGACTTTTCTGATATAATGCGCTTTTATTTTTACAGGCATTTTATTTACTTCAGGGATTACATAACTGCGACAAAAAATTGAAGACCACCCAGTAACTATCACACTAAAGTACAAACTTGTAATTTAGTAAAAAAAGCACACGGTTTTGTAGTTTAATGACAGATGACAACATATTATTGTCGTTCGCTGAGCAAACAGCTGTTTAGCTCATATCTCATTCTGTTACTAGCAATTTGTCTAGATTTGAGAAATTTATCAAGACGACTCTTGAACTGGTTTACACTTATAGCTTCCACCACTTCCGCTGGTAGCCGATTCCAATTATCCACAACTCTATTGGAGGTAAAGTTCGTCCTAGGATTAGTGGAACAAAGAGATAACTTCATTGAGTGGCCGCGAAGTTGCGTGTTTTGGTTAATCATGAATATGTCCTTAATGTTCGCACAATTATAATGTCCAGTTAAAACTAAAAATTATTTACAAAACAATGAATTGGCAAGATTAGCTTTTTAAAACTATAAACACCTCTGTGCGGTTTGCGTCTAGGCTATTTAATAATAAATATGAATATTACTTCGTTGCGAAGATGGCACTGCGAATATAACAACTAGTAAGGCTATGGAACGAACATCTGTTATGTAGATTTTAAAAATATATTTCAGGTTTTGTATATTACGCCGGCCACGGAATAGAACTTTGCGGCACAAAATACATTCTCGGCGTCGAGAGCCCCCTGGAGGAGTACACAACCGAAAACGGAGTGTCAGAGAATTACATTATAAAGAATGTCATTTCCTGCTCTCCGGAATTGACCGTCATACTATTCGATATGTGCCGGAAGTCACCGGATAGGTAACGATCAATAAAGCGAATTAATTAATAAAGTGAGCAGTATTTTTGATTGTTCTGGGTACGAAAGTTATTATTATTCGCTGAGCGAGCAACTATTTAGCCGATATGCTCATATCTGATTGTCAGTTACTAGTGAGTTCGCTAGATTGAAGAAATTTACCAAGGCGGTTCTTTAACTGGTTTACACTTATAGCTTCCACCACTTCCGATGGTAGCAGATTCCAATTATACGCAACTCTATTGGAGATAAAATTCTTCCTAGGATTAGTGGAATAAAGAGATTTAGATAACTTCATTGAATGGCCGCGAAGTTGCGTGTTTTGGTTAAACATGAATATGTCCTTAATGCTTGCACAATTATAATGTCCAGTTAACACTTTGTAAATGATGAAAAAAAAGTGTTAGGTAAAACGGGTAAAAGAAATATCCTTAAAAGTATGGGTTACCTTGTTGGCGCAGAATGTTATTGGTGATTTTTGATTCGGCGTAACCGACACCGTGCCGGTGAAGCCGAGCGAGCCCCATCCGTATTAAATATTTACACTGTTCAAAATTTTTTTATGAAGTTTTTTTGTGAGTAATTAAGAAAAAGTTGCTTAGTTTCAACCCTTTAAAATTATACTGCAGTATAGTTAGTTATAAATTAGTTCTTAGAACGTGCCAAGAGCGAGCTGCTCTCAAAATCATTGACCCAGGTCCAAGCTTATCATAAAATGGTCAAGATAAAGTTAGATATATTAAAGATATGAGAAGTAGGCGATGTGAGTGTAGTGAGCGCATTTGACGTGAAAACGGTACTTTTGTCTGCTCAAAAACTGTATGAAATACATTAAATTACAGGTTTATATATTTTATTAATTTTATCCTCCCAAAAAATGTTCCCCCCTCCCCCCGCCAAAAAAGAAGAAAACGTCAGTTACCAAAAACTTACTCAAAAACATAGGTATATGAAATAAATATAATATTTTTTTTTTATATAGGCTTACAAAAGTATTTTGAGTTTTTTTAAATTTTTGCACAGTAAGTTAACAAAAACCAATTTTAGCAAACATTTTTTGAATTTTCAATATTTTTACAACTTTTACAAAAATCATAATTGTGATCAAATATAAAACTATAGTATTTGTGCACACTAAATGTTTTATAATCAAAATTCTTGTCAATAGGTTGTCAAATCAAAAGATCTACAGCGATATACCCACGACCGAAGAGTACGAGTGCGAAAGTAACCTGGTCGTTGGCTATTCCACTTCTCCATTCATGCCGACGTTTGAGAAGCTCTACTGCGACTCGACAATGTCGCAGAGTCAACACCTTAACTGCAACAGTGGGCAGATCACGTCCAATCTCCGATCCGGAAAGAGCATGAGTTTGTACGTCGAGTATTTGAGTAAATACCTCAAGAGGGAAATGCATGTACTGCAAATTTTAGAGATGGTACATAAAGGTATGGATTATTTTTATTATTGGTGTATTATAAGATTAATTTTTGATATTTACAATTATGAAGGGTCAACTTTTTGCGAGTATACTTCTTCCAAATTGAATAAGTCAATAACTGAAGAATCATGGTTAAGCAGAAATATCGTTCTAATTTTTGCAAAAAATATCTAAAAAATTATTACACTCTAATTATTAGCGTCTATATTCATTGAAATAAAACACCACATCACACACACAAATAAAATTACAGTTTAAAATAAAAAAAAAAATAGTAAAAAATCACTTGTCACTCAGTAAGTTTTCACATTTTATTATTGAACTTGAAATGCATTAATCATAATACAACGTTAAATACCGCCATGACAGTTTGTTCTCAGACCTAGTCACTTTTCAAAAGGATAGAGTTAAGTAAAATAAACTCAATTTGGGAAAAATGTCATTTAGTCATTTTTCGCTCTAAGGCCACGGTATTTTGTAAATTCTAAAACTCTTTAAAAATCTACTAAAATCAATTTTGTATTTTTTCAAGTGTTTAAACATGAGAACATACATAAATACATACCCATAAACACCTTCTTCAGTTTCAAAAATAGACACCATCTTTGCCCTTGTATTGAAATAGAATTGCTACTAAATGAATATAAAAAAAAATGTATTTAACGTAAGAATTTACAAATATTTTAAAATTAAGACTGTCATATACATATGATTCGTAGAAAATGTGTGACGTATAGGCATTGTTGTAAAATATATCATATTAGTTTATTGAATCTTAATCTTGTTGGAATTTTAATTTTATTAGCATTTAAATACAATTAGTACATAATAGAAATAAATTATATATGTTTGTTGACACTGATCGCCCATCCATTCCAAAACGCCTATCTTAATATTATAATATTATAAAGAAAACAAACCACTAAATCAAGAATTAATAAAAATATTATTTTCAGATTTCAGCGAAAATAATTTCGGCCAGTTGCGCCTGCAAAAACCACAAAAACTGGACAACATGTATTCCGAATACTTTTTGACGACGGCTGCTCGTGGTTGGTTGATTTTATATATTATATTTTTCACTGTGATTCTACCAGATATCGTCATTTTGGGAATCAAACTGCCAGAGAGGTGTGAACGTTATTGAGACATTCAAAGTGATTTCAGGACACTGCAGTTGTGATAATATGAAGGACATGTTTACTTTCAATCATAATCCTCGTCTCCGCGGACACAAATTAAAACTCTCAAAAACCCCTTTCTCTACAAACGTAAGAAAATATTTCTTGACTGATAGAATCGTTGACCTGTGGAATCAACTCCCACAATCAATCATCGAAGCCAGCAATACCAACCAATTTAAAAATCTACTGGACAAACACACTAAATCCAGTCATCATCAAAAGCATACTATTTTATGAGGCGGAAACTCGTAACGAGAGTGTGCGGATGAAACGCAAAATCAGCGCTTCAATAATTGCTACAGTCATTTTGTTTTTCGTAATATTCATGAAATGAACTTATCTGAGCGAAGTGTAGCTCCCATGGCTCCCGAGTTATGTTGAAAAATATTTTCTCTATGGGAAATCCCATGGTAAATTTTTCACGCGCTTTTTGTCGGAATTTTAGAGAAAGAATTATTTATTTGAAGTTTGCTTTTCTTCGCTCGAATATGCTAGCACAGGTTTTACCTTTGCGACTTCGGCTACCTAGTAATCTTTTTTTTTAAATACCAGCTGTTAATGACATATTTAAATTAAACAAAAAATAGCTTAAATTCAACCAAGAATGGCCAATTTGTTGAAGGTATTTTTTTCTATAATCTATTGCTATATATTGAAAGATAATGATTCTTAGCATTTAAATTATACCATAGGCACGTCGAAACTAAGTCAACGTAAAAGTAATCTAAAAATACCGCTTGTATCGGCTGAACCACCGTCACGCTCTTAACAAATTCTACTCTATAGGTCAAACGCACGGGCCACTCGTTGCCCCCAATCGGCGAAGTTCGTTGTGCGAACGGAATATCCCACTCGGGGGCTGCCACACGTTTTTTAGTTTAAGTTATAATTGGCAAATAAGATGTACAAAAAAATTATATTTAATATTATATTGACATAGCTTTTGTAAATAAAACTCGAATTATTTACCGCCAAATCTGTCAAAAATATAGCGCACTTTTCACATAAACAATCAAACGTCAAAACCTTTCGTGAATTCAGGTATACGCGACATCCCACGCTTTTAAATATTAATAGAAATGCATTAAGACGGTAAGGGTTTTACGCGGAGACGGCACCTGTCGTATACGGCGATTATGGGATATATCACTATCGACGCTGAGTGTGTTAACTCTTGCCGACATATGGACGCCCGGCCGGCGGCCCAAACGTCGCATTTGCAGGGTGACGGATATATCCGTCAGAGCGAGGAAGCATCCCCCGTTTGATTTGATTATTTCTGCCAACTTAACAGTACGGTTTACTGACTTGACGTTTGCACCATTGGAATCGCAACGAGCCAATCAGTACCCCAGATTTTATTCAAGTCAATGCAGTGTCTACTACTATTTTTAAATTTGTATTGAAATACGCTGAAGCACACACCGTCACAACCATCAGCTGCACCGTAATTTTTATTTTTTTAGCCAACAGGAAGAAATCCATAGGAGCATTTTTTTTTTAATTAACGGATATTTTATAATACCGTAGGGATTTTATAGTAGATGAGTGAGTTCTTTAAATTTTCCTCAGAAATTAATCCGCACGCAAAATCCTACCTTAACGGGTTAAGTCTCCGGAAATGGTCTTGGGACACACTCGTATAATCAATTACAATGTGTAAAAAATATAGATCTCGAGTACTGCCCAATAGCTACTATAAATTAAGTTAGTAGTTGTAATAATGTACTCAACAATAGTTTATGTATTTTTCTTGGTTCTATAGTATTTTATAAATTTACAGGTGATGCGGATTCCGAGCGATCAATAAGGAGTTACATCAGCAATCTCAATGCAAAACATTTTAAGGCATTCTGTTGACATTCTAAGAAGACTTCACCTGCAGTCATTCTATACACGAGGATTATGACAATTCCTACATTTAGAAGCAGAAACGCAACAAAACAATGAATAATACTCTACAGAAGTGTTACCTTAATTCAACCGAACAGTTAATTCGAGGTTTTAGATATTAGGTAAATAGTTAAGTAAAAGAGTATTTTGTAAACAGGGTGTATTTATAATCACTGTTGCCATTTCACAGTTGGCCTATATCGACAAACGGGTTTCACGAAAAAATAAAATACGCTTCCTCACATAGTGCTGGAAACAAACCGTGACCGTAAATCGGGTCATGGTTTGTTTATGTTTGGGACAGATTGAAAAATTCGATTATGTTTTGAGTTTGATTCTTAAAAATCATGAAATTAAAAATCTTTCGTGCTTACATTTACAGGAATTTATTTAATGTAATGAAATGAATTTAATGAAATTTTAGCAAGTAGAACCTAAGTGAATATATTATAATATAAAAGTACTTATTTATTTTTTGTGGAAATATTTTATTTACAATAAAAATACAGTTTTAGTTAATTGTTTCTGATTTTTGTTAAAGTTTAACACTCTGTACGTGAAACGCGCGTACCTTGTGATGCCGCCATTCCGCGAAGGACATAAAAAACTCAAATTTACCGCCAAATCCGACAAAAACACTTAAAAACACGACGATTGGTCTATGCATTCCATGAATTCAGGTATACGCTACTATACATGGTACGCTTTTAAATATTAATAGAAATGCAATGAGCCGATGACGTTTTCAAACGTCACACGGCATCTGGCGTATACGGCAATAACGAGACATCTCGTCATCGGTGCTGAGTGTGTTGAAATATTATGCAAAATATGCTGATGGCGAAATATTTATAGTTTAGTCTCGTCAGCTGTTCAGTGGGTGTAAAAATGCATAAATAATTTGGCATATTTCTTTTTATTCGATTTGATTTAGCCTAGTTTAGTTTAGTGGGACTTTTTATTGCATAAATAAAAAAGAAGGCACTCACTCTACGCTAGAGCTGAGTTAGAAAGCGTAAAGCACTTCTCGGAAAGTGCTTTTCTTTGCGCAGCGAAAACGAAGCGATTTTGACCCAAGTAAAAGCGCTTTGATTTTAATCGCAACAACACGCAGCGTGGGAAATGTCCGTCCTAGGAAGGTACGCTAAACCATTTGGCCAGCGCTTTTCGAGTTTTGCATTGCACGCGTAAGCGTTGTTGCCGCTTCTGTTTTCGTTTACTTGCGTCGTCACTTGGTGCCAGTCTACTCTTTAATAGCAACGCTTTCCCATAAATTTCCTTTAATTTAAAGGTCTAGACGTAGTTATTAAGTTAATAACCTAGAAAGTAAATAGTTTTTCTGTAACAGTGTTTGTTTTTGTACGAATATTATTTAAGCAACATTGACCAATTGTTTTAAAAAATAATAAATAGTGCCAAAAATTTCGCAGTATTTTCTTTAATTTATTTATAGCACGCTATAACAAAAACCACATGACACACTTCAATTTCTCAGAAGCGCTTTTAGTAGCCCTTTCGAAAAGTGCTTTTTGATGAAAAGCGGCAACGTCCACCGCTACTCTACACGGTAGATAGCGCCTGGCTGGTGTTACAGATTTAGTAAAATAAAAAAAAACATCGTCAACATTTTGTACTTATATTTTATAGTTTTAAATCTTTTATTCTAACATTATTGTAATATTACATGCCGTGGGCCACAAAGTGTACTTTTATTTTAAGTCTATGCTATTTGCGCTACGGCCACTATGATTTTGGTTTGAAGTGGTTTATTACGTTGACCGTCCAGCTATCTTCGACGCCCTTCGTGAATTCTCTTACGAATCTGTAATTGCAAATAAACATCTTGTCCTGGTATTCGCGTTGGAACCTGAAATATATTAATCATAATTAAAATAAATTTTAATTCACCAAATAAAAGGAAAAATTACCTATTAGGAAAAATTTATTTTAGCATTATTAACTATAGGAAATTTGAATTTGACTATTGTAAGTCCCTTCGATTTTAAACAAAGTAGATTTGTTTGTCATTCTAAATTAACCCAGATATGTATGAGATGAAACAATATCCAGTAATATTTTTCTTCTGTGTACAAAAAAAAGAAAAAGAAATGGTCGGGTTGCGTACTCTTGACCCTTATAGGCGACGTCGAACCAGCCGGCATCTCAGCGTTCATTCGTTGGGCGACGTGTATACGGATCAAGACACCGTCTTCCAATCGAAAAATACCGCCTAAATACCTGTTCATCCGATTGCTCTACTGTCTATGCATTCATTTCGCAAATAACCAATTACTGGCTAAATACTTTTAAAAATTAAAAATAATTATCACAAGACACTTTATGAAAATTATTTAGTGACACGGCGGCGTAATCAATTTTTCATCATTTGGAAAATTACCTTTTTTGAACAAGTAATACATAGTAATGTATAATTTATACATCTACAAAAATTTAATAGTTTAAAAGTCGCAAATATTTAATAAAATTTACGAAGAGTGAAAAATTGGGTATCCAATGTGAAAATGTCGATAAAGGTAACCTTTTTTTTTAAAAAAAAAGGTTTAAGACGAGCGATCGTGGTAGTCTAGTGGCTAAGGCGTTGGACTATTGACCTAAAGGTTGGGGATTCTAATCTGCACATGGTCATACCATTTTTAACGCTTCATTACCACCATCTCCCCTGACAGGCACATTTGGCCTAGTTGAGTAGGGCCCAAATCAATTGTATATGACCTAGGTCATAAATTATTTATATAAAAAAATATAGGAAGGATTTCACGGTGAATCAGGTGACACTAAATTTGTGATAATTGGACGTCCCAGGCCACAAAGGCTGATTTTTCTTCACAATGGTAAGTTTTCATTTTATTTATAGAAATAAATCACATACGCAATTTATGCACCAAAAATTTATGGCGGGAATCGTTTCTTAATGGATTGAGAGGAACTATCTATATTTTAATTCGGTCGGTAGGCCATATTAAACCTGAACAAATAGTATTAGTGAAGACAAAATATTAAACGGTTCTTGTGATACTCTTTATTACGCGTCATAGATGGTAGGGTGCGTTGGGGGAAGCCCATCCCACGTCGCAAGTCATTCGCTCACCGAAAAGACTGATAATTTACACCATCTCATAACTTAAAGAAGCTTAAAAGGCACTCACCCTAGTGCGATGGCCGCATCGTTTTCTTCGTTCATTCTGCGGAACCCCTTCAGCACGTGATAGCACATTGTGATTTCCACCCACCTCTTGTCCGTCTCCTCCATTATCACACCGATCTAGAACGCATTACAACAAGCTAATATTTGGTCTGCAATAATAAAATAAAAGATATTTTCATCAGGGTGAAGATATTTAATAGAAGTCACTTTAGAAAGTTCCTGTCACATACAACACAGTCGGTGGGCAAATTATAAGAGCCACAGGAAAAAAAGATTACGCACTGCATCGTATTTGTATAGGGTGTTTTTGAGGCGTGGTTTTCAATCTGGTACTACTTTTTTCGTAGTTGGTGTTTTTGACAGCTGTCACTTGATTTATGCTCAGTTTGGTTTGCCATTTCATAATGAATAGACTTACTCCTGAACAACGTTTGCAAATAGTGCAAATTTAGAAAAAATCACTCTAAATTTTTCTTAAATCACTCTAAAATAAAGTAAAAATCGCGTCGTGGGCCTGTGGCGTGGCCTCCAAGATCGTGCGATTTAACACCGCTGGACTTGTTTTTGTGGGGTTATGTGAAGTCGCTTGTCTACGCAGATAAGCCGGACACGATTAACGCCTTGGAAGAGAATATTCGGAGCGTTATTGCTCCATACGGCCTGACAACTTGCTGCAAAAAGTGGTTGAAAATTGGGCCTCTCGGCTGGAATTTGTTCGAGTCAGCCGCGGCGGCCACTTACCCGAAATCATTTTTAAAACATAATGGCAAACCCTTATCTTTATAATAAAACTAAATTCTTAGCCATAACATCAAATTATATGCGTTTTATCTCTTCTTGAAAACCACGCCTCTAAAAACATCACCCTATATAACATGGTCATAAATGTTGGGTCCAGACTATAACACTATAAAAAAACCTCTACTCAGTGTTTTTCTCTTTTCGTATTTTCGCAGGCGAATTTTACAAAATATTGGAATGTGGAACTAATCTAGTCTAGTTATTGTAGTCAGTAAACTTATAAAATGTGTAATCTAAGTTGTTTCTGAAAATCTTATAATAATATTATAGTGTTTAACAAAAATGTAAATCAATCATGGTCAGATTATAAGAGCGAGGTGTGATCAAAAAGTAAGGTGACTTTTCAAATTTCGCGGGCTACGTCCGTTCGATCTTCCATTTTTTTTTGTTATGTTGGTACACTTGTTTTTAACATCTGTGAAAAGTTTCAAGAGTATAGCATTTTTTGTTTGTTTGCGAGAGGCATTAAGGTTAGAATGTTTTGCGTGCTCGGCGATTTTCTACTGTCGAAAAACGTGGATCAAAGAGTTTGCATTAAATTTTGTGTAAAAAATGGAATCAGTGCTCTAAAACTCTTGAAATGTTGACAGTGACATATGGTGAGTCTACTTTAAGTAAAAGAAATGTTTACGAGTGGCATAAACTCTTCCAAGAAGGCCGAGAAGACACCAATGACGAACCTCGCTCTGGACGCCCAAGCACGTCATCAAATGATGAGAATGTTGAAGAAATGAAGAAAATATTGTTGAGGAAGCGTCGAATTACCATAAGAGAAATTATGTATATTAAATATTAGCTTATGCTGATAAGCCTAAATCTGCACTTGTATCGTCTCTGATAAAAGTTGCTGATGATATCGGGCATTTCATTTGGTTCGTGCCAAGCAATTTTAACTAATGTTTTGGGCATGAGACGTGTGGCAGCGAAGTTTGCGCCAGCGGTAGTGCCAGTTCGTAGTGTTCGTAATTTTTTGACCAAGAACAATACCGTAATCATGCCGCAGCCACCGTATTCACCGGATTTAGCCCCCTGTGACTTTTCCTGTTCCCGAAACTCAAGAAACCCATGAAAGGACGGCGTTTTGCAACGATTGATGACATAAAGACCGCATCGCTGGATGAGCTGAAGGCTATACCAAAAAGTGCTTATCAGAAGTGCTTTGAGGATTGGAAAAACCGTTGGCACAAGTGTATTGTATCTGAGGGGGGTTACTTTGAAGGGGACAAAATAAATATTGATGAATGAATAAATATTTTTTGATAAAAATAAAAAGTCACCTTACTCTTTGATCACACCTCGTATTTGCAGCAATATTTTATATAAAATTATTATTTTTAAGTAAAAATGTATTGAAAGTATGCCAGTTAGAGTAATCGAAGCAAAATTATGCTTTCAATTTTTAAGAGCATTATATAAATACATCCAAAACTAACTAAACTAAGCTAAGCTAATAAACTAAGATATTTTAGTTTTTTCAGATAATGATAGACTATTTTTTTTACGGTGGCTCTAATAATTTGGCCACCCACAAGATGAAGGCTAACACATTTTGGAAGTATGCATAGAAAAAAAAACATATTAAAGAGTGGACATTACGTAAAAGTTAATCAGTGGCATTTTTGCTTTCCAAATTGGTAAGGAAAGTATTGTAATCAGACCCGTTACTTTTGCAATGGATGTTTGCATTTTTTGGTTACCTAAATTGATTTTGAACAGTTTTTGAATGACGTCTGTATGTATGTGTAACAAGATAGCGTATAACGGCAATGAAATAAATGAATTCAGCCAGATGTAAATAAATGAATTCTAAAAACAGGGTGCGTAAAAAATCAGATATATCAAAAATATGAAAGAACACATTCTAGCTAGTTCTACAAACGTACAGGACTGGTCTTTTTTTTGTAATAAACAAAGTTCAAACCGGACACCTTAATATTTTGCAACGTATTTCTGAGGACCATAAAAAATCATTGTTCAAATTGCACCGAAAATAGAAGATACATGACAGACATGACCCTACTGCGATAAAGTGTTACGAATGTACCTCCCTATACGACAGACGTGCGTTGCTCGATCTACGGTTCATAAAAGCTGTTTTCAATGACACTATTAATTGATTCGATAAATTGACTCGGAATAAGTCTCAATTTAAAAATTTTAGCAATAATTTATTGTGTAAAAAATAAACTTGTTTTTAATTCCTGAAAGTAGATATGTAAATATATGTATAAAAATGGTATTGTAATATTTGTTATTAATAAAAATATTTTTTGTTAGTAGAAACCTAGTTTTACATAGGTTTTTTTTTTGTTCAATTAGATGTATTTTTTGTATGTTAGTGTGTAAAACTGTTGGTTTTTAAAACGTAACGGTTGGTAAAAAGATAAAAACATAAGTTTCCTATAATTTACTTAGTAAAATCTGTAATCGTAAAGTTTAGGGTACCCACGTGAAAATTAATATAATCTCTAATGTATTATAACTGTTTATACTACGGTAGCATTTAGCCTTCTCAAATGCGTGAACCTACTCAAAGAATCTTTATACCGTAATATATCTTACCTGATATGGAAACTGGAAATATATATCCTCTTTTTCCACGGCAAGCTGTTCCCTTTGGGTCATAGACATCTGACTCACGGACGCTTTAAGTTCGGTAATTGCCTCCGGCTTGACGAGGCCCTCGAGAGAGTTGAAATCGCCGTCTTTAAGCGCATTTGATACCACCTGCGTCAAACCATTCGAAAGCGTTAATAAAGCAAATTTTTTAAAATAAGCAGTTAGTCGAAGTTCAAAAAAACAAATGCTCTCCTTGTCGAGATCTTGTAGATCTTGAGATCTTGTTTATAACATGTAGATATAAACATAGACATAAGACGCATAGAAGCGTAAATGTTTACAGTTTAGAAAAGCTTATATTTCCAATTCACAGATGGGCGCTGTTTTGTAAATAATTGTCAGTTTAAACCTAAACAATATAATGCCATCTGTCATTAGAATTATGACTGCTTTTTACAATAAACTACAATATATTGTGGATGTTTAGGACTTGGTGCGGCCTCTGCATCGTGAGAGTGGTTTCCAATTTCTTTTTAGCAGTTGAGCAACCTAAAACCACTATTTAACCAATGGTAAGTACTACCTATATAAATATTAATGTGGCAATATATTGGCTATAAATATAGACTATTCATTAAATGCGACCGTAGAGGAATACTTAGGGGATGAAATCTTACTTCAACAGCATGCTTGGATCCTTCAATAAAGTCAGGAATATTGAAGTCGTTATCCAGACTTGGTTTGATAATAAAAGTCGCAAAGATCCAATTTCTTATTGACTTAACCAACGACGGCCATGTTATTTCCGGGAATTTCATTAAAGGTGGTAAAGCTTTCTTTTCGCTTTGGCTGGTCACATCTTCTGAATATGCTCTGTTTGTCACTAAATACACTTTATTAGAGGTTATGCTACCCACTATACCGACTCGGCGGACATTTTTGCTATTTACAAATGCAGATCTACTGTGACTGTTCAGGTTTAATTTATAAACAATGCGTCTACAGACTAGACTCATTCTGCATATACCTTAAATTGATTTAAATTTTCTGAAAATTTAGGAAAAATTAAGACTGCCTAGAAGCTAGCCAAAGATATATTTTGACATTTTCATTCGTTCCGGTTGTCAGTTTTGAAGTTCACCGTTCGTTTGGCCATCTACTTTAGAAATTAGCATTAAAAAAATAAGTTAGACGTTATTACTTTATAAAAATATATTTTTTTAAAATTCCCATTTTTATAAATTGTGCTACATGAGACGTGATTAAGTTTGTACTTTATAAAAATATAATTTTTAAAATTGACATTTTTATAAATTGAGCTGCATTTTTTTGTAGCGTATACATAAATAGAGTAGAATATTTATGGAAAGTTTGAAAAATAGAAACTAAGCCGAAATGCTGAGAGCTGTACTAAGTGACAGCAATTATACATTAAGGCTGTTGGTAATTTCACGTTTTACTCCCAAACACAAAAAATATTTTTTAATGAAATAAAAACAAGGATAATTGTAGCCCGTAAAGGCACAGTGCAGTGTCGCCAACTTCAGCGTTTTGTAGAATCAGTTTTTCTATTCTTTAGATGAGGTTATAGTAATGTTTCTTATTTTTTGATTGTACTTAAAATAAAAAATTTAAGTTGTTTTTTTTTATTTGATTTATTAGTAAGATTTATTTTTACTTGTATATTTCTAAATAATAATCCCAATAATATTAAACAGTAGTTATTTTTTCGATGGAATCAACTCCAAGCATTCTGGTACAATTTAAAAAAATAATAATTTAACATGAAAATGTTTTGAATGGAAATATAGTTTTTTTTTACCTCACATTTGACGTAGCGTAATGAAACAAAATGACACCAACCCTGTGAAACACAAGTGCAAAAAAAAATATATTCAAAATCGCTCAAGCCAATCCAGATGGACGAAAAATAAAAAACTCGATTTGATAAATCTTCCTTTTTTCACTTTGGTCTCTGCTCTATTTTGTAATTTGTGGTTGTTTGTTGTTTTTCTTTCTGTTTTGTTGGTTAGGTTGGCGAATGCCGCGTTCATTGAAGAGTTATTTTTTGTATTTATAATTCAAACGTGATTTAAAATAACTCTAAGTAAGCCGTTTTACATCTTACAATAATGGACGATCAAGCTTGTCCGCGCTGTAAAACGACAAAGTATCGTAACCCATCGTTGAAGTTGATGGTAAACGCCTGCGGCCATGCTCTATGCGAGAACTGTGTCGATCTTCTCTTTTTGAAAGGTTATTTTTATTATGATGCTTACGGTTTATATTTTAGTAGTATTTTATGAATTACATTGCGTCAATATTTCAGGTTCGGGCTCTTGTCCGGATTGCGGTGTCCCGCTGCGTAGAAGTAACTTTAGAGTGCAACTCTTTGAAGATACTCAGGTCGAGAAAGAGGTAGACATAAGAAAGCGTGTCCTGAGAGATTATAACAAGAAGGAGGAGGATTTTACAACGCTGCGCGATTACAATGACTACTTAGAAGAAATTGAGACCATCATATACAACCTGAGTAACAACATCGACACGGTCACCACCAATAAACGCATCGAGCAGTACAAGAAAGAAAATCGGGAAACCATCATCAAGAATAAGGCCAAAATAGGTACCTTCAATTTAGATCAATCACGCTTGAAGTTATGAAACTGGTCAGTACATAAATTCCAAAGAAATAGAAATGACGTTTACCTAAAATGTAGCTATGATTTATTATTAATAATGGGGCTCGACCTTTACGAATCTCGAAAGTCAATTTTTCAGTACCTTTAAACACAGCCTCCAAAAGCAAAACACCCTGTTTGGACAGTGATATTTCTAAGCAAATCTTGTACATTACAATAAACTTTTTATCTAATATATTAAACCATTGAAATTGGCGCAAAAACACACCGTATGCAAATTCAGTATAAACCATGTCTCATAAGCAACTTAATGAAACTTTATTGGAATCAACTTGGAACTTACCAGTACAATTTGCAAAAATAATAATTGAAATTGCGCAAAGCCACTTTACTCTTGATGTAACCTAATAAAAATAAAATGGTCCACCACTGTGAAATTCCCTGTCACATGAAAAAAAACATTAAATACCTTAACTCTATCCGTCTTCATTTTTTTTCTAAAAAAAAAACTACTTTTATAGATCTTTTCACTCAACATTTCACTATTTTGAACTATTATTAACTATTTGCCACTTTTACAGTTTTAAATATTTGTTAGATGTATAAAATATACATTACTATGTATAACTTGTTCAAAAAAGGTACAGTTGTACTAAATAATTTCCATAGAGTATATGTGGTGATGATTATAAATTTTTATCAGAATTTAACCAGTGATTGGTTTTGCGAATTGAATGGTAGAGACAGTAGAGCAATCGGATGAACGGGTAAATAGGCGGAAATTTTCAAACGAATGACGGCGCTTCGTCGTATATATACGTCGACCACCGAATGAACGCTATTAGATGCCGGCCGGCTCAACGTGTAAAGACATTGCGCAACCTATAAGGGTTAAAAACCATTTTGAAGTAATGAGTCATACATTTAAAAAACAAACGTTAATAAGATAGAATATGTTGCGAAACCTTACATTGTCATAATGATGGTCAAGGAACCGTTAATGGTGTTCTGCGATATGATTTCAGGCCGAGAAGAAATTGAACTGGAGGAGATCCTCGAGATTGAGAAGCAGCTGGAGGAACAGCGCCGTGCTGAAATCGCCAAACAGGAGAAGGAGGCGAAGAAACAAAAGATACGGGAGAAGGAAGCGCTAATCGACGAGCTTATGTTTTCCGAGGAGAACGCCAAAAACATAGTCAACACCTTTGCCAAGAATGCGCAGGTTGCCAAGCAGGAGGTCGAGGCTGTCATAAATGCGCCAAGGGTGGGAGATATTTATTATTCTGTGTTTTTTACGGCACCTGTTCCTCTAATAAAAAAGGAAGGTCACTTATGTTCTTTTTGTGATAGTGATCATTTTGTGAAGGCATATTTCTTATCTTCATAGAGTCCATAGTTTACCCACGCATTGTTCACGGCAACCAGCACAGCTATTCGGTCACCTGTCAAATTTTTCTTTTCAAAGTTCCGCTGGAGTAACCTCTTTTTCTTCACTCATTTTTCGCACCATAATTTAATTATGCATAGAGCGTCGATTATCTGAACGTTCAACGGATAGCGAAACAATATGTCTAAGGTTTTTTTTAATTTTAAGGTGCGAAAGTTCTTAGAAATGCAACTGTAAATAACTGATTTCTACTTGCCATTGTAATAAAAAAGGGATTCGTATTTTTATTAATGTTTTTTGTCGGTAAATTGGTAAATAAGACTTTATTCTTACACACGTCGGGGCCCCTGTACCTCATTGATACGGTGATAGCCCCTGGTCAAAACAAGATGTGTCCAAATTGACCAATTTTTCCATTTGATAAGTCAACTTATAATTTGACGAAATATGTTTTTCACGAACTGAATTATCATATAAAAACAATAAATGTTATTGTAATCTTTTGACTTATCAAACTTTGACTGGGCAATTTTTCACTTATTAGGTATAGACCAAACACCATAGATTTGTATTTAAAAAAAAATATATATATTAACTTGAAAAATACGAACAAATACTGTGTATTTTTTTAAAATATATTTTATCTCTGGCCATTTCCTTGATATTGAAAATGTATATAATTTTGATTATTTTACTATGAAAATTTTGGTTTTCGGACATTTTGCGCGTAGTGTTTAACCTGATCGCATTTTCAAAAAAGTCGACAAATTTAACCGAACGTTGAAATTTCTGAAATTAGCCGTTTTGGGTTCAGGGTTATCGAATACATTTATTTTATACGGTATTTGGCTATATTATTGAGACAAAAAAAAATGTTGTAGACTCATAATATTGCATTTTAATTAATATTTAATATTAGTTTATTGATATGTTTACAATATAGGTCATACCTATTCTGAGTTTGAGTGTATTATTACTATATTATGTTTTTATTATAAATACATTATTATTATTATTATTTTTAATTTATTCATGGTACATTTATGTATTGTTACGTCCTAACTTGCCGAAGGGATTACCTGACAAGTCAGAACGTTATTCCTTAGGTGGGTATGCGGGTTCGACTTGGGGCTTCGGGTTCAGGTCGCAGAGAAACCAGTTTGTGTTCCGTGTCCAGACAATTCATTTTATTCAGGCCAAGTCGTTATTGATTTATACAATATATATGAAATAGGAGTCTCGGCGAAAGCACGGTAATTTATTGAGTCGCTGCCGGTCGTTTCGGGTCAAACGACTCCCGGTTAATGCTCCCGGCATCTACTCGCGACACCGGACCTTAGCCCCTGCGCGGGTGGTACCGTTCAACCGTACGAACGTCACATATATTATTATTTTTATATTATAGTATTGAATACAATTCAATTTTAATAATTATAACTGTATGTTGCGCAGTGAGATTGGTAATGCTGAAGAAAGTAATGCTTCTAGTGAAGTCTACCTTAGTACGGGCATTGCCTAGCTAGGTAGTACTTTGCATAATATATAAATTGATGTTTAAATTGCTGTCACTAAATAAATAAATATTAGAAACTCTTTCTAGAGTACGGCTGATACGGTTTACACAGTTTTTGTATTAGTTACATCGAGATGTGATTTTCATTTATTTTCAAGCGTTTTCTCCGTTTTTAGCCAACGCAGTTTTCGTCGGGAGTGAAGTTTTCCCGTTCCGCCCTCGGCCACTTGCCACCGATCATCCCGCAAGATGACTCCCCGCTCTATCAGTACACGGCGCAGACCCCGTGGGATGTGTGTGGACCGAAACCGCCCACCACTGAGAAGATCGAAGCCGACGGATACATCAATCACATCAGGTATATTCGACATTTAAGCGGAGAAGAGTTTAAGAGACACCCAATATTTTCAAACAAAAAATGTGCGTGACGCACAGTAAAATGATAGTCATAGGATAATCGTGATAAACTGAATTACTATATTTAAGAAAAAATAATAGTAAAAATACATTATTGAAACAAGCTTTTGAATGCGTACACAAAATTTCGTGTCTATGCTGTTGACCGTTGAGGAGTTCCTTTTCGTCTGGAGCCATTTCTCTATAGAAAAATGTGACGTCGAAAAAACATTACTCTCAACGACATTAATCTATAAAATAACCACTCGTATAACTAATTATATTAGGTCGGGATTTATTTTATGTATATTTTTTTAAGTTAGCACAATTCCTCAAACAATTTGGATGAAAATAGTTGAATCCCCGCCGTTGAGCTGCCGCGCGATCCACTCTCCGCTCGGCACCTCAACCCGCCGTACCCTTGCGCAGCGAGAGTGCCCATACTGAATACCTCTTTATACTGCGCCGTTAGGGTTGCTCATACCAAAAATTGTTTCAAACAAAAGTTGTAGGGAAATTATAGGCATACAATTAACATTGATTGATTGGCATTGATTTTTTTGAATTTTGAAAAACCAATTTTTCCCACCAATGGTTCGTGCTATCGAAAAAGTTTACTGAGATAATTTTTAGGCCCTTATCTGAGGAATAATATAAAATTTAAATGAATTCGATATCTTATATACTGAGAAAATTATAGTAAAATTCCACTTTCCACAAGCGCTCCCAATCACAGTGCTGTAATACATTGTTTTCCATCATTCAAGCCCTACTTCTTACTAAGATTACTGCATTATAAAATGAGGTATAATTGTTTTTTCCATAGGTCCGAAACCGCCGTGGAACGCGCTGGCGGCTACAAGGCTCACATGGCCTGCCTGCGTGCGCTTGAGGAGGCTCTCCACGGCCTCTACCACTGCAGCTGACCTCCGCTCGTCGGTGCGCCCCCCAGGCCGTGCTCGTTCATGGAAATCATGCATGACGAGGATAGCACGATCATAGTGCTGGACTAAATCGGCCCTGGTTCGTCCCTATGTAAATATTTGAGGTTAACGGCGCTTGGTCCGAGTTACGCTTTGTACGTACGCATCTTTATTGTGATTTCAGATAATACAAAGTTGTCTGTTTCATTCGCTCAATGGAAACTGTAGGAAAAACAAACGAGACTACATCCCATTAATTATATAGTCGGTTCTAAGCACACTTGTGTTATTTCCATTAATTATTTAATTTATTTATTGTTTATTTGGAAAACCAACAGTACAATATACAGGATGTCCCAAGGTCAATCCCACAAACTTTAGAGGGTGTTTAAGTTTTAAGAGTAAGAAATTATGTAACAAAATGCGAAAAATATGTAAATTATAAATCACCAAATTTATTATATTTATAATAAAATTGGTGAAAATCGATCTTATCAATATTATCTGTCGACCAATAGCATCACTCTTACAACCCCAGAGAAGGGGAAAGGAGTTACCCCTTCCTCTTAGACCGACCTCTGTTCGACCAGTGGCATCTGACAGCAATCATTTAGCTCCGCCCTAATAGGGCGTTTCGAATAACGCGGCAGGTCATTAACCTCGATCTTGACTGACCGCGGCCTAGTGACCTAGTGACGTAGTTATCACGAGGGAGGAGCGATTGAAAAATATCTGTTTTACAAGAATTAGAATAGAAACTTCAACATTTTTTTTCTCGAATACCATAATGAATTTTGATATAGTTTCTTAACAAATAACACTAGGAATCGTAGGACCTATTAAATGTTTTTTTTATTGGGACCTTTAAATGACCTTGGGACAGCCTGTATAAGAAATCGTACATACAATTACGTAAAAATTTGACCGGTGACAGGTTTTTGCTAAAGTACAGAAATACATAAAAGATTAAAATTAAATTACACTATATTTTAAAACACTAATTAATGGTTCAAAATGTCGAGACCAAAGGAAAAAAAATGATGATTGAAATGAGTATTTATTTAATAAAAATATATCAATCGATCGAGAAAAGAATAATAAAAATATATCAATAATTCATCATATTTGACGACATAACAAATTACTAACCTATCAGTAAAAAGCAAATAAAATTTTCATTTATGAGTCATTTAAAATCTATCTCACTTATTTTAGAAACTGTTTTTTTTTTAAAGCTAAATTAATTGAAAAACTATTTGATTAACATTTTATAGTTTTTATAGTGTTTTTTGAAAAAGCGGTTGACATATTTAATTTTAAATTACGTTTAAAATATCTCTATTGTCCGTGGTAAGTCTTAATGGCTTAATATGTTGTCTTGTGACTGTTAATAAATTCGTGGGCGAGTATTTGTCCATTCCTCTTCATCATTCATTGAAGAACTAACCCTGGCGGTTCCTGTGTTGGAATGTAGAAGGTACTATCTGAGAATTTGATTCATCCACGGTGGGAAACGAACTTCTGTTACCTTCGGACGAGCTACCGTCTTCGTTTGTTGGATAGTATTCCGGGTCAGAACCATATTCTCCATCATTACTGAAGCGGTCATGGCTCGAAACCCCCGATGAAACATTATTATTATTATTATATTAACAGACATAGCTCAGCATAGCTGATGGGTCGTTTCCGTTTCTGTTACTGAGATAGTTGAATATTAAGACAGTTCTTAAATTGGTTGATGCTGTTTGCGATAACGATCGAATCCTGCAGTTGATTCCACGCGTCCACCACTCTATTGCCGATCATATGTTTTCTAGGATTCGTTTGGAAGTTATGTTCTCATTAGCTGTGAATATATTCTTAAGCTCTTGACAATCATAAAGCCCCAACAACATTTTATGTGTCTCAATGAGATCACCACGCTCTCGCCTTCTTTTGAGAGTAGGCAATTTGAGTCTCTTAAGCCTTTCTTCATACTCCAAACCTTTCAAGGGTCCTGGAATTTTATTTGCTCGCCTTTGCACTTTTTCCGATAAATCACAGTCCTTTGGATTTCATAATTGAAAGCCAAATTGATATATTGAATCACACATGGTCATACCATTTTTAACGCTACCGCTGACTCCAAGACAGGCACATTTGGCCTAGTTGAGTAGGGCTCAAAATAATTGGATGTGACTGATCATAAAATCCTACGACACAAAAATCGTATATGAAAATGGCAAAGGCGATATATGTTATCAGACATGATGGTTTCTTGAAGTAGAAGTGTTACAAATATATAATAAATAAATAATATAAAGAATTTAATTTGGCTTGTGTCCATTTTGATCTGCAGTTTATTAATGCACCACAGCACATGTCATACCGTCATACCGTTCTACATGTCATAGAAAAGTTTGGGGCATACTAGAAATCCATTAAAATATGCACATTGGTCATTTTACAAGGGCGTCAACATGTCACATATGTGCTGAATTCATATCTGATATATGTTTGTCCAAAGATGATAGCATGTATGCTCGGACAATTTACCTAAAAATATAGTATACCATTAATCTGAAAGTAGATTATATGACATGATCAATGTTAGGTTTTCCCGTACTGTAGTAAAATAAATGTAAATAGTTTGTTTTCTTTTAATTTTTATTAACGAATTAGCTGTTTGTTGTGTTTTGTTTTGTTATTATTATAATAAGGTTATTTATGTTCTATATTTTTGTTCATAATAAAATTGGAAATTATGTGAGTTTTTATTTTGTACCATTAGCAAATACCATTGGACGGACCGAACATTGCCGCAATCATAGTAAGCCTTTAGGTGTTAAACCTTACACCCATATGCTGAGCCGATCCTTAACTTTTCCTTGAAGGAGGTCTGGCCTTAATTTGAAAAGTTTTTTTGGAGGACATTACAGATTTCAAAACTAAGGTGTTCATTTTCTCGGGGCACTGTTCATTCGAGACTTCAATCATGACAAATCTTAACAGGTAACTGTTCGCTTTGCAATTTTCTCTCTTAACAAATAAAAACAATCAAAAAGTGCCCTAAAAATTCGACCATATGTGCTCCAATAGATTTAAAAGTATCCTTAATTTAAGAACTCATAGTAGGATTCTCGCAAAAAAGACTCTCGGAGCTATTGAAGTTAAGCCGAAATGAAATAAGGATCCTAACTGCAAGCTGAACAAACACCTGTACAAATTAAGCCTATCGACCGACGACAGGTGCAGGCTCTGCCAAGTGAGCCCAGATACTCCGTTACACCTACTGGTTGAATGTGGGCCCCTCATGTACAAAATATACCAGCTTCTAGGCAACCAACTCCTCAAGCCAGAAGAGATTAGAACCATCGCACCCAAAAAGTTACTTAACTTTATCTACAGTGCGGGACTAGAGGGCGAACTATAAGTGGATTTAAAGTACAATAGTTCTGGAAAGGACGCGGTACACGGGGGGCAAACCCCCCACATCCACTAACATACATAACATCCTTAATTTTCTGTACACAGTTGTATGCGTTCGCATGCCACTATGTAAGTATTGCCGTTGGCTGTTCCACAGAAACCCTTTATATTGGGCGAAAAGACCGTTCATTCAGAATAAAGGAAATTTGCAAGATTTTGAATGTCGTTTTCAATTTTGCTTACTATCAGTTAGTGGAATAGTCTCAACTGAACCGTCTTTAAAGCTGTTCGTAAAAACTCGTCCTAGCTAAGAATAAACGCTTGGAAAAAAAATTATAAACGACAATAAAACCACAATAATAAAAATTGTAGCCTGGAATTATTGCTGACTCTTCGCTCATTTGATTTTTTATTTGGGGGTGGCCGAACGTTACATAAAGACATTCTGATAACGTTGCTCTAAAATCATTAATTACCTCTAATTCATTAATTACAAAAGTAAGTATATCCAGAAGACAGCGGTTTTTCATTTCTATCCTATAATTGTTCAATTTGTAGGACAAAAAAGCTTTATTGGAGGTGTCATTAATAAATTTGCATTTAATTCTTATTTTTTTTATGATTATTTAATACGTTTTAAGTAACAAATATACTGAAAGTGGTGTACCTGCAATATATAATATAATTATGCCTACCGAACCCTGGAACTGCAAAAAGTTGTACCCATATTTATTTATTTAGCAAATAGCATAGATATGAAAAACAAATATTATAGGTAACCAATTAGTAATCTTCACTTGAACTAAAACAAAAAAGAATATAAAAGTGATTAAAATATTTTTTTTATGGAACATGACAGCCAGGTTTATTTCCCATCTCCAGAAATCAGTCGGACTTCTTTTTGCCGAATTTCATAATGATTTTAACTAAATAGGTACCTGGTACGAGTTTCACTTGCGAAAATAGGTGCCATTAGTTTGAATTTCAATTAATTTCCAGTGGAATCGATTAACCCTTAAACTCCGTAGTTTTGGCGCCAAAAGTCGTTAAGGCTCTAATTAACGACCTTGAAAAATCACTCATCTACTATAAAATCCATAGTGCAGGCATGAGAGTTAATATTTACAATCTGGTATCTGATTTACCATAAAATTCTCTATTATAACTGATTTTTTTTATTTCGTAAATTTAAAAAAAAAAAGTTGCCATATCCAATTCTTCTTGTTGACCACCCAATTTTTCACTATTTTGACAAATTTTGTAAAATATTACACTTTTTTTTACATTTTCAAATATTTATAACTATATATTACAATTTGAAAGTCTTCCAAAATATGTAACTTTTTCGAAAAATAAATAAAGTTAAAAATATATATATATATATTGGAACGGAAGTACATACATCGGTGTATTTTCAATACAAATTTATAAATAGTATTAGACACTGCATTGAATTGAAAAAAAAATAAAACAAAATTGTTTTGTTGTAATTTCCAATGGTGAAAACGTCAAGTTAATATATAATACTGAAATAATAGCAAAAATAATAAAAATCCTTCGGGGAATGCGGACGAATATATCCGTCCTACAAATAATATCTCGTGGACACGCGAGGCGAAGCCCCATTTTATCTTACCCAATACCTGCATTGTTAAGGCCTGTGTAAATCGTTATTTATTTTTAAAAAGATATTGAACAATTTTTGAGGTTATAATGCGCGCCATCCGCACAATTGATTCGATTTTGAACGACATCTAGTAGCGGCGTTCGGCAAAACGCAAATATATCGAAGCAGTTCGGCTATTTACCGTTAGATGGTATTTTTAGGTGTAATATTTTGTTAAAATGTCGATATTGCATATAATAGACAAGATTCATCACCTTTAAATAGAATGTGTTGTTTTTTTAATAAATATGCTAATGACTCTGATATTTTTCATGACAATTTTTGCTTCAATTAAAATCACTTGATTATTTTTAAAGACTAATAATTGTATAACATCAAAGAAAAATAATAATTATCATTTCGAAATTACTTTTTTATTTACTTCACATAAATTATATTTTCGTATATTAGAAGAGAAATATTATTTAATTTATATTTAATACATATGTAGAAAATTTTATATTACATTTTCTATATTGTTAAATATGACATATTAGTTTTTTCTCTCAAATTTTAATGTTTTTCAAAGTACAATTTTTCAATTTTTTTATGTATATAAAACTTAAGTTTATATCAAATACATATGCATGTTTTGTAAACATGAAATTGAGGAGTATGAAATATTTGAAAATTATTACGGTTGCTCATGTTTACTTTATAACATAAATAAATAACATAAATAATAATAATAAATAAATAACACTAATAACGCTCGACCCACAAAAAACCATGAAAATTAAGTGTAAATAATTAAATATGAATTTCTACTCCCGATTTTTCAATATGAAAAATTGACTCGTCCGCAAGCCAGCATACAAATTTCCAGTATTTTCTACATAATTTTTGGTAAATTATTTATTTTGGTGCTTTATTTTTGGTATTTCCTACATATAAATAAAATCGAAGTGTCTATGATTTCGAAATAAATCCTTTCTTCCAAGTTAATATGATTTATTCGCACGCAGCCGTAACATAAACTCGCATTTTTTGCCTGTTTTAACGCGACTTTCATTGTCAGATAGAGGAGGACTTTTCAGAGGCCTCAAAGGCCGCAGAGGCCTAAAGGAAGTGCCTAACAGATTCCGCAAATACTAAAAACAAGTGAATAAAAAAAACTAGCCTTTTAATATGAGCGGATTAGGTTTAACAAATTTGAGCGACTCTCGCGTGATACGGGGTGCTCCATTATGTATTATGTAAGTCCGATTTTCATTGTTTAGCGCGTTAATGATCTGTTTCGCGGAGGCTGTATGGAGTCAGTTCTGCCGCCGATCCCTTAGCGCTGGGAGTTCGCTGCTAGTGCGGGCGCTATGCGACGAATACTTATTGATAATATATTTGTATTAAACTCGTAATGGTTCATTGGCTCGGACAATGTTTATTACCAACTTCATCGAATTTTACAGGTTTTCAAAGGTAAATTCCTCTATACAGACCAATCCCAATAACTTTAGGGGGTGTTTAAGTTCCCTATTAAAATTTTCATCACCAAATTTATTATTTTTGTAATAAAATTGGTGTAATCGATCTTATCAATATTATCTGTCGACCAATAGCGTCCCTCTTACAACCGCAGAGAAGGGGAAAGGAGTTACCCCTTCTTGTTAGGCCGACCTCTGTTCGACCAGTGGCATCTGACAGTGATTAGGGCGTTTCGAACAACGCGGCAGGTCATTAACCTCGATCTTGACTGACCGCGGCCCAGTGACCCAGTGACGTAGTTATCCGAGGGAGGAGCCATTGAAAAATATCTGTTTTACTCGATTTAGAATAGAAACTTCAATTTTTTTTTTCTCGAATACCATAATGAATTTTGATATAGTTTCTTAACAAATAACACTAGGAATCGTAGGACCTATTAGCTGTTTATTTATTGGGATTGACCTTGGGACACCCTGTATATTTTACAAAAAATATAACAGACACATCCCATATAAAATAAATATATTTTTATGATGAAAAAAACATAGAGGAGGGATTTGAGATATACGGTATGGTGTATGACATTTGCTTAAATTGGAGATTTTTGTTTTAGTTTTTGTGTTGGTTTTAAAAAACATATCGTACGTTTTATTTATTAATTTTAATGCATTTATAGATACATATATAGATAAAATTTATCTTTCTGCGCTTCTCTATATAAACATTAACATTAATATGCTGAAAAGGGGGTACAGAATAGATTTGTATTTGGTCTATCAAATGAAGGCACGTAGCGCCGTGTCTACGCCGCGGGCTAGTTTAAATAGGGCTCTGTTTACACGCGACCAATTAGGAGGAGCGTTCCTACAATACCTGCCCACCCACCCCCACCCCCACCCCCTCCCCTCCCCCCCCTCCCCGGGCGGTTTAATACAAACCTATCCTAATACTGACAACATTATAAATGCTCGCGATGGATGGATCTATGAGCTATTACTTGCTATAACGCTATCAATGGCGGCGGTGATTTACGAAGGCGATGTCTAGCCACCGTCTGCCTGTAAACGGGTAACTTGATTTAATAGCAAAAAAACCTTGGCCATGCATCATATATTTAGCGGGAAATATTTTGCGAACCTTGTATGCTTTTAGGTAGGTTTCATTAGGAACGCTGCCCATTGCAATGGGCACCATGTCGTAAATTTCGACATATCTTCGCGTTTCACAACCCCCTACAACCCAAAACCACCCTCAGTTAAAAAGTGTATATATCTATCTATATATATGGATACGGTAAATGCCGTAATTTTACACCAATCACTTTCAAATTGATACATAAAATTTAAGGGTACAATGAAGACATTTTTCGAAAATCTGAAGTTTTGCTATAACTTTCTTAGTATACAATATATCGAATTCATTTAAATTTTATTTTATTCCTTAAATAAGTACCTATAACTCATCTGAGAAAACTTTTTCGATAGCACCAACTGGGGGTGGAAAAAATTGGGTTTTCAAAATTCAAAAAATATACCTCCCTTAATGGACACAGGATTTTTTTTTTATATTGGATGATGTTTTTAGAGGCGTGGTTTTCAAGAAGAGATAAAACGCATATAATTTGATGTTATGGCTAAGAATTTAGTTTTATTATAAAGATAAGGGTTTGCCATTATGTTTTAAAAATGATTTCGGGTAAGTGGCCGCCGCGGCTGACTCGAACAAATTCCAGCCGAGAGGCCCAATTTTCAACCACTTTTTGCAGCAAGTTGGGCCGTATGTCAGCAATAACGCGCCGAATATTCTCTTCCAAGGCGTTAATCGTGTCCGGCTTATCTGCGTAGACAAGCGACTTCACATAACCCCACAAAAAATAATCCAGCGGTGTTAAATCGCACGATCTTGGAGGCCACGCCACGTTGTTCAGGAGTAAGTCTATTCATTATGAAATGGCAAACCAAACTGAGCATAAATCAAGTGACAGCTGTCAAAAACACCAACTACGAAAAAAGTAGTGCCAGATTGAAAAACATCCTACATAATCATTTTATTATTTTTTATATGAGCACCCCTTAGCTTAAAGAGGGATTCAGTATACCACTCTCGCTGCGCAGGTGCGGCAGCTCGCGCAATGTTTGGTACAAGTTCGTACAATAATAGCAATTGTGGTTCGCCTATTACTCTTACTACTCACCTACGGTGTTTACTGATCTGGGGAAATCCCCCTCCGCCTTCAGGCGTGCCGAGAGGGATTTTTTATTTTATTAGTGGTGAATATTTTACAAACTTTGTATGCTTTTATTAAAAGTAATATGTTGCGTTTATTTAATGTTTGGGTCGTAAGAAGACAGTAAATTCAGTAAGACTGTTGTATTTACTAGACGCTCATCTTAGTTTTACTGCCACTAAGCAACGCCTGAAATACAATACCAAAGCTATAAAAATTGGCCCTGCGATTTGTAAAGACGACATAAAGGCGCCACCAGTCCCTAAAACGTGTTTTGTAACGTATTTTGGTGCATTTTGTTGAAGTTATTCCCAACAAATGGCTAAAACTAAAAATACCACAATATTCCACATATATTAATTTAGTACTTTGCTTAAAAAAAAAACGAAATACACCTTATTATAGTAATGAAAATAAATAAATAAGAAAGTGTTGTTTTTTTCTTGCAACGATTTTCTTTCAAGTTGTGTAAGTGACGCGAACCTAATTTTTCTTTCTAAAGATAGACAATATAATAATCTAGGACATTACTTAAAAAAAACATTTTTTTCAAATGATAATAATAATTTAAGTACAAAAAACATGTTTCATCGATTCCAAATGAGTCGGTGAGTATATCCGTCTCTTTTCTACGCGTCAATGTTCGAATAAAGCCTACTCTTTCTAATCTCAAGGACAAATGCGTCCCGGGGCGCCTATGAGGCGTTTTTCAAAATTATATAACGCTTTTTGAGATTTAAAGCAGAGTATTTAGAATATCTCACAGACATCTTTTAGATTGTTTAGTTTCAAATTACTGAATACAGGTTGTTCCGGAGACAGTGGTCGACCAGAAACCTGGTGATAATGGACCCTCCGAACACTTCATAAATAGGTAAATCAACTATTTTGTTGACCAGCGGCGGTACTTTCTATAGAAGCCGGAAAGCCCGGCTTGACTAGATGTTTTGACAAGATCGACTACCGAACTCCCCATGGTAGCTAAAGAAAAAGTTTTTTTTTGTTTTTCGATTATATAACCGCTACAGTAACGCAGCTATTCGTTGCGCTAGATTAACGGGGTTATTTAAACGGTGTCGCTATAACGAGCACGTCTAATACCTACAGATGGTAATTTCCTATATTAAATTAAGCCGTAGCGTTTTCTCTATTTGTCCAACGGAAAAAACAGTTTTATTAGCAAACAAGACGGCAGAATTACGGTTTTATTTCCAGAGCTCAATAATACAGTGAAAAAATTGATTAGATCGTTTCCTAGCGTAATGGAATTTTCATAAAAGCCCGCTAGGGGGAAGCATTTATCGATGTTTAGCGAAAACATCGATAGAAATATATTTTTTCTACTAAACCCGACACAAAAAGAACACTATGCTTTCGACTCTTACACAATTTGTAATCTGTGCCAGTTTGTTTATTTATTTAACGAGGAGCAATACAGATTACAATACATTGGAGATACCTACATACTTAATAAACATACAAAGATATGAAAAAAATCCTTGAGAGGGCTAACGCAATAATCCATCTTGCAATAAAAGCAGAAAAGAAAAACAGAATTAATTATAAATATTAGGTATCAACCTGGTTATTAACTTTAGATTATGTATTTTATGTAGATGATGATACTAATACTTATTTACAATAATAAAATATGATACAATATTTGCATCTGTAGATTTATTTATTTAATCGAGTACACAGTAGGTCACAAATGAAAGTCTTTGACGATAGCGTTGTACAGCGATTCTAAATGCAGCGTAACTTATTTGTATGAATGTACTATTCGCTTTTTCTTTGTGCAAGTTGTAGGAATTGTAAAATATTTTGTTATTTAAAACGATCTGGAAAATTGTAATTTGTTTATTTATCAAACGGGTTTCCTCGTGTATATTACAATACAAGTAAAAACAATAATAAACAGAAAAAAACAAGAACTAATGAGGAAAAATATAATGTTAAAAAACTTAAAATAATGCCTCCAGGCAAAACAATAACAAATAATAAAGGTGTATCATAAAGTAGATTTTTAATCCTATTGGGCGAACAGGCAAATATATCAGTCTCGGCGGAAATGGAATTTAATAATTCGACTGCTCTCCCAATCGGACTATAATTTGACTCGACTCATTTATATATGACGTCTGTTAGAAAAATATTTACTGATAATAATGGCTAAGAAAATTAACCGGATGTCATCTAAAATTTTAACAAAGATAAAATACTCGAATTTCTCATTGTTAGGAGAAAATTGCTGCAATGACCTGTTTTTAAACCTATCTAAACCGTTTATATTACCAAACTATAGGTATATATTTACCTACCGTGGCTTGTATATAATACTGAACCGTAATGTATGTATAAATATATATATTTACGTACATAGCTATGTATAAACATCGAAAATATTATAATGTCCTATCTTGGGAAACTATATACCTATTAATTCTCAGCACTTGCAACGATCCTAAGAGCATATTGTATTCTTTACCATCCCCAGACCCGAAGGCGCGAGTCCCGCGGGCGACGAAAGCGCCTTCAAAGCATCTTGTAAGCTCTGGCTGTCAACCCGGGTTACATATTTGACGGAACTTTATTTGGATCTTTTTAGTAGCGCTCAGGGTATATGTAGTACGTGTAGTATTTAGTAGCGCTGTAAGTCTATGTTAGAAGGGAAACTTCTGTACCCAAGAGAGTTGATTAAAATTTTCATTAAGGCGTCCCAGGACGCATTTGTCCTTGAGATTAGAAAGAGTAGGCTTTATTCGAACATTTACGTGTAGAAAAGAGACGGATATACTCGCCGACCGCGAATTCGTTACATTTGGAATCGATGAAACATGTTTTTTGTATTTAAATAATTATTATCATTTGAAAAAAATGTTTTTTTTAAGTAATGTCCTAGATTATTATATTGTCTATCTTTAGAAAGAAAAAATAGGTTCGCGTCACTTACACAACTTAAAAGAAAATCGTTGCAAGAAAAAAACAACACTTTCTTATTTATTTATTTTCATTACTATAATAAGGAGTATTTCGTTTTTTTTTAAGCAAAGTACTAAATTAATATATGTAGAATATTGTGGTATTTTTAGTTTTAGCCATTTGTTGGGTATAACTTCAACAAAATGCACCAAAATACGTTACAAAACACGTTTTAGGGACTGGTGGCGCCTTAACGTGATAATCTATATTTCAGAGTAAATAACACATACTGGCTTCCACACGAGGTTATGTAAAGTCATATAGAGTGGTCAGATAAACCAGGATCAACTGTTGTGGTTTTGACAAAATTTCTGGGAAATTTTATGAAAAAATTATCAAGCAATGATGATTTCCCAGTAAACACGTCAATACGACTTGGTTCACTTTTGAATACATTTAGAAAGTTATATTCTTTACTCGTGTTCAATATTTTACTTTTTTCCCGGGAGTTTTCAAGAAAATTTATATTATAGTCACCACATATACCATTACAATTATTTTAGACCCTACCCAACTAGGTCAAATGTGCCTGTACTAAAGTCAGGGGAGATGGTGGTAATGAAGCGTTAAAAATGGTATTACCATGTGCGGATTCGAACCCGAGACCTTTGGGTCAATAGTACCTATGAAGATTTCATCTAATCTTTTAATTACTATACCGTATCGATATACAACAAACGCGTGAATTTATCCACCCCTAGCGCAGCCCCTAATGCCGAGATAGAAATCTACGCCGTCATAAAGTGAATGTTTTTATCATATTGTGAGACAATAGGGTAGACGGATACGAGCTTGTTATGGCCGGAGGCTCCGCTCTTGTCTCTGGCTCGGGAGAGGACTTGGACTCGATAGAGTCGTCTATGGTCGGCGACGCAAGCGGGAGATTGCGCCATCTTGAATTGGCCACGTCGCCATGTCGCCTTGTTTATCGACCAATCGCGCGCCGCGCTGCCGACACCAGCGAAGCACTCCTTTCGACTCTTAATTAACAAATGTTTATATTGCATCTCTTTCTTTCTCATAGCGACGCCATCAACGTTACAGGCTAATCGTGTATCGAGACTATTATTATCCTTATACTGTGTAACTACCACCCATCACTACTGTCCTTTTAGGGCTGAAACTAACCTAAATTTTAAGATAGCATTAACCGATAAATATCGTATTTCAACTCACTCTTAGCGTTAAGTCGAACATAAAAGTCCGCCTTAGCTAATAATCAAAACAACTACTACTTAAGCCTTAAGTCAAACTCAAGTCAGTGTTAAAATACGCTGCTAGGAGCGATTTGCGTAGCGAGTGTATTGCCATCTGTGGTTTTCGTCTCGTACTTGATTTTATATTTTCTAACTAATTAAAATTGACTGGATTTGCATATTTTGAACATCTTCAATTCAAGTAAATCCTAGTAATCCTACGGCTGACAACATAACCTCAAAACGTCAAATGACGCGTCATCTGTCAAGTGATGCGACAGTGGCGACAGATATTGTATACACAAACCATAGCGGCATATTCTTAACAAAGTCGAACTTAAAAAGTAACTTAAATACATAATTCAATTTAGGTCGTGCTTAAAAGTTAAGTTGTTCCTAACTAAGAACGACTTTAAGCAAGGACCGAAAATTCCCTTAGAGGTTAATCTATGAGAATATCGACTACTAACCAGTCTTACTTTATATTTTTTTAAAAAAATGCATTCTAAATGAAAGTCAAAAAGTATTCGTAAACTATTTCTCTATGTATTTACTAGGGGAGGTAGAAAAGTGATAAGCCTAACATAGAGATTGTGCTCCGATTAAAAATGAATATAATTTTTAAATTTGGCATCTTGCGGATGAAACATCATTAAAGCAGCAATTAAGCAATTAATTATCTGTCAAAAAAAAAAAAAACGTTCTTAAATGTAGGGTATCAACCAATAACCGTTTGCAAGCTGCTTATGGGACTATGCTATATATGTATATGCTTATGCTATATATGGTCCTTCGTTTTCTAATGTGAATATATGGGAATGTCAATTCAAGTGTGGCAGAGACGTAAAAGTTGAATACCTCATCTTGGAGAAAGATCGATTGAACGGGAAATAGCCGAGATCCTCAACATCTCAACTGAAAGAGTATTGGGAGCCAACGACTGGTGGCTGCGAACGAGTTGGTTTCTTGACGGGTGCAAGGTCGATTCGGAAAATGTTTTTCGTCGCATTGTGATGAGGCAAACAGCAAACAGCAAAGTATGCAGGGCTGTACCCAGTTCTGGCAAAAACATACCCTCTGTTTTCTGGAATGTTGAGGGCAAGGACGGATCCAGTCCCTCACTTGTGATGGAGTGAAAGGAAATCCATACCCCCGACCCTTTTCTGTCCGTGTGCCTACCTCGAAAAAGACCTCTGGATCCGCGCTTGGCCAAGGGAATACTTCTAATCTATTTGCAGAATCACGGGTTTTGTTATGCTGATCTACGGACGTCATCTTTCGTGGTGTGTTTTTTTTTTGCAGGACAACGCATCGATAGGCACTGAAGGATTCTCCAGACCTGGTCTCCAGCGACTATTTCCTTTTCCTAAACCTGAAGAAATAACAAAATAACTAATAGCAATACATACCTAATTACTCTTTGAGCGGCAATATTGCAGGGTTCCGTATAATAACACATTGAGAGAAGTTTTACTTCGACTGCGTATTAATTTTTGATTTTAAAACCTAAAGCTGGTGCAGTTAGGCTAAACTTAAGTTAGGTTAGGCTAAAAAAACAATTAATTCTTTTGTAGTTAAGCCGTTTGATATAAAAATATTAATATAGTTAATTTTAGTTATGAAAATCAAATTTCAAGTATTAGGTATCTATATCATTTCTGTTTTTTACGAGAACTGATAGCGCACTGTATTTTGCGCCCGCGTTGTGCATTTTATTTACAGCGGTGCATTAATAATTAGTTCGCCTTACAACCTTTGGACCAATGTGCAAGGACAAATAAAATTCTTCAGGAAAATGTTGTGTCACCATTTTTCGAAGGGTAATCAAGCCACACGAAGCGTTGACACCAATTTTGGAGTGCACGTGCGCCCGATCTCGCCAAATGCTTCGAAGTAGCTAAAATAAACCAAAATCTAATCGTATGAAAGTGATAAAGTATTTATTATTTATTTCTCCTTTTCCTGGTATTAAATCCTAATTTTTCTTCGCTGAAATTTATTTTTTTCCTTAGGTTTAAAAAAAGCATCCAGCCAATTTGTCCCTTAAAATTCGTGCATACTTCCGGGCGGAAAACGCTGTCATGAAATGCAATATAGTTATTATTACATATTTTATATTATAATTTACCAACATTTTAGTGAATCTACGTATTGTTTATGTAAGTACTGATTATATTAATATTCAAATAACTACGGAACCCTTAGAGATTCAAAATTTAACAGGAATGAAATTATTAAAATACTTAAGATCGACTTTTCATTAAAGTAAGACTCAACCCACTGTACCCTTGCGCAGCGAGAGTGTGTATACTGAATCCCTCTTCATACTGTGCCGTAAGGGTTGCTCATATCAAAAATTGTTTCAAATAAAAGTTGTAGGGAAATTATAGGCCCATAATTAACATTTTGAACTATTGAGGGAGGTATGGTTTTTATGAATTTTTCCCACCCCTAAGACTAATGGTTGGTGTTATCAAAAAAGTTTACTTAGATAAGTTTTAGACCCTTATCTGAGCAATAATATACAGTTTAAATGAATTCGATAACTTAAATACTAAGAAAGTTATAGGCAAATTTCACTTTTTCGAAAAATCACTCTCATTACCGCCCCCTGGTTCGATTTTGCCCTTTAACAAACTTTATCCAAATTTTGTGCCCTTAAAAATTTTATGTATCAATTTGAAAGTGATTGGTGTAAAATTACGGCAGTTATCGTGTCCACAAAAAAGTAATATAGATAGATAGATAGAATTTTATTTTAATCCAACTATAAATATAGACATATTTGAACATAAACATTCTATGTGACAACATTGTATATATACGAGTATATACAGGGTGTCCCAAGGTCAATCCCAATAAAAAATCAGTTAATAGGTCCTACGATTCCTAATGTTATTTGTTAAGAAACTATATTAAAATTCATTATGGTATTCTAGAAAAAAAATGTTGAAGTTTCTATTTAAATCCTAATATATTTGTGTAAAACGAGTTTGAGTTGCATTCACGATGTGGCGCCCGACGTGTTTTCAGCGGGTTTAGTGTGCCTGGCGAACGCTGCCGTAATATTATGATTGTTTTACACAAATTTAGTTTAAAAAATAATTAATTTGGGTATCAAATATTTTTGCATTTTTTTATATAATTTCTTACTCGTAACAGGGAACATATACAACCCCTTAAATTTACGGAAATGATCTTGGGACACTCGGTATATATATTTATATATTTTATTTTCTTACAAATATATATTTACATATTTCTCTATGGGTGCATTGACGGTTTGACATTTTTAGTTGTAGCTCAATATAACACTGCCTTCCTTAGTACAGACATAAGTAAAGAAGGCAGGGCACAAAATGTAGCAGTGCTAATCGCTACCGGTGCATTTACAATATTAATTTGTAACTGTGATTTCTACTACTACTCTTTCTTTGTCAAATTAATTATGTACAATAAATAAATAAATAAATACATAAACTTTTAAACTGATGGTAGTTTTGGGTTCTAGAGGATGTGAATCGCGAAAATAAGCCATATAATACATGCCGGGCGCCGAGGGGCTGACGTATGAAGTGCCGAAAGTGCCGCGCCGCCCTTTAGAGCCTAGCTGTGAGAGCCGAGCCCTGAGAACCTATATATTTTAAGATCGGATTCGATTTCGAAGAATGCACTGCATATGTCAGTTATTCTCCGTCGCATTAATTAAAAAAAATGTCCGAAACCCGTTGACATCCGCGGACCAGATAGCGGCCGGACTTTCAGCGCGCCAGAGCGAGACGCGGCCGCGCGACAGAGAGGGACGCAAATACCTGGACGCTCTCCCCGTACAGTAATAAGCCGACGAAAAATAAACGCAATAGTGACGGGCCAATGTGTACTGTTTTAATCGTACTTTAGGTCATATACGATTATTTTAGGCCCTCCCTAACTAGGCCACACGTGCCTGTGCTAGTCAGGGGAGATTGGGAATTAATCGTACTCTACCTACATACTGGAAGGCTACAAACATGTCAATTTTACAGGTTTCAAAAGCGTTCATTGTATACAATTCAATTCAAATAATTGTAATTGTATGTTGCGCAGTGAGACGGTTATACTTATAAGAACTATGCTTCTAGTAAAGTCTACTTTAGTACGGGCATTGCCTAGTTAGGTAGTACTTTGCATAATGTGAAAATAATGCTTAAGTTACTGTCAATAAATAAAAATAATGAAAAAAAGAGTAATCTAATTTATTTACTTATTTATTTAGATTAAAGATAATTTATTATCCTACGAAATTACCTTAACTATTTTGCAAAAAAAATATAAAAAAAACAAAACCACCGTGTCTTTCAACATGTCGCCCCGTTCTGACACCAGAAACGACTTAAATGTTATATTAAATGTATTTTTACGGTGAAAATAATCGAAGAAGCAGTTAAATACATGGTATAGCAACATGAAATAAAATAACAATGTTTGCCTAAAATTAGAGATTTTTGTTTTAGTTTTTAAATATGAAAATTATCATTTTTTTTTATGCACAAATCATAAATAATATGTCGGAAATCTTTCTTTTTGTAATTTCCTTGAAATTTACTCGTAATACATAGTAAGTTTTTTCGAAAACTAATCGCTGTTTTAATAAATAGCTTAAATTTAACTAAAATGTCTATTTAAATGCCTAATAACTTTTTAAGAGGTATTTTTTTCTAAAATCTACGGCTATACTACGATACATTTGAACATAATGATTACCTATACATACACAATTAAACACATTATAACTAAAAAACACTTAGTTAACCTTAACCAGTTATTTTTTCCCCTTTCTCCATTACTCAATACTACGGCTTTGTTGTTTATTATATTACATATGTTTATAACATTATTAAACTTTGTATATAGATAAACGTGGATACCATTGAAGTTAGTAATAAGGTAATAAAAATGACATAATCACATTCTCATCTAAATTCGCATCCAGTGGCATTTCGGAATCTTCACTGTGTCCATCTAACTAGGTACTGAACACCTGTCCTAAGATGGATTATCTGTCTACTCCCATTAAAAATGTGTCTATTGTATGCTCACTGTAACATTTCATATATAACCTTCCTTAGAACAGGTAACTCTTACCTAGTTAGGAAGGTTATAGACTTGTACTCATCGGCCAACTTGATTTCTCAATAAAAAAAATAAAGGGCATCTCTGCCGGGTAATGTTACCCCCGTATTAAGCAAACATTAATTTAATAGGAAACTTTGTAGTTGTATTTCATATTTTCTAAAGTGAATGATGTATCTAAGTTGAATCAATGAAAGACTAATGTTTTTACACCAAACGAGTGTTAGTAATGAGTGTTGTTACTGTATTTCATTTAATTAAGGATTTATTTAGAGATCGGGAAATATATTTAACATCCACATTCATTATTATCTCTCCCTCGTCCACATAAACCCTCAGACTCTCTCTCTCTCTCTCTCTCACACACACAAACACACCTTTCTTCACGAATACCTACATTAAATTTTTATGAATCTTTCACACTCTCACCATACTACACAAACTCTTATACAAAAACTTTATTTGAAATGAAATAGTTTATGTTTTTCATGTTTTTATTTCTCACAATTAGGTAGTTTGTATGGACACGCTACTGGCCGTTTTATTTTTTATATAAAATACGATTTGAATATGATTTAGGTATCGCCGTTTTGATGATGATAAATGACCGTCTGAGATGGCGACCAATTAAGAAACCAGCTCGCAGTAACGCAAATATTCGAGTATGAATGAATTAAATTCAGAACAGCATTTTTATGTAAGCGTTTAGTTTTTAAAACTCGAAAGATTTGAAAAAGCTTTTAACCACACTTAAGATATAATCAAAATTACGAAAATACTTATCAACGCAGATAGTGAGGGTGACTAAAAGTGATCTCTGCTTGTGGTGCGGTTTTATTTCTCTATCGAAGAAATTAATTGACAATAATCGATACTGTCGAGCTATCGCACTTTCGCGGCACTAATCCGGAGAGCACCGGTGCGTCTGAGCGAGAGTGCAACACAAAAAGAAAAGCCCGGAGTGAAGGCGTCCCGACAGCCGTCTCCCTCGCGCCCATTGAATGTAGACAGTCGACGCACCGCCTCCTCCTTGTCTTCTGGCCTAAAATAGGAACTGCCTGAGTACGATTATCTTGAAATGGATACGATATAATTCGACATACGATAACATGGGACTGCAGTGTATGAAAACGCTAAATCAGCTCCGTCGACGTTCTGGTGTTGTCAAATTGAAATATTAAAAATTAATTATTTATTTTCCGATTGCTTACTTCCAATGTGATCAAGAAAAATGAAATATTTTTATTTTTTTGGTGAGTAAATTTATGAGTACTTGAGTAAATGAGTAAAGGAAGATATAAATTAATTAGAAAGCTTTAAAGTATACGGCGGGGAGTTGTCATTTTAAATACAACCTGTATCCTGAGCGATGGGGTTAGGGTTCCGTACGTTTTAAAGACACTCCTTTAAAAGTCACCTTTCGATAGTTGTAATAACTCAAAACATAACTCAAAAAATCCAAAATTATGGAGTTAGGTTTGCAAAGGGTACAATTGTTTTCATATTACCAGGAAAAGGACACCATTACAATTACCCACAGATGTTATCAAAATATAAATGGCGATTCCGCCTAAATTCACAGTTTTAATAGTGATAAAATCTCACATCTAACCGCATCCTGGCGTCGATATTTCTAAATCATATTGTAAGATTAGAATTAAATTAGAGTATGATTTGGAATCAAACTAATACCTACTATACATATCTAACATTATTTTTTAAAATTAGATAGATAGGTATATACCACGAAGTTTATAAGTTTTTGGACAATGGTCGAATACTTAAATTTTACAACAAACGAACTTAATTATAGGTAACTGCTTACAAACGCCTTTATGCTTATTAGATGATAATCAAACATACAATTCTAGAAATAAATTTTGTAAAATAGTCCGTCAAGTGAATAATTCAGTCAGAATTTGATGCACAAATATTAGCAACCTAGTCTCCAGCAGATAAACCTTTGGCTTTGTTGGTACCATTGATTATAAAGTGGTTTTTAGATAAAGTAACTTTTCGCTATAGAGAACCATACAGTATTATCATGTCAGATAGGCGAGACGCTTAAAGTTCAACTTTTATCATTTTTTACAGTTTATAAACGATATTCTTGCAAATCACAGATGGCGCAGTGCATATCTTGAAAATTAGGAAACTTTGTACTTTTATTGCTAAATTAAGATGTTTGAGAGTGGGTGCGGCACCTGCATGATGCTTTATTTATAGAGTTGTTGACAATTTCGTCTTAGGAGTTGAGAAATCTATAAACTTACTGTAAGATCTGTATTTTTAATTATTATTCCCCTTATCTAAATCGTCAATCAAACATTATTACCAAAAAATATTGGGTTTTTTTTAACCAACTAAGAGAAATGTACTTCTAAAAAAATAGACTATATTTATTTTAATATGATTCCTTTTATAAGTTTTTTCGTAAGACAAGTTTAGTTATCGATATAGATCAATTAAGAGGAGCAGAGTGAATAAAATCACAACCTGTATAATCAAACCATATGCAGGTACAAGTTAAACCGTGTCCCAAGACCATTTCCGTTAAAAAAAAACAGCTTTTTGACCCTGCGATTTTAAACATAATTTGTTTTAACCTCATATCAAAACTCATCATGGTTTCAGAGAAAAAAATGTGATAATATTAAATCGTTCTTGTTATAAGTTAGTTTTCCGGCCTTGAGCGAACGATAGAGCAAAGGGAATTTACACCAGCGCTTTGATAAAGTTAATACATTTGGGCATGAATTATTTTCGCAATTTTAAAAAAATTCTCACACGAAATAGGGAACATAAAAAGCTCCCGTAAGTCTTCGGGAATGGTCTTGGGACAACAGGTACATTTTTTAAATAATTTTATGCGCACAGAAGGAGTTAATGTTCTGTATTTTATCTGTAATAGGGAGTGACAAGGAAAAACCCGCTATTCAACAATTGTATAGCCTAAAAGAACGTTTGGCATCATAGTAACTTCTTCAAAGTTTTGTGTCTGAATATCGTATTATCTCATAAATTATTATAGAATTAAAAAGATAAACTTCCACTTTGTCTAAATGTTAGGAGTCTCGAACAATCTAAATTTTTCCGTACATTTAAACAAAACTGAATATTCGAATAGAGAAAATAAAACTAACTACAAGGGATAATTGTGATTCTGTTTTTACCCTTAAGGCGAAGACAAAGGATAAATATTAATTTCGATTCATTTCGACCCTTTTCTCTATGGTAATCATCGGATATTTAATCATAAAAAAAATATGTTTAGATACCTTGACTTCAACATAGTAAGGGCAGATTTTAAAAATTCAATTCAATTCAATTTCTGAGAATGTAATAAATGATAATCTGCTAATAGTTCTTTTTTAGTTGAATTGCGTTCTTATAAAAGACAGAGCTTTAGTAAAAATAATAATTGAAAGGCAAATGTAGGATTTAAAAACATGAAAATTATTATGAGACTGTAATAAAATAAAAACTTACAATCCGACTTACCGCGCAGGAAGTAAAATCTGACGCCCTATAGGGCCTTGAAATTCGGTGCTTTATAAAGCACCGGATTTCAAGGTTGACTGTCAATTCGGGAAGAGGTTGGAATTAAACCATAATTATCAATGGTGAATTCGGTTAAAGTAAAAATATATATATATACTACTAGCTGACCCGGCCACGCGTTGCTGTGGCTAAAGTTTTTGTTATATTACATTATAGTAAACAATCTAAGAGGAACAATAAGAGAACATCAGTCACGGAGTCCACTATGCTTTTTCACACAGATGGTATTTGTAAAAAAATATGGTGATCTCCTTATTTGACTTTCTACTACTATAACCCTTTAGTACAATGAAATTATTTACGAACTAAGACGACAATGATGATGTTGGTATACAAATTCACTGGATTGAGATTTGAAGGGGAAGTACGTTGAACACAATTAATTAAAATGTTCTTACACTTGATACTAAGCAGAAATCAATAGGTAAAAAATAAAAATTTATCAGATTTATTATTTCCATTTAATTTTATAACAAATATAAGTATATTACAGTATAATACAGTAAATAACATGTGACGCTTAAACTCATGAATGAGGTAGGCAAGGCAGACAGTCTTAAACTTTTAAACATTAATATCTTTTTTTTTGAATTATAAATACTTTCAATTTCAATTTAATTTAACACCAATCGGTGCACAATGTTTTTGGTTAACCTGTCTTTAGCTAACACAAATAGATTCGACGGTTTCCCAACACGTGAACACGCAACATATAGTTGCCCATGAGAAAAACATGGATTTTCCAAATCTAAACCACAAATGGACATTGTTTGACCTTGAGATTTATTTATAGACATGGCGAAAGCTAAACGAATTGGAAACTGTAGCCTTTTGAAGGGTATGGTAGAATCTGATGGTATCATCGGAATACGTGGCAGCAGGACCACTTTTCCTTTAAACTTCCCAGCCAAAATGGTTGCTTCAAGAATGTTTCCGGTGATCTTTTTGATGACCAAACGCGTACCGTTACATAATTGAGGTGGATTCAAATTACGGAGGAGAATAATAGGGGAACCAATCTTTAATCGAAGATTATGTGGTGGCATTCCAGGGATATCTAATGAATTTAAAAATTCAATCGGAAAATTTACACTTTCATTTTCATCAACAACAGTATCGATTGATTTAAAAGACATCAGATCGCCTGGTAACAACTGTTGTATCTGGAAGTTAATTTCGTCAACATCAACGTTTTTGGCTGCCAAAATCGCCCGTTGACTAAGCCATTCATGATTCAAATAATTATTCTGTATATCCGGGAAAATACTCTGAATCAATTCAGTTTTATCCTGAACAACAGTGCAAAAATTGTCTGGTAGTTTAATGCATTGCGTATTTGGTTGCAGTTTTATTTTACCGTTCCCAATATCTAGTAGTTGTTCGGAAAATATTAGTGCTGATGGATCATTTTGCAATTGTACTCGCATATTTATGGTCAATCGAAGTGTTTCAACACTTCGCCATAAGAATGATTGTTTCAAACATGCATTAATCTCATCCGCGAAAGTAGAGCGAGGTATAACCGGTAAGGTCTGCCGGAAGTCACCAGACAAAAGTAAGATAGCACCACCGAAAAGTTTATTATTGCTGTTTAAATCTTGCATAGTTCTGTTTAATGCTTCAAGTGAATATTTGTGTGCCATTGTGCACTCATCCCAAATTATTATAGAACTCTTCCGCAACACTGCAGCTATTCCACTATTCTTTTTGATGTTACACATTGCATCTGGTTTATTATGAACGTCCAATGGCAGCTTGAATGTTGAATGTGCTGTTCGCCCACCATCCAGTAAAGTAGCCGCAATGCCTGACGATGCTAATGCTAATGCGATTTTTTGTTGCGACCGTATTTTGGCAAGAATCAACGATATTAAAAATGTCTTACCTGTTCCACCGGGTGCATCCAAGAAAAAAAAACCGCCTTGTTCAGCAGCAACAGCCAGCATAATCCGATCATAAATAATTTTTTGTTCTGCTGTCAGTAATGGTTCACTGTTCATGATAATTGTTGCTAAACTTCCATGGTCATATTGATTTTCTCGTTGTAAATCGGTATTGACTAAGTCGGTGGCTGGACGATTAGGTGATGGCATACCATAATGATTAAGTGGTAAATTTGAAATAAGAACACATAAATCCTCGATCAAGACCAATGCTTCATTGTACATCTCTGGTGTATAATCTATGTTTTGGCATTGATTTGTTTGTCTAATTCGGTGCAAGATGTCTTCTGTCATACAATTTTTATATTTTTCCCACAAAGTTTGTGCTTGCGAGGGATAACATGTCGCCAAAATAATTGCAAACAACTGACGAATGTTATTCGGTGTTGATGTCAACGCAGCATCAGCAAGCGTTAAGTCCCAATGGTTATCGTCTTCTAGCAATTGCAGTTCACGACATGCATCCTGGTATGTATTGAATACTCGACCATTAGCTGTTCGTAAAAATTCAAAAGACGTTGGTCCGGGAACATTCACCAATAACAAACGTAAATAGAAGCACTCACGTTGCTTTGGATGTACCGTGTAAAGTCTCCCCAATGTCTTAGCTTTGAATATGCCTGTAATGGAAGGATGTGGTTTTCCTTGTTTCCGTGGCTCCCATTTTTTACTGGATTTGTTCCATGTGAAATAACGTGGAACATCACCATACACCAATGTCTTCGCGAATTGGCCAAAAACATCAGGTTTTTGACACAATGTAAAAAATTCAGTTAGAGTCGTTTTCGGAGCTTCGAACGCTCTTTGGAGAACATTTTCTTCAGTGAAGTATACACGTTGACCGTTTTCAAGATGTATTGCCAGATGTTGGACAGCAGGATCTCTTTCGTGGATGGGAAAGCTGAGAATATGCCAAATAGCTTCATTGCTGCTAATGTATCTGCCCATTTGGTATCGTGCTATTTCGTCATTTTTATTTATGTTTTTTACTTCAAATATGGCCAAATCACTGTCTTTGTTTACATATTTACAAATATACTTAATTGATTTAACAGAACTGCAAAGCTCAACATTGATATGAGCTTTGTAAGTTTTTGAAAGTAGTGGTGAGTATGGTACCACCCACTGATTATCAAACTCAACTTGATTTGGAAAGTTCGGCAGTCGCATTGTAAATGTGTGGCCACCATTCTCAGTACTTCTGCGGCGATACATTGGATAACCATCAATATCCGTGATCGTGTCATTCGTATGCGGCTTTGGGAAGTTTTTTTACATTTTCCATTTTCCATGCACGGTGACGTCATGTTGAAAACACCGCATGGCCCATGGATCATGTGTTTGGTGACAATATCAAATAATTCTTGATCAATTAATGGGTCTGGAATTTCGGCTGAAATTATTTGATCGATTTCTTCAGGACGGATTCTATCTTTAAGCCAAACCAAAATGTGGGCATGAGGCAAACCTCGCTTTTGCCACTCTATCGTATACAGCCAACAACGTGTGATACCAAAAATTGTATATTTAACAATAAAATCAATTAAGGATTTCAATTTTTGTTTAAACACACGTGCAGTTAAATCATGACGATGAATGGCTTGTTGTCCTGGCAATAGTAAAGTTTGTATCTCTTCCCAATTCGGATTACATGTGAATGTAATAAATAAATCCGGTCGGCCGTAATGACGTACGTAAGTCATCGCATCTTGTATGTATTCCTGCATGTTCCGTGGACTGCCGATGTAGCTTGAAGGTAAAATGAAAGCATTACCGATGTCATTGGGATTTAAATTTCCATCGATGTTTCCAGCAACAGCATCTCGTAAGTGAATATATTCTTCCGATCGTAGTTTTGCCTGGTTGAATCGAAGGAATCGCAAGCGTTCGCTTTCGACCTTAGCATACATATCAACAATGTATTGATGGAACAGCTGACGATATCGAAGGATATAATTGTCTTGATGTTGTCTAACCATTATTCGGTGTGCGTAGTAGTTCATTGAGCTAACTTTATTATTTCTGTAATCACCTAAAAAAATAAAAAATAAAATGCAATACGAAATTAAAATCTATACATACAGTAAGAAAGTAAATAGATAATTGTCAAATTTACCGGTATTTGGATCATACTGATTGATATTAAGGTGATATTCATCTTGTCCTTGCCAAAATATCAATGGATATTGTAGTGCGTCATATGAACGGTGTAGATCCGAAATCGTACTGACAGTGTTGTCTCGCCGTGTAATGTTTATAGATCTTTTGTCAACTGGATCACCAACCATGATAACAGCAACCTCATCAACAGTTGGAGCGTTGAATCTACCAGCATGTTCACCTAATGGTACTTTGTCGGCTTTTATGACGATTTGATAATTGTAATTTTGCAGTCGTGGCGAAACTCTTTTGATCAATTGAATTAGTTGATTGTGATCTTCTAAAAAATTTCCAATAATATCACAATTGCTCTTTCCTCTGCTTGTTCAATAAAATTATACAGGCACCGAGTCGTCACGCGCTCTTCACAATCGCCCATAAAATAAAAAGGTATCGACATCTGTCAGTTTTATGACTGCCAAATAATATCAGACAAATAATTAGCAATAAATTAAAATATGACGATTTGATAATTGTCATTTTGCAGTCGTGGCGAAACTCTTTTGATCAATTGAATTAGTTGATTGTGATCTTCTAAAAAATTTTCCAATAATATCACAATTGCTCTTTCCTCTGCTTGTTCAATAAAATTATACAGGCACCGAGTCGTCACGCGCTCTTCCCAATCGCCCATAAAATAAAAAGGTATCGACATCTGTCAGTTTTATGACTGCCAAATAATAACGGACAAAAAATTAGCGATAAATTAAAATTGCGACTATAATTTGAGATTTAAACTATCCTATCTCTCAAGTGCACATCGAACTGCACATGGTGTTCAAATTTTATTATAATCGGTTAAGTGGTTCAGCCGTCCATTGAGGACAAACATTGTGACACGAGATTTATATATATTAAGATATGTCAGATGTCTAATAAAGACCTCGCACTCTTATTATATATTTCAAATAGGTAACACCTCGACACAGGCATTTGCCTAGTGAGGTGTTACTAATCCACACAATCTGTACTTTCTTCTCTAGAAAATCAATCTATATTTTAAGAATACTGTTTCATTTTTTTATGCTAATGTTAATATGTAAAATGTCCGAAATCCATAATTGATTTTGTATTGATTTTGGATTTTTCAGTAAAGAATAAATAAAATGCTACGACGTCATTTCCACAGCGCGCCCTTAGAAATACCCTTTCTCTCATATTAAAATTTTTAAAATACATAAAAATGCTTTTACTACACTACTTTACGCCACACTACACTACACGACACTAAACTACAGACTACATTTTTTACTATTCTACACAACACTGTATTTATTTTATTAGCGTTAGATATCTCGTTTTATGTTCTTTTTTTTTTCTCTCTCTTCTTTTTTTTTGTTTTGCTTCTCGGAATCTCATCTATGTACTTACAAATTATAAAATAAATGGAAATATATGTTCGTGTAAATTAAAAAATAAAATAAAAAAGAAATTAAGAACCTTTCTGCTCCGTATACTTCGCATTGAGGTACATTTTTATTGGAAACAGATAGATAGTCCATCTTAGGACAGGTCTTCAGAACCTAGCTAGATGGACATGGTGATGTTTCTGACATGCCACTAAGTGCGCATTGAGAGGAGATGTATCTCATTTTCTCTTTGTATTTTTATAGATAAAATGTTTTTTTTTTGTAATAATTGTATGTCTAGCTGTAAGTTTTTTTCTGTGAAAATAACAATAAATAAATAATACATATGTAGTAATATTAAGTGTATATTGGATATTTGAATAAATAACTAAGTGGGTTTATTTCGCGAATGTTAAATAGTTGTGCAAAATTCGGGCCGCACACTGTACGATAGAACGATAGACAGTATGAGCGCACGGTACGATACAAATGCGGTGCATCGGCGCGGCATCGCGGCCTCACCTCGAGCCTCGAGCCGTCGGCAGTTCCGTTTTCAAACCCGCCGCGTCCGGTCGCCGCGCCGCTTCGCCCGAATTCAAATCGCGTTCGAAATACGAAACTTCGCGCGTTCGACTTCAACTTTGTCGGCGTCGGACGCTTCGCTGTTCCCGGCGGCCGGTCGCTTTGATTATTTGTTTATTTTTTATTTGTGTTCGTTTTTTTTTTTTTTTTTTTTATCAGACCTGTGTCGTGTGCTTTGGGTCAGTGTTTTTTTTTTGTTTCGTGTTATGATTTGGCAGCGAGATGTAAGTTGTCGGGAAGATTGAAAGCCGGCTCGGCGACACTTCTCCAGCAGCGAGCGCCGCCCGCCACCGACATGGCCACCTGCGGACGTTTCGGACTGGTGTTGTCATGTGCGCAGATCATCTGCTGCGGTGTCGTCCTCGGGAACTGGTGGTGAGTGCGTCTGAGTCTTATTACGCGCACGAAGGAGCGTTTGCGAGCTAAAAAGATCACAAACGTCATAGATATGAATTTCGATAATGGTCGATAGGTTCTATTGAAACTTTAAAAGATCAACTTGCGGGGTGAAGCGGGGGGTTGGTCCACAATAACAATGTACTTTCTAAGAACTACGCAAAGCGAGCGGCAAGGTTTTATATTTGGGGAAAGAAAAATGATTAAAAATGCCATTATTTGAACGAAAATAATTGACATGACTGCCTAAAGCTAAGTAAATTTCAATTTTTAAAAAAAATGTCTTCTAGTTATTAATAACTATGAAATATGTAAATAATATTGTGTTTAAATTCTTGTTTTTACACTCACTATCTTAGTTTCACTCTGAAATGTTTTATTTTAACGATGTTATTAATTTTAGTAGTATCTGTGTTTAGATTTATGGAGCATTAAATTTTTTTTCTCTCTTCGTCGATTTCGTTTAAAATGAAATAAAAAAATTATTAATGCAACAAATGAATAGCTTTCGTATGGTTTACGAGTTAGAAGGTGGCGACCATCAGGCGTGCAGTACGTTTTAACTAAACAAGTACCTCCATAAAGTACGGTACCCGGTAATGAATTTAACATCATAAAAACCGCTATACCACATCCAATAATTAGTAACGTTATAAATTTTTAATAGCGTATGATTCCGAGGAGGAAATAGCCGAAACGCGTTTCGTAATAATTGTATGTTATTTTTGCGCAGGTTTTTCCGTGAATTTCGATGGTTTTCATTGATGGGTGGTGGTGATGGTGCGATGTCTGATTGATTCCACCGACCCTGCATTTGTTTTCATAATAGACACCTATATCTATTAAAAATTATATAATGTACTGATAACAATGTATTTATATACCACTTGTAAGACTTTTGATTTATTGCTTGCTACCTTAAACTAAACCCAATTTTACGAAACTAATATGGGACCAATCCAAGAAACTCCTTCACATACAAAAAAAAAAAAAAACGCGTAAGCCACTACGGAATAATGAGTGAACATTATTCCAATAAAATTTAACGGGGCCTATTCAAATTTTTAAGGAGTTAGGAGTTAACTGTGCTGAGTATGCATTCAAGATAATGTCAGGCGCAGTATATTGTGGTTCCTTACTTGAGCAAATGGGTTTAGGGTATCTACACGTGTGAAGGAGAAAATGACCTCATATACAGAATGTGTTTTACCTTGAACGAAACATATCCAGATGTATGGCGTTCAAAAACCATACCCTTATGTTAGTGGATGTGGGGGGTTTGCCCCCCGTGTACCGCGTCCTTCCCAGAACTATTGTACTTTTAAATCCACTTATAGTTCGCCCTCTAGACCCGTACTGTAGATAAAGTTAAGCATCTTTTTGGGTGCGATGGTTCTAATCTCTTCTGGCTTGAGGAGATGGTTGCCTAGAAGCTGGTACCTTTTGTAACTGAGGGGCCCATATTCACCCAGTAGGTGTAACGGAGTTTCTGGACTCTCTTGGCAAAGCAGGTGTTTATTCAGCTTGCAGTGGCCTGTTAAGGTTCTGGTTAGGGTTCTCAGTTGGTTTCGGCTTAACTTCAATAGCTCAGAGAGTCTTTTTTGCGAGAATCCTACTATGAGTTCTTTGGCTTGCTTTTGTCCGGGCAGTTCTTGTCAGTATTTTTGGCTTTGTTTCCAAGCCCAGATTTTTAGCAGTCTGCTGGTAGTGCTTTTAGGTATGCTGCAGGCCGGTTCTGGCCAGTTCGTCTGCTTTCTCATTGCCATCCCCTTACTATATATACCCTTACATGAAATTCCTCTTTTCTCCCCCTCCCTCTCTTCATCTCTCTTTCTATTCTTAGTATGAACACTATTTTTTTTATAGTATATACTCATTCGATGGAAATATTTAATTGGTCTTCAAGTAATGTTTTCATTTTAAGAGCAGATCCAGAGACAAAAAAAAGAAACGTGAGTGACTGTGACTCTCAATGTAAAGCAAAAAACATTATTGGAATAACACAATAAATGAATTAATTCGGTAACGTATTCATTTCTCATTGGGGAAGAAACGATCACCAATATTCAGAATAAGAGAATTTTTAACCGAGTTTACAAAACACTATTTTTATTAGGGTCTTAAAACACTCAAAAGTAGCCTCATTTCTTTTGGGGAGGTTCCCGCTTAAGATGAGGGGGGGGGGGAATTCCATACCTTCCAGCCCTATCCCCCAGTGTGCCCTCCCTGGGGAAGATTTCTGCATCTGCCCTTGTTTCATTCGTTATTATGTGTACCGTTGGTATATGTTTTTTTTTTAATTGTAAGTTTTATTTCCCTACTAAAGATAAATAAATTAATTGCTCGAGTATTACATTCAAAAATACCTTGATAATTGAATATGATTATGCCAGTATCCATTAATATATAATATTAGCGTTTCCATAAAGCCTTTCGAGGTTCGTGCGGCGTGGGAATGATTTCCCTAAAGAATCTCACAATATAGCCATTATTAAATGCCTCAAAGAACATCTTATTTTTTTATTTTATTTTATATTATTAAATGAACGTTTTATTAAATGTTCATTATTACTAATAAACACAATAGTCGGTCTTACGCGCTTCATAGTACACATGCGCGTTATAAGGCGTTGTCCTTCAATTAACCGACCACCGCCGGAATGATTTGAAAGAGTAAGCATTAATCGAACATTAACGCGTAGGAAAGCGACGGATATACTCGCTGGCCGCGAATTCTTTTTTTTTTTAATAATAAAGAACTAGGTAATTATATTGTCTATTTTAAATAAAAAAAATAGGTTCGCGTTACTTACACAACTTAAAAGAAACTCGTAAAAAAAAAACAGCAATTTCTTATTTCTTTATTTTCATTACTCTAATAATGTGTATTTAATTTATTTTTAAGTAAAGAACTAGAAAAATATACGTAGAATATTGTGATATTTTTAGTTTTAGCCATTTGTTGGGAATAACTTCAACAAAATGCGTTAAAATATGTTAAAAATCACGTTTTACGGACTGGTGGCGCCTTAAATCACCCTGTTATAGCCGCGTTACTGAAGCTGGCTCATAGCGTTCAACGAAGTCGCCCTATTTAGCTTTCTGGACTCCAGCTTCGGTGACACCATGACAATGAAGCACGGTGACGAGTTCAGCTACAAATCGCGCAGCTATTTTGTAGCCGTTTGAGTATTAGGCTGTTAGGAAATCGCGTATAACGTAACCTCAGTTATATGATTATCGCGTTAACGCCCACTACGTCATATTCCGCACGCGAGCGAGACAGTGAATTGGAAATAAACGCGTGAGAATGAAACGAAAATAATTGAATTGTATTCGGTTAAACCCTGTGTCTACAGGATGCGTTCCAATGTGTACCTACAAGCCATAAAAAAATTTTTGGGTAGTTTAGTTGGTGCCTCAATAAAAATAGTCCCTTGGGAATTTGGGGAATACCCTAAAAAGGTATCAGGTAAAATAAAACAACCTCCAATATCTCACTACTTCGTATTTTATGAATGAAACACCGACGTAGGTACTCATCGAAGTAGTATGTCAAACTACATCTAAACTTGGCCTAATAAAAAATATTTAACGTCGTTTAGCGTTTATTTTTTATTTAATTGAAAGTATGCCTAACACTTAGGGGTCGTTTATCCATTAATGTGCGTTTTTTAATTTTATTTCATTTCACTTTTTATTGGAAAAATATATAGCTTTATTTCAAAACGTTGTAAAACAAAATTTGTTCAATTTAAAATGTAGAATAACGCCGTAAAAGGAGAAAAAGTTTAACTTGTTTAAGTGTAGTAAAAAAACAGAATGCTATCTTATAAAACACATGCACTGAAACAAATTTTCGACTACCAGTTACTAAAACTAAAAGTTGACAGCTCAAAATTTAGCTATTTAGGTGACCGCTAAACTCTTATCAATTAGTATCTAAACGTTTTGAGTACACGCCTAAACAATAACTAGCAATTTACTAAACTTAAGGAATTAAATACTAAACTTTAGTAAAACCCCATTTGCAAAACAGTTTAGGTAAAACATTTTTTTTTCAATGAAACAGATAAATGAACTGCGCATATTTGAAGCTGCCATTTCACCCTCATCGAGAATGCCCAATCGTACTGACACTCAGTGCGAGCATAACCTATTTGATAATAGGTAGTATCATGGACGCCAAAATCACGTAATGTCATTTAAAAATAATTAAAAAATTGCAATAGAAGCTTTTATTTTATGGAAAAAATCCTCTAAATTGCTTGTATTTTTCGTGAAAATTGTGCTATTTATTTAATTTTAAAAAAATCTACAGATATACACATAAATCTAGACACAGATTCCTATTTTATTTTTTAAAATATCCTATAAAATATCTTACAACATAGATAACAATAAAATGAATACATTTCGTGTAAAAATACATTTATATTAAGGCGAACTTAAATATGAAAAACAAAAATTATTTAATATAACATGTCGTAAGATATTTATTTCCATAACAATTTTTAACAATGTTGTAGGAATTATTTTAGAACAATTTGCGAATTTTTACATTCATACATAATACATACTTACTTGAATACAAATAGAAGAATAATAATCAAAATTCATTAATATTATATAAATTCAAATTCAAAAAATATAAACGAATAGCCATCTTGAATTGGCCTATTTCACGTATTTCTTTAAGGTTCTCGGATAGTTTGTTGTAGAATTTAAGACCCAAATAGGAACTAGTTTTACTAAATTTAGTTAAGTTTGGTCTTATAGGTTAAACAAAATTAATTTAATTTTTGGGGTTTGGGTTGTGTCATATAATTTATTGATAAAGCAGTAGGAGAACTTCTTTTGTTTTAAATTTAATTTGTTAGTAAATTAGGTTCAGCTATTTATTTTTTTTGTCTTGTAACTGTTTATATATCGTACAAAACTAACATAAACTCCATTAATTTAAGTGGCCAAAATGCAACATAAATAAAAATAAAGCAAATAAAAATTTCACGACACATTTTCATCAGATTATCGTATTTTTCATACATTTAGTATTGAGAAGAAGTGTGTTTTCGCGAGATCCGTTAAATAGATAACAATCTTATCTGTAAAACGCGTGGGCTTTACCGGTTAGTAATATTATGAAATTTAAATAATATTAAAATTGGTAATATCGAGGTGAAATAAATAAACAAGACGCACTAAAAATGTCACGCAAATTAAACGTTTTAAAAACGCGTTTCTCCAAAAACGTGCCAACTGACACATTAAAGTAGACACGAATAGTGATACGATCTAAATGACGCGGTCGTTCGATCGCGTGATTATATCGATCGCGAATTAATGATCGGCTAACATCGAACTGGATCGGTCGATCGAAGCGATTATTTGCCCTAAAATATCGCCTCAGAATGACGCAAAAAACCGGTCGACTGGACGCGAAAAGAGAGCAGTTTAGGAAATGACCGATCCGTAGCAATGACCGCGACATTTTGTCTTCAAAATAAATAAATAAGTATAAGTATTGTATTTTTTCTGCAACATTCTTCTGGCTGCTCTTAGAACAGGTTTTTTAACCTAGTTAGAGTAGCCATGTTACTTCAGAGCAACAATAAATGACTGGTGTTTAATTTGTCTATATTATATTAATTTGATTCCTTGCTCAGTGTTATTATATCATTTATTGTTGTAACTTCTTATTGTACCATAATGAATGTATAAAATAAAATAAAATCTATATAAACATTAGGTAGTATTTTTTTCTCTTCTTGGCTATTCAGACATTTTGTTTCTCTACCGAACAGTTCATGAGCGCTTACAAAGTAGTTTGTTTATGTGGACCGGAGTTCAGTCAGGCGTGGCAAACGTTGGTTGTGCCTACTAAAAACTTTAGTAACGCCAACCAAATAGTCCGTTAAGGTTAGTTACAAGAGTCGTTCGTTTGTGCGTGCATGACTGTGGGCGCTATAAAACGTTTAGCTGTCACTACGGGAATTTCTTGTATAGGGTGCCGTAATGAGTGCCTAAAACAAACCCTCTCCAAGGGTCTGTGTACATTCCCTGTTTCCGCAAAGCAAATTGAAGGGTTAGGAATGGAATTCCTTAAGTTTCCTGTGTTAACTGGCTTAGTATATGGGCGTTTCGTTAGGCATTTAATTTCAGAAAAAATTCAGCCGATCACGTCAACTTCGATCAAACAGAGACACATTTCCATTCTGTCATTGTATCCTAACGTCAAGTTAAAGTGTGCTGAATTTCAGACCAACGTATTAGGCTGATTAGTGCAACAGCGGAACTAGCAGTGTATGCTAACGCGATAATCATATAACTGAGGTCACGTTATAAGAGATCTCAAAATAGCCTAATACTTAAACGGCTACAAAATAGCCTGCGTGGTTTGTAGCTGAATTCGTCACCGCGCTTCATTGTCATGGTGTCACTGGCGACGAGCCAGCTTCAGTAACGCAGCTATTCGTTGCGCTAGAATAATAGGGTGACTGAAACGGTGTCGCCTCGGAACGCATCTGCCCCAACTTCATTTATGATCATCTGCACGCGAGGGCAATTTGTTACTAATGTCACCGCTGACAGCTAATTTGATTCGTTGCAGAAATTTACTAAAATAAGAGTTCCGAAGTTGGTTATTTATTATTTATTTAGTTTATTCAACAAATTTACAATTTTATTCTTTTATGTACCAGCCAAGCCCAAGGCTTATCTGCTGGAAACCAGCTGTGTAAAATACAGATATTAATATTTGTGAAACTTTTTCAAATTAGTTTGTTCTGTATTTTACACGTTCTTTACAATATACATATACACATTATTTATATACATTTTTATAGCTATACAAAAAATAAGTATACTTATAATCACATTTTAAAATAATATTTAACACGCTAAGTCAATTTATCGACAAACAATTAATGATAGTGTTTTTGTGAGATTTCGTAGCAAATATTTCTAACTTTATATTTAATTTTTTTTTGATTAATTAACTTTATATTTAATTTTTATGAATAAGTTAAGTTTTTCTTCTAGCCTAAACATTCATAGAAATATAAGATGGTATTAATAATTATTTTTGCTTGACATTGACAGACTATTGAAAAAGTAACATTTGAAATCAGCTGTCGGTAGTATGAACGTGTTATTTTATTAAATTTCTTTTATCAGTAACACATATTATAGATTAATTTTAGCGTTTTGCACTCCATCTCCATATAAACTTTAACTATGCCAAATCTCACACTCCTTGTGCTTGTATTAATATAAAGATAATGCGGACTTCCGATTACCCGTAGCGACAATAGCGTCGTATACTGTAAATTCGCCAAGAATTGATTACTTTCTTATACAAAGAAGCCTTTATGCTATTTCGTGCGCCGGAATGGGCCCCATTCACCGGCCGTTCGGAATGAAAATTGAACCAAAAATTAGTCTCGGATGACTTGCCGTCTATGGATGCGGTCGGCGAATTGGTCCCAGCCCAACCTTACAAGGGTTGTTTTTTTTTTCTTGTATTAACCTAGCTATTTTCGACCCATAACGAGCGTTGAGTAAAATGCGAACGCATAAAAATATGGCGTTGGCTATTTAAAAAAAAATACATTATCACTTGTCCCCTTTAGCATAAAATATTTTTAGTAAGTGGTAGTCTAGTGTTAAGGCGTTGGACTATGGTCATACCACTTTTAACGCTTAATTACCACCATTTCCCATGACTCTAGCACAGTCACATTTGGCCTAGTTAACTAGAGCCCAAAATAATTATATAAGTAAAGTAAAGTAAAAGTTTATTTCCAAGAACAACTTAATGCATAGGAATGACAATTTTCAACTTTCAATTGGTTCACAAACATTGACATAATGCAATATATAGATACATCATCCTTGAGTGTTCGACATTTATACTACTCGTACTCTTATTACATAGCTAAAAATACATCACATAATATATATATAATTGTATAATTGAGTTGTAAAGTTATTTGACTTATTTTTGATGATTGTTTTTTAATAGCGGCAAATCGCATGAAAAGATAAATGACACAATCTTTGACAATATTGAAAAATTTAGAATATTTTTTTAATTTTTTGATAAAGTGCTGGATAGCATAATATATATAAAGGTCCTAAAGAGGTCCTGTACTTGAGAGCGCAGGATGTCGGTTTAAACCCAGCGCTGACTTTTATAAAAATGCATTTTTAACTCTCACCTGTCCTCTTTAGTGTAAAATATTGTCAAATATTATGTTACCGTCTAATTAGATGAAATAAGGAAAGGATGATATTTTAACAAAAAGTATAAAAATAATGGATTTGTGATTACGATGAAGGATGATGGTGAAATGAGATGATTTTATGAGTGATTTATGTATGAAGTTAATGAAAAAAATAAAAATAATGGAACACTAAAGAGGACAGGTGAGAGTTAAAAATGCATTTTTTATGAAACTCAGCGCTGGGTTTAAACCGACATCCTGCGCTCTCCTGAGCTCCTGTCCTGAAAGAGGTCCTGTACTTACAGGACCTCTTTAGAACCTTTATAAATATTATGCTATCCAGCACTTCATCAAATAATTAAAAAAATATTCTAAATTTTTCAATATTGTCAAAGATTGTGTCATTTATCTTTTCAGGCGATTTGGCGCTATTAAAAAACAATCATTAAATATATATATATAAATTTTTAATAGAAGTTTTAGAATTATGCTTAAATATACTATTTTAGAATTAGTTTGAAGAATAACTGCTACATAACATTTCTTCCTTTCTATTATAGGTCTTTGAATTCATACAGATTTTTTAAAATTAAATATATGTCATAGCAATTCTTTATAAAAAAAGTAATATAAAATCTACGATAATGATTAAATATTTTATGTGATGAGTAATTTTAAATTAGTAAGATGATTTGAAGAGTTATTTAACAAAAGTTTAATAAGAAGAAAACCTATATACTAAAAATTTTGCACAATTATAAAATATTAATATTTTAAAATTTACCTGTTATCAGGCAAATTTATAAGCAATTGTATGTAACAGTTGTTATATATTATACTGTTGGTTGTCCAAATAAACAATAAATAAATACTTATTTCATGGTCATTTACATAACAAAACAATATATATATTATACTAATTATAAAAATAAAATAAATATAAGAATGACTTTTTAAATATTTTAAATTTTCCTCTTCACTCAACTAATATTTTATTACGTATGTTACATGAGGTATTAAATGAATAAAATTAAATATTTTGACTAGACTCCCCCCTAGCGTAGGTGGGGGCCTGAAAACGGCGTTGCCACAACGCCGAAAGACATTTTTATGCATTTTCGTTTTTTTTTCTTCATTTTTAAATCGTTTAATTTGTGAAAACGACTTGGCTGGCAACGAATCTAATTTATTATCTAAGCGATTCGAATTTGACATTTTCTCGCACGCTTCAGCTGCGATCCGTGAACCGTTATAATATATACTTCTCCTCGGGAAGACGCTCGGAGGTGACGTATTCTTTCGGCTATTAAGTTAAGATAAGATATTTTCAAAAACAAACATAAATTGTACAGGAATGCAATTTGCAATTTAAAACAGTAAAGACACTTTACAGCGGTTGAAACATATAAAAAAGTATTAGCAATGTATTGATAAAGGTTGGGTTAGGTATAAACTACTTTTTAAACAAACAATTATTAAATGAATTTTAACAATAATAAAATAATGTAAAAAGTAAGAAAAAAATAAATCAAAAACAGTTTATAATTTAAATAAATTCACTTATACTATATATATTCTTATTAGGAAGGTTTACTTTAAAGCTTTTTTAAATAAATGTTTTTTAATTATTACTCAAGATTTTTCAGAAGTTATTGTATAGAGGTAAACTTATATAAAAACTTGTTTTAATAAAATAGTTGTGCGTGGCCTTATAGCATATAATCACTTTTATTTTTTTATTTCTAGTATTGTGCGAATTAACCGTTTCATGTGTTATTGAAAATTCACACGTGCTTCTTATACAAAAACGTCAGAGTGAGAATGCTAAGTTTTTTAAAGTCGGTGCGCCCAGTTGTCACGTTGAGTTTCGCTTATCTGTCACGTTGATTTCCTCCCATATAAATAGGCGTTCGGAAACATGCCCGTATGGGGGTTAGAATTTCGAAATATAATTTGACAAAGTAATGACTTTGTCAACATCCTTCTGTCTTTTTTTCCTTTAATGAATTATTATATATATTTCTTTCATTTCGTCTATATTATAGAACTGTAAAATATAGTACATACACATATTTAAATGTTAGGGAGTGCGTGTATTTTTGATGTGTATGATTTTTTTTATACATATATAGGATGATGTTTTTAGAGGTGTGGTTTTCAAGAAGAGATAAAACGCATATAATTTGATGTTATGGCTAAGAATTTAGTTTTATTATAAAGATAAGGGTTTGCCATTATGTTTTAAAAATGATTTCGGGTAAGTGGCCGCCGCGGCTGACTCGAACATATTCCAGCCGAGAGGCCCAATTTTCAACCACTTTTTGCAGCAAGTTTGTATGTCAGCAATAACGCGCCGAATATTCTCTTCCAAGGCGTTAATCGTGTCCGGCTTATCTGCGTAGACAAGCGACTTCACATAACCCCACAAAAAATAGTCCAGCGGTGTTAAATCGCACGATCTTGGAGGCCACGCCACAGGCCCACGACGCGATTTTTACTTTCAGGAGTAAGTCTATTCATTATGAAATGGCAAACTAAACTGAGCATAAATCACGTGACAGCTGTCAAAAACACCAACTACGAAAAAAGTAGTGCCAGATTGAAAACCACGCCTCTAAAAAAAACACCCTATATATAATAGGTCGTGTTAAATTGGTTTTACTAATACGATTCGAAATTTTGAGTAACATCATAAGTTTGTATAGCGCTTGGTTATATCAAAAATATTGTTTTGAGTGCGACGGAACTCTGACATATATGTCACCTACCAGATGTGAGTAGTCTAGTTGAATCTATTTGAATAGGTACTGATTTTAAAGCGCGAGCATTGGCATACAAAACGTCGGTTCGTCCTACCCTCGAATACTGCTCATCAGTATTGGATCCTCACTTAATTGGGAGCCACTAAGTATAAGGTGTTTCAGATTAACTAGTTTATATAAGACTGTGACGAATGAGAGCCTGCCTGGCCTGCTTTAAGATCCCAACTTTCTAAGCCTTCTTACATTGATCTTTCCAGAACAAATCGCCAGTGGAATGCTCTTCATATGTCAGTATTTGACCATTTTCCTTGTTCCAAAGCTGTTTTTAAGCATTCAATTTTTACTCACGTTGGTTTATATATTATATATATAACGCGCGATCTCTGAAATGGGAATAGCATAAAGCATGCTATTTCGTGAGATTGTTACAAATGCACACGATGGTATTTAGCTTATGGCCATTTTCACCAAACCATTCATAGAGCTAAGAGTTCTCTAAATTACTTCAAGTATCCGTAAAGTAGAAATTTGTTTTTCATCAAAGCTTATGTGTTCCATAGGAGGTACATAACCTTACAGCTCCTTGCTTAAGTACTCCTCATTTTTAAGTCACCGATGACGGCGACCTGACAGTTTCTTAAACCGCCACCATATTGGCTAACACCTGTTTTGCTGTCAGATTTGTATAGTTTCTCTAAATTTTCACACGAACTTCCGACGATGTGGATTTCTCCAGAAGATATTCTTCGCAATTATTCAACTTTTCTTCAGAGCGAAGTTTGCAATTCGCTTTTATCGCCCTGAACGTGTCAATTTTAACAAAAAAATTAAACTAAACACACGAACTTTTCGTAATAATAACAATGTTTAAAAATGTGTATTGTAACGGCCAGAATTATACGATGAGAAGAAGATTAACTAGTTTATTTATCATTAAGCCATTACAATATAGCTTCGTTACTTAATTTAATATCTGACTCCATACTACGCGCGTACGGCGCGCGTGACGACCACCCGGCGAGCAGGTGTTGGGCGGCGCGAGACTCGAATGGAATAGGCATCGTGGAAGCGTCGACCTCCGTTCTTATAACCTACGCCGGAGGGGAAACCCTCTACCTCAGCTGTGACGCATTCGGTCGGCCGGCTGACGTCATACTCGAACTGCTGACCGGGTGGTCTCGAGTGGCGCGATGTGGCGTGACCTCGCGCTCCGCCGATCTTAGAAACTGGGTGTGGACGACAGCGACCTTGTGACCCCCACAGTATTTTTGACAGTTCTTTATTGGTTGATCGTACAAGATGACCAAGAACGTTCGCTTTACTAAGTCTCCTTACTAAGAGTTCGAAAGCTTCGTGAAAAGCATACATCCTCCTAAGGATGACTCAAGCTTAAGAGTTCCGTAATTAGGGAGGACCCAAGGTGGGTTTGGTGAAAATGGCTGTATGAGTATCAAATTTTCAATATTCAGAGAATCTTGAAGATGACCAGAGATGAAAAATATTAAACAGAGCGCTGCGTTCCGAATAAAGCGCCGTTCACACGGTCCGCTAAACTCCCCGGTGTTATTATTGTGTTATTTCGTGGCGCGTGAAAATCGACGAAAATTTTACTGTTTTTTTTGCGCCATTGTTAGGACGGGCTATTATTTAAGTGTGTTCTCACGTGCTGTCAACTACGTTGAGGTGAAAACCGCTTTCAAGGTTTATTGCGTTTGTCTAACGCAAATAGTAACGCAACCAACAAAATAAACGGAGATTAAAATAGCATCGTTATTGAAATGTTACATTAATTGATCAAATAAATCGTCGTTATAATAGGCTAAAATGCAGAGGTCGTCAAAAATCTATTCATTCAATTCAGTTTGAATTCTTAAGTTGGTACGATTACATTTTTGGGTTCTCATCGCTGATTCAAAAAATAGAAATTTAATTAAACAGATAGAAATAGAAAATTGAAGAAGGCGTAAAGGATATATGATAAATGTTTAAAAACAAAATAAAATAAAACAGTGTAAACATAAGATAAATCTGTTTTAAAATAACGAAATATTAAACTGTTAGGAATCTTTCCGTAATTGCAATAACCATTTACGACGCTCGATTTTAGTTTCTTTGCATTCATATATATGTGCGCAAATAGATACATGTAAAAGAATGTTCAGTGCCACATTATATGATTATTATAAAATTATTATTACTTTTAATATTAAAATGAAATATTATGTCCCTGTAGTTTCGTTACTAGCCGCGCGTCAAAATTTATATGAAAAAACTAATTTTGATCTTACTTAGACCTAAAAATAACATATAGAATAGGTTAAAAGTGCCGAGGGCACAAATGGAGATTGGAAACGAAGCAACGCATTACAAGTTGGTACCACAGACGCGTGTAGACGGGCGTAAGATGCCGTTAATGACACCTGCAGGGCCTAGCTGTAAGACATCTGGGTAAATAATTCACTATATAGAAGTAGTTGATATTATATGATCGCTACAGGTCACTGTCGTAGCCACTGAAGATTTTACAATTGTCAATTCAATTTGCTCCCAATTACTTAACTTATACAGGATGTCTCAAGGTCAATCCTAATAAAAAAAAAACAGCCAGTAGGTCCTACGATACCTAGTGTTATTTGTTAAGAAACTATATCAAAATTCATTATGGTATTCGAGAAAAAAAATGTTGAAGTTTCTATTCTAAATCGTGTGAAACAGATATTTCTCAATGGCTCCTCCCTCGGATAAATACGTCACTGGCTCACTGGGCCGCGGTCAGTCAAGATCGAGGTTAATGAACTGCCGCGTTGTTCGAAACGCCCCATTAGGGCGGAGCTAAATGATCGCTGTCAGATGCCACTGGTCGAACAGAGGTCGGTCTAAGAAGAAGGGGTAACTCCTTTCCCCTTCTCTGGGGTTGTAAGAGGGATGCTATTGGCCGACAGATAATATTGATTTATCGATTGATAAGATCGATTTACACCAATTTTATTACAAAAATATTTAAAAAAATCGCATTTTGTTACATAATTTCTTACTATTAATAGGGAACTTAAACACCCCCTAAAGTTTGTGGGATTGACCTTGGGACACCCTGTATATTGATCTTAATTTTTATTCTCTTGCTCATATTAATCGCATGTATAAACGATATTTTATATATTAGTATAATTGATAAATATATTTATTTTTCTAAATTTCTGTTATTATATTATTAATTCGCAAATTAAATTCGCAATAAATGATTGAGTGCATTTTTTTCTTAAAATGCTTAGCATATATTTTTTTTAATTAAAATTTCATTGATATTTTTTATTATAAAAAATGTATTTTTTTTTACACTTTATAGAATATTATAATGCCTTAACCTAGTAATAAATTGAACTGAATCCATAGAACCATAGAACAGTTAAATTGAGCCGTGTATCCAAAATCCAGCAACGCAACGGTGTTAGTGAGAATATGTGTGGCGTTTAGCGTGTGTAAAAGCATTCGATGCCGGCACGGGAATAACGCCTATAATAACGTCTTACCGGTGAGAACATAGCCTAATGTTGCTTGTCAATACCGGTTGCACAAAATGGCGGACATGTTGACATCGTCGGCATAATGACACTATTGTCATAGTACTGTCATAGCTACCGTAGTTCGCTTACAACGCTTCTACGCAATTGAACTATTCTATGATCTATACTTCCTAATATTACAAATGTGATAAACCGCTGGACCAATTTTGATGAAATTTGGCATGGAGATAGCTTGAACTCTTTTTTTTTTAAATCATCCTCGATGAGGATGAAATACCAGATGGCAGATTGTATGGGAATTATTTAGATAACATTTTTGGATGGAGTTTTTGAGCATTTTCGAAAGCGTTTGTAATTTCTAGGTCAAAACAATTATTTTTAGTTCTTCCTAGTGCCGCGGGCACGAGTAATCGGTCACCGAAAGCGCCGTTACAAAAAATCTAGCCCGGGTAAAAACGCTAGTAATAACTAAATATTGTTTGCGAATACGTTATTAAAATACGAATGATTTGTAGAATTAATACATACTGTCTAAAATATAGCAAATGACTCCTTTTACCGCTACTTAGTATTAGCCTGTATAGACTACTCATATAACTGAGGTTACTCCAAACGCGATTTCAAAATAGTCTAATATTTAAACGGCTACAAAATAACTGCGTGATTGTAGCTGAACTCGTCACCGTGCTACATGTCACTTGTAATGAGATTTCCGTGTCATATTCACACCTGTGAAATTGCAAGATTTACAGTTCTCATACCCAGTTTAACTGGATTTTTTCTATTGGCATCAAAGGCAACTAGACCACAAGCATTTGCTTTGCGTGAAAAAAGGCTAAGATGCATTTAAAACGACGTGACGATTTATAAATTCCTTTCTCACGGTGTGGTTTCATCATCGAAGACAGTACTGTCAGTCTTCAGTCGTTACTCACCGCGCTCCCGGACTAGACACCTTCCTAGGTAGTCAAACTAACATCTTTGCTTTGTATCGAGTCGAAGCTATTACCGGTCGTTTATTAACTTTATTTGCATTCCTACTGAGTCAGAAATTGGTTAGGAGTGTGAAACTCAATAAACTACTTGGTGATTCTGATCTGAACTCTATCTCTCTACCTCTATCCTCACTGGTCGCCATGCTAATTATGCAATTACATCAAGTAAGGTTTCTGTGACACGCGACGTTTTCGATCTAGCAGCGGAGCAAAAGTCTAGTCTTGCAAATTTTGTGCACTAAGGGCCGAAATTTCAGTCCTTGCTGAAAGTCGTTCTTAGTTAGGATCAACTTAACCTTTAAGCATGACCTAAATTGAATTGTGTATTTCAGTTACTTTTTAAGTTCGACTTTGTTAAGAATATGTTTTCGCACTCGAGATTAGTTCGCTGCTCGCAGCTATGGTTTGTCGCCACTGTCGCATCACTTTTGAGGTTATGTTGTCAGCTGTAGGATTACTAGGATTTGCTTGAATTGAAGATGTTCAAAATATGCAAATCCAGTCAATTTTAATTAGTTAGATAATATAAAATCAAGTACGAGACGAAAACCACAGATGGCAATACACGGCGACTGTAGCGCCGTTAATGTACTGAAATCGCTCCAGCAGCGGTATTTTAACACTGACTTAAGTTTAACTTGAGGCTTAAGTCGAGGTTGTTTTGATTCTTAGCTAAGGCGGCCTTTTTGTTCGACTTAACGCTAAGGGTGAGTTGAAATACGATGTTTATCGGTTAAGTCTGACTTAAAATTTGGTAGATTCGATTCGTCTGTTGAGCGATGCGTTCGCGACGTGGAATGGTGCTTAAGCCGCGTTCTCACGGGTCATTGGGCTGCGAGCGGAGCGCCTCGGCGAGTGAAAGGGTGTTTGTTTGTTTGTGATATTGGTTTCGGAGTTGCCGTCTGCGTGCAACCATCAATGGCCGACAGCTGCCGCGGTTTAAGAATAGACCTGGCCGCGTGTAAACCAATCGATTTTGGTTTGTTTCACAAAATTGCTAGTGTTTTGTAGGGTTTCGTAAGCGAACGCCACGAGGCAGTACTAAACTTATCCTGGTAACTGTCACTGACTCTTTTGAAGTAACTTTCATTGACTTTATTGAAGTAAAACATCTTCTACTCAACTTCTCTTATATTATTATAAGTCACTTCATGATTATACCATGCACCTATACATTATCATTATTAAGTTCGTATATTCGTATACTTTCGTATAATTTGTGAAAAAAAAATCCCAGCCGGGGATCGAACCAGGGACTCTAGCGTGGGAGACGAGTGCGTTAACCACTGACCCACCGAGACTCTTGGAGTATCTTTGGTAGAGAACGTATAAAAAGGCACTCTACGGATTTTACTCCTAACGCGTGACGCGGTTTCTCGACCAACATCCCATCCCAACGGTCGTAAAAAAGTATATTTTCTAAAACTATAATTGACCTATCTTTAATTAGAACGGTGTTGTGAAATTTCACACCTATTCCAATTGCTGAAATGAAATATGCTAACAAAAAAGGTCTTGATCAATAATATAAATTACGTTTTTAAAAATTCATAGTTTACTTTTTAAAAGATCTCAAATCTAAGTGACCCCCCCCCCCCTAGGTAGGTTTGTTGTCGGTATAAAATTCGTGTACAGTTCGTGTCGGAAATTATTTTAGAACTCCCGATAAAGCGTCGAACAGGCGCTTCTGCGGGCTAATTTGCGGGCAATACTTCTGTTATATTTACGATGGCCATATTTCACATCTCCCCTTATTTTTTAATGAAATATGCCCCCGCAATGACGCCACTGTTTTTGGCCAAATTTAAACAAACGCCGGCCGTACAATGGAGGAGTTTAACCCCGCGGGGTTGTGGGTGGCCCATTTGACCGCAGTCCGCTCACTGAGCCGACATTGCGGCCTAACTGGTGCCTATAATTTTTGCTAAAATCGGTGCTATTGTTATTATATTGATTCGCGTATTATTAGACCATTTAGGTTTGTTATCATAAGTTAAAATTAATTAATCATCCCTGATCGTCTAGTGTAATTTACTTGTGCTAGAGATGGGGGGTTGATGGTGACGACGAGTTTGTATGAGCACGGTCTTAGTTTACTGAACTATTAAAATTACATTTAATGTCAATATATCTCTTTCTTTACGAGCTAGGTGTCGATGAAAGGCACGCAGACATTTATCTATGTATTTTCTTTGACATTTGGTCATTGACATAATTAGGGTACCTACAGATACAAACACAAATAATGTAAAAATATGAGTCAGTTTTTGGTATCACTGCAACGTCCGTTCGTTAACTAGGCTTATAAGTGTCCTTTGATTCTTTTCTATTTCATAGACATTTACATTTAATAATTAACTTTTATGATCTAAGATTTTATATATGTCTTAAATATTATCACAGTTAGGTTATTATTTAACATATACTTTGAAGGCATCTATTCATCCGGCGGTATATTCAGTATTCAGTATATTTATTTTCAAAAAAACAACTTTGCAGTTGTGTATGAAAGACAGAAATGAGTAACATAAAACAATAAAACAATAAAAGTAAAAAGAACAATATAACAATAACAAGATACAAACAACAAATATAGTAATTAAGACTAACATACCTACACTTTATACACAGTTATTCAAATGCACGAAAAGAGATGTATAAACTAAATAGTACAATAATATTATAAAATTTATAGAAAAACAATAAAAAAAAAACAGTAAATGCAATAAAAATGAAATACACATCAATTAAGGTCAAGACTGTACAAAGTTTTATCAATCATAGATGCTATAGCTGATTGACAAGTCACTAAATAAAAAAAAACCCCTTTCGGCACGTCGGAAGGCGTAGATAGATTTCACCGGATCAAAGTGTGGGAATAGGCAAACTCCAATTGTATTACATTGCGCGAGCTGCCGCGCGATCCACTCCCCGAGCGGTAGCTCGCGCACCTCAACTCGCCGTACCCTTGCGCAGCGAGTGTGCGTATAATGAATCCCTCTTTACACTGTGCCGTAAGGGTTTTCCCTCTTTACACTGTGCCATAGGCACAACTTTGAATTTATTGAATTTTGAAAAACCACTTTTTCACATCCCTAGGACGAATGGTTGAAGCTATCAAAAAAGTTCCCTTATCTGAGGAATAAAAATAAAATTTAAATGAATTCGATGTCTTATTTACTAAGAAAGTTATAGCAAAATTTCCCTTTTTTAATAAAAAAATCTTATACCTGCCCCCTGGTCTGATTTTGCCCATTAACGAACTTATTTTGCTTATGAGATTACTTACTGTAATATCCTGCAGGTTACTCAGAGGAGGTTCCTTAGATACCTTTATCTCCGTAGGTATGGATATTATCCAGAAATGTTTCCCGATATGTATCCATCAGCATTTGTATTAGGGATGTTAGGCTTTAACACACTCGAGTTTAGGCGACAAATCCATACTTTGTGTTATTTTTATAAGGTTATTCGCGGTTTCATCGAGAATCCCGTAATACTCGGTGATATTGGTCTCTTTGTTCCGGACCGTCGTACTAGAGCGCGGAAGCACACGTTATTTAAGCGGTTAGTGTGTCGTACCGACGTATACAAGTATAGTCCGATTGGGAGAGCAGTCGAACTATTAAATTCCATTTCCGCGGAGATTGATATATTTGTCTGTTCGTCCAATGGGGTTAAAAATCTTCTTTGTATTACACAGTTGTAAGATCAGCGTGAATGATTTATTTGTTAATGTTTGCCGGAGGCATTATTATAATTTTTTAATTGTTATTGTTTAATCTTTTTTTTTTTTTTTAGTAGTTTAATTTGTTTTTACTTTAATTATAATGTGTACATGGGGAAACCTGTTAAATAAATAAATAAATAATAGTGTAAAATTACGGCAGTTATCGTGACCACAAAAAAGTTTTATAGATAGATATAGATATAACTTTTAATCTGAGGGTGGTTTTGGGTTCTATGGGATGTGAAACGCGAAGATATGTCGAAGTCATGACATGGTACCCATTGCAATAGGTAGCTTTCCTAATGAAATCTACCTAAAACAAATTACGACATACCCTTTAATGAACGTAAGGATTCAACATTACAAAATCGAAAGTCAAAACATTAGTTTTTTGACTAGGCAAATCTTACCCGTCCCCCAGCATTGAAGGGTTAAAATACGACTACTATATCGTTGTAAAGGGGTGGAGGGTACACTAGGAAAACATGCCGCGATGGCTGGTTATAATCATAAGTTTTTTTCACCCGCGGCAATGTGGCGGGAGAACCCACAGGTCTCCCCATCTCTCCCCATCTGGACAAATGAGCTCATGTTATTTATGGCTAATTGGATTCGGGCGGATTGATCAATCAGAGCTACTCTAGCCAGTCCGCGGTTCGCGTATTGTGCGTATTGTTAGAGTGCACCACTACACAGGGCCGAATTCGGAGTTACAAGCATCACCGACTGTACAACTCGAGGCTCATAAAAAGATTTCTTAAATACAGATGTTATATTTTTTTCCATAAATATAATATATTAATATTAACAAAAGATAAAAAAAACTTATACTAAACAGCGTATAGAAGCTATTGACATTATATGATAGCTACAGATTGTCATTGTTATTAATATTTTGAAGTCAATATGTGTAGGTATATTATCATAGAAGGCGCATTTAACGTGAACAGGGTAGGTGGTATTGTATGTTAAAAAAACTATGTTTTTCATAGGTCTCCCAACACTTTCTGAAGGTTTCTGAAAAGAAAATGATATATTTTTTCCATATATATATATATTCTTTTTTAAAAAAAGTAAGTTTAACGAGTTAATTTTTTAAATGTTCAAAGTAAATTAACAAAATCAATTTTGGCAAAATTAGTTTTTTTTTCGAATGCTTCAATCATCGGGTACGAGTATCAGTAACACAAAATTGTTATAAAATATAAAAGATTTCCAATATTAGGAACAATTTGTTATTTTTTTTGGAAAGTATCGACCGATATTGACAATTAGCAATATTTTCTAGATTTCACTATAACTCATCCACACACACACACATACGAGATGCTCCTCATACAAATGTGTACCTGCGTGTTTGTATTTTAATAATTTGATTTGCATCAATTTAGTTTGAAGTCTTCAGACCTACTGTATAAAAGTATGTTTGTAATATATGTAGGAAATCCATAATCAGTTTTGTTATCTGCTTAATTCTTAATTGTTAATATTATTGTTATTACTCTGTGTTTTCCCATAAGAAAATAAATAAATAATAGGTAGTATGTACCCACTATGTACTCCAATATAATCATATAAAATGATGCCGAGATTCAACAGAGTCTTAATATTGAACTTAATCTGAAAATTAATTGTTCGATTTAGTTCATTTTTTAAATCTGCAAAATATAAGGTTTTTTTATGTTATCATTATATATAAGTTCTTCATTTGGACTGAGTTTGTGTCTGCTTAATGATTTTTTTATTTTTTATTTCTTAGCATAAAAAAACCTTTTTTTTTTATCGAGATTCGCGTCTCAGTCCGTCGCCGTTATAATTTGGTGTAAACATTATTAGTTACAACCGTACACTATTTCAGTTTGGTAATACGCCTTTGTATTGCGAGGGTTGGTAATGAAAAATTCTCAGCACTCATTCATAAGTTTGAATATTAAAAACGCCTATCAATTATTTGCATTGTAGCGGGGGGACATTTGTTTGGGCTACACGTTTATTAAATTATTTCTTTCCAGGAAAGTCTGAGGTATATGTTATAAAAAATAATACAATTTATGGATTATTTAATTAATTTATTTATTTAACAGGTTTCCCCGTGTGTACATATTTCAATTCGTAACATAAACGCGTATGGTTAATAAAAAATAGAAGGTGGACGATATTTTCATCCAAAATAACTAATATTTTTCTAATAGTTTCTAACAGAACTAATTGTGTAAAAGGTTTACGTGTTCCATTATTATATTTGTGTATTTATGTATAAATTTAATCCTATATTTCATTTAACTAATAAAATTGTGTATAATAACTTTAATTTACAACATATTAGGTAACTTTATAACTTTTTTTATTTTTGTTTGTATGTGTGAATACTCTCGACATTATCCTTACCAAATGTCAATGAAATAAGTTAAATAAATTAATAAAGATATTTTCAATATAATCGCATAGCTTGAATTAATGATATAATTTAAGTTCAGAAAATGACACTATTTTCAAGAGAGGCGTGGTTTTAACATCCCTAACTGCAGTTACTGAATTTGGTTCGACAACTATATTAAGTACTTACTAGAATTATTTTTAAGGAATGTTAAAGCGAAATCTATTTTGCAATAATACTATTACCATATAAATGCCGATTGTAAAATATACCGTGGAAAAGTTTACGGTATCGTCAACTAAAATATGTAGTTCCCTGTTATATTTATTTAAACTCCGTCAGAGAGGATATTTTAAAGTATGGTGACTTAATAAAATACCTCCTCCGGTCACTAAATAAAATGTCGACCTACAAATGTATTGACGACAGTGAACGGGTAGTTTATCGCGCGCAAATATTGTAATGTAGGCCAATTGGATAGGTTAGAAACACAACAATAAGCGCACCAATCGTTCAATAGAGTATTAATATTTTTACAAGATTTTTTTTGTTAGATTCAACGAAAACTTGTTGAACAAAAGTTATTGCCGAGTTTAGTTCACCTTGTATAGGTTTGGTAATAAAATCATACTCCATCGCTGCCGAACCGAATTTCAATGAGATTGGCCAATCATTGGCGTACCTCAAGGGGCTATTCCGTTGCCAATCATCTTTCGCCCCTATGTGAACGTGTACATACACACACACACACACACCCTCACGAATGCACGTGCACCTCAGCGTGTATGGGTTGAATGCCTTTTTCGAGTTTTACGGTCGCCTTTGTCTTTATTTCTCTTCCCGATTTGACGCGGCCGAGAGGGTAGAATCGCTCAGCGGCGGCTCGATTTATGACCGCCATGTTGTTCCGCAGTACGATTGTCGCGTCGCTCCAACGTACGATGACATTATTATCGTAAGCCGTTGACACTAATAATGTTAGTGTCATTGCCTTACAGCATTATAACCATGTCTCGTTCGTTATTGGGCGAGAATGCCGAAAAGCTTTTGTTTTTATCTTATAATATAAGGCTATTAAATTTTGATTACTAACTACAGTACTAACTTTTTTTCCATTTCAATAAATATTTTTAAAAATTATGCATAAGGGCTTTAGTTTGCCTTATTATTAGTATTAGTTTTAGTATTAGTTACACATTTTATACTTCGATCAAGAAAACTTATTGTGGGAAAGGAATTTCTCGAGTATCTCACTGTTCGCCTCTCGTGTTAGGTGATTTCGCACGGCGCTTGATTTGTGACTGGGCTGATGTGCCAGCGGGCAAACGCTCTTCAGTGGGGGTTAGTTCCGCGTTCAATTGAGGAACGACTCTTTGGTGGTACGATAATTCCCGGGTTCGAAACCGACGTCACTACTGGTCGTATTTTCGTTTTCCGGAATGCTTCTGGGCGTGCATTGAAACCGGCCCATGAATGCTTCTCGGTTCTTACTCGAACGTTTCGAACAATAAGGACATTTTCAACTGCCACTGCTCCGCTACTCTTTTCTCTCCCTCTCTTTCCCTCTCGTATTAACTCCTTGTCCCTCCTTCCCTCCGGGGGATGATGGGCGAGCAGACCTCCATGCAATGCTGCTAATTGGAGACCGACCATAAATTACATCACACAAGTTTCATGTTTTCACGGATAGAAAATGCCAAAAAACAAACTATTCTGTTTTTCTGTTTTTTTCTGCTCTTTAACTTACGGCATAAAAATTAATTAAAGCGTACACCTAACTTTTTAAATAGGTTAACATTTGATTAAAAAAGTTATTTTTTATATCGTTTTAAGTGGTTTTTGTTCACTTTTTAAAAAAATCAGCCGAGATTAACTCAAAAATCATAAAATTTCTTTAATTATCAATTGTGTTTAATTAACGATTGTTATTTACAATTTATTATTAACAGTTGTATTTTACACTAAAGAGGAAAGGTGAGAGTTAAAAATGCATTTTTATAAAACTCAGCGCTGGGTTTAAACCGACATCCTGCGCTCTCAAGTACAGGACCTCTTTAGAACCTTTATAAATATTATGCTATCCAGCACTTTATCAAATAATTAAAAAAATATTCAATATTGTCAAAGATTGTGTCATTTATCTTTTCAGGAGATTTGCCACTATTAAAAAACAATCATCAAATATAAGTCAAATAACTTTACAATCAAAATTATATAAATAATACGCATACAAATCATGTGCTTTAATTTTACACTTTTACTTTTTCATTATTTTTATTTTTTTCATCAACTTCATACATAAATCACTCATAAAATCATCTCATTTCACCACCATCCTTTATCGTAATCACAAATCCATTATTTTAATATTTTTTGTTAAAATATCATATTATTATTATTAGTTTTAGGCAGGCAGCTTATGCATACTTATGCTTACTTTCCTTATTTCATCTAATTAGATGGTTACATAATATTTGACAATTTTTTTTCACTAAAGAGGACAGGACGGCGATTTTTTGGAATCTAAAAATGTGGATCAAAGGATTTGCATCAAATTTTGTGTAAAAAATAAAATTATGTGTTCCGTAACACTTAAAATGTTGACAGTGGCATGCGGTGAAACTGTTCTGAGTAAAAAAAATGTTTACAAGTGGAACAAACTCTTCCAAGATGGCCGGGAAGATGCCAATGACGAGCCTCGCTCTGGACGCCCGAGCACGTCAACAACTGATGAAAACGTTCAAGCAGTGAAGAAAATTGTTTTGGAAAATCGTCGAATCACTATCAGAGAAGTTGCTGAGGATGTCGGCATATCGCTTGGCTCATGGCAACGTTTTGGGCATGAGACGTGTGTCAGCGAAGTTTGTTCCGAAATTGCTAAATTTTGACCAAAAGAACCGTCGCATGAGCATCGATTTTTTGGCCAAAAACAACACCACAATCATGCCTTAGCCACCATATTCACCAGATTTGGCCCCATGTGACTTTTTCTTGTTCCCAAAACTAAAGAAACCTATGAAAGGATGGAGATTTGCAACGATTGAAGAGTTGAAGACTGCATCACTGGAAGAGCTCAAGGCTATACCGAAAAGTGCTTATGAGAAGTGCTTTGAGGATTGGAAAAACCGTTGGCATAAGTGTATTGTATCTGAGGGGGATTACTTTGAAGGGGACAACATAAATATTGATGAATAAATAAATATTTTTTCTTAACTATACAAAGTCACGTTACTTTTTGAACACACAGCGTATATATATAAATTGTAAATAGAAGTTTTTAATTATAAAACCTCTATTAATTCTAATTAGCATAATTATGCTAAAATATACTATTTTAGAATTAGTTTGATGAATAATTGCCACATTTCTTCCTTTCAATTATAGGTCTTTGAATTCATACAGTTTTTTTTTAATTAAATATGTTTTGATGGCTTTTTTGACAATAATTATATTTTTTATGTTTTTGTATTCTCCCGGTAATTTATTGAACATTTCTAGTCCTCTATATAAACTAGTTTTTTGAAATTTAGTCGTACGAGGAGGTACTGTTCCTTGTGTTGTGGGAATGATCCGATGTATGGGTATTATTATCTTCCTTAGTTCGGATAAATTCACAAAGGGCTTCTTGTACATAAGGTAATAGTATTTATTTTAGGTAGGTTTAGGTATAGTATTTAGTATTTTTTTCTCTAATATAAAAACCTGGAAAAGTATCAAATGCCAAAAAACTAAACCGTCTGAGCCATTTTGGACTTATAAGTGAAAAAAAACCATCGAATTGAAAGCTTGCTCCTTTTTTGAAATCTCCTAATGATAGCAACAGGTTGTATTTGATGATAGCGCGGAGAAATACTGCTTGGATGCTACGAATATCTAGCGGCCTCTTTTGATGAGCGATTGATGATACGATTAAATGTTTTTCGCATTCCCGATGCAATCATTCGTTGCCTACCCTCTCACTATACCTATGCGATGTTCGCATACGCTAATTGGCTTCCCGGAAATGCTTATCGTACGTACGAGTTGCATGCAGTTATCTGCCACCCGACACCTCTGCTAAAATAAACATCGTACTTCCGTCGCTACGTGCGATAACTACGTCTCTATAGCATGCGTTTTATAATGGCGTCGCGTCGAGACATCGCGCATGATAGAATGATTAATTTCACAATTTGTTTGCAATGTCATCATAATCGCTTTTTAAAACATGCAGACTTAGACCTGAAGTGATTTAGCGTTTAGGTATCATCTAATCATCGATTTAGAAAGGTTTAAATAAGCCAAAGACCGCGAAATTGTCCAATCGAAAAGCAATACCACTCGTCAGTGCGCGAAAGAGACCGATACTCAATTATACAAATCTCAGGCAGGCAGAGAAGGACAAATATATTGTTCTTCATTTCGCGTCGACACGCTCTTCTTTCACATAGGAACTTAGAATAATACTGTCTCTTTTACATTTTCTATGTTTAGGTTCGTATGTTTAATTCGACTAAGTAATCAGTTCCTGGATGGGGTTCCAAACCTTTCTAAATTGAAGCCTAGAATTGATTCCAGAAAAATCCAGAAATGTAATGCATCTCAGCGTCTGGACGCATGGAATCCTGGGATATACTGTGTCCGTTTATACTGGAAATAATTTCGAATTGTCGCGAGCAACAGACTGAAGTTCTTGAGCGTGGAGACCATAAATACAGCCCAGCACCTCTCGACTCCAAATGCTTCAGCATGCTTTAAGCGACTGCACACTAAATGGCGCAGAGTCGAAAGGGTTTCGTCGGATTCATAAATTTGACGGAGCTGATCCTTTGTGGTCTCGGCGAAGACCAAGAATAATTTCCTGCGCGCATTTATCATGAGATTTCTCAACTAAAGAGTCGCATCTGACCAGGGCGGCATTCGGGTTGTTATTATTTTGAACGCAGTCATATATCTGGTTTTTTTTACTAGAACTCTTTAAAAATAACTTCTACGATATTTATATCTTAAATCGGGTGATGATTTTAGAGGCGTGGTTTTCAAGAAGAGATAAAACGCATATAATTTGATGTTATGGCTAAGAATTTAGTTTTATTATAAAGATAAGGGTTTGCCATTATGTTTTAAAAATGATTTCGGGTAAGTGGCCGCCGCGGCTGACTCGAACAAATTCCAGCCGAGAGGCCCAATTTTCAACCACTTTTTGCAGCAAGTTGGGTAAATTGGGTATGTCAGCAATAACGCGCCGAATATTCTCTTCCAAGGCGTTAATCGTGTCCGGCTTATCTGCGTAGACAAGCGACTTCACATAACCCCACAAAAAATAGTCCAGCGGTGTTAAATCGCACGATCTTGGAGGCCACGCCACAGGCCCACGACGCGATTTTTACTTTATTTTAGAGTGATTTTAACAAAATTTAGAGTGATTTTTTCTAAATTTGCACTATTTGCAAACGTTGTTCAGGAGTAAGTCCATTCATTATGAAATGGCAAACCAAACTGACCATAAATCAAGTGACAGCTGTCAAAAACACTAACTACGAAAAAAGTAGTGCCAGAATGAAAACCACGCCTCTAAAAAAAACATCCTATATAAGAACACTGAACACTGCTAATGATTACCAGCGGGCTGAGAACGGAACCGCGGAAACTCGGCTTCCTCCAAAAGGGAAGAGGGACAGTACAGACAAAGATGATGCTGTTGGTGATGATGGGTGAAGAAGAAGACCGCACACCATGCGAACATGATAATTACTCGGACCCGGCAAACTCCTCAGGAGGGGCGCCCGGCTCTGCTAAGATTGTCCATTAAGTTACCCAGCTCCCAGTTACCCAGGGGGAAGAAAAAAAGTCATTGTACCAGGCTGGTCTAACCGTTACGTCAGTCTTCCTTAGGAGTAAGTCGCCCAGGGGCGGATCCAGAGAAAGGGCGCTGAGGGTAATTGCCCCCCGAGTCAAAAAAAAAAGGAAAGTGAGTTCACTGTCACTCTCAATGAAACCAAAAAACACTATTAAAATAACAAAACAAATGAATCAAAGTCTCGGCAGCATATTCATTTCTCAATGGGGAATAAACAATCACCATTATTGAGAATTTGGGTGTTTTTCACAAAGGTGGGAAATACAAAATTAGGTCTGGTGTAATTACGAAATAGTTACTGGAAAAGGGATTTAAAAATTTTGATTTGATATGTAAAAAAACTTAATGATGTAAGAGGCTTTTTTGTATTAAATTGTTTAGTATTTCTATTGTATTTCAATAATAAAACATGTTTATGTATTTATAGTTACATTTATATATTTATCTATAGGTTATTTATTTTATTAATATAATATTTTTATAGTTTTATTAAAAAGTCCCGTAGTTTGCATCAAAATGCTAAACTACATCTATAATCCATTGCAAGTGATTACAAATTACAATAATATACGTATAAGTAATGTATTTATTGTGTAAACACTATGTTAGTGTTATTTATAAGAGAGCAATATAAATGACGATAAAAATAAATAAATAAATACTCATAACAAAATGGATACTTATAATAAAAAGTACCAAAGTATTGATTAATCCATCTTAGCCGTAAACAATTTATTAAGGCTGTCTGTGATATTGTTTAGAACTATATACCGCCTTTTATTTCTGGAATTAATAAATACCTTTATTACCTTACGATGTGCACTCATCCTATATCATATTCCATTTTCCACTCTCCTGCCTACACACTTCATTCACATTTCATTCACACTTCTTTCACACACTCATGTTATGACTTTAAATGTATAATAATTACACGATAATATGTTGTATATAATATTAGGTGCAAACATGTTCAATTTTGTTGTTTATAATTCTTTTAATAAATAAATATTGGTACAAAACACTATTCAAACTATTTTTATTAGGGTCTAAAAACGCTCGAAAGTAGGCTAAATTGTGGCCTGGTTTCTTTTAATTTTTTTCTTCTCCCCTCGGCGTGTTCTCCTCGAAAAAGACTTCTAAATCCGCCTTGAATTCGCGTTCGTCCTTCAAGGCACAAGACCTGTAGGGCTAGCCTTAGCTGACTCGCTGATTAAACAAACGTCAAACTGGCAGCGAGCGAGTGGCGTGTCGGTTTCAGACTAGCCCCACGGGTGAGGTGTATATTTTTGTGAGCGCCCTCGCTACGGCGCGGAGTCCGGCCCTGGCGCTGCGCTCGCGAACGGCCCGCGGCTCGCAGACGCGCGGGATTATCGCTAGGCTTTGCGTCCGCACGTCCGCGGGGCGCCCCTCGCCCCTCGCCCCTCGCCCCTCGCCCTCCTCTCCTCGGGAGGACTCCCGGCGGTAACAATAAACATTTGCATAATTCGCGCTCACGCATAGAGACCGTCGACATGACATCTACGTCGCGAAAGCTCTCGAAATGCTGGTTCGCAATTGACTGCCAGGTCTGAGCAGCGGCCAATAGCCCGGACGCAAACCTTATAGAAGCTAAATAAATGTTTACAGTTTAGAAAAACACTGTTTTCTCAATAATAATCTTCAATATAAACCTCGAGAATTGCCATCTGTCGTTAAAATTACGAAACTGTGTGACTTTTTCCGACGTCTGAACCTTGTTTTAGTTACTAAGGGCCGAAATTTCAATCCTTGCTTAAAGTCGTTCTTAGTTAGGATCAACTTAACCTTTAAGCACGACCTAAAGTTCGACTTTGCTAAGAATATGTTTTCGCACTCGTACAATACAATATCTGTCGCCACTGTCGTATCACTTGACAGATGACGCGTCATTTGACGTTTTGAGGTTATGTTGTCAGCTGTAGGATTGCTAGGATTTGCTTGAATTGAAGATGTTCAAAATATGCAAATCCAGTCAATTTTAATTAGTTAGAAAATATAAAATCAAGTACGAGACGAAAACCACAGATGGCAATACACTCGCATCGCTCCTAGCAGCGTATTTTAACACTGACTTAAGTTTGACTTAAGGCTTAAGTAGTAGTTGTTTTGATTCTTAGCTAAGGCAGACTTTTATGTTCGACTTAACGCTAAGAGTGAGTCGAAATACGATGTTTATCGGTTAAGTCTAACTTAATATTTAGGTTAAACTTAAGTAGGACATGATATTTCGGCCCGAAGAGTACATTTTTTTTAGTAGTTATGCTATCTCAAACCTCTATGTACACATTTAATTCATAAAAAAATATAATACTAAAAGAAAAAAACAACATTAAGTTAAAAACTAATCAAGAAAATACTATCTATAATTAAAAATAACGCTCCCAGGCGAATACAGACGAATATATCAATCTCTGCGGAAATGGAATTTAATAATTCGACTGCTCTCCCGATCGGACTACGCTAATCGCCGAAATAGCATGTGCTTCCGCGATTTATTATGCGGATTTTTAATATCCAAAAAGTCTGATCCAGGATTTTCCCAGGATGATGACGTAACTGTCAAACGAGCGAGACAGCGCGTTATTTGATAAGTTAGTCTTTTGAATTTAACGCCTTAAAAGGTAGAGGTTTTCCTCAGTAGTCGTCGAGTTGAGATTGCTTTTTCATAAATATTTAGTTCGTATTGCGTATGGGAAGAGACGGGTCATTGATGTCAGCACCGTACTAAAAAGCCCTTTCTCAAAAACACTTCGAACACAGAAAACAAACCAACAACAATATGAAAGAGTACGTGACCACGCACTTAGAGTTCGCCGACAATAGGTAATTGTTGTATATTAAATGTTGTAATTTATTTATGACCGCTTTTATAATATTTCTATTATTTTTAAAAGTTTCCATATAACCTATATATACAGGATGTCCCAAGACCAATCCCACAAACTTGTGTGTTTAAGTTCCCTATTAAGAGTAAGAAATTATGTAACAAAATGCGAAAAATTTTCATCATCAAATTTATTATTTTTGTAATAAAATTGGTGTCAATCGATCTTATCAATATTATCTGTCGACCAATAGCATCCCTCTTACAACTCCAGAGAAGGGGAAAGGAGTTACCCCGACCTCTGTTCGACCAGTGGCAACTGACAGCAATCATTTAGCTCCGCCCCAATAGGGCGTTTCGAACAACGCGGCAGGTCATTAACCTCGATCTTGACTGACCGCGGCCTAGTGACCCAGTGACGTAGTTATCCGAGTTATTTTTTTTCTCGAATACCATAATGAATTTTGATATAGTTTCTTAACAAATAACACTAGGAATCGTGGGACCTATTAGCTGTTTTTTTATTGGGATTGACCTTGGGATATTTAGTTTGACATTATTCAAGATATTTATTTATTTATTAAACAGGTAAAAGTACAGCAAAATAGTAGCAAATCCGAAGCGTTAATAATAAGGCCAATTAAAGCGTTCACCTATTTACAATAGTATTTAAAACTATGTTGAGTTTAACTATATTTTAGAAGGTGTATGTGTACGGTAGGAAAGTGTGAGTGAGGGTGTTCGTGGTTGAGAACATCTTATATGTTACTTTATTTTTATTTATTTTTTACTAAGAGCGCTAAAATTTTATTTATTTATTTTATAAAAACAAAATATGCATTTCCTAACTAGAGGCACTTTGTGGAACATTCTGATTATTAAATGAGGGTTCATGTGAGGATGTGGGGGCTTCTGTGAGGGGTTTGTAACCATATTCGAATTTCCAAAATATACAGCACCTTTTTAGCCATTCTTGTGATTAAATACATCGATTCTTAGTGAGAATCTGTGGATTTCGTCCATATAATTAGAATCGAGAGCCTGTGTCCGACGAGCATTTGAACTCAACCTGCGCTGACATCTTCATCGATCGCTATAAAACGCAAGAGGTAGGGCCCTCACAGATATTTAATATAAGATAAAAGCTGTAATGGAGCCCACTCGACCGTAAATTAGCTCCCCGAGTGTTTGTGACTTTTTTGTATGCTGGGGTCCTTCTGCCTTGAGTATCTTGTCTGCGGTGGGTCTTAATGCCATACTAAAATGATCAAACAGGTAATCAAACCTCGACCAGCTGGTTGAATATCCTGTAGTGACTCCTGTGCTTACAACAAATCCTCACATTTTCAGATTGACAACATAAAGTGAACCACTGCGCGTTGTAGTACTTTAACCTGATAGTACTAAAAAATATGATTAAATACCTTAATCTTATGCCTTCAACATAGTAAAGGCAGATTTAAATTCTCTTTCTGAGAAATTTAATAAATGATAAACTGCTAATAGTTAATTTTTAGTGGAATTGCTCCCTTAGAAGATACTTATAGAGCCTTAGGAAAAATAGTGATTAAAAGGTAAATGAAGGGTCTAAAACACACACACACGTGCAATGTGCCTCTTGTTACATCTTCAGTTACACTCTGTATTATTTTCTGATAATCCATGTTTATAACAGATTACATCACCTTAGTACACGCTGTAAAGGTGATGTAAAATGTATTGTTTCTGTAAACAAAATAACAAATATGCTATATATTGCGCATTACAGCCCGCCTAATGCGCTGTTGGCACTCGCGGGATGCTTTATGTCGATTGTCGACGTTTTATCGTATTATTTTTATCGATTCTGACTTTTACGTGCGATGTCGTCCGCGAGCCGATCGAAGCGAGGCGCGTGCGATCATTTCAAATATCGTACGTTGGTCACGAAACAGCAGGAATCGATTATACAGGGGTCAACCCCACAAACTTTAGGGGGTGTTTAGGTTCCCTATTAAGAGTAAGAAATTATGTAACAAAATGTAATCACCAAATTTATTATTTTTGTAATAAAATTGGTGTAAATCGATCTTATCAATCGATAAATCAATATTATCTGTCGACCAATAGCATCCCTCTTACAACCCCACAGAAGGGGAAAGGAGTTACCCCTTCTTTTTAGACCGCCCTCTGTTCGACCAGTAATATCAGACAGCGATCATTTAGCTCCGTCCTAATGGGGCGTTTCGAACAACGCGGCAGGGCATTAACCTCGATCTTGAACCACCGCGGCCTACTGACCTAGTGACGTACTTATGACGAGGGTGGAGCCATTGAAAAATATCTGTTTCACATGAGTTAGAATAAAAACTTTAACATTTTTTTTCTCGAATACCATAATGAATTTTGATATAGTTTCTTAACAAATAACACTAAGAATCGTAAGACCTATTAGCTGTTTTTTTTAATGCGCGGAACCTTGGGGCAGGTTGTATATAACTTAATGTGTTTTGACGGGTGTTTATCTCTCAGTTAGTTGGTCCATAGCTTTGATCGATATAATTTTATATACAACACCACGCGCGTTAGGAGTAAAACTTCTGTAAGGAAGTTGATTAAATTTATCATTAAAAGACATTTATTTACCGTGTCATTTATTCAAAATTTCAAAATTATCAACCCGTACTGGCATCGACATTCAACAATGTTCCCGGACGCCTATTTATATGAGAAGAAAATCAACGTGGCAGATAACAAGAAATCAACGTGTCAGCTGGAATCACCGACTTTAGCCGAGTGGGCACATTACCTCTGAGCGTCCCCAACTTTCGCCCAAAACAGGTGATAAAAATTAACTTTCTTTAACAATATGTAGTTATTTAAATATGCTAATTTTTTCAAAAATTTTAAAAAGCGATTTTCCGCTATTAAAAAACCATCATAAAATGTAATAATTGAGTTATTTACTTATATATAAAGTGATATTTACAACTTAGACCATGATTTACTCATAACTCAAACGTAATCCGTAACCAGGTAACTGTCGTAAGTGTATGTATCATCCACATGGCCGTTTGATACATTAAATTTAAAAGACTAAGTTTTTAAAATGTGTGTTTAATATTTATAAAAAAATATATAATTATGGTATTATTATTAGAATGATTGAATGTAATAAACGAATTTGCAGAAATAAAAATGTGGTGGATTTTTCTTGGGTAAGTACCTACATTTCAGTTTACCTATATTTAAAAAAAGCGAATAATCTTTTCATTTTTTTGGAAATTTTTAGAACTCATTTTTCGGTTAAGGCTACGATATTTTTTTTATCGTATCGAGCGCAGCACTAGTCGACTTTATAGCTTCTTGACCGGTCCATCCCGCGACATGGGCACAATCTGCACCTTCTCATATCGCCGCTCGACGGCCGCATAAAAACACGAAAGTATGGCCGACGCACAAATTGCAATGCGATTTTGAAAATCGATGAAGACGGCCAAGATGGCGGACGGAGATTAGCTGTCACTTTTGACAGTTTCATGCGGTTTGAGTGCGTTCCTCGTATTGGATTTATTATTCTACCACACTACCCAATCTCCTGGAATAATACCGTAGCTACTGCAGGGCTCCTCTATGGTAGACCATAGAGAGACCATAGACCATGTGTCAAATTTGAGTTGGTTCACCGCTTGGACAGTCGGCGAAGAAAAAAAGCTGAGCTGAGCATTTTATTTTAAAGCTAATAAAACCAAAAAAATATTTTTAGATACCTTTATCTTATATCTTCAACAAAGTAAAGGCAGACTTTTAAAATTCTATTCTATTTATGAGAAATTTAATAAATGATAAATTACTAATAGTTCTTTTTTTGTTAAGTTTCTCACTTATAAAATACATTAGAGCACCAGGAAAAATAGCAATTGAATGAAAATGAGGGTTTTAAAACATAGTAAAGTTTGTTTTTTGAATTTTTTATATTATGAAGTTATATTTATATAAAAACCGACAATTGCTTACTCACCGCAAAAAAAAAATAAACCCCGAAGCCATATAAAAATAAAGCATGAAATAATGAAGGTGGACTTGTATCTGAGATAAAAAAAACTTACCTAACTCTTAGCTGATTATTAATTCAATTTGACCAGATGTCAATGTCCAGATACGCTAACTATAAAATTAAATTAGAACGTCAACTGATCTTATTGCGCTGAAGTTTATCTGCAATAAACCCGAATCAGAGATATGCAAGTTGATGTCGTATCTCAAAGATAATAGCATTTGCATTAGAAAGTACAGTCATGACAATTTATGTGTACACAAACTTACCCATATTAAATTTTACTATTGCATTGAGAAGTGTTACTCTACGCGCTATATAGGTTTTTATTTGGTTCATACGAAACATTAATTATCTGGATAGTTTAACCGTCAAAATCAAAGCTTTAGACTTTTACGCCCTATTGTAAAATGATTAATCCATACTCCACAATTTCCTGGGATAAGTCGAATCCAGGTATTTAATTTGCGAATTAATCATATAATGACAGAAATGTAGAGTAAATAAATAAATAAAAAAAAATATATTTATCAATTATATTAATAGATAAAATATCGTTTATTATACATACGAATTAATATGAGTAAGAGAATAAAAATTAAGACCAATCCCACAAACTTTAGGAGGTGTTTAAGTTCCCTATTATGAGTAAGAAATTATGTAACAAAATGCGAAAAATTTTCATCACCAAATTTATTATTTTTGTAATAAAATTGGTGTAAATCGATCTTATCAATCGATAAATCAATATAATCTGCCGACCAATAGCATCCCTCTTACAACCCCAGAGAAGGGGAAAGGAGTAACCCCTTCTTCTTAGGCCTACCTCTGTTCGACCAGTGACATCTGACAGTGATTAGGGCGTTTCGAACAACGCGGCAGGTCATTAACCTCGATCTTGACTGACCGCGGCCCAGTGACCCAGTGACGTACTTATCCGAGAGAGGAGCCATTGAAAAATATCTGTTTTACATGATTTAGAATAGAAACATCAACATTTTTTTCTCGAATACCCTAATGAATTTTGATATAGTTTCTTAACAAATAACACTAGGAATCGTAGGACCTATTAGCTGTTTTTTTTTTATTAGGATTGACCTTGGGACACTCTGTATACAGTATAATTTTAAATTTAAGGCACTCCTTTTAGGAGGTTGATCTACGTATATCGATAACTAAACCGGTCTCACGACGAAAATGATATAATTTCGAAAAAAAAAACATACTAATGTAATTATATTAAAGCTTTGCGAGCCGCGCACTCGGGGGTCACTGACCGTTCTTGCGCCATGTGGTCAACCGCGCTCTTAAACATTAAAACGATTTCAATTCAATTGTGACGTCATTTTTCTCGTAATTGTTATTATTGTTTGTTGAGCAAGCAGCTATTTAGCTGATGTGATCACATCTCATTCACAGTTACTAGTGATTTGCCTAGATTCAAGAAATTTATCAAGGCGGTTCTTGAACTGGTTTACACTTATAGCTTCCACCACTTCCTGTGGTAGCCGATTCCAATTATCCACAACTCTATTGGAGATAAAATTCTTCCTAGGATTAGTGGAACAAGGAGATTTAGATAACTTCATTGAATGGCCGCGAAGTTGCGTGTTTTGGGTTAAATGTGAATATGTCCTTAATTGAGATACATTTTTTCAATAATTTTTCTGATTTATGTTTCATTGTCGATTTAGATCAACATTTCGAAAGGAGTGCCGTAAATTTAAAAACACCTATATGCCTAATAGATTTTTACCCCGAGTGCGATGTATGCTTCTTTATAACTAAGGAATAAACAGAGAGTGAGGTGGTAGCAGAGTGCATTGCGCTGTGCGCATAGTAAAATGTGACCGCGACTGTACCGACACCTCTCCGCCGATTAAGATAACTTGTCATAATACGATTTGCATATTTGCGATTACGCCTCGCATAGATCCCGCGTTTGCGTCGCCGTTTACAGGATTAGATACATAATTTAATAACTGAAGGTGTGCATTGCGCACCGGGAAAATCGCGTATTTAACTACGGTTAGCGACGGTAACTCCTCAATAACTATCCAATTATATATTTCCATATGCTTTAAATAAGGACAGATATACACTTATATAAGAATCCCCAACTAGACTAACTATATAGGCATATGCATTTTAAATAGGCATATACGGATGTTTTTTTCAATTCAATATCATCTTTTCAAATCATAATTGAAGTCGCAGAGTTAACGGTAAAAATTGCACAAAAGTAAAAAAAAAATGTTTTTTGAAATCATTATAAAAAAATGATAAACATACGTCATTCAGTAGATAAGCCCCGGGTTTAGCTGGAACATAATAAAAATAAATTAATTAATATATACATAATACGTATTCATATATTTTTTACTGTAAAATAAATATTATACATCTTTCCAGCCTTCTCCCCTTTTTTCACCACCCTCTGCATCTCGCGTGGAGACTAATATAACTGAGGTTATGTAAAACGCGATTTTAAAATAGCTCATAGTTAATAACTGCGTGATTTGTAGCTGAACTCGTCGCCGTGCTTTATTGCCATAGTGTCGACCGCAACGAGATTTTCATGTCACTGAAGGTGGAGTCATGGTAACGTTCGTTGCGCTAGATTAATAGGGTGATCTATATATTAATACGTGAAGGGAAAACTTTGTACCCCTTTTTAAGCATATTGCGCGCACGGAGGAGTGTGACATTTGGCATAGTTAAAGTTTATATGGAGAAGAAGTGGAGAAAGCTAAAATTTATCTATAATATCTGTCATAAATACATTAAATTTATTTAATAAAATGTTCATACAACTGACAGCTCATTGACAGAATTAATTAAATTTCGAACTATGAATTTTGTGTGATTTCAAGGTTCCTTTTTCAGTAGTTTGTCAATGACAATATAGCAAAAATGATTAATAATGCCATCATAAACTTCTACGAATGTTAAGCCACATTTTAATGTTAAAAATTAAAACTGACAAAAAAAATAAAACTGAGATTCGATTTGTTAGCGAGTACACCTTCTGGAAATCTGGAAAGTCACTCGCCACACGCGCATTTTACAAATCGTGTTCATTTTTCCATACTCGCCCTTATCGTCGGAGCGATTAAGGCTCACATTAGAGCGAACGGCTCATTTGTTTTTTGAAACTCGCGACAAAACAAACGCCTCTTTGTTCATCGGTATTACCAAACGGGCAAGAATACGCGCTCGCCAAGAATGTGTTAAGTGCCACTTAAGGTAGAGTACGACCACCCGTATGTTCAAAAGTATTCGAGTACTTTCTGATAAGCAATGAGCATCTTCGCCCATCGCTACTTTTACAAACTTTACAAGAAATTTACTAATAAACAAATCACATACATGTAGGTACAGACTGATTATTTTTGGTTAGATTAACCAGATTTCTTGCTATGATTACAAAACAATATGGCGTCGCTGACGAAATAAAACGACGTTATATGAAAATTTGGTAGCAACAACCATTTTATTTTGCTGTGATTCAAATCAAAATGGCGGCGCGACTGAATAGCTGATAGTGACATTTGCAGTTTGCGGAAATTATTGTAGCGATACCTAAATATTATGTTAAAGGCAACCACAAATTATGGTATTATTGAGAAATATGTTAAAAAATTATGGTACTCGCAACCAAGTAAGTTAAATAATAATCGATGTGTAAGTTCAACAAAAAATATTACGGCAAACATACTTTATGGTTACCATATTTTTGCTGCCATTACCATATATTTTTTTCAGTGTGATCTGTAAACATCTATTAACGGCGGATTTAAACAAAATTGATACTACCAAACTACGCATTTGCCCAAGATATAACTCTGTTATCAAAGTCCTAAGACTGACAACACTGTCAAAGTTAACTTTTTTGTTTTAAAATAATAACATAAATAAAAAAAAAATAATAATCCTCAGAATATCGATATCAATTCGTTATAAAAACATTTTAAACGGACAACTTACTTTGTTTATTTATTTTTTTACCATACACTGGACTTGACTAAACTAAAATGGCTGAGAATACAAGTCTAATTCAGAACTAAATCTTTTGAAGTCTGTTAAAAATATTAAACACCAATTGAAATCCATACAATGGTGTTCATCTCCCGATATTAGAACGATCAATATACACGAAGTTCCAAGACCATTTTCAAAGACATAACGGGGTGTTTATGTTCCCTATTACGCGTAAGAAATTGTATAAAAAAATATTTCATGGCCAAATTTATTAATTTTACTTCATATTATCACGTGAAATTTACTCGAAAACCTCGATGAATTTAATATGACAAGTATAAATATAGGTAGTATCTAGAGATATATGTTTATAGGTATATTAATTATTAGGTTTAACATACAATTACAATTATTTGAACTAAATTGTATGCAATAATACCTAATATACAACGATCTTTATTATGTTTTAAAAGATCTTTGATAATATATAAATAATAATGATTAATAATAATAATTATTATTATTATATATATAATACTATATACTTGTATAGTTGAGATGTAAAGGTATTTGTCTTATATTTGATCATGATTTTTTAATAGCGGCAAATAGTCCGAAATGAAAATGACACAATCTTTGAAATTTGGAAAAATTGATTTAATTTTTTGATGCGTTGGATAGTAAAATAACTATAAAGTTTCTAAAAAGGTTCTGTACTTGAAAGCACAGGATGCCGGTTTAAACCCACTTTCGTGTAAAATATGTCATCTAATTAGATGAAGTAAGAAAAGGATGATATTTTAACGAAAAATATAAAAATAATGGATATGTGATTAAGATGAAGTGAATACATCGAAGTACCTACCGTAAACTCACAAATTGCAACACACATTTTTTATCACATATGCTAGTTCGTTCTGTTAAACATATGTGGTAAATTGGAAATGTCTGTAGTCAGCTTAAGTTGTTGATTATTGTATTTTTATGTAACTGTCTTTGTATAGCATTTCTAAGAATAAACAAATAAATAAAATAAACCCGACCTCTCCTGGAATGTCAGATTGCATTGCTAATCTCGAATTAATCCGTGATGGAATTGCTATCTCAAGGATACAATTACCGGGAACGAGAGCACGCAAAACAGCAACAGGTTGTCTCCGTCACTCATCAGCTGATCTAATTGTAATAAAATTGCTTAAGGTAAGTTATTAAGGACAGATTATGATTCCTCAGCGCGCCGTCACAAAATATGGTACATAGTTTGCGATTTGAGCGAAACTTTTCCCCGCGGCAGTGCGATGGTGTCATTCGAATGAAAGTGTAACAACGCTGCATCCACGCTTGCAGCAATCGTTACAGCATACGCGTATACGCTAAGGCCCGTGTCACACCAAAGCGCGGATAAGCATATTTATATGTATAAATTGCTAGAATGGTGTATGTGTATGTTAGATACAGTTGTGCAAATAAAATAGTATACTATTGGATTTAGGAATGCATGGTGTCAAATCTATATATGAGATATAAGCGACAGAGAGAGAATGATATATAAGCGCGTCTCTTTCAGAACTATATTGTACTTTGAAATCCATATACTCGTATAGTTCGCCCTCTATTCCCGTACTGTTGATAAAGTTGAGTATCTTTTTGGGTGCGATGATTCTAATCTCTTCTGGCTTGAGGAGATGGTTTTTTAGATGAGGGGCCGACATTCACCCAGTTGTTGTAACGGGGTTTCTGGACTCTCTTGGTAGAATCTGCACCTGTCCTCGACATGTGTTTGTTCAGCTTGCAGTGGCCTGTTAAGGTTCAGGTTAGGATCTTCAGTTGGTTTAGGCTTAACTTGAAGAGCTTCGAGAGTCTTTTTTGCGAGAATCCTACTATGAGTTCTTTGGCTTGCTTTTGTCCGGGCATTCTTGCTAGTATTTTTGGCTTTGTTTCCTAGCCCAGATCTTTAGCAGTCCGCTGGTAGTGTTTTTTGGATCTAAATGTGCAGTTTCAATGAAATGCTTGGATTATGGTGGAGTGCAGTCCAGGTTTTGTAGATGTAAAATACATTTTATATTTCTAAATTTATAATTAGCCAGGTACTGCTACCTAATATGCTAATGCTAATGCTGCGAATATCATGTTTTTTAATTATGTCCGATAGTTTATTTAGCTATTTACTTTTTTGCGCAATATGAGAATATTTTTGTAAGAACTGAGCAATGCATGCTCAACTAGAGAATTTGATGGAACATTTTGTGGATTTATAATTAGTTTTCCATTGCACAAAGTCACCTCTACAACGCGTTAAGTTCGTTTCAAACGAGCTTTGTTTGAAACGAACTTATTTAAAATGTAAAAAAAATGTCTAAATATTATCATACCACTAATATGATATATGCTAATTTTTTTCACGATATATGCTAACTTTATTTTAAAAAAAAAATAATCTCGCACGGACTGGGTTCTTAAAGGGACCCCGGTAATATCTCCATAGAAACGCTGTAATGTTGTGAATCTCTCATTTGTAGAAGCAAAATAATACTAGTTATCGTTTTATCTCCTAAATATCTAGGCTTCTATGGAACTAATAAGTAAATTTATTTTGTCGTAAAGTTAAGAACCTCATCCAATCAAACAGCTCCTCCAATCAAACGCGCTACTCAAAACTGACTTCACTTTAATAAAAATTCTTTAATAAAAACTGTTTAATTCAATAAAGAATTAAAAAGTTAAATTTTTAGTTTGCCTAAAACTTAAAATCCTCAAAAGGTTTGTATTTTTCTATACATTTTATCAAAAGTTTAGACATAACCATCTTATTGTCTGAATACAAGAATCGAGAAAATAAAACTACAGATGCATAGTTTATTTTATAAAGATACCAATTCAAGTTTTTATACATAATTTTTTCTGTGTTTCTCCTCCTTAGAGAGGGTCCTTCATGTAGTTTTACTGCTATTGCAGTTCTTTATCTGGCCTTTTTTCTCCTACTTTCTTGTTAGAAATTGAGAAGTTTTTTTGTGTAAGAAAATATTTTTTTTTTTCTAGCAGAAAAGGCACCGTCTTCGTGGGAAAATATAAAGATGCTATTCTGAAAAGAAATAAAGAATTATTGCAAAAAAAAGGTGCATAATTGAAATAAATAAAAAAACCGATTTGATACGCCGAAGATTTGAACGCACAGTAAACGTTGCAGCGGGCGGTTGGTCGTTTTAATTGTCCGAATGCTTTCATTGTCCGCGCCTCGAGTCGGACCAAATCTATTCGGTTGTGTTGTCTTTTTGTGGGCCTAAAATATCCCTCATAATTGGAGATGAGGCGGCGCGATAATTATACGTCTGACCCGCAATATTTTGAGGCTCAAATGAGGAAATTGCCTCCATAGGGATGGATGGATCCTTCCAGCCGATCGATACAACTAATTGTGTTATTTTGTAGGATTCCGCGCCTGTAAAGAAAGGTTAAGGTTTCTTGCGCCAGGACCGCGAGAAGTGGATATTTTCACAAGCGATATTAATGAATTCCATGAACCTATTTTCATATTTGGAGTATAAGTTAATTAGTTTAAAGAGGCGATTTAGTCAAAACAATCTGTATAAGATAATCTAAAGCGGGTTGATTATCGCAACAATACACCCACTTCTATGACAGCACATCGATTTATAAAGCGGGACACATTCCTATACAATGGGACACACACCTCTACAAAGATACACCTGCTTATACAGTGAGACACCTTACCTGTACAGCAGGATACCCACCTCTACAACGATACACCCACTTCTACAGCAGCACAACTACTTATACAACAGGACTCTTGCTCATACAGTGAGACACCTTGCCTGTACAGCAGAATACCCACATCTACAACTAACACCCACGTCTATAGCAGCACACCTACTTATAAAATAGGACACTTGCTTATACAGTGAGACACCTTGCCTGTACAGCAGGATACCCACCTCTACAACAATACACCCACTTCTAAAGCAGCACACCTACTTATTCAACAGGACACTTGCTTATATATAATAATGGGACACTTTGTCTGTACAGTTATTTAATTATCGTCTACGATTTTATATCGTTTAGGTTGGGTAGAAAGTTAGTGTGATGGAAACGTATTGTCAGTAAAAAGGTTAGTACATAGGTAAGTAACCATCCGTGGGTGAACAACTTTTACACTTTGCCGACTTTTTGTCGATTTACAATCGATATCGATTTCAATTTATCGGCGGTGTGCGGCCCTAGTCCCTAGGCCCTATACTAACGACGCAGGCTCGCATCGGCCCTAATTATAGGGTCGGCCAAAATTGTTTTGCTCAAATTTACGAGCGGCCTCCGACTTGAAAAAGTGCGTCCCTTCCTTCTACGCACCAAATCTTCACAGAATCATAGCAATTACTATCAATTTTAAAGACGGTATCGTATACAGAATGTTACCAAAATGGGTAATTGTCAGAATATACGAATTACATAGAAATTTCGGTCAGTCAAGCGTGGCACGTATTTGCGCCGCCATTAATAATATCTAGGGATAGTAACTTAGAGGTTTTTTTAAGTTTTAAGATAATAACTTCGCTTTATTTTTGCTTATTGAAATTGTTTAGAAGCCGAAAAACCGGGCTTGCCTAGTGTTACGTATCTTATACGTCCCAATGTGTGCAGTGCGCTTTATATCGAAACCACGGACACTGAAAATTTTTATTGAAAATTTAATTCATTTAAATAAACCGCCTTTTTGACAACCTTGTTATGTATAACCTGCTCTAGTGCGTAGAAACCAATAATGTGAAATGTATATATTTAATCATAAAATAGGGTACAATTCTCATTGTGGTTATATTAAAATAGTGAAGTTTGTTAAAATATTATGAATAATTTAAAGTCGGTGAATATATTTTATTTTTGTGGCAAGGGGACATAGTTGAGTCCAAAATGCAGAGATAACAGATAAAACGAAACAATATGGAGGCAAAATTGAACCAATAGAAACCAGCCGTTGGACGGTAGACGGTGGCGGTAGGGAAGAGAGAAAGAAAAGGAGGGGAGAGCAGGGAAAAGAGAAGAGAGCGAGCAACCGAGAAGGGAAGGGACTTTTGGTTGGAGGAAGTAAAAGATTGGGAGTTTGGATCGAGGATAAAGAAAAAGAACTTAACGGGAATCTGGTGAGCACATGGTGCATGGCGCCGCATTTCTTAACTTCTTTAATACATTTACGAGATCGGTAAATCGGGTTGAAGCCGCCATACGCGAAGTGTCAGGCTGCGGAACGTGTGGCGGGGCGTTCGGTAGTGCTCTTAAAGCACGGGGGTATGCAAGGCACGGTGTGGGAATAACAGCCCTACACCCAGCTACCATTTGTAGAGCAACCCCAGAAGCCTGTAGGGGGTTACGACCAGGACTACGGGGCGTGATCGGGTCGCGTTTCGGGAGATCAGCACCCCCGCAGGTCGCGCCGTCGAGGAAGCGCCGTGGCTGGACTGGTAAAGATGGTACAGGTTACGTTGGTACAGGTTATGATTGCATAATCATCGCGGAAGGCAATCGAATAGGAGAAAACGGGGCGCATCCGACGCGATAAACCGATCTTTGACAGTATTAAACATTTGTCTAGTAGAATACTTATTAGTAACAAGATTTTTCCATGCTTCATCTGAAAAGTGGTTAATTGCAATTCTATCTAACAAAGTTGGCGTACCGGTAGAACATTGAAGTGGGTGAACAATTGCTAAGCAATTTACGCCTGAGGGTTCCGTCAAGTCTAACTCGAAATAGAGAATTATTTTTTGTGCCTAAGTGCAATACGAATTACGCAATGAATTCAGTTATAAACCACAATTTCAGCGAAATGGACATTTTTCATCAGCATAAAGGCGACTTTCTTTGAACATACATAATATTAATAATAGTATTCTCGTCACCACAAACACACACACACACATTCATATATATTATACATACACATTAACACACTCTTACATTCCACACCCCATTAAATTCTTATAACACTCATACAATGTTATCACTATAAATTAGATCCCAGTTCGTTCTGTTAAAAGTATCTGTTAAATTGGAGATGCCTGTAGTCGGCTTAAGTTGTTATTTATCTATTTCTATGTAACTGTCATTATGTATAGCTGTAAGCATTTGTCATAAAAATAAAATTTAAAAAAAATTAGAGTAGTCGCCGTCACATATCACCTTATTATTCACTGAGTTATCAAATTTTAGTAATATCTGACGACGGCGAACTTATTTACCCACATTGTATTTTCATCATAGAAGCAGTTGTCGACTTTAATAGCAAAATGTTTGTGATGTCGCCACTAAAAATAAGATGTTTAAAAATATTTTCCCTGTGGGAAATCCCATGTTAAATGTTTTGTTTGCATTTCTCCGCTCGAATATGCTGCTAGCATAGGTTTCGGTTCGTTGCAATTTTTGCCGAAAATCTCGGAGGCGTCAATATCCGGCCATTGTGCAGAACGCCCGTCTTCCGCGCGCCGCCGCCGCATCGCCGCATCGAGCCGCTATTTGCCTGCTAAATAGTGGCGGCGAGCGCGCGACTCGTCTGCCGTCTGCCGGCGGCTGATAAGCTCATATTATTCGTACGGGCGAACAAACAAGAGGTCGGGTTGGATGCTAGACTCGAAACGTCAACAATTTGCCCGATGGAATGGAAGGTCGCGTTGGGCTGCCGACTTTTTATAAATAAATGTAACATTACTGTCATCATTTTCTTTCCTTTGGTCTCTGAGAGGCCATTAAACCATTGATGTTTTAAAATAATGCATCTTAAAAATATATATAATAAGCTAGTGCCAATGTAATTAAATTTAATGTCTATGTATATTTCTGAACTTTAGCGAAAACCTGTCATTAGTCATTTTTTTACGCAATTGTATATACCTGTTGGTTTTCCAAATAAACAATAGATAAATAAATGAATCTAACATAGATTATTATTTATTTATTCTTTATTGAAAAATCCAACAGTATTAATTTTTATAATTACAAACAAAACTCGTTAGTAGTATATAAAACTAATTATGGATTTCAGACATTTTACATATTAACATTAGCATTAAAAAATTGGAAGAGTGTTCATGAAATATATATATATATATATAGATTATGAATATTATATAAGTACGTATACAGTAGAATTTTATGATGTGTTATGTTTAATTTGTGAGTGATGTTTGTGTGTGTGATTTGTATGTATATGTTAAAATAAAGTAATAAATTAAGAGTGGTTTTAGTATGTATAAAAATAATTTATGACGAAGGTAATATAAATATAATATGTATGTATATTCTATATGTAATTGTAATTACAAGTACTTATATGCTACAATTCACCATTAACAATATAACAATACATTAGGTATTATTATGTATGTAATATATACACAATAATATGCACTATTTACTGTATGTATGATGTTTTATATTTATGATATTTATCCTATTATCCTTCTTATTAGTAATGTCTCACGTACGAAATAAGTATTTTATTTTTTTCTGTAATCTTCTTTTGGCCGCTCTAAGAACGGATTTTTTTTAACCTGGTTAGAGTGGCCATGTTACTTCAAAACAACAATAAATTACTCGAGTTTAATTTGTTTTATATTATAGTAATTTAATTTTGCTCGGTGTCACTATATCATTTATTGTTTTGATTTCCTATTTTACGTACCATAATGAATAAATAAATATTATTTTTATATTAATTAGATGATCTAAATAATTGAGATCGTCGAAATAAAATATTTCCTCCTCTTAAAATCCTCTTAAAGTTAAACATGTTTAATGAATGTCAGTAAGTATTTAGTTTCTTATATGTAAAACTTTTTTTCCGCTCTCTTCTCAAAACTTTTCCACATCAAATTACTCTACCTTGAAAAATGCACGAAAAAGTGCCTTTTTTCAGCATACATCCAGGCTGGAAGTGACAGCACAAGCAGCCGGCGCTGAACACTTGACATTTCCCCGACAGCCGGCAACTCCACGAAATGTCGCGCACAATGCCCGATTTGCGGTAATCGCGCCGCTGCCGGCCTTTGTGCTCCCCGCGCCGCGATCGCTTCTAATTGAATATTAAATCGCTCGACACTTAACCTAATAACTGCCGCCGTCTGCTGCCACTGAGACACCATTACTTAACTGTTATTTAACCAGACCTAGTTTAATGGCGAGTTTAACTAACAGCTGGATGGATGTAAGAGTGCTGCGAGGATAGAGGGAATCTGCATATTTAAATAAAATAGATACCTCAAAAGAAAGACATTGACCCTTGACCCGACTCTGCGGGCAGGTATTTAGACGAAATTAAAGTAAAAATATTAATTTCGATTCATTTAGACCCTTTTTTCTATTGGTACCATTAGATATTTATTCATAAAATAATTTGTTTAGATCCTTGATTTTATGTCTTCAAATATACTTTAGTATATTACCTTTAGGTAGATTTTTAAATTAAATTATTTTTCTGAGAAATTTAATAATTGATAAATCGCTAATAGTTCCTTTTTTAGTTGAATTGCTCTCTTATAAAGATATTAGTAGAGCCTTAGAAAAATAGTAATTAAAAGGCAAATGAAGGGATAAAACATAGAAAAGTTTGTTATTTTAATTTCTATATTATAAACTGTAATTAAATAAAAACCAACAATTACTTACTGATCGTGCAAAGAGTAAAACCTGTCGCCGTATAAAAATAAAGCAACGACTTTTCAAGGTGACTGTTAATATGGCCTTAATTTTAATATTCTCGCCAGACACACGACAAATTATTTAATTTCGCATGCTGGGCGATATTTTTCATATTGTAGACCCTATTATATATCCTTTCAAAAACTGTAGATTATGATTACCTATAAATAAACTCTCACATATCCTTATATATAAAATCGTGAGCTATATTGACGTTCACACGCAAACATGTACTTCGCGTTACATATCACTCACTTCACGCTCAACACACATTGTTTAAGTATGGTTTATTAATTTGATGTTTTCAACCATATTTATATTTGGTACATTTTTCTGGCCATATAAATTGAGTATTAGAGAATTATCTTCTTATCTACGCAATAATATTAGGTTAAATTTCTGTTAAAAGTTGGTGACATCCATGTATAGATTAAATGTTCATCTGGCAAATAAATACAATATATTTAATTGTCTCCAATAAAATGATAGTTGTAACAAAAAAAAAAAATGGGTATTATAATGAGAAAAAAGGAAAAACTATTAACTAACTCTAGAATAAGGTAACATTCCGGACAAATGACTGATTTTAGACGTTCAAATGTTTATGTACGGTTCTGAGAGTTTTTTTAGAAACAACTAAAGATCTATCATGTGACAATAGTGATTTATAAATCAATATTTATATTACAGAAGAGGTTATTTTAGGTACTACATTAACGATGGATAAGGTTGGAATTACAGCCAAGTAAACCAAAAAGATTTAAGTATAAATAAATCAGTTAAACGAAAGGGTACATGTTATTGAATATCTTGTAAAAGTGGTCCATATTTTAAATTCTTTAGATGGTTTTCATGTACCGCTAATTAACTTAAGTTAACATTTCAAAATAATTTGAAACCTAAATTGCGCGTAATTCATAAGTTGCAGAGTTATTATATTTCGAATAATGGAGTCGGGTTGGGCACGCGAGGAATTTCTGCAATATTTGTTAATTAAAATCGAAACTTTTCGATTCGTCCATATTAATGGAAGAGATTTCGAAGCGGGCGTTTTCTATGACCGCACGAATTTAATTTCGAAACGAAGACGAGAATGTGCAACGCAAGCCGACGCGCCAGGGCCGGACTCGAGCCGCTGCAGGTGTATTATAAAACAAATAAATAAAGAATTAGCATTTTGCACATCATGAATATTTCACGATGTCGTGGTACTTGTTGAGAATGAGAGTTTAATGTAAATCCGCCCGCCCTTACAAACGTTGTTTTCCCTTAGCTTTTAAGTTGACTACGTTTCAGTGAATTAAGGTACCTTTAATTTTAACGCTGAATCTCACATAATTAATTGAATACTTTTGGTTTTATTTGTCAACAATAAATTATTTATTTTTATTTTTTCAGGAAACATTCAGTCGTACATATCTAAGCGTGTGCGACTAATAAAATCAACGACAATTCAGAAGCATTTTTATGTATGTGTCTAAAATACAACAAACAAAATTTAGGTTATTTAACCTAAATTTTGTTTGTTGTATTTTATTTAATTATTTAATTAGGTTATCAAAACTAAGAATTAACGAAAACAATCTTAGACCTTAAAAAATTTAAATATATATTACACTGTACTATTTATATTACATTTATGTAAAAGCTGATTCGGTTACTGCTCACTTTAATTCGGCAAATGAAGTTGCATTTAGATCAAAATAACTTAGTTGAGTATTACAGAAACTTCGCCCAAGATCAATATTAAAAAGGGAACAAGAGGCTGGGGCGTCGTACGCTATAAAGTCAAGGGATTATGCAGATAACTTGCATTGTATTTTTAGAATTCAAATTTTACGGAATAAAGCATATTCATTGTATGAGGAAAAGTCAAGGTTTTTATCTATAAATTATAAAAAATATTTTGAAATTTGTAAGGTATTTGGTACTAAGTATTCTCGATATTGTTAAGTATGTTCAATTGTTTTCTTTTCATACATATTTTATTATGTAATATTAATTAATTTTTAGTTTAAGGACGATTGCTTAAACTAAGAATGCTGAGTCAATTTTTTAAGAATAACTGTTAAGTGTCGATTAGAATGTTAATCTTCTGTCACTTGTCTTTATCTTTTAATGTGTAGTACTAGTGGAAGAAATTCGACCGTAATTCATTATTTTTATAAGTTTGGCCGCCATTAAAATTCTTATAACTCTATAATGAGGTGAGTATACCTCTATAATCATTGCATTGGCAGTAGATGGCAATCAAATGCAATAAAACAAACTTATAGCAATAAAATATAACCCAGATATGCCGTTTAAAGGGTAAAAAAAACTTTCCGGATTAAACTGAAATGTCTACGAAGAACTTTTCATAGCTTCGATTTGACACTTGACAGCCAATGATACTAGCTCGATCAGAACTGATAAACATCACCAAATTATTCGTCATGCATCAAACAAATTGCATTTATCCTGCGACGACCAATCCGTCCCTGCTAATCCGGTAATGCGCGGACAAATCCAAAAAGGAGATACAATACCCAAATCCCGTGGGATGCGGGCAACTTTGCTCCCGGGCTCGCCGCGGAGATTCTTCGAATATTCGCCGTGCAAAAAAGATTTTATTTTAATATGGAATGTGTCGTTTTGAAATCTAAAATTCCAACATTTTTTTTTTTGTTACAATAATTTTAAAGATTCTTTTAAGCATAACTGCTGGTATACTATTATGCTTTAACTACTGGTGCATATTTCTATTGGTATTGGAGAACATCGGTCGAGTTGTAAAGAAACATTTTTTATTTTACAAGTCCTTATTACAAATTTAGCACCAAAATTAACTTACAACTTGTAAAACGTACCGGGTTAAAATTGCTTTTCATATAGGACTAAAAAAACACTAACAAAACAAAACTTTGACTAAACAAAATATTGACAACTCGATTGTCATATGTTTGTATTTGTTTAAACGGAAATGCTTTTAACCCTCGAACGTACGTGGAAGCATTGAGAGAAATTAATATTGAAAAATATTCATTAATTTATTTTCCACTAAATCATTTTCTATACCATAACATTTAACTATATCGCAAATATTTATCTATATCATAACGTGTTCGATCAAAAGTTATTAAAATATGTATAAATGATATAACATATTTAATCTGCCCATTTGTAATTACTTGATATTGGATAGACAAATTATTGTAATTATTATATTGATAATTTAGTTGTAATTTGAGTGAGTTTAAGCGCCAAATTTCTATATTTCTAAATGTTTGCATGTTGAATGTCCTCTTTGTGTCTCCTATTGTTAAAAAAAGTATATGTTAAATATTTGTTTAGTTAGTTTTAGTTTTTGCGAATTACTGTTAATTATTAAGTGCAAATATATAAAGTTAACATTGTAATCTTTAATATATGTTTTTCTATGTATATTGCCATGTTTCTATGTAGTTTGTTCATGTTTCATGTATGTATGTTTTCCTGTTTATTTGCCAAATATCTTCAGGTTTCATAATATCTACAGCCGGGGGCGGCTGAAACATAATTAAGTTAAACTGAAGCGGGTAAAAAAAAAGAGATGAAAGATAATTATTGCATTGTGTTGTCTTCTTCGTAATAAAATTGGGGCTTTGCATTGTTCGACGGAGTGCCTATATATTGTCCCGCTCTCGTCGCACGTCGCCGCCTCTCGCTCGCACGCAACGCGACTTTTTGCCCGCGCATGTCCACAAAATATTCTTTTGTGTTTGGGAATCTTCCATCTCGCGGCGTCTTTGTCTCCGTCCAAACCTCCCTCGATACACCAGTTTTTTTCTCAAATCGACGCCGCCGCCATTTCGAGGTTCGGATGCATTTAGAGCCTCTGCAGCCGCGGGTTCGATGCCATATTCTTGATCCGTGGAATAATATAATCATTAACAATGGCGTGTTCGCAAACACCCGAGTTCAGAAGGCAGTTCTTGGGTCCTCCGTTTAACAATCCTCACTTAACAAAACGTTTGGTTGTTTAGAAATTTGCACTTGTAGCAAGATATTTGCTAATCGAACAAAGTGTAAGCAAATCAAATAGTTCATCGTACAGACTGATTATTGTTTATTTTTTTTTTGTTAGAGTTAGGATATTTCTTGCTATGGCAGCGAGAGATATATAGAGATATATAATATTTTAGCAAAAACATTTTGCTATGATTACAAATCAATATGGCGTCGTGGGTGAACAGCTGATGAAATAAAACGTTACCTGAAAATTTGGTAGCAGCAACCATATTTTGTTGTTTTTATTCATTACCATTTTATTATGCAATATTATAATCGATATTGTTGTCACTATATCAACCATAATTTATGGTTGTTCATACCATATATTTGTTGCCATTACCATATTTTTTTTTCAGTGTAGGCACTAGATTTTCTATCTGGTATTCGGGCTACACTATTGCAATCTAATCTAAACGAAATTACTTCGTAATTTTCTTATTACTGAACATTACCCTTACACCCCCCCCCCCCCTTTCATTAAACCTTTCGTTTAATTTCTCTTCTTTCATTTTAATATTCAGACACGACAGTCAACCATATGTCCTAATTGTATATAGCCGCTATCACCTATCCACACGCACGCATTCACGAAAATATACTTAACACCCCTGCCATATCTATCTCTGCACTTTGCACCTAACAAGGGGTTGATCTATATCGACAATTATACAGGTCTCACGAAAAAACATTCCTACGAAAATAACTTTATTATAAATATCCGCAAATTTGTTCCCCCTTTTTTAAAACTCCCCTTTAAATAAACGGTCTAATTTACGACGCGGCGTGACGCGTTTGGTTTGGTGACATTATTGATTATATAGTGTTTTAAGGCGCCCCGGGACGCATTTGTCCTTGAGATTAGAAAGAGTAGGCTTTATTCGAACATTGACGTGTAGAAAAGAGACGGATATACTCGCCGACTCATTTGGAATCGATGAAACATGTTTTTTGTATTTAAATAATTATTATCATTTGAAAAAAGTGTTTTTTTTAAAGTAATGTCCTAGATTATTATATTGTCTATCTTTAGAAAGAAAAATTAGGTTCGTGTCACTTACACAACTTAAATGAAAATCGTTGCAAGAAAAAAACAACACTTTCTTATTTATTTATTTTCATTACTATAATAAGGTGTATTTCGGTTATTTTTTAAGCAAAGTACTAAATTAATATATGGAGAATATTGTGGTATTTTTAGTTTTAGCCATTTGTTGGGAATAACTTCAACAAAATGCACCAAAATACGTTACAAAACACGTTTTAGGGACTGATGGCGCCTTAACTATATAATAATAAAAAAACACTATATAATCAATGGCGAAAGCAACAGCCGACCACCTTGACCTCGAACTAACCGGGCCGCCACGGAAGAGCGAGAGAGTGTCGCAGGCTGTTGCTTTCTCACTCTTTTCTCGATCTGGAGTATAAGACATACCTATTACAAATACCCTACATTATTATCACGTAAAGTTTACATATTTTTTGTCCAGAAACCATGACGAATTTTGATATACGCCATGTCCCAAAACCATTCCCCATAAAAAACATCTAATAGATCCTGCGGTTTAAAGTGTTATTTGTTAAGGAACTATATCAAAATTCATCATGATTACCGAGAAAAAAATGTAAACTTTAGGATCGTGTAAATCTAAGTCATAATAAGCGAATATCATTTTTAAAACAATAAATTTTAAATACCTGCCATTTAGTTAAAAACATTGTATTTTTGGTTTGTGGCTTACTTGGCTTGGCAATGAAATTGAATTTATAAAAGATTTTTTTCTGATATTGATCAAGACGCTGCGGTCGGGCCATACGCGATTGTGTTACGGCCGGTCCGAGTTTTTTTTCCTTGTCGCTCTCAGCCACCTTTCAACCCATGTGGTCCATCCGAAGATTACCAACATCCGAAGTAGTTACATCTCCGTTTGAAAGGTGTCGCCGCCGTTTGATCTCGCCGAAAGCGTAGGGTGCGCAACGTTCTGGACCCGTTTTATATTTATATGTTTTTTTCTGGAGATCTAAATTGGTAAGGAAAATATAAGGATAGACGGATTTATATTGCATCCCATCGGTTATATTCTTGATTAATGTCATTAAAAATAATTTGTAATTTTTTTAAAATGTCGAAAGTTAATTTAATACTAAACATGACTTTTCTGTGAACGGGTGATTATTACCTTAATCAAGACGATAAAATAATAATAAACTAATGTAATTTTATTATCAAAGAAATGATCTTATTAAAAATTTAGAAAACCTAATAATTATTAGCATTTCATACGGTATTTTAGCAGACAACACACGCCATATTCTGTGAGTGTTTATACCCAATGTTTATATTTTTGTATCTAAAATAAGTGTCTACTGGCAATCGGCCTAGTTCAAATTCAAATCAAACTTTTTTTTAAACAAAAAAAAGGTATCGGCAACATAATGTTAAGTTCTACTTAAACTAAATATTAAAATAAAATATATAAAATCGAATACCTGGATACCAGTCATGTTGGCCGATTTGATAAGGTCGGTTACCTTTCTAACTAGCTAAGAGTTACCTGTTATAAGAGTTACCTGTTATAAAGCTAATTTACATTAAACAAAAAATAAAAACACACTTTTAAATTAAATTAAATTAAAAAATACAATTAATTGTCAACCGTATTTGAGTCCAAACATAACTCCCATGTTTTTGATAATTTGAAGGTTAACATTTCATGTCATTTTTAAGGTAAAGCCAAAGGATAAATAATAATTGGAAGGCAAATGAAGGTATAAAACATAGAAAAGTTTGTTTTTTTAATTTCTTTGTTGTGAAGCTGTAATTAAATAAAAAGAGTAAAACCTGACCCCCATCTTAAATGATAAAATTCGTGCTCTTCCGCCTCCGTAAGCGTGCCGGCGTACGAGCGCCGATGGTCACCCTACCGGGACGCAAACATAATATATCTAGGCACTTTCGCTTTGTTGAACAATCTAAAGTATTAAAAGTGTTAATAGACACCGTTTTGTATGCGATACATTTTATCTAGTCTTTGGTGCGCACAAAAGCCCCGGACACTTAAAATGTTTCCTTTTAATTTGGATTCCTCGTTTGTAATGCCTTGGGATTATGTTGTCCGTAGAACTTTATTTTTTTTTATTTATGAAACGAAGCCAGACCTACAAATTTTACAACTAAGTTAATGTATTTTTTTTCTTCCCAAAGCGCGTTTACGGACAGATGGCGTGAACGGGTCGGGAAGGGCGGGGTTTGGAACTAAAAAAACCCCGGATTAGAATGTGTCTGGACGCACAGTCAGCCGAGTTTACGCGCGGCGCCGCGACCTGCTCGCGTTCCCGACGCGGCTTCACTAGCTCATATTCAGTTTTGTGGGTATGCGTGGACTGCTGGTGAGTAGCTACTCTTTGAAGTATATTCAAAGTTGCCACTCCCTACCCTTCTTTAAATGTTTAATATGCTCAAATGTCCTTATAAATCAATAAATATGGCTTTTGAGTGTGCGCATTTAAGCAAATCTACGGAACCCTTCAGGACGCGGTGCACCCTCGGTCATATTGACATGAACACGTCTACAAATTTGCAATAGATCGAAGATTTTGTTGTGCGAGCACCGTGGCTCATCACTGGTAGCGAAGAGGGGCACGTTCCCATTTTATTTTGCCCTATATGGAAACTTGTGTCGGGTACTCCTTATAGTGAAATTGTGTAGGAGTGAGTGCGTGGTGCTGTTGACCGTTGAGGAGTTCCTTCATCTGGAGCCATTCCTGGGTCTAGAATCGGGTCATGCTCACCATAAAAATGCATTATCATCGGAACTGAATCACTATGTCATATAAGAGGAAGTGGTTCTAATCCAAAATACAGCGTCGGATTATACTGGTTAAAAACCTTATTCGAAACCGAATCCGGTTGGGTTTTGCAATATAGTTGGACTAGTGAACTAATATGAGCGAGTAAAGCCGTGTCGGGAACGATTTTCCATGCATCCGGACACAGTTCTATCCGGTTTTAATGTTTATTATATACTTTTCATACTAATGATAATATAACGTTGATTTTACACGCAGCGACACAGAGACATTTTTAGATTGACATTTTTGTATATATTTGAATTTTCTTATATATACAAAAATGTGTAGGTAGATTAATATTTTCAAATGTTTATTTTAGAGATATTGAACTAAGAAAGGGTGTTTTTCTTTCAAATCATCTAAATGTTTACGCGGTCAATAAGCAGTTGTTGGTTTTTATTTAATTGCAGCCTTATAATATTTATTTATTTATTTATTTATTTATTTATTTTCTTAAGGGAAAACACACAGTAAAACAGTAACATTAACAATTTAGAATTAAGTAGATAACAAAACCGATTATGGATTTCCTACATATTCACAAACATTATATAGTTTTATACAGTAGGTATGCAGATTTCAAACTAAATTAATGCAAATCAATTTATTAAAATACAAACACGCAGATTACAAGAAAACACAGACAGATACAGAAATAGAAATACAGATACAGAAACAGAAATAGAAATACGGATACAGAAATAGAAATTAAAAAAAACAAACTTTTCTATATTTTATACCCTTTATTTGCCTTTCAATTGCTATTTTGTCAAAGGCTGTAATGTGTTTTATAAGAGAGCAATTCAACTGAAAAAAGAATATTAAGTAGTTTATCATTTATTAAATTTGTCAGAAAAAGAATTGAATTTTAAAAATCTACATTTACTATGTTGAAGCCATAAGGTCAAGGTATTTAAATATATTTTTTTATGATTAAATATCCAATGGTTACCAAATGCCAGCCGAAGAAGAAAAGGGTCTAAATGAATCGAAATTAATACTTATCCTTTGGCTTTACAAAATAATGCAAAACAAAGACAACGCTCGTGCGTGCTGTCTCGCTCTGACCGAGAATGTAAACAGTATCCTACCAGGATTTCCACTTAGCGATACCCAATCTGCGTCTTGTGGTCTTGGCGATGTCCTAGAACTATAAGCAGGTGATACCAAAACCGGGTTTGCCTGGTCACGCCTGCGCCTTATGAACACTTTGTCCGCGCGAATTTTAGATCGTTCGTAGTTCTGCGGCTGTTTTTAACCGATTTCCAAAAAAGAGTAGGGTTTTAATTAATTGAAGTGAAAACTCTATAGGCACGGGTCAGGCGGATTTTTGTATGAAGCCGCGTTTCCGACAGAGCAAAAGGAGGACCATGCTGGGAGCTTCAAGTAGGCCTTAAATAAGTTAATGAGACGACATATTTTACGCCTTAAACTTAAAGGCTCCCATTTAAGGTCAGATAGAAATTTTGTCGGACTGTCAAATCTGCTTGCTAACCGCTGAATTGCTGAAAGGTCAGAATTTAGATAGGAAATATGAGGGTCTCAAACAGACGAACAGTAGAATTAAAAAATATTTATATTACGTTATTCTAGAAATAAATTGTTTGTTTAGTAAATTGTTCTTTACGACTTATATATATTCATATATTTAATGTTAACTTTCAGAAGTGACTAATTTCCATAAATGATAATATTCCTGAAAAATGTTTTCATAGATCATTAATCGCAGGAACCGCGCTTTGGCAGAGCATAACTTGGAGTCGTTTTCAGGAAAATCAGCGGCGTCATCCGTCATCATAGCACCCTAATGCAGATAGATCGCAGCGCCCGCGTCGACGCAATGACGTCTCGCTGAAACGGCGCGACCGGAGGTGACGAAACGCACTCGCGCCGACGCGAATGGCGCGCGAAACGTCTTCCGTCTCGCTTTCGCTCGGGCGGACGAGGGCTGCCGTCGTTTCGAATATTTAAACATTATAAAAACGCTTTTATACGCCGTGTCCCAGGTGTCCCAAGACCATTCCCGGCGAAAAAAACAGCTAATTGTCCCAAAACATGTATATTTAAATAAATAACCAATAATAAAGAATCTACACTTAATATAAGGAGACCATTCCCCATACAAAAAAAAACTTAGGCGGCATGATGGATCAATCAATGACAAGTAATTCGGTGTGAATTGTCAAAATTGTTAATAATTGGTAAAACAAATATTAAAATAAAAAAAAACACCTTGAAAATATGTAATTATTACGTCCTTTGGCCGTGTGTCTGTTAGAAGCTAAAAATAAATGCATAATACAGAACGTTGGTCCGTGGTTTTTTTTTTGCATTAGGCGAAATCAAAGAATAAACATTAATTTCGACTCATTTAGACCCTTTTTTATGGTTGGCATTTGGTAAAGATTGGATATTTAATAATAAAAAAAATATGTTTAGATACCTTGTTCTTATGTCCTCGACATAGTAAAGGCAGATTCAATTCTAAAATTCAATTCTATTTCTGAGAAATTTAATAAATGATAAACTGCTAATAGTTCTTTTTTATTTGAATTGTTCTCTTATAAAACATATTAGAGCCTTAGACAAAATAGTAATTAAAAGGCAAATGAAGGGTCTAAAATATAGAAAAGTATTTTTTTTAATTTCTTTATTATGAAGGTGTAATTAAGTAAAACCTAGCAATTACTTACTGACCGCGTAGAGTAAAACCTGACGCCCTATAAAAATTGAGCACAGAATTTCAGGAGAGCGTTGCGAAACATTGCAGAGTTATTAAAAAAAGATAAATTTAGTAGAAATTACTATTAATTTAATCACAAATTCAATAAATAGTGAGGGAGTTGGGTTGTTTAATTACTAGCCGTGCCTCAAAATCTACATAAAAAAACCTAAAGTGGTGTTAAAATTTATGATGACTTGAAAAAATGTCATGTAATGTCACTCACCGGTGCGAGTAGTCGGGTGGATGATGTCGTTAATGACGCCTGTAGGGCCTAGCTGTAAGACGTCAGGTACTGGTCAATGTATACTACATATTTATATTCATACAAATTTTTACAATGTAGGAATTATTTTAAACCAAGCCAATAAAAAAAATACGAAAACAATTTTAAATTTACGAATTTGTACATTCATATATAAACACATAAGGATAAGAATCAAAATTCATTATTATTATATCAATTCAAATTCAACAAAATCTTAATAGCTGTCTTGAAGTGGCCTATTCCACGTATTTCTTTAAGGTTCTCGGGTAGTTTGTTGTAACATTTAAGACCCAAATAAGATCTAGTTTTACTAAATTTAGTTGAGTTTGGCCTAATAGGTTGAACATAATTGATTTTATTTTTGGTGGTATGATTGTGAATAGACTCATGAGTCATTGAGCTTGATTTCTCAAATCTCGTATTAAGTTAATTTAATTAATTTTAAAGAAACATATTGCATAATTTAATTTAAAACAGCAAATACATAGTTATTAATAAGCCGATTGAATTGAAAGGTAGTTTCACCTAAAACTGATTACATAAAAAAAGAAAATGATGAGAAACTTAAATAAAATAGTTTAGTGTTTGCATATTTAGGGTAATTAAAATATGCATTAATTACAATATGGGTTTTGTTAAGTTATTATGATAAACATAAATATTTAGGACATTTACCTTCTAATTACCCGTACGAGATGAGTATATTTTACTTGCCTTATTTTTGAATTAATTCAAAGTACAGTTAAAAATGTCTAATTCTGAAAGATTACTGTTATATTCAGGACGTATTCCGTGAAGTGTTGAACATAGTTTGTGTTATTTTATTCAATAAAAAAAATTGGGTCTTCTTTGGCCATTCGCACACACACACAGACACGATATATAAATGCAAACGTATAAAAAGGCACTCTACGGATTTTACTCCTAACGCGTGACGCGGTTTCTCGACCAACATCTCATCCCAATGAGTACAACGGGCGCAAAGAAGTATAACTTCAAAAACCACAGACAACTAGCTTCAAATTTCGGAAGGGACTCTATAACGCGACAAACATATTTCGTAAATAAAGCAATTGGGCTCTGCAACTCGACAAACGTAAAAAATACTCCTAACGCGTGACGCGGTTTCTCGTCCAACATCCCATTCCAAAGACTTGTTGATCTAGTGATTGATTGAATACTTTGTAGAAACTCTGGACCGTCTATTAGTTTATTGAGAAGTTCATATAGGAAGACAACATCAAACCCTTCTGATATCTGAACTGCGATTTTGGATTTCACTGAAGTTTCAGGGTGTCATAGCAATTCTTGCTTTAATTCAGTTCATCTTGGCACAGCCCTGCCAGAAACGACTGCTGAGTCCTTCATCTCCGCCGGGGCGTCAAATCGATCTCGAAGATCAAAGCCGCCAAATCCTCTAATGGCCGGCCGCCATGTGTTCCGCGCCGCCCAAAGGCGGCGGGGTAAACGGGGATTACCGCCCGCCGTAAAATCGCAGACGAATTACCGTCGATGGCATTCTTACGACCGACGTAAACAATTTATGTATTTCGCGGCATATTAATTACACTGCGAAATTAATTAAATTAATTACTTATTTATAAAGTAAAACTTTATTTCCAAGAACAACTTAATGCATAGGAATGTCCTTGAGATTAGAAAGAGTAGGCTTTATTCGAACATTGACGTGTAGAAAAGAGACGGATATACTCGCCGACTCATTTGGAATCGATGAAACATGTTTTTTGTATTTAAATAATTATTATCATTTGAAAAAAATGTTTTTTTTAAAGTAATGGCCTAGATTATTATATTGTCTATCTTTAGAAAGAAAAATTAGGTTCGCGTCACTTACACAACTTAAAAGAAAATCGTTGCAAGAAAAAAACAACACTTTCTTATTTATTTATTTTCATTACTATAATAAGGTGTATTTCGTTTTTCTTTTAAGCAAAGTACTAAATTAATATATGTAGAATATTGTGGTATTTTTAGTTTTAGCCATTTGTTGGGAATAACTTCAACAAAATGCACCAAAATACGTTACAAAACACGTTTTAGGGACTGGTGGCGCCTTAATGCATTTGATACGCTCGCTCGTCGTCGCTCATCGTCAGATTTAATATTTCTTTATAAAATAGTTAATTATAAGGTAGAAATAACAATTAATACGACGTCGCATAATTTAAGAGCGCTGATCTGTTTAGAACCCCTATATCACATAACAACATAGCTTTTAATAGCATAATACCTCGCATCTGTCGTTTTTACAATACCTTACAAAGAGATAGTCCCATTGGCATTTTCCATGATAGCCTTAAGCAATCCAAAACGCATATTTTTGAATTGGTTGTGAGATAATAAAAATATATAAGCACATATATGTTCATACATTATAACCAAAAACGTTGTGTATTAGCTTCTATATAAATTTAGTGATGCGTTTTATGTTGGTGAGACTAAGACGCCATTAACGCATATAACGTGCATTAGCATTTAACGGTATATTATGCATGATTTATGTAGTAATTCATGTGTGTATGTATATATTTATACACGAATAGTTGTTCAAAATCAGATTAATTTAAATAAAATAAAAACTTCTTTTGGGCTGAAACACTTTTCATTTTCTTTTCAAATACGCTGAACATTTAGATTAGATTATTAATTAAACTATTAAAACCTAAATTAAATCGGACCCAGCGTGGTCCCTCTGCAAACGCGGGGTGACAATGACTCGGACCGTTTTACGAGTGCGTCCGGTATTGTGTCTTCATCATTAAAAGACTCTCGCTATACGGCCTGCTAAACTACAACGTCCGCGGCAAGGCTATAAACGAAGTTTTACAACCGCTGCTATTTTGTTACCCTCGCTATACAGTTCGAACCGCACCACAAGCTCTCAAACATTCAACGCACATACTAGATTATCATGATTTTTTTTTTTTTAAATATTTGCTAGGACCAATTATTTCAGGCCCTATTCAACTAGACCAAATGAGTAGAGTGTATGAATCAAGCCAACTCGGTACAGTAGCTCGGCCGAGTGCTTAAAAGCTGGTATTTGTATGGAGGGGCTGACTCGGTCGAGTGCGTGAGTGAGACAGCTCTTTGACCTCAAGTAAACCCTTCCCACTCCTCTGTTTTTTTTTGCATCGCTGAGGATTTGAACAGCGAACAGAAAACGGACCTTTAAGCCACTCAGCCACTCGCATAATATTTGATTACAGTATAGTTTAGTATTTTAAGCACTCGGCCGAGCTACTGGACCGAGTTGGCTTGATTCATACACTTCTCAAATCAAATATGCCTATGTGTATGCAAATATGCATACACTACTCTATTCAAATGTGCCTGTGCTTGAGTCAGGGGAGATGGCGGTAATGAAGCGTTAAAAATGGTAATGCCCATGTGCGGATTGGAACCCGCGACCTTTGGGCCAATAGTCCTACGCCTTAACCACTAGACTACCGCGTTCTGATACGATAAATGTTTTATAAAATAAAAACCTGATCACGAATTACTGTACTTCATACGTTATATAAGAGGAATGTAATTGTTCGAAATCGAAAAATCGAATAAAAATCTTTCCATTTGCAGAAAAAAAAAACGCTTAAAACCACTTGCAGTTTCTGCAAACTAGTGGAACAGGTTTTTTTTAACCTATACATTTAAGAGTGTCCACGTTACTTCAAAATTACTTATAAATTATTTTATTTCCATTTTCATATAATTGTAGTCATATTGATTATGCATTTTTATTATTTAAAAAATTGCTTATTTTGATAACTTATAGATGTTTGATATTTCTTTGGTCAATAATTTAGTTATTTTTTTTCTGCTTTTTCATCTACGTGAGCCATGATAAATAGATAAATTATTTAACTCCTTTCGGCATTTTGGTCAACCCCCATCAAAAATTGATTTAAAAAAGTATGATTTTTTGTAATTTTATTTTTAAGGAGGTATGATTTTTTGAGTTTTGAAAAACCAATTTTCCCCACCTTTAGGACCAATGTTTGATGCTATCGAAAAAGTTTACTTAGATAAGTTTTAGGCCCTTATCTAAGGAATAATATAAATTTTAAATAAATTCGATATCTTATATACTAAGAAAGACTTTATTCCCGCCCCCTGGTTTGATTTTATCCATTAACGAAGTTGACTGAGATTTTGTGCCCTTAAATTTTATGTATCAATTGGAAAGTGATTGGTGTAAATTACGGTAGTTATAAACATTTTAACTGAGGGTAGTTTTGGGTTCTAAGGGATGTGAAACGTGAAGATATGTCGAAAATTTCCAGAAGTCATGACATAGTACCTACTGCAATAGGTAGATTTTCTAAATAAATCTACGCAAATGAGACAGGTCAAATATTACTTTCCTATACTGGCAGGCGTTGGTAGTTCCGTACGCGCAGACGTTGGTAGTTCCCACGGTAAGCGGCCACCGTTAATTACCATCCCTAACCTCCCTGGTTTCCTAACCAGCATAGATTAGCAATTCCCAGAGTGCAACATTCTTTCCTGAATTATATACAATATATTGACAATTAAAAAAAATCTTGATTGTAGCTGATGGACGTCCTGGTGGTGCGGAGGTATAAGCGCCTGCTTCCAAAATCCAGAGATCCCGGGTTCGAATCCCCAGTGGTTCAAATCCGGCCAGGTAATTTTTCGCCGCTGAGAGAGAATATTCAACGGCACTTTTCTCCGCATTGTCGTCTGATTAGAGTAACAAGACACATAAAAATACTCGTGCCGTTTTCACCAAACCTCACTTAGGGCTAAAAGTCCCTTAAATTGAGATATGTCAAACGTTTGCCTAAGAATAACCTATGCTTAAGAGTTCCTTAGTTAGGGAGGACCTAAGGTGGGATTGGTGAAAATAGTATAGTCATTCAGTTATAGACTATCGAGATACATAATTCAATCCATCCTTACACTGCAGCTGATAACATTATTAAAACATTGAAAACTGCATAAAGTCAATTATAACAAAAATCAATGTTACAAAATTTATTTTTTTTGTGATCATGATAATTTAAACATTATTAACCATTACTATTTAACCATTGTAACCATTTATTTTTTCACAATACAAAATCCAATCGCTTGATTAATATTTTTTCAATTTCACATTAAATTTTACACAATGGATTAATTATAGTATTTCTAGGAAATCTAAAAATTACGGGTACTAGCCCGTCGAAACAGAAACAATTGAAGTTTGAAATTTAAAAATTAGATTCAATTACACATCGACTCCAAATTAAACAAAACAATAGCAACAATTAACAATTCCTTAGCAAAATTGACAATACCTAATTCCAAAAAAAAAACTTACATTATTATTAGCACGATATTAAACGTCGAGGTTAAATTAGGTTATTTTACAAGAATCAATTGAACTAACTTATCTTTTTTTTATACCGAAAATAAAACCACACATACATACAAATATACCTACTAAATATTCAATATAAAGGACTATAATTTCCAAACGACAGAGAATTTGATAACTACATATAGGTTGATTCTGATTGGAAATAACCTTCGCTATCACCTCATTTCGTTTGGACGTTGAGTTTTGGGACAGTCTGTATATATAAATATGGCCATCAAGCACACACATACACACATATACACACGTGTGAATGAATTATGTAGGTAGGAGAGTAGAATGTTGATATGTGAGGATGAGTGATAGCGCACATCTTATAAGTGGAAGGTGGAATATAGTTTAAATTGGTTACGGCTAAGATGGAACAAATTAATGCTTTGGATCCTTTGTTATGAGCATCCTGAATTCTATTCTATTCTATTCCGTGCGTAACTTGAGTTATATTTAGGTAAGTTAAACAGGTAAGGAGTCCGCGAGATTCGAGGGTGCACACGAAGAGGTTTCACCCAGTAAGAATGGAGAATTAACTTTTGAGTGGATGAAATAAATAAATAAAAATATTATAATTTTATGATATATTAAAGCCCCTTCATAATTAAGAACCACGCGGGTTTGTCAAAACTATATAGGTGGACATTTACGAGTAATTTTTTTAAATATTTAATTTAAATAATAAAAAGATAGATTGAAAAATTGTGTAATAGCCAATGACTAGTTACTAGCCAGAGGGTACGAGCTGAATTTTAATGGCATCCATTGAGCCAACGCTCGTTTAACGTCAATGGACAATTCCGTGCCTATGTGAAAATTCTCACCGCCATAAAAGATATTAGTACTACCTAATTTTGGACGCTCTATGGAGACTAAAAATTTTACAACATTCATTTTTAATATGTATAACCAATTACGCGAGGGCGTCTGCGGGGCTAGTCTAAAAACGCGAGCGAGAGGAGCTGTCAATAAACGGCAAACTGACAGCTCGTCTCACTCGCGTTTTGAGACTAGCCCTGCTGATACTCATCCTACGAAATGCGAGCGGCTGATTTTCTTTTTTATGAAGAAACCGTAGATAATTTGTTTCAGGTACCACAAGCACGAGTAGTCTGGAGGGAAGATGCCTTTAATGACGCCTGTAAGGCCTAGCTGTAAGACGTCAGGTTCCTACTAAAGAATGTATAGAAGCTGTTGGTATTATATGATAGCTACAGGTTGTCACAGACATTCTTGTAAAGACTATAATGGTTATAATGAAAATAGTTAATTACAGAACCGTCTAATGTGGCCTCCTCCGCCCGCGCGTCCACAGGGTGTCCCTAAAGTCTGACGCACGCGAGACGCCAATAAAGCAACGCGCTTTCGCTCGATATAAAGTTTATATCGGCCTCCTGGCTGCAGTAAAACGCCGAAGTGCGGGCGTCGGCAGTATAACTGCGCCCGAGATATACACGGCGGGAACGAAAAATCCGGAGCACTTTTTACGATCATCCTGTATAGGGCTGATGACAGATCGGTGCCAGGGACGGACCGCGGGAGGCGCATTCTTTAAATATCTTGCGTCATTTCAGGACGCATTTGTTTATTAAATGCCTTACATTTTATTTTCTGGCACCCTGTCGTACATATTACGGCACGTATTAGTTTGTTCAGAACTCTTTTGAAAATATTTATATATATTATAAATACACTTTAGATATGGTATGTCGACCATATCTGCGGCCAAGGACGGGAACAGCAAGTCAGTATTCAGTAACGCTCCCTTACCCTCCCTTAACTCCGTCCCTTCGGATCCCACCCCAACAAACATAAAACGTTCTCGAGAATTTGAACGATTTTAATTAGATTTAAAATAAGTTTTTTCCGTAATTAGGAAATATTTTTACAAAATATTTTGCCGATTAATGTTTGATTGTTGATGTAAATCAACCCCCTAAAAGGACCTCAGTAAATTTAAATTCACCTATATATATTTAATATAACATTAAGAAAGAGGTTTACTTTTACATATCTGGTGCAAAAAAGTAACTGCCAGGAAGAGAAAATGTACGATAATTCAAATATTTAATGAATTTCATTTGAATACTTTCCAAACTATCAATATTGTAATATTGTAATGTGGATCACATATTTGTAAGGCATATTCAAGTTGACTTCGGATGAATGATAGGTATAAGATCTTGAAACAAAAAATTGAATTAATTTGTTGACCTGATTACTTTATTAGTAATCAGGTCAACATGCCTTACAAATAGTATTTTTTTTTTTATTGAGAAAACATGTTTCGATCCAGTGTTACCCCTAAATATTTAACAGATTATATTTCTGTATTTAGAAAAACCATCGCAACAATACAGCGTTTGTATGAAGAGATGACCAAGCTGCGTCCGCTTAATTATAGCTATTATTAATTACAGGAGAGCCCAGTCCGCTCCTGTGCTTCCCGAAGGACGCCGCTTCTAACGCAAGTTTTAACCGGTCGTCCTGCGGCGCGCTGAGAATCGAATCGACCGCCGCGAGATAATATTTATGTAATAAAAAAGAAAAGTTCTCCGCTCGCCAAAGTATTCCTATTAATATCGCACGTAAAAGTTCTACCGCCTTTTGGCGTCTTTTTATTAAAGCCCCTCTTCACGAGCCATAATAGGCCGGCCTATTATGGGCCATTAACGGACTTTCGGCGATATATTCTCGGGGGATTAATTTCGGGCGAAATTGGCAACAATCGATCCGGGGCCCGGGTCCGCGATATCATTTTACTTAAATTACTTTTATTAAACTAAAAGATTATTAAATAATAAAATATTTATTTAATTTAATATATTTTAGGGAAACTTAATTTATGAAACAGCTAATGTATAGTTATTAATTTGGTCAATTACATAAATCCACTGTTTGTCAATTGAATTGAAAGGTATGCTGAAAAATATGTATTATAGCCAAACGTTTGGTTGTTTAAAAAGTAGCACCCATTAATCGAAAATAAGTGTAAGCAAATCGTATAGTTGTGGGTAAAGACTGATTATTTTTGGTTAGATTTACCATATTTCTTGCTATGGCAGCAAAAGGCATTTTGCTATGTTTACAAAACAATATGGCGTCGTGGGTGAAAAGCTGATGAAATAAAACGACGTTACATAAAAATTTGGTAGTAGCAACCATAATATTTTATTGTTTTTATTTGTTACCATTTTATTTTGCTGTGATTTGAATCAAAATGGCTGTGTGACAAAAGCTGATTGTGAAATTTGCAGTTTGCTAAAATTATTGTAGCGATAGCTAGATATTATGTTAAAGGCAACCAAAAATTGTGGTACTTATATTGAGAAATATGTTAAAAAATGAATGTACTTGCAACCAAGTAAGTTTAAAAATTATTGCTGTCACTATATCAACCATACTTTATGGTTGCCAAAACCATATGTTGGCAGCCAATACCTTATTTTTTTTAAAATTTTAGGTTCACCTAGAACTGATAATATAAAAAAAGAAAATAAATGAGAATATAAATAAAATAGTTTAGTCTTTGCATGTTTACAGTGATAAAAATAATTATTAATTAAAATATGGGTGTGTTAAAGTTATTATGATAAGTGTACACATGGATCGTTTAAAATATTGTATTTTTATATAAGTAAGTATATGTTTTTTTTATTTATTTAAGTCAAGAAATGCTTACAGGTATACATAATGATAGTTACATAAAAATACATGAATTAACAGTTTAAGCCGACTACAGGCATCTCCAATTTAACACATGAGTTTCACAGAATGAACTAGCATCTAAATTTATAAGTGATAATAGTGTTTGTTAATCTGTGAGTATATTAAGGTGTGGAATGTAAGAGTGTTTTAATGTGTATGTATATTATATGTGTGCGCGCGTGTGTGTGGGGTGACAGTAATACTAATACTAATATTATATATATTCAAAAAGAGTTTCTTCTATGTTGAGTATAAAGTCGCCTTTATGCAAATTAAAAATGTCTATATCGCTAAAAGTGTGGTTATGTTTTACCAATACAGTTTATTACTGAATTCATTGCATAATTCGTATTGCACTTGGGCACAAAAAATAATTCTCTATTTCGAGTTGACGTGACGGAACCCTCGGGCGCAAACTGCTTAGCAAATGGGAGCTGTCTACCTGGTTATGTAGGACGTTGTGCGATAAGGTCATGTCATTGATTACCCTATTTTTGTATGCAGCGTATTGAGGGGACCAGAAAGGTGACTCAAATTCCACAACACTACGTACGTATGCGACATATAGGGTCTTGAGTGCTTCCGCACTCGTAAACACTTTACACTAGCGATTTATATAACCGTTAGTTCTGTAGGCTCTAAGAGTTATTGCTTCAATATGCGCGTCGAAGCTGAGTTTGCAATCTAGAATTAAGTCAAGATCCTAAATAGTATTCGTTTCAATGATGATGTCACTTGCTAGGTAATAAACGTGATTTATTTTATTTACTATTATTTCGGGTGAATATTCTCTTATTGCATTTAGATAGTTAAATGTATATACTATACTATATAATATATAACTGTCAAATATATACAGATAACGATAACACAAAGTCTTTTATTTAGGGCTTTTACCCACTAATTACCTGTATGAGACGAGTATAATATTTTACTTACTTTAATTTTGAATGAATTAAAAATGTCTAATTTCGAAAGACTACATTATACTTTAGACTTTACATTATTATTTTTATATTAGACTACATTATACATTTATATTCATGGCATATTCTGTGAAGTTTTGAGCATAGTTTGTTTTATTTAATAAAAAAAAAAGAGGGTTGGCGGTAGTTTTTTACAGAGTTCTTAAGACCTGATTTGCAAATGGGTGTAATGAGAGCTTCTTTCCACTTACTGGGAATAACTCCCTCTTTGATTAAAGAGAATAGTTGAAGGTTCACCGCATCAGAGTGCTGCTGTTGGACGCACGAACACGAATCGAATAATTCGACTAACCGCTGCTGCGGGCAGTTTTAATGACAATGCAAAGCCCTTTGAACATATATGGAATGTGTGTCACTCTGGTTAGACAAAAGAAAGTACATATTATGTGCCCACCCACCCGCATTTCATATTAGTTACATTACGGGCACCAGCCGGAGATTTGTGGGCATTTTGATGGATTTACCGCGGCCGCCGACCGATCGTCATTTCGTGATTTATGTCGGGAGACGTTTATTGGACTTCCTTCCCTCTTTTATTCCCTCTTCCGATTAGACTATACAGGGTAGTTGCGTCCTATCCGGTATGGGATGGCAGTACGTCCTAACAATACAAATAGCCCGTATAGCAAGCTCTATAAGCCGAGACTGGTATTCGGTTACTAAGTTACAGAATAATTAGAAAAGATTACATTGAAAAGAAGATATGGTGATGGCAGCGAAAATATGATATTGGCAATCATGTCACGATCGAACCAGCTGTTCAATCGCGCCGCCATTTTGATTTGAATCACAGCAAAATAAAATGGTTGCTGCTACCAAACTTTCTGGTAACGTCATTTTGTTTCATCAGCTGTTCACCCACGACGCCATATTGTTTTGTACACATAGCAAAATGTTTTTGCTAAAATATTTAACTACACCTTTTGCTCCCATAGCAAGAAATATGGTAAATCTAACCAAAAATTATCTAACTATAATCAGTCTGTACGTACAAGTGTGCTATTTGCTTACACTTATGTTATTTAGCAAATATCTTGTCAGTTAGCAAATTTTAAACAACCAAACGTTTTAGTAATTTTTTTTTCAGTGGGGGCTGGTATTCCGTTACTTAGTAGTCAAAATTAATTAATTTTCAATATATGAGTTGTATAGAATCAAATTCAGCAATCTGGTTTTGCGCTGGTCGCTTGTATGCTCACTGTAACACTTCATATACAACCTTCCTTAGAACAGGTAACTCTTACCTAGTTAGGAAAGTTATATATAGACTTGTACTCATCGGCAAACATGTTTTCTCAATAAAAATAATATATGAAGTAAATTTGTTTTGTGGCAATTTAATAGAAACAATTTACATCTAGAATAAGTTTATATTAATATTTTTTAGGTTCTGTTGTTTTTGAAAATGAATTTTTGTTTGCAACATGTTGCTAATGATGTCGCAATAAAACACAGAGGTGTAGGTCTTAATAATAATTAAATATCGGTAACATAAGTAATTCTAACATGACTGCAGATTGCTCGTTTTGTTTCGCACCTAATATTTTAAATGCGTTTTATATGGTCAGATTGCCGTTTTAGATCCTTGCTTAGATTTGTGTAGGAAATGTGAAGAAGATTCAAAATCGACACATAACATAATAATGAAAATTTTGGCAGATTGCTGCTTTTAATTCTATTCAACTCATATTCATACTCTTTCGTGTCGCCTCTATAAAACTTAAATACATCGATGAGCAATACCCATTTCCTCGATCGAATGTATTGCCGATGCATGCACAACCCTACACTAGTATGCGCCTAAGTGGAAAAATACAACAGCGCCCGATCTCTTATTGCGCATAATAGGGTTGTCAGCGGCGACTAATCAAATGCATCGTACGATAATAAATAAATACGATACGATCGTTCGAACAATGGCGTTCAGCTGTCAATCCGTCATAACCGGGGCTGAATGGTTTGATGATCGAGTTGCACATCGCATGTCAATCACGTTATCTTATTTATAAACTCTCAAAACATTCGCTTTTCTAATAGTCTTAAACGATTTTACCAAGTGTTTGTTATGCAAACGTTTAATTCTGCTAATTATCGATTATAGTGTTCGTAGATTTAAATCAAGGGTTGGCTAATAAACTTGAGCGTGAGTTTGACCATGTCTCTCCTCAAGTGGGTTAGGTTAGGTTCAGATACTCTTAACCTACTTTCTCAAATTCTAAACTCAAAAAATCCGCCTTACCTTTTTGAATGCTTTTTTTACTTCAGGAATGAACATGGCATCTCCTTTCGTTATCAAAATGATGCTGTGCTCACCATCCCTTTGCACAGTACTTCTTTCTTCACTGATTCATGCACTGTCCAGCTTTCCGCTCGTGGAACCACCTCGACCCTAAAATAAGGGTAGCTCCGAATATTTTCATATTTAAATCGTTACTTAGGAAAACATTTTTGTGTGCATAATTTAGTTTTATCTCATTCTCAATCCTCTCTATCCGATATGATTAGTCTAAATTTCATAAACATTATTTCTGTAATTTAATTTATTTAAGTCTCACTTACGATTGTATAATCTATAAGTTCGTTATCCAGTAAATATTGCCGTTAAGGCAATAAATTCGCCAAATACGCATTACAAAATATATAATTCTGCTTGGATAATAATATAGAAATTGCTAATGTGAGAACCGAACAAACGTCTAGAGACGATTTATAAATTAATTTCTCGCGGTTTAGTTTTCATAATCGAAGACAGGCCTTTCAGTCTTCAGTCTTAATTAACCGCTCTCCCGGACTAGACCCCTCATAGGTAGGCATACAAGTTGCATTGAAGTTGAAGAACCTTGCATTGAGTCGAAGTTTTTACCTGTTATTTATTAATTTTTGTTTGTATTTCTACTGAGCCAGAAATTGGTTAGGATGAGTGTGAACCTCAATAAACAACTTTGTGACCCTGCCTAAACTCTTATCGCAGTTTAACGGAGGACCAAACAACGTCTGTTGCACTACCCTATGCTGGCTCCAAGCAGAATACCTGACGCCCATCGTGTCTACGGCACTCGCTACGCTTCCCGTCGCTCGCTGCATTCGCCGTCGTAGATCCTACAGTACAGAACTTCCAAAGTTGCACCTAATGATTGACGCAGAAGTCCTCTGTTCCCTATAAACTCACCCCTCTACATTGAAGCGACCGCGGATTTCGGGAGTCATGCCCATAAAACATCCAATTAAGTATGAATACCGATGACTCAGGTGGTGTGGGGAAATCGGATGCTTATGTAGGGGTTGTGCGGGGGACAGAGGGGGGAGGGGTCAGTACGCACCCCGTCTCGGCTGGGGATGATACGGTGAGCAGTTTTATGAGTGCAATGGCACAGGCAAAGTTCCCTCGGACAACGCTCGATTCGAAAGCGCACGGATGCAAGGCGCGTTCATTTTAGTTTCTCACGAATTACGGATAGTTTTATGCTAGGTTTTGAAATGACCAGCCCGTTTCGTGGTGAGCTCGCGAAGTAGCTTATAGATGGAGCTGCAAATTAACTGTTCCCCGCCGCGCGTTTCTACACCGTTGTCCAGTGTTCCCTTTTTAGGACCAAAATTTAATAATCAAGGAAATAAATCATCCTATATATATAAAAATTAGGTCTGCTGTAGGTAGTCAGATATATATTATACATACACATTAACACACTCTTACATTCTACACCCTATTATATTCACAGATTATACAACTCATACAATGTCACTATAAATTAGATGCTAGTTCGTTCTGTTAAAAGTATCTGTTAAATTGGAGATGCCTGTAGTCGCTTTGAGTTGTTATTTATTTATTTCTATGTAACTGTCATTATGTAAGCATTTCTTATTCAAATAAAATAAAAATAAAATACCTAAATGGTTACTTGAAAAGGGAGTTAAAAATTCTCAATTGCTATTTAAACAGACTATAATGATGTAAGAGGCGTTGATCTATTGTATTTATTTATTTATTTATTTATTTATTTAAACCTCTTTCCGATGGCACTCTTCTCTCTCTGTCTTTCGCTTTTTTTTTAAATCATTCTGTCTCATCTAGCGTATAAATACTCCGTAGCGTTTTTATTTTTGATTTTGTTTTAACTTTTATTAAAATCTATAGAAAAGTACAGACTTTTTGAGGCTCTTAACTTTTAGACAATATAAAAATAACTTATTAATAGAAGCTTAGATATTTAGGAAATAAAACGATTTCTAATATTATTTTTCTTCTACATTTGTAGGCATGAATACAGTATTTTTATTTATATTTAATAATATATTATTTATTTATAGGTACTTTACTTTGCTTTTTTTATAATATTTATATTATTAGATTATAATTTAATGATTAAATATATATTATTATGAAGTTCCGCACCTTGCGTCGTAAAATACTAAACTCTTTCTACAAATGGTTGGCGTCACCTTGGAACAGCACATTGTGCTATTAAGGTGATGCACAAAACTAATCCGTTGCACGTGATTATAAATTACAATAACTTACATATAACAATGTTTTTATTGCGTTATTATATAACACTACTTGTTGTTATATATCAGAGTGATGATATAAATAAATCGAATTTAGCGGAGGAAGCGACGCCTTTGGTCGGGTGTACGCTCGCGGTCATAACGCGACCGTGATATTGGCTCGAGGAGTCTGACATATTGGGCACATAAAAACGGTGCAATTCCGTTTTGTGCCCCTGAAGACGCCAGGACTTATGACCTTCGAGTCCCCGAGGCCGGATGACGGATGGTCAAATAGCGATTTCACTTTTTCCAGCATACCCTCTAAAATTGTAGCATCGGCTCTTTTTATATAATGGACGTGTACTTTTTTATTGTTTTAAATGTTTATATTAAATTTTGGAATTACTCCGAAACGGCTCAAGCGATTTAAATGATTTTCTCGCATTTGATAAGGAATTTTTCGACTGTGGTTCCATTTTAGTTTCATATGTTACGTCAAAAATTCCAAAGTCATTGTAGCAATTACGTATTTCGCGCTTACAACGTTTCTATCCCATCCGCACACGCTCAACACTAGACGCCGCCTCACGAACTAGCGCGCTTTTATGCCACTGCCCTCAGAGAATAGAATTTTAGAAAAAAACCGCGCCCTTCAAAATTGTTTGTGATTTTATTTACCTATTAGGAAGTTAAAAAACTTCGAAGGGGTTTCTTTTAATCCATTGCTATGCTATATTTCGTATTCTGGTAATTATGTGAATTCCCCAAAACCTCCTACTCCCTAATACCAACCTGGTTCCTGGATGTATTATATCTATTTTATTAAGTTTGGAAGAAACTCTCATTGGCTTTATGTATTGATTGTTTTTTATTGTATATTATTTTTGCGTCAGCTGTTGTTTCCTGAAATAAATAAATAATGAATCTTTACCACAAATACATCAAAAACATAGTCCACCAGAATAGTGACATTGCTAAATAACCTAACCTAACCTGGTTAAATTTTATTAAGTAATATATATAAATACTTAAAATGTGATAAAGAAGTAAATAATATTTAATAATAAATAAAATAATGATGAAGTGGATTACAAGATATAGGTATTAGGCAATAAAACGATGTGTGTTCCCCGTAAAAGTTTGCCGTATATATGATAACCTAAACATAAGACTAATTTCTAAGGACTTTTTAAATATAATATATGCGACGCTCCCCGCATTAGGAAATGCTATTCATGCGAGGAGCATTCATTTGTTCTTTAACTGTCAGTTATTTGTTGTTTATTTGTTCTTTAACTAGACAGATTATAGAAAACACGTAAAAAAGGTAAAAAACAACTGTAAAACAATTTACTACAAATATTTTGTGTAAGTTTATCCATCAACCTGTGAATCGCCTCATTGTTTTTGTACCTATAGTTTTATATAGTCCAATATAGTTTGTACCTATAGTGCTTTTGTTTTGTAGGAAAACACGCGTGACAAATCCTAGTAATCCTACAGCTGACAACATAACCTCAAAACGTCAGATGACGCGTCATATGTCAAAAGTTATGCGACAGTAGCGACAGATATTGTATACGCAAACCATAGCGGCGAGTAGCGAACTAATCGCGAGTGCGAATACATATTTCTAACAAAGTCGAACTTAAAAAGTAACTGAAATACTCAATTCAATTTACATAAGTCAGCTTAAAAGTTAAGTTGATCCTAACTAAGAACGACTTAAAGAAAGGACTGAAATTTCAGCCCTAAAACAAATATTCCATTGGCTTAAATCAGATTTATATATCTGACCAACAGAAGCCGCTAAGCGTGGGTGGTGTTGATTTTTAGACTGTATTTCATATGCATGTTACTGTTTATTATTACGGAATTGTAATAATGCCCACGTAGGTCCAATAATTTTAAGTCAGCGAACAGGTCATCTGAGGGATGTCTGCATGGTTTTAGGTAGATTTCATTAGGAAAGCGACTATTGCAATGGGTACTATATCATGACTTTCGAAAAATTTGACATATCTTCGTGTTTCACATTCCCTAGAACCCAAAACCACCCTCAGTTTAAAAGTTTATATATCCATCTATATCACTTTCTTGTGGATACGATAACTGCCGTAATTTTACACCAATCACTTTCAAATTGGTGCATAAAATTTAAGGGCACAAAATCTCGGTCAATAGGAATAGGGAGGGAGGGAGGAAAGTGAAAATTTGCTATAACTTAGTATATAAGATATCAAAATGATTTAATTTGTGTATATTATTCTATAGATAGATGCCTTAAAGTTATCTATGTAAGTTTTTTTTTGATACCACCAACCATTAGTCCTAGGGGTGGAAAAAAATTGTTTTTCAAAATTCAAAAAATCATACCTCTCTTAATAGGCACCAAAACAAATCAGTTCAACATGGTAATTGTAGGCCAATGATTACCCTAAAATTTTTGTTTGAAACGATTTTTGATAAGAGCAACCCTTTTTTGATAAGAGCAATCATAAAGTGGATCGCGCGGCAGCTTGCGCAATGTTTGATACAATTTGGTACAATCGAAGTTCGCCTATTTCCCACTATGATCTGGTGAAATCTACCTCCGACTTCGTGCCGAAAAAGATTTTTTTGTAACTTTTATTACTGCTTTCTGAGCAACCTCAAGGGATGTTTTTGAGGCACTTATATATTGCTTATAGCAAAGGATTAAAGTTTATCCGAGTATTGCGACTTCATTCGCGTGAAAGGTCTCAGCAAACTCTAATTGTTTTACAAAACGTAATGTTTATGAGAATAATAAAGATCTCTTAAAAAAAAATCGCTATGAAATACGGTGTGCAATGAAAAGCCACATTCACATAAACAGAACGTTTTCAAGAACCGCTTTTAAAAAAACGCGTGCACGGTGTCCGCGACGGATTATAAAATTCACAATTTTATTATCTACGTAATATTCCATAAAACTACTTTTATAAGATATTAACTTACTATAAAAGGGACACAAAAAATCACTAAATCCTAACTCACACGACACGAGAAATAAACACTCAAATGCAAGATTTAGTATGTGCAAAGTTTGCTCAGAAATAGATTGTTGAGTCCTTGTACAGTCGATTTCTCTACGAATTCCAAGCAGAACCACAAAACATGTTCTATCTGAACAAAATGCGCACAAATCCTGGATCAGTTTCCACTATTTACCGAATTTGTGATTTATTTAATTCTAACTTCTTCCCAAATTGATATATTTTTCAATAATTCAGCAAAAGTTTCTCAACGTTGTCTTAAAATACTCGTAACCACTCACCTATAATTTAATATCAACTATACATTGTTTAGTAGTAGAAAGTATTTAACCAGAATCTGACGTCTTACAGCTAGGCTCGACAGGCGTCATAGACATATTCTTCCCAGAATACACGCGCCACGCAACACCAATACAAATATTATACCAATGCATAAAACAACTACAAAATTCCTATGTTTTACTTTTCTACCGCTAAAAATCTATAACGTGTTATTCAATCAGTAAAATGAATAATACATACCCGAATGCTACAAAAATGCGAATTTTATAGGTTTTCAAAGGCGTTGGGATAGATATTTAATCTAATTTATTTATATTAAAGATAATTTATTATTTTAGGTAATTACTTAAGCACATTTCTTTAATTATTATGCAATAAATATACCGCGAGTCAGACGTATTTACTTTTAATTATTGATGGCAAGTCGGGTTACAGAAATCTGACAGTAAAAGTCATCGGATGGACTTCCATAGAAGATTAGCAAATAGTACAAAATCACTGACCTTGATGATGCTGATGTCTTTGCGTTTCTGGTGCGGCTGAAGCTGGGCTGCCACACTTCCACACCTTTAACTTTTAATCTTACTTTGAACTTTGACTTTAACCCTTTTTAATGTTCGTATTTTTTGCAACGAGGGCTGGTTACCCAGTTGCGGAGTGATCTCAAGACGACACGATTCACGATGATCAGCGTCTAGTATTCCACCGGGTGGACCCGGACCGTGCACACCAGCTCGTGCAACCGTATCGGATCGACTGGTAGCGCGCGGTTTGTTTTGGCTTCGTTCGGCTCGTGCGAAACTACCCCCAAATAATGCACATATTTGCTTTTAAGGTAAGGACAGAGCGTACATTTTATCGTAAAGGTGAAGACAAGGAGCAGGAAATTATAAGGATTTATAAAATTTCCGAACAGATATATATAAAAAACAAAGGAACGTGTTTTGTTCAATCCATTTTATTTAAATATTAACGCAAATACGTTAGCTAAAATATTTTTTCGGTGACAGATGCCAAAATCGCACGCTTTCGATGCGCCGTCGCCGTGCACGCGCCCGAGCGGCGATACAATACTCTTTGATGATCCGCGCGGCGGGACGGGGCCTGTTTATTTGTCCGCGAGACATTGTCGGTCTGACGGAACGGACGAGAAATCCGTCTGTCCGTCCGTCTGTCCGTCCGTCCGTCCGCGAGGGCCGACGTGCCGTAAACAATACGCCGCTGCGCATACGCAGTTCGGATGCATCTCACGAAATTCGGTCGGACACGAGAATTGGATGGATCATAAAATGATGAAGCAATCGTGCAGTGTGGTCCCGCACTGCGCTCTTCCGTCCGAGTCGACCGTAAGCCACAATATGACCGACATTGCAGTCGTTCTTAGTTAAGTTCGACTTTGTAAAGAATATGTTTTCGCACTCGTGATTAGTTCGCTACTCGCCGCTATGGTTTGCGTATACAATATCTGTCGCCACTGTCGCATCACTTTTGACATATGACGCGTCATCTGACAGTTTGAGGTTATGTTGTCAGCTGTAGGATTACTAGGATTTTGTCACGCGTGTTTGCTTAAATCCAAGATCTTCAAATAGGCAAATTCAGACAATTTTAATTAATTAGAAATAATAAAAACAAGCACGAAACGAGAATCACAGATTACACACACTCACACACAGGTCTCGGCTATTGTAGCTCTGTTAATGTATTGAAATCGTTCTCTCTTCGTATGTATTGTAAACTACCATGTGAATCTTTAAATTTCTTTTAAAATGAAATAAACAGATTATAATGGACCGTTTGGAGTCTGGCCTGCGGGATAATAGTAATAACTCGAGGGTTTGTTAGAAGGTTTATTATTTGATCCTCTTACTACATAAATACTCCGATATACAATATAATGCTTGACTCCATGATGTGCGGACGCGAACCGGCGTGATGACTGAGGACGAGTGGGTACTGGCGGCGCGCGAACTTGGTTGAAAAGGCGCTACACTAGCGGGCGACCTCCGTTCTTATAGACTGTCGTCTTGCGTCGGAGGGGAAACCCTCTTCCTCAGCCCGGGTGCATTCGGTCGACGGCCTTCGTACCTGTGGTCTGATGTAGTCGTCAGCGGAAACCTGGTGCGGCCGTCCGGTGAACTCGTGACCCCCACAAGATAAATAAAAAAAAATCATAAGTTTATTCTATCTTACGCCGCTCTGTAATATTATTGTTAGCGTTTTAAAGTACATAGTTAATCACAGCAATGGTTTAGTTCTTCAAATACATAGCAAAGCGAGTTGGGTAATGTTTTCAATAAATCGAAATATTTAATTAATTTCGTATGCTCATTCATAAATTATCCCACAAATCAAAGGTGTTTCATTGAGACCAGCGTAAATAATTTGAGTAGGGTGAAGTGGAAAGAAGCATTTGGGAGGAGAGTGGAAAGTGGTAAGTTGATATGTTAGGATATAGTAAGACAAGGACTCATCGTAAAGTAATATAGGTAATTAATGATTCTAAAAAGAAAACGTGGCATATAGTTCTAAACAATATCGCTAAGATGCTTTGGAAGTTTTTATTATACTCGAATTCTATTAAGCACGGCAATCTGTGCCCAAATTGAATTACATTTAGGCAAATGAAATAGGTTTATAAACTTCCAAATTTATAAGTAATATTTGATACGATATAACAAAATGAATGGCATAATTAAAAATTTTAAAATCGTTTTATTTATTTTGTATTTTTTGTTGTAACCCAGGAATTCTGCAATCAAAGACTAGTTCTGTTAATTGTATCAAATGCATTTTACACTAAAAACTATATATAAACTGTTTTTGGTGTACAATGTATCGCGATGTTTGTATGTAGTAAAATATAATTTTACTTTTCCCACGCGAACCGCGAACATTCGCCGGCGCTAAAACGCAACAGCCAAGCATGTTTACAGAATTCCAGCCAAACATTATCGAACATATTTCTGCGTTTAGAGTTATGCGCGCTCTTTTTCCCAGAAAATTTATCAGGAAAATTAGGGAAAGCACCTCTGATTACTAATTACGATCTTGTCAAGTGGTCGATAAAGTCATTTTTGTGCATAAGAAAACGTTTCAAGAAACATTAAAAAAGAACTATATACCGAAACTTATCCCTTTTAACACATTCATAACTTTTATCCTCCATTTATTGGGCATTCTGTATAGTTAAAATCATTACCCCTTTTCCCCGAAACAATTTCTTTCGTAATATTACTAATACGTGTAGTTCATATTATCGAAATTATAATAAATTAAAACCAATTAAAGATTATGGTTTTATTGTCACCAAATTATAGTTAAAGCCTTTTACGAATAGGTAACGGTGGAGTCTAAAAAAAACAACATTATAAATAAGTATTATTATATTAAATATTTATTTATTTAAAATATATGAAGCTGGTTTAATTTCTATGATAAATTATGTAAAGACATAGATAATAAAATAAATATTCAACACGCGAGCTACATTACACTTAACTTTTCTATATTTTAGACCCTTCATTTTCCTTTCAATTACTATTTTTCCTAAGGCTCTAATGCCATTTATAAGAGAGCAATTCAACTAAAAAAGAAATATTAGCAGTTTATCATTTATTAGATTTCTCAGAAATAGAATTGAATTTTAAAAATCTGCCTTTACTATGTTGAAGATATAAGATCAAGGTATCTAAACCTATTTTTTTGTGATTAAATATCCAATGGTTATCAAATCCCAGCCCTATGGCTGGGATTTTGATTCATTTAGAGCCTTTTTTCTATATAAAAAGGCTCTAAATGAATCAAAATGAATATTTATTCTTTACTTCACCTTAATATGTAGGCTATCTTCTGGGGGTAAAGGAAAAAATCCGTCTAAATACCACGGGTACACAGTTCAAATGTTGTGAGGGCAGCTTACAATGGTTCGAGTATTTTACTTATGATCGTGGTATTGCTATAATATAAATAATAATAAATATTGGTAATCAATAAAAAATAAGTAAAATAGTAAAATAATATCGATAATTACTCGTCGCCATGGCAACAGCACTGATCAACAGCTAAACTTCAAACGGATTACATCATCCTATCTCTGCCTGTCTGAAAATTAGGTTTTCACGGCTAAACCGCTGAACGAATTTTGATGAAATTTGGTATAGAGATAGCCTGAACCCTGGGGAAGGACATAGGCTACTCATGTTAGATTCATGTATAAGAAGCTATGTATAAGAGTTGAATTTTTGCGACTAGATTGATGCTCTTGAAAAATAACTATAGCCGTTTAAATCACATCGGAGGCTGGTCGGATAATATAGAGATAAAACACTAAAGTCATCTTATTTTTAGTACTTAAGAATAAATTTAAAAGTTCGTATGTTTTTTTATTTAAAATCTACTCAGACCTAAATAATAACCCACTGTCGCCTCTATGGCCCTCTAAAACGAATGGGTTAAAAGTGCCGCAGGCACAAGTGGAGGCAGGAAATGAAGTAACCTATAGCTTCTGACTAAATAATTTACTACTACTAAACAATGTATAGAAGCAGTTGATATTATATGATAGCTGCAGTACCATAACCATAACCATTCTTGTTTTTTTTTTAATTTAATGCCAATTTAAAAAGGGGAATGTAAGATTGTATGGGGATTATTAAGGTAACGCGCTAGGAAGGTGTTTTTGGGTATTTTGGAAAGCTCTGGGAATTTCTAGGTAAACGCAATTTTTTTAGCTGCCTACAGGACCTAGCTACCAACCCGGGGTTAAGCCCTGGGTTAAACGTAGATAAACGTTATCATATTTATAGATTAAATGCACTGTTACCTATCTGTAACAGTAGGGTAATATGGAGGTTTAACTACACAAAAAAATAATCGGGTTTATAGTTTAATCTGTATACCAGTTTTGAGCATCGCCTATCCAACCGTACGGGACTTTTTTTTATAATTCCCACATATAAATATACTTTCCCCTCCTCGTTGCCACTTGAGGAGGAACGCGGAGTGGCTTTTCAGAGAAATGTACAGAAATGCAACGGCGCTTTTCTCATCTAAGTAGCGGTAAGCAGCGAGCGACCTCTCGGATTGCGGAATAAACACTCGAACTGAATAGCGAGATGCCTTCCCGTGGCCGCGGGCGTTCGTTGTGTTTGCCAGGGCCGCATGAGGGATGCGAATTTGTCGCGACGACTTATCCATACATTTAAAACTCTCCGCCGAAAAGTGATAAACCTTTGAAAAAACTCCCTTTCGGCACGCCGGAAGGCGGAGGTAGATTACACCGGATCAAAGTAAGAAATGGGCGAATTCCAATCGTATGAACTCGTATCAAACATCGCGCGGACTGCCTCGCGATTCACTCCCCCGTACCCTGTACCCTTATGGGTTGCTCATATTAAAAATTGTTTTAAACAAAAAATATAGGGAAATTTAACAGATTTGAGTGTGCCTATTGAGAACGGTATGTTTTTTCCCTCTCCTAGTACCAATGGTTGATATATAAATATCTAAAGAATAATGAATCCAATCTAATTTACGTATTATTATTTATATATACTGCGCTCTCAAGTACAGGACCTCTTTAGAACCTTTTTAAATATGCTATCCAGTACTTTAACAAAAAAATATTCAAAATTTTTCAATATTGTCAAAGATTGTGTCATTTATCTTTTCAGGCGATTTGCCGCTATTAAAAAACTATCATCAAATATAAGTCAAATAACTTTACAACTCAACCATACAAGTATATAGTATTATATATATAATAATAATAATAATTATTATTATTTATTATTATTTATATATTATCAAAGATCTTTTAAAACATAATAAAGATCGTTGTATATTAGGTATTATTGCATACAATTTAGTTCAAATAATTGAATTGTATGTTGCGCAGTGAGATATTATAGTTATGCTTATAAGAACGATGCTTCTAGTAAAGTCTACCTTAGTACGGGAATTGCCTAGTTAGGTAGTACTTTGCATAATGTGAAATTAATGTTATGTTACTGTCAAAAATAAATAAAATAAAATATTAAATTTAAATGAATTCGATATATTCGATAAAAAAGTTTTATCAAAATTTCACTATTTCGAACACCCATTAGCGAACTTGACCGAGGTTTAGTGACCTTAAATTTTATGTATCAATTTAAAAGTGATTGGTTTAAAATTACTACAGATATCGTGTCCATAAGAAAGTAATGTAGATAGATATTTAAACTTTTAAACTGAGGGTGGTTTTGGGTTTTAGGGGATGTGAAACGCGAAAATATGTCGAATTTTCCGGTACTTATGACACCACCCATGCATTGGGTAGTTTTTCTAATGAAATCTACCTAAACTATAACATTTTTATTAAAACTACATAACATATTTAGCCCTCCGCAGTCCGCCATTGCGCGTACGGTAATTTCGTGATGTTTCCGCGGCCAATTAGGGAGCACTTTACAACCCCTGCGCCCTCGGCTCGGCGAATGAATGCGATTTATCCATTCAAGGGTTAAAACAATACACACTCCGCGAACCGACTGCGTACACCCTAATTGTGAACTTCGCATAATAAGCATTTTGAGGAGTGTACAAATATAGGCACATATCACCATAGAAACGTGTTCATAATGTCCATGAAAGGAAGAATGAAAAAAAAAATCGAGCTCTAAGTTCAGTAGAATCATAATTTTGAATCATAAATTGATAAATCGCTCAAAACAAACTAACAAAACTTTTTCGTAACTTGTGCCAAACAATCTCGTAAATGCAGCATTCAAACGGCAATACTGTTTTGTTATGTCAACCAATCCAAGATCCAAGTAGGCTCGCACATATATATCTACCACAGTTCAGTTAGGTGTACCAAACGTTAATTTAGCCTACTGAAAACTCTAATAAAGGTAACTAAATAGTCTGTTAAGGTTGCAAGACTCGTTTGTTTGCGCGTACAAACTACTTTAACCAGGATCGAACTGTAGGCACGAAAAAACGTTTAGCTGTCACTATATTTAATATTTATTTAATTTATAGAAAATTCTTTAAAATATCTACAGGGATTTCTTGTAGAGCGTACATGATTTTTTTCTCATAGTTCGTCTCATAGTTCATAGTTTCTCTTGAAAAACAACCATAAGCGTTTAGATCACATCGGAGGCTGGTCGGATAATATAGATACATTAAAGTCAACGTATTTTTTTTTTTGTACTAATTAACAAAACATTGACAGTTGATTGAGCGCTCGAATTTCAAAAATACGGCAGCACGGCTGCTGGAAACTTGAGGACGCATTATTTGTTACTGGCCAGTTAAAGCTAATACAAGATCATCTATGTGCGCAAATAGAAACATGTAAAAGAATACAAGATACAAGAAAATTTATTTCCATTAACAAACAAGTTGTACAGGAATCGTCACTTTGTAATAATTATTTAAATTCATATATTTATCCATATAGCAAATGTGTATAAACTATTTATTATTATAATATAGTAGTACAAGTCGAAAGAAGGATTTATTTATTTATTTTTTATGAGAAATGCTTACAGCTATACATAATGACAGTTACATAGAAATAGATAAATATCAACTTAAGCCGACTACAGGTATTTCATTTCATTCATAATTTATAGTGATAACATTGTATGAGTGTTTTAATCTGTGAATCTAATAGGGTGTGGAATGTAAGAGTGTGGTAATGTGTATGTATAACATACACATTATAGGAAGTCGTTATTACATAACAATCATTAACTGAAAATACTGAAGGAAGCTAGCGCAACAGACTATTTAAATAACAAATACAATTATTATAGAAAATTAATTTACAGCAAGAACTTTGAGACCAAAAGTTATGTTAAAGTGTTATGTATAGTTAATTAATAGTCCTTGAAGTGGTATAGCGATATCTGAATAAGGTAGTTTTTTACGACTTTCCTGAAACATTTTAGGTTATTTATTGTTTTAAATTTCTCGGGCAGTATAGACTGCCCGAGGAATTTAGTATTAATATTAATATTAATATTTAGTATTAATAGGAATAATAATAGGAGTAATAGGAATAATAGTATTAATAGGAATTTAGTATTAATAGTAATTTAGTATTTAATAGTAAAATACTCATGTTCAGTGAAATCCCATTTCCACGTAATAATTATTATAAATTATACATTTTACTCGTATGTGCGTGTTTTTTCAATGATAGTCGCGCGTTAAAATTAAAAAAAAAACCAAAATGATGTTTTTTTTTATTTTAATTTACTCAGACCTAAAAAATAATCCACTGTCGCCTCTATGGCCATCCAAAATGCACAACGAATGGGAAACTGCAGGAAGATGACGCCTGTAGGACCTAGCTGTAAGACGTCAAGTTTTGGTTAAATAATTTACCACTACTAAACAATGTATAGAAGCAGTTGATATTATATGTGCCATAACCATTCTTGTTTTTCCTAATATTCGAATAACTTAATATTATTTTTTATTTATTACTACCTTACACAAGACTGAAACTGACATGGGATTACCCTCGAGAAATTCCCTCGAAACCACTATGGAGTAATGAATGAACATGCATTTAAAAAAACATATATAGAATTGAACCTTTTTTTTTTAAAAGCCTGTTAAAAAGGTTTGAAATTCCTTGCATTTAAATCGTCAAATATAATTTCAACGTTTAACTGATTAAAGTTTGAGATCTCGTTTAATTTCTTGTAATATTTTGTTTATAATAACAATTGTACAAAAAATGATGTATCTTACGTTTTTCGAGTTGATTTGTTTCAAATGTCTTTCCAAAATGTTTACCTAATACATTCTTAGTGTTTCTTATCTTAAGTGCTTATTTTTTTATAACTGTGGCACTCGATATTTTTATCTGTAGGTATACTAAATTAAGACCTCCTATGACCAACCGAATATACTTGTGAAGGGCCGAAAATATTACCAAGGATGTTAATGATTTGGACCATTTTGGTCGATAATCCTAAAAAAAATCCCGCAAATATCCGAATAACTCGGAAATTAATTGAAATAATGCCGGTTTTGGATCTGGGGAAAAGAAGAGGATGTAATTATAATGTCTCACAACTTGAAATGGGAAGAGCATATTACAGAAATAGTCAAGAAATCAAACTCCTCATGGTGCCTTATTACTAAAGCCTTCCAGCACATGCTATAGCCCCCCACAGCTATTCCTGAATATATATAAAACGTATGTGAGACCAATATTGGAGTTTGGATTTCATGTGTGGAGCCCATACTTTCAGAAGGACCATTGACATGTTAGAAAGGGTACAAAGTAGAGCTACGAAAATACCTACTGGCCTAAAGAGTAAAGAGTAAAGCCTATGAGGAGAGACTAAAAATTATTAATCTAGTAACATTAAAAGAGAGGCGAGATAGAGGGGACCTCATTGAGACATACAAAGTATTAAAGCCTCACTATTCACCTTTGATAAAAACACCCAACTGCGTGAGCACTGTATGAAGTTAGATGGGACGTCCTTCTCAAGCAACCCCAGGAAGAACTTCATCAGCGACAGAGTCGTGGAAGCATGGAATGGATTACCAGAAAGTGTCATACAATCAAAGACAGTCAACCAATTTAAAAACAATCTAGACGAACATATAAGAAAAATAAAAACAAAAAAAAAATAAGAAATAGGCTTATCAGCTATGCTGCTTGCCTATTACGAAATAATAATAATAATTACCTTACTGACAACGTTAAATTTAAAAAAATCAGAAAAGATATGAATATTAATTATAAACCATCTGCGTAGGTTAGGTTAGGGCCGAGCGGAACAAAGCGTCTGTCGCTGTCCCTTTCTAGGTTAGGTTGGCAGCGCCGCCGCGGTGACATTTCCTTTCATCTGTCAATTATTTTGAAATTCGAATTGAAAAGCGCGTCGCCCGCCGCCGCTCGGCCAATCGGCGCGCGGCGACCCGCCGCGGCGCGCTCTGATTGGCCGGCTGCCAATTAGGTCGACCTTCCCTTTATGTCACACGCCAAACGTGACATCTCCATTGCTGTAGTTTTTTTATGGTTGTAGGTAGAATTGCATTGAAATGGAATAAAGTTAGATATTATGTTCGTAGCATAGGTGGTGAAAATTATATCCGTTTTAGGTTAGGTTAGAGTTTTTATTACAATTTTTTTATTTCATTTGGTTAGTGTGTGTTTTTCTCACTTTTTATAAAAATGTTTTTATTTACAGAATACAGAACAAAATTTCGAAGAAATGTCGCCTTTCATTTTTAAAAAATAAATTATTCACATTTATTATTTGCTGTCACTTTGACAGCTTTGTCGCAATTTATGGTCAGTGGGAATGTTTACACTTTTTTAAGCCAGAGACAAATAAATAACATTTGGTTTCAAGCTATGCATCTATAGTCATTTTAACCACTGTAAATAGGATCTTAGCGCCAGGAAATTATAAAAATAAATGCAAGAAAATTAAAGGTCTTTTCAAAACAGTATAAAAATATAAACGAAAAAAGATTAATTTACTATAGCAATTTTTGTTTATTTCTAACTATTGTTTTACAGTTTTTTTTAAAAATATGATCTATATTTAAGTTAAAAAATATGCGTTTGATTTTTGGTGTAGTGTTCTGGTATGTGCATTTTATTTTTAGGTTATTTCTAACTGTCTTTAAATGCAGTGTCTTTGTAAACATATTCCTTCTTTGTAGGTTCCGCCATAAAATAATATTCCGCGGGCAATTCACCTGAATAGCGGCCATTTTGTTATTTGATCTTTCGAAGGGCTGAGTTCGCTTTGACGCGAAGGTTGATTCAGATCATTTCTATGCGCGTTTAAGAAAAGCATTCCACCTCTCAACTAACGACTGTTTGTCTCCCTCTCACACCAATGCAATCTTACACCATTGCATATAAAACGTTGATAAATGAAAGGGGCACTCTCCCATATTCTTTATACTCTCCCATTTAGTTTAAGCTTAGTTCAATATTTATTTTATATATTTGTGTATAATAACTATGTATTATAGCATCGATCAGATGATGGAAGTGGACCATTAAGCAAATAAACCCAAACTGCTTCCCTTAGTACAGATTCGTCTAGTTAGGGAGGCAGGAAACATCTGTAAAATGTAAGAGTCGCTTGTTGACTATAGTTTTCATTTATTTTGTACGCGTCTGTGAATTCAATGGGATGATTTAACGTTGAAATAAAATGAAATATTCATTCAATTAATTAATGTCAGTAACTAATTGAATATTACTCCCCCCCTTGTCACCCTTACAGTACCTGCTAAAAATAGACCCTCACAACTAACGGAGTGCCTCCAGCCCCAAAAGTCCCTCAAATGTTTACACATCAAAAGCGTTTGGCTGTAAGGTGAATACTTTGTATCCGCAGGAACCTGGCCATCATAACCCCGAACGTGGGCGGCAACTCCTCGCTGGACCTGATCTCCCCGACGCACCGGGACAACTGCCACCGGCTGGAGTACCTCGTTGAGAAACAGAAGCAGATGTGCCTCATGTCCGACAGAATATTAACGGTATTAAAGTCGTTCTTAGTTAGGATCAACCCAACCTTTAAGCATGACCTAAATTGAATTGTGTATTTTTAAGTTCGACTTTGTTAAGAATATGTTTTCGCACTCGAGATTAGATCGCTGCTCGCAGCTATGGTTTGTCGCCACTGTCGCATCACTTTTGAGGTTATGTTGTCAGCTGAAGGATTTCTAGGATTTAGTTATGTTTGCTTGAATCCGCGGGTTATCAAATTAAATTTAACGTTAGACGCCAGTCTCATTTTGCTTTGTGCGGAAAATCAAATAAATATTACTACTGGGATCACATTTCATGCTTTTTGAATTTTGACCCGTTTTTGAAAGCATTGCTCTTAGGCGAATGTTCAGAATAATGTTAATGGCATTACTGAATGGAATTAGTTGTATAATATTTAGACTATAACGCACCATTTTATATGAATTACCGAAACAAAAAGATGGTCACTCTTGAACAGATTAAGGTCTAGTTAGGTAACCATCAACCCTTATGGAGGATAAATATTATAATGTTCATATTGTGTTTTAAAATACTTCCTCTGTATAGTATAATTAAATAAGAGAAATTTGAATTAGGGTAAAACGGTGAATGTATAATTGTCATCCCTCTGTCCCCCAGATAATAACTCGTGGTGCGAGGCAGGGCATCGAGGAGTGCCAGCATCAGTTCAGGAACAGCCGGTGGAATTGCAGTACCGTCGACAACTCGCCCAACGTCTTTGGGGGTGTACTGTCATTCAGTAAGTAACTTTAACTAATTATTATTAATATCCGCACTCGCAAAGGTGAAACCTATCCTAGCGGCATATTGGAGCGGTGAAATGCAAACTTCAAGTAAATAATTATTTTCTTAAATAAACAAAAAGCGCGCGAAAAAATTTAACCTTTTTTTATCATTTCGAATTTTACAATTCTTCGTCTTGATTTTTTATGTAGATTCGATTAAAATGTTTAAATCGGTGGTGAAATCATTGAGATCTGACATCACAAACATTTCGCTATTGGAGTCGATTCATGGGTCCCTGATGATGGTGTAGTCGACCATCCATATCTTGGGGTTGGTGTTGAACCGTGTATAGAAACTGGGCCCTATACATGGTTCTAGAACTGCTCTTCTCGAGATGCCATGTATGAGTTGAAATTCTTCAACTCACTTCCAATATTACAAACAATATTTGAAAAAAATAAATAAGCGATGGCCTCTCATTGACAGATCAAATTCTCAAGAACTAATGATAGATATCTTACATAATAGTAGGTAAAAATTGACGTCGTCAGGAGCATGCGAGCACGTGCTGTCTCGCTCGCACACTCGACCGATTTGATGGTCTATACAAAAACGTGTTTTGTGCACTCGAGCGAGCTACTCGGCCGAGTTTATCTGAAAGTTCCAACTTTTTCCTACTCATAATATTATATATTCAATTCTAGCTTTATTACATATATCATACCATACGATTATATATTTTATAAATAATTATTATTCTTCTCTACATACGTTTATAATAAATATTAATAAAATACAGTGCCTGCACATATATTATTGTAATTTGAATCACGCGCAATAGATTAGTTTTGGGCATCACCTTAATAGCACAATGTGCTGTTCCAAGGAGACGCCAATCATTTAAGCTACGGGACTGCTTAATAAACCTATAAATATATAATATTATTATTATAATATAAATAAAGTAAATAATCTATAGAGAAATATATAAAAATAAAATTTATTTATTTATACAAATCTATATAAAAACATTTACACAATTAACTTTAGTACATAATACTAACGCATTTTTTGCATTTTTTATTATTTTTTTTTTTTTTTTATAAAAATAATTGTTATGACCTATTGTTGTTGTTGTTGTTGTTATTTCATATCAACTTTGCGTCAGTATTTCTCATATCATGAATGTAGATAATTTGAATGAGGTTAAGTATCATGCTTTGAAAGTTGCTCAACTTACATCCAACTTTGAGTTTTTAGATGATTGTCTCAGAGTTGGACTAACACCTAAAGGTTTATTTCCCAAATATCCCTTCGCGGCTATAACACCGAGGTTACATACCCCTTTTAAGAACCTACAGATTAAGCATGCCTTTGAAATTACCAATTTATTACATCAAAATTACAAGATTTTAGTTGAGGAACACTTTTTTGAAGTCATTTGTGGAATGTGTAAAGCGGTCTTCAAGCCGACTTTCCGCTTTACCCGTTCCAATTCACGCGAGAACTCACGGCAGGGATTTTGAAGTCTTTGCCCGCAGATTTGTGTTTTGGTCGCTTGCAGATCTGCAGGTCTAAATAGACAAAATTAAACTAACTTAAAAGCATTTAACGTGTGATGCTTGATATATTCTTTTAAGAAACTAGTTTCATTTCATAATACTGATCGATTTATCTAGCAAAACTGCAATTATATAATAATAATTGTAGTGGCTGGATATATTTGTCTTTTAGTTGAAAATGCGATTTTCGAATTTATAAAGGTTGCATTTTAAACGTCATTTTTCATATATTTTCTGACGACGTCGAATGGCGAAAGCTTAAAAATAAAAATCAACAAATCTATATAATTAACATATATAAATATATATACAGGTTTCCCAAGATCATTCCCGTAAATTTAAAGGGGTGTATATGTTCCCTGTTACGAGTAAGAAATTATATAAAAAAGTGCAAAAATATTTGATACACAAATTAATTATTTTTTAAACTACATTTGTGTAAAACAATAATAATATTACGGCAGCGTTCGCCAGGCATACTAAACCCGCTGAAAACACGTCGGGCGCCACATCGTGAATGCAACTCAAACTCGTTTTACACAAATATATAGAAACTTCAACATTTTTTTTCTCGAATACCATAATGAATTTTGATATAGTTTCTTAACAAATAACACTAGGAATCGTAGGACCTACTGGCTGTTTTTTTTTATTGGGATTGACCTTGGGACATCCTGTATATATGTTTTATTATTTAAATACAATAGAAACACTAAACTATTATACATACATCAACGCCTCTAACATCATTTAAGCCTGTTTAAATAACATTTCACAATTTTTAACTCCCTTTTCCAGTAACCATTTTTATATTTAATTTTTATATTTTTAAGGTGATTTATTTCTTTGAGTATTAAATTATAAAATTTTGGTGCTAAAAAGCTAAAATATTTTTGAGCAAAGTAGTCTTCATTTTAGGGACACCAGACCCTTTATAGAGGATCTAGTCTTTCTTTCGTCGTTACCTTCTTTAGTATTTAGTTTGTATAATTTGTCGGTATATAAAATTGAGACTTGTGTAAAAATATGACGTTTAGTATATTATAGTTATAGTTTATTAAAATTTACCATCTCATAAAGGAAAGAATGCCACAACCAGAACAGGTATCCCCTACTTAAAAGGATTCTATTGTTAGAATTAAGTTCTTAAAAATAACAACATGCATGTAAATACAATGCTTTAAATAAAAATAAATTAAGTTACGGTATTAATTATAATTTTGATCGCTTTGTGGCCAATTTCAATTAAAAAACTCGACGCTTTTCGCCCAACAAAAGAAGATTTGCAATTTCTTTAATTCAAACCACGCGCGACCGTTAGAGAGTGCACAAGCGCCGTTATTGGTTGTGAAAAAATCATTCTTTCACGCGTTCGTGTGATTATTTTTTTTCGTATAGAGTGTGCTATTTATGTAATTTAAATTTAAAAAATACAACCCTAAGGTTGTTATTGATAAAAAAAATATTTGCTAAAACATCTTCTGATTAAAAATCATACCACATTTCTAATTAAAAATTACAAGTCTTCTTACCCAAGTTTTGTGGTATGGTATGGTTTTATTTATAGCGATGTCTTTTAATGTGTGGTCCTTAATTAAGACCATATTTATTTATGATAGATTTACACCGCAAGCCTTTTTGATTAAAAACTCGCTGATGGATGGATGGAAAATTATTTACTATAAATAAATTTTGTAATACTGGCGACCATTTATAACATCATTACGATTTGGGCATTTCCAAATGCGGATATTCCATTAACGTATATATTATACAAAGTGTGTTTTTTGTTATTACAAAATTACAAAAATCGAAATACAAATTGTTTGTACTTCTAAATAGCTTTCAAAATGTGTGTAAAGCGATCAGGAAATAGTACAGAACAAAAATATCACGCTATTAAAGTGATCGTGGTGCTCTCTATCGGACGATAGCCACACTGCTTCTATGCGTTTAAATGTTTTTTTCGTAACATAACCTTAAATCTGTTTTTAAACTAGCCTCTAATTTATTTAGACCCTCTAGAACTCCTTTAGGAAGGATTTAAAAATATATATATTAAACCGATTTGTTTACTGAGGTCCTAACTATATGAAACGGCTTAATGTTTAAAAAAACTATAAAAAGAATTACATCTTATTAATATTAATTAATTTATATTGTTTAATATAACATCGTTTAATTCGTTATAAATACAGAAATATCGTAATTAAAGCTACTATTATCTCTTACCTTCCTAACTGACAAAGAGCATAAAAAATAATATCATTGTATATTCGTCATTGTAGCAATAATTGAGCCTCGCATACGCACACGCTTGCCGTGAGTCTCCGCCTCGTGAAATGGCATGTTTTTATGCCGATTCCAAATTATTTTCACGCGTCCGACGCTAATTATTGACGAGTTTCATTTTAATTTTAATTTCTTGAGCCTGCGACGAACGCAATCGACGCAAGGTTCGTTCACTCGCCGCAGAGCAAACATGTCGCTTCGATAAAATGGTCGAACTCAAACAAAATAATCGAGCCGAGCGTATTTAAGGACAAACAACATGAGCCAACAGCCAACAGCCAATAGCCAAAGCCGAAGACTTATCGCGCGTTTATTCTCCGTCGAGCGCAACGCAACGCCTTCCTAGAAAAATGCTATCGCGCGCGACGACGCCTCCATCGGGCGGCGAGTAGACAAACTTCAAATCAATGAACGGCGCCGATAAGACATTTATTATTTATTTATTTATTTATTTATTTTCTAAAATGGTGTTAAGTTATAATGATCTGAAAGAATGTCATGATATCATTAAATGTTTTTTGATTTAAAAAATAACCCATTGTCGCCAAAATGCACAATGAATAATGCTCTGTTCTCGCCGATTAAACGCAATCAATTAACATTAATTGTTTTGACACTGTTCGCTAAGAAGCAAATTCGCAAAGAAGTTAAAAGCATAATTTAATTATATAAGTTTAGTTTCTATCCTAGTTTTTAGTGTTATATTATATAGAAATCTTTGATTAGTTTTACGAATACTTTTTTAGAATTTAAATTTATCATTAATACCAATTGTTTGTAAAACCGTTGATTTCTCTTAATAAAGAATAAAGAATGGGCTAAAAGTGCCGCAGGCACAGCGAAGATAGAAAATGAAGCAACCCATCGCAAGTTGAAAACAATGTATAGAAGCAGTTCATATTATATGGTAGCTACAACAACCAAATGAGACGCTCATGCCACGGCACAATAAACTTGCTCATGTTTGCTAGCGTTTTGGAATAAAGAAGGTATTTAAGTGAACCTAACCGCAGTTTTAATTTTTGTAAGGAACTTTATTGTACTTTTAACTTTATGTCATATTTATGTTCACAACTCCTTGAGAGGCTACGTCCATAGAAATTCAACAGTCAAAACATGTCTTAGAAATAGCGACGATATGCATACCTACCTATATACACGTACGTGTCTACTAAATGATGTCGTTAAGTACAAGCACACAGGTGTCGTCATAAACATCATGCCCGAAGACCATTCCCGATAAAAAATCCAGCTAATTGGTACCACGATTTTAAACATGATTTGTATTGAGGTCGTGTCAAAATTGAATATGGTGTCCGAGAAATATTACGTGAAAATAAACCGTTGCTTGTCATTTATCCGCGCAGATGAATGACCTCTATCGGTAAAACAAGATACAATTTCTTACTCGTAATAGGGAACATAAACACCCCCTTAAGTCTTAGGGAATGGTCTTGGGAAAGCCTGTATATATGTGCGAGCGATCGCTTACTATAATAAGAACACGTTGGCTGTGAACTGTATAATCGACTAAACCTATTGCTGCCAATCGACCGTAATTTGAATGCTCGACGGTGACTATTGTGAAACATAACATCTCAATGGCCATGAGCCACTGTGGTTTTTTTTTAAATATTTTTAATTTTCATCAAAATATCAAATGACACTGGCCCTCGGACTGTGGTATTTGATTGTATGGACATTTGATTGAAAATAAAGAACTTCGCAGATAGCCGCGAGTCAGCCTTTGTGCACGCTGTATCCTCGGCGTCCGTGGCGCACTCCGTTGCGCGCGCATGTTCTAGGGGGGAACTCAACGAGTGCGCCTGCGACGGACGCGTCCGGAGGCGATCCGCCAAGAACTGGCAATGGGGAGGATGCTCAGAGGTACCTGAAATACATCTTTTTTTATAATAATACATTTGTCATTCCAGAAAAAAAAATACATTTATGTACATTATGTCAACTCAGCAATGCCCGTATATAAGGTAGACGTATTGTACTGTGTTAATAGTTTTTATAATTTCTTACTCATAATAGGGAACACAAACACCCCATTAAGTCTTCGGGAAGGGTTTTTGTTCACCCTGTATAAAAACTCGATTAGATTTAAGTACCTAAAATTATTACCTATTACCAACGTGGACGTTCATTTGAGTTTTATTTAACCCCGTTGCCACAAATGACGTATTGAAGTACGGCAATTTTTTTTCATATGGTTCGGAATTAAGGAGTTAGTCCTATTCTAATTTAGTTACATTATATCTAGTGTAAGGTAGGAAAAATAAATGAAAAACTAAATTTTCCATCTAGAATTTTTAATATCGAATAGTTTAATGTTAATACGATTAGTTAGAAAAAAATACAAGTAGGTTACCTAAATATTATTTTTTTTAATATAAACAAAACAACTTCAAAATAAATCTAAAGAAATAATGGGACATAGTTTATACTGAAGTTGTTTGCAATGTGTTTCGATACCGACTTCAACGTTTTGGTGGATCGTTTTTTTTTATTGTTTATTAAACATAAAAACTTATTGTAATATTCTTACATTTTTTGGCTTTAGGTTTATTTTGAAGATTGTCATTCTTTTCTAAAAATTTACCAGAAATACACTAGACGCCAGAAATCGACGCACTCACCCAAAATGCTATCATAACGTTTAATTTTGGGCATTTTTCAGGACATCCGGTACGGGGAAGTTTTCAGCAGGGACTTTGTGGATTCGAGGGAAGACAAAACTTCCGACACCGGAGTTATAAACCTTCACAACAACGAAGCTGGTAGAAGGGTAAGTTATCTTCGAGCAAGAGTCATTATCGGGATAAGTTGAAACAAAACAAAACATGCTCCCATTGGTTTCTAGGTTGCTCAACTTGTAAAAAGAAATTGTCAACCACACTTTAGTAACTAATGTAGATATGTAGATAAAAAAATGTCAATATATTCTATAGGTTGAAATCGCAAATCGTTTACGAATGAGGTAGACGATAAGGTAGTCACTAGCGCCATCTATGACTCGGCCAGATGGTGATAAACTGTAAAAAGTTTGGTATTTTGTCTATCTGACGTCTATTTAATAATCTTTGGTGGTCTTTAGAAAAATGTGACGTCAAAAAAACAGCATCATCCGGGACTCGACTACTCATTTGTATATTATTGATTACATATGATATCCGATAACCCGCCATAGCTTTGCGCAGCGAGAGTCCGTATACTGAATCCCGCTTTATACTGTGCCGTAAGGGTTGCTCATATTAAAAATTGTTTTAAACAAACAAAAATTGTATGGAAATTTTAGGCATTTTGAATGGATTTGATCCTGTGTGTATGATTTTTTGAATTTTGATAAACCAATTTTTCCCACCCCTTGGACCAATGGTTGGTGATATCAAAAAAGTTTGCTTAGATAAGTTTTAGGATAAGTAGTGTTATATTCAGCGTAATTTTGATTTTTCACTTTTCGATTGTGATAGCTCACTAGTGACTTACTAAGTGATTATAATAGCAGAATCTTTACTAGCGTGTTTTATAAAATGTATTACGGATATTTAAATAAAGGAAATATACTTTTTGATAGTCGAAAAGTATTTTTTAGTTAAAAAAAACGCCATCTAGAGGCGGTTAGTAATTAGTGACTTTGTTTTAAGCTTTTCGATGATGGCCCAAATTATTGTGCATGTCCAGGCGGTGAGGTCTCGAATGCAGCGCGTCTGCAAGTGTCACGGCATGTCGGGGTCGTGCTCCATCCGTGTCTGCTGGCGACGTCTCCCGCAGATGAGGTTAGTCGGGGACGCGCTGACCGCGCGCTACGAGGGAGCCTCACACGTCAAGGTAATCGATGTATGTTGAATAAAGATATTTTCTAACAACCCACCTCTATTTCAAAGTCTGACGAGCAGCTTTTGCATTTATACAGAGTGTTTTCTTATTTACTCTTTTGATCTATATCTACAATTAAACCGATCTTATGAAAAAAAAACCGCCTTGCCCAACTCCCTCCGCACACAGGCGCGTAACTAAATAAAACAAGCATAAAATAGATTTGTATTGTAAATTATATAGATTATATTTGAATATTATTAGATATTAAGCATTTTTTTTATAGGTTTTTATACTTTTACTTTCCCAGAATCTCTTGAAATTCCATTCAATTACAATTATCCTTCTTGTCAGGTTGTGGAGAGGAAGCGTGGCAGAAATCCAAGGAAACTCCGTCCTCTTCATCCGGACATGAAGAAACCTAATAAAACTGACCTCGTCTACTTAGATGACTCTCCCGATTACTGCGAGAGAAATGAATCGTAAGTATAACTCTTTACATTCATTTTAAGGTATTTTACGTCACAAAATGATAAATCGATCTCTCGTTATAAATTTGAGAATTTATTCATTTGCATCGTAATGAAATCAACTGTCACTATAATTTTACTTCTATATATCAACAAAAATATGAGTCATAACACTGCAACTTTTGTATGGAAAAATGACTGGGTTGCATCTACTTAAATAGAGCATGCTTTATTTCCTAGAGAGTAGATTTAATACCCGTTGTCACATCAGTGCAAAGATTTGTTACTATGTAGAATACTGCCTTTGGGAAAACGCAATCCAATATCATCTATACTCTGGAGTCCATACAACATGGAGACATTCGAATAATAAGTGAGTCACCATGCCAATATTCTACAGGTCGTTCAATTTTACCCTAACACACTCAGCGTCATAGCTCGTCATGCGAATGGCCAAAGAAGTATAACTTCCACCGTCTGGTCCGACGCAGACCCAATTTTTATTTTCATTTTGGTGGCGGCTCCGAATACAGTGAACGGCTACTCTATTAGAATTTTACACATATATTTTTTATTTTTTTTTGTAGGCTAGGCATATTCGGAACACACGGTCGCGTCTGCAACCGGACCAGCGCCGGTCTGGACGGCTGCCGTCTGCTCTGCTGCGGCCGGGGCTACCAGACGCGGGTGCGGGACGTCGACGACAAGTGCAAGTGTCGCTTCGTGTGGTGTTGCAACGTGCTATGCGAGCGGTGCAGGTCAAGGCGAGAAGAACACATATGTAACTGAACTCGTTCCAACTCGGAACGTTTGCAGAACGGTGTGAAAAGCTGCCATGTCACTTTATTCTTCAAAGTCAGGGCCGGATCGAAACGAAAATCCTAGTTTTTTAGTCAATCGTGGTAATTTATATCATACAGACTTCGTTCGTTCATACTCGTATGATGAAAATATTTGTGATAGTCATATTAAATTTCACTATGCTCTACCAGAGTAGTCTCAATGATTATTTTATTCCACCCACTAGGTGATGGAACTCTATATACAGGATGTATTTAAAATGACCTTTTAGGTGGTTGATCTATGTATATAAACAATCAAACATTCATCAGAAAAAAATTGGATACATATTTGTTGCTTGAAAAACAAATTAAAAATATAACCAGTTTGTTAATAGCAGCGTCGTCGTCGCAAAAAAAGCATCACCATCCACCAGTTACATCAAGTTTAGTTGAGCGTTACGTCGTGCATAGGCAGAGTGGTCGCTTCGGCGCAATGTTCGAACTATTTCGAGAATTGATTAAAAATATATAAACATATATTTTTTTTCACAATTAAATACAGGTAGAACTTAAAATCAGCTTTATCCTTTTATAGGGTGATTTTTGACACAAAAATGAACCACCTTTGTTCAACAAGCTAACAAAAAAATCTATATAAAAATCTAAATACTCTATTGAACCTGTGGATTGTTGTGTCCCTTATTCAATTGACCTACATCACAATATCCGCACGCGGGAAACTACCCGTTGTTTAATATCATCAATGCATCTGTAGGTACGGTGCCCCGTGACGTCAATCGGTTACTGGGTCGCTACATTGCAACACCGCGCGGTCTGATATTTTGTTAGGTGACCATACTTTAAAATGGTTTTAGGACTCTTTCTTTTGTTTTTTAGACTAGTCTATTTGCTTTATTTACAAAGTTGTTGAACAAAAGTTGATCAATTTTATACCCAGAATTTTATACCCTTTAAAAGATATTGTTGACTTTAAGTTCACTCTGTATATTATTTCATGGGACCGGTTTAGTTGTCGATATAGATAAACCCCCTAAAAGGGCAAGTTGTGATTTTACATATACCTGATTAGATTCTTAACACCGTTGACAAATTTGGGGGGTTTTGGCTTTGTGGATTTTTGGTTTCGTTTACTAAGAAGTACTTTTTCGAAACTGCGATACTCAATTGTAACCTATTTCGAAATGGTTACATTTATGCGGCAAGCGTTTTCTACTACCACGTCTTCGTCTTTTTTCTTGAAACCTTATAATTGTCATGTTTCTAAACCGTCTGACATATATAACGTTCCTAAAACAATAAACACAAGTTTCTCTTTTATGAAAATAGGTTATCAATGTAGTCAAAATGCAGTAAAATGACAAATGTTTAATAAAAACGTCAAAAAATGGCCGAAAAATGGTAATTTATTTGCCTGCTCAGTTTTAATCACATATTCACAATAAAATTCAGTGATTTATAGCCATTCGCCCGGAGGTAAAGTTGTTTAACAATTTGTCATATTACTGAATTTTGATTAGTTTGATAATCCACTTTTTTTTAGAAATCCAAGTAAATTATTTATAAATTGTAACTTAAATCTCTCTAGCTGGGACTGATTTTTTAAAAATTTAATAACTTAGTGTTAAACATTAGTCATAGATTTAAGTAGCTTTTACTTATTAATAACTTTATTAAGTTTTAATTGAGATGATTATTGAGAAATGCAATTATCCAGACAACTGCTTTATTTACTGATTTTGGGCTTACACTGTCGTTTACTGACCCAGATCAGATGCGTTATAAAATGGTGGTGGTCACGCACCATGATAATGGAGATTGGGCGGTAGTTTTTGTTACTTTTAGATTTATAACCACGAAATACAGGGTGCATTTTAATAATGAGGCTCTTTAGGAATCTTGCCATTGAGAGACGGTGCCAGGAGAAAAAAACAACCGATATCATATTCTGCGACAGATGAAAAACGACAGTGGAAACCTAAAATCTCGTTATTATTATTTATTATAATAATTATTAATTACATTACATCTACACTCTTTTTAGAGAGTTTATCTTATCCAGGTCAGTATTATTGTAAACAGTTTTTAGGTATTATTGCCATGTAATATATTATTTGAAAAGATGTAAATAATGTCATGTTTTTGTAAGTGTTTTTAATTATTATATAGTTAAGTAATTTAGTAGATGCCAAAATGCTGTTTTTTTTTTGCTTTAATATCTAAAGCAAGTGTGACAAGAAATTGAAGATATGAAATATTACAGATATTTAATCATATCTCAGCCATTTGTTGGTCCCATAGAAATAGTTAATGGCATAGAAGCGCCGTAAGCGAACTACAACGGATATGACAAAATCATGACATGAGTGTCAGTTGAAAACTAAGATCCACCCCTCCGCTCGATGTTAGGCAGTGATTGCGTCAGTGTTAATTGTGTCGAAATATGATCACCAATACCGTTCCAATGTCTGAAAATGGAAACGCTCGACCGTACGAAGATTTGACTTAGGCTGAGTCTACTAAATTCGAGTCGTCTGTGGTTAGACGACTACAGGGCATATTTCACCTATTGCTATCAAAGCTTGGTTCTTCCAATTTCTGATTCGCTGAGCGAGTACTTTTCGTCATCTGTGAAATGTGCACTGCATAGATCCAGAAACTCTTTGCGCTTATTCAGGATTTGGCATTACCTTCACTGGTCTGATTGTAGTTGTGCAACTGCCTTAAAATGTAGAACATTTTTATAAGCTTAACTATAAAATAGACAAGTTTTAACTTATAATAAAAAATACATTATATTTCCTAGCCTATCAAGCTCTTGTATGGAGTGTGATCAGACCGTCAAACTCTTGTATGGAGTGTGGTCAGACTCTCAAACTCTTGTATGAAGTGTGATCAGACCGTCAAACTCTTGTATGGAGTGTGATCAGACCGTCAAACTCTTGTATGGAGTGTGGTCAGACTCTCAAACTCTTGTATGGAGTGTGGTCAGACCGTCAAACTCTTGTATGGAGTGTGGTCAGACTCTCAAACTCTTGTATGGAGTGTGGTCAGACTCTCAAACTCTTGTATGGAGTGTGATCAGACCGTCTAACTCTTGTATGGAGTGTGATCAGACCGTCAAACTCTTGTATGGAGTGTGGTCAGACTCTCAAACTCTTGTATGGAGTTTGATTAGACCGTCAAGTTCTTTTATAGGGTGTGAATAGACTGTCAAACTCTTTCATGGAATGTAACTAGACTCTCAAAATACAGTTAAATGCTCTTTAGACTGTTAAAATGATGTACGTAGCCGTTGTTTAAAAAACCTATTGAGCAAAAAACATCATCATTTTCTTTCAAAGTATTGTGTTTTCTATCCTATGTGTAGAGAACTTCATCTTCTTCCGAGCTATGATTTTGTTCAACCTAACTGCCATGCTTTTAGAACATAAACAATAATGCATTATTGATATGAAGACTGATATCACGACACCTATTTACAATAAAATATTTTATTTTCAAAATTTGCCACGTTTTGTCTTCTTAAAAATATGTCCTCTGCAGGATGTCATGAGCAACGTCAGAGCACTTTCCATGTTAAATTTATACCTATTTATTTTTTAAATATTAATGTAACGTAATTATGTTCAATCTGTTAATATAAGAAATTAGGGGAAAATTGGAATCATGCAGCAATTGAAATTAGAATCTTATCCCATACCTTCGCATATGTTTCATTTTCCCATAACACTTAGTTATGACAGATCCACTGGCATTAGGCACTTTCTAGTCGCAATGTCTCATAATATATATTTCTCCATAAGAAACATTATTGTGGTACTACTTACTGATAGAGTATACACAAGTTAAACCCAAATAGAAACTAAAAGAATATTTTTTAATGAAAATGTAAATTACTCGGCTTCAACGCATAGTATTTAGAAATGTGGCTTTAGAAATTATGTAATTGCAGGTTATGATCGTAATATTTAATATTATTACTTTGTAAATATTATTAATAGAAAAGTTTACCTACATTAAAGTTTTAAATTAGGGCCATAAAATTTTGGAGAATCCCTTTGTCACATATTTCATCCTATTCGTCTGTTATTCTTGCGGTAAGGAAATTTTGATTTTTGCTTTTTGACTCCAGAGAGGTTTATAGTAAACTTTCGCAAAAATAATTAGTTTCATTTCATTAATTGAAGCTTGAAAAAGATTTTCTGACGATTAAGATCTGCTTGCTTCGGAACTTAGTTTCATTTCATTAATTGAAGCTTGAAAAAGATTTTCTGACGATTAAGATCTGCTTGCTTCGGAACATAGTGATTGGAGACGCGGTGACGGCAGGTTGGCCCCTGCTGAGGAGAGAGGGGACGGTAATAGCTGCAGATAGCTATTGCGGTTTCTCAATTCTTTGCCGCCGGTGTCGAAATTTAACTTAAAACGTCATTATTTTGTTGCATTATCTATAATGGCAAAAAGATTACCTTGCCGGATTATAATCTGAAATTTCAGTTATTTACAATAAACAGGGTGTTCCGGACCATTATGGAAGGCTTAATGGGGTGTTTATGTTCCCATCATTATAGACTCGTATAAGTAAGAAATTAAATAATAAAATGAGAAAATAGTTCATCCCCAAATTTATTGTTTTTATTAAAGCATTGGTGGAAATTACCTTTCGTAGTGGCAATGTAATCTTGGCCTCGACGTGTCACCAATATCCTTGCTGCGTTCGTTTGTTCGTATTATAAGAACTGCATAATATGGTCAAGTAAAGTATTCATTTTTTTTTTCTCGGAAACCAAGATGGATTTTGATTTGCCTAACAAATCACACTAGAAATCGCAGCGCCTATTAAATAGTTTTGTTTTTTTGGGAATGGACTCAGTATATAAAACCAATGGTGCAATGTATGAACTGATTGTAACGAACGAGGGCGGTATCCCTCTGCGTAACCAAAATATTGGTTTGGAATTTTCTATGTGCATTTGTGTGCGTGTGTGTGTTGGGTATTTACTTGTGAATTGCTATTTCACGAACCCGGTTACTGCGATTTCTGGTAGAACACAGCACTGCAAGATTTCACAGAAAAAATCACTATGAAGGCAACTAAAAATTGCCATTCATAAAAACGTACTATCGGCGAATGCGACTAAATGATAGTGTGGACCTGTAGCGCTTAACCACCCTGTACAAGAAGCAACAAACCAAAATTTCCATACTCGCAGGTTTTATCATTTTTGAACAACCCAGCTTTCATCATCGGCTCTCATTTCTCATTAGTTCCTTGAATGCAATGTCGCCGCTTGGCTCGCATCGGTTTCGTGACAAATGTGAATGCAAGATGTAAATATTAATAAAAAATCCTAATGTTATAATTTAGGCTGAAGCTTGCGTATTATTATGTTATATTATATTATATTGTGAAAAAAACTGATTTAATTTATTAAGTTGACTGTAATGCTATGAATTCATGTTATTTTATTACACTTTTTCTACCTCAACATTGAAAATTTTTTGAAGTTCAGCTTTATTTTATAGATCGTGCTGATTATATTATTTTGTTTTCCGTGCGATTACAAGTTTTAGTGTAAATATTTGTTAGATTTAATTGAGGCTTTCTACTCCTTAAAGAATAAAAGTTATAATAAATCGTAATTTAATTTTGGAAGAAATATTTGGTACCCGAAACAATAATTATGTAGGTAGTCTAATTTTTTTATGCTGCTAGAAAAAAAATCGACCGTTTTAATTTTCATCCTGCCAATATAACCTAACATGATACCTTTATTCATTTTAAACTGATTAGGTATATTACTTATGAAAATTTGTCGATTCATGAAGTAAATAAGATACAAATGCATAATAACTAACAATGTCTTCTATCCTCTCATAATAAAGAAAATAATTACGAGGACATACTTACACACAGTATAAAACTAATACTGTACAAATAATGCATTATTTTCTAAAATATTTATAACTTCTGGTTGGCATCACTACATTTTTAAAAAATAATAATCGAGAAATGCTGGTTAGTCGTACGGTGTAGGACTCATACCTATCACAGGCTTGAATTGTGCCCAGTCTATTTGAATTTAGGTATGAAGCCATTGTAATAAATATATTTTATTATATTAAGAAACATCAAATCCAAACCTATTTTGATGTCTTAATTGTATGTGATAGAAATCCTGCATTTTCCACTTCTGTAAAGTAGGTTTTATAATTCCTAAAATAGATGTGACTTTATACCATATAATAATTTATTAGTTACAAGTGTATTTTTATCGATTAAATGTAAAACTACGGCAATATTTCGATTTTAGTGTCTCAATAATAGACTAAATAACTATAATTAATAATTTATTTAACTTAATATTACCTAAATATTATGTAATGCAACTTAATGCCGTTTCTAGCTGTAATTTAATTGGAACACGTTCGATGGATGTTACATTTAATATAAAAAAATAAAGCATTACTTTGGTGATGGCTGCAGTTTTATTTTGTCTCTTTTTAAATGTCTGTCAATGTTGTTTATCTTTTTTAGGTTATATATCATATGATGGACTGTCAGCCGCCAAAGTGGTGTTGCAAGAGATACAAATTTAATATCAACCAATAAGGTAAACCCTACAAGACGAGGTGAAATAAAATGACTTTTAACTAGGAAAAATCCCTTTTGGCACGACGGGAGGCAGAGGAAGATTTCACCGGATCAAAGCAGGGGATAGGCGAACTCCAATTGCGACACCTGTATCAAACATTGCTCGAGATGCCGCGCGATTCACTCCTTGCGCGGTAGCTCGTGCACCTCAACCCGCCGCCGCACCGTACCCTTGCGCAGCGACAGTGCCTATACTGAATCCCTCTTTATACTGTGCCGTAAGGGCTGTGTTTATCAAAAATCGTTTCAAATAAAAGTTGTAGGGAAATTATAGGCCTATAATTTATATTTTGAAAGGATTTGATTCTGTAGCTACGAGGGAAGGTATGTTTTTTGAAAAACCATTTATTCCCACGTGCAGGACCAATGGTTGGTGCTATCAAAAAAGATAACATAGATAAGTTTTAGGCCCTTATCTAAGGAATAAAATAAAATTTAAATGAATTCGATATCTTATATATTAAGAAAGCTATAGCAAAATTTCAAATTTTCGACCCCCTTCCCCCTATTCCTGCCCTTGGTCTGATTTGGCCCATAAACGAACTTGATCGAGATTTTGTGCCCTTAATATTTATGTATCAATTTGAAAGTGATTGGTGTAAAATTAGAACAGTTATCGTGTCCACAGGAAAGTGATATAGCTAGATGTTTACACTTATATACATATAAACTTTTAAACTGAGTGTGCTTTTGGGTTCTAGGTAGTGTGAAGCGCGAAGATATGTCGAAATTTTCCGCAAGTCAAGACATGGTACGGGGTACTCATTGCAATAGGTAGGTAGCTTTTCTAATGAAATCTACCTAAAATGGATTTCTAGAGAATGAAAAAAGGGGTTTGAAATTTATCAAAAAATATATATTACATTTTATATAATAATGATACATTAAATCGGTATAACAAAACGCATACCTACACAACAACCATACAATAATCATTGCACACGCAAATTATTATCTGTTTGTGATGAAAGAATCAGTCATGACTTAAATCAGAGACTGGTGGAAAAAAATCACGTTAAATTGTGTACGTAAGATTGCTAAAATATTAAAACTATGCATAAAAGAAATGTGGAAAATTTAAATAGATAGTTCTACAAAAAAAAAAAAATAGGTAAAGTAATTTGCAGTTGTTTTTTTAGTCGATATTAAATTTTTTGATCAAAAAAATTGGTGTCAATAGGCATTTCACTTTTTAAAAAATCCCAAGTCACAATCTGGCTTTAATGACCCTTATGCTTTAATGTCAAGAGTGCCTTTTGTTCAAGATTTGACCTTAAATACATGTGTTATAGGCAGTAACAGTAGTAAACCCTTCAAATTACATGATACAACGTTCAGGTAGGTTTTCCAGATAAATAACTGTTTTATAATATGTTTCAAGGGGATAATTTTGTAACTTTTACGAGAATTTTGAAGGGTTTAGTAGGTTCGAGACGCTGACGACGTCCGTTGTGCTACCTATCTCTTGAACCATTTTCAGTCGATGTTAAATCTTGCAATTTATTTATACAAAATTATACAAAAGAAGCGGCGGTCCGGTCGAAATGTCGACAAATCAAAACATGACATCAAAAGGTCGACAAATTAAAATAAAAACATTCATGACATTTTAAAGAAGCGCGCCTATGACTACGAGTATCGAAGTCATGGGCTTTAATCACCGCCATCTTTGGCGGTGCTTTAAGTTTAATCCAATGCATGGTTATTTTTGCAAACTATTTTTTGGAGGATTTAAATGAGTGAACATTTTTTAAAATTTGCAATAAAAAAATATAGCAAAGATGTTATGTACTACAGAAAAATATATTTTGTTTAATAAAATACATTTGAATGAAGGTCATTTAAATTAAAAAAGTAGAATGATTTGACGTTTTAAATGCCACAGCCGTGCAAATTGAGAATGTCTAATTTTGAGAGGTTATAATTTTAATGTGAAATAAAACAATTATGGCTATTGGCATTGATACATCACGAAGAAAGCCAAGACAGAGTAGAGGTACTCCAGGATACGTGCATCGCAATTATTTTGCACTAGCAGCAACAACCACAGCACTCCTTATTGGCATTGGCCTCCAGTAAGTAATTGAATACTGAATATTCCACAAACGTGTGGGAAGAACGTATTTGCAATTAAAAACAATATTTAAATACAATGCTCGAAAACCGGATTAAATGGGTTAGATTATAATAACAATTGCCCCGTTCGATTCCCCAGATTAACCTATGATTAATATGTAGCATATGATGTGGGTATAGTAGGACCTTTATAATCCGGATAAATTTGAAAAAGTATCTATAGTACGTATGCTTTAGTTTTTATGTGTCCAATTCCTTGTCGCAATATTGAAAATTAACTTCTCTGATGAGCACATGCAGGTTTCTCTGTTGTATTATTATTGGTATTATTGAACGAGTAAGCAGTAATTCAGCTGATAAGCTCGTATCAAATAGGTTCATGTTTCACTTTTTTTTGTTCATAAAAAGACTGTTCTTGACTAGTTCACATTTACTGCATTTACAAATTCTCTTGGTATTAGCTGGTTCCAGGCATCGACCACTAGTTTAGCTAAATAATTCTTTCTTGGATTTGATCGGAATGGTGTTTTTATGAGTTTTGGTGATATTTGTATGAATACCCTGCTCCGAATACATTTTTAATCCGTTTAGAAACCAATCTTGCCCAACAATTTTGGCGCGCAAACCGTGTACGCAGTGATTTTATTTCTATGAAAACTCACCGTTGTGAAGTAAAATCAGCCGTGATGGTCTGGGACGTCCAATTGCCACAAATTTGGTTAACCATGATATTCTCTATTGGAAAATCGCTTTGGCCACTGCCTTAATTTAAAAAAAAGGTTGCTTTTATTGACTTTTTCACGTTGGATTCCCAACTTTTTACTATTTTTGATAACTTTTACTATTTGCCACTTTTAAATCTTTTTTAGATGTATAAACTATACATTACGATGTATAACTTGTACAAAAAAGGTATACTTATTAAAAAAAAGGTTGAAAAATTGATTATGCCGCCGTGCCACTAAATAATTTCCATAGAGTATTTAGTGATGATGATTGTGTTTTGTTTATCAGTATTTAGCCAGTGATTGGTTATTTGCTAATTAAATGGCATAAACAGTAAAGCAATCCGATGAACAGGTAATTAAGCGGAAATTTTCGAATGAATGAGGACGCCTCGATGCATATATATGTCGGCCAACAAATGAGCGCTATGAGATGCCGGCCAGCTCGACGTGTTAACGTCGCGCAACCTATAAGGGTTAATAATTTTTTTTAAGGTGCGTGGGTCTTCTGCACACACTGCTGTGAATAATCTTTCTTAGAACAAGTAACTCTTACCTGGTTACTTTGATGGATAACCTCAAAAAGGATTCCGAAATGTAGATTTTACAGTTGAAAAGAGTTTATCCGGCTGGTTCACAGACGGCTTCACTGTTTTGTAAATAATTTTCTCGTCATTTGTCATTAAAATTATAAAATTTTGTGGTTTTTTCAATAAGTTATAATGTATTATGGATGTTTGAAATTTGATGTGACACCTGCATCTTGTTTTAGCTACTAAAGAGTGGTTTCCAATTCTCCTTAGTAGGGCAGCAATCTAAAAAGCATTATATAGAAAGATTATATGCCTGGTTAAAAAGATAACAGACCTTGTTAAATCGGCTAACATAACTGATACCAACTCGATTTGCTAAACTTTTTATAGTTTACTTATTGGATATTATTTAATATTTACTAAAAATTGTAATGTTGACTACTCATAATTCAGTTTGTAATATTAATTTCGATAATAAATAAAACATATTTATTTACACAACCCTCTACACCACGGGAAAACATTAAATTCATTGTTTTAATTTGCAGTTTTCTACCGAGCGCCAAGGTAATCTACGATTACGTCGATCGCAAAGCCGGCAAGTCCCCCGCCGAGCACGAGAAGGGTCAGATGATGAGGTTAACGCCCATCATGAGCTCGTCTGAAATGAAGAAACAGCAGGCCGCCCGCGAGGACATCCGCAGGCCCGATGCGTAAAAGACCATGGATGAATTCCAGCAAAGCGCCGATAGAGTGGATAGAACCGGCGACAGCTTAAAATCTAGGTCTGTATTTATGCATGTAATCTTTCTTTTGCAAATTCCCTCACCCGCGGTAATATCTCGTCCATCTCTGTCACTAAATTGAAGTCTGAACATAGAATCTTTAAATCAGGGTATCCTGAGGGTATCAGGGTATTTAAAAGATAATATTTTTTTAGACGTAGCAAAGAATATGTGTACTCATACAGGATATCCAGATACCATTCCCGAAAACTAAATGGGATGTTTATGTTCTCTATTACGAGTAAGAAATTATATAAAATCAGTGTGGCAACACGCGATCGATATCTCGTAATCTTGGCACCGCGAGCGGTCAATGACCTAGGCGTCGCGAACAGACGCCTAGGAACGGTGTAGGTATTACAACTACCGTTTAATATTATCTGGTTTTTTACACCTTTAATTTACATTTTATTTTCGGGAACTATGATGAATTTTGATATTTCGTCTCTACAGATCATATTTGATTTAGGACTAATTAATTGGATTTTTTATCGGAAATGGCCTTGGGGCACGTTGTCAGTTTTTCGATCGAAAAGAAGGTTCGAAGGTTGATAAAAAATAATAAATCAGGAACTTTAATTTAAGTTTTGATTATTTAAAATGTATATAATTTTTATTTACCATTGACAATAAAACAACTAAATTGTGAGGTGAAATAAAATAATTACCAGCAAGAGTTATTGGAGGAGTGTTTTCAATTAGATGAAAAACGAGTTTATCTATTTATTTAAATTTATTTAACTTAGAAATCTTTATTTCCTTACTTATCTAAATAAATGTGAATGAATTTAGTCTAGTCAATTTTATCAGAGATGATATAAGTGTAGCTTTAGGCTTAAGCTTAAGTATAAAGAGATTATATATGCTGATTTTAAGTTGCCATTTCACCCCCTTTTTTCATTTTGTTACTCCTTTATGCAGGTGATTTTTTTCTCATGCACATCCTTTCATGGGGTTAATCAACCACTTCAAACTAAACAACCTTTGTTCTACAAGTTCTCTTAATTGTGCGAAAATGCAAAATAAGTATTATCTCGGAAAAAGCTTGATCTGCTCGCGGTGTTTCATCCACTCGGCATGCCTTTGTATCTATTTATATCAATGCGTGGTGAATTGTGCAACTCAGGTTGCCGAGCGCCTGCTGCCAGTCAACAGGAGGCACATAAAGTAACCGTGCGTTTAAGGCGAAGCCAATGAATAGATATTAATTTAGACCCTTTTTTATGGCTGGCAATTTGTTAACCATTGGATATTTAATAATAAAAAAAATATGTTTATACCTTCATCTTATATCTTCAATATAGTGAAGGCAGATTTTTGAAATTCAATTCTATTTCTGAGAAATTTAATAAATGATAAACTGCTAATAGTTCTTTTTAGTTGAATTGCTTTCTTATAAAAGACATTAAAGGGTTAGGAAAAATAGTAATTGAAAGGTAAATGACGGGTCTAAAACATGGAAAAGTTTGTTTTTTTTAATTTCTTTATTATGAAGCTGTAATTAAATAAAAAATTACAATTGCTTACTGACCGCGCAGAGTAAAACCTGACGCCCTATAAAAATAACGCAACGAATTTCAAGGTTTTTTATCAATACGCTTCACCTTAAATGTTATAGGATATTTTCCACTACTCATTTTATCTTCTTTTTTGACATGTAACTTGTTCAAAATAACCTTTCAAAATTTTATTGTAAATGAGCATCTTTATTCACCTGATATTAAAATCTTATGGTTGTAATTTTGTCTTTGCAGGATAATGTCTGCAGTGCAATTTGGTAGTCACACCTTTTCAATAAGCAATTGGATTTCATCTGTTAAAAATGTGAAGTTAATTTAAGAGCCTCATTTGAATTAGTTGCCAATTAGTACCAATTAAATAATTATTAAGTATTCAATTGTTTTTTATTTTTTGTTGTTTTGTCACGCAGATACTTAGAAAACACAGAAGAAAAAACCACCCCACCAATTCAGACAGAACGAATCGTTTCGAGTGAATATTTCTCCAAAAAGTGTAAGGATCAAACCGCCGACAAGAGCTTGGACGATTTCAGGACACCAAAGTTGATCAAAAAGCCAGCGCGGACCCTGAACGCTAAAGCCACCAGGGGCAAATCTAAGACGCAAACCGCGAGGCGGAGCAGTGCCAAGGACGCAGCACAGCCCGACATACGGAAGGCTCTGACGCGGAAGCAGCTGAGAACGATACGGGATGAAATCAGCAGTGTATGCTTGGAGAATAGTTCAGATGTTGATCCGGAGCATATGCAGCTGGCGATCGCACTGTCCGAATCGATGAAACGAGTTGAAAATCCCGTCGCTTCAGGTTCGCTGCCGTCGAAAAGTAAATATTTTACCTTGGATCAGTTTGGCTTTAAGCCTAGGGCGTGTGTAGATAGAAAAACTGAGAGAATTCCCCTCGTTAAAAAACGGTCACGTAAAAAACGGTTAAAACCCTACGATTTAGTGCTAAAAAGCGCGAGTGAAAAACGAGAACTTGTGGCAGATAGGTATTCTAACGTACTATTTAGTATAATTGCACCAGTGCATGGTAAAAACAAATCTTTTATTTTTAAGTTGACGCAGTTCCTAGAAGTACATTTATGTGTTAATAATCGGTTGTTTTTTAAGTCGTCAATGACTTATTTCGAAATGGAACAGTCCGGTGCGTTCTATGTTAAGGGCCTTGTGGAGAAATCTGCCGTTCCTCCTGGATATTTCTTGAAAGATTGGTCCAAAATACCGGGTAGAGATGCCAGCCCCCCACGGCTTCCCACGACCGATACGATTAATCTTACGTTCGACGACCAAAGCGATTTGGACCTATTGCTGTCGGGCACGCGTGAATTGTGCACTACTAAACTAAAACACAATAAAATTGAAGAAAGTATCCGTGATAATCAAGATATTGAAAACGGAAAAAAGAGTTCAGAAAGTGACGATAAGCTTCAATCCGAGAGTAAGCATTATAGACGTTACAGTACGTCTCCGGATCTATTCGCAGATGAAACATTTTTGGAAAATTCCTTCATTATGGAAACTGACGACGTGATACGAGTTAGCACCGTCAATTCACCGGCTAAGAAAAAACTCAATAGTATAATAATTTCTCAATCGGACGAGGAAGACAATTTACCAAAGGTAGTCTTAACACAAGTCAACGTTACCAAAAACTGCAACTTGGCCGAGAGCAAATGCTGTTCGCAGAAGTCTTGCGTAATGGAACTGACCGAATGCGTCGGCGCAGCTATTCAATCGAGCGGAACTATAATTGAGGGTAGCCAAGAAATGTTCTTAAACAACTTGATTGATCTGACACAGACTGACGTTTGCAACATTGATGATTCACATGGGAGTTCCGATGATTGTGCTGTTACGCAGGTGTTTGAGACGGATAATGGAATTTGCCATTTTGAGGCATTTCGAAAGTCCAAAGAACGCAATAACTCGATTGGAGGCGACAGCCCTGTTTCTCGCAACACCTCGACCACAAGTCAAGAATCAGTTAGTTGCGTACCGTCAACTAAGAGAGATTTAAAACGTTCTACTGATAAAGAAATATTCTGTCACGATGTTTCTTCAACTACTCCAAAGCAAAACGTTGCGAATGAAACTCTTCAAGATGTTTCTATAGATATAACGGGAAAATTCGATGATACCGTGAACCCTGAAACGGTTAATCTTGAACAAAATACGCAACCTTTAAATTATAGTATTATCTTAAGTAATACACAATACGCGGAACATTATGAAAAATCCAATGAAACCTCGAGTGAGTATTCGTTCAATTTAAACGATTCAATGGATAGAGTTAAACTTTCGGCGAACAAAAGTTCATCCAGCGGTATGACTGTATCTTCTGGTTGTGATGCAATGAAACAAACTGATGGTAATAGTGCGAGTTTAAAGTCATTGGTATCAAACGACTCTACGACTTGCAAATCTGCAGCCACCTCGGGTTTATCCGTGAGCCAATCATCGCTGGATGAAATAGTAAATATATCAGACGAAGAGTTCAATTATTCTATTGATAAAGCTAAGACAATGAACAGTTCCGTAAATGCTATTAATAACCTCGCAGTTTCACATAGATATTCTTTTTCTGAAGTGCAGACGAGTTCTCATTGTGAGGAACGCACTGCGAATTTTGAGCTCGGCGGCAGCTCAATTTTCAATCAGGTGCCCTCGTTCAGTATGAGAACGAGCGAAATACCAGAAAACGAACCAAACGGGCTCAAACCGAGAAACAAATCATTGGAACGGTTGAAAATTTTTGGAAGCGTGTCTCGTGTCGATAGAGATTCGTCCGATGATACTTTGCCGGTTGTGAACGTCGCTTCCAAAGTTCAAAAATGTTCCGGCGTCGTAGACTCGACAATATACGTGACGCCGATGAATAAAAATTATATCGTCAAAACTGACAACGTCACGCCGTTGCCCGATTACAATGCGATGGATTCGCCCAACATCAATGTTTATCTAGACAACTACGGAATCAGGAAGCTAAAAAGAAAAAGAGGTACGGTATTGATTTTATTTTTTAAAATAAACACGTTAAAAAAATAGACATTTAAAAAGGAATCACAAAGGGTGGAAGGTAGTTACTATAGAGCCTACAGAAGCTGGATATTTGTGGGGCTGATATTAAACGCACGGTAGGTTCATTAAAAAAAATTGATCGTAGAGGTAGAACCAGTTGACGGCGTTCGCCGACTTTGCAAGATCATAAAAACCGTAATAAATGGATGTTAACTTATTCACTAATACAAACTTGTGAGCAATACCAAAAACCACTTGAAGATGTAAATCAACTTTTAATGATCCGCTAAAAATGGTTTGTAACCTCGATCATGACGACAATGGCAATTTATTTTGACGTTTGTGGTAAATATGAGGTATGATATGAAGATAGGTAATCGATGTTGAAGATGGGTAATGGGGAAGATGGGACAGTGAAATAAATAATAATAAGTAGCAAGAATATGTCACTTGGCTTATTGAGGGTTTAGTTGCCGAGGTTGAGATCAATCTATTGATACCATATTTGAGTCATATAGAATCAAAAGTAGAAATCTGCCAAAATTGTCACGTTCGGGGTTTGTACCGATTTTGAAACTTCTTCATATTTACCACAAATCGAAGCAAGAATAATAACCTAAAACAGCACTCGGACCCTATAAAACGTGTTATATAGTGGTCATAAATGACCTGTTCATCGGTAACATCTTTAACATATTTTTCTAATTATTTTAGGCAAATGATCTCTATGCGAGACGGTGTAATTTTGCTAATCAGACGGGCAATCTAGGGGGATTATGACTGAACAGCGAAGCTAGTGAACTCAGCCCATACACGCGATATCTTCAGATTACTTTCAAGTTGACTTAAGACAAGACGTGTTTCTACCTCATCTGCACAAGCTTGTCACGAGTATCCACCTCATGAAATAGTATGCTTTTGTGTCCGACAGCGTTCTAAAACGCTGATGTTTCTGCTAAAAATTAAATATTAATAAATTTTCTTCCATAATATGAAAAATATATTTTGCAATATGCACCGTGTTTCAAGACCATTCCTGATAAAAAAATCCTGCTTATTGGCCGTACGATTTCAAACATGATTTGTTTTGACCTCATCAAAACTCATCATTGTTTTCGAGTAAAAAATTTGTAAACTTTACGTGATAATATAAAATCGTTCTTCTCATAAGTTCGGTTGCTAGCGAGACCGCTCCACTCCGGGTTATTGATCGGCATTGGCCAAGCGCCCGTGAGCAAAAAGAGAATTGACACGAGCGTTTTGAAAAAATTAATAAATTTGGGCATGAATTATATTCACATTTTTGTATACAATTTCTTTCACGTAATAGGGAACATAAACACCCCCTTAAGTCTTTAACCAGATTAAACTTTACCTTCATATATTATATTACTCAGCCGAGAACAATAGCACCATGACTAAACCGATTTGGTACACTTGGATTCCAACTCTTCGATTACAGCGGTGCAGTTGCTCCAACACATCTACTATGAGACCCATCCGATAGTCGACTGTAAGGATAAGGACATATCCTCAGATGAGTCAACAAATCGCCGCAAGAGAAAAAAACTCTTCCATGAAAATGCTCACACTATGGTCCCCTTAAATAATGAAACGGCCCCTAAAGAAGATGCTGTATTATTGGTACCGAATGGCAACACTCCTGAAAATGAAGGTAACATTCAATATTTTTATTAGAGCATGGAACTAGATGGAGTGAGCAACGCGAATATAGTTATTATATTAAAATTTAGCAATTTCAAGACCAAAATATGTAGTAAATAGTGAGGTTTGTGTGTCGTATAATCACACCTCTACCTCAAATATCCTTGGTCCATGACCTTCCACAATTCATTTCCTCCCTCCTACTGTTACTGTCAGTTCAGTGTTAACTGGTCAGTCATAGCACCAACAGCTCTCTCCTAGCACTTGCAGAAGCTAGCAAAAAAACGTGTGGATTCGTGCGAGGCATCAGCGTCCTCCACAACCTGTAAAGACAGCTGCAGAGGCACCTGAATTCCACAATCCAGCATACAAAATTTCCAGCACCTTAGGTAAATGATTTGCGATTCATTTACGAATTTCTCTGTTACTAAAGATTTTCTATAGTTACTGAGTAGGGTTCATGGTAATGGTTTGGCCATTCCAATGGTTTCAAAATTTGTCCCCTTCAAGGGTCCCTCAGATACAATACACTTTGTGCCAACGCTTTTTCCAATCCTCAAAGCACTTCTGATAAGCACTTTTTGGTATAGCCTTCAGCTCATCCAGCGATGCGGTCTTTCCCGGGTTTCTTGAGTTTCGGGAACAGGAAAAGGTCACAGGGGGCGAAATCAGGTGAATACGGTGACTGCGGCATGATTACGGTTTTGTTCTTGGCCAAAAAATTACAAACAAGCAATGACGTGTGAGCTGGCGCTGGCGCAAACTTCACTGCCACACGTCTCATGCCCAAAACATGCACGAACCAAATGAAACGCCGATATCATCAGCAACTTCTCTTATTCAACGATTCCTCAACACAATTTTCATCACTTCTTCAACGTTCTCATCAGTTGATGACGTGCTTGGGCGTCCAGAGCGAGGTTCTTCATTGGTGTTTTATCGGCCTTCTTGGAAGAGTTTATACCACTTGTAAACATTTTTTTTACTTAAAGTAGACTCACCGTATGCCACTGTCAACATTTCAAGAGTTCTAGAGCACTGATTCCATTTTTTACACAAAATTTAATGCAAACTCTTTGATCCACGTTTTTCGACAGTAGAAAATCGCCTTAATGCCTCTCACAAACAAACAAAAAATGCTATACTCTTAAACTTTTCACAGATGTTAAAAACAAGTGTACCAACATAACAAAAAAAAAAATCTAAAATCGAACGGACGTAGCCCTCGACATTTGAAAAGTCACCTTACTTTTTGATCACACCTCGTATATGCAGTCAGAAAATGCCAACAACTTTTAGTGGATGATTTTTTGAAAATTTTATTCGTTACAATATCTCATTTTATTTCCTCGAAGCACGGTTTGCACAGATCATTTTATGATTATTCGTGGTCAGGAGGCCGTGGGAGGAGGAGGTGGGAGGAGGGTCCCCAGTCAGGAGGAGGCTCATAAAATAACTATGCATTAAAATGTTTATATGATTTTTTCTACTGCTCTTTTTACCTACTTTTTTTGACACGTGTAGAAACAGTTTGAAGTAAGTGTAGAATGACCCCATAAAAGGATGATATTGAGAAAAGTTCCACCCGTATAATATTTATCCTATATTTTTTCCAGATCTAGATGACGGGGATCGAGACCTATATCTGAGCAACGCTACATCCGGAGTAGCTATGGCAGAGATTCGCTGCGACGCAGGCGACTGGGTCTTTCAGAAGAGAGAAAGGGCGAAGGCAAGTATTTGCAAAATCTTTGACTAATACACTGTAGGTGGGTCCCATCTACAAGATCTTTGTTCGACATACCAAACATTAAGTTAATCTTCACAATGAATACAAGCGAGAGACTCCGTGGACACTCTGTGAAGCTTACCAAGAATAATTGTAATTCAAACCCGAGTGGTAGACTCTTGGAATTAACTTATCTCAGGAAGTGATAAGCGCTACTTCAGTTAACAGTTTTAAAAACAAATTAGACAAATACTTAAAAACCAAAATTACTATTAAAAACAAAAACTAAAAACACTATTGATTGAAGCTGCTAGTGTATATAAAATAAATAAAGTAGATTTTCGCAGGGTATTCCTTTCACGAATAATTGAAGCAACATTTTATATAATACAAAAAATATTTAAATTTTATAACACTTCAAGGCACCTTCACCATACATCATACATCTTCACCGGCTCTTGGGAAAGCAATATTTTACTATTCCTAAGTTTGTTTAACTATATCGACTATCAAACATTAAAAAATATTGGACGAATGTTTCTTAGTTACGAGAAAAACGACTCAAAATTAAATTGAACTTGTTTTAATAAAATTATCAAAACCTTAGATGATATCGAAAACTGGTTTAAGGCAAACAAATTGTCAATGAATATGTCTAAAACAGTCGTTCTCAACTTCTCTAAATATATGAATAGTGACATCAAAATTCAACACTTGGTAGAAGTTAAAGATGATGCTAAATTCTTAGGAGTCTACATCGATAGAAAGTTTTTTTTTTTTTTTTTATTTTTTTAAGATTAAAAATCTGCTTTCTATTACGCCGTTGTAGGATCGGCGTGATTTATTTATGCATTAATGTTTGCCTGGAGGCATTATTTTAATTTTTTAGTTTAGTATGTTTCATGCTATTGTTTTTTGTTTTTAATGCTTTTTGTTTTTCTTTTGGTAATTTAATTTGTTTTACTGTGATTATAATGTACATGGGGAAACCTGTTAAATAAATAAATAAATAAACATTCTAGGTAACTAAAATAATATTTTTTACTCAGTAGCTAAAGTCGCTTAAATTACAGTATTAATAAATGTTATCTAAATGTTGAATTGGAATAAGCACTAATAGCACACGGCGTCTGGCACATATAGCAGTGACGAGATATCCTATCATCGACGCTGTTAAACTTACGGAATGTCAATAAAATTATCGTTTTTTCCAGTGAATCACAATGTTCCAGACTTGGTGCGGCATCTGCATCGTGCGGCAGATACTAAAGAGTAGTTGTCAAATTGATCAATAATTTAATTTCTGTTTTTAGATACATGGCTGCAGGGTTCCTCTTCACTTAGCGTTTCACAACTACATTACCGCCAGACCAACAGTACACGAGATGATACTGAGATACGAACCGGTCAACATCGATCTAATTCATAAGGGTTTAGCAATGGAGGGACACAAATACGACCCTAAGGTAGTTTACATTTTTATTATCGGTTTGCTAACTTCCGCTCCCTCTGTTAACCGGAGACAGTTGCAATTCAGTCATTGCAGTAGTATTTATCGGTGTGGAAATTTGTAAACTTATCTTTAGAAGAGAATTTGAAACTAAAATATCAAATATTCACGACTTCATTCAATGACATATTGTGTTCACATAACGTCCTTTAACGCACTAAAGGACGTAAGTACTTTTTAAATGAGTTTCAATGAATTAAATGAAAATGCTATTTCAATCATTTATCTACATCATTATTTGTTTACTTTTACATCGCTTTTTTCATACTCTGTTATAGTATGTCCAATTCCTAAAATTCTTTACCTTTATATACAACATATTCTACTTTACCTTTGTATACAAGTTAGTGTATCCAATTGCTAATTTTTTTTACCTTTATATAACAACATATTCTATTTTACCTTTGTATACAGTTACAGTGTGTCAAATTGCTAAAATTCTTTACCTTTACAACATATTCTATTTTACCTTTGTATACAAGTTAGTGTATCCAATTGCTAAAATTCTATCCCTTTATATACAACATATTCTATTTTACCTTTGTATACAGAATGTTTCGTTATTGCGAATTTTTGATATCACACTATTTATTGTAACAAGCTTGGAGTCACTACTAGTCCTTTCTCTAAAGGATTGGATTCTCTTTGCTATCTCGAAGATGGATCCTAGGGCGCGGTAATATGGCGATATCTCCAACCGGGTTACATAACTCTCAGTACAATATTCGGTGTGACACACGTAGCGATTCAGCATGCTGAGTCGCCAGGTCAACACGAGTCACTTTGTCTCGCAAGGTGCAGAAGTGGAATTATTGAGAACTCGGGCCCCTGACTTCCGACTACCTTTGCCCCATTATAGCATTTGTGTATCCACGCCTCGGGCCAAGACGAGTATAACATCTGTACCCCGGAGAGAGTCGACAGAGTTTCATCAATCACAGTGACGCCACCAACATCTTCACAGTGCCAGGTGCTGACTAAGAAATCTTTCACAACCTTATTTCTATGGAGTCAACCTTTGTAACATAGTGCCAATAATAAAGTTTGCCGCATCACCAGCACTGCATTATTAACTAAGTGTCCGTAACAAACATTACTTAATTCCTCCTCCGACTCCGATAAAACCATCTTCGTGTGTTGTAATAATTGAGAAATTGAGATTGTGGTTAAGACGTTGGACTATTGACCCAAAGGTCCGCACATGGTCATACCATTTTTAACGCTTCTTTACCACCATCTTCCCTGACTCTAGAACAGGCAAATTAGGCCAAGTTGAGTATAATTGTATATGACCAAGATCATAGCAATTATTTAAAAAAAAACCCCTTTTGATTATTTTGTATTGATTTCAGGATTTATTTAAGTTCCTCGACAAGAAGTGCATCACAATCAAAACGGAAGACAAAAGTGGAGCAAATCGCCACGTAGCCAAACGAAAGACCACCGGAAGGCCTAAGAAAAGCAAAAGCAATGAAAAATGAAACAATTTTTTTAATTATGATTCTTACATATATTTAATATAATTATACATAAAATGGAAATAAAAAAAATGTAACATTTGAGTGGAATAACAAACTATTATTTGATAAGCATATTCTAGTATTGGTCTTACATATCATTTATAGATCTTTAAGAATTATATGATTATTTATAAAAGCTGACAGCTTTTGCAATTTTACAGGAGGAGGAGGATCGCGTTACGGTCATTGAAAATATGGGAAAATATGTGTGAATGTTTTGTGTGTAACCAAACCGTTGAAATAGAGAAATATCACATATTTTTAATAATACCGCAGCACCGTTCGCACTCGCTCCAGCACTGTCAAATTAAATTGTAGTTTGGCCGAGGGTCGAGAAGAATTTGCCGTACGGTTCCGCCTCAATACTTATGCACTTGGCCCTAAAAAAATAGTTGACCGTCCCACAGAAAGACAACATTCTAAGACCCACATTTTAAATTAAAATTACCTCACTTTAGTCCTGTAGCCACCAATGTAACTAACGTTTTGTGAAAGTGTGGCATGTCGCGTACAACTGAATTCATGTAAGGCATAGATTAATCGTTTTACGTACGTTTGATGACGGCATCGTGTGGTACCACCGTTATACGTACGGAACGGAATGTGTTAAACTGGTTTTTTTTTACAATACAGTGCGTCAGTTATGAATTGGCATGATAAGCTTTTCTAAACTGTAAAAATGTGTTTTTATGCGGTTTGCGTTTAGGCTGCCAACAAAATATAATTAATATCTCGTTTGCAAAAAAAAAAAATAGCGCCATCTGCATCTCGGGATCATTTTTTTGAGTGCCCACTAATTCTGTGAGGTTGAGCTATCTAAAACTACCATATATCAATTCTAGTACATAAGTTTAAAATAATATTAATTATGCTAAATGGATTTGAATTTTTACTAATTATAATTAATGTAAACCACTGTTATTGCTATTTTATGTAAAATGTTAACTTTTATAATTGTACGCAATTTTTTTAAAATAAAAATAAGAAGAAAAATGAATGTACTTTGTGGGCCAGTCACCAAATTCCTGCCATACTTAAGACATATTTTTTATTATCTGTTTCAAACTTTAGGGTTAAGAAAAATGGAGCATCTAAACTACCTGTTAACACACTCAGCACCGATAACGGGATATCTCATATGACAGGTGCCGTTTCCGGGTAAATACATTAAGACGCATTTCTATTAATATTTAAAAGTGCGGCATGTCGCGTATACCCGGGTTCATAAAAGGTATAGACTAATCGTTGATATCTTTTTATTTTAGTTCGGTTTTGACCGCCATTAGGATTATTTGGGTAAAAAGCGAGTGAATTGAAATTGTTTTTGATGGATTCGGCGTAAATAAATTTTATCTACAAAAGCTATATCAATTTAATATTAAATATAAGAAACAAACATCTTAATACTTATGTACCATATGTTTGCCAATTATAAGAAATTATAACTTAAACTAAAAAACAGTCCTGCGTGGGTTATTCCGTTCGGTACTTCGCCGGCTGGGCGGCGACGCGTGGTTCGCGCGTTTGACGTACGGAGCTGAATGTGTTAAATCAATTCCGGAAATAGTTTAAACGTCGCCTGAACTTGGCTTGGTTAGATTTTCTCTAAATTGTAAATTCTTTTTTCTCATAATTAATTCTCGTATTTTTGCTGAAAGGACTGTAGGGTTTTTTAAATACACCCTACCTATATGAAAAGCTGAAATAAATTTAGCGTATAGAGATTACGAGAATACCGGGAATGTTCCTTTCGGCTGTCAAAATTTTCAAAAACCAACATTTCTAATGAATCGTTAAGATATTGTTTAATTCATATTTCTTAAAATTTACCTCGACACCTGATCAATTAAAAAGTAATCAAATTGTTCTCTCACGATAATGATCAATGATTTTAAGATGTAAATAATTTTCCTTATGCTATGAAAATGAAAAATTGTTACTAAGAGCATTTTCACAGGATAAAAATAATATTTTTTTAGAACACAAATTACTAAAATTGGACGCTCGGAAACCAGTTGTAACGCGCACAATGTTTTGTTTCGTTTTCCGCACACAGCTCGACGCAGTCACCTCCGGAAGGTTAAGACGTAGATTTTCTAGTGTTGTGTCCTTCTGAGAGCTGGTCTGACCCTGTGCTACGTCTTCACCAGGCCAGCTTGTACCAGGACCTGCCTGGCCGCATTGTTGATGTGCCGGAATCGATCCGGGCCGAGTTGTATACCGCCGTACCTGTGAGAAAATCTGTTTGAATCAGTAGGATTCGCAGTGTAAATATATTCCCGATATAAAATAAAACAGCTTATTGGTCCGGCAATTTTAGTGTTCTTTGTTAAGAAACTATTTATATGAAAATTCATATTGGATACCGAGAAAAAAATCCTAACTATGTGAAAATCATGTAATGTCTTTGTTGTGAGCGCTCAGCTGTTGCCGTTGACCGTAACGGTGTCAAGGCCATTATCTGATTATCTAATATAATAAATAGTTTACACAAAACCCCCCTTAAGTCTTCGGAAATGGCTGATATCCTGTATATATTTTTATTTTTGTATATATTTTGCTATGACCTAGATCATATACTGTTATTTTGGGCCCTACTCAACTAGGCCAAATGTGTTTGTACTTAAAAATGGTATGACCCGGTGCGGATTCGAATCCGAGACTTTTGGGTCAATAGCCCAACAAATAGACTACCACAATCTCTTGATGATTTTAGTTTTGATTGACCTAGGCCATATACAAATATTCTGGGGCTTACTCAACTAAGCTAAACGCACTTGTGCTAGTTAGGGATGTTAGTAGCGATGAAGTGTTAAAAATAGTATGAGAAATGTGCGGTTTCGAACTTGAAATGACGTAACAACTAGACTATCCACAAACGCAAGGTTCGTACAATTGATGCGTTGTTTGATGGTAGCAGAAATAACCTTAAATTTACATAATAAATTATCGTACCATCTCGTGACGACGACCAATGCGTTCTTCTGCTCCAGGATCTGCAGCAAGTGCAGCATCCTACTGCCGGCGTGGTTCTCCCCGTCGTCATCGCAGTCCTGGATGACGGACGTGCCGGTGCCGACCTGACGATCGAAACGGTACGCATACATGTTGTGCGTGGCGTTCATTATTTTCTTGTTCGTCTTCAGCTTTCGCAGAACGGCCCTGGAATGAATATTCTAACCATAGTACATGTTTTGCAGAACGGCGTTGAAGTAACACGGCCACTCTAACTAGGTTACTAGGTCTAGCTAACATCTTATCGAAATAAATGAGATATTCTATTTTAAATCACTATCAAAAAATTACATTTTAAAAATATATTTTTCTTTTTCTACCATGCCTTAGCTTTTTTTTATATTTTATAAATTATACAAAATTTCGATAATAAAAAATATTAAGGTGAAGAATAACTTATGAAGCAACAAACAATAAACAAAGACATTTTCTTTTTCTACATTTATTTGTTTATTTATTTATTTATTTAACAGGTTTCCCCATGTACTTGATAATTAAAGTAAAAACAAATTAAATTACCAAAAGAAAAACAAAAAGCATTAAAAACAAAAAACAATAACATGAAACGTACTATGCTAAAAAATTAACAGGCAAACATTAACAAATAAATAATTCACGCCGATCCTACAACGGCGTAATAGAAAGCAGATTTTTAATCCCATTATCTCACGGAAATGGAATTTAATAATTCGACTGCTCTCCCGATTGGACTATACTTGTATACGTCGGTACGACACGCTAACCGCCTAAATAACGTGTGCTTCCGCGCTCTAGTAAAACGGTCCGGAACAAAGAGACCAATATCTCAGAGTATTACGGGATTCTCGATGAAACCGCGAATAACCTTATAAAATAACACAAAGTATGGATTTGTCGCCTAAACTCGAGTGTGTTAAAGCCTAACATCCCTAATACAAATGCTGATGGATACATATCGGGAAACATTTCTGGATAATATCCATACCTACGGAGATAACGATATCTAAGGAACCTCCTCTGAATAACCTGAATAATATATTTTGCATAGTTGGTAAATTAACCATATTCTAGAGAATTTTATAAGCTATTCAAAATAGTGCAGTTTATCAAAATGATTTTTTTGAAAATTTCGCATTTCCGTAAAGACGGCTTCAAAACACCATTAAGGTTAACACACTCAGCGCCGGTGCATACCCATAATTATACGACTGTAACATTATGTTTTTTTACTGCTAATTAACATTAGGTCATTAGGAATATACCACCGTCATCTATATAGGAAACTACTATACATAGAATTACTTTCTAAAAGTCTCAATTAGAGCAGTCGGTATAGATGGTTTAATATGCTATTTGTGATTAAGATCAGGCTTAAGGTTCAACTTCTGTGGTAATATTATAGCTATAGGTACATATACAAATTACCAATAATTATTTTCATTTCATAAGTTATCCTAAATCAAACACATAACTTTTGGTAATGGTGGTACGTAGGTGCGGTGCTTACTTGACATCACCCAACGAGTACACCACTGCGGCGTGTCCCTGAAAAGTGCTCTTCCTATCGACGATCGGGTCGCCGTGGATTATTTCGGGACAGGCGTCAGTCTCACTCTGAAAAATAGTAACGTTTCATAAAAACGGACGAACGAAACGCGGTTTCACAAAAATGCATTAGACTCATTTTCATGGTTAACAAAAAACAATTTTTTTAATTAAGAAAATATTTTAACATTTCATGTTTAAATAATTCGAATAGATAATACTCGCTTCTTACGAATTAAATATTAAATGTTTTGCGATACAAAGACAATCTTGCGTTGTATGAGTTTACAAAATAAAATATTTATATTGGTTTTTGAGGATTTATGTGCTGCTTTTAAAAAGTACTATTTTAAAGATAAGATAAGATAATTTATTTTCCATAAACAAACTTATTGTACAGGAATGACAATTACAGAATGTGACAGTAGAGAAACAAGAATAAAGAATACAATAATAAAATAAAAAAAAATACAAGAACAGAAGTTACGTGTGCATTGTGTATACCTAATTGTATAGTGTAAAGAAAAGAACTATACAAAGGTGCTTACTGTACTGTACTGTACTATACTATACTGTAAGGTGCTTACATACCTGAATGCTACGAAAAATACGAATTTTACAGGTTTTAAAGGCGTTAGGAGAGATATCCACAAGAGTACTCTGTTTATTTCCATTAAAGATAATTTATTATTCTAGGGAATTACCTAAGGAAATTTCTTTAAACATTGTACAAAAAATATTTAAAAAAAACATGTTTTGAAATAGCATTTTTTGAAGTTCAGAAATATCAAATATAAAATAAATATAGTTTTATGATAGAATAAAGTGGAGGAGGTATTTAGCTAAGCGATTTGAGATATATGGTCTAACAATTTAGAAATAAAATAATATTTGCTTAAAATTGGAGATATACGTTTTAGTTTTTAAATATGAATATCTACGCTAAAAGTTTTTCAATTTTTCAGAAAATAAATGTTTGTGTTATTTAAAAAAAAAGGTGAATTTAAAAAAAATGTCCCTTATTTTTTAAAAAAACTACTAAATGCTATAAATTTTTAATACAAAATGGTAGGCCACGGTTTGTGTTATAAGCACCGTTATGAGTTTACACCTTTCCGTTCATCGTGCAAAGCTTCTTTTCGCAGGCAACAATGTGTAGGTCGAAACCCATAATAAAAATTTCTGATACATATATATATATATTTTGTATGTTAATCTAATAGGTATTTAAATTCACTGAAGTCCTTTTAGGGGTTTGATCAATATCGACCACAAAACTGGTCTTACGAAAAATAAATAATTTAGGAAAAAAAAATCATACTAAAATAATTATATTACTAAAAGATTTTGTGTTAAAAAGTAATCAAACATTAAAATGATTTCTATTAAATTTTGAATTCGTTTTCATATAATTGGGAAACATTTTTCCAATATTTTTTATTGATTTATGTTTGATTCATCTGTTCGCCTAATAGGAAAGAAAAAAGAAAATGTTTCTTTATTGAAAAATGTAAAACAAAAATAAATGGTAGGTACATAAGTTTAATGGCACTTTCCAATAAAAGGAGTGCGCTCAGCTACCCTCCTTTCTGAGAGAGTGTGCTGATTTTCAGCACATCCGGTTTTATTATATATAATACATAATTTACACTTATTTATTGTAATCCTCACATGCTCTTATGTAACATATACAAATAATACAAAATACAAAATGTATGACCAGCATAGAAAAGTATATAAAACGTAACTAAGTGGTAGCTTGCAGCTCCAGAAGCCATTGTCGACACCTAGTCCTGAAGGAGGCAAGTCGTTCCAGATCTTCGATGCCGAAAATTTAAAGGAACCCTCATAAACTGTCAGCTTAAGGTGGTAATAGGATTAAAAATCTGCTTTCTATTACACCGTTGTGAGATCAGCGTGAATTATTTATTTGTTATTGTGCGCCTGGGAGCGTTATTTTTAATTATAGGTACTTACTGCGTGCATTTTTCCTGATTATTTTTTGTTTTTAATTGGTTTTTAATGTAGTTTTATTATTATTATTTTGTTTGTATGTTACGAATTGAAATATGTATATGGGAAAACCTGTTAAATAAATATATAAATAAAAAAATGTTTCGTCAACATTCGTCGCTATGTTTTCAAGTGCTCTAAAATTTAAAAATGTCAAAACTCGCACTTACTTTGAGTTAATTATAAGACAGGTTTATACTACTATGTACAACTTATTATGTATTAGCCCCCTGATTTAGAAATCGGTCATCTTCATAGCGCCTCTCGCGGAGGCAAAATACGAATCTAAGTCAACGTTTTGTAGCAATTACGCTTCCGCAATTTAGACGCTCTCGTGAAGTTCCGTTGATAAAGTAAATTTTGACAGCTGGTTAGGTTAGGATTGCAGATTGGTTTAAATACGTTACCTGAGCCTCGATTGTTTCTTGGGCAGTGTCCACGTGCTGATGATCGATAAAAGATGGCCGATGTACCTTCTTCAGATTTTGCATTTCATCTCTGATTTTCTCTATCCATTGGTAGATTACCGTCTCTCCGGGTGTTTCTCTAATAAAATGTTACCAAATTTAAAATTAATATTGTTTTTAATACGTTTAAGGCAAGTATAACATTGTTGATGTGAAATCTTTCCTCCTGTACTTAAACTGAATAGTTAGCTGGTAGAGATTGTCCTACAGTAATAAGTAATAATACAGTACTAATACATAAAGGATGGATTTTTTCTCATGCACATCCATTTACAGGGTAATTCTACACTTCAAACTGAACCACTTTTGTTGTATTTTAAGAGTATTTCGAAGTTATATGAGCCAAATTGACTTTGAAGAAATGTTTACAGATTGTAGCAATATTCAGTTTTATCCGTACTTATCAAAAGTGGTCTATACTGTTCATTTGCCTCATTTCTTTTTAAAATTTTCCCCGACTTGAGATGTGGTGGGGGAACTCCATACTTTCCAGCACTTTCCACCACCCCGTGTGCCCCCCCGAGGAAGACTCCTGGATCCGCCCTTGATAACAATAAAAGCGTCTATTAAAAGTATTAGTATTCTGTGTTGCTCTTTTCTTATTCTTTTTTTTTGAAAAACACCCCCCCCACTCCCACTCCCTAAATGTTAATATATTATTAAACTCCCTAATTTAAAGTAGGCTTACAATGAAAAGGAAGTACATAGGTTAAAACTAAGATAAACTAACATCGAAATCGGCACAGAAACATGGTTCATACGGCGTCCACTTTTTGGTGGATCCATTTTTTTATTGTTTACTAACAATCTATTATTTCTTGTTTTTTTGGTTATCGATTTACTAAAATAAAATTAATATCTCACTGGTAAACGTCTAGAAGCGCTTTTCTCATATGGTCTTTTGTTCCGCGGTCCATCCACGGCGCCGAAAACTCGAAAGCAGGGGGCCGCTTCGAGGGATAGTCTAAGGGCAGCGTTACATACAACATAACGGTGTGATCGTTTTCTTTAATATCAATGGTGTACGATTTCTCTTCCAAGCTGTCCGCTTTCCACTCGTCGCCGTATATAGAAATGAGGGCCTCCATTTCCTCAATCTGTCAAAAACAAATTTATGTTACTTTTTGTATTTTATTTAGCTTGCGACTGCATTTTAAATGTTGTCACTTGTTTGTTTTAGCTTCTATACACATACAGAATGTCCAGAAAGCCTCGGAAGATCCTATAACTGATGCTAGGTCTCATCTCAATATCGAAACACGGTCTTGGTAAAAACCCCACTGTTAGTTAGGGAGTCTGGGTTTGATTTTGTGACCACCTCGATTTTTACATCTGGCAGTAGCCTTACTTAAAGAATTTCAATCAGAAAATTCATGTCTTTTAGAAAAAAAGAGCTTCAGTATAGTTGCACAAATAGAATATTTATATTCTGGATAAAAATGATAGGTAGGTGCTGTATACTTGTAAAATACTGTATTTGTATTTTAACTTCATCTAGACAAACCCCTCTATTTATGTTACTATTATTATCTTGAGATGCTGTGAATAAATGCGTCTTTTGTATAATATTAATGTGTGTAAACTGGAAATTCCTGTATAGAATATAAATAGTTTAGCAATGAACCAAAATGGAAAATATTCCTTATCTAATAACTCAACCAGATATTAATTTGCAAATTCGAAAGAAAATCTATGGTTAATGAAAATCAAAAAACAAAATAAGGCATTGTTTTAAACGTGAATATTTCGATTGATTAAAACAAACCTGTCTCGACAAATCGTCCATATTGCTGAGATAAACGTGTTTTCGACACAATCAGATAGGCGGCAACTGACTATCGAGAATTTAAATTAGATTTTTACCTACTAATGAACTACAGAGATTATTTCAAAATTCAATGTAGAGACAGCTGTTGCCTGTTTGTTGTTGCACGATTAGGTGAATTTTGACATTTGACATTTTGACGTTTGATTTCGTCCCGGTCTGCCTAGCTAAAAAAAATTGTTTTTCGTTCGGCTCAAAAAAAAACATATTATTAATCAATCTCTCGCAAAAAGAAAATTACTGTTATCTCTTCGCAATATTTTAACGTTTATGAGCTAGGGTTTCTTAGAGTTTATAAAAAATTAAAAAAAAAATGTTTTTTAAATATTATTATTATTTATATTAAATTTTCAAGAAAATCGTTCAAAAAGTTCCTATTTCAGGACATCGAGAATATTTTATTATGATGGAATTAATTTTAGACTTCTTTAACAATATTTGCTATGTTTGAATGAAAGGGTAATAAAATATGATTAACTTATTTATAGCTTTTTTAACATGTTTGTTTGTCTTCGGTAAATTTATTATTCCACCAAATAAGTTTAGCTAATATGACATTAGATTATGTCTTATAAGTTTACATATTAAATCACTTTATTAAAAAATATTTTTGACTAACAATATGGTAAATTCACATTATTTCTATGGACTGGCAATACTCGAGGTGTCAGTTTTCAAAAGCAAAAATAAATTATTTTATACAAAATACAATACTAGAACACTAATTTATTTACAATATTTTTTTATTGTAAAAAACATTGAACGTTTTGAAAATATTTTGGCCAGTTTTAAGTAATTAATTATGAAACACCCGACTTAAACATGAAACGCCCGAAAAACATTCTAAAATACCGTCTTGGTTAAGTCATAGATAAGCTATGGAATTTACACTTCAAAAACAATATGAAAATATTGGCTTTAGATACAAATTTGTATTTAATATGAAAATATCTATTGGAAATATTAGGTGTTAAGGCATTACGTTATTTCTTAAAATTACATTTAATTTTAAATGGAACTATTTTGATCCGAAAAGGATTTTTAACATGCTTTTTGTATTGAAAATATTGACTTTTAAAACAATGAGTAAAGATAGATTTCAACCTTTACAACCCGTTATGATAAAAAAACCGAAAAAACCTTTAAAAAATGAACATAATATTGGCTTTTGAAATAATTGATATAAGTATGTTAAATATTTCGTTTTAAAGAATTTAAGCATTAGGCAATTGTTGTATATATATAACAAAACATGTACTTTTATTATACAAATAGCGAGGATATTTAATAGTTACAGTTTATATGTAATACCAGTTATAAAATTAGCAAAAAAACTGTGCCATCTTGCCGCTGTTCATTTTGCTACAATAGATTCCATTATGTTAGTTTTTGATTATAGGATAAGATGGCGCGGTAAAACGTGAAGTTGTCGTAACTAAATAAACAGATGGCGCTAATAAATAAAATAAACTTATAACCATCCTAAGCAATTGACCAAAATAGTATTCTTCCCTTAGAAATGGTTATTTGATTCTGAAAGATTCTTCAATTATAAGTTAGAATATTTGTTGTTGTTATATGGAGAAATTCCGAGACTTTTGTGTGAATAGTCCAACGCCTTAACCACTAGACTACCACGAGCATCGATCCTTTTCGTTGCTAAATAGAATTATGTCAATTTTTACAATTCTGACTTACTATAGCTATGATGAACGTATTTAGTTATCTAAAAAAAATACCTTTACAACTCTATTAAGTATAGAGTGATGATTTTAGAGGCGTGGTTTTCAAGAGGAGATAAAACGCATATAATTTGATGTTATGGCTAAGAATTTAGTTTTATTATAAAGATAAGGGTTTGCCATTATGTTTTAAAAATGATTTCGGGTAAGTGGCCGCCGCGGCTGACTCGAACAAATTCCAGCCGAGAGGCCCAATTTTCAACCACTTTTTGCAGCAAGTTGGGCCGTATGTCAGCAATAACGCACCGAATATTCTCTTCCAAGGCGTTAATCGTGTCCGGCTTATCTGCGTAGACAAGCGACTTCATATAACCCCACAAAAAATTGTCCAGCGGTGTTAAATCGCACGATCTTGGAGGCCACGCCACAGGCCCACGACGCGATTTTTACTTTATTTTAGAGTGATTTTTTCTAAATTTGCACTATTTGCAAACGTTGTTCAGGAGTAAGTCTATTCATTATGAAATGGCAAACTAAACTGAGCATAAATCAAGTGACAGCTGTCAAAAACACCAACTACGAAAAAAGTAGTGCCAGATTGAAAACCACGCCTCTAAAAAAAACAGCCTATATATAACAATTTGTACATAGGGTATTTTTTTCTCATACACATCCTTTTATGGGGTCTTTCTACAAGTTTTCTTAATTTAATATATATTTTTTCCATACAAAATAAATAATATCCCAGGAAACGTTTGGTTCGTAGATCAAGACCGCGCGGGGGGGGGGGGGGATTAGGGAGGAAAGTAACCATGCGTTTAAGCGCTAATGGGATTTTTCTACCGTTTTATACTTACTTTTTTTTTGTTTCAGTTTGTAGTATAGATTTACTCCATAAAAGGATGTGCATGAAAAAAGCTCGCCTGTAATATACGGGCCACGGAGTTCAGAAAAGCCCAGCAGAGGTACTCGGCAAATCTCTATCTATTTCTACTTATTCTCCATTTCTTTAATAATTACTTTCATTAACAATTAATTAAAAAACTATATATTTTTTTTAAATATATATATTTGTATATATATGGACAATAAAAATAATTAAATCTATTAATACGTGAAGTGTGAGATTAGCGTGGTTAAAGTTTATTTGGTAAAGATAAAATGTATTTATAATATGTGTTACAAATACATTAAAATTAAAATAAAACTTTCATACTACTGACAGATTGGTTGAATGAGTTTCGAACTATGAATTTAGCGTGATTACAAATGTTTTTTCGATAGTCTGTCAATGTCAAGGAAAAATAATTATTAATGCCATCTTAAACTTTTATAAATAAATCTGTCAGTATAAAAAATAAATACAAATACAAGCTGCAATTGTGTTTTTTTTTACCGTTATTAATATTAAATTTTAAATTTCATAGGTATTGCAGGAAATTAAGGCAAACAGCACACGCTAATGAGATATTTGCACACGTTCGCAGTAGACGCGAACTAAATTCAACTAAATTCAATGATTATAGAGGTAAACTCACTCATTATAGTGGTATAAGAACCTCAATAATGCTCAAACTTAAAAGTTTAATGAATTACGGTCGAATTTCCACCACTAGTAATATTTTCTATGGATACGATTGTGGTTAGGTTATCTAAAGTATTTTTTATTATATTCGACATAAACCGTACCTCACGTTACGTGAAATAAGCCGTATTTGCATCACTGATAGGGTTGTGTGCACAATTGCGCCCCACGCTGCCGCTGTCGCAAGGGCGGGCTTTAGTGGTCGAATTGTCGCGATGGGCCTTCGGACTTGAAATCCGTCCGCCTCATTGACAGCTCACGGGCGTGTTAATTCAATTATAATTATCCGCGGGGTAGCGCGGCCAGTTGCGGGCCGTTTACGGTTATTATTATGCATTTTCACACGGGGTGAACATAAAGCGAGCAGTATCCTTTGGGGCATAAAAGTAAACAACTTTGCAAAATAACTAGTCTAAAATGCCGAAGAAAGAGTCCTAAAAACATGTGAAAGTATGGTCACCTAATAAAATATCAGAACGACGTCGCGACCCCACTCTACGGGGCACCGAACCTGCAAATGTTTTGATGACAATGAACGGCGGGTAGTTTCTCGCACGCAAATATTGTAATGTAGGTCAATTGGATTCTGGATTCAATTCTGAACAGGAGTCTTGTGTTCAAAAAGTTTTCATATAAGAAATTCCATACAAATATACAGGATGTCCCAAGGTCAAAAAAAAACAGCCAGTAGGTCCTACGATTCCTAGTGTTATTTGTTAAGAAACTATATCAAAATTCATTATGGTATTCGAGAAAAAAAATGTTGAAGTTTCTATTCTAAATCATGTGAAACAGATTTTTTAATGGCTCCTCCCTCCCTTAGGGCGGAGCTAAATGATTGCTGTCAGATGCCTCTGGTCGAACAGAGGTCGGTCTAAGATGCTATTGGTCGACAGATAATATTGATAAGATCGATTGACACCAATTTTATTACAAAAATAATAAATTTGGTGATGAAGATTTTTCGCATTTTGTTGGATAATTTCTTACTCTTAATAGGGAACTTAAACACCCCCTAAAGTTTGTGGGATTGGTCTCAGGACCTGTATAAATACTGTTTTGAGGGTAGGTGGCGCCGACGAAAGTGAATATTGTTAAGAGACCGCCGTCGATTCCTTCGGCGTAATTTAAGCCCCGCCTACCCTCTCGGAGTGAATTTAATTCTCGCTCTCCCGAGGGAGTTTTCAACCCTCAACTGCGCGGTATTAAACCGTCAACCGGAGGGCGATTCGGTTTAGCGATTTGCTATCTTCCGCTACACACGCCCCACCCCTCTCCCGCCCCCCCCCCCCCTACCTCACACCCGACACGCCCTTCGCGCCAATTCTCATTACTACCCTACACTTTCATATTCGCGGATTTTAGGGTTCCGTTTAAGCTATTGGTAATAAAACGTTTTGGCATGATGACTGTAACTTTAAACAACCTTTATTATTACCCAATTACTTACTTTCATTTCATTTATTTATTATTTTTAAAAAAAAACAATACATTTAATTTTACATCACTTTTATAGCGTATGCTGTTCTAAGGTGATGTAATCAGGTGTAGAAACATAGATCCTCAGCTGGCATTTCAGAAACTAAAAAAGACAAAAAAAAAAATCTTAATAAAAACAAAATTTGCAACTGAAAATTTACCTAGAGGCCCACTGTGGACTTATACAAATTTATTATACAGGCTTTATAAATATTTACTTTATTTATTTATTGAAACAATTACATATTCATTTTATAAGAGGACAGATTCGTGTATAGATATTAAAACGTATTGTATTGTACAAATGCAACTTATTTTCTCTGCCTTCTTAACTAGGCTAAATGTCTGTCCTAAAGAAGGCAGTTCGATTTGTTATTATTCCTTGAATAGTTGTAAACTACCGATAACGAGCGTTTCATCATAAAAAAAAATATTGTGCATACGATATAATAACATATGTATATATATATAGATTTGATCATAAAATATTTTTTAGCTTTCGCCATTCCGCGTCGTCAGAAAAAATATGAAGGTGACGTTTAAAATGCAACCTTCATAAATTCGAAAATCGCATTTTCAGCTAAAAGATAAATATATCCATCCACTACAATTATTATCATATAATTGCAGTTTTGCTAGATAAATCAATCAGTATTATGAAATGAAACTAATTCCTTAAAAGAATATATTAAGTATCACGCGTTAAATGCTGTTAAGTTAGTTTAATTTTGTCTATTTAGACCTACAGACCTGCAAGCGCCCAAGACCCAAATATGAGAGAGTTCCCATGTCTTTAAATCAATTTCGCGGGCAAAGACTTCAAAACTTTTACATTAAAGCAAGCATCGAAATCCCTGCCGTGAGTTCTCGCGTGAATTGGAACGGGTAAAGCGGAATGTAATTTGTTACAGGATAATCTATGATTATTAATTCTAATGTTTAATGGCGTCGTAGTCTCACCAACATAGAGCGCATCACAAAACTACATATATATATATAATACTAGCTGACCCGGCCACGCGTTGCTGTGGCTAAAGTTTTTGTTATATTACATTATAGTAAACAATCTAAGAGGAACAATAAGAGAACATCAGTCACGGAGTCCACTATGCTTTTTCACACAGATGGTATTTGTAAAAAAATATGGTGATCTCCTTATTTGACTTTCTACTACTATAACCCTTTAGTACAATGAAATTATTTACGAACTAAGACGAAAATGTTGATGTTGGTATACAAATTCACTGGATTGAGATTTGAAGGGGAAGTACGTTGAACACAATTAATTAAAATGTTCTTACACTTGATACTAAGCAGAAATCAATAGGTAAAAAATAAAAATTTATCAGATTTATTATTTCCATTTAATTTTATAACAAATATAAGTATATTACAGTATAATACAGTAAATAACATGTGACGCTTAAACTCATGAATGAGGTAGGCAAGGCAGACAGTCTTAAACTTTTAAACATTAATATCTTTTTTTTTGAATTATAAATACTTTCAATTTCAATTTAATTTAACACCAATCGGTGCACAATGTTTTTGGTTAACCTGTCTTTAGCTAACACAAATAGATTCGACGGTTTCCCAACACGTGAACACGCAACATATAGTTGCCCATGAGAAAAACATGGATTTTCCAAATCTAAACCACAAATGGACATTGTTTGACCTTGAGATTTATTTATAGACATGGCGAAAGCTAAACGAATTGGAAACTGTAGCCTTTTGAAGCGTATGGTAGAATCTGATGGTATCATCGGAATACGTGGCAGCAGGACCACTTTTCCTTTAAACTTCCCAGCCAAAATGGTTGCTTCAAGAATGTTTCCGGTGATCTTTTTGATGACCAAACGCGTACCGTTACATAATTGAGGTGGATTCAAATTACGGAGGAGAATAATAGGGGAACCAATCTTTAATCGAAGATTATGTGGTGGCATTCCAGGGATATCTAATGAATTTAAAAATTCAATCGGAAAATTTACACTTTCATTTTCATCAACAACAGTATCGATTGATTTAAAAGACATCAGATCGCCTGGTAACAACTGTTGTATCTGGAAGTTAATTTCGTCAACATCAACGTTTTTGGCTGCCAAAATCGCCCGTTGACTAAGCCATTCATGATTCAAATAATTATTCTGTATATCCGGGAAAATACTCTGAATCAATTCAGTTTTATCCTGAACAACAGTGCAAAAATTGTCTGGTAGTTTAATGCATTGCGTATTTGGTTGCAGTTTTATTTTACCGTTCCCAATATCTAGTAGTTGTTCGGAAAATATTAGTGCTGATGGATCATTTTGCAATTGTACTCGCATATTTATGGTCAATCGAAGTGTTTCAACACTTCGCCATAAGAATGATTGTTTCAAACATGCATTAATCTCATCCGCGAAAGTAGAGCGAGGTATAACCGGTAAGGTCTGCCGGAAGTCACCAGACAAAAGTAAGATAGCACCACCGAAAAGTTTATTATTGCTGTTTAAATCTTGCATAGTTCTGTTTAATGCTTCAAGTGAATATTTGTGTGCCATTGTGCACTCATCCCAAATTATTATAGAACTCTTCCGCAACACTGCAGCTATTCCACTATTCTTTTTGATGTTACACATTGCATCTGGTTTATTATGAACGTCCAATGGCAGCTTGAATGTTGAATGTGCTGTTCGCCCACCATCCAGTAAAGTAGCCGCAATGCCTGACGATGCTAATGCTAATGCGATTTTTTGTTGCGACCGTATTTTGGCAAGAATCAACGATATTAAAAATGTCTTACCTGTTCCACCGGGTGCATCCAAGAAAAAAAAACCGCCTTGTTCAGCAGCAACAGCCAGCATAATCCGATCATAAATAATTTTTTGTTCTGCTGTCAGTAATGGTTCACTGTTCATGATAATTGTTGCTAAACTTCCATGGTCATATTGATTTTCTCGTTGTAAATCGGTATTGACTAAGTCGGTGGCTGGACGATTAGGTGATGGCATACCATAATGATTAAGTGGTAAATTTGAAATAAGAACACATAAATCCTCGATCAAGACCAATGCTTCATTGTACATCTCTGGTGTATAATCTATGTTTTGGCATTGATTTGTTTGTCTAATTCGGTGCAAGATGTCTTCTGTCATACAATTTTTATATTTTTCCCACAAAGTTTGTGCTTGCGAGGGATAACATGTCGCCAAAATAATTGCAAACAACTGACGAATGTTATTCGGTGTTGATGTCAACGCAGCATCAGCAAGCGTTAAGTCCCAATGGTTATCGTCTTCTAGCAATTGCAGTTCACGACATGCATCCTGGTATGTATTGAATACTCGACCATTAGCTGTTCGTAAAAATTCATTAGACGTTGGATGTACCGTGTAAAGTCTCCCCAATGTCTTAGCTTTGAATATGCCTGTAATGGAAGGATGTGGTTTTCCTTGTTTCCGTGGCTCCCATTTTTTACTGGATTTGTTCCATGTGAAATAACGTGGAACATCACCATACACCAATGTCTTCGCGAATTGGCCAAAAACATCAGGTTTTTGACACAATGTAAAAAATTCAGTTAGAGTCGTTTTCGGAGCTTCGAACGCTCTTTGGAGAACATTTTCTTCAGTGAAGTATACACGTTGACCGTTTTCAAGATGTATTGCCAGATGTTGGACAGCAGGATCTCTTTCGTGGATGGGAAAGCTGAGAATATGCCAAATAGCTTCATTGCTGCTAATGTATCTGCCCATTTGGTATCGTGCTATTTCGTCATTTTTATTTATGTTTTTTACTTCAAATATGGCCAAATCACTGTCTTTGTTTACATATTTACAAATATACTTAATTGATTTAACAGAACTGCAAAGCTCAACATTGATATGAGCTTTGTAAGTTTTTGAAAGTAGTGGTGAGTATGGTACCACCCACTGATTATCAAACTCAACTTGATTTGGAAAGTTCGGCAGTCGCATTGTAAATGTGTGGCCACCATTCTCAGTACTTCTGCGGCGATACATTGGATAACCATCAATATCCGTGATCGTGTCATTCGTATGCGGCTTTGGGAAGTTTTTTTACATTTTCCATTTTCCATGCACGGTGACGTCATGTTGAAAACACCGCATGGCCCATGGATCATGTGTTTGGTGACAATATCAAATAATTCTTGATCAATTAATGGGTCTGGAATTTCGGCTGAAATTATTTGATCGATTTCTTCAGGACGGATTCTATCTTTAAGCCAAACCAAAATGTGGGCATGAGGCAAACCTCGCTTTTGCCACTCTATCGTATACAGCCAACAACGTGTGATACCAAAAATTGTATATTTAACAATAAAATCAATTAAGGATTTCAATTTTTGTTTAAACACACGTGCAGTTAAATCATGACGATGAATGGCTTGTTGTCCTGGCAATAGTAAAGTTTGTATCTCTTCCCAATTCGGATTACATGTGAATGTAATAAATAAATCCGGTCGGCCGTAATGACGTACGTAAGTCATCGCATCTTGTATGTATTCCTGCATGTTCCGTGGACTGCCGATGTAGCTTGAAGGTAAAATGAAAGCATTACCGATGTCATTGGGATTTAAATTTCCATCGATGTTTCCAGCAACAGCATCTCGTAAGTGAATATATTCTTCCGATCGTAGTTTTGCCTGGTTGAATCGAAGGAATCGCAAGCGTTCGCTTTCGACCTTAGCATACATATCAACAATGTATTGATGGAACAGCTGACGATATCGAAGGATATAATTGTCTTGATGTTGTCTAACCATTATTCGGTGTGCGTAGTAGTTCATTGAGCTAACTTTATTATTTCTGTAATCACCTAAAAAAATAAAAAATAAAATGCAATACGAAATTAAAATCTATACATACAGTAAGAAAGTAAATAGATAATTGTCAAATTTACCGGTATTTGGATCATACTGATTGATATTAAGGTGATATTCATCTTGTCCTTGCCAAAATATCAATGGATATTGTAGTGCGTCATATGAACGGTGTAGATCCGAAATCGTACTGACAGTGTTGTCTCGCCGTGTAATGTTTATAGATCTTTTGTCAACTGGATCACCAACCATGATAACAGCAACCTCATCAACAGTTGGAGCGTTGAATCTACCAGCATGTTCACCTAATGGTACTTTGTCGGCTTTTATGACGATTTGATAATTGTCATTTTGCAGTCGTGGCGAAACTCTTTTGATCAATTGAATTAGTTGATTGTGATCTTCTAAAAAATTTCCAATAATATCACAATTGCTCTTTCCTCTGCTTGTTCAATAAAATTATACAGGCACCGAGTCGTCACGCGCTCTTCACAATCGCCCATAAAATAAAAAGGTATCGACATCTGTCAGTTTTATGACTGCCAAATAATAACGGACAAAAAATTAGCGATAAATTAAAATTGCGACTATAATTTGAGATTTAAACTATCCTATCTCTCAAGTGCACATCGAACTGCACATGGTGTTCAAATTTTATTATAATCGGTTAAGTGGTTCAGCCGTCCATTGAGGACAAACATTGTGACACGAGATTTATATATATTAAGATAGTAAAATTGTATAATGTATTTCTTAAATACCGTATTTAGATGATTCCTTGCGTTATAATAGTTTGACAGTAGTGACATTTGGAAAATTGTCACTACTGTCAAACTATTTTATAAGTAGTAAGTAAACTAACGGCCAACGCCTATCTAGAGATTATTCTATTATTTATATTAAGTAAAAAATACCTTAAGTTTTATACAATAACATTTAGTAAGTTGGATGCAAAATGTTTCCTTTGTCCAACAATTAATTGTTTAGGAATTTAACTTCTTGCTTGAAATCGACCGCTTGTAAACTATTACACTACACTCCACACAATATATTACACTATACTACACTATATTACTCTGTAATTTTATTAAACTTATCTTCTTTTGTGCTCTTTTTATTCTGTTCTTTTTCTTAATATTATTTATTAAGTTATGAAATATACATAAGTAGGTTTTGTGAATTTAAAAAAAATCTCTTAGTTTTCTTAGGAACTATCCATCTTAAGAAAGGTGTTCAGTACCTAGTTAGATGGACACTAAGAAATAAATAAATAAAAAATAATTAAAGAATAAAGTTCAATTTAACTTAATCAGCCTCCTTTGAGGTAAACGATTCAGCCTTATAATTTAGGGAAGAAGGCGTTCTGTGGATTTATCAGACGCTATTTTTTCAGTAAAGTGGTGATCACGCCAGGACCGTGAAAATTTGGGTAAGTGACATTGCTGAATCCCATAGACATCTGACAATGAAAAAAACAGGTTATTTTTGAGAATCTATCGTAGTTACAGATAAGAGAAAAAAAATATCCGGAGTATGTCCAAGAATTTTAAACATCAAAAAACAAAACATGCGTGAAAAAAATAATGAATCAATATAATTCTCATTAAAAACTGAAATTAACGCTACAGTGAAATAATCTGTACATTTAATTCGAGACTGAAACTGAATTAGTGTTTTTTTTTGTGCTACATTACTTAACTCAGGCGTCATTGTTGAGAAAAGCTACGTTGTATAATATAATCAACTGCGAAAAACGACCTGGCCGGATTTGACCCACTGTGGATTCGAACTCGGGACCTCTGGATTTAGAAGCAGGCACTTATACCACTGCGCCACCAGGAACAAATGACATCTATAGGAACAAAAACTCTTACAAAAAGTAGCCGAGTGGCTCGATCAGTGGAAGTTCTCTAAAATTACGCGCCGAAAGTTAGAGAATTAGTCGTACCAGAATACCCCTGTATTTTTTGGAAAACCCCCAAAGGAACGTCCCTCCCCAAGACGTGGCTTAGGACGAGATAAGCCCGGGCAAAGCGGGAATTTAATTAAACTCGGATTATTCCCACGAGAGGCTGTCAAAAGGACATTCATCCCTTTCTCACTTGCGCTCCATTTCGCCCGCGCGAAGGGGACGGGGCGCACGCGCGTGGATTACAGCGGGGAAGTTTGTTCCACATTGGGGATCGTTTAACAAAATACACACACAAACTAAGACAGTAAGGAATTAAGAAATTGGACATTGGTTTGGTAAATCACACGAAAAAAAATATGGTAATGGCAGCAAACATATAGTAGTAACAACCATACATACCACCATTTTAATGGTTTTGTATTATTGGTCCACAATGAAAGCTATCGCTACAATAATAAAATGTTTGCAAACTGCAAATTTCACAGTCACACCGCCATTTTGATTTGAATCACAGCAAAATAAAATGGTTGCTGCTACCAAACTTTCAGGTGACGTCATTTTGTTTCATCAGCTGTTCACCCGCGACGCCATATTGTTTTGTTTTGTATAGCAAAATGTTTTTGCTAAAATATTTCATAACTATATCTCTTACTCCCATAGCAAGAAATTTGGTAAATCTAACCAAAAATTATTTATTTATTTATTTGTATGAGAAATGCTTACAGCTATACATAATGACAGTTATATAGAAAGATAAATAACAACTTAAGCCGACTACAGGCATCTCCAATTTAATTAGACTTTAATTTAATTAGAGATCTTTATTATAATAAGACCGACGCGATTGGAAGTGACCGTTATAAATAAACATAATAAAGACTTGCTGGAAAGATACCATCTTGTGTAACTCAGCATTGTTAAAAGTGTTGTCATATGATGATATTGAATATGTAATAAAATGTATTATATAAATTGAAATTAATAAGTAGAAAGTGGGAACGAACTAGTTCACATAAAAACTCGCAAGGGTTTAGTGAACGAACAAATAAAACATTTATATTTTGTTTATAAATAAAGAATATAAAAACAGAACGTACTAGGATCTAATTTATAGTGATAACATTGTATGAATTATTTAACAATAATCAGTCTATACGTACCTACAACTATACAATTTACTAACATTTTGTTAGATTAGCAAATTTCACATGTTAAATATTTGCTCTGGTCTAGGCCATATACAATTACTTTAGACCCTACCCAACTAGGCCAAATGTGCCTGTCCTAGAGTCAGGGGAGGTGATGGTAAAAATGGTATGACCATGTGGGTCGATAGTACACTAGACTACCACGATCTCAAGTTATTTACAAAGTCGTTGAACAAAAGTTAATATTGTCATAATACTGATTCACTCCTTAATACTGCTGACTTTAAGTTCAGCCTGTAATAAATGCATTATATTATAAATAGATTGTTACGTATAGTAGTCAAAAAATAGCCACTCACTTAAGTAGGCCGGGCTATGAAAATAAATTCCATTTTGAAATGTAATGTCCTCCGCAAATGGTGCATTTTGTGGAGAGATTAATTCAAGTAGATAAGAAATATTAATAGTCATACGGCGCCGGGGCTGGAAATAAAAAAAAACAAAATTGAAAACGGCGCAACACAAAAGCATTTCCCCGGCCGGCGCCGGTCGAGCGGTCTGTTGTCTCTGCGGAAATTGAAAAAGGAACGTCGAAACAAGATGGCCTCCGCCTGCCAACAAAGCACCGGACCGCTCTGCGGCGGCGACGCATGGCAAAATGGCGGACAGCCCGCCATTATTTCTAAAGCCGTTCGATGACATTTTTTTTTGCAAACGAAGCGATGGAATACCAGCTTAGCCATTGGACAGATGGGAGTTGGGAAATTGTGGAAAATAAATTGCCAAAGTCTGTACTTTTTTTTTACTATTTACATTAGATTAACAAGTCGCATTAACAACGCCAATAAGATGTTATGAATTCAAGAAATACAAGATTCTAAATCACTGACTTTACAACACACACATTCACAACAGTTGTAAGTATTTGATAAATATACAAAATAAATATAATTATAGCGAGACAATAATCCCGGGTCAACCTGCTTATGAGCGATGATGATGATAAAGTTACTTTAATAATTGTTAATTTGTGACAAAAACAAAGTGAACAGAGGTTATCTTATCTTCTGCGCAATTGAATATTTAAATTAATTAGAAAAATTGCTCTTTATAAACAATCGGAGACCATGGTATCTTACACGTGAACATCTTGTATAAAATACTATATTATATATGATGCAGTAACATAATATAGGCAAGTATATAACAAATGCAAACAGGTACATAACAAAGACCTGCAGAATTTGGCATTTGATTTCGTTTAGTCTACGTTTTTCCACCGAATCAACTACTTTGTATTGTAAAATACAATACAATTTAACTAAAAACATCAAAAATAATAATAAAATAGATAAAACTTACCTTCAAAATCAGAACATATGTGTCGAAATAGGGGGATTCGTAAAAGTTAAATGTGGCTATAACTTTATAACTAAAATTTTATATTATTACAAAGATAAAGGCCTAAAAGTTTTTCGATAGCAACAACCATTGGTCTTAGGGGTGGAAAAAATAAGGTTTTCAAAAAAATCATAAGGAAAGATTTCATTAGAGAAACTACACATTGCAATGGGTACCATGTCAAGGCTTCTGGAATATTTCGACATATCTTCGCGTTTCACACCCCCAAGAACCCAAAATCACCCTCAGTTTAAAAGTTATATCTATATAACTTTTTTGTGGACACGATAACTGCCGTAATTTTAAACCAATCATTTTAAAAAAAAAACATAAAATTTAAGGGCACAAAATCTTGGTCAAGTTCCTTAATAGGCAAAATCAAACCAGGTTTTGCTATAACTTTCTTAGTAAAACGAATTCATTTAAATTTTATATTATTCCTTAGATAAGGGCGCCTAAAACTTATCTAAGGAAATTTTTTTGATAGCGCTAACCATTGATCCTAGGGGTGGGAAAAATTAATATTTCGAAATTCAAAAAACCAAATTAGTCACAGGATCAAATTAGTTCAAAATGTTAATTATAGCCCTATAATTTCTCTACAATTTTTGATATGTGCAACCCTTACAGTAAAGGATGACTAAAATATTTCACCTACGGTGAAATCTACTTTCGCTGATTATTTTGGCACGATTGTTATAGAAAAAAAAATGATAGGCGCACGACTCGCAATCTGTACTCAAAGTTGCGTCGTCAAAATGTATGCAGCTGCTAACGATTGTGGTCTTTATTTCAACCACATAATGGCACGTTTCGTAACTTCATAATTTCAGGGTTTGTAACCATAGGCGAGATCTGATCGGCGCGGGCGGCGCCCAGCAGCAAATAGCCCGCGAGCCAGCGATACAGAGACTAAATATATATTCAGTAACACTCTCGATGGTAGACGACACGAATCAACAAACTGTCTGGATGAATAATGCACTGCCTCCTTTAGAACAGACATGATCTAGTTAAGAAGCCAGGGACATTTTGTAGCGGTGTTCACACATTTTCTTATAATCCGGTACATAGTTTGCACATTAAATAATAATAAATAAATAAATACTGCGTCTTCTCTACTTCACAAAAAGTGCGTAATTTGGTCTAAACCGTGAAATAAATAACAAATGATTTTATAAAATTACTATATTACATAAAGCTAACTTAATTAAATGCATATAATAAACGTACCTATTACATGACTGCAAACCATAAGAGTAAATATTCATATTCATATTCATATTCATATTCATTTATTTATTTATTCATTTTTACAAAAACAATCCATTTAATTTTAAATCGCCTTTATAGCGTGTACCTAAGGTAATTTAATCAGTTATAGAAACACGTTGTTATAAAGTTGTTGTTAAAGTTAGAAAAATCTTCAAAAAATTAAAATAAAAATGTCTTCACTTTTATTTTCGCTTCGCGTTCGATAATGCAAGCATACGATTTACCCGAAAATTAATCCATATTGTAGACAAAATAATAGGGTAGTTATTAGCAAAGGCAAACTTTAAATTATATTCTTATTTTAGAGATAATTAAGTTACTACATTTAGACATAATATGTCTCCTCACGGATACTATCGACTGACACTTACGGCTAAGGATTTAAGGTCGACATTAGCATGATCAAAAACAGTGTGTTACGATGTTACGATTAAATAATATTTGGGCACAGGATGCGTCTTAAATGCTGTCGTTGGCTCGGACACATAAGGCCGATATTCCACACGGAAAATATACTATTTATTTATTTGTTTAAAATTATATATACTTTGGAGGTACCATTCCTTCGGTGGTATAGCTGATTGGCAGGTGGTGCAACTAAGTTATTTTAAAGCAAAGTTCATTGTCCTTTCTCTTAGCTGGGAAGGGGTCTTAGGGAATGGCTTGAAGACGCTGCAGTTGAGGCTATTCCACTATCTAATGGTACGCGGAAGAAAGGAATGAAATCCGACATTCTTTCTCCTAAAAATTTCCCTTATTTTGTGAGAATGGTCCTTTCGTCCAATATAGAACGGTTTCTGAAGTTGCTCACTAATGGAGGACCATGCTGGGAGGTTCAAGTAGGCCTTAAATAAGATAATGAGACGATATATTTCTCGCCTTGAACTTAAAGGCTCCCATTTAAGGTCAGATAAACACATCTCTGCTTGCTGACCGCTGAATTGCTTCAAGGTCAGAATTTAGATAGGAAATATGAGGGTCCCAAACAGATGAACAAAACTCTAAAGATGGTATTGTATCATTATATGCATGTGTGTTCTTTTAATTTAATATTGATAAAATTTTTTTTTTACTTTAATGTCTAAGAATAATTGTTAACATATTGTGTATTGCAATATTTTGTTAGAGTAACATTTAAAAATAAATAAATAAATGGGCCATTTTCAGAAGTAATTTGAATTCAAAAACTTGATCTAGGTTTTCTGGCCGAGATTTTGGTCATTTACGATAAACATGATTTTATTGTAATCCACTATAGTGTTCTTTTATAAATCCTCGGTTAGGGTGGTATATTACTTCGCACAAGACGCAATGTAATGGCGGCCTAAGCACTCGGAATTTCGCCTTGCGTGCTCGCGTTTATCATTTCGCCGTTGAGCAATAGTTGCCTTTTTCTTCGCGATGCTTGTCGGCGAATAGGTGAAATTAGAACTGTACAATGCATCGCATCCGGCGTGTACACTCCTCCAATTACATGGAACCGCCTTATATCGATTGGCTTTTGAATATTCATCGCGGTTCGCTCAACCCGTGCGTGGTAGCGCGGTGGGGTGTCGGGTCCCAATGTTTTTTGATTGTTACGCAAGGGCGGTTTACCCCCCCTCCCCTCGAGACAAAAAAATAAGACCCCAAGCTGTTCACTGTCACTCTCAATGTAATATAACACGATAATTGAATCAAGATATCGGTCAGAATTAGGGATTTTTTTCACCGAGTTGGGAAATAAAAATATTGGTACCAAACACTTTTTCGAACTATATTTACTGGGGTTTAAAAACACCCAAAAGTAGGCCTCATTTCTTTTTAAAGGTAAAATCCCCAACTTAGGGTGTGGGAGATCCAGATTCCTTGTTGTTTCGAGTACAGTACCTACTAAGACTTCGCGTATTACTGCAATCACACAGTGATTAATTAGGAACTTAGCTTATTTTCCCCTCCATTCACCTCTCTTTCTATTATCAATTTAAGCATTATTTTATTATAGTTTATACTCCTTTGGTGGAAATATTAAATTGGTTTTTGTACTTTTTTTTTAAAATGGTATTCTAACAAAATATTGAGAACATTACATGCATATGAAAGATAAAACACAGATTACAATAAATGGAAACTATATAACTTATATATTACATAATAAATACACTACAAATATGGATATTATATGATTAAATATAAATATAGGAACGTAAATAAGTACTTGTATATTTTTGAAGCAATTTTTGGATTGCCCAAGGCTGTCATGCAAAATATCAATGCGTCTATATCTACATATGATAGTTATTATAAAGGCGACAGATGCGAGGTATTTCTAAATCGTAATTAATTATTTTATAAGAAAACTCAAGTCTTAACTGTTTTATTTTCCTAATAAAGGTAAATGTAAACTGCAATAACAGCTATGATTAAATAAATTAGAAGCTTGAATCGTCGCGTAATTATATCGCCATCGGACGAAAACACGAACGTAATAATTAATTACGGCCGGCACCTTTCGTCGCCGCGAGAGCCACGCGCCGCCGCCCCCGGGGCACCGCAGGTCCTCGTCAAAGGCGCCCGAATGCCCCGGAGTGCCACAATCGTCCGGGGCGGTTGGACCCGAAATTGCGGGAGATTTACGTGTCTCTCAGGGCGTAATTGCGCGCGCGGGGCAATTTGCGAACGCGACGAGTCGGTCGACGCGCAGGTTAGTCGCAGCGGCAATTAGTGCGACTTATCTCTATTGCGGATCCGAAATTTAATATATATTGTGCGGTAACTGCGGCAAACAATGTCGATGGCTAATTACGGAAAGTAATTAGTGAAGATTTCCGCCATGCGCCGGTACCAACACGAAATTCCCCACTTTTCACAGGATTTCGTCGCAGAAAGTTAGCGAATAAATGAAATATCTATACATATGATGGTCAGAGACACTACACATTTCTAGCGCCCAGAATTTATAACAAATTTTACAAAACATTATTTTAGGCATAAGGAAATTTCACATTTATTATGACTACAGATAAATATTGTATTATTATAGCTATCGAAAATTGATAAGTGTAATTTGAACCAAAGTATGTTTCTAATTTATATATATATGTATGTGTTCAAGTGTTTATATATATTTGAGTGTATGTGTGTGTATATATATATTAAATGTTTTTATCTATATATATATCACAGATCTCTAATATAGACCTCGCGCTCTTATATACCCTTACTTGTATATTTCAAATAGGCAACACCTCGACACAGGCATTTGCCTAGTGAGGTTTTACTAATCCACACAAACTGTACTTTCTTCTCTAGAATATCAATAAAATGCGACATAGTAATACACATTTAATGTTTGTTGCCAGGAACAAACACTCAACGCACACGCGCGCGTTTGCTTAAAATAAAACCTAAAAAAAGTTTTATATACTCTTTACTAAATCAACAATAAGTATGTCCTAAAAACGCATAAAAAATATTCGATTCCAAATGACTAGATTAAAAAAAAAACGCTCTAACACCGGACGAGGCATTTCCAACGAGTCCAATATGGCCGATTCAAGATGGCGGATCCGGGACAGCTGTCCGCGTAGTTTTAGTTTTACCTCAATTGGGCACTTTTCACAGAAGCATTAAATGCCCTCAGCATTTATGGGATGTCCCTCTTTTTGATGGAACACTTTTGTCTTTAACCGCCCCATGCGCTAAGGTCCAAATTGGCTCGTCGTGTTCTCGTTAGTATGATATTTATTGCGGCTAATTCCGGGATGAAACTGGACAGGTGCCTACCCGTCTTCCTCGTTATGACATTGTATATTGCATTAAGCAAATTTGTAGATAGAAAACAAATACTGGATTTATTTTATTAATTAATTAATTTATTTACAAATATTTATATATACAAACATATCAGCAAAAAATATTGATTTTTTTTTCTCTATGACGAGAAAAATGAAATAGAATGTTTGAGACCGCGGTTGAACGCGTGACGCGAGAGCGGTCAATGACCCCCGAGTGCGCGGATCGCGAACGACTTTGAAAAAACACGAAGTTTTTTAAAAATATAATTACTATGGGATAATATTTTTATTTACCGTAATTATAGTTTCGTAATTATAGACCGGTTTAGTTTAGTTTAGTAAAAGACAACTATAATTAACCAGTCGCATATCCATTTTATCTAAAAGCCATGATCACCGAAATGTCTATATTTTTTCATACATTTTTATCAAAAGTTTAGATTTTTCATTAAAAAATTGACAAAACAAAAATCAAGAAAATAACTACAGAAGCATTATTTATAAAGACGCAAACTCAAGTATTTAGAAATACATTGAAGCTTCCAATATTTGTATGTCGCTTTAGGTCAAATCTTGCAAGTTGAAATAGAACCACCTCCTCCTATCCTGCGGAGTTGAAACTTGACACATTTGTTCAGTTTCGATGACAATGCATTTTTATGGTGAGCATGACCTGATTGCCTCATGACCAGGGATTGGCTCAAGACGAAAGAACTCCTCAACGGTCAACAGCAAACACACGAAATTTTATATTCGCATTCAAGCACTTAAATATAACCTTGTTTCTGAAAATCTATTTTTACTATTAATTTATTCATTATGTATTCAAAATTGACTTACTTTATACTCGCGCTTACGTTTTTCTTAAAATTTAATTTATTACTGTATAGCCTAAAATATAATAAATATTTATTGTTTATGCTGTAATAAAAACACGAATCATTACACATAAAAATACTATTTGGGTTTTTTATTTATTTTATAAAGTAAACATACAGAGAGTAATCGTAAACATTCTTACATATTATACACAGGTTAATATATTTTATAACACTCGATGCTCTCCAATTTCATGTTTACAAAACATGCATGTGTGTAATCTTAAGTTAGTTATACATACAAAATTTGGTACATTTGATTTTAATTATAACATTAGAATTTGAGAGAGAGAAAAAAAGAATTAAGATAATAACAAGTAGGTGCCATTTAAGAGATATAAATTAATATAAAACAATAATAATCATAATTTTTATATATATATATATATATACATTAAAATTTAGAAAAAAAAAATACATATAATATATTATAAAATTGTCTACATATTTATTAAATAGGAAATATTAATAATATAATATTGTTGTTCTAATATTATAGTAATATACGAAAAGTTTATTTATCTGAAGTAAATGATGAAGTAATTTCATAATGATAATTATTATTTTTCTTGGAAATTATACAATTATTAGGCTTTGAACAATGCAATCAAGTGACTTTTAATTGAAGCAAATGTGTCATGAAAAATATCACAGTCATTAGCATATTTATTAAAAGAACGACACATTCTATTTAAAGGTTTTGAATCTATTTGAAGGAATCTATTTGAAGAATTCTATTTGAAGGTATTTAAAGGTTATGGGTTAAAGATTTAGCCAAAAAATTGTGTTTGGCAGTTTGGTAGCATTGTTTTTTTGTGAATACATAAATATTGCCTCCTTACAGGAGTAAGTTCTCTTAAGATACATCCTGGACCTGAATATCGTTCCATCGAGACACCGTAACACACTGTTTTCGATCATGCTAATGTCGACCTTAAATCCTTAACCGTAAAGGTGTCGGTCCATATTTGCCGCGGGGTGCATGACCTTATTATGACTTCGAAATATATTATGAATAAATTTAGTATCTTTTAAATATCTCTAAAATAAGAATAAAATTTAAAGTTTGCCTTTGCTAAGAACTACCCTATTATTTTGTCTACAATTTGCAATATGTTTCGGGTAAATAGTATCTGCATTATCACGATAATGCAAAAATAAAAAAATAAAAATGAACATATTTTTTTATCTAATCAATTTAAAATCGATTTAAAAATCAGACTCCAAAAAGTACAAGGTAAGTCTTCAATATACATAATGCTATGAACCACTCGTCGAAATACTTAGTGGTTGAGGAGTGGTGCATCACCAAAAATGTGGATTTTTTGAAGATTTTCCAATGTTTATTGAGAAGGGCGTTCGTATATGAAAATTGACAGTCGGTCTTGAAGTTCGTTGTTTTATTTTTATGGCGCGTCAGGTTTTACTCTCTGCGCGGTCAGTAAGCAATTATTGGTTTTTATTTAATTACGGCTTTATAATATAAAAAATAAAAAAACAAACTTTTCTATATTTTAGAGCCTTCATTTGCCTGTCAATTACTATTTTTCCCAAGGCTCTAATATCTTTTGTAAGGGAGCAATTCAACTGAAAAAGAACTATTAACTTTTTTATCATTTATCAAATTTTTCAGAAATAAAATGAAAAAAGGGTCTAAATTAATATTTAACCTCTGGCTTCGCCTTAAGACCGATTTCGAGCGGCTGATGGCTGATTGAAAATGAGATTAAAAGGTTTTTGTGTTCGACCCGGAAACGGAGATCTCAGCAAATGGACCATTAGGCATTACCTCACCAAAACGCACACGAATTCGCATGCATCGCACGGCCAACGGCCGCATGCGGAACTGATTTGTTTGTCGGCTAAAATGTTACACAATGTCTCGTATGCGAGGGTTAACAACGCATTTTCATTGGCAGATTTTAATCGAATTACAATTTCACTCACAAAAAATAAAAAAAATTAAGTAAAAATGAGATAATCAGATCATATGATTAATATTAAGGTAAAATAAATTCTACACACTCTTATATTCATATACACCGTGTACCAAGACCATTGCCGATAAAAAATCTACCTAAATGGTCCTGGGATTTGTAGTATTATTTGTTTAGACGCTATATAAAAATTCATCATGGTTACCGAAAAAAACTATACTTTACGTAAAAATAGTAGAAGGATCATGTAATCATGTCTTTGTTGTGAGCGCTCAGCTGTTATAAATCGGCGTGACATCAGAATTCGCGCTGACCGAATTGACACCATCTGTTAAAAAATATAATAAATTCGGCCATGATTTTTTTTCACATTGGTTTATATCATTTCCTACTCATAATAGGTTACACAAAACCCCCCTCAAGCTTCGAGAATGGTCTTGGGACATCCTATATATTCAAATATATCAAGAAATATATTCAGACGGAATATATATTTCATATGGACGGAACGTATTGTAAGTTGGTCTCTAATGAAATATAAAATTTGGTTTGAAAAAATAATTTATGGTGGCTCTCACATAAACAATATTTTATTTAAATAAACAATAGTTTTTGAGCTGTAGCACGATGGAAACTTCCCTAATTTTATCATGTGACCCACCATGCCAGATTTATAGTAGAATAAATAAATTAATAGTAAAAAAAACATTTTTTTAAAATCATTTCAACAATAATTGAGCACCTAATGGGTGGTATATAGTTACAGAAATTTTCATGTTTATTTAATAATAGTGCTAATAAATAAATACAAAAAAACATTTTAAAAAATAACCTAGTATTTAAGTGATTGAATGAACGGACTAATAAACGCTGGATATGCCATCTTAGCAAATAGTGTTAGAACACAATAGTATTAGCGTAATACTAACCATGCACAAAACTCAAATATTTTAAAATATTTATTATATAGCTAATAATACGTAGGTTTGTATGCACACACTAAACACATACACAAACATGTCCAAGCCACAAATGGCACCACACATTATTTAAGTTTAATTTATTAATTTGATGTTTTCAACCATCTTTATATTTGGTATATTTTTCTGTCCATACAGATGTAGTATTAGAGAATTATCTTCTCGTGTCGCTCTTGTGTACATTTTCGGTTCACTAGGGATGTCAATAGATGTTGAGCATTATCGAACTACACTAGCAATTTACACTAGCAATTTAAATTTGGTAGCTTTGGTAGGTATGAAAACCTGAAAATAATATACAACATATATTTATTATCGAAAATACATATTATACTCGTATATACAAAATTAAATTATTAAGTAGTTATAATGTGGCCAATTTTTAAATATGTAATATGTAGCGGCAAAAAAGACAACTAACTAGTTGAGATTGCAGTCTGCATGACATACAAATCAGTGAAATTACCTGTAAAAAGAGATAATATATCTTCAGCCTTAAGGTATGGTTTTCCTAGTACAAAATTTGACAACACAGGAGGGCATGATCGCACAAAATATTAAAAGTTTGATACTGCGCACGAACGAATTTGTATATCCGCAAATTGTTCATATGAGGTGCTAGAGGGGGTTCATAGATTCGGTCTAACACGCTTTGTCCATTATACAAAATTTCGTGTCTGTGCTGTTGATCGTTGAGGAGTTCCTTCGTCCGGAGCCAATTTTGGGTGTAGAATCAGATCATGCTTATCATAAAAATGCATTGTCATCGAAACTCAACCAACATGTCAAATTTCAACTCCGTAGGATAAGAGAAAGTGGTTCTAATTTAGCTTAGAAGATTTGACCTACACAGATTAAACATTCCGAGCTAAATAAAATCTTGTAAAAGAAATCTTGTAAAGGTATTTTTTATATTTTCACTGGGTTTTGCGCTGGTCTATTGTATGCACTGTAACACTTTATATATAACCTTCCTTAGAACAGGTAACTCTTACCTAGTTAGGAAGGTTATAGACTTGTACTCATCGGCCAACTTGATTTCTCAATAAAAAAAATATTCAAGAGGTAAAAAAAACGTTGCTATATTTCGACTCATGGGTAGGTGTAATGCACATGAATTGTGTGAATAAAATTAGTATTCACAAGAGCGATTCATATGTTTCCGATAAAAGTTTCGTAAGCTAAGTTTAATCGCGTTTTAAACTGTCAAAGTAAGCGCTGATAGCCCTTACCTACAGCTTTATTGAAGTTAAACTTCTTTGCGCCCGTTGTACTCATTGGGATGGGATGTTGGTCGAGAAACCGCGTCACGCGTTAGGAGTAAAATCCGTAAAAAATTGGCAAACAGTTACCTAAAAAAGAAAGGGAAGGCGAGAGGGACATTTCATGTTAAAGTTTGGTTTTTGATAAGATTTTTGAAGGCCACTAAATTAACATTAAATATATCTATTTCTCAATATTTTATATTTAAGGTTGAAGATATTCTATAAATGAGTTCTACGACGTGGGATGTGTGACAAGTCGTGTGTTCCTGTCACACGTGAAGGTACCCTGAGATGCATTAGCTCGAGTAGAAAGCTGCAGTTAGCTGCACCTGACATTATTTTGTATGCAGCATCAGGTTTAGACCTTCTTTCAGGTAAGGATTCAACTTTATGAGATCGAGAAGATTCAGATGTACTTGCAAAGTGATTCAAGTGTTTAAGGAATTTATTTATTTATTTATTTATAGTACACGACAAATACAAAATGAAATGTTGTTTATACCTGAATTTAAAAATGTTTATGTTAAACGAGCGTTGCAATTCATTATACCATTCTTTTTTAATAATCTGCCAAGATCTTTAATTAAAAGTGATATTAAAACTAAAAAAAATAAATATAAAGTTAGAAATATTTGCTATGAAATCTCACAAAAACACTCTATGTAATTGTTTGTAGATAAAGTGACTTAGCGTATTAAATATTATTTTAAGTATACTTATTTTTTGATTGTAAAATACTACTAAGCTATAAAAATGTATATAATTAATGTGTATATGTATATTGTAAAGGACGTGTAAAATACAGAACAAAATAATTTGAACAAGTTTCACAATTATTAATATCTGTATTTTACACACCTGGTTTCCAGCAGATAAGCCTTGCGCTTGGCTAGTACATAAAAGAATGATATTGTAAATTTGTTGAATAAACTAAATAAATAAATTGTGTGCGTGGGTTGTGCGATAAGGTCATGTTATTGATGAACCTTCGGTTCTCTAGACTCAGAAGTTGTGATGGGATAATGAGTCCTCGTAGTTCTCGTACTGAACGTGTTCGCGACGCACTCTAATTGCATTTTATGCATGTTTTTGAGGTCTACTGCCAAGATAGCTTTTCATACCAGGCTTTTCATATAAAAAATATATTTAGATTAACTGAACATTTTTCTAGAAAACCTTTAAGCTGGTTTTTTAAATAAATAATCATATCTTTACATAAAAAAATATTGAAATTGGTAAGTTTTATTTTTTAAAATTCTCATAAACCAAATTACATAGGTGACGTAAGCCTAATTTATACATAGAAATGTCCACAATAAAATTCTACAAAAAACCTTAAACTTAGATTTTTTTTAACTGCCTTATATTTTTAATATAAATAAAAAACTATCAAATGTCTATTTTTTGATGTTGTCGACGGATGCTCGAAGTGCACGTGGCCGACACCATTTGCAAAGGCGGATCTTCAAGGTCACCTCACGATATACTGGCTCTTAATAAAGCGGCGCTGTAGCTATACGTTCCAGACTATTTTTGTATACAGCGTATTGAGGGGACCAGATAGGTGAGTCAAATTCCACAACACTACGTACGTATGCGACATATAGGGTCTTGAGTGCTTCCGCACTCGTAAACATTTTACACTAGCGATTTATATAACCGTTAGTTCTGTAGGCTCTAAGAGTTATTGCTTCAATATGCGCGTCGAAGCTGATGATATTACCGTATTCTAGATGTAAATTGCTTTTATTAAATTGCCACTTTTGATTGCTTACGACTCAATTATTATTATTATTTATTTATATAACGGCTTTAAAAATAGTAGGTCTCCGTAGTAATTATTGAGCCTCTGTTTTCTCGATAAGTACAGTAGACGAAAAATAAAATGACAACAGTGGCGTTAAAACCAATAAAATAATTAACGATTCTCAAAGTGTTCTAATCTTCAGGTTCACTTTTGACTTTAGGTTTAACTTGCTCCAAATGCGCTCTGGATAGTTTGAAAAACGCTGTGATCTCTATCGGCAACTGCTTCGTATCGGCGGACCACGCAATATTGAACCAAAAACCTATTTTATTATATAATTTATTAACTATAATTAACTATACCTAACTGGGCATTGTCCATACTGGGGTCGGCCAATTTGCAATAAGTTAAATTTTAATTAATTTACACAAAACTAATGAAATTTAGATAGATAGATATATTTTTATAATATTAAAGAATTATCGTTAAGTAAACATTAAATTAGGCGAAAGCGTTATCGCGTTAATTAAGGAAACAGGTGTAAGACTAATTTAAGCGAATAAAATCTTACGAAAATGTGCTGGAATTAGAAAAAAAAAATGTTATGCTCATTTGTTTATCATTATAGTTTTAATGTAGTTGTAAATTAGTAAAGTAGTTGTAAAAATAGTAAATTAAAATATCATTAATAGCTCATGATGATATATTCCAACCATGTTTGTTAATTGTTAAGTCATTATCCCTCGAGCCAAACTTTATTGCTTTTCAACATCAATTTGGTCATTTCAGTTTTCATCTAATAAATGTATTTATTTATTTATTGACTTAGTAACATATTATATAATTGACGTATATGCATAGTTCTTCCTAACTAGGCAGAGCTCCGTCCGTTCTAAGGTAGACTTTTCTATATTAGTATTTATTTTTTATGCATAAACATAGCATACACTATTGTTATATCATGAATACATATTTTTCATGTTATTTTTAAGATAATAATATATCGTTCACACACGCTTATTGCTGAACTTAGCCTCGTGAAATTGTACGCGTTTATGTCGCTTCGAGTTATTACCAAAATGGGCTGCGGCACTCTAGGGCGCTCGCATTAATTAACCAATTCAAATGGTACAGTTTTTCTCATAGGCCATACGGCACGCACGGCAATTATCACCCGAAGCGTCCGCGCGCTTTGCGACATGCGAATTTGGGTCAGCCCTGGTATTTCCACGGGGCTCATTCCTCGATCCGTTCGCCGCTCGCTCGCCGGTGGGCAGGGCTGCCGCAAGCCGTTTGAATCACCCTATTATTCTCATAGCGGTGACGAAATCGCCTTCATTCGCAGCCATAGCTACAGAATCGCGTTCAACGAAGTATGTTTTAGTATGTTTTGGACGTTCAAATATATTTGGGTGCCGGCTTGTTAGTTTATTTGTACGATATTGCGACGAAGACGTTCGAAACTAAGCGTTCTAAAATTAACATGGTTTTTTGGCAACCCTGAAACGCGTACTCCATATTTATAATTTATCTGCGAACTAAGTTTCTGCTCAAACGTAGCGTATTTAGGAGTGCCTGCATTCAAACCCGCCTCGTGGCAACAAATCAACTTGAATATATATTTAAACTGGTTAGATCACCTTCAATTCACCGCATGCTTCGAAAATAGGTTGACTAATTTGATTGATTCAAATACTCAAAGAGTTGAATTTTTGTATGTAGATCGATGCTCTTAAAAAATAACCATAGCTATCGAAAGCTGGTCAATAATATAGATACATAAAATAACGCCAAAAAAAAATTAATACTGAAACATTGACAGTTCGATAGAAAACCCAAATATGTTCAACGAATTTAAAAAAGACAAAATTACGATTTTAAATTTAAACAAAAATAAAAAAAAAGAATATGAAATACACCAATTTAGGATGTGATTATTTATATATTGCACAAGCTAACCCGACGTACTCGCACCGCCTCAGAATCAATAAACGTGTCAACTTATTAGCTGAATTAAATTCAGTTTTTTTTATTAAGGATACTTAAAATAAATTATGTTTAATAAATGTATAAAAATCGAAATGATATGTATTTTAATTATCGATGCGCACACAATGACAAATGTGATAACCTCACAAAGTGATCATCTTCGAAGACAATTTACCGTTTGAAATTATAATTCCACAGAATACAAAGCTGTTCCATACAAAATGTATGAGTTAATAATTTTCTTTATATTTTTTCATATGATTTAATGGTTATTCTGCTATTCGGGGCGGAGACAAATCCAACAAATCAAAGATCATAAAAATCGGTCCAGTCGTTCTTGAGTTATATATGGTGTGACTAACCCAACTTTGTTTTATGATATAATACAAAACTAAACTTGCATTGGTATAGTATTTTAAGTGTTACGAAACTTTTGCAGAGTTATTGAAAAAAGATCAATTTGGAAAAAAATTAGTATTAAATCACAAATTCAGTAAATAGAAGAGGTGTAGGGTTTGACTATCCTCAGGTCAAAATATAAAAAAAAAACGAGTGAGGTGTTAAAATTTATGAAAAATTGAACGAATGTCACGATACAATTGCATGTTATTTTTATCTACTTTAATTGGACCTAAAAAATAACCTAAAATAAATAAATACTAGATAGGGAAGAGCGCTTTCGGGAAAGTGCACACTGAAAAAAAAATTGTATCGGCAACCATAAAGTATGAATTTTTTGTTGGAATTACTCATCGATTATTGTTAAACTTACTCAGTTGCAAGTACCATAATTTTATAACATATTTTTCAATTAAGGTATCATTATATTTGGTTGCCTTTAACATAATACCTACAAAAAATTTTGCAAACTGCAAATTTTACGATCAGCTGTTCAGTCACACCGCCATTTTGACAACAAGTAATAACAACAAAATAAAATGGTTGCTGCTACCAAATTCAGAGGTGACGTCGTTTTATTTCATCAGCTGTTCACCCGCGACGCCATATTGTTTTGTAATCATAGCAAAATGTTTTTGCTAAGATATTTTTAACTACATTATTATACAACTAAATTATTTTTACAATAATCAGTCTGTACGCACAACTATGCGATTTGCTTACACTTTGTTCGATTAGCAAATTTCTTGCTGCGGGTGCAAATTTTTAAACAACCGAACGGTTTGCAAAACATATATAATGTTTTTTTCGTGGGCAGCTAGCTACAATATTACAATTGGGGACGGTATAGTTTATCAAGATTTTTCACTATAAAAAAAAATATAGCATGGTAAAAACAAATAAACTCTGATATAATTGCCGGTAATTGAAGAATAATACAACTGTAGTTAGACGCTTTCTCGATAACAATAAAATATGACGGTAGGTGTAATGATTAAGTCAGTTGCATAATTCCGTTCTCAGCAGGTCATTTCCACGCGGCAGCGGATTAACCGCGATATATGTATCGGACCGCGTCACGGAGTACAGGGTGGATCGAAAGGTGTGCTTAATAAATAATCATTTATTTTTTGACCTCTTCCTACGGTGGACGGAATTTCGATTTGGTATTAATTTATTTTTACGTATTTTGATAACAATTACATTATAACTTTATTTATTTACTTACAATTAACATTATGTATAAACATTTGGCCAACAAGTATAAATCCCAGATTAACAGATTAATACATTGGTTACGGCTAAGATGAAATAATCAATGCTTTGGAACTTTTTATTATAAGGTTACAACAGATTCGTGTAAACATATTAAAAACAGTATTGTACCAGTGAGCGTTTGGTGCAATACCACTGCACTGTTGTCGGGGTGGCGCTATTGGGCGCAGTTCCGACTGCCTTATTGTTGTTTTCATGATGCGAGGCCGTTCATTACAGACAAACAATTGAATAAATCCTTTTGAATGCCTTGTAACTTAACTCAGTCGAGGGTATTAAGAAAAAACCCGTTGAATATTCTCAAAGATGATGAAGATGACCTCTGGCCGGATTTGACCCCGGTACCTCTGGATTTAGAAGATTCCCGGTTGAAACTTCGGATTCACTACCTAGTTTGCTCATTATGAACGAAGTACACGAGGAAAGAATAAAATTGTAACGCAAAGCATTCACAGACGAACGCTGAGGTTTGCACATCTTAAAAGTGGGTCCCGATACTCACAATTTTCTATACATTTGCTTTAAAGGTTTTCCTCTGGTGTACTACGCGACTTATATTATGATTTCACTTTTGTACTTATATAAACAAATAAATAAATAAATAGCTAGTTGACAGATTGATTTTATGTGTTATATGTAATCTGTACCCATATTAAATTTTATTGGGGTTTAAAAACCATGCTATACCTACACAGGAATAAGAAAAATATATTAAACTTAAGTTTCATTATAAGAAAAATTGGCACGAAACAATCAGTATTTAAAAACAGTTCCCACTGGTCCCTCGGAATATGAACTGGGTTCACACTTGTATTTCAGCGTGTGAACTCAGTTCACACTATATCCCTCGGCATATGAACTCGATTTTCACTTGTCAGTCTGTATGTGAACTCGGTTCACGCTTATGTGGACTCGGGGGACACAGATCCCTTGAAATATTTTTTAGGTTCACGCTAGTCCCTTATCATCTGAATTTGGATCACATTTGTACCTTGTTATGTGAACTTAGTTCACACTTGTCCCTCCTTATTTGAACTCGGTTTAAGGTGGTTCTCGGCATGTGTATATTTTACACTTTTCCTTTCTAATATCGTTACGCTAAATTCATCCAAATTTTGTTTTTTTTAGCCACTCTCTACCTAAAGAAATATAATGAAAGTGCGGTGTAATTCGAATTAATTAGTTTAACATACAGATCCGCTAAAGAAACAAAAGTTGCCAATAGCCTGTATCGCCGGTCCGTTTTTTTTTTAACAAGTAGATATTTTATATAGGATAATTTGTTTTATAAAAGACCAGGTAATTCCTGAATTTCTAATATAATTTGGTATATAAGTAATTTAATATATAAGAATGGTTTCCAAAAAAAAAAATGTCCACAAGAAAGTTATATAGAGAGATATATAAACTTTTTCATTGAGGGTGGTTTTGGGTTCTAGGGGATGTGAAACGCGAGTCTTTCAGCAGGTTACTGCACCCCCGTTTGACTTTTATGTAACCCTATATCTTCGTATAATAAATGTATTTATGAAAAAGCAAATATTATAATTTATCTACGAGCACGCGGTGTATGGCTGTTAGGTTTTATGATAGATGATGATATGACAGATATTATAATAAATAAATAAACACCGCGGTTGGTATTACCGTCGAAAATTCGTTAAGTTAAATTCACTGCTTATTACCAATGAAAGCAGGCACAGAACGTATTACGGGAAGGTACGTACAGCACTTACTTATAATGACCGCACCTCGTGTACATTTTTTGCGTAAAATAGTTACGTATTACAATAATAAATAATATAGAAATAATGACAATCGGTTACCATCAATATTTCGATTTCCACGATCGTGTTTTAATGTGCAGTCCAAACGAAAAATAGCTACGGATATAAATAAGTAATATTTAAGTCAGATAGGGTTCTGAAAAAAAATATGGTAATGGCAGCAATAACTCCGATTATTGTTAAACTTATTATGGTTGCAAGTGCCATATTTTTCTAACATATTTCTCAATGTAAGTACCATAATTTTTGGTTGCCTCTAACATAATATCTTTTATTAATTAAAAGCAATTAACAACAGCTAACTGTCAATTTCACGATCAGCTGTTCAGTCGCACCGCCATTTTGATTTGAATCACAGCAAAATAAAATGGTTGCTGCTACCAAACTTTCTGGTAACGTCATTTTGTTTCATCAGCTGTTCACCCACGGCGTAATATTGTTTTGTAATCATAGCAAAATTTTGTACATCTCATGCTGACATAGCAAGAAATATAGTGAATCTAACCAAAAACTATTTATCAATAATCAATCATTTGTTCGATTGGCAAATTTCTTGCTACGGCTACACATTTTAAACCCTAAAGGTAAGGGTTGCTCGTATCAAAAATTGATTTAAATAAAAGTTGTAGGGAAATTATAGGTCTAAAATTTACATTTTGAACGGATTTGATCCGGTATTAAGGGAGGGATATATTTTTTAATTTTGAAAAACCACTTTTTCCCACCCCTAGGACCAAATGTTGGTGCTATCAAAAAAGTTTACGATTGGATTCAATAAAAAAAAAAAGTAGTTCCGTGACTAGGAACCGCTGCAATGTAACGGTGCTAATGATTCGCCTAGGTTATATCACGTGCCATTAAGTACTCACAAGTCCGTAATATGTATTGATATGATAAAAAAAGAATTAGCTAAATGAGTATTATTTTTATTTGTAATGTTATGTGTTCGTTATTTTCGTTTCGATAGCGTAAAAAAACTGACGTAAGATTGCCAAAACGCCCATCAAAACCGCGACCCGATATGTCAAAATGCAAATTTCTATTGATAAGCTATTTCGACGTTAGATTATGCGAATTTGTTTCCGAATCTCTGCATGTTTTAATAAATTATTATCTGTCACGACCTCTCTTAAGGCGAATTTTAAAATATAAAATATATCTCTTGTTAATTTGAAAAAAAAAATGTTTATTTTGAATGGCATAGGTACTGTTACAAAACCTCGTAGAAGTATACTTATGTATTATTAATGTCCTTCCTATAAAATATATATTTTGTTGTATTTATGGTTAGAAATTGAAATTAAGCTTTTAGATTGTAAAAATAACTAACATAAGTATTATAATTTCTTTTAAATTGTTTTTTTCTTTGACGACTATACTATATAAATTTGACTATATCTTTCGTATATTTATTTGAAAATAAATACAACGAAATTCTGTTTATTTAAGTGGTAATAAATATAAAAAAAATAAACTACGGTATTTTATTTTCCTTTGACAACCCTGCGAAAGTCTATTCGGTGCAGGTGGCTAGGAGATCTGAAAGATATCGGCAAGCCAAAAACATCCTTCCGTGTGTCTTCGCGCGCGACGATAAGGTACAATTTTGCGTGCGCGCGAGGTGTGAGAAATTTTAATCAAATAATAAAAATCAAAGGGGTGCAACTATCTCTTTCTATACGCGTTTCAGTTCAACTTGAAATGCTCGGAGTAAAGTTCCGAGTGCCTTTAGCTGTACTTAGACCCATTGCAAAAACAAAAAAACTTTTTTTTGTCGTGTTTTAACGGTTTTACTCTAAAATACATTCTTAATAGATACCTACATTTAAATTAAGTTAAAACTACTAATATTCTATGATATCACAGATATGTATCAGACTTCAGTAGGTAAGCGTGAATTTGTAGAGCGAACGAGAAAAATCAACGTGTGCGCATTTTCATTTTAAATCTCTAAATAAGGAACCGTTACAAGCAAATTTTTACCTTGTTTAATTATAAATACTCATATTGGAGTATAGAATCTTTGTACCTACATAAGTTAGTAAGTCGAATTTAAAAATAATATATAGAAGAAAAAAAAAAATTTTCTTATGAATTAGATTTAAATTATATTTTGTTACGGGAATGACGATATTAAGGATTTTTTTTACACAAATTATTCAGCAATAATTTTATTTTTTACAATACAATTCAGTAATAAAAATACCTCATGGCTTTTTATATTCATATTTATTGAATATATTTTACGTAGGTATAATAAACACAGGCGGAACATCGCCTTAAGGATTGCGTAACACAAAGATGCCTGCAAAAAACGGTTTTTGTGTTCGCTCGCCAAGATATGTAGTGGCGTCTGTGCCACTGACCGATTTCACTTATTAAACTTATTTAGTTTATATTAAAAATAATATAATAATAAAATTGATACAACAATATAGATTTTCACAAATGCATTTAGGACGCCCACTTCGAAGCTTTGGTGAAACTCAAATACGGTTATAATACATGCGTAGACTCTCAAACTTCGGATATGAACGCCTGAACTCGGCGTAACGATTCCCAAACGTTTTTGCTGAATACCATAGAACTTTTTGAGAATATACCGAAAGAAATTATTAAAAATAAAGAAACCAAATGTCTTAATTAATGAAAAATATAAACAGGCTGATTTTAAAACTAGGGCACTCCTTTTAGGAGGTTAAATTATATCGACTAATTATATAAACAATTATATAAACTAAATCGGCCTTTTCATACTAAGATAAATATATTATCAAAAAACTTTGTTATTCTTTGAAGTGCTTCGCGAACCGCGCGCTCGAGGTTCACTGACCCTAGCACCCTAACCCTAACCCTAAATTTGCCCAAATATTAAAAATACTATATATATATATATATATATATATATATAGCGTATATGAGTCTTCGTTTAGCTGTTGAAGAAGGGGCCACGGAGCTCCGAAACGTCCAGCAGAGGTACTCGCCTAATCTCTATCTTCCTCTACTTTTTTTTTCTCCATCTGTTGTCTAATAATAATAAGTGTTTAAACAAACGAAAAATCTTTGTAAAATATTATATATATATATATATATATATATATATATATATACAGCGTGTTCCAAGATCATTCTCGATAAAAAAAAACAGATAATTGACCCTGCGATTTCAAACATGATGTGTCAAGACGACGTATCAAAACTCATCGTGGTTTTCGAAAAAAAAAAATGTAAACTTTACGTGACAATATTAAATCTCTGTGTCCGCCAGCTGCGATGCGGTTGAATGACCGCGCTATGGGTCAAGGCCAAGTGCGAACCAGCACCCCTAAAGGAAATTGACACCGGCTCGTAACATACAATCCCGTCTTCGGAAATGGTCTCGGAACACCCTGTATATATATTTAAAGGGGGCTCTCCGAAATGTTTAATTATCAAAAATATTTGAATCATATTCACCGCAAAACAAAACTATAGCTAAAATTAGGAATAAAATAAATATTTATTATGTATGCTATGGACGTACCCATAAAACTCTATGTGTCTTTATCTGCCCTTGCCGGAATGACACCGCGTTGACATGGCCTTAATAATAGTCAAAGCATATATCTACGAAGACGGATTCTACAGTGCTAAGATACAATAAACACGCTTAGTGGACAGTTTTGTAATGTACGCGTTTTTACGACTGACCGTAAAAATCAACGTGATTTCACCGGAAATACATAGGTAGGGATTCAGGTCCGATAATTGTCTGTGGCCACAATAACGCCAAGACGGCTATTCAGACTACGTACCCGTGTTACAAGACCATTGCCAATAAAAAATCTAACTCTGATCCATCATGGTTTCCGAGTAAAAAACTTGTAAACTTTACGTAATAATATAAAATCCCTCTTGTCATTTCGGTCGCTAGCGAAGGTGCCCCATTGTGGAATTTACACGAGCGCTTCGATAAAATTAATTTCTTACACGTAATAGGGTAGCAAAAACACCCCCTTAAGTCTTCAGGAATGGTTTTGGTACATTCTGTATTTAACATTTTGAGGTTCAACCGAAATCATTTTGAGCGTTGTTTGCTAAACCACGTTAGTCCAAATTTTGGAAATAGGTTTCGTGGGACGCCAGACGCTATCACTAGTGCACTAAATTGGGCAGGATAGTGGAAAGTGCTTTTAAAACATTCCGCTCCGTACGTAAAACGCGCGTACCACACGATTCCGCCTCCCGTTTTTGTATTTAATAACATATTGACATAGCTTTTGTAAATAAAACTCGAATTATTTACTGCCAAATCCTCAAAAAACACTTTCAGTTCACCGGCGCACTTTTCAGATGAAATAATTGCATATTCTGGCATCTGGAGTATGCAGCAATGACGAATCAATTTGCATTTTTACGAAATAAACTATACTTCTATGCACGAAACTACGAATAATTTATTTATTTATTTATTAAAATTTCTTACCCTGTAAGGTAGGACTTGTGTGATGTGAGTAACACGTGAAAAAACCATATACTCGTACATATTTCGAAAATCTGAGCGACGCACGTTGCCACACATTTCTGTCGTACGATACGGTATGGCGTCCGGTAATGAGAGCGTCAAAATGATATAGCAATCTAATTCATTATGTTGTGTTATTGTGCTATGATTGGATCGCAGTAAATGGACCAATCTTAAGGGGACTACATACGCGTACGAAAAACACTATTCGAACGATTCTGACCTGCGAAAAGAGGCTTTGCGCGATGAACGGAAAGGTGTAAACTCTACGACGGGCATAACGGCGCTTATAACACAAACCGAGGCCTACCATTTTGGACGAAATATTGATAGCTTCAGTTATTTTAAAAAAAAAAATAACGGATATGTTGTTTAAATCCATTTTTAATCCATTAAACACAAAAACATAAATTTTCTGAAGATTTTAAAACTATTAGCCCAAATTATCACTTTCATATTTAAAAACTAAAATAAAATCTTAAATTTTAGGAAAATTTCTAGGTTTTTATACTATATATCTTAAATCGCTTTGGATGATGACAATAAAGTACATGTATTCTACATAGTACATAACAGCTCGCTGTGTACAACTTATGATTTATGATTTAAAGAATAGTGGAAACATTTTCGAAATATGAGCAATAATTTTATATGTAGGTATATTATATACTCGTATGTCATGCGTTGTGTTGCCATGTTGCTCAATATTGAAGAATAGGTTTACGTCAAGATTGAATAGTAAAAACATTGCGCGAATTGGAGTTACTGGACAAGAGTCACCTTGGAATTTCCAGGTCATTAATCAGCGTCTTTTACGGAGCCTTTCACAGTAGTTTAGACGGCTAGACTGACAAACTGTCCTATGTACAGTTCAACAGACGAAAATACTAATCTGAGCAGAAGTAATTTTAGTAATAATTCGACCGCCCCCAATCGGACTAGGCTAAATACACGGACGACACGCGAATTGACGGAACTGCGTGTGTCTCCGCGATAATTGTAAAATGGTCCGGAACATGTAAACGCACTTTCACTTACGAGCGAGCATTAATTACCCTCGCGACCAAAAACGGGACTATCTTGGTTTTATTTTGTGTTATATTCTAACTAAATCTATCTCATTATATAAAACGTATACGATAGACCAACTTACCAAAAGTTTATTTTATTTTATATTATATTAAATCCTACAGCGTGTGTCGAAGTAGCGCTATTTCTCAAAATCAACACTTTTTCTGAATTTTATTTTAGCTAAAATCATAGCTTTATTCACTAAAAACAATCGCTCAGTACGATTTTCTCGTTTTATTACTAAATGATGCCATAAATAAATGATTAGATTGGCCACTAATTGCTGCAAAATTCAACATTTTTTACGATCAGAACTAGCAAACAAAAAAGCTAAGAGCTTTTATTGGAATCCTATAAAAAAGAAAAACGTACAGAGGTAGTGTTAAAGCATTGTTTCTAAAGCAAAAACGACAATTTTAATGTTTTAAATTATTTATTTTAAATATTCTACGTTGTTTTTTTTTTGTTCGATTTTTATTTTATATTATAACTACCTCAACTTTCCTGAAAAAAAATCCACGTTTCCAAAATACAAAATACCTAACCAGTTTCTTACTCAGTAGAAATACAAATAGAAATTAATAAGTAAAATTTTCGACTCTATACAAGCTATGTAGGTTATTTGACTACCTATAAGAGTTCTAGTCCGGGAGCTCGGTGAGTAAAGACTGAAGACTGAAAGGCCTGTCTTCGATTATGAAATTTTCTATTATTGACGTCACGTCGTGTGAAATGCAACTTAGCATTTTTTCAAACAGAGCAAATGAGTTTGTCTATCAATAAGAAATTTGCGAACAAATTAATTCTAGTTGCCTTTGAAGTCCATAAAAAACTTCCAGTCAATTGGGCACGAGAACTATCTGGCAATTTCACAGGTGTGCAATATGCTTACGTTACCAAGATAAAACAGTATCCAGTGTTATATTTCTCATACGACGACGATCCCGATATTTATGTATTCACAAAAAAGCGCTGCTTTCAAACCGCTGGCCACGATCCGCTGTCCTTACTCCCTTCCCATACTCACCAAACACCCCATAATCATAGGCATAACGAAGGACACAATTTGAATGATTCCAACCCAAACATTGTTGCCTGCGAAAAGAAACCTTGCACGATGAACGGAAAGGTGTAAATTCTACGACGGGCATAACGGCGCTTATAACACTAACCGGTGCCTACCGTCTTGTATGAAATATTGATAGTATTTAGTTATTTTTTAAAAAAATAACATCTATGTTGTTTAAATCCATTTTTTAAAAATAATAACACAAAAACTATTTCTGAAAATTTAAATAACTTTTAGCATAAATCATCATTTCCATATTTAAAAACTTAAACAAAAATCTTCAATTTTTGGCAAATTTATTATTTTATTTCCAAGTCGGCTTACTATATATCTCAAATCGCTTAGGTAAAGTTCTCTACATTATTCTTATCATAAAACTATATTTATTTATTTAAGTGGGTGGCTTCAAAAAATACGATTTAAAAAGACAAGGTGGTTTTGGTTTTTTTTATCCCTAGAATAATAAATTATCTTTAATGTAAATAAACTAGATTATAATTTATTCAGCCAATGAGATATTTACGTTTAGAGTTTTGATATTATGTTTGAGGGTCTTAACTTTTAGTACAAGTAGAAATTTAACTGTTAAATGATTAGAAGTCCAGGGCCGCATTTAATAAATTTCAGCCCCTAGGCACTGTTCTTACAGTCGCCCTCTTTAAAAATTATCTACATACTATTTATTTGTTCATAAACATTTTCTGCGAAAAAGTTGGTAAAATGATTATTGGGTACCTACCGTACCATATTTAGTCATAGGTCGTTTTTTAAGACCACACAAGGCACCAGACACCCTCGTCGGACCAACATTGCAAAATGTTTTCTTAATAATAATTATATGATTTGTATTTTTAGTTAATGAAAATACAAACATCCACTTAAAGTTTTTTATTATTATTATTTCTTATGGTACTTAGGTAAATATTCGAATCATTTTGCCTCGTTAGAAATCCGGACATTTATGTGATAAAACGTTATCCACACTGAAAAACAATATGGTTATGGCAGCAAAATTATGGTATTGGCAACCTTAAAGTATGGTTATTGTTAAATAAGTACCATAATTTATGGTGGCCTTTAACATAATATCTAGGTGCTAAGGTACTAAAGCGAAAGTGGCAATAAAAGTCGTATAGTCCTCGGTGAGTTTGTTTTCATGTTCCGGACTATTAAATTCCATTTCTGCGAATATTAGTGTAAACATACTTATATATAATAGCCATTCTTTTTTAATCTATTGCCCGATAGGAAAAAAAAATAGTATGTAATGGCAGCTAAAGTATGGTTGTCAGCATTAAATTTTTGGTGGAGTTACACGTCGATTATTGTTAAACTTACTTGGTTGCAAGTGCCATAATTTTCCGACATATTTCTCAAAGTACCATCGTTTTTCGTTGCCTTTAACATAATATCAAGCTATCGCTACAATATTCACACCGCCATTTTGATTTGAATCACAGCAAAAAAAAAAAAATGGTAAGTAAAAACAACAAAATATTATGGTTGCTACTGCCAAATTTTCATATAACGTCGTTTTATTTCGTCAGCTGTCACCCGCGACGCCATTTTGTTTTGTAAAAACTATACGATTTACTTACACTTATGTTCGATTAGCTAATGAAAGTTTTAAGCAAGCAAATGATTTGCTAAAATATTTTTTTCAGTGCTGTAACGCGTCACGGAAAAGACTTTTCCCCGCAAAAAGCGAAATTGTTGACCGCTACTGCAGTCATCATTACGGGGCGATATGTTTCACCGTGCGAAGCCGTGCCGAGGTGGGAGCCATCGCTATATATAGCTAGGTTCTCCTCGAATAGGACCAGTGTCAGTGGAGTCTTCAGTTCGAGGACCTGGTGAAATAATATATCATATATTAGTCACCATGAAGAGATTGGTGAGTTCACGTTGTTTGTTTTTAGATGTAGAAAAAAAAAACTTTATTGGTAAACACACTCCTCTCCAACTAAAGGTCGGATGGTCGGTGAGAATTAGCATCAGCGCCTAAGCACAAGTCAACTTGATAACCCCTGAACTTTCCATGAAGCTATAGTAAAATATGACCTTATGACATAGAAAATATGACCTTAAATTTCAAATTAATTAATTTACTACGTACAATTTAATTCTTAATAAATGGAATTTCGTAGCACAATCCTTAAACATGTCATTTTATTTTAAAATCGAAAAATTAGGTCATAAAAACAGTTAAATAGAAGGAGTAAGGTGCATAATTATGTAAAAATATAAATTAAATAAAACGATATAATATATTTCATTGTAAATTCAGTGAGTTTTAGCGTCAAATATATGATTTTTCTAAATGTTCGAATAACTAATATCCTGTCTCCATCTTCCTATGTTATAGTTTCTTTATATAAATATTTTGTTTTGTTTAGTTTTTAATTCGTAGTCTTTTGCAAATGTATATTTTCTGTGTAATATACGAATTGTTGATTTGCCAAATAAATAAATAATTAACGATAAAGACCTTTTGGTCAAAAAACTAAATTTATAATTACAATTATACAAATACAGCGATGTAATATTCAAAAATATAAAATTAATAAATTATTACCATTCTTACACACGTTTTTTCCTCACGCGATGTTCCTCACAACTCGCAGATCAAATACTCTTTCTTATACAAGCGAAGTTCTCACTATTCAAATTTATTTACTTGACTGTTTTTCTCGATTCTTTATTAAGAGAAATCAACAGTCTTACAAACAATTGGTAGGTATTAATAATAAGTTTAAGTTTTGTCAAGTAAACCCTCTAAGTGTGATGTCTGCCTTTTTTACTACGTATTGTTTAATGATTTTTTTAGTTTGAAGATCCGTGCATTTGCACTATCATACATAAATAAAATTAATCAATTAAAACTCTTTCGAAGATAAGTATTTTGAAATCTGTGTATCAAAAGTTACTTTCATAATAAATATAGAAGATTTTACATTTATGTAAAAATAACATCAGTAATTCGAATACATTTTTACTGAAAAACCGGTTTAACATAGTTTTTTTTTCCTTCTTAGTGAAAATAATATCTCGTGTTTGTGTGTGAGTATAGTATATTATATCAAAAATTACAGCGGAGCAATTATCTGAATGTTTGTCGTCATATATAGCTCACTTTCATTATCGATGCGCTGAAAGTCCTTCGAAAAGTCGAAGTATGCGATCGACGCAAAAACAACAAACATCGCCCGATCGATCGCGAAACAAAGCGAACGCGCTTTCTAGCCGAGATGCCATCGAGAGCGCACGCAACTCTGTGCCTTACATCTGCGCGGCGCAGAGCGCAGAATCGCTTTCGTTCGCGGCCGGCACTTTCGCTTATATAACGCCGTCGGGCGCACGCTATTAATTCCGCATTATTTGCAGCGCGTTTTTTTTTGCACGCTCGATATATTACATGAATATAAGTTGCTGGTAAGCACAGCAAAGAGGTCAGGGGTCCATTAATCGAGTACCTACCTCACTCTTGCGTTCATCATAAGCGCTAATTAAAATCACAGCACAGCTACAAACTTTACATCAAAAAAAAAAAATAATTTAATGTGGTATCAGCGTAGAATAAATAAGCATATTATGTTTGTTGAGAAAGGGGTTACTGTGTTTAGCTAAACACCTGTTCTAAAGTAAACTCTGTGTAAGGTTACTGTCAGTGCATATGATAGGGTCCGAGCAAGTATCTACATATAGTTACATCTCCTTTTATAGCTATGTATACATATAATATGATATAATAAATAATATAATAATCTATATATACAAAACAAAGTCGGGTAGTAAGACCATTTATAACTCAAGAACGTCTGGACCGATTTTTATGATCTTTGATTTGTTGAACTATTAAAATATTGGAAAATTCACGAAAAAAAAAACATTTTTTCATACATTTTGTACGAACGGCTTTGTATTATGTGGAATTGTATTTTCAACCCGTAAGTTGCCTTCGAAGATGTTCACTTTGTGAGGTTATCGCATTTGTCATTGTGCGCGCATCGATGATTAAAATACATATTATTTTGATTTTTGTACATTTATTGAACCTAATTCATTTTGAGTATTCTTAATAAAAAACTGAATTTAATTCAGCCAATAAGTTCACACAACTTTTATCAAATATTAAAATCAGACGTGAAAGAAAGGTTTTACGATTGTATTACGATTAACTAATTTAGAATGTAAATACGTGTTTTACTAAAATCAAAATGTGTTTTTTTTATTCTGACATATTCGCAGTTCATGAATATGATTTAGCAGATATGTAGGGTCTAGCTGTGAGTTCCGCATCAATCCGCTCATCGGCTATAAACGGCGGACGAAAGAACGTTTTGTGGCACGAGAAGGAAGTCTTACCGTAAGACCGCTTTCAAACTTGAATTCTGATTTAATTAGCCATAAAGTGCTCTTGATCGTTATAAGATAATGCAACACGATTTGTTAATAGTACGCGTATTTTATACAGCACTTTATAGTAAAATTGTAAAACATATTTCTTAAATACCGTCTTCGGATGACTTTTTACAATGTAATGGGCGTACGCCGTAACCCTAAATTGTGTAAATCTGACAGTAAAAAAATCGGATTCCTTTAATATTTTTACAGATTTAAATTTTTCAAACAAATTATATAGCCAGAATGTTTACAGGCCTGTATTTTATGAAAGCCTTCTAACTCAAACCTATCCATCTGTGCGCTTTTGAAATACAGTCAATCTTTCATTAAAGTAATTAAAAAAAATATTTAAAAAGGAAACAATATTAATAAAAAAGGTGAAAATGAAATGAATATTCACAAGAATATTACGTTCAACGTAGATATATACAAATGAAACTTCATGGCAAAAAATAAAAAGGAAAGTGTAAAAATTATGCAAATCCTTAAGATACAGTGCTGCAATTTTAACAAACATAAAAAAGAAAAAAAAAATTTAACAATTTTTAATAACAAAAAAAAAACAGTTTTCGTATTATAGTTTTGCAAAAACGCCAGCAACGCGTGCCTCGTCTGATTTTATTGAAGGACTGATTTGTTATTTATGTCGATTATTTATTTATTTATTTAAATATTACTAAGATCATATTTTGAGTACGTACATATATTATAATCCTAATACGTGTGAGATTTTAATGGCTATGTAATTAATTTACACGAGAAAAATCTTTGAAGATTCGAAAGATTAATAATATTAAAAATATGTGGTATAATACTTTCGACTTAATATCGATCTTACAGTCTACGTTTCGATACAATCGCATGGATCACTATCCACAGCAAAAAGCAAAGATTATTAGCAATAAGCGCTATTGAATTTTTAACTTCAACCTTTATTCAACTTCTTTTATAACGAAACTAAAATCAAAACACGCGCTGTAGGGTCAAAAGTTATACCGCGCAGAAGTTTCCATATGGGTCAAAATTAACAAAATCGGGGCATACTCACTCAGCGCATCAAAATCTATTATAATAATTTGATTATCGCGCGGTGAATTTTGATTTTCAATATAAGCGATAGTTCAAATTGGTCACACCAAATTTATAAACGCATTCACGTCAAAAATAAATCTACGCAAAATTTCGGTATAGAGAGTTTTGTTTTTTATTAAAAATCGAAATCTAAGCAAAATTTCGGCTTAGAGCGTTTTCCAACGCCAGCGTTTGCGAGGCGTTGAAGGTTATAATAATTCTTTTTAATTGGATTCTGACGGGCTTGCCCAATCGAGAAATAATTGAAAAACGCAATCAATCATTTTGAGCGATTTTTTGAGGATATTACAAAATAACGAATTTTATTTGATAGTCTTTTGTGTAATGGGCTCAAATATAGTTCAGGATTAATTATCTTAGGCTATAATTAATTTAAAAAATGTACAACCGTGACGGTTTAAATTGATGACCTGATTTAAAAAATGATGACTTTGATACGATTTTCGATTTAGGAGAGTTTCAGATAAAACCGTCAAACAAAGATAAAAAAGCCTAGATAAGAATGGATAAAATAAAATAAGATAAAATACAAAATATCTTGTATGTAAGGTACTTAATAGTGATGGCGTTCATCGTACGTAAGATGCAGTTCAGTGGAAAAATCAATAAAATTGTTGATCAATAAATAAATCAATAATTTCTTCTATAATAATTCTTTTCTAGCTGTTGCTTAGAAATCGTACTCTATTCTATTCCAAAAAAGACACAATCGGTTTATGATAACTAAAGTGACTAACAAATATTCTAGATTCAAACTTCTCAAGATATCTACTACATACAGCATCAATACAGCAGATCTACGGATTTTACTCCTAACGCGTGACGCGGTTTCTCGACCAACATCCCATCCCAATGAGTACAACGGGCGCAAAGAAGTTTAACTTCAAAAAAAGAAAGACTCAAATATCCATAGGTGTTCATTAACGTTTTTTTTTCCGTAATATTAATGAACCAAAAATATTAAAAATATTCCGGTGCAATCGTATCGCTAATGACGTCCGTAAATATCAGGGAAACATATTTAAGATGGAATGCCGAGCTGACGAACGTCACTTAGCAATTCTGCACGGTCCATTGGCCTAACCATGGCTGATATGATTAGGGTGGCCACTGCCTGCGGCCATTCCATGTGCTCCTGGTGTCACGCGATGCCGCTGGACGTGTTATCATCTAAGGAATCTTCGAATATTTTTTTGTTCGCAATGCGGACCCGCCTACCCGCTATCATCGAGTTCGTTATCGTACAATTTAGACATGATTAAATCCTATATGGCGCAACAGACACGTCACATACAACGGTATTTTTTCTTTTTGCAAATCTAGCAAGATATATTATGTATGATCTTTTCAGCGTTTATCCTATTCTAATAATCGTTTTCTAGGCACGTATTACATACATAATTGCCTCTACTTATGCCTTCATTTCATGTGCTCCTGATACTTTTTAATGCAACATTATTCATACAAGTACGTCTACCTAGTATTCTATTGAAAAATTGTAAATTAGGTTTAACGCAATTATTTTTAAGTTGTACCTACTATGAAATATCGAAATCTTGTGTGCACCTCTTTTCCCCACATGATAGCCCGATACTTTACCACGTTTTATCATAATGTTCAATGGTATTTTGTAGTGCGCATAAAAAAAAATATATTAATCATTAATGGTTTTATTTGTGTACTCTTTGTTATTTAACTTTTAGTGTGGTCGATAAGGCAAAGAAAAACTATTAGAAAAAGAGTACTTTATTTTGCAATGCACCCTTTAAAATTTAATTCTCTTGTTCTCAGATATTCCTAGCAGTTGCTCTGGCCGCGGTGGCCTTCGCCGCTGAAGAGGAGAAGGGCAAAGCCGCAGCAGAGAGCAAGCTGGAGGAGAAGAAACAGGACAAACGTGGATTGGAAGAGTTCGGATACGGCGGCGGCTACGGCGAGGAGCACGGCGGAAACGACTGGCAGCCGATCGTGGGCGAATCCGCACACCAGCACCACCAGCACCACGAAGAAGTCAAGACGATAGAAATAGTCAAGAAGATTCCGGTCCCTTACACCGTCGAGAAGCACGTTCCTTACACCGTGGAGAAGAAAGTACCTTACGACGTGAAGGTGCCCGTGCCACAGCCCTACATCGTCGAAAAGAAAGTACCCTTCACGGTCAAGGAATACGTCAAGTATCCAGTATACGTACCACAGCCGTACGAGGTTGAGAAGAAAGTGCCCTATCCAGTGAAGTACCCAGTGGACAGACCGTATGAAGTCAAAGTAAACGTTCCACAGCCCTACGAAGTCGAAAAGAAAGTACCTTACGAGGTGAAAGTGCCGTTCCCACAGCCGTACACAGTAGAGAAGAAAGTACCGTACCCGGTGAAGGTCGAAATTAAAGTACCACAGCCCTACGAAGTCATCAAGAATGTACCATACGACGTTAAGGTTCCAATCGACAGGCCTTACAACGTGTACGTGCCCAAACCGTACCCTGTTACCGTTGAGAAGCCGTACCCAGTGACGGTGAATAAACCAGTGCCTTATGAGGTGAAGGTGCCGGTGGACAGACCATACAAGGTTCTGGTCGATAAGCCCTACCCGGTTCCAGTGAAAGTGCCAGTACCCAAGCCTTACGAGGTCATCCGAAAGGTGCCGTACACTGTTGAGAAGAAGTACCCCTACGAGATCAAGGTCCCAGTAGACAGGCCTTATCCAGTATACAAGGAAGTCCCAGTTCCAGTAATTAAAGAAATCGGAGTTCCGTTCAAAGTTCCTTATCCAGTTTTCATCAAGAAGGAACACCAGCATGAACACGAGCACGAGCACGGACATTATTAGATTACTAAAGACCTGGAGGATTACATAAGTACCTAACTACCTACTTAAAATCTTAGATGGGAGATTCATTTAAGATCCATGAGCCAAATCGTGCATTGTGTGAAACTGTATATATATTGCTTATGGTACGATTTTTGTTGTTTTGTGTTTTTTTTTTCTTGCCAAAGATCACTCGCGCGCCTTACTCTCAAGGTCTGCAATGTTCGGGAGATGACATCTTCACTATTCTCGAAATCTCCTCAATTTTGATCTCGCTTTTATTGTTGCATTTTTGTTTTAAGTGCGATCAACATCTTCTTATTAGTTTTATACGGTAGAAATCTTTTATTTCGATTTTTGTACTTTTATAGGTCTATTTTTTTTTATTTGCGCTGTGTCCTGCTGTGCGGAACGGACAAGATTGTGATTTTACAATGTGTTTAATATACAAAACTAAAATAAAAATATTTTTTTAAGAAATGGATAATTTTATTTATTTAGACTGTGAGTCCAATCATGCTATACCATAGTTTCTATAGAAAGGGATTGATTTGTGTCAACCGTCAATCATTAATCAGCAAAAAAAAATGTTTCAAATCAAATGCTAGCAATGTTTGGAAATGCATCAGCCTGGCCGAAACATAACAAACCTACTTAGTCCAGGTTAAGTCACTTCAGTGCGATGTTCATACTAATTTCTAATTTCTTTAAAAACGTATGTTTTTTTTTTAAATTAAATATTTTATTTCAACAGAGTGGTTTAGTTATGGGTTTAGATCGACCCCATAAAAAGACAGTGGTGATTTTAAATACACCGTGTGTAAATAAAGATTGTCAATTCAATGGTATCAAAAGATTTCGTAAAGTCTGAGTTTATATTGCACAAGTTGACCCGACGAACTTCGCACCGCCTCAGGATCAATAAATGTTGCGTTAACGGCGTTAATGTTAATGCAGGCGGTTAATGTTGCGTTAATGTTGCGGATCAATTAATGTTGCATTAGCTGAATTAAATTCAGTTTTTTTTATTAAAAATACTCAAAATGAATTAAGTTCAAGAAGTGCAAAAATCAAAATTATATGTATTTTAATTATCGATGCGCGCACAATGACAAATGTGATAACCTCGAACATCTTCGAAGGCAACTTATCGTTTGTATGTAACGAAATGTTTGAGAAAATTAATGTTCTTTATAAAATTTGTTTTCGTGAATGTTTACGATGTTTTAATAGTTATTCTGATATTCGGGGCGGAGATAAATCCGTCAAATCAAAGATCATAAAAGTTCTTGTGTTATGAATGGCGTAAATAACTTTGTTTTATATATATATATATATAGATTTATTACATATCCATTATTTTTATTTTTTCATCAACTTCATACATAAATCACTCATAAAATCATCTCATTTCACCACCATCCTTCATCGTAATCACAAATCCATTATTTTTATATTTTTTGTTAAAATATCATTCTTTCCTTATTTCATCTAATTAGATGGTTACATAATATTTGACAATATTTTACACTAAAGAGGACAGGTGAGAGTTAAAAATGCATTTTTATAAAACTCAGCGCTGGGTTTAAACCGACATCCTGCATTCTCAAGTACAGGACCTCTTTAGTACCTTTATAAATATTATGCTATCCAGCACTTTATCAAATAATTAAAAACTTTTTCAAAATTTTTCAATATTGTCAAAGATTGTGTCATTTATCTTTTCAGGCGATTAGCCGTTATTAAAAAACAATCATCAAATATAAGTTATATAGATTTAGCTGCTTTTGATTCAATATTAATATTTAAATCCATGACATCATTCAATCATAAGTAAATTCGCAATTATGTCCATTTTCATATTTAAGGGAGTTTGAAGCCTTTGATACTTTATTCCTCATTTAATACGGTAGATTACATCTACCTTAGTGCGGGTATTACCCGGTAAGTAGAAATTTATGGGCGGAAAAAATGTTATTTACACCCGATCCCCTATCTCGGTATATTAGGGCGCCATCTGTTATTTTGTGTTTTCTTGAAAAGAGGCCCAAGGTGAAATGATTAATTTTCCAATAGGCGCCTCGGCTAAAAGTCACTTTCAACAACCAGGGCAGAGATCGTGCCCAGCCGCCTCAGAATTTTGAACCCTGTGATGAAGTGTTCGGGTTATGTGGCGATACCGTTAAATCACTCTATTATTACAGCGCAACGAATAGCTGACTCACAGCGGTGATGACATTCACAGCCATAGTACAGAGCCTCATATCAAAAATTGCCTCATATCTAAAATTATTTAAAAAAAAATTGTAGGGTTTTCCCTACAATTTATTTTGACCTGATTCGATCAGGGAGGGAGGTATGATTTTTTGAATATTGAAAAACCATTTTATTCCACCCTTAGGACCAATGTTTAGCGCTAAGGAATAATATAAATAAATTTGATATATTATTTACTAAGAAAGAAACTAAGAAAGCAAAATTTCTTTTTTTTTAATTTTTCCTTATTCCTTATTCTTACCCCCTGGTCAGATTTTGCCCATTAACGAACTTGGCCGAGATTTTGTGCCCTTAAATTTTATTTATCAAAGTGATTGGTGTAAAATTGCGGCAGGTATGTGATAAAGTGATAACCCCCCCCCCCCCCCTCCCCCCCCTACAGCTTCCCCACGTAATGTTTTGACGTCATAGCACCCCGTTTATTATTATTACGGTCAGCGATTTCAGTTGCACATACGAGGCAGGTGCACTCGTATATGCACGCTTCGGTGAACGCATAGAGATGCTCTATTTAATAATATAATTAAGACCCCGCGCAGAATCCAAAGACGACCTCGGGCTAGAATTGCACCACGCGTATCCAAGTATCGATTAATAATTTATTTATTCTATATATTTTAGGGAAACAAGTAGCGTAACTTAATTTATAAAACATTAAATCACACGAATTCACTGTTGACACACCTGAATGATTCAAAAAAGCGAGTTTACAGGTTTTCAAAGGCTTTAGGAGAGATATGGGTAATATAGTTTTTTTTAAATTGAAGATAATTTATAATTCTAGGGAATTACCTTAGAAACTACTTTAAACATTATGAAAAAAATATATTAAGAAAAACAAACACACCATATTTTTGAAATAGCATTTTTTGAAATAACTCGCCTATGAATCCAGAAACATCACGTCATATAAAATAAATATAGTTTATGATGAGAATAAAGTGAAAAAGGGATTTACCTAAGCGATTTGAGATATATCGTAAGACAACTTGGAATAAAATTGAGTATTTTTGGTTTAGTTTTTAAATATGAAAATGATAATTTAAGGTAAAAGTTTTTCAAATTTTCAGAAAAAAATATGTTCGTGTTTTATTTTTTAAAAAAAAGGATTTTAAAAACATATCCTTTTTTAAAAAAAAAAACAACTAGATGCTATGAATATTTCATTTAAAATGGTAGGCCGCGGTTTGTGTTATAAGCGCCGTTATGCTCGTCATAGAGTTTACACCTTTCCGTTCATCGTGCAAGGCTTTCTTTTCGCAGGCAACAATTTGTAGGTTAGAATCGTTCAAATGGTGTCACTTATGTATTCAATGAAAGGTAGGTTCATCTAGGATTACATAAAAAAAGAAAATAAATGAGAAACGTAAATAAAATAATTCAGTATTTCTATAATTACACTGATTAAAATATGGGTTTTTTAAAGTTATTATGATAACATAAATATTTAGGACTTTTACCTAATTTATTTATTTACCTACTACCTAATTTACCTATACTCGTCTAATTACCTAAATGAGACGAGTATATTTTACTTACCTTATTTTTGAATTAATTCAAAGCATAGTTAAAAATGTCTAATGCGGAAAGATATTCTTGACATATTCTCTGAAAGTGTTGCGTTTTAAGCATAGCTTGTGGTTGTTTTATTTATCTAGTGATTCGTTGGGGTACTCTAAAGGGGATACTTTGTAGACGCTCTGGATAGTCTATTCAATTATTGAGTAGTTTATATAGGAAGACAGCATCAAACACTTTCCTTCTGGTATCCAAACCTGGAATTTGGTGGAAATCTTCAGCTACTTGGTAAGTGTCAAACGAGATTCGACAACGCCAATCCAGGTGCCTGAGAAAGTTATGTCAAATATTTTCTCTTTTGTTTAGGTATATTTTATATGAGGGACCAAATTCAGTTTGTGTGGGTTTTGAAATGGTATTCAATGTGGTATGTGGTTGTGTATGGTATTGTGTGTGTGTGTGTGTGTGTGTCCACAATTAAAATAATAATAATAGGTTATTATATCAATTACGGTATTACAGTATTACAAACTCATTGCAAATATGACAAAACGTACCTTCCTAAAAAAAACTTAGGCATAGTTGAGATAGTTATACTGTTTATGATACGACTACATAAAAAGAAACTAGCCGGTTTTTTGACAATTTTGCTCCGGAACCAAATAAACTTGGAACCTTCATCAAAATGCTGTTCACAAATTTACAACGGTGCTGTTAAAATTTATAATAAAATTAATGAAGGGTGCAAGTGGGTAGTTTCCCGCGCGCAAATATTGTAATGTAGTTCAATTGGATAGGTCAGAAACCATAGAATATTCATCAGGTCAGGTTCAATAGAGTATTCATATCTTTATATGGGTTTTTTTTGTCAGCTATATGAAAACTTGTTAAACAAAAGTTGTTAAGATGCGCATATTTCCAAAAACGTTTGTAAAAACATTTGCGCACTTGTCTAGGACCGGCGTAAAGGCGCCTCCGAACACATACTCGTAGATATGCTACCGTTGATGTTCGTAAAACAGTCAAAGCGCGGAATGTCTAGTTACTCTGCAGATTAAGGCGAGGCCCAAGGATAAATACTAATTTCGATTCATTTAGACCCATCCTTATGGCTGGCATTATACATACCATTATATGGCTACTATTAGATATTTAATCATAAAAAAAGATATTTAGATACCTTGACCTTAGTCGTCAACATACTAAAGGCAGATTTATAATATTCAATTCTCTTTCTGAGAAATTTAATAAATGCTAAACTGCTAATAGATCTTTTTTATTTGAATTGCTCTCTTATAAAATTGAAAGGCAAATAAGGCATTAAAACATAGAAGTTAAATAGTTTTAGGACTTTACCATAACGAAATTAATTCAATTTAAACTAAATAAATAAATATTTGAAAATTACGACACTAAATTACTTAATGGCGCAATTGGTGACATTTAGAGTTACATGACAATTTGTTTTTGCGACAAATACATCTATTTGTGGAACATTTACAACATCAAAACTGTAATAACCTTAAAAACGACATGGGTCTACTTGTCCTGCGCACGCGACGCGATGACGTCACGCGACGAAGCGGAGAGGGGGGGGGGGGCGGGGGGGGGGGGGGGGGGGGAAGAAAAGAATGAGAATAACGCTTCTCTCGCTCTCTTAAATATTTTTTCTTAAACGGAATATACCACATTCAGTCTAGCAAAAAACATTAGCAAACGGCTCCTCACAACAGGCTGAGACGACTCTGAAAAGATGCTGAGCAATGCATTACAATAGAAAACTGACATATATGGACTATAATAAGTAATTTTATATATTTTCTTTATGTCTAGTTTTATTAGAATTATATATTTAATAAATGTATATTATATGTAATATACAGTAAAATTATATAATGTATTTGGATAATACCGTATTTAGATGATTTTTTACGATTACGATGATTCGTCGTAGGTTGTATAAAAGTCTGATAGTATGTTGATATTTGGAAAATTCGAATTCTTTTTAATATTCTAAAGATTAAAATTTTTTTAGACATTCTAGCTATATAATCTGTTTTATATATACTAATGTCAGATTTTTATGCAATCTAACAACGTAAACGATCATCTAAAAATATAATATTCATATACAGGATGTCCCAAGGTTCCACGTATTAAAAAAAAACAGCTAATAGGTCTTACGATTCTTAGTGTTATTTGTTAAGAAACTATATCAAAATTCATTATGGTATTCGAGAAAAAAAAATGTTGAAGTTTCTATTCTAAATCATGAAAAACAGATATCTTTCAATGGCTCCTCCCTCGGATAACTACGTCACTGGGTCACTGGGCCGCGGTCGTTCAAGATCGAGGTTAATGCCCTGCCGGGTTGTTCGAAACGCCCTATTAAGGCGGAGCTAAATCGCTGTAATTACTGGTCGAACAGAGGGCGGTCTAAGAAGAAGGGGTAACTCCTTACTCCTTCTCTGCGGTTTTAAGAGGGATGCTATTGGTCGACAGATAATATTGATTTATCGATTTACACCAATTTTATTACAAAATTAATAAATTTGGTGATGAAAATGTTTCGCATTTTGTTACATAATTTCTTACTCTTAATAGGGAACTTAAACACCCCCTAAAGTTTGTGGGATTGACCTTGGGCCACCCTGTATAGACTATAATATGCACTATTAATTGTATGAATTATATTTTGTATTTATGATATGAAGCTTCTTCTAGCCGCTCTTAGAACAGGTTTTTTTGACTTAGAGTGGCCATGTTACTTCAATACAACAATTATTTACTGGTGTTTAATTTGTCTATATGATAATATTTTTTTTTTTTTGTTATTATATCATTTATTGTTTGACTTTCTATTGTGCTATTGTGATAAATGAAATGAAAGAATGGTGTCAAAGGCTTTCGTAAAATCTGAGTACATCTTAGAAAGCTTCTTGGGTGCGTGCCACAACGAATAAAATAAACGAATCAATCTGCAGGTTGACCAGTTAGTGCGCACTTCGTCGCCTTTCTCACATTAACGGCAACAGATTCGCGGATGCTGATTGCTGACCGGACGATGATGCGGAATGAGACGAGACGAGACGAATGATCCACTTGATCTAGGCGGGCGCGAAAGAGAAATCTGCCCGCACAAAATGGTCACCGCGGCGCCGTTGCGCAATGGGTATGTTGTAATGTCTTACTCTCATTAATAATAAATTATTACACTTGAAGGGTTACGCAACATGTCTTCCTGAATACAATAAAATAATATGAATCATTAGGAGGTACGAACGATGTGAAATTCGCAAATCAATAAAGACGGCTCCTATTTATTATATAAATATAGGGTGATGATTTTAGAGGCGTGGTTTTCAAGAAGAGATAAAACGCATCTAATTAGATGTTATGGCTAAGCATTTAATTTTATTATAAAGATAAGGGTTTGCCATTATGTTTTAAAAATGATTTCGGGTAAGTGGCCGCCGCGGCTGACTCGAACAAATTCCAGCCGAGAGGCCCAATTTTCAACCACTTTTTGCAGCAAGTTGGGCCGTATGTCAGCAATAACGCGCCGAATATTCTCTTCCAAGGCGTTAATCGTGTCCGGCTTATCTGCGTAGACAAGCGACTTCACATAACCCCACAAAAAATAGTCCAGCGGTGTTAAATCGCACGATCTTGGAGGCCACGCTACAGGCCCACGACGCGATTTTTACTTTATTTTAGAGTGATTTTTTCTAAATTTGCACTATTTGCAAACGTTGTTCAGGATTAAGTCTATTCATTATGAAATGGCAAACCAAACTGAGCATAAATCAAGTGACAGCTGTCAAAAACACCAACTACGAAAAAAGTAGTGCCAGATTGAAAACCACGCCTCTAAAAAAAACAACCTATATAAGTACTTATATGGTAATACGCGAAGAGAATACTTTTGACCCCCTTTTAAGCAAATTGCTCGCGAGTGTGAGATTTACCATGGTTAAAGTTTATATGGAGAAGGAGTGCAGATAGCTAAAATTATCTATAATTAATTAATTTACTTTATTTTATTAATTTATGTATTGAAACAATTACATATAATTTTGTGTGGTTACAGATTTGTGTAAACATATTAAAAATTATTGTATCTGTGGCGTTTGGTACCACTGCAATATCTTTTCGTTGCCTTCTTAACTAGACTAAATGTGTGTCTATCAATATCAATAACAAATATGAACTATACGATTTAATAACATATTAAAAGTTGCAATATCATAAACAGATAAATGAAGTAATTTATAGTGTATAATATTATAATACGTGTTACAAATACATTAAATTAAATAAAATAAAAAAATCAGACTATACTGACAGCTGATTGACTAAATGAGTTTAGAGCTGTGAATTTTGCGTGATTTCAAATGTTCCCTATCCAATAGTCTGTCAATGGAATAAACAAGCAAAAATAATTATTAATTAAATGTAATTAATGCCATGTAAAGTCGCATTTTTACACGATAAGATTAAAACTGACTATTTTCTTCAATTGTTACTAATATTAAATTTTAAATTTCATAGGTATTGCAGGGAATTAGAGCACACAACACACGCTAATATATGCAATAATTATAAAATAAAAGGTTAATGAATTTCGATCACTGGGCGACTACAAGTTAGTTTTAATAGACGTTCATTAATATAATTATTTAAATTAATAAATAACTTATATAGGTATTAGGATATATTATGTAAATGTTGATTCGAAGAAACGTTATTCACATAAAATCTTGTGTCTCTTGTCAAACAATTTTTTTATAAATGTTTATAATTTATATTGTTACTCGTATTCGGTCATTGTTTGGCGGTTTTTCAAACTTTATTTTTTTTTAACACGGTCAACCTAAAAATACGAATTTGCGACTTGTGAACTTTACATAGACATTAAAAACATACACGGCCCACTGAATTTTTTAATTTTAATATTCTCTACGAATATCCCCACGTAGAAGTTAAATAAAAAATATTTTATATACGCTATCTCCAATATCAAAAGGTCAGCGTGGCTTATAATACGATAGGGTGCTCTGTTTTTAGGCAGGTACCTAAATGGAGATGTTATGTCACAATTTAGATATCTTTCTGACGGGGCGAGCAAGGTGCTCCGAATGCATCTCGACTAAATCAAACCGACTGTTTCAAAGCGACGGACAGTACGGACAGTAGCCGGCCACCCAGGGAATTCTTCACAATAGGGAGGGCCGCTGCGCTGCGATGCTATAATCGATTTTTCAAAATTGATCATGGCGCTACCGGATTGTAAAAAAGTGAAACCTATGCTAGCAGCATACTGGAACGGAGAAATGCAAACTTCAAATAAATATTTTTTCCTAAAATTCGAACAAAAGCGTGCGAAAAAAATTAAAATGTGACTTCCCATAGAGATTTTTGTTAAACATAACTTTTTTATTATTTCGAATTTTACAATTCTGATTCCATCGGTGTCTAGTATTTTTTATGTAAATTCAAGTAAAACTTAAAAATTCTAAAACCGGCGGTGAAATTATTGAGATCTGACCTCACAAATATTTCGCTAATGTAGTCTATCCATGGGAGAACCGCTTCGAATATGTGAACTATCTGGTTTTTAGGACAATATTAACATGCGATTAAATTTTTCTTCACAAAAACCTTTAGACTATTTAGAATATAATATCCTCTCAGTAGCTATTTATAAACAGTGTACTTTATACATATCTTTAATGAAATGCAACATATTTACGCAAAGGAGACCATTGCCGATAAATTCCCTAGCTAATTGACCCTGCGATTTCAAGCTTGATTTGTTAAATAACATATTCCTTTTTAATCACTACTTATTGAGTAAAAGGTGCCGCCAAAGGGTTATAAAAAAGATGCTATAAAAAGTGTTCTAAAGTTTATTATCTATTTATGTCCAAACTCAATTCTATATTTTATTTATATTCAATTTAAAGTTATAACCCCGCCAAAATACTATTCTTATATTCGTGGAGTGAATTTCGATTGATATGTCAGTAACGCTCTGACGTCAGAGTAAGTCGATAACATCCTAGAAATTAGCACCCAGCTAATATCGAGTTTGCTGTTAATGGCGTCTACACACTGGGTGGTGTTTCCTAAAACACAGTATTGCGTAACATCCGAATAAAAATTACAATGCATTTACAGACGAACGCTGATGTTTACAAATATTAACCGTGAGTTCCCACTTTTTTTTGCACGTTCATAAATTAAAAACCTATATTTAAAAAAATAACAAATAAAAAAAATGCACAAGAACAGTATAGCAATATTTTTTATTGTTTATATATCTTAATATATATAAATCTCGTGTCACAATGTTTGTCTTCAATGGACGGCTGAACCACTTAACCGATTATAATAAAATTTGAACACCATGTGCAGTTCGATGTGCACTTGAGAGATAGGATAGTTTAAATCTCAAATTATAGTCGCAATTTTAATTTATCGCTAATTTTTTGTCCGTTATTATTTGGCAGTCATAAAACTGACAGATGTCGATACCTTTCGACTGGGTTGATGGCGCTAATGTCTGTTATTATTTGACAGTGACAGTTATTCGACGCAAACGTATTAAAAGAGCCCATCAGTTGGCAAAACAAATTGAATCAAGAAATCTAGCTCAAAGAATCAGGACAGCAGGTCATGCACAAGAATCTCAAGAACAGTGTAACGAACGTCTTCAAGAGAATATCATAAGAACAAGAAAATTATTATTTTCAGTCAAATGCCACCGAAAAAATCTAACCTCAACAACGCGAGCGGCAAAGGGACACGACGCAAACGTGTTGAAAGAGCTCAGCAATTACCAGAACAAATCGAACCAAGAAATGCAGCACAAAGAATCAGGACTGCAGAAAGTCGTGCACGAGAATCTCAAGAACAGTGTAACGAACGTCTGCAACAGAATATTACGAGAACAAGAGCGGCACGAAAACGAAACATAGCTACAGTACGAGTACTAGATCGACAAAGGCAACGGATCAGCCGCTCATTAACACGTGCATCATTCGTTCGGCTTGCCTTTGAATATGCACCAGATATTAACTACTCAGCGCATTCAAAAACTGCTATCGGTGGAATGGATATAGTATGTCAATATTGTCAGGCATTGAAATTTCGGAATGAAGCAGCCGGCATGTGCTGCGCATCAGGAAAAGTTGTGCTGTCACCTCTACCCGCTCCGCCGGAGCCTTTATTATCCCTTCTTACTGGCAATTCAGATGATTCCAAATTATTTTTGCGTAAGATACGCAAATTTAATTCTTGCTTCCAAATGACGTCATTTGGGGCAACTAAAATTTGCGATCGTGCATCCGATGGACGTAATTTTGAAACTACATTCAAAATTCAAGGCCAGGTGTACCATAAAATCGGATCACTGATGCCAATGCCTGATAACAATCCGAAATTTCTTCAAATTTATTTTATGGGCGATTGTGAAGAGCGCGTGACGACTCGGTGCCTGTATAATTTTATTGAACAAGCAGAGGAAAGAGCAATTGTGATATTATTGGAAAATTTTTTAGAAGATCACAATCAACTAATTCAATTGATCAAAAGAGTTTCGCCACGACTGCAAAATGACAATTATCAAATCGTCATAAAAGCCGACAAAGTACCATTAGGTGAACATGCTGGTAGATTCAACGCTCCAACTGTTGATGAGGTTGCTGTTATCATGGTTGGTGATCCAGTTGACAAAAGATCTATAAACATTACACGGCGAGACAACACTGTCAGTACGATTTCGGATCTACACCGTTCATATGACGCACTACAATATCCATTGATATTTTGGCAAGGACAAGATGAATATCACCTTAATATCAAACAGTATGATCCAAATACCGGTAAATTTGACAATTATCTATTTACTTTCTTACTGTATGTATAGATTTTAATTTCGTATTGCATTTTATTTTTTATTTTTTTAGGTGATTACAGAAATAATAAAGTTAGCTCAATGAACTACTACGCACACCGAATAATGGTTAGACAACATCAAGACAATTATATCCTTCGATATCGTCAGCTGTTCCATCAATACATTGTTGATATGTATGCTAAGGTCGAAAGCGAACGCTTGCGATTCCTTCGATTCAACCAGGCAAAACTACGATCGGAAGAATATATTCACTTACGAGATGCTGTTGCTGGAAACATCGATGGAAATTTAAATCCCAATGACATCGGTAATGCTTTCATTTTACCTTCAAGCTACATCGGCAGTCCACGGAACATGCAGGAATACATACAAGATGCGATGACTTACGTACGTCATTACGGCCGACCGGATTTATTTATTACATTCACATGTAATCCGAATTGGGAAGAGATACAAACTTTACTATTGCCAGGACAACAAGCCATTCATCGTCATGATTTAACTGCACGTGTGTTTAAACAAAAATTGAAATCCTTAATTGATTTTATTGTAAAATATACAATTTTTGGTATCACACGTTGTTGGTTGTATACGATAGAGTGGCAAAAGCGAGGTTTGCCTCATGCCCACATTTTGGTTTGGCTTAAAGATAGAATCCGTCCTGAAGAAATCGATCAAATAATTTCAGCCGAAATTCCAGACCCATTAATTGATCAAGAATTATTTGATATTGTCACCAAACACATGATCCATGGGCCATGCGGTGTTTTCAACATGACGTCACCGTGCATGGAAAATGGAAAATGTAAAAAAAACTTCCCAAGCCGCATACGAATGACACGATCACGGATATTGATGGTTATCCAATGTATCGCCGCAGAAGTACTGAGAATGGTGGCCACACATTTACAATGCGACTGCCGAACTTTCCAAATCAAGTTGAGTTTGATAATCAGTGGGTGGTAGGTACCATACTCACCACTACTTTCAAAAACTTACAAAGCTCATATCAATTTTGAGCTTTGCAGTTCTGTTAAATCAATTAAGTATATTTGTAAATATGTAAACAAAGGCAGTGATTTGGCCATATTTGAAGTAAAAAACATAAATAAAAATGACGAAATAGCACGATACCAAATGGGCAGATACATTAGCAGCAATGAAGCTATTTGGCATATTCTCAGCTTTCCCATCCACGAAAGAGATCATGCTGTCCAACATCTGGCAATACATCTTGAAAACGGTCAACGTGTATACTTCACTGAAGAAAATGTTCTCCAAAGAGCGTTCGAAGCTCCGAAAACGACTCTAACTCCGAAAACGACATTGTGTCAAAAACCTGATGTTTTTGGCCAATTCGCGAAGACATTGGTGTATGGTGATGTTCCACGTTATTTCACATGGAACAAATCCAGTAAAAAATGGGAGCCACGGAAACAAGGAAAACCACATCCTTCCATTACAGGCATATTCAAAGCTAAGACATTGGGGAGACTTTACACGGTACATCCAAAGCAACGTGAGTGCTTCTATTTACGTTTGTTATTGGTGAATGTTCCCGGACCAACGTCTTTTGAATTTTTACGAACAGCTAATGGTCGAGTATTCAATACATACCAGGATGCATGTCGTGAACTGCAATTGCTAGAAGACGATAACCATTGGGACTTAACGCTTGCTGATGCTGCGTTGACATCAACACCGAATAACATTCGTCAGTTGTTTGCAATTATTTTGGCGACATGTTATCCCTCGCAAGCACAAACTTTGTGGGAAAAATATAAAAATTGTATGACAGAAGACATCTTGCACCGAATTAGACAAACAAATCAATGCCAAAACATAGATTATACACCAGAGATGTACAATGAAGCATTGGTCTTGATCGAGGATTTATGTGTTCTTATTTCAAATTTACCACTTAATCATTATGGTATGCCATCACCTAATCGTCCAGCCACCGACTTAGTCAATACCGATTTACAACGAGAAAATCAATATGACCATGGAAGTTTAGCAACAATTATCATGAACAGTGAACCATTACTGACAGCAGAACAAAAAATTATTTATGATCGGATTATGCTGGCTGTTGCTGCTGAACAAGGCGGTTTTTTTTTCTTGGATGCACCCGGTGGAACCGGTAAGACATTTTTAATATCGTTGATTCTTGCCAAAATACGGTCGCAACAAAAAATCGCATTAGCATTAGCATCGTCAGGCATTGCGGCTACTTTACTGGATGGTGGGCGAACAGCACATTCAACATTCAAGCTGCCATTGGACGTTCATAATAAACCAGATGCAATGTGTAACATCAAAAAGAATAGTGGAATAGCTGCAGTGTTGCGGAAGAGTTCTATAATAATTTGGGATGAGTGCACAATGGCACACAAATATTCACTTGAAGCATTAAACAGAACTATGCAAGATTTAAACAGCAATAATAAACTTTTCGGTGGTGCTATCTTACTTTTGTCTGGTGATTTCCGGCAGACCTTACCGGTTATACCTCGCTCTACTTTCGCGGATGAGATTAATGCATGTTTGAAACAATCATTCTTATGGCGAAGTGTTGAAACACTTCGATTGACCATAAATATGCGAGTACAATTGCAAAATGATCCATCAGCACTAATATTTTCCGAACAACTACTAGATATTGGGAACGGTAAAATAAAACTGCAACCAAATACGCAATGCATTAAACTACCAGACAATTTTTGCACTGTTGTTCAGGATAAAACTGAATTGATTCAGAGTATTTTCCCGGATATACAGAATAATTATTTGAATCATGAATGGCTTAGTCAACGGGCGATTTTGGCAGCCAAAAACGTTGATGTTGACGAAATTAACTTCCAGATACAACAGTTGTTACCAGGCGATCTGATGTCTTTTAAATCAATCGATACTGTTGTTGATGAAAATGAAAGTGTAAATTTTCCGATTGAATTTTTAAATTCATTAGATATCCCTGGAATGCCACCACATAATCTTCGATTAAAGATTGGTTCACCTATTATTCTCCTCCGTAATTTGAATCCACCTCAATTATGTAACGGTACGCGTTTGGTCATCAAAAAGATCACCGGAAACATTCTTGAAGCAACCATTTTGGCTGGGAAGTTTAAAGGAAAAGTGGTCCTACTGCCACGTATTCCGATGATACCATCAGATTCTACCATACCCTTCAAAAGGCTACAGTTTCCAATTCGTTTGGCTTTCGCCATGTCTATAAATAAATCTCAAGGTCAAACAATGTCCATTTGTGGTTTAGATTTGGAAAATCCATGTTTTTCTCATGGGCAACTATATGTTGCGTGTTCACGTGTTGGGAAACCGTCGGATCTATTTGTGTTAGCTAAAGACAGGTTAACCAAAAACATTGTGCACCGATTGGTGTTAAATTAAATTGAAATTGAAAGTATTTATAATTCAAAAAAAAATATATTAATGTTTAAAAGTTTAAGACTGTCTGCCTTGCCTACCTCATTCATGAGTTTAAGCGTCACATGTTATTTACTGTATTATACTGTAATATGCGATCGTGCATCCGATGGACGTAATTTTGAAAAACTACATTCAAAATTCAAGGCCAGGTGTACCATAAAATCGGATCACTGATGCCAATGCCTGATAACAATCCGAAATTTCTTCAAATTTATTTTATGGGCGATTGTGAAGAGCGCGTGACGACTCGGTGCCTGTATAATTTTATTGAACAAGCAGAGGAAAGAGCAATTGTGATATTATTGGAAAATTTTTTAGAAGATCACAATCAACTAATTCAATTGATCAAAAGAGTTTCGCCACGACTGCAAAATGACAATTATCAAATCGTCATAAAAGCCGACAAAGTACCATTAGGTGAACATGCTGGTAGATTCAACGCTCCAACTGTTGATGAGGTTGCTGTTATCATGGTTGGTGATCCAGTTGACAAAAGATCTATAAACATTACACGACGAGACAACACTGTCAGTACGATTTCGGATCTACACCGTTCATATGACGCACTACAATATCCATTGATATTTTGGCAAGGACAAGATGAATATCACCTTAATATCAAACAGTATGATCCAAATACCGGTAAATTTGACAATTATCTATTTACTTTCTTACTGTATGTATAGATTTTAATTTCGTATTGCATTTTATTTTTTAGTTTTTTAGGTGATTACAGAAATAATAAAGTTAGCTCAATGAACTACTACGCACACCGAATAATGGTTAGACAACATCAAGACAATTATATCCTTCGATATCGTCAGCTGTTCCATCAATACATTGTTGATATGTATGCTAAGGTCGAAAGCGAACGCTTGCGATTCCTTCGATTCAACCAGGCAAAACTACGATCGGAAGAATATATTCACTTACGAGATGCTGTTGCTGGAAACATCGATGGAAATTTAAATCCCAATGACATCGGTAATGCTTTCATTTTACCTTCAAGCTACATCGGCAGTCCACGGAACATGCAGGAATACATACAAGATGCGATGACTTACGTACGTCATTACGGCCGACCGGATTTATTTATTACATTCACATGTAATCCGAATTGGGAAGAGATACAAACTTTACTATTGCCAGGACAACAAGCCATTCATCGTCATGATTTAACTGCACGTGTGTTTAAACAAAAATTGAAATCCTTAATTGATTTTATTGTTAAATATACAATTTTTGGTATCACACGTTGTTGGCTGTATACGATAGAGTGGCAAAAGCGAGGTTTGCCTCATGCCCACATTTTGGTTTGGCTTAAAGATAGAATCCGTCCTGAAGAAATCGATCAAATAATTTCAGCCGAAATTCCAGACCCATTAATTGATCAAGAATTATTTGATATTGTCACCAAACACATGATCCATGGGCCATGCGGTGTTTTCAACATGACGTCACCGTGCATGGAAAATGGAAAATGTAAAAAAAACTTCCCAAAGCCGCATACGAATGACACGATCACGGATATTGATGGTTATCCAATGTATCGCCGCAGAAGTACTGAGAATGGTGGCCACACATTTACAATGCGACTGCCGAACTTTCCAAATCAAGTTGAGTTTGATAATCAGTGGGTGGTACCATACTCACCACTACTTTCAAAAACTTACAAAGCTCATATCAATGTTGAGCTTTGCAGTTCTGTTAAATCAATTAAGTATATTTGTAAATATGTAAACAAAGGCAGTGATTTGGCCATATTTGAAGTAAAAAACATAAATAAAAATGACGAAATAGCACGATACCAAATGGGCAGATACATTAGCAGCAATGAAGCTATTTGGCATATTCTCAGCTTTCCCATCCACGAAAGAGATCCTGCTGTCCAACATCTGGCAATACATCTTGAAAACGGTCAACGTGTATACTTCACTGAAGAAAATGTTCTCCAAAGAGCGTTCGAAGCTCCGAAAACGACTCTAACTGAATTTTTTACATTGTGTCAAAAACCTGATGTTTTTGGCCAATTCGCGAAGACATTGGTGTATGGTGATGTTCCACGTTATTTCACATGGAACAAATCCAGTAAAAAATGGGAGCCACGGAAACAAGGAAAACCACATCCTTCCATTACAGGCATATTCAAAGCTAAGACATTGGGGAGACTTTACACGGTACATCCAAAGCAACGTGAGTGCTTCTATTTACGTTTGTTATTGGTGAATGTTCCCGGACCAACGTCTTTTGAATTTTTACGAACAGCTAATGGTCGAGTATTCAATACATACCAGGATGCATGTCGTGAACTGCAATTGCTAGAAGACGATAACCATTGGGACTTAACGCTTGCTGATGCTGCGTTGACATCAACACCGAATAACATTCGTCAGTTGTTTGCAATTATTTTGGCGACATGTTATCCCTCGCAAGCACAAACTTTGTGGGAAAAATATAAAAATTGTATGACAGAAGACATCTTGCACCGAATTAGACAAACAAATCAATGCCAAAACATAGATTATACACCAGAGATGTACAATGAAGCATTGGTCTTGATCGAGGATTTATGTGTTCTTATTTCAAATTTACCACTTAATCATTATGGTATGCCATCACCTAATCGTCCAGCCACCGACTTAGTCAATACCGATTTACAACGAGAAAATCAATATGACCATGGAAGTTTAGCAACAATTATCATGAACAGTGAACCATTACTGACAGCAGAACAAAAAATTATTTATGATCGGATTATGCTGGCTGTTGCTGCTGAACAAGGCGGTTTTTTTTTCTTGGATGCACCCGGTGGAACCGGTAAGACATTTTTAATATCGTTGATTCTTGCCAAAATACGGTCGCAACAAAAAATCGCATTAGCATTAGCATCGTCAGGCATTGCGGCTACTTTACTGGATGGTCACTTAATCATTATGGTATGCCATCACCTAATCGTCCAGCCACCGACTTAGTCAATACCGATTTACAACGAGAAAATCAATATGACCATGGAAGTTTAGCAACAATTATCATGAACAGTGAACCATTACTGACAGCAGAACAAAAAATTATTTATGATCGGATTATGCTGGCTGTTGCTGCTGAACAAGGCGGTTTTTTTTTCTTGGATGCACCCGGTGGAACCGGTAAGACATTTTTAATATCGTTGATTCTTGCCAAAATACGGTCGCAACAAAAAATCGCATTAGCATTAGCATCGTCAGGCATTGCGGCTACTTTACTGGATGGTGGGCGAACAGCACATTCAACATTCAAGCTGCCATTGGACGTTCATAATAAACCAGATGCAATGTGTAACATCAAAAAGAATAGTGGAATAGCTGCAGTGTTGCGGAAGAGTTCTATAATAATTTGGGATGAGTGCACAATGGCACACAAATATTCACTTGAAGCATTAAACAGAACTATGCAAGATTTAAACAGCAATAATAAACTTTTCGGTGGTGCTATCTTACTTTTGTCTGGTGACTTCCGGCAGACCTTACCGGTTATACCTCGCTCTACTTTCGCGGATGAGATTAATGCATGTTTGAAACAATCATTCTTATGGCGAAGTGTTGAAACACTTCGATTGACCATAAATATGCGAGTACAATTGCAAAATGATCCATCAGCACTAATATTTTCCGAACAACTACTAGATATTGGGAACGGTAAAATAAAACTGCAACCAAATACGCAATGCATTAAACTACCAGACAATTTTTGCACTGTTGTTCAGGATAAAACTGAATTGATTCAGAGTATTTTCCCGGATATACAGAATAATTATTTGAATCATGAATGGCTTAGTCAACGGGCGATTTTGGCAGCCAAAAACGTTGATGTTGACGAAATTAACTTCCAGATACAACAGTTGTTACCAGGCGATCTGATGTCTTTTAAATCAATCGATACTGTTGTTGATGAAAATGAAAGTGTAAATTTTCCGATTGAATTTTTAAATTCATTAGATATCCCTGGAATGCCACCACATAATCTTCGATTAAAGATTGGTTCCCCTATTATTCTCCTCCGTAATTTGAATCCACCTCTATTATGTAACGGTACGCGTTTGGTCATCAAAAAGATCACCGGAAACATTCTTGAAGCAACCATTTTGGCTGGGAAGTTTAAAGGAAAAGTGGTCCTGCTGCCACGTATTCCGATGATACCATCAGATTCTACCATACCCTTCAAAAGGCTACAGTTTCCAATTCGTTTAGCTTTCACCATGTCTATAAATAAATCTCAAGGTCAAACAATGTCCATTTGTGGTTAAGATTTGGAAAATCCATGTTTTTCTCATGGGCAACTATATGTTGCGTGTTCACGTGTTGGGAAACCGTCGAATCTATTTGTGTTAGCTAAAGACAGGTTAACCAAAAACATTGTGCACCGATTGGTGTTAAATTAAATTGAAATTGAAAGTATTTATAATTCAAAAAAAAAGATATTAATGTTTAAAAGTTTAAGACTGTCTGCCTTGCCTACCTCATTCATGAGTTTAAGCGTCACATGTTATTTACTGTATTATACTGTAATATACTTATATTTGTTATAAAATTAAATGGAAATAATAAATCTGATAAATTTTTATTTTTTACCTATTGATTTCTGCTTAGTATCAAGTGTAAGAACATTTTAATTAATTGTGTTCAACGTACTTCCCCTTCAAATCTCAATCCAGTGAATTTGTATACCAACATCATCATTGTCGTCTTAGTTCGTAAATAATTTCATTGTATTAAAGGGTTATAGTAGTAGAAAGTCAAATAAGGAGATCACCATATTTTTTTACAAATACCATCTGTGTGAAAAAGCATAGTGGACTCCGTGACTGATGTTCTCTTATTGTTCCTCTTAGATTGTTTACTATAATGTAATATAACAAAAACTTTATCCACAGCAACGCGTGGCCGGGTCAGCTAGTATTATTATAAGAGGAAGAAATTCATTTTCGTGATCTTGCCAGTCGGTGATTAAATTACATATCACCATATCCTCTAACTCTGGTAGAAATAAATTTAGAATGGTTGAGCAGGGTTCGAAGAATACTACACGCTGCATAAATAGCGTTGTGTTCATATTGACTAAATACAATCGAAATTTTCTTTCGCACCGCTCGATGATTCACTCTCGAACGACGTGCCTCCCTAGAGGGACAACTTTATCTCTGTCGGATCGTTCCAAGTGTCATCATAGATATATGTCTGTGCTTTTCTCTCGGAGTTTGATAGTCCAGGTAATAAAATAATTTGACCGTGTTATCTTTTCTGCTGTGTGTTATCAATCTTTAGGTTTGAGTTTAGAAGCATCTGCCACGTCAACGAATTAATATTATAGCGAAATCTCGTTAATTTTAAATGGCTGGGTATATAATATATACCAACTTAATAGAACTAAAAACAAACAATTTCGGTCAAAACTCATGACATGTTTTATCATTGTACTTTATACTTAAATACCTTCGCATAAAGTAGATAAATAAATTATTTTTTTGAAAATATTTACCTATCACTAAAGTACCTGATACGTTGCATGAGATAAGGCAAAATTTTCATTAAAGTAATTAAAACACAATTAAAAACACAACTTTCACTGAATGTTCCCACTTTCCTACTTACGCACTTAATTCACTTTTCACTTTACACTTTTTACAGATTCATTTTATGACTTCTTTACGAGCTTTTATTAAACTTCAGGTCAAATCTTGCAAGCTGAATTAGAACCACTTCCTCTTATCCTACGGAGTTGAAATATGATATGTTGGTTCAGCTCCGTTGACAGTGCATTTTTATGGTAAGCATGACCTGATTCTACAACCAGTAATGGCTGCAGACGAAAGAACTCCTCAACGTTCAACAGCATGTGAATTCAAGCCATGTCAGCATTTTGATATGATTAAGAGTTAATAGCATAATTTGTATACATGCTTAGTTTCTAACTTAGTTTTTAGGGTTTATATTAACAGTAGAAATCTTTGTTTAGTTTTACAGATACTTTTTAAGAATGTAAACTTATCATTAATACCAATATAAAGAATAAAGAATAAAGCACATAAACGAAAATTTGTATCCGTATTAAGCACTTAAATGTTTTTTTACTCATGATTTTTATTTTGTATTTCAGATGTAGATTTTTCAGATATTAGAAAAATGGTAACATCCACACAAAATCTAAAAGACCGCTTTAAGGTTGCCGTAACGACATAATCAAATATTTTTTTAATTAAGCACATTATTAAAACACTAATTATACTACGTAATAATCACCGCACTAAGCTTAAGGCGAAGCCAAAGGGTAATATTAATTTTGATTAATTTATACCCTTTTTTCTACGGATGGATAATTGGATAATTAATCTTAAAAAAGTATGTTTAGATACCTTGATCTTATATCTTTAACATAGTAAAGGCAGATTTATACAATTCAATTCTATTTCTGAGATATTTAATAAATGATAAACTGTTAATAGTTTCTTTTTAGTTGAATTGTTCTCTTAAAAAAGACATCAGATCCTTATGAAAAATAGTGGTTGAAAGTTAAATGAAGGGTCTAAAATATATTAGAGTTTGTTTTTTTAATTTCTATATTATGAAGCTGTAATTAAATAAAAACCAAAAATTGCTTTCTGACCGCGCAGAGAGTAAAACCTGACGCCTTATAAAGCACCGAAAGTCAAGGTCGATTGACAGAATGCGTCGCCTTAAGTTTTAGCGAACATTTTTTGTGACTACTTTTAACACGCTCAGCGCCCATTGTCATTCGGGTCCCAAATATGGGTGGCACCATAAAATCACCGTAAACTGAATACCCTCTTTTTTTCTAGAGATTTTTTGTGGATGAGATATACGTACGGCTCTAGTTTGGATGGTCGCAGCAATTATTACAAAAAATAGTACTCGCTGCTCGTCCCAGCTTCGCTGGGATAATTTTCTTAATGCTTATAAAAATCTGTATAGACAATGGGACCGTACCACATAAAGGTGAAGTTATAATCATCAGTATCCTTTCAAGGGGTGTTTCTGGACATATAAATGAATAACTTTTGCTCAACAACTTTGTAAACATAGCAAAAAAAAAAATAATTCTAAAATGACAAACGAATAATGTTGAAGGTAATAAATAAATGAAGAGACTCGATAATCGCTAAAGAGACCGTAGGATTTTTTTTAAATATATTAAGATACTGTAAATAATAGGTGTTTTTTTTAGAGGCGTGGTTTTCAATCTGGCACAACTTTTTTCGTAGTTGGTGTTTTTGACAGCTGTCACTTGATTTATGCTCAGTTTGGTTTGCCATTTCATAATGAATAGACTTACTCCTGAACAACGTTTGCAAATAGTGCAAATTTAGAAAAAATCACTCTAAATTTTTTTTAAATCACTCTAAAATAAAGTAAAACTCGCGTCGTGGGCCTGTGGCGTGGCCTCCAAGATCGTGCGATTTACCACCGCTGGACTATTTTTTGTGGGGTTATGTGAAGTCGCTTGTCTACGCAGATAAGCCGGACACGATTAACGCCTTGGAAGAGAATATTCGGCGCGTTATTGCTGACATACGGCCCAACTTGCTGCAAAAAGTGGTTGAAAATTGGGCCTCTCGGCTGGAATTTGTTCGAGTCAGCCGCGGCGGCCACTTACCCGAAATCATTTTTAAAACATAATGGCAAACCCTTATCTTTATAATAAAACTAAATTCTTAGCCATAACATCAAATTATATGCGTTTTATCTCTTCTTGAAAACCACGCCTCTAAAACCATCACCCTATGTGTCAAAATTTGTAAAATTGCCTCTGATATATTTACTAATATTTTATAACTATTGCGTCTGTTAATAAATTAATTCAGTCTAAAAATAGCTTATATTTAACCAAAATTGAGTTTTTAATTGGCCCGAACTTTTAGAGGTATTTTTTCCTAAAATCTATCGCTGTAATATTATAAAAAATTCAACCATCGCTCACGAACACACGCAAAATGATTTCCATACGTCAGATAACCTCAAAATGTGTGTTTCCAGTATTTTTTTTATTTATTTAACAAGTTTTCCCGTGTACACATTTAATTCATAAAAAATATAATAATAATTAAAAAAAAAATACCACAACTAACCAAGAAAAATACAAAGTAACTACCTATAACTAAAAATAACGCTCCTAGGCAAACAATAAAAATAAACTAGGTCGCCGCAGTCGCTCGCATTTTGCTTCGCTGCAGCACATATTAGAGCGAAGCGATTTACTAAAATTTTCTAAATAAAATTTAGTCTGTGACAATAACTTTTTAACGACGGGATAGATTTTGATAATTTTCTAAAATGAGGTACTTAAAATATCTTCAATACTAATGTACAAGAGAATTTCATCGGGAAATTGAAAACATAACTTTTCAACGAATGGATAATTTTCTAAAATGAGGTTCTTGAAATCTTTTATATACAAAAAGAGAAATTCATTTAACAATTATTTAAATATAAGACAAATGAATTTATTTTAAAGAAATGTTTAAAGTTAAGACAATGAAATCAAGCGTTGCAGTTCTCGACGTTTGGAAGGTAATCCTTTCTTATCATTGATTTTGAGTAGTCTTTCAAGGGGGAACGATGGAGAAATAAATAATCCTTCAAGACTCCTAACCCTTGAGAAGGCAACATAAGATAACCCTAGTGCAAATTCTATGTTTCCAATATCGACAACTTAGCCCTTGATAACTGCTGCCGTAAAGCGTCATTTGTCCTGCGACCGAATTGTCGCCTTCTTATGGGAGGGGAGGCATTGCTCTTATTCTAGATGTTAAAAAAACATAAGCAGATTAAGCCATAGTAAAAGACATGTTCGCTCATCACAACTTAACTACTTTATAATTTGGATGAATGCTATTTTCTCTTTATAACTACGACCATAGAGATGGTTTTTAAAAATAAAAATCTTGATAAATTATTCAAAATTAATGCTTAATTTAGAAAATTAAATCGAAATTAGAATAAATCGCTAAGAAAAAAAGTGACGTGACCTTCGAGCGAATTTTGTTTTTTTTTACTATTTTTATGCGTGAAACTTACCTAATTATTTTTTGTATTTTTATTTATTGTTAAAAACGATTTATTATTGTTAAATTGTATTAAATTAATATCAAATTAAATAATTTAAAATAAAATTCGATTAATTATTTTCGAATAAAAAATTTTCAAAAAAGCGCGTGACTTTTTTATAATGGATATTCCCATAGACAATTTTCTTTTGACCCCAAAAATTTTATTTTTGACAATATTTAAAATCAAGCTCCGTCACGACCTTCACTTTTTCATGTAGATTCTCTCAAAATCAAAAATTTTTCAAATCGGTCAAGGAATGACCAAGTTAGCCCGTGACAAAGTTCTAATTGGAGTCTCCTTATGAGAGCTTCGCTCGCTACGCTCGCTTCGCTCTAACAAGTCACGCTGATCAAACAAAGGTGTATTAGCAAGTAGATTTTTAATCCTATTGAACGAACAGACGAATACATCAATATCCGCGGAAATAGAATTTAATAATTCGACTGCTCGTTGTTTGAGGGTTTTTTAATGTTCTTAGCAATAATTCAAAAATCTGTTTAGCCGTTTATGGGTTCGGGGTTTTTTTAAATTTTCGGAAGTTTTATTATTGTCTTTTTTCTTTACATTATTTATATTATAGCTATGTTGTGTTTTTGTTAGGTAGATTTTAGGTAGATTTCATTAGGAACGCTACCCATTGCAATGGATACCGTCGATTTGACATATCTTCGCGTCTCACATCCCCTAGAATCCAAAACCACCCTCAGTTTAAAAGTTTATATATCTGTCTATTAATCTATATACCTTCCTCGTGGATACGATAACTGCTGTAATTTTACATCAATCACTTTCAAATTGATACATAACATTTAAGGGCATAAAAAAAAAGTGAAATTTTGTTATAACTTACTTAGTTTATAAGTTATTGAAATCATTTAAATTTTATATTATTTCTTAGATAAAGGCCTAAAATTTATCCCAGTAAACTTTTTTGATAGCACCAACCATTGATCCTAGGGGTGGGAAAAAATGATTTTTCAAAATTCAAAAAAATCACAGATCCCTTAATAAGCACTGGAACAAATCCATTCAAAATTAAATTTTAGTCCCATAATCCCCCTACAATTTTTATTTGAAACAATTGTTGATATGAGTAACCCTTACTGCACAGTGTGAAGAAGGATTCAGTAAGCGCACTCTCGCTGCACAAGGGTTGAGGTGCGCGGAATGTTTGATACGAGTTCGGACAATTGAATCTACCTTCGAAAGGGATATTTTTTACAGGGAAACGTGTTTGATAAATAAAATATATGCTTATGAATTATTGACAAATTAATATATATAGCATTGCAATCAGGAGAGCGGTTTGTGGGGTCTAACGATATCGCAGTATAACGGTTTCCTTTTAATTTAAAAACCCCATGACAAAACTGCGAACAAGGCCCCGTCCGATTGGAGATAACCGTTTAAACGCGCCGAAAGGAACCGCTCGCGCGTGTCTTAATTATTGAGAATTTATTGCGTTTTTGGTCGCTTAGGATAGATGCTGGTCTCGATATGAGACGCATCAGGTGGAAGTCAGATACTGCGAAGATGTTCCATAAAAAAAATATGCGTTTAGGGTGCCGCTCGCCTTCGCTCGAAACTCCACAAAAACTGTATTGATTTTTCATCGTATTTGTTAAGATTTTGTTAAAAATATATATATATTTTATTGTAAAGTCATCGAAATCTGTATATGTATGGCTCTGTTTAAAAATGGCTTTAAAAAATGGAGGAGCTGCTCAAAAACCTCAAATAAAAATAATAATCTATACATTAATACGTGAAGGGAAAACTTTGTACCCCTTTTTAAGCATATTGCGCGCACGGAGGAGTGTGAGATTTGGCATAGTTAAAGTTTATATGGAGGAGTGCAGAAAGCTAAAATTTATCTATAATATGTGTTATAAATACATTAAATTTAATAAATAACACGTTCATACAACTGACAGCTCATTGACAGAATGAGTTTAGAACTTATTTAACATTTTGTGTGATTTCAAATGTCCCTTTTTCAATAGTCGTCAATGTTAAGCAAAACAAATTATTAATGCCATCTTATACTACTATGAATGTCGAGTCTGCTTTTCGAAATGGAGACAAATCCAACAAATCAAAGATCATAAAAATCGGTTCAGGCGTTTTTGAGTCATAAATTTTGTAAATAATCCGACTTTCTTTTATATATATAGATACATATAACAATATCAAAAACATAATATTTTCACTTCATAATATTTTCACCCATACAAAAAAACATTGCGTAAATAACATCCTTAATTTTATCCTTGTCTTAATAAAATTTATATCGAAAGATAAATATTTTCACGAAATAGCCAATATAGTCTACCCTAGAACAGGCGGAGGCTTTGTAACATTTTTAACGTAAGCGAGTCATCAAACCGCAAATTTATTTTTTTATTTATTAAATAGTTATTAATCTCAATATTATGTTAGTGTTTTCGTATATTTTTAGTCCTATTTGTTATTTCGTTACACTATGTTAATGTAGTAAACATCCAAAACAACATAATGTTGCTAAATTACCCAGAAAGTTATATAATATATATATAATATACCATAAAATTATATCGTTACCCCGTCAGGTGCCGAAACGCCAAAATTGACTTAAATAATCATTCACAGGACACCAGTTCGGGGAAGTCCGGGGGCGCCTCGCGTGGACCGTTTTAGGAATGCGTCTGCGGCGGTATTGTCATCTCCTTTACACTCGAAGGATTCCCGCTGGTGCGATCGAGCGCGCGCTATAGCGACCCGGGCGCATTGCTTAATCGGTCCTCGGCTAGTACTCGGGGAGGTCGCCCTTATAATCGGGTCTCTAACGAGCGCTGTTATGTTCGATCGTAATAAACTCCCTCTGGCTAGAGTTGAGATAACATTATGGCACCCTTAAACAGGGCATCGTTCAGCAATGTCGCGGATAAACATCGAATTTAGTCAAATTTGTGTTATGTTAAGAGGACTCAACCCGGTTATTTCTCCATACAAACGCTGTATTTTTGTGAAGGAAAATAAGTATCGTTTTAGCTCCTAAATATCAAAGCTTCTATGGAATTAACAAGTCAAAATTTTCTCAAAAAGTCTGTATTTTTCTATACATTTTATCAAAAGTTTAGACGTAAATATCCCATTGTTTGAATACAAAAATCAAAACAATAAAACCTCAGAAAAATAATTTATTTTATAAATATACAAATTCAAGTAAGTTTTTATCCATAAATTGTTTTTTTTTTATTCATAATTAATGAACAAACGATACAGAGTGTTTATGCGTTAGATGAGACAAAAAACACGCACAAGAGCGTCATCGGAAAGAGGCCTGTTAATTTGAAATATTGCAATTTATTCATTGTTAGGCGCAACGAAACCTCTCCTGGGATTATGATTGCAAACGAAGGAGACTTAAAAAAAATCATCTAACTCTTTCGTCTTCTTGCTCTAATTACTATTTATTGTTAAAATTTTCTACTCTTTCTAATCATATCCAAGTTCCCTTATCCTTTATCATATTCCTTGTCGTTAAATCACACCTAATTCTCCATTGTCAACAAGCGCCTGTCTACGCTACGTCTTTAAGCGTTCTCTTATTATTCAAATTGCAAGGACTTTCCTATAAGTTTGGTTTTTCGTTATTACTCTCTAGGTATAGTAGTATCGGCTGTTCTTGTCATACCCTCTTATATTCGTTAGCTTTCTGTTATCCAATCGTTTTAAATAATTATGTTTGTAAAAACCCAGTTAAAATTTTCAACCAACCTTTTCCATTTCAATACACTCTATATTCTGGTATTTATTTAAGCCATAGTTCTATTGCTCGTTTACGACACAATAATTGCACAGCGTGCCTACTTTACTCAATATGTGGATATAAGCTAAGAGTGCCTGTTATTTTCTGTTTCCAAAAATGACTTTGTCTATTTACTACCAAAATGGCAGAGGCCTCAGAACAAAAACTGATTCCTTCTACCAAAAGGTTTTATGCAGTGACTTCGATGTAATAGCAATCTGTGAAAGTTGGCTTCTTGATAGTATATCCTCATCGGAGCTCTTTGATGCCAGGTACACAGTGTTTAGGTGTGATCGAGACTATGTTGCAACTGGTCAAAAACTCGGCGGTGGCGTTCTTCTCTCTATCAAATCTGAACTTCTACCTACGATATTAAATTTTTCGAAAAATAAAGTTGAAGTATTATGGGTATCTATTCCAGGATTAACCAGAAGTCAACCTAAAACTCGTCTAAATATTTGTTGTGCTTACTTCCCAGGCAATAATAATCACGGGGAACGTATTGAAAGGTTTTCCAATCACCTGTCGCATTTAATTTTCGAATTCCCTGAAGACAAATTTCTTATCCTAGGTGATTTCAATCTTCCAGATATAACTTGGTCCAGAAAAGAAAACTGCCTGTCTTTATTGCCTTTTCAGCATACCACTGCAACTAGTACAACTTTTCTAAATAACCTGTGTCTATCTGGTCTGAGTCAATTTAATGCAGAGGCAAATTTTTGGGGAAATATTTTAGATCTCATCCTAAGTAATTTAGACGTCGAAGTTAGCCGTTACCCTGATCCATTTGTTAGAGAAGATTTAGCTCATAAAACTCTTTCAATATTGCTTAAATTTGATAGTATGTCGAACTTGCCCCAAACTCGCAAGAAAGTTTTTCTTTTTCACAAGGCCAACTATGTGGCGATTAACTCCAAATTAAGTGCGGTTGACTGGAGTTTTATCAGTGATAAAAATAGCAATCTTGATTTAGCTCTTTCCAGGTTCTACGAACTCTTGTATGATTTAATTGAAGAGTTTATTCCTTCCAAATTAATTTATGATTCCAGGTATCCTCCATGGTTCACTCCTGCTCTTATTAAGCTGACCAAAGAAAAATATAAAATCTTCCGAAAATTCAAAAGATTTAATAATCCGTTGCACTATGAGTCATACTCTCTCCTACGCTCTAGACAGAAAAAACTCAATAAAACTTGCTATGAGAATTATATAAAATCAGCCGAAATTAATATTACTCATAATTCGAAATGTTTTTGGTCTTTCGTAAAATCTAAATCTAAAACTCATGGTATCCCCTCTCAAGTTACCTATCAAGGTAAAACTTCTTCTGATGGTCAAGAATCGTGTAGTTATTTCTCGAAATATTTTGACTCCATTTTCGAGCCTCCATCCAAAATTGGTGATTCTCAATTATTGAGACCTGATATAGGTCCAGCAGATATGCACTCGGTTACTGTCGATATAGATATCGTTTCAGCTGAAATTAGACAATTAGACTTAAATAAGGGTGCAGGTCCAGATGGAATTCCAGCGACATTTATCAGGAACTGTAGTGCACAGATAGCCTTGCCACTAACTCTCCTGTTTGATCGGTCACTTAAGGAAGGATACTTCCCCGTGGAATGGAAAAAGGCATATGTTACTCCAGTTTATAAATCAGGGTCCCGTAACGCAGTTGACAACTATCGACCTATTTCTAAATTAAACACAATCGCTAAGTTATTTGAAAAAATAGTCCATTTCCAAGTGTTTGAGGTAACGAAGCATTACATTTCGAACGCTCAGCATGGCTTCTTCAAAGGGCGCTCCACTGTCAGCAATTTAGCTTTATTCACCAATTACATTACTACCTCCATGGACCAAAAATGTCAAGTGGATGCTATCTATACCGACTTTAGTAAAGCCTTCGATAAAGTTGATCATAGAATCCTATTAAATAAATTACTGAAGATCGGCATTCATGGTGATCTACTTAGATGGTTTTCTTCCTATATTAGTAACAGGAATCAGTGTGTAACAATTGGTGGTTTTCGGTCGGATTGGCTTGTTATTACCTCAGGTGTTCCACAGGGTAGCCTACTTGGGCCCCTGTTGTTCCTCTTCTACATCAATGACATTTTCTCCTGCTTTCATTTTGCACTAGTGTTAGGTTATGCTGATGATTTGAAAATATTCACTAAAATTAAGAATCTCACAGACTCTAATAAATTACAGGAAGACCTAAATAGATTTTCTGATTATTGCCTTGAAAACCGTCTCTTTTTAAATGCGGGCAAATGTGCTCATATTTGCTTCACGAGAAGCATTAATAAAATCAAGTTTACTTTTAGGCTCGGCAATTCTCAGATATCTTCAACCGATTTTATTAAGGATCTTGGAATTGTGCTGGATAGTAAGATGCTGTACGATAAACATGTCGAGTATGTTACTGCAAAGGCGTTCAAACTTTTAGGGTTCATTTTTCGAATCTGCAGGGAGTTTAAATCGGGTATCGCTCTAAAGACCTTGTTCTTTACTTATGTTCGTAGTGTCCTGGAATATGGCTCCCAAATTTGGAATCCTAAGTACGCGACACATGTATCTAAAATCGAAGCGGTTCAACACAGATTCCTCAAACACATGGATCGTAAGTCCTCCATGCACTTTGCTAATTCATCCGAATCATCTCTATTTCATAAAGTTGAATCCTTAGCTGAGAGAAGGTCTAAAGCTGATGCTGTATATGCATACAAAATAATATCAGGTGCAATTAACTGCAGCTCTCTGCTGGAGCTAATGCGCCTCAGGGTACCTTCACGTGCGACAAGATCAAACGTTTTGTTAGACATCCCACGTCGTAGAACCAACTATGGGCAAAATGAACCCATTTATAGAATGTGTTCAACCTTAAATTCAAAGTACCCAGACATTGATGTATTCAATATTAATTTAGTGGCGTTCAAAAGGCTTATAAAATATGATATGTTGATGTGAAATTTCCCTTTTCCCTTTACTCTCCCTCCCCTTCTAATCTCTTCATCCTGCGATTCTTAGGTTAAGCACTAATTAGTTTACTCACTCGGTGGAAATATTTATTTGGTTTTATGTTATACTTGAAGTTGGTACTATTGTATTTATTCTTTTTATTTATTTGTTTTTTTTTTTGTTATGATTGTACATGTACTGTCGGTTTATAATTTTATCGTGTAACTGTTTATTTCCCTAATAAAGATAAATTAAATTAAAAAAAGTTAAGGGTTTTATTTGTGAAATTTGATCGTGTGTAATTTTAACGTTAACATTTTAGATTTTTAAAAAATACATCGGTGGGTAATTGTTTAAAAAACAGGGCGTCTTTCTCATATTTATTGCGCGTGCGTGACTCTAAGTAAAAAAAAAAGAAATATTTTGTGGGTAAATATAATATGTTTGGTTATTCCACTGTTCTTTTTATTAGTTGTTCAAGAAAAAATCTTCGAATCTACCCTCTCTCTAGCTAGGACCTGACACATTACCTACACATATATATACAAGGCATAATTATAATCAAACAAATGTCACCTAGTACACTCTGAAGGCTAATTCAAATAAATGATTACTACATTTTTTTAAAATTTAATATGAGAGTAAAATTAAATGATCTGCTATTTAAAATTTGGATCAGCTAGAAAAATCAGCTAAAAAAAATAAAATACGTGGCTGTATTTCTAAATACAACCAGCAAAGTATGATAAGCAATATAAAATTATTTTGTCGGCACACTAAACTTAAATAAACGCCAGTCATGTAGCTAAAAATCTATTTGAGTAGCAAAATTTTAAACGAACATTTCACTGCTAATTGGAAATCCACTGACACATTATCTATTGACTGTACTGATTGGGAAGCCACTGCCACATTACCAAACACATCATATTCATCATTCAAAAAAACAATATTTCAGTGGGTATTTTGGTTTTCCTGCTAATTGGAAATCCGGAAAAGCAACGGCCTAAAATTCCTCTAGTTGAAGCTAAGAAAGTTGAATCATTGGGGAAAAAAGTAAGAGAGTGTACTGTAATTGTCATTTTTTAGTAATTCGCTTAATTTAAGAGTTAGACAACGTGTATTTAAAATGCAGACTATATTGTGCTAATGCCATAAATATTAGCAATATTTGTTGTGCATAAATAGTTTGAAAGCTGCTTTTAAAGACTAAATTAAGACTGAAATGCAACCATTTTAGTTTAGAACAAAACTCGCTCATTTTGGTGTGTAGAATTACAGTGCGTCAGAAAAAGTTCACCTGTTTATTTTAAACATGTAGTTATTTTATATGCATATTAAACTCAGGGTTAGAGACCTCTATGCGCGCACTGCGCAGTTCGCTCTTGGCCAATATCTGCTATGACGGCTTTCATACTCCGTCAAGCGCATCGTATTCATAAGCAGGTCGGAAAAAATGGGGAGGATGACCTGCTGTTTGACAACTTGTGCGATTGTTTGAAAAACTTTTACGACTTGACAGAAATTATTACGATAACCTATCCGAGCGAACAATTCAATGTCAACTGCGGTTAATGCTTCTAACACAAATAGAAACGCGAAAGCATTAATTTAGAGTTCTCCAAAAGGGGTAGAATAATAATTTAATCCTCATTAATTTACTATTATTTTACATTAAGCGATTACTAATTAACACCTACAGTACTAATCTATATTGAAATATCTCCAACTACACATTTTATTAGAATTCTAACGATATAGAAATAAATATTCATATTTAAACAGACCTATCTTCAAATTGATATTTTTATTCAATTTATACAACACTCATTGCCATCTAGGAGGTGTGACTTTAATTTCTACGCTCCATGCGCCATCTGTGTTAGACCTAGCGTATCATTTAATGCACCTCGGCATCATAGACGCAAACCGCAGATGTAAAAGTGTAAATGATTACTGATTACACTCTTTAAACCGCTTTATAATGGAATTTCAACATTATTTAACTGTTATATTTGATATCACACATATACATAATATCATTGGCACGATATGAATAAAAAGTCCGCGTAGTACTGTTAATATTAGTATACCACGATAATTAAGGTAGATTACTTTAAACTATTATTGTAAAATGTATATTTATCGTGTAAAATTGTAACTGATTAATAAGTATAATGAAATGAACATATTTGTAAGGCATGTACTCAGAAAAGAATAAATAAATATTATTATTATTATTATATATAACCCAAGTTTTACGCAAATCGTAGATAGCAATCAATATAAACATTGTTCATAGGATTATATTTTTCAAACAAATAAAAAACAATTAAAATATTTTTTTTTTTTAGGATTTTTTTAAATATTTTAGTACTCTTTATTTTATCAAGCTAATATTATTCCAGAAAGTGGTTTTTATGGTTGTATTCATTGAATAACTTATTGTCGAGTGAAGCTAAGGGAAGATTATTTAGATATGGGTAATTTTACATATATACACATTTACATTAGATGTAAAACAGTATCGCTATAAAAATAAAATTTCTAGTTAAATAAATAAATAAAATAGTAAGAAAAAACAGACCGTCTGCAATATTAGTGTAAATTATGTGTAAGTGCCGGAATCATCTTTTTGGTGGAACGGATTTTTTATTATTTACTACCTAAATATTATATGAAGTATATGGAATTATTCTTTCGTTTTTTTTAAATTTACCATAAGTTTAGGAAAGTGACTAAATCTAGATACGAGTACCTAGTAACTTAATGCACCTCGAATTTATATAAGATTTCCAATAAAAAAAAAACATAAAGTCTAGTCTCAAAACGCGAGTGAGAGCAGCTGTCAGTTTAACGTAAGGCGAATCCAAAGGATAAATATTAATTTCGATTTATTTAGACCCGTTTTTCTCCATAGAAAAACGGATCTAAATGACCCCATTGGATATTTAATAAAAAAAATATTTTTAGATACCTTGATCTTATGTATTTGACAATGTAAAGGCAGATTTTTAAAATTCACTTCTATTTCTGAGAAATTTAATAAATGATAAACTGTTAATAGTTATTTTTTAGTTGAATTGCTCTCTTATAAAAGGCCTTAGGAAAAATAGTAATTGAAAGACAATTGAAGGGTTTAAAACATAGATATATATATATTTTTTTTTAATTTCTATATTATTGAGCTGTAATTAAATAAAAACCAACAATTGCTTACTGACCGAGCAGAGAGTAAAACCTGACGCCCTATAAAAGTACCGAATTACAATATTCTTAGCCTCAATGACAGCTCCTCGCTCGCTAAGCGCGCTCGCGTTTTGAGACTAGCCCTGCAGGCGCGTCACGACATTATCAAAGCGACCGGCGCGGCACCGCGCGAAATCACAAGAGCCTTATTAATTATCGAGGTCTCGTTACTCTTTATCGGCGGCTACCTCCATTCGCCACGCTTTATTAGGACGACTTAATGGTCCAATAAACACAGGTCTCCGTGCCCTCCAGGTCTCCACCTGGAGGGCACCTGGAGGTGGAGCTCGAAGATTCCATCTTCGAGCTGAAATGGTGTATTGCGAACATTTCTTTTTTTTTTGCTGACCTGGAGACTTTTTTAAATTAATATTTTCCCTCTTCGCAGTACCGCGCTGTCATTTGGTGTGAGCGCGATAGATTAGAGCGCTGGGAAGGCTGCGCTGCAGTAATCGTTACAGTCGGCTCGGGCGTAGGAATATTCGTTTTTTTTTTCTAAAACATTTATTCGTACAGTGATCTCAATAATCTGCACGCATATTGTGAGGCTAATAAGATGGTACTAAACTTTTACGCTCTATATTTTAATTTAAACGATGTTATTAATTATACTTTCGTCTAAGTAACATAATGTAGGAATCTGTGTTTAAATTTATTTACTATAAAAAAATATAAGGGGGGGTTAAAAGGGCATTTCAATTGTTTTCCCTTCAGGATTACAATTCGCCAATTCGCCTCATAACTTAGGATTTGATTTAATTTAATTCATTTTTATTAGGGAAATAAAACAGTTACACGAGAAAAAAATATGTACAGGCAGTACATATACAATCATATAAAAAAAAAAACGAATGAAAACAATGGTACCAACTTATAAGTATAAAATAAAACCAATTAACTATTTCCACCGAGTGAGTATACAATTAGTGCTTAACCTAATAAAATCCAAGATGAAGAGATGAGAAAAAGGGGTGGGGGGGGTGAGAGGGGGGGGGGGGAAAGGGAGATTTCACATTAACGTTTCATTTTTTAAAAGTCTTTTGAACACCACTAAATTAACATTGAATACATCAATATCTGGGTATTTTGAATTTAGGGTAGAACCCATTCTATACATGGGTTCGTTTTGCCCATAATTGGTTCTACGACGTTACATGCGATACTATCTTCGCTGTGAGCTTTTAGCTGTCACCGTTCGCCGTAACGGTGTCGAGGCCATTGTCGATCGACGCGGCATCGGAATTCGCGCGTCGACCGAGGATGAGTTTTTTCATCGTTCTTACCCATAATAGGTTGCACAAGACCCTCCCTTACCGCTTCGGGAAAGGTCTCAAATATCCCAAGTATACTATCGTAGAAGTATACTATCCGTCAGAGTGCGTGATTCAACTGGAAAATTGCACACGCGGAAAAAATCGATTTTCGTATGTCATGCAAGGAATAAATGTTGAGAGAAGATCATAGCCGTAAAAAATATGTCGGATGATAGTCACATTCATTAGATAAGCTATCTTACATTTTCTCCCTCGCATGTTTTCACTAGCAGAATAGTTTTACTTTGCTTTGTAAAGAATGGCATAAGCTGTAGCAATTATAACCTAAATTATTGTAGATAATATTTTTACTGACAATACTAGTAATTTATTCCATTATTTAATCTAATGAAGTAAATATTTCTTAAATGAGACGATATTAAACAATATAAAGTGAGTTGAGTGCTAAGCAAACAATCGGTGTAACTCCCATGAAGCCACCAACGGCGAGTGCTGGTGCTTGCCGACGATTATTATACGGAAGTCACGAGGTGAGGTGCAATTGTACAGTCGACTGATCTATTTAACTCCTCGTACATTTTCTTCAGCCTCTCTTGACTGGCAACCCGCCAAAGGCGGACAAATACTTCAAAAGCGGAAACCCCTTTTCCATCTGCTCGTCTCTTTCCGCGTGGAACAAATCCATAAAGCCGTCTTCGTCCGTCAGTTACGCGACGCCGCTGCGTCGTTGTCATGTCCATAATTTTACACCTAGAAATTTTGCAACGCTTTTTATTTTTGGCGATTAATGTCCCCGTTGCTGCTTGCCGTAATACGGCGGTAGTCGCGATACTTTACGAGCTGCGCAATGCGAGCGAAAGTCGCGGCGCGCATACTGATCGCTACGAAACCGATAATGACATTGATCACTGTTTTACTAGCATGCGAGTAAACGGCCACTCGTGCGAGCGGCGCGCTCACACGACGCTAGCAGCTGTCACCGTCTGCGCGAGTCAAACGTTTTAGTCCACTAGCGCACCGCTCAAATAACAATACAAACCCCTCTCTCCTCCCCGCTCACAAGGATACACCTGTCTCTTTCCTACCCACAAATATTCCCCCGTCTCGCTCTTCCGCACCAAATGACCAGAGAAGATTCAATAGTTGAAGAGTGCGGTTGTATGTACCTCTTTGCTCACGTCCACTAGTATATTGAAAATATCTACCAATTTATTTATTTTTGCAAATCTTATAAAAATCATATTATTATGTAAAATATCTTACCTAACTAGGCTATCACCTGTTCTAAGGAAGGCATTCTGTCTATTACTTAAGAAGTCTTATCGTACGTCGAAAAAAAAATAATTAAAAATACACATACATAATACATACAAACTACTATATAATATACTTATACAAACTCATATAGGCAAATAATAGTATAAATAAAATTACATACGAACATATTACTACATATTAATTTTAGATACTCAAATACTGACTAAAAGAACTGGTTAAATTTACTTATTAGTGCTTAATATTTTTTTATTTTTATAATACTATTATACTATTTAATTGGTTTTATTTATACTTGTAAGTTAGCACCATTGTTTTCATTCTACATACGTATGAATAGTGTTGCCGGAATGTGCAGTTCTGCAGTTCGGGTGCAGTTCTGACTGCCTTATTGTTGTTTTTATGGTGCGAGGCCGTTCATTACAGGCAAACAACATCTCGTAAGTCTGAAATTGAATGAGTATTTTTTTGTATGTGTCTTGTTACTTATTTATTTATTCAAAATGGTGCAATACGAAGTCAGAACAATAAATGATATGAAACACTGAACGAAAACTCACTTGAATACTTATTTTAATTATTCTTACACAATAAGTTATAATGCGTTTTTTGAGATGTTTTTTGTTTTGTATGGAAAATAATATGACGAAACTATGAAAAGTGGTCCAGTTGAAGTGCAGAATAAACCCATAAAAGGATGTGCACGAGAAAAACTTCAACCTGTATACTGCAATAAGAAACGTCAAAGCGTTACATAAGTTTTTTGTGGAGATGTCTTAACAAAAGAATTCATATAAACATCGAGCATGTAAGCTTTACAACAGCATGTTGAGTGACATCGATATATTTAACACTACTTTCCCGGCATTCAAGAGAGTGTCTACTGTAGCCCTAGAGTAGTATATTCATATGTATATGTAAAATTTATATTATATTGTATTTTATATTATACTCTGGTATATTATATTGGATTCCCAAACCCCTCCTACTTCCTGGTCCCGGCCTCGCTCCCGATTGTGATTTCTATTTTTTTAAGTTTGGAGGAAACTGTTATTGGCTTTATGTTTTATTTCTTTTTTTTTTGTTTATTGTAATTTACTATGTAAGCTGTTGTTTCCTGAAATAAAAAAATATAATAAAATAAAGAGCGCTTAGTCGTCTTTCGTTGTTTATTTTTTTCAACGCTCTTAGTAGGGGGTAGATTTTTTAATAATCTACCCAATAATATAAAAACATTACAAAGATATCACAGCTTTAAGTGTGCTTTGAAAAAATTTCTGATTGAAAAAACTTTGTACCGTCTTGACCTTAATTGAAGTTTATTTAATTTTTATTGCATTTACTGTTTTTTTTATTGTTTTTCTATAAATTTTATAATATTATTGTACTATTTAGTTTATACATTTCTTTTCACGCATTTGAATAACTGTGTATAAAGTGTAGGTATGTTAGTCTTAATTACTATATTTGTTGTTTGTATCTTGTTATTGTTATATTGTTCTTTTTACTTTTATTGTTTTATTGTTTTATGTTACTCATTTCTGTCTTTCATACACAACTGCAAAGTTATTTTTTTGAAATACTGAAAAATATTAGTTCGTGTAAGTGTTCCCCCGTTCGTAAAAGCGCTCGAGCAGGCGAACCACTGAATAATTTCATATTAAAATTTCGTCGGTAGCGGCGATTTCGAAGGCGGTTCGTGCGTCAGATTCACAATTCATCAGAAGCTCGTAAATTTAATAAGAGCACCGCTTTGAATTATGACCTCAGAAGTGGACCTCGAAGGGATGCCAGGCATACCTCACAAAACACTCTCCATCCCCGTTTGGGCGTCTACTGTATGATGCATCTTTCAACTCGGAAAGTACAAATGCAAAAGAGTTGAATTTTTATATAATTTCTTAATAAATAAAACTAGAAATCGTAGGACTAATTAACTATTTTTTATCGGAAATAGTCTTAAAATACAGGATATATGTATATATGTATATATATATATATATGTATATATATATATATATATATATATGTTCAAATTGTAAATTGTATTGATTAAATACCTTATTTTGATGATTTTTACGTTGAAATAGGTAAACACCGTTAGCTTACCTTATATAAAAGTTTGACAGTACTGACATTTGGAAAATTCGAATGCTTTTTAATATTTTAAGGATTGAAATTTTTTTCAAATAAATTATATAGCCAAAATGTTCAAAGAAAAATTAATATTGAATGCACAGATAGTTGCATCGCTTGAGGTAATGCACGCTGGTTTAAATACAGGCCTGTATTTTATGAAAGTTTTTCACTCTTACCTATCTATCTGTGCGGGTATGCAATACGGTCAAACTTTCATTAAAGTAGTAAAAAATGATTTAAAAAAGAAACATTCAAACTTTCATTAAAGTAGTAAAAAAATGATTTATAGCTTTACAACTCAATTATACAATTATATAAATAATACGCACACAAATCATGTGCTTTAATTTTACACTTTTGCATATCCATTATTTTTATTTTCATCAACTTCATACATAAATCACTCACAAAATCATCTCATTTCACCATCATCCTTCATCATAATCACATATTCACTATTGTTATATTTTTGTCGAAATATCATCCTTTTCTTATTTCATCTAATTACATGGTTACACAGTATTTGATAATATTTTACACTAAAGAGGTCAGGTGAGAGTTAAAAATGCATTTTAATAAAACTCAGCGCTGAGTTTAAACCGACATCCTGCGCTCTCAAGTACAGGACCTCTTTAGAACCTCTATAAATGTTTTGCTACCCTAATGCTTTATCAAAAAATTGTTCAAAATTGTTTGATTTATCTTTTCGGGCGATTTGCCGCTAATAAAAAACAATCGTCAAATATAAGAAACTAATATACGAAATAAATATTATATATATTAATTGCATACGAACATACATATTAATCTTACTAAAATTTTCGTTACGGTCTTTTTTACAAAATGTCGAAATATTTGAAGGAGGTAACCGACATAAAATATATAAAAAATTATCAATATAAAATTCGTCTCAAAGATTTCCGTCGACCGAGCACGTTTAAAGACTAAAGTCTTTATATCTGCCCAACCAATGAATAGCCATCATTTATTTAATATCCATAGTATTAATATATAGTAATCTACACACACTCACAATATGACACTTGCAAAATTTCGCGTTTTCGAAAAAAAACCCACATTCCCGCCCTCTTGGTCAGATGACCGAGATTTTGTGCCCTTAAATGATATCAATTTGAAAGTGATTGGTGTAAAATTACGGCAGTTATAGTGTCCACAAGAAAGTGTTTTAGATATGCGAAGATATGTTGAAATTGCAATGGGTAGCTTTTCTGATGAAATATTCCCTAAAATGGCAATAAAACCATTCGCGAATGTCTTTTTGGATCGAATGAGCAATCTTTCATGAGTTACCTTTCGGTTTTTTGTGCCATCTCGACGAAATCTCCTTAAAACACCCTCAATCTCCTCCCGATGTAAATTGGACCCGGCTCGAGGGCATCTAAGCCAATGCTCGCGGACTTCTGCAGAAGTCTCGGAACGCAACAATCCCCATCCAATTACGCCAGAGCTAATGACAAATTCCTTTGTCGGCGGTGATTGTGAATGCGCCGCGCACTTAACCGGCTGTAATGATGCCTTTATGGTAATGCGCGTGGATGATTTTGATGCCGAAATAGTGTACTAAGCAAAAACACCGGCTGTGATACCCCGTGGCTTATAAGTGAAATTAACTTGCAGTTACTACAGGTGAACTCAGATTACTTAAAGTCAGCAGTATCCTTTTGACATAATCTGGACATAAAACTGAACTACTTTTGTCCCATATTAAATATAAAAACTCCATAGAATTTGTGGTGCGCGTATTGTTGTGTTACTGACTTATCCAATTGACGTATATTACAATATTTGCGCGCGGGAAAACTACCCGTCGTTCACTGTCGTCTATGCATTTGTAGGTACGTTGCTCTGCGGAGTCAGTTGGTTAGTAGGTCGCGACGCTGCGCGATTGGATATTTTGTTGGGTGACCGTGCTTTAAAATGTTTTTGGGACTTTGTCTTTTGTCTTTTTAGAATAGATTTTTTTGTTTTATTTCATATCTAGAAGCACCCCATAAAAGAGACTACTGACTTAAGTTCATCCTGTATATCGTTTTTGTGTTGATAAGCTCTTAGATGAGATAGAATGAGCGCCGACCACGCACAAGACAGAGACATGAACTCCATTACGCAACGACCATATTTTCAGGGGTCACATTTGGTTCAGAAATATTGATAATGAACGTAATTCCGAAAACGTTATCAAAACGCTATATCCCTACCCCAAGAGTGTTATTATGTATTTAGAGATATCCATCCGTCCACGCATCGCGTGCGCCAATAATTGGTCGGAATGTTTTCGGAAAACGGCACTTCCAATTTACACCCGAAACGTCGCAATTACAAGTGCCCCACGGGTGGCGCGCGACCCTCGAAACGGGGGTGTAGATTATTTGGGGTGAGTTTGTGGGGCCGCTCGCAATGCGATGGGGTAAAAGCGTTTCGCCGATACTGCTATGCCACCCCGAATTTAAATGTACTATAAAAATATTAGGAAATAGGTATACGCTTGCATAACCCTACTTAATCACTACCACCTCTTCATATAAGTCGGTATTAAGGCGGCAGGTCCATACATTATTCTATTTTTTTTAAGTTATTCGCGGATTCATTTTTTTTATAATATTTAATAAATCCTTACAAGAGGGAATTTTTCCTGATGTATGGAAATTAGTTAACATCGTTCCAATATACAAAAGTGGTGATAACTCCTTTGTTGATAATTATAATAATAATAATAATACCTATTAGTCCTATACCCCTAGACCCCCCCCCCCCCTAGGTATCATGTTTTGCCAAAGTGTTCGAGTCTTTAATTTATGAGCCATTATAAAGTTTTAAGCCTGCTTTAAGCGCATCGCAAAACATGTTTGTTCCGAAAAGGTATATATATAACTTCAAATCTCTTGGAATACACTGAATCATCTTTTAATAATAGTGTACACTGACTTTCGAAAGGCATTTGATAAAGTCAATCATCAAATATTATTAAAGAAGTTAAAGAGTATCGGCATATATGGTAGTCTTCTGAGGCGGTTAAAATCATAAATCTCGAACCGCTCTCAGTTGGTAACGAAAAACGGCTTCAATTCTTCACCTGGAGCCATAACATCGGGAGTTCCACAAGGCTGTAATCTAGGACCACTCCTGTTTCTTATTTTTATTCAATGTCTTCATTTATTTTATGCTGATGACCTAAAAATATTTAATGCCATATCCAGTAATCTTGACAGCGATAAAATTCAACGAGGTCTTGAAACCCTTAATATATAGAAATGTGATGAGGGATGATTACTCCATAGACGGTGTAAATATTGCAAGAGTTGACCACATTAGAGATCTTGGAATCATTTTTAATAAGCACGTTGACTATGTCTGTTTTGGATTTATTTTTAGAATTATGCAACCTTTTCGTAACGTATAGTCAATTAAAATGGTTTACTATTCATTAGTCAGATGATTATTGGATTTTGGCTCGGTAATTTGGAATCCAAGCTACAATAATCATAGTCAACGAATTAAATCAATTAAAAAGAAATTGTCAAGAATGCTGTCGTTCAAATGTTGAATTGAATACCTACCTTCCCTGACATCATATTTTGACCCCTAATACCGCCCAGGCGAAGACCCTATTCGATTGTTACGGAATACAACACGTTAATCATAATATAAATCTCTGACCGCAAAGCAAAAATCAGGTGTCGACTTGATGTATCGCATAATGCGTACAATTGGGGTTTGCACCCCTCGAAACTCGCCCTCAGCGCAACTGTTGCGTAATGTTTACCTATTAAAAGTGCAATACGCTTCGGCGCCACCCCGAAGCGAACCTGAACGGGGTTGCCAGCCGCGACCTTAGGGCGCCTACATACCTGAATGCTGCAAACATGCGAATTTTACCTTTTTTACAAAGGTGTTAGGAGAGATATCCGTAAGAGATATGAGTAATCTACTATGGAATAAGCTAAGGAATTTTTTGAAACATGCAAAAAATACTTTTTTTTTTCCTGGGTGACTATCTGTAATCAGTCCTTTGGACCATAATCAGATGCGTATCAGTGATAGATGGCGTGCAGGTTAATTCCTTCAACAAGGAGTCGACCTTCATATGGAGCCTGTCTGCTATTGTCTGCTGACCAAGTATGAAATGTCAAAACGCTTCAAACGCCTAACATTTTCATTGACATTTGTGAGGTTAGATGATAGTACATTCGTATGTTTTTTACTTTAATATTGTAATTCTCACTGTATTTTTTAACTTCATATTTCACGAATGGCATTTCAATGTACTCATGGATTTCGATGTTTTTTGTAAACCATGAGGCGTTGACGATTGATCTCAGGACATTGTTCTGGAAGCGTTGAAGTATTTCAATATTGGAGTTACTGGCCGTACCCCATAGTTGAATGCCATATGTCCAGATCGGTTTGAGGATTGTTTTATAAACGAGCACTTTATTTTCGAGTGAGTGAAAGGCATGATTCGCGCCCAATAAGCCAGTACATGCTTTTGAACTTGGTATTTAGCTGAGTTCTCTTGTTTTTAATGTGGTCTCTCCAGGTGGGCCGCCTATCTAGGTGCATGCCGAGGTACTTAATGACATTCTGGGGGGGTAGGATTTCGCCTCCCAGTTTCACGGCTGGACAGTCTCCTTTACGTAGAGAGAATGTGATGTGATTTGATTTAGAAGCGCTAGCCTTGATCCTCCCACTTACTTAACCATTCCTTAACTTTATCGAGTTGGGTTTGTAGTATGTCTGAGGTTGTTTGTGGGTTCGGATTACTTGATCGCAGTGTCATCAGCGAACGTAGCTGTCATGACACCTCTGGTTATCGGAAAGCCTGCTGTGTAGATGGAAATATATAAAAAAAATAAAAAAAGCACCATATTTTTGAAATAGCATTTTTTGAAGTCACTCTCTTCTGAACCCAGAAATATTCCATATAAAATAAATATAGTTTTATGATGAGAACAAAGTGAAGGAGGAATTTACCTAAGCGATTTGAAATACAATGCTGTAACAACTTAGAAATAAAATAAAAAATGTGCCTAAAATTGAAGAATTTTGTTTCAGGTTTTACATATGAATATGATAATTCATGCTAAATGTTTTTAAATTTCCAGAAAATGTATATTTGAGTGTTATTATTTTAAAAATAATGGATTTAAAAAACATATCTCTTATTTTAAAAAAAAAACAATTAAATGCTATGAATATTTCATACAAAATGGTAGGGCGCGGTTTGTGTTATAAGCGCCGTTATGCCCGTCATAGAGTTTACACCTTTCCGTTCATCGCGCAAGGTTTCATTTCGCAGGTTTCATTTTTTTTAAACATAATCATAGATCTGTCTCTGAAAAAAGATATTAAAAATTTAATAAATTCTCATTCTTATATAAGGAAAAAAAACTATTTGTGTATGTGATTTCACCACGTGCGTTAGAAGTAAAATTTCCCTAAGAAACTTAATTAAATTTATTGTCAAATTCATAATACTGTATCATACACTGTTTCAAAATCATCACCTTAGACTGTCATGCATCTATATACTATGATGTTTCCTATTTATTTATGTATGGTGCAGTTGTAATGGGTTGGTAACGTAAGCATATTACGCACCTGCGAAATTGCCAGATCCTCAGTTCACATAATTAGTCTACCTGAAAGTTTTTCCACTTGCCTCAGAGGCAATTGCATATTCCTCCTTGAAAGACAAAAGCATTTTATGTGCGTGTAAAAATGCTAAGTTGCATTTCACACGACGTGACGTCAATAATAGACAAGTCTCGACGTTTAATTATCATAATCGAAGAAAGTACTTCTATCGCGCTCGTGAACTAGACGCCTTCTGAAGGTAGTCAGCTAACTTACAAGGTTTCATTTATATTGTTAATGAGTGAATGTTCTTATTTATTAATTTAGATATAGTTATTTTGTATTCATGCGGAGTTAGAAACTGTTTAGGATAAGTTTGTAACCGAAATAAATAACTTGGCACCCTGTCTGAACTTTATTTATTTATTCATTATGGTACAATAAGAAGTTACAACAATAAATGATATAATAACACTGAACAAGGAATTAAATTAATATAATATAGACAAATTAAACACCAGTCATTTATTGTTGCTCTGAAGTAATATGGCTACTCTAACTAGGTTAAAAAAACCTGGCCTAAGAGCGGCCAGAAGAATGTTGCAGAAAAATTACTTTATTTTTTATCTTACCGAACGAAAACGAGAGCTCATGTAACCCCCGTTACAGTAGGAAGATTGTAAACTTCAAATAAGTCTACCTTGGAACAGGCAGTTTGCCCAGTTAGGTGAGACTATAGTGGTTGATATTATTGATTTTAGATTTAATTTACAAAGTTGGATGTGGCTGGCAGCCCCACCGCATCCCCCCTTTGTATCGAACACACCCAGGCGTTGAAAACTAAACAGATTATGTAATTGCAATGCGATGATGTGGAGTACAAGTGTGTGTGTTTGTCTGTGCGACACATCCGCGAAACTGCCTAACGAGCTCCCAGTCTGTCGACTACTCAGTTAATCAGAAAAAAGGGTGGCCGCCCTGACACCCTGACACCCTGTGGCCAATATCAAATCGATTTACTATCAAACTGTGATAAATTGTACAAGATTTTTTACTACATAGAGATCAATCATAACGTTATATCACTAGTGAAGAAAAAAATTCTATCGATACAGTGACCTTGTATTGTTACCTTAAGGCGAAGGCATTTATTTTTATAGGGCGTCAGGTTTTATGTACTCTTTGCGCGGTCAGTAAGCAATTGTTGGTTTTTATTTAATTACAGCTTTATAAAATAGAAATTAAACAAACAAACTTTTTTTTTGTTTTAGACCCTCAATTTTTCTTTCACTTATTATTTTTCCTAAGGCTTTATATTAGGTATTTTTGTACAAGAGTAATTTGACTTTAAAAGAACTATTGACGGTTTATCATTTATTACATTTCCCAAAAATTGAATTGAATTCTAAAACCTACCTTTACTATGTTGAATACATAAGATAAAGTTATCTAAACATTTATTATAATTATTTATTAAAATATCGGTACAAATTAATATCATTAAATGTGTATTACTATGTCGCATTTTATTGACATTTTATTGAAGAAAAGTACAATTTGTGTGGATTAGTAACACCTCACTAGGCAAATTAGTTTTTATAATGTAATGGTTATTAAATGCCAGATATAGAAAAAATGGTCTAAATGAATCGAATTTAATATTAAGGTTTGGATTCGCCTTAAGGGACTATTTGGTTACCGTTACTAAAGTTTTCAGTGGGCTAAACCAACGCTTGGTACGTCTAGCCGATAAACAAACTACTTTGTAAGCGCTACCATAATGTCCGGCAGACAAACAAAATGGCGGGACAGGCGTGTTTGCGACTCTCTACTGATTATTTGGTTAACGTAACAAAACAGTCTTGTAATGTGTACACAACTTCGCATAACAATTTGTAGGTCAGAATCGTTCGAATGGTGTCCTTCGGTCACGTGTGTAGTCCCTTTAAGAAATAAACTTTTATTAGGCACGGATTTCGGTAACTTATAAAGTATAGTCAGCAGTATCCTTCAGTAACTTTTGTTCAACAAGTTTTCATATAGCCGACAAAAAATTTTTTATATAAAAATATAAATACTCTATTGAAAGTCTCGTGCGAAACCTTCACTGTCAACAATAAATTTGTAGGTACGCTCACTGAACAAATTTTGTTTAGGTCACCGTACTTTAAAATGTTTTAGGACTCTTTCTTTGGCCATTTTAGACCAGTTTGTTGAACAAAATTTGTTCAATTTAATGCCTAGAATCACCCCTTAAAAGGATACTGCTGACTTCAAGTTCATTCTGCACAGAGTAGAATTGTTAAAAGTTCGTTTTTTGGCGTGGATCACTCGACGACGGTCGAATCAATTAGGTCGCTGCGCAGTCGAGAAAAAGCTGCGCGCGCGCAATTATTTCATTGATCGCATGCGTAGCTGTCAATCACTATAGCGGACAGGTGAGTGCGGTTGACAGTGGGGGCGTGTGTGTGTGTGATCTGGTGCGTTTCGAACGATGTGGTAGTCACGATCGATTTAGATCTTCGGAGTAATATTAATTTCTGCGTAAGAAACACCTGTTCTCTGGGTTAGGTTATTTTTTGTAGCTGAAAGTATTCAAATGCTATCATTTAATATCAACTGCATCTATACATTGTTTAGTAGTAGTAAATTATTTAACCAGCACGTGAAGACTTACAGCTAGGCTTTACAGGCATCATTAAAGGCATCTTCCCCCCTACTACACGCGCCTGTGGTACCAACTTCCTATGGGTTTCTTCATTTCCTATCTACGGTACTTTTAGCTCATTCGATGTGCGTTTTAGGTAGCCATAGAGGCGACTGTGAGTTATTTTTTAGGTCTGAGTAGATAAAAATAAAAAACCATAGGTACAAATTATTTTAATTCATGATAAATTTTAACACAATTTCAATTTTTTTGTAATTTTTGAGACGCGGCTAGTACTGAAATAACCATCCCCTTTCAATTACTGAATTTGTGATTTATTTACTACTATACTATACCAATACAAATACTATTCACACGAAACCACGAACAAAATTCTTAGTTTAGTTCCGTATAAAATATTTTTTTTATCTTTTTTCAATATATATAAGTTTAAATTGGTCTATTTCGTGTTATTTTTGTTGTATTTTTTTTTAAATTAAAATCGGTTTTTACTTATTTATTATATGTTATTTAAATTCGTTTAATATATTTTATTATTATTCTTTTTTGCGTCATACCTGTATTGTGTATAATTTCTGTTGGGGAACCACAATAAATATGTAAACAAATGTTTCATATAATATTTCAATTTATAATAATTATAACGTGACACTGAACATTCTTTTACATATTTCTGTTTGCGCTCATAGATGAGTATGTTTTTAACCTAACTGGCTAATAATAAATAAAATATTCCAACCGCCGTTCTGTCATATTACTATTAAATTCGGATATGATCGCGTTCTGATGTTGGCGCCCTATCGAACTGTCAAGTTTCATTCATCCGTATTAAAAAATAATGACTTTTATGTTAAATATCTATATTATCCGACCAGTAATCTACACACAAATATCAACTCTTTCGCATTTGTACTTTTCGAGTTGAAAGTTGCAAAGGACAGCAGACGGGAATAGTAGGGGGGGGGGGGGGGGGCAATACATACTCGTACATGAACTATTTGAAAGCTCAATGTCTTTTGATCGGCCAATACGCACGCAGTTTTGCAGGTGTTCTCAATCGTCGGCGGCGGATATTCAAAATTAGATCTTCATTTGGTTGGGCCAATCATAACACGATCAGCGCTCGATTACCCCTGACTGGGGAAACTCAAATGGAGCAGAGGTCGAGGAAGGTAGCTAATATCGGGTTATTGGCTTAACGTTTAAACCTGGATGGGACATATTTTGTTGACTCATCGGGGGGCCTTAAAAAAAGATTTGAAAATGGCGCCTGAGAGACTGCCTTCTCATACAAATATATGTTCAATTCTGTTCAGCGCAGTGCCGACCGCCTTATTATTGTCTGTATTCAGTGAGCGCTTTTTGTGTACGTCTTAATTTAATTTAATTTATCTTTTAATTTATCTTTATTAGGGAAATAAACAGTTACACGAGAAAAATTATGAACCGACAGTACATGTACAATCATAACAAAAAAAAAACAAATAAATAAAAAGAATAAATACAATAGTACCAACTTCAAGTATAACATAAAACCAAATAAATATTTCCACCGAGTGAGTAAACAAATTAGTGCTTAACCTAAGAAACGCAGGATGAAGAGATTAGAAGGGGAGGGAGAGGAAAGGGAAAAGGGAAATTTCACATCAACACATCATATTTTATAAGCCTTTTGAACGCTACTAAATTAATATTGAATACATCAACGTCTGCGTACTTTGAGTTTAAGGTTGAACACATTCTATAAATGGGTTCATTTTGCCCATAGTTGGTTCTACGACGTGGGATGTCTAACAAAACGTTTGATCTTGTCGCACGTGACGGAACCCTGAAACGCATTAGCTCAAGCAGAGAGCTGCAGTTAATTGCACCTGATATTATTTTGTATGCATATACAGCATCCGCTTTAGACCTTCTTTCATCTAAGGATTCAACTTTATGAAATAGAGATGATTCGGATGAATTTGCGAAGTGCATGGAGGACTTACGATCCATGTGTTTGAGGAATCTGTGTTGAACCGCTTCGATTTTAGATACATGTGTCGCGTACTTAGGATTCCAAATTTGGGAGCCATATTCCAGGACACTACGAACATAAGTAAAGAACAAGGTCTTTAGAGCGATACCCGATTTAAACTCCCTGCAGATTCGTAAAATGAACCCTAAAAGTTTGAACGCCTTTGCCGTAACATACTCGACATGCTTATCGTACAGCATCTTACTATCTAACACAATTCCAAGATCCTTAATAAAATCGGTTGAAGATATCAGAGAATTGCCGAGCCTAAAAGTATACTTGATTTTATTAAAGTTCCTCGTGAAGCAAATATGAGCACATTTGCCCGCATTTAAAAAGAGACGGTTTTCAAGGCAATAATCAGAAAATCTATTTAGGTCTTCCTGTAATTTATTAGAGTCTGTGAGATTCTTAATTTTAGTGAATATTTTCAAATCATCAGCATAACCTAACACTAGTGCAAAATGAAAGCAGGAGAAAATGTCATTGATGTAGAAGAGGAACAACAGGGGCCCAAGTAGGCTACCCTGTGGAACACCTGAGGTAATAACAAGCCAATCCGACCGAAAACCACCAATTGTTACACACTGATTCCTGCTACTAATATAGGAAGAAAACCATCTAAGTAGATCACCATGAATGCCGATCTTCAGTAATTTATTTAATAGGATTCTATGATCAACTTTATCGAAGGCTTTACTAAAGTCGGTATAGATAGCATCCACTTGACATTTTTGGTCCATGGTCTTGTTACTTAACTCGGTCGAAAGCATGAGAAAATGCTCAGCGGCAAAGAATGACCTCGCCGGATTTGACCCACTGGGAAATCGGACCCGGGGATTTAGAAACATAGGTTAGCGTTTGATTAAATTTTGAATTCGTTTTTCTCGTAAACATGTTTGGATAATATTAATTTTGATTCATTTACACCCTTCTATCTTTAGCTGGCATGGATAACCATTGGATATGTAATCATAAAAAAATATGGTTAGATACCCTGATCTATTGTCATCAACATAGAAAGGGCAGATTTTTAAAATTCAATTTTATTTCTGCGAAATTTAATAAACGATAAACTGCTAATAGTTCTTTTTTAGTTCAATTACTCTATTATAAAATATATTAGAGCCTTAGAAAAAAATAGTATTTGAAAGGCAAATTAATGGTCTAAAACATAGTAAAGTTTGTTTTTTTTAACAATTGCTTTCTGACCGCGCAATGAGTAAAACTTGGACCCCCAATAAAAAAAAGCTACGAATCTCAAGGTTGACTTACAATACGATTCGTCTTAAGTAAAAAATGTAAATATTACATAACCTATAACACGCTTAAGGGTAGGACAAAACACCGACAACGGGCGACTTCAACCACATTAGTATCTATTTATTTATTTATTTGTATGAGAAATGCTTACAGCTATACATAATGACAGTTACATAGAAATAGATAAATAACAACTTATGCCGACTGCATGCATCTCCAATTTAACAGATACTTTTAGCAGAACGAACTAGGAACTAATTTATAGTGATAACATTGTATGAGTGATATAATCTGTGAATATAATAGGGTGTGGAATGTAAGAGTGTGTTAATGTGTATGTATGTGTGTGTGCGCGTGCGTGTGTGTGTGAAAAATGTCTATTTCGCTGATATTGTGGTTATATGTTGTACCAATACGGTTAATAACTGAATTAATTGCATAATTCGTATTGCACTTAGGCACACAGCATATTTTTTTATTCAGAGTTATACGTGACGGAACCCTCAGGCGCAAACTGCTTAGCAAATAGGTGTTTATCTGGTTATGTTGTGCGGTAAGGTCATGTCATTGATTACCCTTCGGTTCTCCAGGGTCACTAAGCTTATTAATGATAATCGCAATGTGACGTATTTAGATCGGTGGCAGTGTACGCATGATGTGCACACGGCGAGAGCACTCCGCGCCGACACGCTGCGTGCGCGCGCGGAATGCGTTCGCGCAGCGGCCGGTTCGAGACCCGTTCCGTGTTTATGATTCCGCGCCAATTTAGCGGGCCGTACCGCCGCATGCCGAAATTTGACGGGTCGCCGAAATTGCCTTAATGAAGCGACCCATCGGCTTTTTTCCCTCTCTCTCTCGTCCGGTTGCGTTTAATTGGACACGCCGGCGGAACATGTCGAGGAGGTTTAGGCGACTATCAGGGACCCATTTTATCAGGGCATTGTAGCTCTGAACCTGGCCTGCATCCCAAATACAATTTCACCGTTCGATATCCGAAGGATCAGAGAATCTATGCAAACTTCCGCGCATTATATAGGTTGATGATTTAGAGGCGTGGTTTTCAAGAAGAGATAAAACGCATATAATTTGATGTTATGGCTAAGAATTTAGTTTTATTATAAAGATAAGGGTTTGCCATTATGTTTTAAAAATGATTTCGGGTAAGTGGCCGCCGCGGCTGACTCGAACAAATTCCAGCCGAGAGGAGAACAAATTTTCAACCACTTTTTGCAGCAAGTTGGGCCGTATGTCAGCAATAACGCGCCGAATATTCTCTTCCAAGGCGTTAATCGTGTCCGGCTTATCTGCGTAGACAAGCGACTTCACATAACCCCACAAAGAATAGTCCAGCGGTGTTAAATCGCACGATCTTGGAGGCCACGCCACAGGCCCACGACGCGATTTTTACTTTATTTTAGAGTGATTTTTTCTAAATTTGCACTATTTGCAAACGTTGTTCAGGAGTAAGTCTATTCATTATGAAATGGCAAACCAAACTGAGCATAAATCAAACAGCCTAATAACAGCTGAGCATAATTCAACAGTTGGTGTTTTTGACAGCTGTCAAAAACACCAACTACGAAAAAAGTAGTGCCAGATTGAAAACCACGCCTCTGAAAAAAACACCCGTTAAATTGGAAAAATATCAAGCTCCGACTTAACCGAAAAGTTCAGTAGACTCATAACTTGTTGTAGCTCCTGAATTTTGATGGGCCCATCCGAAGTGTATTGTAGTGTATACAATCGGTAGATGCGCTTTCAAAAAAGTCTTGTACACTTTACAAGACTGTTTTGTTACGTCGACCAACATACCGCCATGTTGTTTCTCTATCGAACAGTTCGGTGGCGCTTACAAAGCAGTTCGTTCATGAGTGCCGGAGTTCAGTCAGGCGTACCAAACGTTGGTTGAGCTTACTAAGAACTTTAGTAACGGTAACCAAATAGTCTGTTAAGGTTACAACATTCGTTCGTTTGAGCGTACAAATAGCTTTAAACGGAATCAATATTTTTTTTCAGGAATTTTTCAGGAAACCTAATGGCAGTCAAAAAAACTCAACACACCTCAACATAAAATTTCACTTTCTCTCCCTTCCCTCGAGTTATCTTTCTTTCTACTCTTAGTTTAAGCACCGATTTTTATAGTTTATACTCCTATGGTGGAAGTATTTAATTGTTTTTTTTAATACTTATAAGTTGATAAATAGACTGTTATATAAATCGAAAGCTTCTACCGACATGTGACGTCATGTAACCTAACCTTAATGCCTCTCACAAACAAACAAAAATGCTATATTCTTGAAACTTTTCACAGATATTAAAAACAAGTGTACCAACATAACAAAAAAAAAATAATCGAAGATCGAACGGACGTAGCCCGCGAAATTTGAAAAGTCACCCTACTTTTTGATCACACCTCGTATACAAAGATGTTTAATTCGGAAGATTTGTGACTCGATTGAAACGGAGCTAAAAATAAATAAATATTTGTAAAGATATACGCGTGACTTAGCCCTTTTGAAGTTATAAAATCTCTATTTCTCAATTACACACTTCAATTATAATGTATGCATTGAGTAAAAAAGATACTGTTTTAGATAACAAAGATATTTATTTATCTAGCGTATATTCACTCCAATAGCGAAATGTTTGTGATGTTAGATCTCAAGATTTCAGCGGCGATTTTAAAGTTTTACAAGTCACAACAGCTAGTAAGCCCTTTCGTAGCTTGACTACTATTAAAATGTACTATTAATTGCATCTCTATGGTCTCTTAAATCCCGCAAGGGTTTTGTGAACAAACAAATAAAATATGTACTTTGTTTATAAATAAAAAAAAAAATAAAAAAATGCTTTTTATTCTAATCGTATTGAGAGTATTCAATAGTATTCATGTGCATTTTGATAATTATGAAGACAGTTTAAAGCATAATGCTTTAAACTGTTATAATTAACTTAATGTCTCTTACTGACAGGCGAACTGTTTCTGGTATGGTATTTTCTGAAACTTCCATCCGTTTACCATCTTGTCACACTCAAATTTTCCTTGTTTTCCCAAACACAAATTCTATACACATACAATTGTATTTTTGGTGAGATTGAGTTTTCACCTAAGTCGCGATGGTTTCGTGAAGTCTGTTAACGAGAGAGTTAGCACGCTGGTTTAAACACAACACACACATACACAAACTCACAGCACACCCATGCACACTTTCTTATACACACTCATACGTGTACATCCTTGCAATTTCGTTTTACTACTAATCGTCTAATCGGCCTTAGTTATTGGTAATTTGTATTATATTTTAACGCTGTTTGTAATTCAAATAAATAAGTGAAATTTAAATTTAAAAAAAGGTTATATGTGTCTGCGCTGTGTGGTTACACCACGCGCGTTAAAAGTAATACTTTTTTAAAGTCATCAACTGCGTAATAAGATATTAATCTGTATTTCAAAATCATCACCCCATTATCTACTTTCAAGAATGTTTCCGCACACCTATTCACAATAAAAAGCGGATTAACATAACAAATAAACAAAAATCAACGTAACTTAAGACGATCAGTCGCCAATTAGTTCATTTACCGCCTATTTGAAGCTAAAGAAGTTTTCCTTCAAAAAATGGCCCCTTGCAGGCAATCGATTTATACGGACTCTAAATTAGCGCCGAACAGTGCGGAGTAATTATTTGCTCGAAGCGCGCGTTTTTTTGCCATTTTCGAGATGTGCGCGCGACCCGCGCGAATGCGCGCCGCGCATTCCCCCGCCTGCTCGTACAACAGTGCGCGCGCAGTTCCGAGCTGTCGGATTTTTTACTTTTAATTTTAATGACCCTAGTTCGGACAAGAGTCGCCGAGCGATTTTTTCCCGGCCGGCGACGAATTCCGCTGCGCGGCGGCGACCGGCGGCGGCAGGATACCCCGACGCGAATTTTCTGAACACACCGAGAAAAAAATCCTGTACGCCCTACAATTAAAGTTATTTGTACACAAAAATGAATGAGTCTTGTAACTTTAAGTACAGGGTACCTTCACGCGTGACAAGATCAAACGTTTTGTTAGACATACCACGTCGTAGAACCAATTATGGGCAAAACGAACCCATGTATAGAATGGGTTCTACCCTAAATTCAAAATACCCAGATATTGATGTATTCAATGTTAATTTAGTGGCGTTCAGAAGACTTATCAAAAATGTAACGTTAACGTGAAATTTCCCTCTCCTCTCCCTCCCCTTTTCCTCAACCCTTCATCTTGCATTTCATAGGTTTAGCACTAATTGTATACTCACTCGGTGAAAATATTTAATTGGTTTTATTTTAAACTTATAAGTTGGTACCATTGTTTTCATTCTTTTTATTTATTTCGCTAATAAAGATAAATTAAATTAAAGTTTTCAGTAGGATCAACCAGCGTTAGATATGCCTAAACAAACTGCTTTATAAGCGAGACTGTGCCAGATTACTTTGATTACATGAGAAAAAATCATCGTCACCGCTAATAAAGAAATTGGCTTACCTTTAAAAACTCCAATATATTTTTCTAACCTCCAAGTTTCTAGACACGATGTCACACATTTCAGTGAACAAATAACAATTCTCGTAAATTATCTCAAAGCAAAATGCAATGACCGATTAAATTGAGATGACACTATATTTTACCGCCTCGGTATCACACATTTCAATTTAATTGCTGACGCAGTGAACAAATAACATATTTTTTTTCAGAGCAAAATGCATTGGCCGAACGAGTTTTCAGATGACTGAAAAAATAGCGGAATAGGTAAGAGTTGATTGGTTAACCCGTACATAAGTTTTCAGTTGATTTCGGATCTACCAAACTGTTTTTTTATTTTATTTATGAAACAGTTTTCCCCGTGTACACATTACAATATATAACACAAACATCAGGAAAATTACAAATTTAGAAATTAAAAATAGTGCGTCCAGGTAAACAATAATAAATAAATAATTCACGCTGATCTAACAAAGGATGAGGATTATATTAGAGTATAGTTCCATTATCTGGACTCCCCGTGAAATTACATACTGTAATATCCTGGAGGTTACTCAGAGGAGGTTCCTAAGTCTGTACTCCCAATAGAATTAAAAAACTGCTTTCTGTTACACCTTCATGAGATCAGTGTGATTTATTTATTTATTTTTTTGTTATTTTTCGCCTGGAGGTATTATTTTTAATATTTAACTTTGTATTTTCCTGATTATTGCTGGTTATTTTCTGTTTTTTATTTTATGTTACGTATTGTAATGTGTACACGGGGAAACCTGTTTAATAAATAAAAAAATATATGAATATATTATAGTATGTATGGTTGTTTGTATACTTTCGGATATATCCATATGCGGTTTTTTTAAATGTTTCGATTTGGCAATAAGACTTTTAATTAATAGACAGAATTACTTCGTTAGTACAGGCAAAAGCCTAGGAAGGCAAGATATTTTGCATTAAAATAAATAAATCTTTTCTAGCGAGACCCTCGTTTTGTTCAAGTAAATCGTATGAAATAGTGCATTATAGTATGAATTAAAAAAAGAGAATCATACACATAATTTGATTAATTATGTTGTTTGTTAATGTAAAAAATAATATATATTATTTTATTATTAATAATCTTTAGTCGACGTTTCGTATTCTTCCCCCAGAGCGCGTCAAATAGTTGTCCGTATCGAAGCTTCCATCAATGGTACAGATATAAGTCCACCAATGTTACGCCACTCGCCATCTTCTTTTCAACGTTTCGACAGCTTTTTACGGCTCTTCCTCCGTCATCCGGCAGTCTTTAACCTCGCCACAACGGTTCGCCGTCGGTGCGGTCAATTTTCGAATTTGCCGGATGTACCTACCCGCCGAAACAGCGCGGAGAATCACCAATAGAAAGCGTTAAGTTATCTTGGTCATTTAAAAACCAATATTTTGTTATAAACCTCTGATCGCCATTCCAAACGTCTGACATTCACTTCGTAAGCCCTGACTATTTTTCTACCATCTGTACTAACAGTTACTTATATATCATAATTATTTTAAAAGTGTATCGGGAAAAAACGTTCTAAAGCCGCCTCCAGACAGTGACCGGCGCGGGTTCATAGCTCCCCAATTAAAATAAATAATAAATAATTTAATTTAAAGTTCATTAACGTTAGTTGTGCAAAATAACGTTCGCTGTGCAAATATATGGCTTAAAATTTAATCTGTTAATAACACTTCATCAACTCAACATTATTTAGTTAATTTAAAAAAAAACTGTTTTTCAACATAGTCCAAAAGCAAATATTTGAACTTATAATATAAAAACAAAAATATAATAAGTGCATATAGATTGATAAGATAACCAAAGTACAAAAGCGATTATTTGATCGAGACAAACACACATTTGTATATAAAAAAAAACCTTTTTCGCCGGCAGGCGATGGTTGATTTCACCGGATCGAAGTAGGGCATAGGCGAACTCCAATTGTACGAACTCGTATCAAACATAAGGCACCTCAACGCTACGCTTGCACGGCAAAGTGCGTACTTTCAATTTTAATTCTAACGTTGCCAGAAGTAACTTTTATTCACCAAATTTTAACAAATACATTCAAATAGATCCATTACAACTAAGCCATGATTGCGTAATTTATACATGCGTAAAATGGAATAAAATAAAATATAAATTAAGTAAACAGAATTCGTGTAATCTAAAAAATAATGTAGCGGGAATGTCAATTTAATTTAATTAAGATTCCTTAATAATTTTTATTTTGTTTTTTCCATAAATTCTTATTTTATTTTATTTGTATGAGAAATGCTTACAGCTATACATAATGACAGTTACATAGAAATAGATAAATAACAACTTAAGCCGACTACAGGCATCTCCAATTTAACAGATACTTTTAACAGAACGAACTAGGATTTAATTTCTTTTATTATAAGTTTTATTATAGTGTTTCTTCTCTTTTGTCTAACTTCTAGAGGTATTTTATTCAATAGGCTGGGGTATTACCCGTACGTATTTATACATCTTCCGACAGTATATTTTTTATTCGACATTCGTCTACTAGAGTTCTCGTTAGTAACAAGATTTTTGTATGTTCGTCTGAAATTGATTTTTTTTTACTTTTTTGAATAATTATTGTTAAAATGCGAGTTTTTTTAAATATAAATTCGCTGTTTGCCGTAAGGGTGGCTCATATCAAAAATTGTTTCAAACATAAGTTGAGTTGTAACTGTGAACCTAAAAAGTACACGGGCTCTGGATCAATCTCTGCGGGAGTCGAGGGTTGGCTCACGTTCCCCCGTTTTTAGGGGTAGATACGGATTAGTTAAATCTGATGTGGTTGCGTCTGAGCTATCTGCAAACAAATTTCACTTCTATGGGGTTTGTGTCTAGCCTGTATAAAAACGTGTTGATATAATAAATATGACTTCTGTCTGATTTGCCGGGATAAAAAGGAATTCTTCAATTCAATTATTAAACAACGGATTCATGTAATTGTGTATTTACAGTTTCCCTAAAGTATAATAAATTAAATTATTGTATTTGGTCTCAAATTTGGGTATTTCAAATGTACGAGGGTTTCTAAATTTTAGAGGCGTGGTTTTCAAGAAGAGATAAAACGCATATAATTTAATTTTTTGGCTAAGAATTTAGTTTTATTATAAAGATAAGGGTTTGCCATTATGTTTTAAAAATGATTTCGGGTAAGTGGCCGCCGCGGCTGACTCGAACAAATTCCAGCCGAGAGGCCCAATTTTCAACCACTTTTTGCAGCAAGGCCGTATGTCAGCAATAACGCGCCGAATATTCTCTTCCAAGGCGTTAATCGTGTCCGGCTTATCTGCGTAGACAAGCGACTTCACATAACCCCACAAAAAATAGTCCAGCGGTGTTAAATCGCACGATCTTGGAGGCCACGCCACAGGCCCACGACGCGATTTTTACTTTATTTTAGAGTATTTTTTTCTTAATTTGCACTATTTGCAAACGTTGTTCAGGAGTAAGTCTATTTATTATGAAATGGCAAACCAAACTGAGCATAAATCAAGTGACAGCTGTCAAAAACACCAACTACGAAATAAGTAGTGCCAGATTGAAAACCACGCCTCTAAAAAAAACACCCTATAGTACGGCGATTTGGTTCACCTCAAGTTAAAAGGTTATGAAAAAGTTATGTAAAATTTAGGATAAAAAGGAGATGTACTTAGCGATTCACCTATCTATGTATGTTTAGTGAGGAGTATTTAGTTGAAGGTGTAATTGACCAACCTAACTAGATTTAAATGGCAACCTCCCTTCTAAATGACTTCTCGCAATATATGGACATAATAAGTAATTTTATATATTTTCTTTGTGTTTAATTTTTAGTATATTTAGTAAATTTAATGTAACACAATTATCAGAATTACATATTTAATATATGTATATATTGTATGTACGATGTTTTGTATTTATAATATTTATCCTATGATCCTTTATTCTTATTAGTAACGTCTCACGTGCGTAAAAGTATTTTTTAGAACAGTTTTTTTTTAACTTAGATAGAGTGGCCATGATACTTCAAAACTACAATAAATGGCTGGTATTTCATTTGTCATTTAATGCTATGACTTACTAATGTATCATTATGATTTAATAAATAAATAGTTATATGCTAATTCGGTGCCGTAGATTTCTGTGCTATAATAAAGTATTTGTCATACCAATTGGGGTGTATCTATATTACATGGGGTCTCGTCGTGTTTATTGGCTGAGCGAACTCTTAAAACACTTTAAAAAGCACAAAAAAAAAACTCAAAATCGTCCGAGCGTTGGCTTATTTCGTCGTGGATGCTGCGCTGGACCGCGGTATCGCCTCAAAAGAGACTCGGATATTTAGCGCAGATCTCCGGACAGATTTTGTCACCGCTGAGGAATACCAACTCAGCATTTTTATGTACGGCCTTCGCGTTGGCCCTAATCCATAGGTTATAAAGAATTATTTTTGGATTCGTAACTAGAATACAAGATTTTTTTTGATCTTCAGCAGACAATATTCCAATTTTCAAGCGTACAATTTGCAATTGTGAAATACTACTGAAATAATGACTAATTGTCTTCAATTTAAAGGCAGATTTTTATAATTCAATTCTATTTCTGAGAAATCTAATAAATGTTAAACTGCTAATAGTTCTTTCTTAATAGAATTGCTCCTTTATAAAAGATATAGAAAAAAATAGCAATTGAATGGCAAATAAAGGGTTTAACATATAAAAAAAAATCTTATCTGAAATTAGGATAACAGTGAACTTAAAGTTATAGAGTTTCAAAGTTGGCAGTTTTGAAAATGTTAAGTGTCATTCCCGTTTGGCGATGGCGTCAATTTGAGACGCTCGACTTTGGAATTCGGTTGGTATTAGGGGCATAAAGTCACCAGCGTGAATACGGGGGGGGGGGGTGAAGACCTCGCTAGACTCCCCCCCAGGAAATAACTGACTTATATCGACTTTCAAAATTAGAGTATTATAAAAGCGCCTATTTATTTAGGGCCGAAATTTCACGTCCTACTTAAAACTAACCTAAATTTTAAGTTAGACTTAACCGATAAACATCGTATTTCAACTCACTCTTAGCGTTAAGTCGAACATAAACGTCCGCCTTAGCTAAGAATCAAAACAACTACTACTTAAGCCTTAAGTCAAACTTAAGTCAGTGTTAAAATACGCTGCTAGGAGCGATTTCAGTACACTAACGGCGCTACAGTCACGGTGACTATGGTTTTCGTCTCGTACTTGATTTTATATTCTCTAACTAATTAAAATTGACTGGATTTGCATATTTTGAACATCTTCAATTCAAGCAAATCCTAGCAATCCTACAGCTGACAAAATAACCTCAAAACGTCAAATGACGCGTCATCTGTCAAAAGTTATGTGACAGTGGCGACAGATATTGTATACACAAACCATAGCGGCGAGTAACGAATCACAGGTCATATGACTAGTTTACGCCGACGTATAAAGTACAGAATAAATACCATTATTTTCTAGATAATTTATTTTATTTTCTGTTATGATTAATGATCACTTTTCACGCCAGGCGTGGTGCTCGCTCAAGCGCGCGACTATGGATGCGGCCCATTCGAAATTTACGCGTTTTCTGTAAACATTGGCGGAATGATTTAATATCGGCGTCGAATCTGTCGTTTTAGGGGCACTACCGATTCCAACGGAGGCTTTTTGCGCGTCGCAAGGAGGCTTTCGGCGATTTATTTAATGTCCCCGCTTTGCTCGGAACCGCGCTAACGGCGAATACTTCACACTGTCCGCGACGCGTGCTTTTTGCGACCTACCCGTCTTCACCTCAAATCATCTCTAAGGGCCCAAATTTCAGTTCTTGTTGCTTAAAGTCGTTCTTAGTTAGGATCAACTTAACTTTTAAGCATGACTTATGTAAATTGAATTGTGTATTTCAGTTACTTTTTAAGTTTGTCGTGATTAGTTCGCTACTCGCCGCTATGGTTTGTGTATACAATATCTGTCGCCACTGTCGCATAACTTTTGATATATGACGCGTCATCTGACAGTTTGAGGTTATGTTGTTAGCTGTAGGATTACTAGGATTTGCTTGAATTGAAGATGTTCAAAATATGCAAATCCAGTCAATTTTAATTAGTTAGAAAATATAAAATCAAGTACGAGATGAAAGCCACAGATGGCAATACACGGCGACTGTAGCGCCGTTAATGTACTGAAATCGCTCCTAGCAGCGTATTTTAAAACTGACTTAAGTTTGACTTAAGGCTTAAGTAGTAGTTGTTTTGATTCTTAGCTAAGGCGGACTTTTATGTTAGACTTAACGCTAAGAGTGAGTTGAAATACGATGTTTATTGGTTAAGTCTAACTTAAAATTTAGGTTAGTCTTGAGTAGGACATGAAATTTCGGCCCAAATTTCAGGTGAAGCCAAAGGCCAAAAAATATTAATTTTGATTCATTTTGTGCCTTTTTTTTCTATGGTAAAAATTGAATATTTTATCATAAACAAAATATTTTTTGACACCTTGATCATGTGACTTCAACATAGTAAAGGCAGATTTTTAAAATTCAATTCTATATACGAAAAATATAATAAATGATAAACTGCTTATAGTTTTCTTTTAATTGAATTGCTCTCTTATAAATGGCATTAAAACCTTAGGAAAAATAGTAATTGAAAGGCAAATGAAAGGTCTAAAACATAGAAAAGTTTGTTTTTTTAATTTCTATATTATGAAGCTGGTAATTAAATAAAAACCAATAATTTCTTACTAACCGCGCAGAGAGTAAAACCTGACGCCTTATAAAAATAAAGCACCGAATTTCAAGGTTGACTGGCAATATGATTCACCTTAAAGTCGTTCTTAGCGAGAATCAACTCACCTTTTAGGCGCGAATTAAATTATTATTATTATTAATAATTATTTATTTATTACATTTTAAATTATACAAACATATTTTCAAAACTTTACCTAACCAGGCAGCGCCCGCACTAAGGTAGGCTTTATTTGTTGTAGATTATTAAATCTTTCAGGACGAAGAACGAACAATTATATTGTTTTCGACTTAAAACCCACTTTCAATGGGACCTATTTAGAATCACCAAACGTTCTTTAGCAAAAAATATTAGAAAATTATGTTTTAAATACAAAATCCTAATTTTCCCTTATTGATTTTGTAAATAGATAATTTTGTCGAATGTTTCTAATAGAAATTTTAGTATAAATAAGGAATTTTGTTTGTGTGTAAAGTTCACACTTGTCCGGATATGCGATCGATCATTCATCCGCTAGTGAACGGGGTCCTTAAAAAACCTCCGGGAACATTTGCACGAACTAATTCCATGGATTGGCGAAATGCCGACATTCTAGACACCCCAGGGAATTTTTTGGAACCTATATAAACATTGATTACTGCGGATTTTTAAACTGTTTATTTATTTGAGTGAATTTATAATGTTGTTAGACATACAACTTTTGTAGTGTGTCGTAGTCACTAGCAACGACCCTTTACTAATATCCCGCATACACAGGACGTATTTAAAAACACAAATGTCCTTTTAGGGGTTTTAAACTGAAACAAACTGAAAAAAAAATCATATTATATTATTTATTGTTTATTTGGAAAACCTACAGTACAATTAATAAAAAATGGTACATACAATTACATGTATATATACTTACAAATTGATTTATAGTATAGATCAACTTCCTGAAAGGACAGTGAGGATTTTTAAGATGCCTTTATATAGAGTGAACTTTTTCTCTTAAATTGTTTTATGGGTTTATTCTACACTTATGTTTTACAAAATTTTTAACGTGTCAAAAAATGTATGTAAAATGAGCAATAAAAGAGGGCTGTGAGGGGTATCCTGGCTTTAGGCCCAGGTGAGTATTGCCAATCACACTTTCGGAACTTAGGAATTCTCACAATATATGGTATTTTCATCTACGAAACCCTTTGTGATTTTTTCCTTAATTTCTTTAAGGATTTACTATTCTATTTATTCTACTATTTAGTTTATACAAGATTTAAACTTAAAACTTAAACTTAAACTTAAACTTTATTTAAGATTTCAACTTGCTATCTCTTTGCATGTATTTGAATAACTGTGTGTAAAGTGTAGGTATGCTAGTCTTAATTACTATATTTGTTGTTTGTATCTTGTTATTGTTATATTGCTCTATTTAGTTTTATTGTTTTGTTGTTTTATGTTACTCATTTCTGTCTTTCATACACAACTACAAAGTTGTTTTTTGAAATAAATATTCTGAATAGAAAAAATCGTTACGTTAAGCGGTCATGACCTGCGCAACGTGTCATTCATTAATATAGATAATTGTAAGCACGAGCTTAAATAGTTATAAACATAGAAAAATATATAAAATATGAAATGCATTCCGCGCCAATATTCGGATATAAGTAGTTTCTATTAAACCTTGTCAATTGTTGTAACGACAGCATTCAATATTGAGTCTAGCTGTTAGACCTCTACTGAAGTTTATCTTAGGCAATATTGGACGACTGACCACGCGCTGAAACACGACGCCTTGCCAAGTATAATTGGTGTCGTCAAAATATTCATTTAAGGCGCGACCAGTCCCTAGAACGTGTTTTGTAACGTATTTTGGTGCATTTTGTTGAAGTTATTCCCAACAAATGGCTAAAACTAAAAATACCACAATATTCTACATATATTAATTTAGTACTTTGCTTAAAAGAAAAACGAAATACACCTTATTATAGTAATGAAAATAAATAAATAAGAAAGTGTTGTTTTTTTCTTGCAACGATTTTCTTTCAAGTTGTGTAAGTGACGCGAACCTAATTTTTCTTTCTAAAGATAGACAATATAATAATCTAGGACATTACTTAAAAAAAAAATTTCTTTCAAATGATAATAATTATTTAATTACAAAAAACATGTTTCATCGACTCTAAATGTAACGAATTCGCGGTCGGCGAGTATATCCGTCTCTTTTCTACGCGTCAATGTTCGATTAAAGCCTACTCTTTCAAATCTCAAGGACAAATGCGTCCCGGGGCGCCTTAACTTGCAACGGGGGTCTATGACCCCTGGCGAGGATAAGAGATGAGTTCAGCTAGGGTCACCGAGTAGTTTATTGAGGTACCTTTCATATGTCATTCAAACGGTAATATTATAAATATTTGTATAAGGCTATATCAGGCTGATTATATGAGTACTCATTGTTTGCGATATCTTAGAGTAGAGGCGTATTGCGGGTCGCGGACTGTTATTTATTCTGTGGTCACGGTATTATTTTTTTTATGATATAACATTGTACTACGTCAAAAATACTATAAATATATATACTACGGCGCCGCATGCGACAGCCCTTCGGGACTTCGGGATTTGACTGACATTTCGCAACATATCCTAAAAATATACTAATATTATTTTCAAATAAAGATCGAGTTCAAAAGTAGCATGCATAACGCGCTATTTTTTATTTTATTTTTTCTTTTATGCCAAGCCCAAGGCTTATCTGCCGGAAATCAGGTGTGTAAAATACAGATATTAATAATTGTTCAAATATGTTCAAATTATTTTGTTCTGTATTTTACACGTACTTCACAATATAAATATACACATACATTGATATACATTGTTATCGCTTAGTAGTAATTAAGAAAATAAGTATAATTATAATAACATTTTAAAATAATATTTAACACGCTAAGTCAATTTATCTACAAACAATTAAAGAGATTGTTTTTGTGAGATTTCATAGTAAATATTTCTAGCTTTATATTTAATATTACTTTTAATTAAAGATCTTGGCAAATTATTAAAAAAGAATGGTACAATGAATTGCAACGCTCGTTTAAGTAAAGTAAAGTAAAAGTTTATTTCCAAGAACAACTTAATGCATAGGAATGACAATTTTAAATTTTCAATTGTTTTACAAAAATTGATATAATAATATACAGATACATCATGCTTAGAGTGTTAGTACTCTTTTGTTTATACTACTCATACTCTTATTACAAAGCTAAAAATACATCAGAAATATATATATATATATATATATATATATATATATATATATATAAATTGCAAATAGAAGTTTTATAATTATGCTAAAATATACTATTTTAGAATTAGTATGAAGAATAACTGCCACATAACATTTCTTCCTTTCAATTATAGCTCTTTGAATTCATACAGATTTTTTTTAATTAAATATGTTTTGATGGCTTTTTTGAAAGTAAATATATTTTTTATGTTTTTGTATTCTCCCGGTAATTTATTGAACATTTCTGGTCTTCTATATAAAGTAGTTTTTTGAAATTTAGTCGTACGAGGAGGTACTGTTCCTTGTGTTGTGGGAATGAACCGATGTATGGGTGTTATTATCTTCTTTCGTCCGGATAAATTCACAAAGACCATAACAAAGACAAATGTTTACCATAAACATTTTTAAATGCAGGTATAAACAACATTTGCCGTGTACTATATGTGTGTTGAACGAGTGTTTTGAACTTGTCAGAGTCGAAGAACTTCTCAGTCTAAAACTGCTCGGTCGACAGAAACGTCAAAAAAAATATCACTACTAAACAGATTTCTGGTAGTCTGGTACTTAGTACTTTATTTGTAACGAGACCATTTCCGAAGGCGTGTTTATGTTCCTTATTATGAGTATGAAATTATATACACCGTGTCCGAAGACCGTTACCCGATAAAAAAAAAACAGCTAATTAATCCTGCGATTTCTAGTATTATTTGTTAAGAAACTATGTCAAAATACGTCACTATTACCGAGAAAAAAAAATAACTTTACGTGAAAATAGTAAAAGGATTATGCAATAGTGTCTTTGTTATGAGCGCTCAGCTATCGACGTACGCCGTAACGGTGTCAAGGCCATTATCATAATAGGTTACACAAACACCCTCTATTTGGAAATGGTATTGTGACAAGCTGTATAAAAATATTAAAAGCACATACCCAAATTTATTATTTTTATTAAAAGTGTAAATTGCCTTTGGCGTAGCGACGCGCGTTCGATATGATTCGCGATCAGCTAATTCGGATTTTGTATAATTATGTTGACCTCTCATTTACTCACCCCTAACTTGTATTTATTTATTTTCTTATGGGAAATCACACACTTATAACAATAACATTAAAACAATTAAGAATTAAACAAATAACAAAACCGATTATGGATTTCCTACATAATCACAAAAATATTATTATACAGTAGGTATGAAGTTTTCAAACTAAATTGTTGCAAATTTTGTTCAACTAAATCAACTTATTAAAATACAAACACGCAGGTATATCATTTGTATGAGGAGGATGTGATGTGTGTGTGTGTGTTCGTGTGTTCGAGTGTGTGTTTATATAATAAAAAAAAAAACGAACACATGTTTTTCATTCATTTATATTTCAAAAACGAAAATCAGTTTAAAAAATCAGCTTTCGCGAAGTACAAGATACCGAAGATAATGTTACCCCTTAGGCCTTAATAAATAAATGAATGATTATACGATTTCAGGTGTCGACTGTACACAGGAAGGTCACGTGGTCTTGGGACAGCAAACCGTAGGAAGCAAGAAGGCGGTCATGTCAGGCTGGTACTGATAGGAGCGCATATTCGAGGCCCTGGGCGGTAGGGCGAACATTAAACCCTTATCTGCCGTCGGCACGCTCAGGTTAGCTGTTAGCGGTGTCATGCGACCAACATGTAACTACGATCGTATGGTTCAAAGTCCACAATGGCTATACTGGCTCTAGTGCAAGCCAATTGGCTTAGGCGACGCGCGGCTAGGTTGGAAAATTAAATATTGTCATTTTCCCTGAAATTAATAGCAGTCTTGGTAAAATTGTAGAATTGAAAGTCGAACTTAAAATTCGTTGCGTTATATTCAGTAAGCAATTATTGGTTTTTATTTAATTACAGATTCATTATATAGAAATTTAAAAAACAAACTTTTCTACGTTTCAGACCAGTGGTTCCCAATGTGGTCTATATCGACCCCCAGGGGTCTATGACAAACTGCAAGGGGTCTAGGTCAGCGAAAAAAAATTTGGGGGTTCATGAAATGAAAATGGGGGGGTCCACGATAGTGGATCTCAACATACACTGATAGTACCTATTTACTTAGATTATACTATCTTATAATATAAAGATGTGTAAGTTGTTGGATGTAGGCATTCGCTTTGTGGTCGCAATACATTTTGTAAAAACTTGTAAAAACCTGCACATAATGATATACCAGTATCATCTTGTTACAAGCATACGCGCACTGACTTGTTCAATTTGTCACTCTATAAATACGAATGTTACACAAATACGTTTATTCTTTTCCTGGATCTTGAAAACGAAAGTGCAAAAAATCAATATCAGGTGAGTAGGGGTCCCAAAACCGAAAAACATGACAAGGGGTCTAGGACACAAAAAAGTTTGGGAACTTCTGATTTAGACCCTTCATTTGCCTTTCAATTACTATTTTTCCTAAGGTTTTAATGCCATTTATAAGAGAGCAATTCAATTAAAAGAGAACTATTAGCAGTTTATCATTTATTATATTTTTCGTATATATAATTTAGTTTTAAAATTCTGCCTTTACTGTGTTGAAGTCATAAGATCAAGGTGTCAAAAAATATTTTGTTTATGATAAAATATTCAATGTTTGCCATATAAAAATTTGCACAAAATGTGCAAAAATCCAATAGTTCTCAAACTTACCACTATTGTGTGTTACGGCTCAGTCGTGTATCGTGAGGGTACCTTTAAAAGTAAAAAAAAATTCTGGCTGGCTCGTTCGTCGCGTGTTCCGCTCGTAAAGAGCAAGTTCGATTTTAAACACGAAACGTGAGTCGGACGCGAATTCGATTTGACACATTTTGCACATATTATCTGTCAGATAATACCGAATCGATATATTGTGTACGAGGTGTGATCAAAAAGTAAGGTGACTTTTCAAATTTCGCGGGCTACGTCCGTTCGATCTTCGATTATTTATTTTTTTTGTTATGTTGGTACACTTGTTTTTAACATCTGTGAAAAGTTTCAAGAGTATAGCATCGTATACCTACCAATTTGAGTAAAATGATGATAAAAGAGTTATGTAAAAAGAGACAATAAATTGATACATTTACCAAATTTACCAAGTAATAAATACATTTTTATAATAACCCTAAAAAATAAAGGATATTTATAAAAAATAAACTTACCACAGACATCTCCGAATGTGTGCCCAAATTTAATATCTTTATTTAAACACTAGTGTAAATTGCCACTGGCGTGGCAAAACGCGATCGATATATCGTGGCCCTAATTTAATATTATCAAGTAAACTTTACAATTTTTTTTTCTCAGAAACAATTTTTGTCATATTGTAAATATGATCAAATCGTGTTCAAAAACCCCTGTATTTTTTTTGCAAATTATTTTGGCGCATAAAAACATAAAAAAATGCTGAAAAATGCAGTGCATGCTCGCATCTTATCGCTGAATTGTTTGCAGAGACGAATGACGTAATCCTAAAAGTACTTATTTCATTATCTTATATCTCAATACTTGACGATAAACATACAGTCAACTGCATAGTTAAGATAAAATCGTGTAAAACGAATTCTCTGATTACCTCAAAAATTAACAATGAAAAATCAGAAAAACAAAAAGAAATAATTTTATAGTTAATAAGTAAAATACATGTTTTTTTTTTTTTAAATCTTGTATTTAAGTGCTTGACTGCGTATGCAAACTTTTGTGTCCGTGCTGTTGACCGTTGAGGAGTTCCTTTTTGTCTGGAGCCAATCCTGCGTGTCGAATCAGGTCATGCTAACCATAAAAATGCATTGTCATCGTTTATTCTCTAGTTATAGGTGATTTTCTATTCTTAGTGTCCGTGTATCAATTTACGCAATCGACTGTACCGTTGGCTGCGTTATCTTCGATTGATTATGTAGTTTATTATATCGAATCGATATCTTCGAGTTTTCTGCACTCGTGTCTCGTGAACATAACCCAAACATGTTGGATCCGGAGACGAAACTAAAGTATTTCGACGATGCCATCAATGATGCCATCACCGAGCTTGGATATTCGGACATATCGGTCCATTTCAAGAACATCTCCGAACTGGGGGAAAACTATCTTGGCGACGTGTTGAAGGTCAACGTTACCGGCGTTAAAAACGAAGAAACAGAGAAGCTGGCGTTCGTCGTCAAGGCGGTACCGGATGATCCAATTATGAGGACGAAAATAAGAGCCGACGAGAAATTCCACAACGAGGTAGTCGTGTACAACAATATATTGCCGGTATTCGAAGCGCTACAGAAGAAGTTTAAGGTCCAAAGTCCGTTGGTGAATTGTGAGGTGGTGAAAACGGTGGACGAAGAGTACAAAGAAATGCTGCTCATGTACGACATGACCGGTCCCGGCTTCGAGTTCGAACAAAGCCGCGTGGGCAAGGTGCTCGACTTGGAACACGCCAGGAGCGTCGTGAAGAACATAGGAAAGCTGCAGGCGCTGTCGTTCGCCACCGACAAATACTCTCCTGGACTGCTGGAGAAGCACCTGAGCCCCCTGTCGGAGATGCTCGCAGCCGAGCCGGTGAAGCTGATCGTCAAACACGGCCTCAAGGCTACGATAGAAGTCGTGGAGGATCCGGTGGCCAAAGAAAAGCTTTGGGATATTCTGGCGTCGGTGGTTGAATACATCACGAAGACGCTCGACCACAAAAACGTCGAACCCTACGCCGTTTTAGTACACGGTGATTTGTGGAGCAACAATATTATGTATAAATATGAGGTATGTAGTATTATGTCATTAAGGGCCGTTACTTTTGAGTTCGACTTTGTTAAGAACATGTTTTCGCCGCTATAGTATGTGTATACAATATTTGTCGCATCACTTTTGACATACGACGCGTGTTTTACGTTTTGAGGTTATGCTGTCAGCTGTAGGATTACGAGGATTTTGTCATACGTGTTTGCTTGAATCCAAGATGTTCATAATATGCAAAATTAGTCAATTTTAATTAACTCATACGCGGGTCACAACTATTGTAGCGCCGTTAATGTATTGAAATCTCTCCTAGCAGCGTATTTTTATACTAACTTAAGACTTATGTCGTGGTTGTTTTGATTCTTAGCTAAGGAGGTCTTTAAGTTCGACTTGATGCTAAAAAAAGTGAGTTGAAATAGGATGTTAATCGGTTAAATATAACTTAAAATCTAGGTTAGTCTTAAGTAGGACATGAAATATCGGCCATAACACTTATGGATCTAATGATCTTTTCAAATTTCTTCTTAAGTTAGGATCGTAATAGTTTAGGGTATTCTGTAATAAGCAGAACGCTTAAAGGACCCGTTTTTTAGGGACCTGGATCAAAATGATACAATAATGAATCCGTTGTGGTTATTAACATCCATCTCTTCTCTTCCTTTAGGGTCAGCTAGTGGTGTCACTTTTGAAGATGACGATAAAAAAATAAGGTTTGATCATTTTGGTCAAAAATTTAGTTTTTTTTGATTCTCCAGCGCGCAGTATTCTTACATTTTTGATTTTCTTATGCAGGACATTTTGAAATTTAGGGCACTCCTTTTATTTAGATATAGATCCTAAAAGGAGTGTTCTAAATATAAAAACAACCAGTATACACATCAAAATACCCGAATTGTCCAAACTTTATTTGTAGACAGCCAACAGTGAAAGGGAATCTGTAAGAAGGACTTACCCAAGTGCCGCCATTATTGATGGAAACCCACCTGTTGCAGTTCAGGGATACAAATGAGGAATATATTAACAAATACACATAGGGAATCTCCCTTCAATCTTGAAGGACCCAAGCTGAGGGGGGGGGGGGGGGGGGTCTATAAAGGATCCCCTCATCAGATGCCTCGGGCAAGTTCTAATGTCCACATAGTGGACATAAACCCTCATCATCAAGAGGGAATCTAAAAGAAATCTACAAACATTGACGGCCTGGTCTACTTGACATTAACAGAAGCCACGCGTCATTTTTTTGTTGCAGGGTGACACAGTGGTAGACTCCATATTCCTGGACTGGCAGATCGTAAGGTACCACACTCCGATCCTCGACCTCCTATTTTTCCTGTTCACGTCCGTCGACGACGGCGTCAGGGCGGCGAATCTTCAGAGCCTTCTCGATCTGTACCACTCGTCGCTTTCGGAGTACCTCAGGGAGTTGAAGTGTAACCCCGAGGAACTGTACCCGTGGAACGCTTTTAGGGAACAGCTGAAGACGTTCACGAAGTTCGCCCTCATAAATATCCTGTTCATGCTGCCCGTGTTCACGGGGAAGCCGTTTGACCCCTCGAAGATTGACTTTTCGGATAGGAAAAAATTAGGCGGTATGCCGGAACTGACTGATCTTTATAAGGACAGAGTCAACGCAACGCTTAGAGATCTTACGAGCGTTGGACTGTTTTAATGTTTGCATATTTGACAATCTAATAAAGAAATACAGAGTGAACCTTTTATGGAGCGAAACCGAACCACTTTTGTTCAACAAGTTTTGATATAGCTTACAAAAAATCCATATAAAAATATAATTACTGTATTGTTGTGTTCCTGACCTATCTAATTGACCTACATTATAATGTTTACTCGTGTGAAACCACCCGTTGGTCATTGTCATTAATACATTTGTAGGTAAGACCCCGTGAAGTCAGTCAGTTAGTGAGTCGCGACGCCACGACGCCGCACGGTCTGATATTTTGTTAGACTAGTTTTTATTTTGCTTAATTTACAAAGTTGTTGAACAAAAGATTTTCAGGTCATGTCCAAATCACCCCTTAAAAGGATACTGCTGACTTAGAGTTCGCCCGTTACGGTTAAATGAGTTAATTAGAAGAAAATCATGTTTGTAAAGTTAAAATGAGAAAAAGTTGAGCTAGAAGAATATTAAACACCTTAGGTGAGTTCGTGGTTACAGATTACTTTTTGAAGTTGACTTCATTTTGGTGTGTTTGACATATAATTTAAGTGCTTTAGATTAGGAAAATGACCTTTAAAGTTATTTAGCAATCCATTTTAAGTTGAGTTAAAGCTATTTTTCGAGTGTAAATATTTTATCAAAAGATTTTTAGAATACCTCATTAGAAGTAAATTTTATGACGATCTTGTTTTAGTTATATTGATTAGTTTCTTTAAAAAAAAGAAAATCCTACGGTATTCGTAGCAATTGTTGTGTCTCTGATTTCTTTCGCACGCACTTGTCGCGAGTCCCGCCTCATCTAATAGCATGCTCTTTACGCCTCTTCGAATTCAGAGAATTCTCTTAGAGAAGAGAGAATCGGTTTTGATCAAGACTTCGCAACGAATTTTATTCAATATGATTTTATTTTAAACAGCTTTAGAGTGAAATAAAAATATATTTTTCGTTTATTTTGCATTTTATTGTTTTTTCCGCGGTCGGAGTTAATTTATATTTGTTAGAAAAATTACATATTTTGAAAAAAGCGCGTCGAAGATAACAAATAAAAATATTTATTTTACTTTACTCAGAGTTATATAAAATTAAAACTTGACAGATACAATATAGTATCTTAACATATTAAAATTCAGTAATACACAGAACCTATTTTAAGTAACGTTACTGCCCTATATTACAGAAACAAAACGTTCACATAAGAATGGTGTTATGAGCGTAATTGTTATAAAGTGTATTGAACGACGATTGTCAGATAATACCTGACAGAGCTTGTGAAATATTTTATGGTTGTGTTCGTGTCGCACTAACCCGCGGTAGTTAATGCTTTCATGCACAGAGCACAGAAGTACCTAGAGAAGCTACTATCCCCCTCTTCCATACATTATTTTTGAAGCAACTCTAATACGCAAGAGGAATGAATCGCTTCCTTTACTACACCCATATTCGAGAGCATACACATAGGACTCGCCAGGCTGTTTTCATGTGTGTGTAAACACCTCAGGCGTTCATGGGAGGAAGTTCTCTAAAATCGTAATAATATTTTATAGAAATAGCTATTTATATACTTATAAATAATATGAAATGCCATTGTCCTTCTTTGTTTTATGTTTACTATCGATTCACAGCTTCTAACTGAACAAAACAATGTTTTTCACAATTTTAAATAAGAGCTGACAACACACGTCTCTGTTCAAATGCGGCCGTGTGACAACAGGATCATACTCGTGATACGAAATCAGACCCTGAGTGCCCTCTCTAGGTACTTTTCTGCTCTGTGCTTTAATGCGTATATGTAATGTATGCAAAGGGCTTACATTGATTATATTATCTGTAAAATATCTATACATGATGACTAAACCGATGATCGATATGGTTTTTCGTTGCATTAGTGTATTTTTATACACTAATGTGTTAGTGTGTTTCCATTAGTGTATCTGTGTGGACAAACTAAGTTTATTTATTTATTGTTTTTTTTTTTTGTAAGGTAACTTAAGCTTTCAAGAAAATCTGTTCAGCAAAAACGCGGACTTTTAATAAACGCAGTTGCAATTTTATTTAGCATTTATGCAGTTGACTGTCCTTGGAAAATATAATTGTGTATTTAAATCTTCGCTGCGGTGTTTTATGTACTATTCGAAGTCTTCGTGTGTCGCAAATTAGACTCCACGATGGACCACGAGACGAAATTAAAATTCTTCGAAGATACTATCAAAGAGTTTGCAACCGACTTAGGATGCAGGGACGTTTCTGTCCACTTGGACAATATTTCCAAGTTCGGAGTAAATTATCTTGGAGAAATACTGAAGGTCAAAGTAAATTCAACTAAAAATGATGCACCGAACGTTTCGTTCTTCGTAGTCAAGGCTGTGCCCGGTGATATGGTGCTGAGGAAGAAAATGAAAGGTGATCTGATGTTTCACAGCGAGGCCGTCATGTACGATGAGATATTGCCAACATTCGACGAATTGCAGAAGGAGCACGGCGTAGGGACACCACTCAACCATTGCAGCGTCGTGAAAATAGTCAACGAAGAATACAGGGAAATGATGCTCATGCACGACCTGACCAGTCCCGGATTGGACTTCGAACAGAGCAGGATTGGCAAGGTGCTCGATCTGGAGCACGCCAGGAACGTCGTAGAAAATATCGGGAGGATGCACGCTCTGTCGTTCGCTACGAAGAATTACTCTCCCGGATTCCTGGAAAAGAAACTATTACCCCTTTTGGAGATGCTCGGAAATGTACAGGTTAAGATGATCATCAAAGGCGCCATTAAACAAGCCATCGGAATTGTTGAAGATCCGATCGCTAAAGATAAGCTTCTGGAAATGTTACCAACTGTTGTTGAATACGTCACCGATATTCTGGACTATAAACATGCCGAACCGTATGCTGTTTTAGTCCACGGAGATATTTGGAGTAACAATATTTTGTTTAAGTATGAGGTTAGTAAAATACTTTGACTTATAATCTGGAAATGGGAATTGTTGAAAGACAGTTATTAAACGTATGACGCAGGGCGAAGGTAGATTTCACGGGTTCAAAGTAGGATATAGGCGAACTCTAATTGTACGAACTTGTATGAAACATTGCGCGATCAACTCAAAGCTCGCAGCGAGAAGGCGTTTACTGAATCCCTCTTTATACTGTGCCGTAAGAGTTGCTCGTATCAAAAAAACCTAACCCACCCTTAGGATCAATGGTTGGTACTATCAAAAATTTTTCTAAGTTAATTTTGAAGACCTTTATCTAAGGAATAATATAAAATTTAAATGAATTCGATATCTTATATACTAAAAAAGTTATAGCAAATTTTTTTTCGAACCCATCCCCCCCATTTCCTTAGATTTTGTGCCTAAATTATATGTATCAATTTAAAAGTGATTGGTGTATATTTACGGCAGTTATCGTGTCCACAAGAAAGTGATATAGATAAATAGATAGATAATCTTTAAAACTGAGGGTGGTTTTGGGTTCTAGGAGATGTGAAACGCGAAGATACGTCGAAATTTTCCGGAAGCCATATGACATGGTACCCATTTCAATAGGTAACTTTCCAAAAGAAATCTATCTAAAAATGTTGCTATCAGTATTTAATTAGATCAAAGGGTTTAAAAAAAAATAATCCCTAAAATTCCGTTCAAATTTCAAATTCGTCGGCAGATACTCATTAGCAGTAATTTAGTACCTATTAGTATTATAGTAGCACAACCTTAGTTTTCCTTTCTCCGCATCTATATACTATGTTAATACGTGAAGGGAAAACTTCGAATTCCCTTTTAAGCATATCGCGCTCACGGAGGAGGGTGAGATTTGGAGGGTAAAAGTTTATATGGGGAAGAAAGCTAAAACTTATTTATCTATAATTTGTGTTACAATTACATTTATTTTAATAAAATAAAACGTTCATACTGACAGATTGACTGAATGAGTTTCGAGCTGTGAATTAAGTGTGTATTCAAATGTGCCTTTTTGAATAATCTGTCAATGTCAGTAGAGTTCTGTTAAAGCAAAAAGAGTGTGTAAATTTTATTATATAAATTAAACCCTGTATAATCTTAGTTTCGGTAATTTAATTTTACATGTTACGTTTTTAATTTCAGTACTTTCATTTTTTTTTACATCCAGATATTCGGCCCTATCTTTCACATGCCTTCACATAGAATTGACGTGAGACACAAATGATGAGCAATATAGTCGAAATGTTAACAGGCGAATTGCAAATTTAAATAGAGTAAACTATTACAAATTGATGAAATTCTTTTGAGGAATAGATTTAAATGTGCACTGATCATTCCAAGAAATTTGAATACTTTTGATTGTGAATGAATGCAGGTTTTGCAATGCAAAACATTTCGAATCTGAAGTCACTTTAGGTGAAAGGCTGCTTTCACTTCATATTATCGCATATTGGCCTTATCATAATGAATACTACAATTTATTGTATGATCGACTTATATCACATAAACAATTCGGAAATACAATTCAGGATTCTGTAATTGTGTACTTTTTCAACAGTTATTAATATTCAATTTTAAATTTCATCATTATTGCAGGGAATTAAGGTAAAACAAGACATTCTAATAACGTATTTATTTACGCTCGCAGCTAACTTAATAGGACAAAATTAAAAAAACAATTATTTTATATGATTAAAGAGGTCAACTCACCGTATTATAGAGGTATAAGAACCTCAATAATGCTCAAACATAAAAATTTAATGAATTACGGTCGAATTTAAATTGTTATCAGGATATAAAAGGAAAGTGTTTAATTTAACCAACAGTTTTTAAAATATCATAATTATACAGATGTCCCGAGATCATTCCCGAAGACTTAATAGGGTGTTCCCTATGTTCCCTATTATGAAAAAGAAATTAAATCAAAAAATGCAAAAATAATTCTTCCGCAAATTTATTATTTTTATATAATTGACTTTTTCTTCGGCGACGCGCGATCGATAAACGTAACCTTGGCGGCGTTGCGTACAAACCGCGGTCAATAATCAGCTATCGATCGTATTACAACAACCGTTTAATACTATCACGTAAAGTTGTGATGACTGATGAGTCAGCTTATGATTGTATAGAATACCTAAATTTGATCTAACTAAATGTCTCGTTGTATTCGAGTTTTTGAAATACATGAAAATTTTAATTTAAGTTAATTTTTTAATTAAGGGTAAATTAGAATGTAAATCCTTCAAATTTTCACTGTGGACATAAGAACGTAGAATGTTGATTAAGGCAAAGTCAAAGGATAAATATTAATTTCGATTCATTTTGACCTTTTTTTTCTATGGATGGCATTTGGTAACCATTGGATATTTAATCTTAAAAAAAACATGTTTAGATATCTTCATCTTATGCCTTCAAACTAGTAAAGGCAGATTTATAAAATTCAATTCTATTTCTGAGAAATTTAATAAATGATAAACTGCTAATAGTTCTTTTTTAGTTCAATTACTCTATTATAAAATATATTAGAGCCTTAGAAAAAAATAGTAATTAAAAGGCAAATGAAGGATCTAAAATATAGAAATGTTTATTTTTTTAATTTATTTATTATGAAGCTGTAATTAAATAAAAACCAACAATTGCTTACTGACCGCGCAGAGAGTAAAACCTGATGCCTTATAATAATAAAGCACCGAATGTCATGTCACAGTATGATTTTCCTTAAAGATTCTAAATGGTTGTTTGTTTATTTTTTCAGGAAGATACAGTGATAGAATCTGTACTGCTGGACTGGCAGATCATCAGGTATCACACTCCGGTCATTGACATTCTATTCTTCCTGTGCACGTCCGTCGCCGATGACGTCAGAGCCGAGAACTTCCAAAGCCTCCTCGACCTGTACTATTCCACGCTTTCGGCGCACCTCAGGGAGCTGAACTGCGACCCGGCCGAACTGTTTCCGATGAGCGCTTTCGAAGAACACCTGAAGAAGTTCACCAAGTTCGTGCTGATGGATGTCCTGTTCATGCTGCCGGTGTTCACGGGGAGTCTGTTTGATCCCGCGAAGGTCGACTACTCGGATTTGGATAATATAAAAGGCACGCCTCAAGTTACCGACCTCTACGTGAGGAGAGTCAATGCTTGTCTTAGAGATCTGATAAACCACGGACTATTTTGATCCCCTATTTGGTGGTCCATCTCAAGAATTGAATTATTTATTTATTTATTTAATTACCATTTTAGAAAAATACCAGCTTCAATGCCCTGCGATTTCAAACATGATTTCTTTTGATCTCATATAATAATCCATCATGGTTTCCGAGTAAAAAAAAACTACACTTTACGCGATAATATGAAACCGCTTTCAACCGCTAGCGATGCCGCGCCGTGTGAGCAAAGAGAGAATTTTAGCATTTTCTTAAACCTAATAGGGTACATAAACATATCCTTAAGCTTGTAATAGTCTTGGATCATCCCGTATAACGGGGTAACCTATTGAAGAAAATAACAAATAAACGGGTGCAAAAAGTAAGTTCGCCAAAGACTGATTACTAAAAAAAAAATAGATTTATTTATAAACATCGGTGAAAATATGCAGATATGTGATTAAAATATGTGTTTGTTAACATATTTATAGATAAGTACTTTTGCTTCCAGATTATCATTACAAATGCAAGAAATTGATGTACTCGTATATGTGTTAAAAATATTGTAAAAAAACTATTGTATTGTATTGTATGTATTTTTTGAAATATAGCGTAAATATATATATATATATATATATATATAACAAAAACAATGCCACAATTTCTTAATTAGAACTTTTACCTACTACACTGAAATGTGTTAAAAATCAAATAGTTTTATTAAATATTTTATCTAACGTATGGCCGACTGCCATGGTATGTTTTGAACAATACGATGTGAATCGATTTGTTGCCTAAGGATAGTATTTTAGGTCCTGTCCTTAAGGGATTGCTATTATATTTGATTAAAAGACATTTTATGAGTCATTACATTCCATTGATTCAGTAAGTAACTGAACTGAAGGCATCTAATAATATTTTGGGTCTACTCAACTAGGCCAAATGTACTATAGCGGTGCTACATTATTAGCCAGCGACGTGCGATCGCCGCCGGGCGCATCCGATTGGTCGGGATCTGCGCAGGCGCGCATTGGAACGACGCGCGGGCGGTTCGCCAGCGACGCAGGCAGTCAGTGGTACATTGCGCATGCGCCGACAACTTTTATTATACCCGATTGATATTTATTTATCTTCTTTACTTCCGTTGTCTACTTTTGTCAATTAGTCATTAAATTTACAATTGTTGAAATGTCTCCCATTAGGGACCCATGTAAAAATATTCGTGAGAAATAAAAGGATCCAGAGTTTCACTTCCATCAACCCTGGCACTTTCATCCCCCGGCATAGTACCTTACTAACTCGCTATTGGTTGCTTCACTTTCTATCTCATTTGTGTCTGTGGCACTTTTAGCCCATTTAATTTGCGTTGGTATAGTCATAGAGGCGACACAGGGTTGTCTTTGATGTCTAAGTAGATTAAAATTAAAAAAAAAACATACAATGGTATGACATTTTCTCATTTCATCATTGTTTTTTTTTTTAGTAAATTTTAACGGACGGCTTGTGTTAATATGATATGACATAATATTTCAATGTTATAAGAATAATTTTATGCACACATGGATGTGTGCGTATTAATTTTAACTGGTCATTAATAAATAATACGTTCTAACAGCCGTGCAGCAATTTGAGCGCTCAAACTGCCAATGTTTCATTAATTAGTAAATATTTAATTAATTTTAATTAGTTACTCACTAATTTCTGATTTTACTTATTACAATAATGAACATAACTACCCCATTGAGTATTTGGAATGGTCTAGTAAGTTTTTTAGTTGTTAATTGATAAAATAAGGTACAAATAATTTTCATGTGTAAACATTATAGCGGTCGTCCAAAAAATGTCTCGTTTTTTAATGAAATGGTTCTGACGTCAAGATCACATCAAGACACATCATCCGCTTGTAGCTAAAAACAAAGATGTACTCAAGAATATTATATATTTTATACGTTTGACAGAGCGTGAAATTAACTGTAGGTAATTGATTTAATGAACCTAGTTAATTAAATTTGTGATATTGGAATGCTATTAGGTACCTAGCTACTATTTATAAAAAAAAAATCCTGAAGTAACCTACAAAACTTGTAATTCAAAACAAAAATTGAACTATTATAGATACTACATAGGCTATTATAATTTTCCCACAAAGATCTGCCTAATCCGAGTATTAGCACTGTACAAGTTAACACAACATTCAGTTAGTCAGACGATCGGACAGATAACATCCGTTCGAGAGTCGAGCTGTCACCGGCGCCATTGTTGTGACGTCATCGCGCTGTCAAAGTGACGTGTGGCGCTCACGTGACCCGCGGGGGGGGGGGGGGGGGGGCTGGGGGGGGGGGCTTAGTCGACTTTGACACGTTTAGTTTTTGCGTCGATTGCAAAACAAGCAAGGGTGACTATTGTCATAAATCTGTTTATTAGATAATAACTTTTTTGTACACCGTTCCTAAACCATTTCCGAATACTTGAGTGGGTGTTTATGTTCCCTATTACGTGCAACACACATTCTAAGATATCTTACCTGTTTAATAAATAAATAAGAACTTGTATAAAAAATGCGAAAATAATTCATGCTTAAATTTCTTATTTTATCAAAGCGCACGTGTAAATTCTGTTTTTGCTCGCAGGCGCTCGGCAAGTACGGCAATCAACTGGCGCGGTCTCGCTAGCGACAAGAGCGATTTCATATTATTACGTAACTTTACAATTTTTTTACTCTGTACCGCGATGAATTTTGATGAGGTCAAAATTTAAATTTAAAATTTTCTTTATTAATTATAATATACAGAGGAAATATTTTACAATACAATACGAAAAATATAATATTTATCATGAGGGTTGATGGTTACTCAACTAAACCTTAATCTGTTTTAGAGTGACCATCTTTTTGTTTTAGTAATTCATATGAAATAGTGCAATATAGTGTATTAACTATGTAGAGATCCTTTTACTAATACCTACTTTATGAATTGAGCTACAGATTACTACCTTGAAATACATGAGCACAAAATTCCTTGAATAATTCACCAGAGACAAAGTAAAAACTCCTCTGTCCAAAGGCAGTTTTCATTATATTCAATTCTTGAGAAGTGAAGGTTAAGAACTGTATCTGAATCCTTCCCTAAAACATTTTTCACCTAATAACAGGCACCTTAAAGAGTTCTCTCGGAGAGAATCTGAAAGGTTTATTACTGAAAAGTAAATTCAGTAAAATAGAATGGTCTTCGAACGCGGCGTATTCTTTGTTTAGCGTATTTATTTATTTAATCTTAGCGTAGATGCCATGAATCGACTCCAGTAGTGAAATGTTTGCGATGTCAGATCTCAATGATTTGATAACCAACTTTAAAATTTTTAAGTTTTAATAAAATCGTCGCGACGGAGCCCGAATTTTAGTAAAAAAGTTATGTTTAAAAATATTTTCTCTATGGGAAATCCCGTGTTAAATTTTGGAAAAAGAATTATTTATTTGATATTTTTGAATTTCAGTGTTCAAAAAAATATATATATATATCATATAGACAAATGAAATAGCAAACATTTATTGTTGGTTGAAGTACTATCTATGGCCACTCCAACTAGGCTAAAAAACCTGTTCTAAGAGCGGCTAAAAGAAGGTTGCAGAAAAATTAAAATACTAACAAGAAGGATCTCAGGATAAATATTATAAATATTTCTAATAAAATATATTTTTGACAGTAATAACGTTAATACCAGTATATAAACATATGTAGGTAATATGGGGGTTCGTTCCCCCAATAACCGGGCGATCCCACACAAACGGGGCGTGATGGTTCATCCCTAATCGCCCCGTGTCCCACTTTACCCTTGAGTGCGGCCCTGGCGGAGGGAATAACTTTTTAATTGAATATTACGCCGAAAGCAGATAAGGACCCTAACATACCCCCGGCGCTTTGCGGAATCTCGGAGTTTATCCCGGGCTTATAATCAATTTATATCTACTTAAAAGTTTTGGTAAATTTCATAAAAACTCATAGCATAGCAGATTAAAATGTTTATATCGAGATATTTCTTAAAATTACTAATCGAAATAAGTTTAAATCTCAATATACACCGTGTTCCAAGACCATTCCTGTTGCCGCTCAAATCAGTTTCCGCAGTCTAGCACTTATCGCGTTTGCTTCATACGCATAAGGCCCGTCCTCAGGGCCAGAGATCGCAGGGCCAATTAGCTGTTTTTTTACCGGCAATGTTCTTGGAACAACCTGTACATCATAACACCTTTGAGATCTATTACATAACAGTGCATATCTGGTGACAGGAACCAACCTGCGAGTGCCCCCTACTCTGTTCCAGGTGCCAAGGCGCAATGCGAACTATGCCAGGACCTCTGTTCTGTACCGTTTACTCGATACCTTCAACACTAAATTCAGTAAGGTTGAGCACTTGACCTAAATCGTATGAGTTTCACTCAAAAATCCGAAATATTTCATGCTAGTCTGACCCACAATGGAAAATTGCACATTAATCATTAATAATCACACACACACCTTCATTCACACTTTCTATTGCGCTGATAAAAAAAATGGTATCGGTAACTATAAAATATCGTTGATATAATACCATAATTTGATATAATAACATATTTCTCAATGTAAGTACCATTATTTTTGGTTACCTTTAACATATGATTTGAATCACAGCAAAATAAAAAGGTAACAAGTAAAAGCACCAAAATATTGGCAAAAAGTTTCTGTTAAAATATTTTTATTCAATGAAATTGGAAACACTCTGTAGAACTACAGTATAAAGTAGATGTCGCATCAAGCCTCGAACATCCATATAACATCGTATATCAACGAAAATGCACACTGTTTCATATTTTCAACGATAGATGGCAATATATTCTTTAGGTATGCGAAAATTATTTACAAAACAGAGCGCCATCCAGTGCGTTTTTTTCTAAACTGTAAGCATTTTGGCTTCTATATGGTTTGCGACTTGGCTATCCTGCCAACGAAATATGAATATTACGTTGGAAAATAAATTAATAGTAAAAACATATTTTTAATAAACATAAGTTTTTATTTAAGTGCTTGAATGCGTATAGAACATACCGTTGAGGAGTTCCTTAGCCCGGAGTCGAAGAATCTTGCATTCAACCGAGTTGGGTTAATAGTCCCACTATTACCTACGAGTTGACTCGGTCGAGTGTGCGAGCAAGATAGCATGCGATTTGTTTGTTTGCTGTCTCGCTCGTGCGCTCGGACGAGTTGGGTTAAAAGTCCCCACGATTACCTACTGTCGTATAATGAATATGGACGTATAAAGTATAAACAAAATTAATAAAAAAATATATTTTAAACATAAGCCTTTATTTAAGTGGCAAAATTTCATGTTTGCTGTTGACCGTAAAGGAGTTCCTTTGTCTGGAACCAATCCTGGGTGTAGAATCAGATCTTGCTTACCATAAAAATGCATTGTCAACGGAACTGACCCAACATGTCAAATTTCAACATTGTAGGATTAGAGGAAGTGGTTCAATTCAGCTCGCATGATTTGACCTAAACCGACATACAAACATTGCAAGCTAAATAATATTAAAAATATTGTAAAAAATATAATCAAATAAGTAAAGAAGTAGATATAGAGTACATGCCAAATTTTTCATTTCTTTTTTATCGCAGGATACAGGTGTTCATTTTCACATCTCGGCGCGTACAGGAAGCTGCGGTTTTTTTCGAAATCAAATACGCACAGATTAAAAAAAAAGAACTAATCTGTTGGACCGCGCCCGGGCGCCCTCTGTAATTCGACGCACCGAAGCTGGGCGGGCGGCGCTGAAAAAAGCTAGAAAGTAAACACGGGGCGAAATTATGAGGGCGAAATATGCAAAATCATCGAACGATTCCCACATCGTAAATATACGAAATTATAAGGGACGGACGTGCGCTGACTGGGGCGGGCGGGCGGGGCGGGCGGGGGCGAGCAGGGGCGAATCGGTGACATTTGTTTTGTTCATTATACTGTTTTTCTGGTGTTCAGTATAGTATTTACCCACCGTTTACTTTATTATAAAATCACACACTCAAGCTCTGAATTAACCGAAAATTTCAGTAGAATCATAATTTCTTGTGGCTACTGAATTTTAGTAGGCCCAACGAAAGTACATTGTAGTGTATACAATCTGTTCGATAGACTGTACAAACCAACTCCTGTAGATTTATAAATCGTTCACCTAACAAAACATTCTTGTAACCTGTACCAAACAATCTCTGTAGTGCAGCGTTCAAATGAAAAGACTGTTTTGTTACGTCGACCAACAATCAGTAGTAGAGTCGCAAACGCGCCTCGCTCTTCTCGCCTATTCCGTCGTCTAGTTTCTCTACCGAACAGTTCGGTAGCGCTCACAAAAACAGTCTGTTTATGTCTACCGGAGTTCAGTCAGGTGTACCAACCGTTGGCTGAGCCTAATAAAATCTTTAGTAACGGTTACCAAATAGTCTGTAAAGGTTACAAAACTCGTTCTTTTGTGCGTACAGGACTATGTTGGTATCTACAGGAAATTCTTGTAGAGCTTACAGGATTTCTTTCTCTGTGCGAATTATTATATTTATTTTATTAGGTAAAAAGTACAGTACATTAACATATGAATAGATGAAAAAACAACGTAATTATAATAAAATGTATAATAGAAGATAAAATATTAATAGTGAAGTAGGTGTGGGTGTGTAAATGTGTGTTTAGGACGTTAATTACACATTTCAAGTAAACATATTATTATGAAAAGTGTTCCGAATCCGGCCCCGGGCTTAGCGCGGACAATCTTAATATTCGGCGTTACATATAATGACGGGCTCGCATGCGATTTGACTAAAAGTCCAGCCCTAATGCCTAAGTCCGGCCCCGAAGTGCCACTTACTGGATTATAAGGCAATATAATTGACAGCCGCTCGGAGTTTTACTCCCCACATTTCATCCCCGCGTTGGACCATTTTAAAAGCAATTTACCTGGACGTGACTTCGAAGCAGTTCCTCTCGCACCAGCTTTCTTCTGATGAACCATTATGCTGCGTTCGTCTTCGGATTACGCATTCAGGCCAATGTTTTAGGACACCAACCGGTCATTCCTCCATACAATGAAAACCTATCGGGTCGCGTCTCCCGGTGTGATTTAGAAGTTGGCTTCGGTATGAAGTTGCAAAACACCGGTTGCTAATAACCGACTTCAGTTCGTTCGTCGCAGACATTGTTTTTGGTTCAATCATTTTTGACAGAGGTTTTATTTATTTAAATATCGAATATATACAATTAATATTATTAAATTGGTAATACTTTGTAGCATTTTAATGATTTTCTAGAGAAGAAAGTACAGATTGTGTGATACATAAACACACACACGCACACACATATATATATATATATATATAATTCTATAATTGAGTTGTTAAGTTATTTGATGATTGTTTTTTAATAACGGCAAATCGCATGAAAAGATAAATGACACAATCTTTGACAATATTGAAAAATTTTGAATAATTTTTTAATATGAAATATTTGACAATATTTTACACTAAAGAGGACAGGTGAGAGTTAAAAATGCATTTTTATAAAACTCAGCGCTGGGTTTAAACCGACATCCTGCGCTCTCAAGTACAGGACCTCTTAAGAACCTTTATAAATATTATGCTATCCAGCACTTTATCAAATTATTATAAACTTATTCAAAAATTTTTCAATATTGTCAAAGATTGTGTCATTTATCTTTTCAGGCGATTTGCCGCTATTAAAAAATAATCATCAAATATAAGTTATATATATATATATATATATATGTATATATACATACATTAGAAATATACTTTCATTCGAAATACACTTGTCAATTTTAGTTATCTATAATAATAAAATATTTATCTGTAGTCGTAATAAATGTGAAATTTCCATATACCTAAAATAATGTTTTACAACAGGATAATACATTTAACAGAATAATATATGTAGTTTAATTTTTTACAAATCGGTTAATTGTGTAGTAAATGAAATATGTGGATCGGTTATGTTGAACAAATTAATTATTAATTTGTTTTTTGGTTTTTATTTCATTATTATTATTCGCGATAGGGTACAAACTCTGAGGACGCCAAATCGATAAGATATAGATTGTAAATTGTATTTCCTAAATACCGCTTCAAGCTTCCTAAGTACCTTATCATTTATTTTTTTCGTTGTAATTGTAAGTCACACACACATACATACACATTAACCCACTCTTACATTTCGCACCCTATTATATTCACAGATTATAATACTCATACAATGTTTTCAATATAAATTAGATCCTAGTTCGTTATGTTAAATTGGAGATGCCTGTAGTCGGCTTAAGTTGTTATTTATCTATTTCTATGTAACTATCATTATGTACGCATTTCTCATACAAATAAATTAATAAATAAATCGCCACTATGTAAATGTGTACCTGTAACGATTACTGCAGCGATGAATCACAGAAAGCCGTTTATATAACGTTTGTATCATTCAACTCGAAAAGTACAAATGCGAAAGAATTTACACCTTTCCGTTCACCGTGCAAGGCTTATTTTCGCAGGCAACAATGCGTAGGTCAGAATCGTTCGAATTGTGGCCTTCGTTCACGTTACGTAGATTAGCTAGCGCCTGCGGCAAAAACCCCCTGAACATCTTCGACAGGGTTCGCGCAAGAGCGGCCGCGGTCGCTCCCGTAAAAAAATGTCATTAGGAAGTCGTTTTTTCGCCGGCCGCCAGATAGGAATCTCTGGAAGAGGGACACCCGTCGGCCGGTAATCGTCGACGCGCGCAGGGGCTAACGGACACCGTTATCTGGAGGCACCACAGATCGACCACTAACCCGAGAACCCTCCTAAAGTTTCAAGTATTATTAGTGAAGATGGTGTAACGCCAGAAGAATATCTCTCGTTAACGTGCGGTAAGGATAAGGCTAGGATAGAGATAGAGTTCAGATCAGGTTCACCAAGTAGTTTATTGAGGTTCACACTTATCCTAACCAATTTCTGACTTATTACGAATGCAAATAGAAATTAATAAATGACTGCTGATAGCTTTGACTCGATACAAAGTAAAGACTTGTATGTTAGTTGACTACACAGGAAGGTGTCTAGTCCGGGAGCGCGGTGAGTAAAGACTGACGACTAAAAAGTTCCATCTTCGATTATGAAAACTAAACCGTGAGAAAGGAATTTATAAATCGTCTTAAAACGGTCTGTTTTGACGTCATAACGTGTGAAATGCAACTTAGCATTTTTCCAAACAAAGCAAATGTTTGTAGCTTTCAATTGGAAATTTGCAAACTAATTAAGTCTATTTATTTATTTATTTATCTTTATTAGGAAAATAAATAGTTACACGAGAAAAATTATAAACAGGCAGTACATATACAATCATATAAAAAAAAGTATAAATACAATGGTACCAACTTATAAGTACAAAATAAAACCAATTAAATATTTCCACAGAGTGAGTATACAATTAGTGCTAACCTAAGTCTAGCCTTTGACGTCAATAGAAAGCTTCCAGTTATACTGGGCATGAGAAGTGTATATTTGGCAATTAAGTTACCAACTCGTGGCAACGGCATAACGGTGTGTATATTTTTTGTGAGAATATTTATACACTGAGAAAAATACCTGTACGCTCTACAAGAAATTTCTGTAGTTATAGTTACAGTTAAACGTTTTGATAAAGTTATTTGTATGCACAAACAAACGAGTCTAGTTACTAAAGTTTTAGTATAAGGCTTACCTAACGTTTGATACGCCTGAGCCGTTTAAGTAATAGGCTATTTTGAAATCGCGTTTAACGTAACCACGGTTATATGATTATCGCGTTAACGCCCACTGCTATTCTGCACCGCATCTCATACCTAAAAAGTATATTGGAGAGCACTTCAGTTAGCGGTCGCACTATGCGGACATTTTACAAGTAGGCACACATCTCATGTGGCCTCCCAACGGGGTGCATTGTATACAACTATGCATATTTAAAACCCTATTTAACAAATAGATAATATTATCAAAATAATATGCCTAGTAAATAAAGTCTTTACCATTTTATGGAAATTTTCACAACACGTCATCTTAACTGAAGATCTCTCGTGGTCCAAGGGTTGTGGCGGCAAGTCGTATGTAAACTCCAACAAGAATGGCTATGACATTATTTAACCAGAACCTGACGTCTAACAGCTAGGCCGTACGGGCGCCATTAAAGGCATTACCCCTTAGACCACTCGTGCCTGTCTGTGGTTTCAACTTGTGATGGGTTGAGTAGGTTTAAATAAAAAAAAAATACGGTCAATGGTATGAGGACATTCTTTTAATTTAACACAAATTTTAACACAATTTTAGTTTTTTTTATAAATTTTGAGGTGCGGCTATTAATGAAACAACCCTCCCCCTTTTTATTCACTGAATTTGTGATTCATTTAACACTAAATTCTCCCAAATTGACATATTTTCAATAACAAAGGTTTCGCATCGCTGCCTATTATACAAACACTATACCAACACCAATAGAAATACTATACGAATGCACAAAACCAAGGATAAAACTCCTAGTTAAGATCCATATTGAATCAGTTTTTTTTTTATTTTATGTTCATATATAAATAATCAAGGTATTGGTTTAATTCGTATTTTTTTTTATATTATTATTTCTATTTATCGTTCGTTTTTTTCTATTTATTTCATCTTATATAAATTCGTTTAATATTTTTTTTACCGTATTGTGTACAATATATCAATTTATAATAATTATAACGTGGCACTAAACATATTTCCATTTGCGCTCATAGATGAGTATGTATTAAATCTAACTGGCCAGTAATAAATAAAACGTTCCAACAACCGCGCTGTCATATGTTTGAAATTCGAATATGATCGCGCCCTAATGACCAGCGGTATGTCAGTTTTATACAAAAAAAATGTTGACATTAATGTTAAATATCTATATTATTCGACTAGCTTTCGATGTGATTTAAACGGCTATGGTGTTTATCGCATTTGTACTTTTAGAGTTGTATGTATAGATTTGACATGTATGTATGAATGTATGTATAGTAGATAAAAGCTAACTTTCCTAATAGGTACCACTACATATTCTTCATATATATGTATGACGGTAGACTAGTTAGGTATGACTAAGTAATTATATACAAATTATTGTAGGTAGGTACTTTAAGATGAAATAATAAATTGAATAAAATTTTTCTATCATTTTAAAATATTTTCAGCTAAGTTAATTCCCTTTAAACACATATATATATATATATATATATATATGTTAAATGGGTCATGGATTTAGTTGGCTTAAACTATGAATAAGTGTTATTTATAATAATGTTATTATTATACGTAGGTAGCATTTTTTTTTTTAATATTCTTTATTTATAAACAAAATATACAGTTCATACATATTTCATACAAATATTTGATTGTTCATTAAACCCTTGCGGATTTTTATGTGAACTAGTTCGTTCCCACTTCTTACTTATTTACTTAAGTTGCTATAATACATTTTATTACATATTCAATATCATAATAACAACACTTTTCACAATTAAATAAATAACAAGTAAAATGTTTTTATTATTTATTTATTATATTATTATTAGGTTAGGGATATTAGAATGATATTAATATTTAGAATATTAAATGCTTGAAAGCGTATACAAAATTTTATGTCTGTGCTGTTGACCGTTGAGGAGTTCTTCGTCGTGAGCCATTCCTGGGTTTAGAATCAGGTCATGCTTACCATAAAAATGGATTATCTTTGAAACTGAACCAACGTGTCAAATTTCAAGAGGAAGTGATTCTAATTCAGTTTGCGAGATTTGACCTAAAGAAAAATTTTAAAACTACCGCCGAAATGTAGTTCCAACTAATGCAGCCACGCCGGTCGGCGAATTAAAATGCGACGGAATGACAAATTGTAAAACGAAGGAAAAAAACGCACGTAGAGTCGAGAATGTACCAATCAGGCGATTCGGACCTCGCGCACCTGTCGTCGTTATAATTTTATTTACATTAGCGACCTAATGGCGCGCACGCGCCGCGTAAATTATAGATCGCCGTGTAGATCTTTCGGAAGATCGTCAACGCGATGACTATTATGATTGAGGGACCCCGCGGACCCTCGAGGGTCGGAAAGAAAGCTCTCCGGCGAGTCTGTACCGACCACTGTTTCATAGACAATTAAGGCGTTTTAAATAAATAATGCATTCTCGGCATAAACTTTTTAAAGTACATATATTTCTTTTATATAATTATAGTTAAATTGGAAAATGTCAAAATTTTAACGGCAAAAGAACGAGTCCTAAAAACATTTTAAAGTATGGTCACTTAAGAAAATACCAGACCGCGCGGCGTTACGACGTCGCGACCCAGTAACCGTACCTAGAATGCATGGACGAAAGTAAATGACGGGTAGTTTCTTGCGCGCAAATATTGTAATGTAGGCATATTGGATAGGTCAGAAACACAACAATATGGACACCAAACGTTCAATAGAGTATTTATATTTTTTTTGTTAGCTATATGAAAACTCCAGAATGATCCCTTAAAAAGATAATGCTGACTTTAAGCTCAACCTGTATAACGTTAAACTCAACAAATGTTTAGTACTAATTAATGAAACATTAATAGTTCGATAGCGCGTTCAAATATCATATTCGAATTTTAATAAAATGACAGCATGGTGTTGGAACGTATTTTTTATTACTGGCCTTAAAATAAATATAAACTCGTATGTGTGTAAATATAAACTTGTAAAAGGATGTTCAATGCCTTATTATAATTTTTATTAATTTAAATATGTTGGTCCATCTTGTTTCATTACTAGCCGCGCGTTAGATTTATAAGAGAATGTATTTTTTTTATTTTAATGTACTATCGCCTCTATGGCCATCGAACGGGCTAAAAGTGCTACTGGCACAAATGTAGATAGGTAATGAAGTAACCTATCACAAGTTGGTACTACAGGCGCGAGTAGTCGAGGGAACATGCTTTTAAAGATGCCTGTAGAGACATCAGGTTCTGTTTAAATAATTAAATATAAATAAACAATGTTTATGAGCTGATATTATATGATAGCTACAACTGCCCTAGCACACACACACACATACACCCTCGAACACATACATACACACACTGGCACGCTATGAATAAAAAGTCCGCCTAGAACTGTTAACCTTAGTGTACCTACGATAATTGAAGGTAGATTACTTCAAACTATCATTGTAAAATGTATATTTATCGTGTAAAATTGTAAACTGATTAATAGGTTTACTGAAATGTAAGGAATGTACTCGGAAAACAAAAAATAATAATAATAATTATTATTATTATTATTATTAATACAGCCATTCTTGTTTTATTATGTCGACGAGTTTGATTAGTATAAATTAGGTTAGTATGTAGGTATTAAATCTTAAGCTCTTCACTCGCAGCGCGGGCCGATATCTCCGTCTCCTTCCCTGGAGCGCTATTTCGCGAGGGCGCCCCGCCCGCCCAACCCGCCTTCTTAAGCGCGGCCGCCCGCCCGGCCAGAGGAGAGCGCCCCGGTCTAGAGCGGGACGCCACGGCCTCTTTTAATCGGGGGGCGGGCCCGCGTAGATCACTCCTAGGCCGTTCGGCTAATAGCGCACGCTTTCGGAATAGAAAACTAGTCCTGAGCAAACTGGGCAGGATTTGTTTATGTACGCGCGCTAAATGGAGCGCTGCTGTTGACTGTATTTATTGGATTACAAGTCTGTAAGGTAGTCGTCCGACTTAATTTATATATTAATACGCGAAGAGAAAATTATCTATCCCTTTTTAAGCATATTCGCGCACGGCGGAATGTGACATTTGGCATAGTTAAAGTTTATATGGAGAAGGAATGCAGAGCGCTGAAATTTATCTATAATATCTATATAATAAAACATTGTTTACGTTTATACTACTGATAAACTATCATTTTTGAAGTTATAATTCTTTGCGCCCGTTGTACTCATTGGGATGGGATGTTGGTCGAGAAACCGCGTCACGGAGAGTCCAATTGCTTTTTTACGAAATATGTTTGTCGCGTTGTAGAGTCCCTTCCGAAATTTGAAGCTAGATGGCTGTATTTTTTTTTTCACAAATTATACGAAAGTATACGAATATACGAACTTAATAATGATAATGTATAGGTGTATAGTATAATAATGAAGTGACTTATATATTGAATAACAGAGAAAAATGTCTTATATTTCATTTATATATCCTGTCTCTGTGTGTGTGCGAACGGCCAAAGAAGTATAATTTCCACCGTCTGGTCCGACGCAGACCCATTATTTTTTTGTTAATTATTATGTTATGATCTAGGTCATATACAATTATTTTAGGCCTTACTCAACTAGGCCAAACGTGCCTGTCCTAGAGTTGGGGAAGATGGTGATAATTAATGTTAAAAATGGTATGGCCATGTGCCGATTCGAACCCGCGACCTTTGGGTCAATAGTCCATCACCTTAACCACTAGACTACCACGATCTCAAGGCGAAACATCGTAATTATTCAGTTACAAAAAAGTGAGTAGGTTCGTTTTATTATTTAAATTAAATCCTGTCCTTCGTTTCAGCAAATACATTTTATAAATTTTTTTTTAAACATTTTATTTTACATTCAGATATTCGCACTATGCCTCGAAATGGAACACTGACGGGTTAGAGTGAGACACAAAGAAGAAGGAAAATATATTCGAGTGAAAGTCGAAATGATAATAGACCAAATGCAAATTCAAATAGTGTAAATAGTGTGACAAAATTAAAATTATTTTGAGGGATACATTTATAAGCTATATTTTTTTTTTTATGGAATATAAATTGGCCGATGAGTACAAGTCTATAACCTTCCTAACTAGGTAAGAGTTACCCGTTCTAAGGAAGGTTATATATGAAGTGTTACAGTGAGCATACAATAGACCAGCGCAAAACCCTGTAAAATATAAAATTACCTAAGGCACAAATATACACACTGTTATACACACCCACACACATGAATACAATTTAAATGTTTACTCAAGAACACTTAATATATGAAAAAATAAAATGAATAAATGAAACGATTAAAAAATAACAAATAAATGAAAAAAATAAACAAATATTAAATATGTAGGTAAATAAATATTCGATATAAATAAATAAATATTCAATATAAAAATAGTGTTATACTACATATAGTATAGAAACATATCTTATAGTGATATATATACATTGGGCATAAACATATTGGTATGACATATCTAAGTAAGCATATATTTTTTTTTTATTTATTTATTTTTTTTTATCATTCTAGGTAACTAAAATAATATTTTTTACTTAGTAGCTAAAATCGCTTAAATTACAGTCTTATTAAATTTTATCTCAACAACTATTTCAGAAATTAATTTCTCAGCAGCATCTCTACCCAAAGAGATTAACCATTTTAATATATAAAATAAGATTTAGCGAGGCTAGCTTTAGTTTTAGCATCCCTAATTCAACTGTTTCGACTGATACTTTCATTTAATTTATTATTTTTTATATAAAACAATATATTTAATTTTACATCACCTTTACTGCTGTTCTAAGGTGATGTAGTAGATGATAGAAACAGAATCTCAGCTGGCAATTTATGAACTAAAAAATTTATAATAAAAAAAAATAATAATAAAATGTGCAACTGAAAATTTATCTCGAGGCCCACTGTGTACTTGGATTTATACAAAAAATCCATAGTGTTGACTAACATTATATTTGAAATTTCACAAGTATTGCAGGGAATTAGGGCACACAACACGCGCTCGCTACTGATCTACTCGTAATAGAGGTATACTCGCCTCACTAGAACCTTTATAACGCTGAAATTTAAATATTTAATGAATTAAGGTCGAATTTCGACAACTGAGCGACCAGTAGTTATTATTTTTAGCCAATATTTTCGGTTCGTCGGGTCGACCATCCAACTTAACTCGAACGTCCAATAAATTGAGTATGACGGATCGCTTGTGTCTGTAGGCGTCCTTTAATTTGTTGGACACAATAAATCGTGAACGTTAAGTACGGACAGACGGTTTGTTTCTTACGACTTTATTTTTTCGATTGTAGATACCTACTCTGCATTTTTAGAAAAAAAAATGTTTTTTTCTACCTTATACTAGACTTTACTAAGTTAAAATGGGTCTACCCCCGCGAAGTTCCCTAGCATATAAAAAAAAACTAATATTCGTAATCGCTCCAGCCAATCAGGAGTAATATATTTGCGAGCCTACTACTGATTGTTTGGTTGACTCAACAAAACAGTCCTGTAATGCGTACGACAATTTTCATTTGAAAGCGCATCTACCGATTGTTTGGTAGACTTAACAGAAGTACGGATTAAATAGTGGATGTATATTAAAGATGTATTTATATAATATATAAAATATCTACTGTATACTTAAGCTATATTAGATATTATTTCCTAACTAAGTAAATTATATGTTTACTGGAAAATTTTATGTGTATGTTTAAGCGATATCTTATTGTAAGCTCTGAACAAATTGAGGCTTATATACTCTAAATACTAGTAAAACCTATTTTACTCACAATTAAACAATAAAATATTTTGAATGTGTTTTTATTTATTTATTTGGTTTATTCAACAAAATTACATTTATTTTCTTTTATGTACTAGCCAAGCCCAAGGCTTATCTGCTGGAAACCAGGTGTGTAAAATACAGAAATTAATATGTTTAAATTATTAATATGTGAAATATGTTTAAATTATCCTGACAACAACACAACAACAACATAACAAAAACACAACTACTTCTGATTTGAATTCCGCACCTACGAGAACGTTTTGTTAGGTTCATTGGTGTATTTATATTTTTCTATGGATTTTTTTGCTAGCTATATGAAAACTTGTTGAACACAAGTTGGTCAATATTATGCCCAGAATAACCTCTTAAAAGGATACTGATGACTATAAGTTCACTCTGTATAAGTAGGTAATTAGATGTGTTGTTTTGCAACATTTGCAACATTTGACAATAGGCACCTTCTAAATATAGGTAGACTTAATACCCAAAATAAAATAAGGTAGTTAATTATATTTTACTATTAAAATAAAAGAGTTCATTGTGTAACGTATCCAGGTGTATTTTGTTATGGAGGAGGTGGAGAACAAAAGGTGACATATCCATTTTTATTTTTTTATTTTTTCACAGATAATAACAAACTATCCAAAACGCAAATTAGTTAATTAACGCAAAGTGTTACACAAATAATATTCAAATTAAAATAAATTCAACAAACTATTCGAAATAGCTAATTCGTAGTTTTTCAAGCTCTCAATTTTATTTGAATTTTATAAATGATTTATAAATAAATGATTCATCATTTGATCAACAAAAAATGGTAAATTTTGACACACATGAAATATAGAACGTATGTTACAATAAATGGTCACTTTTTCATTTAATTATCAAATAATGTTTTTCGGTTAAGATAGTGAGAATTGTCGCTTTTGGTGCGATTAAATTACAATTTAATGCCTCTAAATGTATCGCAGTATCCTTCTCACGATCTGTGCGTGAGAAAGTAAGTTGTGAGTGCTCTCTGGGTAATGAGATCATTCGCAGATGCGACGAAATTCGCGACTTGGGGGTTGTGTTTGATTCGCGTCTAACATTTCATTTGCACATGCGAAGCATAGCTACGCGTGCCAATAAAATGTTGGGATTCGTGCTTCGAACCAGTCGATCTTTGAATAAGCCGAAGTCCATCTCGCTATTATAATGCTCGTTCGTGAGGAGTATATTGGAGTATAGTTCCATTATCTGGAGTCCTCATGAGGTTACTTACGGTAAAATCCTGGAGGTTATTCAGAGGAGGTTCCTTAGATACCTTTATCTCCGTAGGTATGGATATTATCCAGAAATCCATCAGCATTTGTATTAGGGATGTCAGGCTTTAACACACTCGAGTTTAGGCGACAAATCCATACTTTGTGTTATTTTTATAAGGTTATTCGCGGTTTCATCGAGAATCCCGTAATACTCGGAGATATTGGTCTCTTTGTTCCGGACCGTTGGACTAGAGCGCGCAAGAACACGTTATTTAGAGAGAGCAGTCGAATTATTAAATTCCATTTCCGCGGAGATTGATATTTTTGTCAGTTCGCCCGATGGGATTAAAAATCTGCTTTCTATTACGCCGTTGTAGGATCGGCGTGAATTATTTATTTGTTAATGTATGCCTGGAGGCATTATTTTATTTTTTTAGCATTGTATGTTTCATGTTTTTGTTTTTCGTTTTTAATGCTTTTTGTTTTTCTTTTGGTAATTTAATTTGTTTTTACTTTAATTATAATGTACATGGGGAAACCTGTTAAATAAATAAATAAATGTAAAGTTGTGAATAGTATTTTTCAACATGCGGAAATGTCCACCTTTTGATGCAAAATGCTAATTTTGCACATTTTTTTCATCGAGAACCGTCAACATAAACATCTGATAGAAATTAAAATTACGAACGCGATTCTATCAAAAAAAACTTTATTAGTTTCAAAGTGGAAATGTAACCAATTGATCATTAACTCGTCAAATTGGTTTTTCCCTATTAAAACTGAGAGCTATTAAAAATATGTTGATATCCAATGTCACATTTAAATTGGTGAATATAATAATACAGAGGTATTTACTAAAGCGGTGTCTATAGACACAGTAATCGCTAACACAATCTGTAGGTATCATACATTATCAACTGTTTTACACATTATTTAGTAGTAATATATCGAAACGATTGAGTTATTATAACTAGCCAGTAATAAAATTTTCCTACAGCCGGGCTGTCATATTTTTGGAAATCGAATATGATTTTTGAGCGCCGTGTCGAACTGTCAAAGTCACATCTACTAGAAATTCGTTGATTTTAACGTAACAATCGTCCAGCCTCCGATGCGATCTAAACGGCTGTGGTTGCTTTTGGAGTATCAATCTGTACACATAAATTCAAGTAGTAAACTTGTGATCAAAAGGCGTGCATACATAAAGTACGGAACCCCCGACCCCGGCGAATATTACAGAAGAGTAACCCTTCCCAGCGAGCGAGCGCCACTGGCACTAGCGCGAGCGACTAGCAGGAGGTGCGACGGGACACACGACGCGCACGCGCCACCGGCGGTAGCGCTAAAACCACTTTCTTTATAGTCGCTGTATGCGAATTTTATTATTTTTTATCTCATTTTTTTTGCGCCAGTACGAAACACTTGTTCTCTCGCTCTATCCATGCCGTAAAGTAATGTGGGTATATTAAGATAATGTAATAATATTTAGTAGATAAGTAAAACTTCTTTAGGCGCACCTTCACAGTGCACATTTTTTCTTAACCCTTTCAATACTGTAGGGACAAATTGTTCCAGAGAATTTCTAATAATTACGAAAATAATTTAAATGCTTACAAATGCATTGGGATCTGGGATTTTAGTACTGTACGGCTCGTAAACAAGTCCAAACCTGTTTGCTTTTACCTTTTCTTTAAAATGTTGTCAGTCTAGATGTTGCTAGCACGTGTCACTCTTATTACTAACCGTGTTAACGCTTATTACAAGTAAGCTATTTATCATTTTAGTTTACTTATTTAGTGTGCAGGAATAGTTTTGATGAGTTTTTTATTTCCACAAATAAAAATAGGAAAAATATGTCCCAATAGTGTTAATTATTGGCATATTATGTCTCATCAGTATTGAATGATCTACATATTCAAAATATGCTCCACTATTTTACTATCATAAAATACTGTTGGGACAATATGTCCCAATTATTATTTTGCAATAAGCAATAAATATGAGCATTTAATTAAATATTTGTTTTTCCCGTCAAACTAAATTAGAAATAAATATTTTGTGCTACAAATATTACCTGAATTATTAAAATAAAAAAAACGTATTGAAAGGGTTAAGTAGTGCGGGGGATGTAATCTAATGCGACACAATTTCTTAGAGGAGTTTTCTGTTTTTATATATATAACTATATGTATACATTTATTGATGAAAAAAATAAAAATAATGGAAATGTAAAAGTCAAATAACTTTACAACTCAATTATATAATTATATAAATAATACGCACACAAATCATGTGCTTTAATTTTACACTTTTACATATCCATTATTTTTATTTTCTTCAACTTCATACATAAGTCACTCATAAAATCATCTCATTTCACCTTCATCCTTAATGGTAATCACATATCCATTATTTTTATATTTTTTGTTAAAATATCATCCTTTCCTTATTTCATCTAATTAGATGGTTACATAATATTTGACAATATTTTACACTAAAGAGGACAGGTGAGAGTTAAAAATGCATTTTTATAAAACTCAGCGCTGGGTTTAAACCGACATCCTGCGCTCTCAAGTACAGGACCTCATTAGAACCTTTATTAATATTATGCTATCCAGCACTTTTCAATATTGTCAAAGATTGTGTCATTTATCTTTCCAGGCGATTTGCCGCTATTAAAAAACAATCATCAAATAACTTTACAACTCAATTATAAAATTATATATATATATTTACACTGTGGTCCAAGACCATTCCCAATAAAAAATCAGGTTTTTGGCGTATAAATGTTTACACATCAACAACCATTATTGTAATGAGTGTTTGTTTATGTTAGGAATGAAATATATATATTTTTTTTTTACTCTCACAGTTACTATAAGCCTCGTGGGGCGTGTCAAAGCGGGCTCCGCCCCCTGCGCCATCCCCTCCCCGGCGCGCGTGCCACGGCGGCGCAGAGCTCGCCACTTCCGTGCGCCCGACGGACGTCACGCTCGCGTCGCGCGCCCGTCACGCGCCGCCACTGCAGCCGGAACGCTCCGCTGCGAGCGTAACGTTTAAATAGCGGCGTTCGCGTTCTACATAGGTGTTAACTAACTAACTAACAAAGCGAAAACTAACTATATATGTGTTAAAAGCAGTTTTTGTGGTGTTTTTTGGTGCGTTCGTTCGAAACGGTAAGCGGTTTACCTTTTTTTTTATTAAACATTGTATCTACATAAACTTACCTATACAACACATATATACAATACATATATCTTACTCAACACATCCTCTGCATACAAATCTCATACCTACGTGTGAATTTAAATATTTTTTTTAGTTTGAAAATATACCTACTATTTAATCATGTTTCTACAATCGCTTGTGTTTGTTATCTGAATAATTATTATTTTTTTTAATAAAATAATCATTTATAACATTGATTAATAAAGCATACTCATATATATTGTCTTATTATATATTTCAAATAGGTAATACCTAGACACAGACATTTGCCTAGTGAGGTTATGTATATAATTGTATAATTTGAGTTTTAAAGTTATATATATATATATATATAACGTGTGTGTGTGTGTGTGTGTGTGTTTGTGTATATATTACATATGTAAAAAAATAAACATATGTCAGATCTCTATAATAAAGATCTTATTATATATTTCAAATAGGTAACTCCTCGACACAGACATCTGCCTAGTAAGTTGTTACTAATCCTCACAATCTGTACTTTCTTCTCTAGAAAAATCAATAAAATGCTACAAAGTTAATATCTGTAATAATATTAAGTGTATATTGGATATTTTAATAAATAAATACAAAAGGTACTTTACAATTAGCCGTAGGTGCCGATCTAAGTTACCGCCAGTCGTAGTTTAACTGTCAGTCACGCGAGCTCCAGCATAAAGGCGTGCTACTCCACGAGACTGGCACTCGTGACAAGCATGTGCGAATGAGACAAATATTGTAGGCGCGAATTCAAGGGGCTCGCCCCGCAAAACTTCGGGTTTTTTATTGATGAAATAACTGTAAACTGTTCAAACATTTTACCGATAAGAGTGCAAACAAACGCTGGTTTTTTAAACGTCAAATAATTTCGAAAGAGGACATATTATACCCCAAAATATAGCCAATTTGAAATTTAATGCGAAAAAACCGCTTCTATTGACCGAGCTCTGGTAGACAAATATTTTAGGTTAAGTAAATTACAAATTAAGTATTATTGATTTTAATTAATATTTTATTTATTTCATTAGGTACTGTACTTCTATATTACTTACCTTTTAATGATTTATTGATAAGTATCTTACGCAGCAACTATTCCTAACCTAACAACAAATGTCAACACTTCACATTAACTTCACACAATTTAAAATGTATTTTTAACTGTTATTTAATATAAAGCTTAGTATGATTGATACAAATATAATGCAGGTGTGTAGATAAATGGGTTAATATTGGTGTTAATGGGTACATAGATCCTAATATTTTAATATCGGTGTTTTTAATTTCAAGTTCCAATTTATAGATTTGATAATATATGTTTATATAAAATATACATAAAATATTATTCTCTATTTGCAATAGGTATGTACTCACAAAATTTGCCTAATAATTTTAATTATTTCTATATTTTTTTTAAAAAGTGGCTATATTAACGCTATTAAATCATTAAGGAAACTGCATACGTGAACTAAGCCACCATTCGAGCGATTCTGACCTACGAATGAAAAGAAAGGTCTAAACTCTACGACGGGCATAACGGCGCTTATAACACAAATCGCGCCCTACCATTTTGTATGAAATATTGATAGCATTTAGCATGTTTAATAAAAACACAAGAACATATATTTTCTGAAAATTTAAAAACTTTTATAAAAAATTGTCATTTTAATAATTAAAAACTAAAACAAAAATCCTCGATTTTAGGTAAATTATGTTATTTTTATTTCTAAGTTGTTATAACATACCTCAAATCGCTTAGGTAAATCCCTTCCACCTTATTATACTCTCATCATATAACTGTATTTATTTTATGTGGGATGTTTCTGATCTCAAAAACAGGGTTGTTTTGTTAAACATAAAATAACAAGAGTTAGTAATCTATTTTTATCTTTTTTTAGGTTGGTAGGTATTAGTACCTACGATCTCTAATCCAAAGAACTTGATCAACATTCAAATTAAATCCAGCTGTCACGCAAACTTAATACAAACGCCCGATTCATGTGTTCCCTAATAACATACGCACGATTCAAAAACATATAATTTTCCGTATAATTTCCATTTGCTTAATAATTAACTTGGTAATATTACTGGTCGCATTTTTCATGGATTCGTTACAGTTAATCGCCCTACATATTGGCAAGTCAACAAATAGTTGCACAGTGGCGGGCGCACCGAAATTATTATAGATTTCCATACTGTGAACGTATATCTCAGAAGTTATTTGTTCCACAGATTATCTACTAAACTATAACTAGGTATTAAAGCTAGGTAGTCGGTAAGGTGAAACCTATGCTAGCAGCATATTGGAGTGGAGAAATGCAAACTTTAAATAAGTAATTCTTTTATATAGCGTGTGAAAAAAAAAATAACATGGATTTCCCGTAGATAAAATATTTTTACACATAACTTTTTATTATTTCGAACTTTAAAATTCCAGCTCCGTTAACACCTAGTATTTTTTGTGTAGATTTATTTAAAACTTTAAAATTCTTGAATCGGCGGTGAAATCATTGTGATCTGACATCACGAACATTTCGCTTCGGTCTGAAAGATTTAAGATTTGAATCTCGTTCATATAATTTTTTTGTTCATCAGAGTAGATCATATATTGATTTTAGGATCCACCCAACAAAGCTAAAAGTGCTTGTATCAGGGTAGGTGGTGGTAATAACGCGTTAAAAATGATTTGACCGAGTGCGGATTCGAATTCGCGATCACTGGGTTTAACCCCTAACATCTTGACTACCACGATCTCACGGAAAACGTGATTACAATAAGATATATATTTTTTCAAAAGTAAGCAGCATGAAACGAGCATGGCTATGATCGATAAAATAAGAAAAATGTGCCCCAATTTAATAAAGTAATTTTTATGTTTCCTAAATTAAAATGTGTAAGTATTTTTATAATGCGTTATTTGAAATGTCTACATATATTCGAGTAGATTTACAGACTCAATCAAGCTATTATATGTGTTTTTAATTCAATAAATACTTATCGTTAAATAGTTACTTGAGAAAAATCGAAAATAGCAGGGAAATATCGAAAAAGGTATATGTTTTATAAAATTTTACGATACCACGATAGTGATTTAACCTGTTACAATTTTCAAAAATTTTAATTATGAGTACCCAGGTTATTTTGGAACGTTCTTCTTTTGAACGTAAACATTTCAAAAAGGATGTTTATTAATAGTCTAACGATTTTAATAGTCTAAATTGATATGATTTATCAATAATATAATGTTTAAGTCGTCTTGATATTTTCTTAGGATTTTTTTTTGTCACTTTAGAGATATAGTTAGAGCGCAGAATATGAAATGACTTTAAGTGTAAAGTTTGACATACCCATTGCGAAGTATTGAAAAGTACGTGTTATGAAATTACTAAAATTATTTTCAACCGAGCCTCAATAGCCTTTGAATTACCATAATCAACGTAATGTCCGATATTGTTTCAGAAAATGATATTGGTAATAGGTCAACTGAAAAAATGTCAAATTCTAAATCGGATTTCGTGCGTCTATCGCGGACAATGCACGATACGCTAGTTGTAATATTCTGCGAAGAAAGCATATTTAAATTATTACCTAACATTACAAAGTGGTAGTGCTCTCGTGCGCCGCTGGATGGCAGCACTTCTTCTGTTTATAAGTTTATTTAGAAACGTAAGAATTTAAAAATACTTAGTTATATAGAAAATCTATAACGCGAGACTTGTTTAATACGTGCGAAGGCTAATACACAATATGGTTTATATACACTTTTATTTAACCTGATGTATTTAGCATTTATTTTTAATTGTATGTCCTTTGTCTATCATAATAAATTAGATATTGTGTAGCAACAAGTCCATTTTTCGTTGCTTCACGTGCTTCAGAACTATGTGTCTAAAAGTCACATTAATTTTTGTGACTCATATTTTGTATATAGTTATATTTTTAAATATTTATAATTTAACTGCATTGCATGATATTTAGGTATAGGAAACAACTCGAATACTAAAACTATTTTACGAGGACGCCACTGGAAAAATAAAATACAACTGAAAACACACCCCTCCGCGAATAATGGCTTTCCCAATAGAAACGTAGCATTTCAGATGTAAATTTTTCAGCGAGGTCCGCGCTGTAATTACACCGCTCGACCGCGGCGCTGGACTTTCCAGTGGTACGCAATGAAAATTTTCCTGAAAACATTCGGTTTTGATCGAATCATGCAACTTCTTCAACCCCCACCGAAAAGTTCAGTAAAATCATAATTTGTTGCGGCTAAGGAATTTTAGTAATATAATCTGTTGGATAGACTGTAGAAACCAATTCCTGTAGATTGACAAATCGTTCACTTAACAAAACTGTCTTGTAACTTGTACCAAACAATCTCTGTAGATGCAGCATTTAAATGAAAAGTTGTGAACGCCTTACAAGCCTGTTTTGTTACATCAACTAAATAATCAGTGGTAGACCAAATAGGCTATTAAGGTTACAAGACTCGTTCCTTTGTGAGTACAGCACTGTAAGCACAACAAAACGTTTAGCTGTCAATGTTTCTATAGGTTTTTTTTTTCTCAGTGCTGCTAGGAAGATTTTTTGGTCAATTTATTTTATTGTGATTACAATAAAACAAAGAGCTATTTAAAATTACGTTGAAAAGCTTCTGGTAATTCTAGATGAAAGTGACTATTTTCAATTCCCTTGGGTACCGTAGGTGCTAGTTCACTTTGGGCGCCGAAGGACCGTTAGGAAAAACCCCGTAGAGCCCGCAGACGAGTCGCGCATCCGAGTGACGCAGAATGAGTCGCCACTTTAGAAATACGTATTTATTTATTTATTTATTTATCTTTATTGGAGAAACCAACAATTTTACACAGTACATATAAAATAAAAAAATACATATGATGGAACGATAAAAAACTATGTAAAACTAAAAATAGGATTCTACTAATAAAAAGTATTAAAGTTAATAACAAAAATAACAAAACCATTTTATATCAATATATATACATATCTACTACACGAATTTAGAACAGTTAATTTTTACACAAAAGATCGTTGCTGAACACTTTAAATTGCGATTTATTCAGAGTCAATTTATCGAAGCAGTTAACAGTTTCATTAAAATAACTTTGCATCCGTGGTATCGGCGAATGCAGAGCGTTATTTGAGGAGCATGAGGGTACTTTAAAGACATTGTAATGACGGGTGCGATGTGACGACGGTACATTAATCGAAAAGGATTTCAAAAGATCGGGGCAATTAATAGTGTCGTTGAAAACGGCGTTTATGAAGCGCAGATCGAGCAACGCGCGTCTGTCGTACAGGGAGGTACATTCGTAGAACTTTATCGCGGTAGGGATGTATGTTGGTGTATACAATTTTATCGCTCAGTTTGAAGAGACATCAACGGGAGGATATTCTGTGCGATGACGTCATAAAAGTCACCATCGAGAATTGCAACCAATTTATCCCAGGTTTGAAATAGTGTGAGTGTGTCTGTATATAGTATACCTACCCGCTTTTATATTACGGACCCTTTAACAGTTGAATAAACTAATACGATTCTAAGAAACCCGGGTTTTAACTAATTATTAATTAAAACAAAACTACGTTACTAATTTACCAAGTTAAAAAAATAATGTAAATTTATTGAATACATAAATAAATAAATAATACAGTACAAAGTATAAATGTATTAGCTATGGTTGAAGCGTAAGAAGGAGGAAACTTCGAGCCGGGTTAATTGAGCAGCGGAACTGAAACATAATGTACTAATACGAGCGATTTCTTTTGTTTTCAGTTTATTGTATCAGTAAAATAAATAGAAAATCTGCACTTTCCGAACCTATCTAATAGATAATATGTTTTATTATACAGAATGTCTTTAAAATCACTACTGTCTTTTCAGGTGGTTGATTTGTTTCAGCAGTCAAACATAAATCAGAAAAAAAATTACGAGAAAAATGAGTTCGAAATTAAAAAGAATTCTTTTTGATGTTTGAGAACGCGGTCGAACGCATGGCGCGAGGTAGGTCAGGCCAACCCAACTGCGCGGCTAGCGAAGTAATAATATAATTATTTTAATTGGTTTTTTTTTCGTGGTTACTTGTCGATAAGTGTAAATCAACCTCCCAAAAGGACAGCAGTGTTTTTAGATACATCCTGTATAAATCGACTGCTTTGCTAATATTTGTCGTTACTCAATTAAAAATCTCTGAAATTTAAAAAGTTGAAAAATCAAACACGCTTATTTATGTATTTTTCAATCCACGTTTATTAAAATTTTATAGATGTAAATATCTTATTGACTGAATCAAGAAACGAGAAAATACGCACATAGTTAATAAGGTCAAGTATATCGATTTTTATAAACCGTTAGATAAAATACGGCGATTTAAGATCACGCCCAAGACAGGGAAATTTGGTGTTCGGAATTGATTGACCTCGTGTCAGGGCGCGGCGACGCGATTCGGAATCGATTCGCGAGCGGTGATTATGCACCCGACCGTGCCGGTTCGCTTGGCGTGTCGTTGCCGGCCGAAAAATGCAAATTGCGGGTAGCGTGACATTGGCCGAGAGCCGCGCGAAGATCGACCTGCGCGCGAGTGATTTACGGGCCGCCTAATCGCACTGGGCTCGAGGACTCAGAGCGACGGATCTCGGCGACAAAATAATAGCACCAACACGCGCGCCCTGTGCGACTCCTTTTCGCCACTTGATTCATTATCATCGCGTTTTAGAGATCAGTGATTCCCAAAGTGGTCTATATCGACCCCCAGGTGTGGACGACAACCTGCAAGGGGTCTACGACAGCGAAAAAAAATTTGGGGGTCCACGATAGTGGATCTCAACATACACTGATAGTACCTATTTACTTACATTATACTATCTTATAATATAAAGATGTGTAAGTTGTTAGATGTAGGCATTCGCTTTGTGGTCGCAATACATTTTGAACTTGTAAAAACCTGCACATAATGATATACCAGTATCATCTTGTTACAAGCATACGCGCACTCTCAGAGCTTCGCGAAATTGCACTGACTTGTTCAATTTGTCACTCTATAAATACGAATGTGAGACAAATACGCTACACTACAGTTTGAAATTTACAAAATATCAATATCTGAAGATTGGTAAGTATCTACCCAAAACCGAAAAACATGGCAAGGGGTCTACGACACAAAAAAGTTTCGGAACCTCTGTTATAGATACACACTGCACTGAGATTTTTCTCCTGTAGATAAAGTGACAATTAAACGTTTTGTTGGGCCTACAGTTCGGTCCTGGTTAAAGTTATTTGTACGCTCAAACGAACGAGTGTTGTAACCTTAACAGATTATTTGGTTACCGTTACTAAAAAACGTTTGGTACGCCTGACTGAAACATAAAGGAACTGATTTGTAAACGCTACCAAACTTTTCGGTAGAGAAATAAAATGGCGGAATAGACTATAAAAGCTCGAGGCCTGTTTGCGAGTCTATTACTGAATGGTTGACATAACAAAATAGGAATGTTATGTGTACACAACTTTTCGTTGGAATTCTGCATCTACGCGGATTGTTTGGTACAGGTTACAGGAAAGTTTTGTACGCTGAACGATTTATCAGTCCACAGGAATTGGTTTGTAGAGTCCATGAAACAGATACACTTCGGTTGGGCTTACTGAAATTCAGTAGCCAGAACAAATTATGATTCTCAACTTTTCGGTTAAATCAGAGCTCGATATATTTTTTAGTGTGAATAAATAATGAATCTGACTTGCTCCTTAGATAGTTACCCAATATTAACAAAATATTTTGATAGTGTCATAACATTCGTGCGTAAAAAATGACCTCACCTCAAGTAAAACTTCTGTATGAAATTTGATTAAATTCGTTATCAACTGCATAATAATGCATTAATCTATATTTCAAAATGATCACTCCGTACTACTGACATCTGCATTAAATAATGGTTCTGCACGTCTATTTATAAAAGAAGAAAATCAACGTGACTTCAGCCGAATAGGTACATCACCTCCGAGCGTCCTACCGAATTTAGCCTATTATATTGGCGATTTACTGAAGAAACTACTTAATTTATTTAACTCTTAGAAATACTTACAGGCATACATAAAAATGCATTAATCAACATTTAAACCATTAATTAACAGGTATTTCCAATTTAACACATATGTTAAACAGAAGAACATATATATTTATATATGTGATAAAAGTTAGAGTGTTGTAATTTGTGAGTGTGGAATGTGTGGAATGTTCATTAGTCAATTGCTCATCGTCAGATTTAATATTTGTTTATAAAATAATTATTTATAAAGTTGTCTAGAAAAAATATCATATAATCCGAAACGGCAAAAATATAGAAGTACATATATTATATTTTCATATACATATACAATATACAGGGTATTTTAAAATTTAGGGCACTCCTTTTAGGAGGTTGATCTATATCGATAACTAAACCGGTCTCATGAAAAAAAAATATATAATTTCACACTAAAATAATTATATATTAAAATACTATGTTTTCTTCGAAGTGCTTCGCGAGCCGCGCGTTCAGGGGTCAATGATCGGATTCGCGCGATTCGTACAACCGCGCTCTCAAACATTAAACGATATCTATTAATTTAGAATTCGTTTTTCTCGCATTTGAGAAAAAAAATCGATAATTTTTGCTTATTAATGTTTGATTGGTTGCATATTTTGTATATTTATATGATATATAAGTATCTATATTTATTGGAATATATAATATATAATTTATGTATTTCTATTATAATCTGTGTTTTATTTTGTATATGCATGTGGCGTTCTCTTTTATTTAATAAATAAGAATAATTGTTGACATGTTATGAATCTCAATATTTTTTAGAGTACCATTTAAAAATAAATAACATTTTTTTCAGTGGCTATTTTTAGAATTACTTTTACAAGGAAGGCATTACAATTTAACGGCAAAGTTTGAAGGGCGCTGGCTTTAATTGTGTCGGGATAGCGTGCGGATTTCTGGTGGTCCATCTTAATTACCCGACGCCGGGATGCTGCGCAGATCGGCCCGCAGATACTTCTAAAAAGTCGACGCGTGAGGAGCGGACCACATACGATCAGGTAGTGGTCAACGCGCCCAACTCGCCAACCGCCCAACCGCCCACGCGATGGCTTCTGTGAATTTGTCGACTTTGCCATACAAACTTCTCTTATTTGCATACATTTTCAAAAACAAGCTTTTATTTGAGTGCGTGTATGTGCTGCTGAGCGTCGAGGAGTTCCTTTGTCTGGAGCCATTCCTGGGTATAGAAACTGGGCAGTTCTTCGAACAATTCTAAAGAAGCCCTTTAGCTCTCCTTCTGAAGATTTTTATACGGATTTAAAGGTTCATCCAAAACAAATCCCTAGAAACTTAATCCTATATACACACAAAAATCTTAAACTACATCGGGAAGTAGTGCATATATCAAAAACACGGTCTATAACCAATAAAGTTTTTTTCATTCCCAGATGGAAAACTGGCTTTGGTCAGTGAAGTCACCATATTTAGGGCCTAAAGCATATCGGATAAGTAAAAATACTAGGAAAATTGCTAAACGTTTGTTGGAGAAAGGACAAAATTTTGCATCCAATTTACTAAATATTAATGTATATAAAATATTTTACTTAATATATATTCCGTATAAAAATATATATGTAGTTATTATCAGATTAATCCTCTAATATATGCTACTATATTATACACTGTAGCAACTACAACTTTACAACAGTCAACACAACAGTTAAAACACAACATTACACCTTTTGAATTTATTATTATAAAATATCTTGAAGTTCATATTTTTTTATAGATGAAGCGGCGTCTATTGTTGGTTGGCAACTAATCAAAAAATAAGAACAAATTGAATTTCTTTAGGACAGACATTAAACCTAGTTAAGAACAGAGGTTACAATAATAACTAACTATCACTAATATAATACTATTCTTCACATATACACACGAATCTGTTGTAACCTTATAAAAGTGTAATGTAGTTGTTGTCAAATAAATAAATAAAAATGCATTGTCCTCGAAACTAAACCATCATGTCCAGTTTCAACTCCGGATAAGAGAAAGTGGTTCTAATTCGGCTTGCAAGATTTGACCTATTATAAACCGACACACAAACATTGCTAGCTAAATAAAAGCTTGTAAAAAATATATTGTATATCGTTTTATCTTATAAATATCTAGGCATATAGAATTAACATGTTAAAGTTCTAAAATGTAAGAGTTTAGAAAAGTCTATATTTAACAACTATGTTTATCGTAACTTTAGACATAAATATCTCAATGACTGAAAACAAAAATGGGGAAAATAATGTTTTTATTTAAATACATTGATTTTATTTTTCACGATTATTGTAGACGGTGCAAGTGTTTCTCTTTTTACAAGCCGTTAGATGAGATAGAATGATCTTTGTTATGTATGTAAGCGGATATGGGGTTTATTTACCCCCCTTTGTAGAAATCCACATATAGTTCGCCCTCTAGTCCCGTACTGTAGATAAAGTTGAGTATCTTTTTGGGTGTGATGGTTCTAATCTCTTCTGGCTTGAGAAGATGGGTGCCTAAAAGCTGGTATCTTCCACCCACATTCACCCAGTGGGTGTAAAGGGGTTTCGGGGCTCTCTTGGCAGAATCTGCACCTGTCCTTGACATGTGTTTGTTCAGGATCCTTAGTTGGTTCCGGCTTAACTTCAATAGCTAAGAGAGTCTTTTTTGCGAGACTCTACTATGGCTTTGTTTCCAAGCCCAGATTTTTAGCAGTCTGCTGGTGGTGCTTTTAGCTATGCCGCAGGCTGGTTCCGGGCCTATCATAGGCATGCTAGCACCTTTCTTGGCCAGCTCATCTGCTTTTTCGTTGAATGATCTAAGACCACGCCCAAGACGGAGAAGAATAACCTTTTTCAAGTGAAATTTCTTCGGCTACTTCATGGATTCAACTCCTCGCGCCGTCGAGCTAGAGTGGGGCAATGGATCGCGTATGAATCGATACGTATAAGTACCGTGCAAAAGAAATTCGCTGCGCTTATCGTTACACATCTAAGCGGCGATTCGTTGTAACGTTCTATTATTAATTCGTGCGTCCTGCGATTGCGAGAAGTATTTGTAAAGGCGATATATCAAAATTAAACGAGGAAAAATATTGTAAACTTTACGTTATATATTAAACGGTTCTCGTAATAGGCACCACAGCTAATCGACGTATCATAAACGGCTTTGTCTGGTCGCAAAATTGAACGCATTGTATGCAAAAGTCAAGATAGGTAATTTAATAGGTAATCTAATAAATTTGATGATGAGTTACTATCACATTTTTTTTTATATATATTCTTACTCATAATAGGGAACATAAACACCACATTTAAGTATTCCAGAATGATTTTAGGACATCCTATACGTCTATACGTTTATATTTCATTCGCATTCATCATCTATTATAGAGTAATAGCACCAAAGGGAAACTTCTGAGCAGTATAACTTTTGAGTCTTAAAGTTACTAGGTCGCCGCAGTCGCTCGCATTTTGCTTCGCTGCAGCACATATTAGAGCGAAGCGATTTACTAAAATTTTCTAAATAAAATTTAGTCTGTGACAATAACTTTTTAACGACGGGATAGATTTTGATAATTTTCTATAATGAGGTATTTGAAATCTCTTTGATACAAATGCACAAAAAAAATTCATCCGGAAATCAACAGCATAACTTTTTAACGACGGGATAGATTTTGATAATTTTCTAAAATGAGGTACTTAAAATATCTTCAATACTAATGTACAAGAGAATTTCATCGGGAAATTGAAAACATAACTTTTCAACGAATGGATAATTTTCTAAAATGAGGTTCTTGAAATCTTTTATATACAAAAAGAGAAATTCATTTTTGTATATAAAATTCAGGAACACAATTTTCATTCAATGAATCTTGTTCAAGTTCATCAGTCATTATTTCTCCTTCACTGACATATCGTAATTGTCAGTGAATTGTCGTACAATTTAAAATAAAATTCGATTAATTATTTTCGAATAAAAAATTTTCAAAAAAGCGCGTGACTTTTTTATAATGGATATTCCCATAGACAATTTTCTTTTGACCCCAAAAATTTTATTTTTGACAATATTTAAAATCAAGCTCCGTCACGACCTTCACTTTTTCATGTAGATTCTCTCAAAATCAAAAATTTTTCAAATCGGTCAAGGAATGACCAAGTTAGCCCGTGACAAAGTTCTAATTGGAGTCGTCTTATGAGAGCTTCGCTCTAACTAGGTCGCCGCAGTCGCTCGCATTTTGCTTCGCTGCAGCACATATTAGAGCGAAGCGATTTACTAAAATTTTCTAAATAAAATTTAGTCTGTGACAATAACTTTTTAACGACGGGATAGATTTTGATAATTTTCTAAAATGAGGTACTTCAATACTAATGTACAAGAGAATTTCATCGGGAAATTGAAAACATAACTTTTCAACGAATGGATAATTTTCTAAAATGAGGTTCTTGAAATCTTTTATATACAAAAAGAGAAATTCATTTTTGTATATAAAATTCAGGAACACAATTTTCATTCAATGAATCTTGTTCAAGTTCATCAGTCATTATTTCTCCTTCACTGACATATCGTAATTGTCAGTGAATTGTCGTACAATTTAAAATAAAATTCGATTAATTATTTTCGAATAAAAAGTTTTCAAAAAAGCGCGTGACTTTTTTATAATGGATATTCCCATAGACAATTTTCTTTTGACCCCAAAAATTTTATTTTTGACAATATTTAAAATCAAGCTCCGTCACGACCTTCACTTTTTCATGTAGATTCTCTCAAAATCAAAAATTTTTCAAATCGGTCAAGGAATGACCAAGTTAGCCCGTGACAAAGTTCTAATTGGAGTCGTCTTATGAGAGCTTCGCTCTAATAATATATATTCAAATAAAACATATATTTTTATTTATATAAATATAGAATCGTATGCGATTAGAAAGACCGACCCGCCAGCAATAAAGTGATAGCAATGAAATCTATATGAGCCAGTAAAGCCTCATCGTGAACGTAAGCAAGACGCTGTTCATCTGCCTTCATCCTATATTGTTTATTTCCAACCTCCCGTCCTTCTCGACGCCGATGACAATGAAACGATCTCTTGGCAAGAAATGTAGACGTGTCCACGCTATCTGTCCGTTTTTTTTAAACAGAAAGATGGACAGATTGTAAGCAAAGCAAGAAACTTCAAACCTCTTCCATCGTCAAAATCTACATTACGGAAGTTACAGTCAAGTGCAAATGAGTCACTCGCCCCGAAAGTGACTTGAAGTTCGGTACTTTTATAGGGCGTAACGTTTTACTCTCTGCGCGGTCAGTAAGAAATTATTGGTTTTTATTTAATTACAGTTTCATAATAAAGAAATTAAAAAAAACAAATATTTCTATGTTTTAGAACCTTCATTTGCCTTTCAATTACTATTTTTTTTAAGGCTCTAATGTCGTTTATAAGATTTATTTATTTGTTTATTTAATAAATTTACATTTTTTTATTTTATGTACCAGCCGAGCCCATGTTTAAAATATGTTCACATTATTTTGTTCTGTATTTTACACGGCTTTTACAAAATACATATACACATATATTGATATGCATTTTTATAGCTTAGAAGTAAATTACAAACAAAAAATATGTATAATTATAATAACATTTTAAAATAATAATTTACACGCTAAGTCAATTTACTACAAACAATTAAAGAGAGAGTTTTTCGGAGATTTCATAGCAAATATTCCTAACTTCATATATATTTTTTTTAGATTTAATATTACTTTTCAGTAAAGTTCTTTGCAATTCATTAAAAAAGAATGATATAATGAATTGCAACGCTCGTTTGCCGTAAATATTTTTAAATGAAGGTATAAAAAACGTTTAATTTTGTATTTGCCGTATACTATATGTATGTTTAACGAGTGTTTTGAACTTGTTAGAGACGAAAAATGGACCATCCTATATATGAGTATATAGAGCAATTCAACCAAAAAGAACTATTAGCAGTTTATAATTTAATAAATTTCTCAGAAATAGAATTTAGTTTTAAAAATCTGTGTTAAATATGTTAATGACAAGGTATCTAAATATATTTAAGATATCTAAATATATTTTTTTTATGATTAAATATCTAATGGTTACCAAAAGGGTCTAAATGAATAGAAATTAATAAATGAATTTGGCTTCGCCCTAAAAAATAGGTAATTAACGTTTTCGTGTTTCAATTGAGATAGAGATAGTTCCGTGGCCATTTCGCCTGTATCGGAAATCTGAGCCGGGAAGCGAAAGCCTAATCGGCATTTTTCGTGCGAGCCGTGATGGATTGCTTTCGGGCGATAAGCCCGCCGGCGATCTCGATCCGAATGAAAAATTCACCCGAAAATGCGGGAAAAACTCCGCGGTTCGCCTTAATTATTAAATGTGATATTTTTATTAAGGCGTAGTTTGTGCTGACGAAGTGGTGCTTGTGTAGTGTGCCTCATTCCGGCAGCCGTGTGGTTCCATTCATCTGCTGGCATACAGCACGCACCTATTTATTTTGTTTGAAATAAAATATAAAATAAAGAGTGAATACTTATCACTTAGAAGTAAAAAATAATTTTAAAAAAATGTAACAAAAAATAGGGATTAAATTCAAATCTAAAAGCACTACCCAAAATTGTAACTATTTACTTATAAACAAAATATCTTATTCAAGCCATAAATAAAAAAAATCCTTTCGGCAAAACGGAACGCGGAGGTAAATTTCAGCGGTTCAGAGTGGTGAAACATTTTGGTCATCCCTAACTGTAAGGGATGAATCAATAATTCAATAATTGTTTTAAACAAAAAATAAAGGGAAATTATAGGGCTACACTTAACATTTTGAACTGATTTAATCCTGTGTACCTCCCTATTAAGGGAGGTATGTTTTTTTTTAATTTTGAAGAATTATTTTTTCCCAACCCTAGGACAAATGGTTGGAGCTATCAAAAAAGTTTACTTAGATAAGTCATAGGCCCTTATCTTAGGAATAATATAAAATTTAAATGAATTCAATATCTTATACGCTAAGAAAGTTATAGCAAATTGTTTTTCGAACCCATCCTCCATTTCTTTAAATTTTGTGCCTCTAAATTATATGTATCAATTTAAAAGTGATGGGGGTAAAATTACGGTAGTTATCGTGTCCACAAGAAAGTGATATAAATATATAAATATTTAAACTGAGGGTGGTTTTGGGTTCTAGGGTATTTGAAACGTGAAAATATGTCGACATTTTTCGGAAGTCATGGTATGGTACCCATTACAATACCAACAGTATTTATTAACATTTTGAATATTGAGAAATATATTTATAAATATTGTAGTTTTGTTTTAAATATACAATCGTGACAAATGCTTGTTTCGTTATGGTCATTCGTGTCACAAATTCATATCGTGTCCAGCCAACTATCTACCCCCATATTGCCGGAGGGTTTATATAGTTGTGTTCTGAGTGGAATATTTGCGTGGGTAGGCTTTGTGATAATCTTTCATAATATTTTCGATACGGTCGCGGGGCTGTATAATTATTCGGTAGTTAGGTTCAGGGACGGACTCGGTTCCGGAGTCGTACATTTTTTTTACGTGATTACATCTATTTGCTCTTGATGATAACTGAAACATTCTTATTGCGGTTCAAAAACAATTGTTTGCTTTTATCAAAAATTAAAATATGCTTCGTGTTAGCCAAAATATTTGATTTTTTTCCGCCCCATTCGAAAACTTCTGCGCAGTACCTACAGTACAGTATAATTTACTACTTTAAATTTCATATAACGTTACAGAGTAAAAATTGAAATGCAAATAGAAATTAATAAATGGCCGGTAATAGCTTCGCTCGATACAAAGTAAAGACTTGTATGTTAGTTTGACTACCTAGGGAGGTGTCTAGTCCGGGAGCGCGGTGGGTAAAGACTAAGGATTGAAAGTTCCGTCATTGATTATGAAAACTAGACCGCGAGAAATTAAAAAATATAACCCGTCTCAGGACGGTCTGATTTGATGTCACGACGTGTGAAATGCAACTTAGCATTTTTCGAACGAATCAAATGCTTGTGACTTTCAAGAAGGAATTTGCAAACTAATTAAGTCTAGTTGCCTTTGATGTCAATAGAAAACTTCCAATTAAACTGGGTATGAGAACTGTATATCTGGCAATCTCGCAGGTGTGCAATATGCTTATGTTACCAACTCTTGGCGACGGCATATACTCATTCCAGCTAAGAAATATAATTATTTATTTCCACTTTAATACAGAATTATATATATTGTAATGCGTAGTAGATTTTATTACCAATAGAGAACTCAACCCGATCATTTCTCTATACAAACGCTGCAGTTTAGTGACCCTATTATTACTTTGTTTATCGATGAAGATATATTAATAGTAAAAATACATTTTTCAAAAAAAAACTTGAATGCGTATATGTGCTGTTGACCGTTGAGGAGTTCCTTCGTTTTGAGCCATTCCTGGGAGTAGAATCAGGTCATGCTTACCATAAAAATGGACTGTCATCGGAACTGAGCCAAAATGTCAAATTCCAAATCCGTAGGATAAGAGGAAATAGTTCTAATTCAGCTTGCAAGATTTGACCTAAAGCGACATACAAAAATTGCAAGCTTGTAAAAATACTGTATATCTAGGCTTATACAGAATTAAAAAAAATGATTTCTAGTTTGTCTAAAAGTCTTGAAAAATCTGTACTTTTAGAACTTTAGATATAAATATCTTATTACAGAAATACAGTTGATTTCATAGAGATGCGAATTTAGGTAAGTTGTTCAAAATACACTATTTCAGGTTTTCATTAATTAATTAATTAATTTAATTTTAAATGAAATCTACAGATTCAGATAATAGTTTACATACAAGAGAGAAAAAGTTATTACTAAATAAATCTAAGCACAGATTCTACTTTATGCTACTTAGATGATAATATAATTAATAACATCGTCTAAATAAAACATTTAAGAATGAAACTAAAATATATAGTATAATAATAATAATAATAATAATATTTATTTATACTTTTCTGAATACATGCCTTATAAATATGTTCATTTCATTATACCTATTAATCAGTTTAAATAGTTTGAAGTCTTGAAGTTTGAATCTACCTTCAATTATCGTAGGCACACTAAGTTTAACAGTACTAGGCGGACTTTTTATTCATAGCGTGCCAAATGTGTGTGTGTGTTAGCCCGCTAGTTGCTAGGCAGAGTACTGTGCTATTGCACTAGGAAAAGCTGTTCTGCAATAGCGACAGAAGCGCGTATACTATATTCTATTAATGTTGGCGCATTACCGATCAAGAAAACGTATTTTTAGAAAGTAATAGTACAAAATAAAGCTTTTTTTATTATTATTTAATGTCATTTAGTGAAAAATTAAGTAAAAAATAACATTGTATTAAACAAGTATTAAACCAAAACTTAAATATAGAGGGTTTCTGTTTTTACAAGTCATCAGATTAGATAAAGACCACGCGCAAGACAGCGTCGCGCCTGAATCCGGCCCTGTCCCCTCAACCCCGAATGCCCAGTTTGACATTTCTAGTATGGCGTGTCGGCCGACCGACTCGCTTATTATGCAAATGATATTCACCGAACCACTGAACGACTCAAGCGTAAAGTTCCCAGTTACGCTTAGTACAAATCTGGGACACTCCAGAAGCGCCCTTACGAGTATTTCATCCTGGTTTCCCGGTCAGCGATTCCGACAGCACTCATATGACTGCAGTCATTTTCTAAGTCATCTTTTAACTGACTTCACAACGAAAATGAAGGTTTTTAATTCATTCCGGTGTATTCTTGTTGTGTAAACATTTAAGCGTTTGCTATTAGGTGGTGTTGATAAAAACTTGGCGATCTTGGCTATCCAAAACGCACATCGAATGGGCTCAAGTGCCGCAGGCACAAATGAAGCAACCCATCAAAAGTTGGTACCACAGGCGCGAGTAGTCTTGCAGGGCCTAGCTGTAGGACGCCAGGTTCTGGTTAAATAATTTACTACTACTAAACAATGCAGAGAAGCAGTTGATACTATACGATAGCTAAAGGTGTTGTTTTTTTTATTGCAATGGACTTAGTTGCATACAAATTACATTTGGGAGGATTTAAGGCGAATCCAAAGGATAAATATTGATTTCGATTCATTTAGACCTTTTGGCTGGCATTTGGTAACCATTGGATATTTAATCTTAAAAAAAATATGTTTAGATACCTTAACCTTATATCTTCAACATAGTAAAGGCAGATTTTTAAAATTCAATTCTATTTCTGAGAAATTTAATAAATGATAAACTGCTAATAGTTCTTTTTTAGTAGAATTGCTCTCTTATCAAAGATATTAGAGCCTTAGGAAAAATAGTAATTGTAAGGCAAATTAAAGGTCTAAAACATAGTAAAGTCATTTTTTTTAATTTCAATATTATGAAGCTGTTATTAAATAAAAACCAACAATTGCTTACTGACCGCGCGGAGAGTAAAACCTGACGCCCTATAAAAATAACGCAACGAATTTTTCCCAGACTTCGTGGAACGATTCGCTAATTGGTGAAATAATTGCCGTCCACACGCGGACATGATTGAATTCGGCTGATTTTATTAGTAATATTAATTAAAAAATATTTCTACCATAATCCTAATAACGTGATTTTTTTTTTAATTGCAGGTGTCAACCTTGTCGCCGGACTGTTGGCGCCAACATGCCGCACACAGGTAAACCGCAAACATTCTAATTTCGAATGTTCACATTCGTGTCTATTATCTATGACAGTAATGGTGAACACTAAAAAAGGCTATATTAAGTAACTAATTTAATTTAAATCCAGCCCACCCCAAAGGGTTCCGATAATTATGGCAATTGTCTGTGGCCGTTTAATTTAAAATAAATTTAAGTTTATCGGCCTTCACTGGCAGGCGAGGCGCCGCCCGCAATCAACGCCTTCAAATAGACGCTCGTTAAAATTTCGAATGCGATTCAAAAGTAGAATTCGATTTCGAACGAATGACATTTAAATTCGTTTTGACGTCTAGTTAGTTTATGGTTTCCGTCGATGTATTTAATATTTTTGTGACTATTCTATCGATTGTCTATGACGCAAAACACACCATAGAGCTTAAATTGAAAGCGTTTCTTGATAAATAATTGAAAATTTTATTTATTTATTTATTGAAAACCCATACCCATTACCCATTTCATAAGGTTACAAATTCGTGTGCATATTAAAAATAGTTTTATATCAGTGAGCGTTTGGTACCACTGCAACCTGTGCTCGCTGCCTTCTTCACTGGAGTAACGGTCAGTTCTAAAGAAGGCAATTAAAATTGAAGATTAAATCTTATTGACAGCATCACGCGCCGAAACATCTGGCATTCATTCAGTAAGCTCTCTTATTTTTCTACCATCTGTATAACAGTTAAAAATGTATAAAATGAGAAAAATAATCAAGTGATTTCCAAAATATTCATTTATAAAAAGAATATGTATAAAATATAAATAATATATATATTTACATAAATAATAAAGAAACATTATTTTCATTGTTTTACAGTTATTATTTATAGGGTTTGGAGTTAAAACATTAGGATAAATCTATTTTTACATAACTAATAAACTGAACACTTTTACAATCTTTTATTCACTCGCTATGTATTATTTTGTTTGACGTATTAATTCTACATTTATTATTGTATTTATTTATTTATATATGTATAATTACGACAACAGCATGTTTTTATTTTTGTTCAAAAAATGTTTTTAGTAAAAAAACAATGTTCCCTGAAACTGATCTTATAGTATATTAAATGTTGTCTGTACGAAGGACGCGGTCTTCAAGTTTTAAAAAAGTTATCCGCCTTATATGATTTTTACCGGATGCGAAAGTCTAAAAAACGTTAATATAAATTAATGGACTTTTAAAAGTTGGATAGACACTTAAAAGTATTGTATTAGACATGTAATCTATATTGTTTCTCAAATAATGCTGTTAACTTTCTCTTATTCCTCGAAACTCCCTTTTGTTTAATGAATTTATTAATTGTAAGATTGTTTTGACGATGTAGCATAATGTAGGGATCTGTGTTAATATTTATGTAGAATTAACTTTTTCCTCTCTCTTCGTATGTTAATGTAAACTATTTTGTAAATCTGTAGATTTTTTTTAAAAATAAAAATCAATTGACGCATGTATGGGTACATCATCACTCGAGAATGGCTCAACCGATTTGGCTAATTTTTTTGTTGTTGTATTCGCAATTATCAGGACAGAAAATTTTGGGAAAATTAACCGGGAAAGTCGAAAAATTTAGAAAATAAAAAAGATGTTTTTTTATAGTATTTTTGTAAGCGATTTCGTATGTTTTCGTTTCCGGGTGGGTTTTCGAAGAGGTAAATGGGAAAATCGGAGTGGACATACATGGTATTAAATATTGTGTCATGGAAATTGATCGATTCGTGGGTAGCAACACCTTCCTTATTCCGGAGAAATTCACAGCTTGTGCGTAGATCCCATAAACCGTAGTATTATGCCAAGTGATTTAAATGTGATCTACAGAAGTCTACGATTGCTCGGATAGCTGTCTTTTGAAGCAGCTTCCCGCGAAGACTTCGTCTGCGTGGGAAGCTGTTCCCCATAGGAGCACTCCGTACCGAAGGTGACACTCCACCATACTCTGATAAAACCTGCGATCGATCCATCAGGTCTCTTGCCCTTGATAACGTTGAAATTCGTTGCTTTATTTTTATAGGTCGTCAGGTTTTACTCTCAGGGCGGTCAGTAAGCAATTGTTGGTTTTTATTTAATTACAGATTCGTAATATAGAAATTAAAAAAACAAACTTTTCTGTGTTCTAGACCAGAGGCGTCCAAACTTTTTGCTGCGAGGGCCAGTTTGGTATTTAAATTCATTAGCGGGGGCCAAGCATTGTAAATATGTGAATTAAAAAACCTTATTACAAGTAAAGCAACATTGAATTTTTTTATTGTTGCCACATATATATACTATAAAAAATTTTTTATAGTAAATTACAGATATAACAATACTAAACAAACATGTCTAAATTATATTATTATAAAATTATTTCATGCAATTTTTAATGGGAATGGTGGAACTGGGTTTTTTCCTGGAGAGTTTCTTCAAGTTGGGATTCAAATCGGAAACACCAATTATTAGCAATGATTGCAAATGATCATCCGATAAATTTGCCCTATATTTAGATTTCAGATACTTCATCATGGAAAAAGTTTGTTCGACAATATAGGTAGTGCCATACATAGAAATAAATTTACCAGCCAATTGCTTTAACGAAATTTTTCAAAATCCTTGGCGGGCCGGATAAAATCGCCTGCCGGGCCGGGTTTGGCCCGCGGGCCGTAGTTTGGACACCTTTGTTCTAGACCCTTCATTTGCCTTTCAATTGCTATTTTTCCTAAGGCTCATATATATTTTATAAGAGAGCAATTCTACTAAAAATAGAACTATTATCAGTTTATTATTTATTAAATTTCTCAGAAATAGAATTGAATTTTAAAAATCTGACTTTACTATATTGAAGATATAAGATCGAAGTATCTAAACATATTTTTTTTATGATTAAATATCTAATGTTTACCAAATGCCAGCGATAGACAAAATGATCTAAATGGATCGAGAATAATATTTATCTTTTGACTTCCCCTTAAGGTTGGGATTACAAGAAAACTTAAAATTACCGTTTTAGACATATTTAGAGATATTTTTCTATGCGCAGCTGCGTAGTATTGCGGTCGAGAACATAGCTGCAACTCACTTGCACACTTTAATAATGAATTGAGTAAGAGGGACGAACATATTTAATCTTAAGTAAGAAGACGCCGATGAATGAATTAACAAATGACCATCGCCATTGAAAATTTAAATAATGTAAAAATAAGTAACCACGGCGTGTTGAAAGTAAAATTTCCGTAAGGAAGTTGATTACATTTCTCATCAAGTGGATAATAGTGTATTAATCTATATTTCAAAATGATCACCCCGTACTAGCATTTACGTTCAACAATGTTTTCGCCCGCCTATTTATATAGCATGAAAATCAACGTGACATCTGGGCGCATCGACACACGAGATAAAACATTATTTTCATACCCAAAACCAATCAAACACTCAATCCATTCCCGTATTGGTCATAAACATACCTACATTAAACTTAATTAATTCGCCGACACACAATATATCTCTCTCTTATTCACACACGCACACAACACATCTGCTAAAATCTTATACCTACGTGTTTGGGAATAAATAATTTAATTTAGTTTGAAAACATCATATTTACTGTATGTAAATATGAAGGAAATCCACAATTGGTTTTGTTATCTAATAATTCTTAATTTCAATAATGTAATATTGATATGTGTGTTTTCCCATAAAAAAATAAATAAGTAAATCACATCCGAGCGTCCTCCCGAGTTTAACCGAATGAGCGTGTCGCATTAGATTCATTCAGGGTCTGGGAAAAATACGTTTGATAAAAACGCAGATATAAATCGCAAAAAAAAATGCGATAATGTCCCGCTAAAAACTGATCTTTACCTTTTTCTCACAGCACTAAATAATAAATTATGTAATTAAATTTATATTCCCACTGATATAATGCGATACTTGTGACCAATTAAAATTGTGTACATAAAATTAAATTAGGTGTGAAACGAAATTACATCTTAGTAATAATAATAATTATTAACATCTTAATTGAGTCATTTCGTGTTTCTCGCACACGACGAGGATTCATAATTTATTTTTGAAATGCCGTTATTTTTTTTTTATTGGGTAATTGGTGACGTCATTATTGGTTTTTTTTTTAGTCGTAACAGTTGTGTAAAGTCTGTTAATGAGCGAGTTAGCACGTTGGTTTAAACACATCACACACACCCTCACCCTTTCGGTACACTCACGCACACTTTATTACACACACTCGCTCATGTACGAACTTCCTTGCAATTTATTATCCTAACTTACAACTCCTTCGTTCATATATGCCAAATTATTAGGTAATTACTTTTAACCTGCCTTAGTAATAGTATTTTTTTTTGCGTTTGTTCCTCTATATTGTAACGCTGTTTGTAATTTGTTTTATTTATTTACAACGTCATTTATATGCACTAACAACAAATAGTGTTTACACAATAAATACATTGCTTGTACGTATATTATTGTAATTTGTAATCATATTAATAGCACAATGTGCCAAAGAGACGCCAATCATTTATAGATCTAGTTTAGTATTTCGACGCTTGCTACGGGATTTTACAATAAACCTATAAATATTTAATATAAATAAAGTAAATAACCTATAAATAAATAATATATACGTAAATATAAATCATCAAATACCTCCACAACTCAATTATACATTTATATAAATAATTCGCACACTAATCATGCGCATTAATTTTACACTTTTTACAAATTCATTATTTTTATTTTAATCAATTTCATACATAAGTCACACATAAAATCATCTCATCTCACTATAATCCTTCATCTTAATCACACACCCATCTATTTTTATATTTTTTGTTAAAATATCATCCTTTTCTTATATCATCTAATTAGAAAGTGAGAGTTAAAATGCATTTTGATAAAACTCAGCGCTGCGCTCTCAAGTACAGAACCTTTTTACTACCTAACCTAAATATTTGTCTGTAATATTATTACAGATTGTAACGAAATCGCGAATTTTCCCGTTGAATAAACAAACGAATGCCATCTGCCGTTTATTTCGATCATTATCAATGTCTCTAGTTTGGTTTGAATCCTAGCTGTAATGCAAACTTGTTTGCTGGTAATCTAGTTTCGGTCACTGAGAGGTAGTTCGGATTTTTGTTTTTTGTTTTTGGATGGGCGATTGTGAACGGCTCTCGAATGGCGGCCGCAGGTTTATTATAAATTTTGCTGTGCGATTGAATATTTAAAAGATTAATAAAAGGAACGCAGCTAGCCAACCAGGACTGCGCTATCCATAAACCCGTTCTCCCGATGGAAACGGTAAGTAGTAATTCGGTTTACTATTGATTAAGTTCTCTACCTTGAGTTAATTGCTTTCTTTTGCTCGTATTTCAGGGTACTATAGGATACTATAAGCTACTATAGGCTACTATGTTGTTGTGGGTTACTTATCCCTAATTTAAAGGAAAAAAAACATACATTTTGTTTAGGGAAGGTCCCTTACGCTGTTGAGCTCGCGATGGCATTCCAGGATATTTCTGGAATAACGGGATTTCGCTACTAATGGCATCGACCAGGCGGCCTGGAACCTTTTTCCTTCTATCCAGATACGTTATGTGTTTTTTTTAATTTATTTATAAGTTTACCAGAATCGCATTATTTACTCGTATTGTTTTTTTGATAATAGTTTTTTTATTAAATGTTTTTTTCATTTCTTTTTGGAATTGCAAACCAGATATTTTTTTTATTTTTTACCTCGATCCTGAGGGAGCTCCGTTGCTCTCCATGAAGTCCTAGTCGGTGTGTTACCTTTGGGTTTATGGTTCATTATTTAAAAATTGGTTTTCTGTAGCTTAGTGCACAGTGGCGCCCTAATTTGTTGAATAAAGAACTTAAACTTATTTTGAGGGTTATAAGATACATTAAATTAAATAAAATATAGCGTTCATACTACTGACAGCTAACTGATTGACCGAATGAGTTTCGAGATGTGATTTCAAATGTTCCTTCCCTTTTCAATATAGTAATGTCAAGCAAAAATAATTATTAATGTCATCTCAAACTTCTCAGAAAAAAATAAATTTCATAGGTATTGCAGGGAATTAAGGCCAATAACACAAGCTAATGACGTATTTGTACACGCTCGCAGCTGACGTGATAGACCAAAATATAAAAAAATATTGATTATAGAGGTAAACTCACCGTGTTGTAGAGGTATTTTCGAACGATTCTCGGAAGAGATGTTAAAAATGAGATTCCCTCTGAGCAGTCCGCGTGATGCAATTCCGTCGCACGGCGCGAGGTGCGAGTTTGCCTTTACGATCGGCAGTAACTCTGATCCGCTGAGCTTCTGTGCTTCCTTTAAATTGGCCTTTTACAACGTGCGTTTTGTCCGAGGAGGCTTTCGTCTCCGGAAGGCAGGCAGAAAGGACATAGATTCATTTCTCCATATACACATTTTAATTAGTTACAAAAAAAGCGTAAAACAACCAGAACTTATCAAGAAAAATACAAAGTACTTATAATTTAAAAAATGAAGGAGGAGGTAGATTTTACCGGATCGAAGTAAGGGTAGGCGAACTCCAATTGTACGAACTAGTATCAAACATTGTGCGCGCACCTCAACCCGCCGCGCAGCGAGAGAACGAATCCGTTTTTATACTGTGCCGTAAGAGTTGCTCATATCAAAAATTTGCCTTTGAAGATGTTCACTTTGTCAGGTAATCACATTTGTCATGGTCATCTCATTTTGATTTTTGTACATTTATTTTGACTTTTCTTATTAAAAACCTGAATTTAATTCAGCTAATAAGTTAACACAACATTTATTGATTCTAGGCGGTACGAAGTTCGCCGGGTCAGCTTGTATTAAATAAAAAAGAATAATATCAAAATATAATAAACAAATTTAAGTTCAAACAAAACTAAAAGATTTTCAATTTCAACAAAAATACAAAAAACAGAACATAATTTACACTAATTTAAGATTTGGTTATTTAATTGGTATAGTATTTTAATATAGAGTTGCGGCCTTTGAAAATAGATCAATTTGGGAGAAGTTGGAGTTTAATGAATCACAAATTCGGTAAGTAGGGGAAGATAATTGAATTTGTGGGCTTTTTATCCAAATATTAGAACATGTCGTTAGATCTTGTGGTTCTGCTTGGAATTCTTAGAGGAATCAACTGTAGAAGAGTACTTCGCGGCGTTTGAGGTGTTCGTGAAGAGCTGGTTTCCAAAATGGACAGTCCTTGCAGGGTCGGGTGCCCCGCCAGCGGAGCCTCCTCTGAAATTGCCCGCCCAACGGCTAGTCTAGAAGTTTAGAAGGGGACTTTGGTGCCCGGTGGCGCGGTGAACGCCTGTTCCTGATCCAGGGATCCTTACTTCGATTCCCAGTAGACTTCCACCACCACCCAGTTCGGGTCATCCGCTAATAATATTCGGTGGTGCTTTTCTGGACATGCTTGCAATTGGGCCCACTAAATGTTGTCTGCTTATAATGAAAGAAATGAAATCTGGCGTGAATCGCCCAGCGATGAATGGTCGCTCAGAACTCGGGCCTTCGGCGTTGAAAAGGCCGTGCTCTTCGGCCGTTATTGAATTCGGAGCAAGCGGAATATTTACGAGATGCTCGAGATGGGTAAGCAATAAAAATGCGATTGGTCCATGAACGGTGACGACTCTTGTAACTTTATGATCGAATTTGCTGAAAGCGATAGACGGATTCGTTTTAAACGTCTTTATGGTTACTGAGTTAAGAACATGAAACTTATATTATAAAAAAATATTAAAAACGAAACATTAAAGACATCACACATCATCACAGTGGTTTGACTCATCCTTAAGGGCCGAAATTTCATGCCCTACTTAAGACAAACCTAAATTTTAAGTCAGCCTTAACGATGAACATCGTATTTCAACTCACTTTTAGCGTTAAGTCGAACTTAAAGTCCGCCTCAGCTAAGAATCAACACAACCTGTGGTTCTCGTCTCATGACTGTTTTTATTTTTTAACTAATTAAAATTGACTGGATTTGCATATTTTGAACATCTTCAATTCAAGCAAACATGCGTGACAAATCCTAGTAATCCTACAGCTGACAGCATAACCTCAAAACGTCAGATCACGCGTCATATGTCAAAAGCTATGCGACAGTGGCGACAGATATTATATACACAAACCATTGCGGCGAGTAGCGAACTAATCACGAGTGCGAAACATATTCATAACAAAGTCGAACTTAAAAAGTAACTGAAATATACAATTCAATTTAAGTCATGCTTAAAAGTTAAGTCGATCCCAACTAAGAACTACTTTAAGCAAGAATTAGACGTACGCGTTATAAGGCGACACCATTTAAATCACCCTATTAATCTAGCTCAACGAATAGCAGCGTTACTAAAATCGCGTTCATTCGCAGCTATAGCTACAGAGTCGCGTTCAACGAAGTCACTGCGCTTGTTTAGTGACACGGAAATCTCGTTACAAGTGACACCATGACAATGTAGCACGGTGACGAGTTCAACTACACATTACACAGTTATTTTGTAGCCGTTTGCGTATTAGGCTATTTTGATATCGCGTTTAACGTAACCTAAGTTATATAATTATAGCGTTACGGCCTAAAAAAAAAAAAAAAACAAGTTCAATTGAAAACACCTTGCATTCTTTTGCATGCATTTGCAGATGAGTTTATATTAATTTTAACTGGATAGTAATAAATAATAAGTTCCAACATCCGTGCTGTTATATTTTTAAAATTAGAATATGATATTTGAGCGATCTGTCAATGTTTCATTAAATAGTACTAAATATTTGTTATCTTTAATGTTATACATATATCTATATTATCCGACCAGGCTCCGATGTGATGCTAAACGGGAGCATCAGTCAACACGCAAAAAATCAAATCTTTCGCATTTGTACTCGGGAATAGTAGCTACTTAGAAGGGAATGTATGCATAGAAGCTAAAACAAATATAATGTTCATATTTTGTAAAATCGAGTAGGTATTTCAGGATCGCATTATGGAAAGAATTTACTGCAGTTAACCTCTCATTTAGAATGATTAGATAAATCGTCGGCATTATAAAAGCAATCGAATTTTAAGGGCGGCGATGTGTTAAAATGCCTCAACAACCGCTTAAGCAGCGTGCTAATCTAGCACCTTCGTGCGAACCATAAAGTTCATAATGCCTCACAGCCCCGGTCGCTTTACGAGACCGTGAAACGACGTACCCGCGTACTAAAGTAATCATTGGAAATGCTGGATGCCTTCGGTGATTATGTAAGATGAACGTTTTATTAAAAATGTTATATTTAAAAAAGTGTAGTTTTCATTTTTTATAACACTTAAACAAGATGCATATACTGCTAAATATTAAGTTACTCACTAGTAGTAGATATATAATTGTATAATTGTGTTGTAAAGTTATTTGACTTATTTTTGATGATTGTTTTTTAATAGCGGTAAATCGCCTGAAAACATAAATGACACAATCTTTGACAACTTTGAATATTTTTTTTTTTTTTTGATAAAGTGCTGGATAGCATAATATTTATCAAGGTTCTAAAGAGGTCCTGTACTTGAGAGCGCAGGATGTCGGTTTAAACCCAGCGCTGAGTTTTATAAAAATGCATTTTTAACTCTCACCTGTCCTCTTTAGTGTAAAATATTATCAAATATTATGTAACCATCTAATTAGATGAAATAAGGAAAGGATGATATTTTAACAAAAAATATAAAAATAATGGATATGTAAAAGTGTAAAATTAAAGCATGTGTCAGAACATGTATATGTTCTGACACATGACGTCATCAATTTTTCGAGGTCATGTGTCTCATGAAATATATTTTGTTTTGCCAGGGTTGATATCAAAATGCCACATGCTACAATGACTAAGCCTTCGGCCCCTAGATAACTTGTACCTGCGACCTCAAAATAAGTGTACTGAGCTGTTGTGGTCGGTTAAAATTTGCATTAACATTATAAACGTTATTTCGTTTAATTATCAAATATTTTTAATAACAAATGTATTTATATTATTTTTAACATTGTTTTGTGGAGGTTTTTTATACTCACACTGTTGTGCTTTCTTACCTTTCTTAGAACAGGTAACTCATACCTAGTTGGAAAGGGACAGACGATTTTAAATATTTGAATATTGTATTTTATTTTAATATCAGTGTAAAACTTAACATTATGTAGCCGATACCTCATTTTGTTTAATGAAAACTTTGAAGTCTAATTAAATCTCTAATAACTATTAAATATAAGTGATAATGGTCTTTATTCATTGTGCTTACTTTTCAGGAAAGGAATATATAGGTAATTATTTAAAATATTATTTAAATTTGTTAAAAAAAAGCAGATTGTTTGGTATGGTTCGAAATTTTCACACTGTTACCATACGAGTAATACAGGAAACATAGAGTTTTCTGGATCGCGCGATGGTTTTTAACATTCTGTAGACTTATCGATGGAATTTAATATTTCACGCACAGATTCACACACTACAGTTCTGTTGAAAATCTTGAATTGATTAGAGAGTATTCACTGAAAAAAAAATATTATAGCAAAACGTTTGGTTGATTAAAAATTTGCAAATCGAATAAGATTGATTATTGTTAAATATTTTTTGGTTAGATTTACCATATTTCTTGCTATGGCAGCGAGAGATGAAGTTAAAAAATATTTTAGCAAAAACATTTTATGATGGCAAAACAATATGGCGTCGTGGGTGAACAGCCGACGAAATAAAAATTCGGTAGTAGCAACCATGATATTTTGTTGTTTTTACGTGTTGCCATTTTAATTTGCAGTTTGCAAATATTATTGTAGCGATAGCCAGATATTATGTTAAAGGTAACCAAATGTGTACATGGGGAAACCTGTTGAATAAATAAATAAATAAATAAAAACAAATATCATGGTGTTTGAAACCAAGTAAGTTTAACAATAATCAATGTATGTGTAACTCCAACAAAAAATATTGCTGTCACTATGACAACCAATACAACATTTTTGCATCCATTACCGTATTTTTTACAATGTTTTGGAATCTTTCTTTTTTTTTTGTTTCAATTGATTAAATGCGTTGTGGGCTCTCGGCCTAAAAGCGAAAGGTAGCCGCGCCGAGATGACCGCCTCGCGGAGATGATGATGAATGGTGCGCGGCGCCCCCGAGCCGAGCCCCTCTCTGATGATTACTCCCGCCTCCGGAACGGGAGCCCTAATCTATTATCAATTAGCCGAATCACAATTATCTGCGAGATGCCTTACAGCTCGTATATGGCATGGCACCTCGGCTAATTAGTATTAGAAAACAGACGCTGTAAATTCCGCGCTCTGTGGTTACGTAGCTGAGGGTTCCGTAAATCGAATGCATAATAGTACCGCGCAGTGTATAGTTCAAATGCACACAGTAACACTAAAAATCGATTCATAGGTTTTCAATCTTATTTCATTTATTTTCTCTTTATTTAACATTTTTTTTATGTTCCAACTAAGCCCAGATAAATGCAAGTATTTGTAATATATTACAAATACTTGCATTTATCTGGGCTTAGTTGGGCTTACATAAAGATATTATTATATTTATATTACCTTCATTCATAAACTATATTAAACATACGAAAAACCATACGTAATTTTAAAATACACATACGTAAATCACTCACACATTTACACAACCCCAAATAAGTACCCTGTATAATATATAATTGTATAATTGAGTTGTAAAATTATTTGACTTATATTTTTTTAATCGCGGCAATTACCTGAAAAGATAAATGACATAATGCCTAGTGAGGCATTTGCCTAGTGAGGTGTTACTAATCCACACAATCTGTACTTTTCTTTTATGGAATATCAATAACATGCGATATATTAATATACATGTAATGATATTAATTTTTATGGATATAATAATAAATAAATAATCTTTGACAATATTGAAAAATTTTGAATAATTTTTAATTTTTTTGATAAAGTGCTGGATAGCATAATATTCATAAAGGTTCTAAAGAAGTCCTGTACTTGAGAGCGCACCGACATATATATTTATACATATATATATATATATATATATCTCACTAGGTTGTTTTTCTGTTTTTATATTTTTCAACTGTTAATACAGGTGGTAGAAAAACCTTTTTGTAATTATGTAAATTGATACTGTTAAATTTTTCAATAAAAAATAAATAAATAAATGATTAAGTGACAAATAATATTCGCAATATATATTTCTTAATAAATTTAGTATATTTTAGGGAAACATACAGCGTAACTTAACTTAATAAAACAGTAAATACATACGGCGATTACGATAACTCATGTATCGAGAGAATACAATACTCACACTATTATCACATATATAAATATATATGCTAGTTTGTTCTGTGAACACACATGTTAAATTGGAGATGCCTGTAGTCGGCTTAAGTTGTTAATTAATGTATTTTATGTAACTGTTTTATGTGTAATAAAAAAATAATGTGAATAACCCTTTTCGTTGCGGAGTTATGACTGATTCCTTGGTCGCGCAGAGTTCATTTCGAGGCTCTTTATTTACCCCCCCCCCCCCCCATTCCCGTTAGAGACCATTCGAACGTCAGCGTCGCGCACGATCGTTGCCCCGAACTGCGGAAGGTGTGGCGGGTCGCGCGACGATAAAGGCGAATCGACGATGCGCTGCGATTTCACGGGTCGATCTGCGCGAGCGCAATAAAGCGTCGATACGCGGCAAATTGCTTTGTCCTTTACGATCGTGCTAAAACGAAACGCGCGCCGAGCGCAATATATCAGACGGAGGGGAACGGATTCGCCGCCACCGTTTCGTTTAATAGCACGTCGTTGGCTATAGCCCGCATGCGTGCGAGACAGCGTGCTGTCTCGCTCGCGCACTCGGCCGAGTTGGGGTGAAAGTTCCCACTCGAACGCTTGAGGGCGTGATGTCGACCGTGTCACAGACTTCTCATTATTCATTTCTTGTGCGCACAGATTGATAGGTGAGAGTGAAAGATTTTCATAAGATAAAATCAGAATTATATATGACCTCTATTAGTATACTCATTATGTATTTTATTTTTATTTTAATCCAACTATAAATATAGACAAATTTGTCTGAACATAAACATTCTATGCGATAACATTGTATATATAAAAAAAAAACAATATTGTCAAAGATTTCAGGCGATTTGCCGCTATTAAAAAACAATCATCAAATATAAGTCAAATAACTTTACAACTCAATTATACAATTATATAAATAATACGCACAAAAATCATGTGCTTTAATTTTACACTTTTACATTTCCATTATTTTTATTTTTTTCATCAAGTTCATACATAAATCACTCATAAAATCATCTCATTTCACCATCATCCTTCATCGTAATCGCATAACCATTTTTTAAATATATTTTTTGTTAAAATATCATCCTTCCTTCTTTCATCTAATTAGATGGTTACATAATATTTGACAATATTTTACACTAAAGAGTTAAAAATGCATTTTTATAAAACTCAGCGCTGGGTTTAAACCGACATCCTGCGCTCTCAAGTACAGGACCTCTTTAGAACCTTTATAAATATTATGCTATCCAGCACTTTATCAAATAATTAAAAACTTTTTCAAAATTTTTCAATATTGTCAATGATTGTGTCTTTTCAGGCGATTTGCCGCTATTAAAAAACAATCATCATATAAGTTATATATATATTTTATTTTTATTTTCTTACAAATATACATTTTCATATTTCTCTATGGGTGCATTAACAGTTTGACATTTTTAGTTGTAGCACAATATATCACTGCCTTCCTTAGTACAAACATAGTCTAGTAAAGAAGGCAGGGCACAAAATGTAGCAGTGCTAATCGCTCCCTGTGCATTTATAATATTCATTTGTATCTGTGAATAAATTTCTACTACTACAATTCTATTTCTTTGTCAAATTAATTATGTACAATAAATAAATATATATATATATATATATCTGCATTTAGAGTGCTGTGCGAATGCAATTTAATTAATTTTAATCTTTACAAGTATCTCTGTACTTTAGCGAAAACCTGTCATCAGTCAATTTTACACACAATTGTATGTACCATTCTTTTTTTCATATATTGTACTGTTTATTTTCCGAATAAACGATAAATAGATAAATAAAATACAGGTTTATATTTAAACCAGCGTGCATTACCTCAAGCGATGCAACTATCTAAGCGTTCAATAATAATTTTTCTTTGAATATTCTGGCTATATAATTTGGTTAAAAAATTTTAATTCTGCAAAAATATTGAAAAGAATTCGAATTTTCCAAATGTCAATTTACTGTCAGACTTTTATACAATGTGAACTTACGGTGAATGCCTATTATAATCTAAAAAATCATCTAAATAAAGTATTTAAGCAATACATTTACTATATAATTATAGTATATCTATATTTATATGTTTAATCCACGTAATCATATTCATATTTGTAGTATATTATATAGTATATCTATATTTATATGTTTAATCCACGTAATCATATTCATATTTGTAGTATATTATATAGTATATCTATATTTATATGTTTAATCCACGTAATCATATTTATATTTGTAGTATATTATATAATATATAATTTATTTAGTTTCTTGACGAATCTCATACCGCCTTAGGATAAATAAATATTGTATTAACATATTAGCTGGATTAAATTCATTTTTTTTATTAAGAACACTCAAAATGAATTAAGTTCAATAAATGTACAAAAATCGAAATGATTTATATTTTAATTATCGATGAGCGCACAATGACAAATGTGATAACCTCACAAAATGGACATCTTCGAAGGCAATTTACCGATTGAAAATATAATTCCACAGAATATTTCCCATGTTTTAATAGTTATTCTACTATTCGGGCAGAGATAAATCCAACAAACCAAAGATAATAAAAATCGGTCCAGTCTTGGGTTATAAATAGTGTAACTAACCCGATTTTCTTTATTTATAGATATGCATGTGGCGTTCTAATTTATTTGAATATTGTTTGAATGTTTATTTTAGCGCATGGAAAGATACCACAATACAAAACATACTTTAAAAACGCTTGTTAATCATTAATCAAAATTTATAAAAAAAAAACATTTTAGGACAAATGTTGTTTTATTTTTTTTACAACAACGTTCCAAACTGGAGACAGCGTTAGTATGAAGTTGTTTACTCTTTCTCTGGTAAGCGTTCTTGCCGGACAGCGGCATCTGCTCATTGTTAATTTGTTTGCCTTTGCGGTTTTCCGAGGGTAGTCCGACCGACGGCTATCGTCGAAACGCGAGCCGCATTCGAGTCTAAATCGACGTATAATAATGACGTTGGTTTTAGACATCGCGAAAAAAAAATAATGACTAATTTGGCAACTCCGATCCGAATACCAATTTCACGTGTTACTATTGCAAAAACATCTTCAGATATTAATTACTGTACTAAGATTTGTCTTCGATTTAGCGTAAAAAGTAGTATTGTAAAAATATAGGATTATCAATATTTTTATATATTTTTTGAAGTTATACTTCTTTGCGCCCGTTGTACTCATTGGGATGGGATGTTGGTCGAGAAACAGCGTCACGCTTTAGGAGTATTTTTTACGTTTGTCGCGTTGTAAGTCCCTTCCGAAATTTAAAGCTAGTTGTCTTTTTTCACAAATTATATGAAAGTATGCGAATATACGAACTTAATAATGATAATGTATAGGTGTATAGTATAATAATAAAGTGATTTATAATAATATATTGAATAACAGAGAAAAATGTCTTAAATTTCATTTATATATCCTGTATATCTGTGTGTATGTGAGTGGGTGTGTGCGAATGGCTAAACAAGTATAGCTTCCACCGTCTTCCGCAGACTCAATATTTTTTATTATTAATTTATATTACTTTATATCTCTCAAATGGAACTTACTTATTATTATATATTATCTTTTTTTCTCTCGCATTCTAAATAATGTTAAAAATTTTAAAAAACTAAAATCCAATGTATCAATTTTTTATTTATAATTAACATAAGTTTATATCAAATAATCGAATACACTTGCATGTTTTGTAAACATGAAATTAGAGAGTATCGAGTGCTGGCCGGCCACCTGTGTATGAAATATTTGAAAATTATTACTTTACTTTACTCTATAAAATAAATAAATATATCCGTTATGCGATTCAGCAATATTGAATAGATTATTATCATCAGAACAGCCCTTCGTTTGGAGTCCAATCGAAAGCGACGAAGGAGTATTTTTAAAAAAAATACCCTCGATTATGACATAAAGCGCTTAATAAATTTAGCTGAGGGCGCGGGCTTGTTTAGTTTGAGATAATTGAATGCGATAAGGCCAGTCTGTGCGGCCTTTACTCATTAGAAATTTAAATTGAAACCGAGTTGCGTCTAATTGTCCGTTCGGCACGCCAAAATGGCCGCTAATGAGGCACGAATTTGATCTGTTGCAATTCGGAAAAAATATTAATTTATCGAGAGCTTTGAACAACGTTAGCTATAATTATAATTTAAACATAATTTGTTCAGATGGGGCTCGCAAAGATGATACAAATTATGTTCAAAAAATGACTTTTCTATGACACTTATTATGGTCCTTGTAGTCGACATAATTTGTTGGGACCAACGGTGACGTTTTATTGTGTCCAAAAATTTGGAGAAAGAATACAAGTTGTGTTTTAGCTCTTACTTATAATAAATTAAGAACAAACGGTTGGGTCCAATTCGATCGTCGGCCCAACCGACTGATAATATTGGGCAATTATAATAATTCAGTTGGACGTTACGGGCGTTACAATTTATCGGTTTTGTTGAAAGTTGGTTCCGACAAAATGTGTCGTCTCTAAGGGCCGGGCCTAGAGAGAAATATCATTTCAACTCTCTCTCTATCTCTCTTTTCATTTCCACAGCGCGCCCTCATAAAAACCCTTTCTCTCACATCAAACTTTTAAAACACATTAAAAAGTTTTACTACACTATATTATATTACACTACACTACATTACACTAGACTATAGACTATTTTTTTTACTATACTACAAAATAATAACACTGTATTTTTTATTAGCGTTAGATATCTCCTTTTAGGCTCTTTTTTTCTCTCTTAACCTCAATTATTCACAAATTTATAAAAGAAACGTAAGTGTATGATCGTGTCAATCTTAAAAAAAAAAAAAAAGATATTAGGAACCTTAGATTTCTGCCCTTTCTGATCCGTATACTTTGCATTCAGGTACTTTTGTAATGGACACAGATAGATAGTCCATCTTAGGACAGGTGTTCAGCACCAGCAGCTAGTTAGATGGACACGGTGAAGTTTCTGACATGCCACTAAGTGCGAATTTAGATGAGTTGAGATGTATCACATTTTCTCTTTGTATGTTTAAAGATAAAATGTTTTTTTTTGTGTAATAATTGTATGTCTAGCTGTAAATTTTTCTGTAAAAAATAAAGTAATCATTACTGAAACCTTGATAAAAAATCTATTTTATGGCGAACAGATTTTGACGAGGTTTTTCCTAATAGAAATAATTTTAACTGCGTTGTAAATTGAGGTCTTAAAATTACTCCTCGTGATGCTTCGCCAGGTCAAGCCGGAGTGAACCAGCTAGGCGGGGTGTTCGTGAATGGTCGACCCCTGCCCGACTGCGTCCGAAGACGAATCGTCGAGCTCGCCATAATGGGGGTCAGGCCCTGCGACATCAGCCGGCAGCTGCTCGTCTCCCACGGCTGCGTGTCCAAGATCCTCACCAGGTTCTACGAGACCGGCTCCATCAGACCTGGATCCATCGGCGGCAGCAAGACGAAGGTATGCTTTTCAATTAATTCGATTGTTATCCACGCCACCCACAAAAAAAAACAAAATGTTGTTACACCAAACACGTTAGGAGTAACAATTTTGTAAAGAAATTGATTTATCACCAACTGCATAAAAACATACGCCTGATTTTTTTTGACAGATCAAAATTCATCATGGTTCCGGAGTAAAAAATCGTAAACCTTACGTGATAATATAAAATCGATTGATCAGTATTGACAAAGCATTTTGGGCATGAATTATTTTGGTATTTTTTTTTACAATTTCTTATAAGTACCCAAAACGACACCATAAACACCCCCTCGAGTCGGGAATGGTCCATACTGCTATTAAGCAATTTTTGGTATTTATTTAATTACAGCTTCATAATATAAAAATTAAAAAAACAAACTTTCCTACGTTTTAGACACTTCATTAGCCTTTCAATTATTATTTTTCCTACGATAATAATGTCTTTTATAAGAGAGCAATACAACTAAAAAAGAATCAAAATAGTTAATCATTTATTTAATTTCTCAGAAATAGAATAGAATTTTTAAAATCTGCCTTTACTATGTTGAAGATATAAGATTAAGGTATCTAAACATATTTTTTTAAGATTAAATATCCAATGGTTACCAAATGCCAGCCATAAGCCAAAAGGTCTAAATGAATCGAAATCAATATTTATCCTTTGGATTCGCCTTAAATCCTCCCAAATGTTGTAATTTGTATGCAACTAAGTCCATTGCAATAAAAAAAACAACACCTTTAGCTATCGTATAGTATCAACTGCTTCTATACATTGTTTAGTAGTAGTAAATTATTTAACCAGAACCTGGCGTCCTACAGCTAGGCCCTGCAAGACTACTCGCGCCTGTGGTACCAACTTTTGATGGGTTGCTTCATTAGTGCCTGCGGCACTTGAGCCCATTCGATGTGCGTTTTGGAAATTTAAAAATGTATTTTTACTTTGTGGAAGACACATTTTATGATTAAATATCCAATGTTTGCCAAATATAGAAAATATAGCTATAGCTATAGCTATATTTTATATATAATATAGCTATACAAAAGGAGTCTAAATGAATCGAATTCAATATTTATCCTTAGGTTTAGCTTTAATAGAAAAATTCAGGCAGATAATCTTTATGCAGATGAATTTTCGCCATAGAACTAACTATACGTATTCCAATAAAACTCAATATCAACCCTTACGCGAAAAAACTTTAATCCATTGGCTATCTATACCCTGATTTTGTTATCATGGAATTTTCTGTCCCTTGAGACCAAAATTGACGTGTCCCAAAACGACTTCATACGGGTATGTATGTTTAATTGAAAAAAAAACTAGCTGCCAAAAAACATTCTGACGTGTCGTCACATACCACCTTATATTCAAATAACTGAACTTACCAAATTTTTGTGGTATCCAACGACGGCAAAATTATTTACCTACATCAAAATAATTTAACAAAACAGCACATTTTATTTGACTTGACAGTTGATCGCAAATGGTTCACCCAGTACAGGCATATACCCTTCATTTTACAATGGTACCGACTGGTATTGTTAAAATATTTGCCAACTCGATTTATATAGTCAAGGGGCAGAATTTGTTTTCATAAGTAACTTTACGAATTAATTGTGCAGGAGATCCATGCTATTGTTATACCAGATGATTATCTTTCATAGAGTTCAGTTCAGAGTCAGATCACTTTATTGAGTTTCACACACTTATCCTAACCAGTTTCTGATTCAGTAGAAATACAAATATAAATTCATTAATAACAGGTAATAGCTTCGACTAAAAGGTAAAGACTCGTATGTTAGTTGACTACCTAGGAAGGTGTCTGGTCCGAGAGCGCGGTGAGTTAAGACTGAAGACTGAAAAGTTCCGTCTTCGATTATGAACACACTACATATAGGTACTACTCAATAGAGAAACTTCATTCGAATCCATTAAGTGGTTTTGGAGGAGAATAGTAGTAACCCAAAAAGCAACTCTCATAACAGTTGTAGTGATTCACGTTAATAACTAATACTAATTATTTATTTATTAACAGGTAAGCATACGGCGAAATAATAGCATATACATTTTCCCAAAGGGTTGATAATAAGGCCAATTAAAGCTTACGCCTATATACAAAAATATTTAAAACTTTGTTGAGCTTAACTTAAGCTTAACGCTATTTTAGAAGGTGTATGTGCGATGTGTGGTTGCGTGTGAACATCGTATATGCTGCGTATAGATAAATTAATTTTAATATGCAACGCTTTCATTTTGAAACAGATTGGTATGAAATACTTCGGATTTTTGAAAGAAACTCGCCACGATTTAGGTCAAGTACATCGACCTCGCTGAATTTGGTGTTGTAGGTATTGAGTAAACGGTACAGAACAGAGTTCCTGGCATAGTTTGCATTGCGCCTTGGCACCTGGAACAGAGTAGATGCGCGCGTGGTGCGAGAAGGCACTCGCAGTTTGATACCTGATACCAAATATGGACTGTCTACAATTAGCAATAACATTTGTGTCTTTGTGTGGTTACCTATCCAATCAAAATGATCAAACACCTCTGCGGCAATTTCGAAGCGTCAATTTAAATTGCCGGAGATTAAAAAAACGTCGCCTCGTCGCAATTAGTGCCCGCAGACGGTAATTAGTGAACGTTGGATAATAAAAATGACGCGTTCCGGGGCAAACAGTTTTCATCGGGCGAAGCGTGCATATCATTAAAATGTAAAAACGGTGTTGACAAAACTGCCGATATCGGCCGGACACATCTAGGGCGGCTGTTTGCGGCACGAAGGTGCCTTGCCCTATCTGAAAGCGTTATCTATCAGCTTCGCTACTTTGTCCTCAAAACCATCCACGGGAATACGCCAACGCGCAATGAGCATTTATGCTTCATGCTCGAGGGAGGAACTTTAATCCCAAGGACGAATTTTGCGATACCTCCTTGTAGTTTCTCAAGTGGAGAACAGCGTAAGTATAACAAAGAACTCAACATTTGGAAACCACTGCACAAAAAATTGAGAGGGCTTAATATTATTCAAAAACTAGCAAGTTCATTATAGGGTGCTCATAGGGCAACTTCCCGGCTGAATAAGACACCTTCTGTAAAGTTTCTTGGGGTATATATGGATTGTGTACTAAATTGAAATGGACACCTTGAAGATGTTTGTCAAAGTTTAAGCCCATTCATAGAGGACTCAACCCGGCCATACCAACGCATTCTTGTGACTCTTCCTACTTAAGACTAACCTAAATTTTAAGTTAGCTTAACCGATAAACATCGTATTTCAAGTCACTCTTAGCGTTAAGTCGAACATAAAAGTCCGCCTTGGCTAAGAATCAAAACAATTACTACTAAAGCCTTAAGTCACACTTAAGTCAGTGTTAAAATACGCTGCTAGGAGCGATTTCAGTACATTAACGGCGCTACAGTCGCCGTGTATTGCCATCTGTGGTTTTCGTCTCGTACTTGAGTTTATATTTTCTAACTAATTAAAATTGACTGGATTTGCATATTTTGAACATCTTCCATTCAAGCAAATCCTAATAATCCTACAGCTGACAACATAACCTCAAAATGTCAGATGACGCGTCATATGTCAAAAGTGGCGACAGATATTGTATACGCAAACCATAGCGGCGAGTAGCGAACTAATCACGAGTGCGAAAACATATTCTTTACAAAGTCGAACTTAAAAAGTAACTGAAATACACAATTCAATTTAGGTCGTGCTTAAAAGTTAAGTTGATCCTAACTAAGAACGACTTTAAGCAAGGACTGAATTTTCGGCCCTTATTTGTAGATATAGAAGAAAAATTATTCTGGATATCGTTTTATCTCATATTTATTAGGCTTACGTAGGAATAATAAACTAAATTTTTACTTTGTCTAAATGATAAGGGCCTCATTAAGTCTATAATTTTCATATAGTCTATCAAAACTTTTATGGGCTAAATACAAAAATCGAGAAAATAATAATACGGACGAATAGTTTATTTCATAGAGATACCTAAAATGAAGTTGTTTAAGGCGCAGGCTAAGGCTTAATGCTAAGGGCTACTCCTTGTACTCCTTGGAAGCTGATTTTTTAAATTGGTTTTCATATTTGAAACATAAAATAAATATAAAAATAGTGCACAATGTGGACAAAATATTAGTGTAGTTCCTAGCAAAGCTACATGTTTAAATTTTATTCTTATTTTGGAGATAATTAAAAATAACTGAATTTAGAATTAATATATTTCGACAGGCCGTAAATCATCACCCGCACGCACGCCGCGGCCATTATCGATTAACACTTTTACGGTTTAGGATTTAAGGTCGACATTGGCATGATCGAAAACAGTGTGCTATGATGACTCGATTGAATAATATTTGGGCATAGGATGCATCATAATATAAATTGATTTAGTTTTCCAAAGAGGAAGAAACTTTTAAGGAATATGTAAAAAGTAAATTAATAAATATAACAAAACATCCCTACAAACCCTCGCGAAGGTCATTGAGTGCTCACCGTTGTCAATTGCGCTCTAGAGATACAATCACGCAGTCACAGTCATTTTTGCGTTTTGCGATCTTTGTCTGGCCAAAGGGGGTAGTTTCCGGAAACATAATGATTTTACAGCAGTAAAGGGTTAAATGGGTGACTGGGTTGGAAGGTGAATCATTTCCGGCCGTACGATTGCATTATTAAGTATGCTAATGCAAGTGTGCATATTACAGAAATACTAGTAATATCAATGTCTGCGAAAAAAGATATGGTAATGGCAGCAAAAAATATGTTATTGGCAACCATAAAGTATGGTTGATATAGTTACAGCAATAATTTTTGATGGAGTTACTTATCGATTATTGTTAAATATACTTGGTTGGGAGTACCATAATTTTCGAACATATTTCTCAGTATAAATATCATCATTTTTGGTTGCCTTTAACATAATATCTCTATCGCTACAATATTTTTTGCAAACTTCGAAGTTTACGATCAGCTGTTCAGTCCACACCGCCATTTTGATTTGAATCATAGCCAAATTTTATATTTATATTCTTATTTAAACAATTATTGTTGTATAATTGTTCCTTTTTTGGTTAAATCTAATTATGTATTTTCTATAAATGCATTGATTGATTGATATCATTGATTGCACTATCCTTCCTGCCTCTTGGAATAAATGATTTATTATTATTATTAAAATAAAATGGTAAGTAAAACAACAACAAAAATATGGTTGCAACTACCAAACTTTCAGGTAACATCGTTTTATTTCTGCAGCTGTTTTGTTTCTGTTTTACCCGCGACAACATATTGTTTGTAATCATAGTATAATGTTTTTGCTAAAATATTTTTTAACTACATCTCTCGCTGCCATAGCAAGAAATATGGTAAATATGACCAAAAAATATTTAACAATAATCAGTCTGTGCGTACAAGTATGCGATTTGCTTACACTTATGTTCGATTAGCAAATTTCTTGCTGCGGTTGCAAATTTTTAAACGAACAAATGTTTTGTTAAATATTTTTTCAGTGTAAAGGGAATCCCAATTAAATATTTTTTCCGAATTCAGCAAGTGTCATTCTAGCCTCATTATTAGCAGACTTTAAAATTGCCTTCAGGGGTATTTGGGAGACGTCCCAGAGCTTCTACTGAGTACTTTTCCGAAAAAGCGACGCATCAAAGAAACCGTCACGATTATAAGAGTAATCTTTCCAAATGAGATATTTTTAATTGCAGTTTAAATTCATTCAAAAACACTATAAAAGTTATATTATACTTGTCTCATAAAAGTTATCAAAAACAGTTAGTCATGATTTTTATATAAAATTTCAAAATAATAGTGTTTAATAATTTTAAACATTGTTAGTAAATTTTAAAATTGTTACTTACATTTGCTCTCTTGTAGTAAAGTTGGACTTTTAATCGCCTTTACAATAAGGTGTGGTTTAAAATTGTTTTATTTTTTAGATAAGTAGGCCTTGCTAACCGTCGATCCTGGTCACGGCGACACCGGAAATGTGCTAAATAATTGCGTACAATTCGGCAAGCGCCTAATACCACCTACTTCCGGCACGTTAATTGCACGAAAGAGACACCAATATGAAGATCGATGTGCTTTCGTTTTAATGTGGAATTTATTGTCGATATCCAATTATGCGGCCATCAACCACCATTATAATATTTTAGTTGCCTCAACATATAATTGGTTTTATATTACTTTCAACTTATACACCGCGTCCCACACCATTAACGATAAAAAAACAGCTAATTGGTCCTGCGATTTCAAGTGTTATTTGTTAAGGACCCATAACAAAATTCATCATGGTTACTGAGAAAAATAAAGTTTTAGGTGAACACTCACCTGCTTTTTAATCATGATAGATTACACTTAACCCGCCCCCCCCCCCCTAAGGCCTAGGGAAATGGTCTTGGGACAACCTGTATAATATATAGGCAATCCCAAGCTTCAAGGCAAGGATCTTAATACAAAGAGTAATTATTTTGAAGTTACATAGGATTTTGCCATAAATTGCTGTCCATTAGAAAAACACTCTGACTTGACCCATTTACCATCATAACTGTTCACATTACACAAATCATGTTATACCATTTCACTTAATATTTACACAAATTTATTTATCAACCATAATTTGGCAGCATCCTACATTGCATTTTCATCATACCATTGTATAATATAGTACTTTTCCTTGATTGAAAATTCGTTGAAAAATTTATGGCAAATGGATCACATAGTACTGACATCTAACCTTTATTAAAATGTTTGCCAAATATCCGTCAGCCTTCAGGCTGTTTTCTCATCTTCGCCAGGCACCTAGCCGAAGATCCGAGCTTGCTAACAGTTAAAAACCCATTGAATCTATTCGTAAGTTCGACTTCTAAACCCCCATTTTATTCGCTGACTTATTTTTGAAGTATCTTTAATTTATGCTTCTTTTTATTATTTCTGGAAATAGAAAAGTTGTAGTAGCATCATAGAAGCTAGCCCGATTGACACAAACAAGAATGAGGGAGATGAGCGCGCTCAAAAAGAAGGCCTCTAGGCGTAGAGCTTTACATAAGTGGCGCTACTTTTGTGAAATATCAATCTGTCAGCGGATTTTATTATAACCTATAATATAGTGTAAATTGAATTTGTTTTTGTTGTTTTGTTGTTATGAGGCGTGCCAAATGTAATCGGTGACTTGCTATTTTTGATCCCTAACAAATAAAGGGTTATTTCTTTCAAAGAAAGAATCAAGGTATGGTTTGGCGTTCGTTTTAGAACACAGACGCAAAGCTGGCAGTTCAACAATGTTCAAACAATGTCAGTCGATTTTGTGTGGGGCGTGGTTTATTTACGCAGGCATGACTCGCAAACATCAATCATTCGTTGCGACACATTCAATATTGTTTTTGCGCTCGTTACGTTGTAACATCGCGCGATGTCTTAATCATTTCATTTGCTTAGAGCATCGTCGCAGCCAACCGCACAAAAATGAAATAAATATGTTAAACATGCATCATATTATATATATCGTATATTACCTTCATAGAAATGGAACATAGCATGGCGAAATCATTTAAAGTTATTAACAAAGATAAGTTACTTTGGTACGATAATTCTGGGTGTGTCGTTTATCAAACGGGTTTATTTTTTATTAATAACTATCCAAAATTGTCAGATTTGATAGCGCGCATGATATTATAACCTCCTTATTATCATTCAAAAAAGAGATTTCTAATATCATCAATAGTAAAGATAAATAAAACCTAATTGTATTGTTAGATTGTTATGTTTGTTAATGATTAATAGTAACATACAAGTACTTGTAATTGCAATTACATATAGAATATACATACATACTATATTTTTATCACATTCATCATAAATAATTTTTATACATACTAAAACCATACTTAATTTATTACTTTATTTATTTTTATTAACATACAAGTGTCACACACTCACGACTACAATAAACATCACTCACAAATTACACGTAAAACTTAAAAAAAAAAAATCTACTGTATACGTATATAAAATTAATAATCTATATATATTTTAAGAACACTGTTCAAATTATTATGCTAATGTTATTATGTAAAATGACCGAAATCCATAATTGGTTTTATATACTAGTAATAAGTTTTGTTTGTAATTGTAAAAATGTAATACTGTGGATTTTTCAATAAATAAAAATAAATATCAAATATTTATACATCTATAAAATATGGTAGCAGATTTATGTACACGTACAAATGTATTAAATATTTTATGTTCAACAAGTTTTTACAAAATGTCAGCTTAACAACAATGACAATAAAAAAACTGCATCATGAAAAATAACCTATCGTCTTTTTTAAAATTAGTTAAAGAAATTAAAAACTTTTAGAATAGGACGATAAAAACAAACGAACTATAAGATATTAATATAGCCCGTTCGGAAACATCACTACCAAAATTAAAAAAAAAACGAAATATGAAGGTGGGTGCAAATGCTAGGTTAAATGTTCAGAAAAATGAGTTGTTTGTTCGCTGGTCAAAGTTAAATCATCAAAAATTTGACACTGACCGTACCCAGTCGATTTCGGCTAACTTTAAGCTAACGTTAAAGTTAAATAAACAAAACCAAGTAACGTAATAAAATGCAAACTACAATTTCAGACTTGACTTTAAATTTCTTCATCAGATAACGAATTAATTATTGGGTACATAATTAACTCTTATTTTACTTAAAAGCCAAAACCGATGATTTCTAAGGATGCTTAAATAAATATATTTTTTCATATTAGATAATATGGGATCGTGGTAGTGTAGTTAAGGTGTGACTACTTGTGACCGGGCCGTGACTATATGTTCAGAAAAGAAATTCGTCTATTATAATTTTACCCGTTGCGAAAATGGGAAAAATAAAAAAACCACTATTAAAGTAAAATGTCATTCTAGTTATCTACCTACTGCCCTAAATTTTAGATTGGGAGACATGGGTGTCTTATTCCGCTTGTGGTAAATCGAGCATTAAAACAATGTTTCCCAAATGTGGAATCTAAAGACCGTTCGAATCATGGGGAACGTTTGGAGTTTGTCGTGGTGGGACGAGCAGGGGCGGAGCTAAGCGCCTGGATGGGCGTGGCACCGAATACCAACTGGCTGTTGCCGACCGTGGCCACACATTGGCAAAGTATTTAACCTAGATAACCTAGGTCAGCGCGGGGAACAGAATAATTCCTGGCGAATCTTTTTTTTTCGTAAATATGTTTTTTTTTATGAACTGGTTAACTTGTTGATATAGATTATAGCAACCCCCTAAAAAAACAGGAGTAGCATTTAAATACACCCTGTTTAGTTATAATTATTAAGGATCACTCCTATGTGAACCTAGAAAATATTTTAAAATTCATATGACCTGTCGATTAACTCGTTTATTTGCAAATAACAACTCACTCTCTATAAAGTAATATTTATCACCATCCCAATACATCTAGTTGTTAGTGCGTGTGTCTCGGTTATCAATTTAGAAAAATTGATTTTCCCCAATTTGAAAAATTCCAAAAGGCGGTAGGCAGAAGACCAATTTGTCCCGACGCGACGCTGGGTCGACCACGCGTTTCGATTTAGAGGGACTGAGAACCTTTAAAATGGCTAGGACTAGCAGCCGAAGCTGATCACCGTGTTCCAAAACCATTACCGTTACAAAAACCAGCTTATTAGTACAGCGATTTCAAACATGATTTGATTTGACCTCACATCAAAATTCATCGTAGTTTTCAGGTGAAAAAATCGTAAACTAGTAAAATTAGGTATTATTTGGGTGAAAATCAAAACTACAAATATGCCAAAAAATGGCTATTTTGTACGCAAAAAGCGCGCATTACAAACTCTGGAAAAAAGTTAAGTAAATTGGCCATATTAAAAATTATGACGTCATTCGCCATTAGTCGATTCGCAGGATTATTTATCGCGTATGGACTTGGGATATGGTGCCTATTACACGACCTATCTGCGGATCAGCTGGTAGAGATTGTCTTGCGGCAACATGCTAGTACTTTCAATATGCACGTCAATAAATAAAGAGTTCAGAAATATATAAAGATATGTTTTACGTCTTAAAAGTTAAATGGGAATTTAGGGTCAGATAAAAATTTCAGCTTACTATCGAATCTGCGCAAGCAAATATCTGCGTACCGAACTCACATCTCCAGCTGCTATAAAATTTGAGAGAAACACGCGAAGGGCTGACAGACATTTATCGAGATATTGTAAATATAGCATCTCCGCCAGGTCTCATAGCTAGGACCTGCTGAACACGGCATTCAATTGACACACAAAGCACCCATGTGGGTGGTGCAGTTGAGAGGTGCAATGACAGTTGAAGAGGATTAGTTAAACTTCAATGGAAAACGATGTTCTGGGTTAATTTAATTCATCAATGTCTTTTTTGCTAAGTCCAAACTTGATTATTCACCTTGACGTTTCACTCCCTCAATCGTTTTGGAACACCACTTGTAGGCACGTGGGCCTGGGTTCAGGATCTGACGGCGAGTCAGATCGTTTTTCTCGAAGGACCGTGAGTTGGCGAAAGGCCAACGTTTAAATACTTTTAATTGTTGGCGGCAAGTCGGGTTACAGAAATCTGACAGTAAAGGCCATCGGATGGAATTCAACAGAGGATTAGCAAATAGTACAAGAGCACTGACCTTGACGCCGCTGATGCCTTGCGCTTCTGCTGTGTCCGAAGCTCTGCTGCCACACTTTGACACGTTTTACCACACACAATAATGTTCGTATATTTTGCAACCGAGCAATTACTGTACCAGGGCGCGGCTGGTTACTCAGTTGCAGAGTGACCTCAAATGACACGATTCACAATGATCAGCGCCTGATATTCCAACGGGGCGGAATGGCGGACCGTGCGCTGCGTACCAGCTCGTACAATCGTATCGGATCGACTGGTCGCGCGCGGTTTGCTTTGGCTCCGTTTGGCGGTCTGTTTTAGTTTCGTTCGGCTCGTGCGAAACTACCCCCAAAATAAAGTACATATTTGCTATTAGGGTCAGGACAGAGTGTACATTTTTTTATTGTAAAGGTGGAGACATAGTAGCAGGAAATTATAGGATTTTTTAATGTCAGAACTGTTCCGAACACCATTTGTGTGCTAATTTGTGAACTAAATTTGTACTTAACGTAATATTTATTTATTCTTTATTGAAAAATGTATGTGTGATTTGTATATCTATGTTAAGATAAAGTAATAAATTTAGTATGGTTAAAGTATGTATTAAAATAATTTATGATGAAGGTAATATACAAATAATATGTATGTATCTTCTATATGTAATTGCAATTACAAGTACTTGTATGTTACAATTAACCATTAACAACATAACAATCTCACAATACAATTAGGTTTTATTTGTTTTTACTATTAATGATATTGGAAATCTCTGTTTTGAATGACAATAAGGAGGTATTCAGTATACCAATTTTTGAAAAATCGCTAATATACTCGATTGAGTCGATACTTAACTAAACTATGTGATCTAAAATGTGACAGTTTTCAAATCTGCCTTCCAAATCAAGAAAAACGACAACGTTCACATTTAAATCGTACGAAATAGTGTGAAGATATACTAAAACTTGGACCTTCGCTGTGCTTTTCGGAAAATTCGAATTTCCAAATATATCCTCTGAGATTTTTTTCGGAGTTTCCTATATTATGTGTATATTACTGAATAGAAATTAGGCCCGCGAGTATTAACAAAAAAAATCAATAACCTAACGAGCGTGTGGTCGCCCCACTTTTACACGGTCATTATTGATGTTGGTAATTAGCCGGCAGGCGTTCGGCGGTCGTGTAAAAAGGGCCACGTCGCGGTTCAAACGAGCCGCGCAGCGCCATCTCGGGAAGATTTATGAACGCCAGCGGTCTCTCTCTAAAGTGCTTTGTCTCTTTCTAGTTTGCTTTTTGAAAGTTTCACTCACTTCGCCCTTTTATTTCTTTTTATTAAAAAGTAAGTACGCAAAAAATTATGTTATATTTTAAACTATTTTAAACCTTTAACGAGTGCCATATCAAAGAGACGAAGACACTAAAAGTATTCCCTACTCGTTTTGTGACGGTATAAAAATATATATACGGTCAGAGTATTATTTTTTTTATTGAAATTTACGTTTTTTTACTTTAAATTTTTTATATTATAAGAAATGATATTATACAGGATGTCCCAAGGTCAATCCCACAAACTTTAGGGGGTGTTTAAGTTCCCTATTAAGAGTAAGAAATTATGTGACAAAATGCGAAAAATTTTCATCAACAAATTTATTATTTTTGTAATAAAATTGGTGTAAATCGATCTTATCAATCGATAAATCAATATTATCTGTCGACCAATAGCATCCCTCTTACAACCCCAGAGCAGGGAAAAGGAGTTACCCCTTCTTCTTAGACCGACCTCTGTTCGATCAGTAACATCTGATGGTAATCATTTAGCTCCGCCCTAATAGGGCTTTTCGAACAACGCGGCAGGTCATTAACCTCGTTCTTGACTGACCGCGGCCTAGTGACCCAGTGACGTAGTTATCCGAGGGAAGAGCCATTGAAAAATATCTGTTTTACATGATTTAGAATAGAAACTTTACCATTATTTTTTCTCGAATACCATAATGAATTTTGATATAGTTTCTTAACAAATAACACTAGGAATCGTAGGACCTATAAGCTGTTTTTTTATTGGGATTGACCTTGGGACACCCTGTATATTAACAGTATCTACAGGCGTTAAACTCATTATAAATAAATGCATTTTTTCATGCGTGCATTACTCCGAAATGGCTGGAGCGATTTGGAAGTACTTTTTGTCATTACAAATAAAAAAAAAAAAAAACTTGTGGTAGGTACAATGTTAAATCGTTTATTAAACAAATTATATTTTAAATGTAAGTTTACAGAAACTACCACTGGTAGCGGGTGACATATTAATAGACAGCGCCATCTAGCAATCGAACCTGAACTTCTTACTTAAACCTACTTTATCTGTTGAGGTGCGTGAACAAATTAATTGAATTTAACGTAAAGCCAAAGGCTTTAAAGGCTGTTAAAGTGCCCAAAATTCGTAGTTTTAAAATTATCCCAAAAATAAAAAATAATATTTCAGTAGATGGGTGTTTCACTGCCAAACAATAAGGAGAGGAAATCAGGGATATCTACTGCCCGACATTTTACGGAATATATATATAGGATGTTATTAAATGTAGGGCACTCCTTTTAGGAGGTTGATCTATATCGATGACTAAACCGGTCTCACGAAAAAAAATCAAACTAGAGTAATTGTATTATTTGAAAAACTTTGTTTTCCTCTTAAGTGCTTTGCGAGCGGCGCGCTTGGGGGTCGATGACCGCGCTCTCAGACATTAAAATGATTTCAATTTAATTTTGAAGTCGTTTTTCTTGTATTCGATAAAAAATTGTTTGCTGATTAATGTTTGATCGGCGTCATAGATCAACATCCTAAAAGGAGTGCCCTAAATTTAAAGACGCTCTGTATATTTTGGTGATATATGAGTACTCAATCATATGTTTATTTATTTATTTATTCTTTATTGACAAATCCAACAGTATTAATTTTTATAATTACAAACAAAACTTATTACTATTATACTAAACCAATTATGGATTTCGGACATTTTACATATTAACATTAGCATAAAAAATTTGAAACAGTGTTTTTAATATATATATAGATTATGAATATTGTATACAGTAGAATTTTTGATGTGTTATGTGTAATTTGTGTGTGATGTTTGTGGTAGTTGTGAGTGTGTGTTATTTGTATGTATATGTTAAAATAAAGTAATAAATTAAGTATGGTTTAAAGTATGTATAAAAATAATTTATGATGAAGGTAATATAAATATAATATTTATGTTTTTATTAGTACTTGTATGTTAAATTTAACCATTAACAACATAACAATCTAACAATACAATTAGGTTTTATTTGTCTTTACTATTAATGATATTGGAAATCTCTTTTTTGATTGAAAATAAGGAGGTATTCAATATATCGATTTTTTAAATATCGCTATTGTTATAAAGGGAGCAGATACGTGGTATTGTTCATTGAACTAGTATGATAATTTATGGTTCGATAATATTCTCACTATGTTCCATCCCTAGTTACGTCGAACGCAATTATTACTAAACCTCGACGACACAATTAGGTTGACAGCTTAAATAATATAAAGTTGGGTAGATTATGAACTGTTATCAGCTAATCTTCGGTTATTAACAGCTTATTAGGTAGGCACAATGTGATTTCACAGCCGGTCGACTCCCACGCGATTCGATTAGAGACTGATAGCGGCGGCGCAATTAAGACTATGACAGGCTGGGTCGAGTGTTACGCGCGGGTTCGCGTTTAATATGCGCGCGGGATTTCCCCCGCGCGAAGGCGTCGTCTCGCTATGGGGCGCTTCGAATTTTCCTTCGTACGCCCGCGAACACAATAGAACTGGGTACGGGCAACACCATTTACACATACAAGCGTACGTAACACGCGCAGAAGAATTATTTATTTATTTATTAAGGGTACTACACACGTGAGCAAAGGACACCATTCGAACGATTCTGAGCCGTAATGTTGCCTGCGAAAATAAGCCTTGCACGATGAACGGAAAGGTATAAACTTTATGACGGACATAACGGCGCTTATAACACAAACTTACGCCTATTATTTTATATGAAATATTGATAGAATTTACTTGTTTTTTAAATTAATTTTTTTAAAAATAATAACACAAAAACATATATTCTCCGAAAATTTAGAAACTTTTAGCATAAATTATCATTTTCGTATTTAAAAACTCAAACAAAATTCTCCAATTTTAGGCATTTTTTGTTATTTTAGTTCTAAGTTGATGTCTCTACTAACGCATTTGAAAACCTGTAGTATTCAGGTATGTAGGCGCCTTAAGGTACAATATCCAGACTCCTTCTTGGGCTCAGAAGATCTGGGGCTCATAAATTTCCGGGTTCCATCTAGACCCACTCGCCAGTCTGAGACATTCCATCTGTCACGGTTGAGTAGGGATTATGCACACAATTCATATATACTTCGCCATCGATATACTCAAAACTACCGGAATTCAAGAGTGTCAACTCTAGTTAATTTATCTATTTTTTGAAGTTATGCTGTATTTCGTATTCTGGTAATCATGAGGATTCACCAACTCCTCCTAATTCCTAATCCCAACCTCGTTCCTGGATGTATTTTTCTAGTTTATTAAATTTAAAGGAAACTATCATTGGCTTTAGGATTTTATTGTAGCTTTTTTAGGTAGATTTAATTATGAAAACTATCCATTGCAATGCCATGACTTCCAGAAAATTTCGACACATCGCGTTTCTCATTTCCTAGAACCCAAAACCACCCACAGTTTAAAAGTTTATAAGTATATCACTTTCTTCTGGATACGATAACTGCCGTAATTTTACACCAATCACTTTCAAATTGATACATAAAATGTTTAAGGGCTCAAAATCTCGGTCAAATTCGTTAATGCGGAAAATCGGGTGGAAATAGGGATTCATTTTCGAAAAACTGAAATTTTGCTATAACTTTCTTAGTGTATAAGATATCGAATTCATTTAAATTTTATATTATTTCTTAAATACGGGCCTAAAACTTATCTCAGTAAACTTTTTTGATAACACCAACCATTGGTCCTAGGGGTAGGAAAAATTGGTTTTTGTAAAAAAACAATAAAATCATACCTTCCTTAATAGGCATCAAATAAGTTCAAACTGTTAATATTATGCCTATAATTTCCCTACAACTTTTGTTTGAAATATTTTTTGATATGTGCAACTCACGCGGCGGCGGGTTGAGGTGATACAAATGAAGTTCGCCTATCCCCTACTTTGATCCGCTAAAATCCACTTCTGCTTTCCGGTGCGCCGAAAGGGATTTTTTTTCTAATGTCTAATAATGTTATTTTTTTCTAGCAAGTGGCAACCCCGACGGTTGTCAAGAAGATTCTGCGTCTGAAACAGGAGAACCCCGGGATGTTCGCGTGGGAGATCCGCGAGAGGCTCCTCAGCCAGAGGGTCTGCGAGCCGCACGCCATCCCGTCCGTCAGCTCGGTCAACAGGATCCTGAGGAACAGCGGCGCCTGGAGCGATGCGGACCTGGTCAGCCCCAACCACCTCGCCGCACAGAACACCGGTACGTTTTGTGGGCACTGTTCACAGACCAACGATATTGCACATTGTGTGGGTCAATTCGTCAGGTCATTTTTCGCCGTTGAGAATATTCAACGGCGCTCTTCTCAACACTGTGTTAAGTAACAAGACATAGACAAAACATGATGTTGTTTGCCTGTGATGAACGGTCTCGCATCATGAAAAAAAAACTGAGCAGTCGGAACTGCGCTCAGTCCTAAGAACGACAGGCGTTTTGATAGTCCAACAAAATGAATGCCTCAGCTTGAATGGGAGCCACTCAGTGTGAGGTGTGCCATGTTTCATCTAGCAAATTTAAAGATGCAATCTGACTTGAAATTAGCTCTCACTTAGCCATCTCACCTCACCTTTGGTCGGGTACAAAAAACGCACAGGGGACACCCGGGTTTGAACCGGGGACCTCTCGATCTGCAGTCGAATGCTCTACCACTGAGCTATATCCCCGCTTCGAATGGCGGAGTAATTTGTTTTATAAATACTTCAAATTAACGCTGCAAAATGAGGAAAAATGCGTTTATCTGTTTTTTTTTTATCGCAGTGCCGATAATGGTCGAATTGCATTTATGTGAGTCAGATTGCATTAATATTGCAATATTCTCAGAATGCTTGTTCCATAATTTTTGATCTATTAAAAGAATCAAATCAAAATGTAAAAATCACTCCGGTAGGGTTCCGTAGACAAAATTTATTAAAAATATTAACATAACACTAAAAAATATATATATTAATGAAAAAGTATAATTTTTGTAAGGAAGTTGATTACGTTTGTCATCAGCTGCAAAAGAATCTGTTAAACTTTAATTCAAAATGATCAACCTTTACTGGCATATACTTATTTATATAAGGAGAAATATCAACGTGACAGATATCTAGCCCAAAAATCAAACTTATCGAGTTATCCGAGCGTCCTACAGAGTTCACGATTAGCACGCGCCTGAAGAAGTTTTACTTCAAAAATATATGGACAGCGTATAAGTTGCTCATATTTACGTCTTAAATCATGCAATGGTGATCGGTTACAAGCAAGAAGGTATCAGGCAAATTGCTAAACAAAAAATTTGGTTGTTGGAGATTCAACTTACTAAATGTCTGACAGTATATTGACATTTGGAGAATTCGAATTCGAATTCGAATTCGAATTCGAATTTTTAAACATTCTGGCTATATAATTTATCTGAAAACTAACAATCTTTAAAATATTAAAAAGAATTCGATTATACTGTCAAACTTGTATATAATATAAACTTACGGTGAACGTAACATAAAAAAACATCTAAATTGAATTGCTGATTATTAAAAGGGGTATACTTATGTTACATTATATTAAAAGGGAGCTATGTTACGGAATTTGTTTTATTTTTATTAAAAAAGTTATTAGAAATAAAAAAAAATATAAAACAAAAACAAATCAGCAAACACACTAAGTTTTTCATAAATGCATAAATTTGTAATATATGTGATTATATTAGAAATGAATCAGTTTTTTTTAATATCTCGCAAAGTTGAAAATGTAACATAGCTCTTTTTTAATAATCAGCAATTCATTTATATCGTATAGTTCATATTTGTGTATTTTTTTTTTAATTAAAAGCTCGTTTATTGTTAGTTGGTAACTAGTCAAAAAATACGAACAAATCGACTGGCCTTCTTTAGGACAGAAATTTAGTCTAGTTAAGAAGGCAACGAAAAAAGATTGCAGTGGTACCAAACGCTCACATATACAATATTTTTTAATATTTATACACGAATCTGTCACCCTATAAAATGAGTATTGTTTTGTGACAAATTGTTTCAATGAATAAATGATACTTAGGTACCTACTATTTTCACTTCTCGTGCGCTGTTTTTATATGGAGAACTGTGCAAATTTATTATTGCGTTTTTTACCATAAGTCTGAGGAAGAATCGTGCGATTGTTTCGAAACGTGATCGGTATATTCTATGTTACCTGTATCGCCTTATTTTAATATCAAACGCGATTGGCCGTTGCGTTCAAAAAAAAGCTTGAAAAACTTAGAACGCGGTCGTTGTGTTAAATGGAGATGTTAGTTCATGGTAGCTCGCAGCTTCACACCTCGAGATTAATGTTAGCCAATCGACGCCAAAGAGAACTCATCAATAAAGACTGATCTGAAGATAAGAATATAGTGGAGACTACTTAGCGACAAATTTTCATTCGAACATTTATTGATGAGACCGCAACGCTCACAACTCGACACAATACGGGCATAGCATTCCACCTACCATTCCTGGTAGGTGGAAAACATAGTCGTTTTAGTTCAGTGCTAAGGCTGCAGCGCACGCTATTTCAGGTATCTAAGTATATATTAATACGCGAAGGGAAATCTTTGTATCCCTTTTTAAGCATATCAAAGTTTATATGGAGAAGGAGTGCAGAAAGCTAACATTTATCTATAATATGTGTTACTAATACCACGAATTAAATAAAATAAAGCGTTCATACTATTGACAGCTGATTGACGGAATGGTCCTTTTTCACTAATCTGTCAATATCAAGCAAAAATAATTATTAATGCCATCTTACACTTCTATAAAAATCAAGTCACATTTTTACACAAAAATATTAAAACTGTCAATGAATTGCATCAAAAAAGAAATACAAATACAAGCTGCAATTGTTTTTTTTTTTCAACTGTTACTAACGTGCTAATAAAGTATTTGTACACGCTCGCTGCTGATGTATTAAAACAAAATCCAAAAAAAATATATGCAATTACTTATTATAGAGGTAAAATCACCAAGAACCTCAATAAAGCTCAAAGTTAATTACGGTCGAATTTCGACCACTGGGCGATCACTAGTATTGTTTAAAGTGATTTTTTAAAAATATAAAATAATGTAAAGTTAATATTAAAAAAATATTTTTGCCATGTCATTAAAATTATGAAACTGTGTGCTTAGATTACTATGTTTTGGGGTTTGGTGCGTCGCCTGCTAAAGAGTGGATGTCAAATTTTTCTCCGCAGTTAATATATAAAACTTCGTTTATAAAACTAAGCCTTATCCAACTCGCTAATTTCCCTAAAAGCTTCGATAAATATCGAAAAGTATTGCCATGTATTTGTGTTCAACATCCTCAACACTAGCACGGTGCAAAGATATCCAACTAATTCGAATATAAAAGAAAAACAGTTAGTTTTTATAAAAAAAAAACTCGGCACGCGGTAATCAAATGCCGATAGGGCACAGATCAGAGAGATTATCTTACATATACACTTCACAATCATTTTAACGATAGATGGCAATATATTATTTAGGGATAGACTGAAAATTATTTACAAAACTGTGCGCCATCGTGCATTAGCAAGATATGCCTTTCCATAATGTGAATATTTATGCTTCTTTGCGGTTTGCGTTTAGGCTGTATACCAACGAAGTAATATTAATAAAATATGATTAAAATTTCGTTGGCAAAAAATAGCGCCATCTACATCTCTCAAATCATTTCTTGGACGCCTACTAATTTATTTATTATGACAAGTTTACTAGAAATAACAGTTACAAATGTATATCCTATTAAAAATAGACAGGGAGCATTTGTGCCCTGCCTTCTCCACTAGACTATGTCTGTACTAAGGAAGGCAGTGTTATATTGTATGCCCTTTACTAGACTATGTCTGTACTAAGGAAGGCAGAGTTTTATTGTGCTACAACTACGAATAACAAACAAATTTAAAATATATAAATATACAATGAATATTCATGTTCAAAATAATATATCTTTTTTTAGTTAGAGGAAAAAAATACTAGGTCGCCGCAGTCGCTCGCATTTTGCTTCGCTGCAGCACATATTAGAGCGAAGCGATTTACTAAAATTTTCTAAATAAAATTTAGTCTGTGACAATAACTTTTTAACGACGGGATAGATTTTGATAATTTTCTATAATGAGGTATTTGAAATCTCTTTGATACAAATGCACAAAAAAAATTCATCCGGAAATCAACAGCATAACTTTTTAACGACGGGATAGATTTTGATAATTTTCTAAAATGAGGTACTTAAAATATCTTCAATACTAATGTACAAGAGAATTTCATCGGGAAATTGAAAACATAACTTTTCAACGAATGGATAATTTTCCAAAATGAGGTTCTTGAAATCTTTTATATACAAAAAGAGAAATTCATTTAACAATTATTTAAATATAAGACAAATGAATTTATTTTAAAGAAATGTTTAAAGTTAAGACAATGAAATCAAGCGTTGCAGTTCTCGACGTTTGGAAGGTAATCCTTTCTTATCATTGATTTTGAGTAGTCTTTCAAGGGGGAACGATGGAGAAATAAATAATCCTTCAAGACTCCTAACCCTTGAGAAGGCAACATAAGATAACCCTAGTGCAAATTCTATGTTTCCAATATCGACAACTGCTTCGTCCAAAGTCAAACCTTGGGAACGATGGATGCTGATTGCATATGCAAGTTGAAGGGGGAATTGCTTTCGCGTGAAAGAATTTGTTCCTCTGCGGAATGAAACTGTTGATGGTGGAATAGGTATTGCATTCGTATTGTTAAATTTTGGACCAGTGTACCCTTTGAAATGCACTAACACACATAATGGGAATGCGTTTATATATTGTCCATCAGTATTTTCAGGGTAAATGATGTCAATTACATGACCTATCGATCCATTACATAATCCAGCAGCAGTGAATAGATTTTGTCTAAGAATAATTTGAGCACCTTTACAGATGTACAATTTATTTGACAAACCTCTTGCTTCATCCGAGCTGGCCATCGCTCCACGTGGATCATTATGTATATAAAATTTTATTATTATATTATTCAAAATTAATGCTTAATTTAGAAAATTAAATCGAAATTAGAATAAATCGCTAAGAAAAAAAGTGACATGACCTTCGAGCGAATTTTGTTTTTTTTTACTATTTTTATGCGTGAAACTTACCTAATTATTTTTTGTATTTTTATTTATTGTTAAAAACGATTTATTATTGTTAAATTGTATTAAATTAATATCAAATTAAATAATTTAAAATAAAATTCGATTAATTATTTTCGAATAAAAAATTTTCAAAAAAGCGCGTGACTGTTTTATAATGGATATTCCCATAGACAATTTTCTTTTGACCCCAAAAATTTTATTTTTGACAATATTTAAAATCAAGCTCCGTCACGACCTTCACTTTTTCATGTAGATTCTCTCAAAATCAAAAATTTTTCAAATCGGTCAAGGAATGACCAAGTTAGCCCGTGACAAAGTTCTAATTGGAGTCGCCTTATGAGAGCTTCGCTCTAATAAAATGCAAAATGAACATACTATTAATTTTGATGATTAACGTAACAAATGATTACAAATTACTCAAATAATGAGTCGGTTTTTAGTAAATTTAGACTAATACATACAATTTTATTTTTGAAGGTATGCTTCCTTGCGCCCGTTGTACTCATTGGGATGGGATGTTGGTCGAGAAACCGCGTCACGCGTTAGAAGTAATTTTTACGTTTGTGGAGTTGTAGAGTCCAATTGCTTTATTTACGAAATATGTTTGTCGCGTTGTAGAGTCCTCTCCGAAATTTGAAGCTAGTTGTCTGTTTTTTTTTCAGAAATTATATGAACTTAATAATGATAATTTAAAGGTGTATAGTATAATAATGAAGTGACTTATAATAATGTATTGAATAATAGAGAAAAATGTCTTATATTTCATTTATATATCCTGTCTGTGGGTGTGTGCGAATGGCCAAAGAAGTATAACTTCCACCGTCCGTTTTTTTTTATGCATATATTATTTATACACCTATTTAAATATATTGTTGTTTATAGTTAGAATAGGAATAGGATTAGGAATTATGCGAGGTTGTCTAAAAACCGCTTTAAAATCAATCGTTTTATTTTCATGATGGATATTTATTTATTTATTCAATAAGTATAAAATAAAATCATTAATATTATTTACAAAGTTTAGCCTAACTAGGCGAACTACCTGTTACAAGGTAGTCAAGCTTAATTTAAGATTATACAACTAGTACAGTCGCAAAGGTGAAACCTATGCTAGCAGCATATTGTAGGTGAGCAATTAAAACTTCAAATAAATAATTCTATACCTAAAATTCGACCAAAAAGCCCGCGAGAAAATATTTTAAAACATAACTTTTTTATTATTTCGAATTTTTAAAATTCCGTCACGATCTGACATCACAAACATTTCGCCATTGGAGTCGGTCCGTGGAGCTGCGCTTTGCTCCACTCCGCTAAAAAATGTGGGAATTTTTATTTTATTATTGTAGTGTGAAATCCGTGACGTGTGTTCGAAGGGCGTCCAATCGAACAAATTTTAACGCGTCACCAAGCGGGCAGATCCCAAAGGTGAAATAGTTCGAATTATCGCCGACAGATGGCAACGATTTATATGGGAAAACGTCGGCAGGCCTTGATGCTAATGATCGAAATCGATCTTTTTATCGGCGCGAGATGAGAATGCACCGCCGCTGTCTTTTCGTCAAGGAGTCGTATGTCCCTGATTCCCTGAGTCCCTGATTCTTCGGTTTTTTAGGAGCAATCTTTTCGAAAAAAAAAAAACAACCCGCTCTGATAAAAACTAACGTGCCAATGTATTCGATTTATATAGTTTGAGCTTAAATCCTTTTAAGGGGTGTTCTGGGCAGAAATCTGAATAACTTTCGTTCAACGAGCTTTCATAAAGCTAACAAAAAAAATATATAAAAATACTAGCTGACCCGGCCACGCGTTGCTGTGGCTAAAGTTTTTGTTATATTACATTATAGTAAACAATCTAAGAGGAACAATAAGAGAACATCAGTCACGGAGTCCACTATGCTTTTTCACACAGATGGTATTTGTAAAAAAATATGGTGATCTCCTTATTTGACTTTCTACTACTATAACCCTTTAGTACAATGAAATTATTTACGAACAAAGACGAAAATGTTGATGTTGGTATACAAATTCACTGGATTGAGATTTGAAGGGGAAGTACGTTGAACACAATTAATTAAAATGTTCTTACACTTGATACTAAGCAGAAATCAATAGGTAAAAAATAAAAATTTATCAGATTTATTATTTCCATTTAATTTTATAACAAATATAAGTATATTACAGTATAATACAGTAAATAACATGTGACGCTTAAACTCATGAATGAGGTAGGCAAGGCAGACAGTCTTAAACTTTTAAACATTAATATCTTTTTTTTTGAATTATAAATACTTTCAATTTCAATTTAATTTAACACCAATCGGTGCACAATGTTTTTGGTTAACCTGTCTTTAGCTAACACAAATAGATTCGACGGTTTCCCAACACGTGAACACGCAACATATAGTTGCCCATGAGAAAAACATGGATTTTCCAAATCTAAACCACAAATGGACATTGTTTGACCTTGAGATTTATTTATAGACATGGCGAAAGCTAAACGAATTGGAAACTGTAGCCTTTTGAAGGGTATGGTAGAATCTGATGGTATCATCGGAATACGTGGCAGCAGGACCACTTTTCCTTTAAACTTCCCAGCCAAAATGGTTGCTTCAAGAATGTTTCCGGTGATCTTTTTGATGACCAAACGCGTACCGTTACATAATTGAGGTGGATTCAAATTACGGAGGAGAATAATAGGGGAACCAATCTTTAATCGAAGATTATGTGGTGGCATTCCAGGGATATCTAATGAATTTAAAAATTCAATCGGAAAATTTACACTTTCATTTTCATCAACAACAGTATCGATTGATTTAAAAGACATCAGATCGCCTGGTAACAACTGTTGTATCTGGAAGTTAATTTCGTCAACATCAACGTTTTTGGCTGCCAAAATCGCCCGTTGACTAAGCCATTCATGATTCAAATAATTATTCTGTATATCCGGGAAAATACTCTGAATCAATTCAGTTTTATCCTGAACAACAGTGCAAAAATTGTCTGGTAGTTTAATGCATTGCGTATTTGGTTGCAGTTTTATTTTACCGTTCCCAATATCTAGTAGTTGTTCGGAAAATATTAGTGCTGATGGATCATTTTGCAATTGTACTCGCATATTTATGGTCAATCGAAGTGTTTCAACACTTCGCCATAAGAATGATTGTTTCAAACATGCATTAATCTCATCCGCGAAAGTAGAGCGAGGTATAACCGGTAAGGTCTGCCGGAAGTCACCAGACAAAAGTAAGATAGCACCACCGAAAAGTTTATTATTGCTGTTTAAATCTTGCATAGTTCTGTTTAATGCTTCAAGTGAATATTTGTGTGCCATTGTGCACTCATCCCAAATTATTATAGAACTCTTCCGCAACACTGCAGCTATTCCACTATTCTTTTTGATGTTACACATTGCATCTGGTTTATTATGACCGTCCAATGGCAGCTTGAATGTTGAATGTGCTGTTCGCCCACCATCCAGTAAAGTAGCCGCAATGCCTGACGATGCTAATGCTAATGCGATTTTTTGTTGCGACCGTATTTTGGCAAGAATCAACGATATTAAAAATGTCTTACCGGTTCCACCGGGTGCATCCAAGAAAAAAAAACCGCCTTGTTCAGCAGCAACAGCCAGCATAATCCGATCATAAATAATTTTTTGTTCTGCTGTCAGTAATGGTTCACTGTTCATGATAATTGTTGCTAAACTTCCATGGTCATATTGATTTTCTCGTTGTAAATCGGTATTGACTAAGTCGGTGGCTGGACGATTAGGTGATGGCATACCATAATGATTAAGTGGTAAATTTGAAATAAGAACACATAAATCCTCGATCAAGACCAATGCTTCATTGTACATCTCTGGTGTATAATCTATGTTTTGGCATTGATTTGTTTGTCTAATTCGGTGCAAGATGTCTTCTGTCATACAATTTTTATATTTTTCCCACAAAGTTTGTGCTTGCGAGGGATAACATGTCGCCAAAATAATTGCAAACAACTGACGAATGTTATTCGGTGTTGATGTCAACGCAGCATCAGCAAGCGTTAAGTCCCAATGGTTATCGTCTTCTAGCAATTGCAGTTCACGACATGCATCCTGGTATGTATTGAATACTCGACCATTAGCTGTTCGTAAAAATTCAAAAGACGTTGGTCCGGGAACATTCACCAATAACAAACGTAAATAGAAGCACTCACGTTGCTTTGGATGTACCGTGTAAAGTCTCCCCAATGTCTTAGCTTTGAATATGCCTGTAATGGAAGGATGTGGTTTTCCTTGTTTCCGTGGCTCCCATTTTTTACTGGATTTGTTCCATGTGAAATAACGTGGAACATCACCATACACCAATGTCTTCGCGAATTGGCCAAAAACATCAGGTTTTTGACACAATGTAAAAAATTCAGTTAGAGTCGTTTTCGGAGCTTCGAACGCTCTTTGGAGAACATTTTCTTCAGTGAAGTATACACGTTGACCGTTTTCAAGATGTATTGCCAGATGTTGGACAGCAGGATCTCTTTCGTGGATGGGAAAGCTGAGAATATGCCAAATAGCTTCATTGCTGCTAATGTATCTGCCCATTTGGTATCGTGCTATTTCGTCATTTTTATTTATGTTTTTTACTTCAAATATGGCCAAATCACTGCCTTTGTTTACATATTTACAAACATACTTAATTGATTTAACAGAACTGCAAAGCTCAACATTGATATGAGCTTTGTAAGTTTTTGAAAGTAGTGGTGAGTATGGTACCACCCACTGATTATCAAACTCAACTTGATTTGGAAAGTTCGGCAGTCGCATTGTAAATGTGTGGCCACCATTCTCAGTACTTCTGCGGCGATACATTGGATAACCATCAATATCCGTGATCGTGTCATTCGTATGCGGCTTTGGGAAGTTTTTTTACATTTTCCATTTTCCATGCACGGTGACGTCATGTTGAAAACACCGCATGGCCCATGGATCATGTGTTTGGTGACAATATCAAATAATTCTTGATCAATTAATGGGTCTGGAATTTCGGCTGAAATTATTTGATCGATTTCTTCAGGACGGATTCTATCTTTAAGCCAAACCAAAATGTGGGCATGAGGCAAACCTCGCTTTTGCCACTCTATCGTATACAGCCAACAACGTGTGATACCAAAAATTGTATATTTAACAATAAAATCAATTAAGGATTTCAATTTTTGTTTAAACACACGTGCAGTTAAATCATGACGATGAATGGCTTGTTGTCCTGGCAATAGTAAAGTTTGTATCTCTTCCCAATTCGGATTACATGTGAATGTAATAAATAAATCCGGTCGGCCGTAATGACGTACGTAAGTCATCGCATCTTGTATGTATTCCTGCATGTTCCGTGGACTGCCGATGTAGCTTGAAGGTAAAATGAAAGCATTACCGATGTCATTGGGATTTAAATTTCCATCGATGTTTCCAGCAACAGCATCTCGTAAGTGAATATATTCTTCCGATCGTAGTTTTGCCTGGTTGAATCGAAGGAATCGCAAGCGTTCGCTTTCGACCTTAGCATACATATCAACAATGTATTGATGGAACAGCTGACGATATCGAAGGATATAATTGTCTTGATGTTGTCTAACCATTATTCGGTGTGCGTAGTAGTTCATTGAGCTAACTTTATTATTTCTGTAATCACCTAAAAAAATAAATAATAAAATGCAATACGAAATTAAAATCTATACATACAGTAAGAAAGTAAATAGATAATTGTCAAATTTACCGGTATTTGGATCATACTGATTGATATTAAGGTGATATTCATCTTGTCCTTGCCAAAATATCAATGGATATTGTAGTGCGTCATATGAACGGTGTAGATCCGAAATCGTACTGACAGTGTTGTCTCGCCGTGTAATGTTTATAGATCTTTTGTCAACTGGATCACCAACCATGATAACAGCAACCTCATCAACAGTTGGAGCGTTGAATCTACCAGCATGTGCACCTAATGGTACTTTGTCGGCTTTTATGACGATTTGATAATTGTCATTTTGCAGTCGTGGCGAAACTCTTTTGATCAATTGAATTAGTTGATTGTGATCTTCTAAAAAATTTCCAATAATATCACAATTGCTCTTTCCTCTGCTTGTTCAATAAAATTATACAGGCACCGAGTCGTCACGCGCTCTTCACAATCGCCCATAAAATAAAAAGGTATCGACATCTGTCAGTTTTATGACTGCCAAATAATATCAGACAAATAATTAGCAATAAATTAAAATATGACGATTTGATAATTGTCATTTTGCAGTCGTGGCGAAACTCTTTTGATCAATTGAATTAGTTGATTGTGATCTTCTAAAAAATTTTCCAATAATATCACAATTGCTCTTTCCTCTGCTTGTTCAATAAAATTATACAGGCACCGAGTCGTCACGCGCTCTTCACAATCGCCCATAAAATAAAAAGGTATCGACATCTGTCAGTTTTATGACTGCCAAATAATATCAGACAAATAATTAGCAATAAATTAAAATATGACGATTTGATAATTGTCATTTTGCAGTCGTGGCGAAACTCTTTTGATCAATTGAATTAGTTGATTGTGATCTTCTAAAAAATTTTCCAATAATATCACAATTGCTCTTTCCTCTGCTTGTTCAATAAAATTATACAGGCACCGAGTCGTCACGCGCTCTTCACAATCGCCCATAAAATAAAAAGGTATCGACATCTGTCAGTTTTATGACTGCCAAATAATATCAGACAAATAATTAGCAATAAATTAAAATATGACGATTTGATAATTGTCATTTTGCAGTCGTGGCGAAACTCTTTTGATCAATTGAATTAGTTGATTGTGATCTTCTAAAAAATTTTCCAATAATATCACAATTGCTCTTTCCTCTGCTTGTTCAATAAAATTATACAGGCACCGAGTCGTCACGCGCTCTTCCCAATCGCCCATAAAATAAAAAGGTATCGACATCTGTCAGTTTTATGACTGCCAAATAATAACGGACAAAAAATTAGCGATAAATTAAAATTGCGACTATAATTTGAGATTTAAACTATCCTATCTCTCAAGTGCACATCGAACTGCACATGGTGTGCAAATTTTATTATAATCGGTTAAGTGGTTTAGGAGTCCATTGAGGACAAACATTGTGACACGAGATTTATATATATTAAGATAAATACTTTATTGAATGCTTAGCGTTCCTGGCCTATCTAATTGACCTACATTACAATATTTGCGCGCGAGAAACTACCCTTAAGTCCTTTCCGAGGATCTGTTAAAAAATCTGCTTTAATTTATACCTCTGTGGTATGAGCGTTATTCATTGTTTCTATTGTTTGTGGTCATTTTTTTTTTGTTATGCAAAAACCTAATATACACGGGGAAACCGTTTTGATAAAGAAATATAATAAACGACACCGGCTCATATTATTGCTTCTTCATTCGTATGGCTTGTGTTGTCGGGAAGGCGCTATCAGGGGCAGTTCCGAGTGCCTTATTGTTTGTATTTTGTAACGCGAGGCCGTTCATTACAGGCAAATAACATCTAGCAGGTCCGAATGCGTGTTTTTTTTTTTTTGAAAAGCGGTGTTATATATTCTCAACGGCAAAAAATAACCTGGCCGGATTTAACCCACTGGGAATTCGAATCCGGGACCTCTGGATTAAGAAGCAGGCGCTTATACTCGCCTTAGCAAGCGACACCATGCCAATGAAGCACGGTGAAATCGCGTATAGCGTAACCTCAATTATATGATTATCGCATTAACGCCCACTGCTAAGGGCGAGCTTATCGCCATAAATCTCTACCAGCTATGTTATGTTTGGTAGTGTATTACTCGTGCACCGACCAAAAAAGATGCGTAGTTCCATAGCAAAATTACTATGTTATGTATGTTAGTGGATGTGGGGGGTTTTCCCCCCGTGTACCGCGTCCATTCCAGAACTATTGTACTTTTAAATCCACTTATAGTTCGCCCTCTAGTCCCGTACTGTAGATAAAGTTGAGTATCTTTTTGGGTGCGATGATTCTAATCTCTTCAGGCTTGAGGAGATGGTTGCCTAGAAGCTGGTACCTTTTGTTCATGAGGGGCCCACATTTCCCTAGAAAATGTATAGGGGTTTCTGGGCTCTCTTGGCAAAGTCTGCACCTGGCGATAGGCTTAATTTGTGCAGGTGTTTATTCAGCTTGCAGTGACCTGTTAAGGTTCTGGTTAGGACCCTTAGTTGGTTCCGGCTTAACTTCAATAGCTCCGAGAGTCTCTACCGAGAGAATCCTACTATGATTTCTTTGGCTTAGTTTACTAACGTGTATTTATTTCATCCCTCCGCAGATCACATCGCGCGGCAACTCCAGCCGAACGCCACAACGTCGGAGTACAACCAAGCAAAGCCAACGACGATACCGAGCCAAGCCTCGCGCCTGCCCTCCTTCTTCACGCAGCAAGACCAGGCCCAGTTCTACAACCAATCGCGCCTCGCGTCCTCCTGGCTGCAACTGGCCACGCAGAACGCTCAGGGACTGCTGAAGCCGTACCCGGTGTCGCCCTGGCAGCGGGTCATGGCGCCGTGCAGACCGCACGACCCCAAGGGATTCTACGCCTACGGCCCGGCGCTCAGCGTCCAAGATAGCGTGTACACGAAATTCCAGGAGCACATAACGAGAATAGAGAACGATACAGCGTCGCGGATCGGCAGGAACGGGATATCCATCAGCGGCAGCGAGGACTCTCTGGATAAAAACACGGACGAAGACGACGACGTCAAGATCATGGTGCCGCGAAACGAGGACAGGCTCAAGCCAATCAAGGGGAATCCCTACTCGATCGAAGAGCTCCTGAAGAAGCCGGAAAAGAGGGTCAGATCGGTGCCCGGTTTCGAGTCGAGCCTGATCCTTCGGCAGCCAATCGGCGCAGCGGTTGAAACGGTCAAAAATTTCTCGGGACACGACGATGCGCGAGATGACAGCTCCCCGTATGACAGCTACGGAGGATCTCCTGATAGTTATTGCAGCAATCGATCCATCTCGGTAGATCAAACATCAGATGTAGATATTAATAGCGCTGATAAAGACCACGCCGATGTGTGAACGGTGCGATAGACAGCATCAGTAAAATATATCCCCAAGTTCAATTAAAAATTAACCTATTACGCGGAAAAGTCCCTAAAAACTGTGAAATGGGTAGCGGATAGATTTAAACCAATCTGTTGTAATACCAATTTACCGCAACTATTTGTATGTTACTATGTTTGTAGCCTAAGCAACCGAGCCGATTTCACCAGGATGAAGCACTTCTTCCATACCGTTAAAGTTCAGCACCGATTTTTGGCGACGACAACCACCTTTCGTCCGGGAACACCTTCGTAATTACCTTTTTAGACACTTATTAACGAATATTCCAAAAAAAAAAAAATATTTCCAGGATATTGTATTGAAAAATTTGCACTTTAAATTATTGATTATTAGATAATAACTAATAAAATTTATATAAAAAAAATATATTAAAGATTTCGTTGTATCCCTCAGATTTCTATATTGTTTATTACTGTTTAAAACTTACTACGACGTGCTTTTGATTATACTTAGATAGCACTGTTTTTCATATTTATATGTAGCTATTTTGTAACGGTCTTTTTCTCGTGCATATCTTTTTATGGGGTCACCCTATACTTTAAACAGATCAACTTTTGCTCTACAAGTTTTTAAACTTTTTAAAAAAGTAAGTTAAAACAGTAGAAAACAAAATCCTAGAGAGATGTGCATGAGAAAAAGTTCATTCTGTATATGGGAATAATTTTAACATTATCGTTTAGGAATTATATTATTGTACAGACACTATAGGTTTATGGTTAGTGACTGCTTTCATTACACCGATCTAATATCCATTCTCAACTAGACTATTCGCACTGCATTTTCGTAAAAAAATAATTAACGACTGGACAAATGCAGCCGACTATTTCTCACATTTCATAAATCCATTGTATCGGAAATGCATAGTTGCAAGTCGCATAATATTTGCCCCCGTCCAAAAACTGTAGACGAAAGTAAAAACGTAATACTAGGTGAGTTTTTTTTTTAATAGGTTATTTTAGATAATGGCTTTGTAAATAGAAAATAAACACAAATTACCTGATTATTAAATCAATAAAACATTAATGCGGTCTTTTGCATAGTCGCGTTGGTTACCCCGTTGGTTGGTGGTAGGTTGGCAGCGTCCCGACGCCACTATGCACAATGCCGCCATAGTTTAAGTAAGGTTAAAATATTTATGAAATTTCTAAAGTCGTTTAGTTTTAGTGAAATTTGTAATAGTATTACCCATTTTGCCATATTTTCTAGTGCGCTCGTATAAAGTCACATAGGTAACACATTTGATGCTATATGTATTTGTAATTATATAAATATTTTTAATTACGTACGTTCAGATGTTGGTTGAGTAGGGTGAGCAACGCTTAGGAGTTGCAAGTTTTTTTTATTTATTGTCAGTAATTTAAGCATTAATTTACAAATTATGCAAAGTCCTACTTAGCTAGGCAACGCCCGTACTAAGGTAGACTTTACTAAAAGCGTGATCGCGCTGAACAACATACAATTACATTTATTAAAATAAACTGAATTGTATGCCATTAATATCGGGCACGATATCCAGGGTGTCCCAAGATCATTCCCGTAAATTTAAAGGGGTGTATATGTTCCCTGTTACGAGTAAGAAATTATATAAAAAAATGCAAAAATATTTGTTACCCAAATTAATTATTTTTTAAACTAAATTTGTGTAAAACAATCATAATATTACGGCAGCGTTCGCCAGGCATACTAAACCCGCTGAAAACACGTCGGGCGCCACATCGTGAATGCAACTCAAACTCCTTTTACACAAATATATTAGGTTTTAAATAGAAACTTCAACATTTTTTTTCTCGAATGCCATAATGAATTTTGATATAGTTTTTTTAAAAATAACACTAGGAATCTAGGACCTATTAGCTGTTTTTTTATTGGGATTGACCTTGGGACATCCTGTATATATATAAACATTAATACATAAATGTTTGTAAGCCCTTTAGGATTGCCAAGTTTCTGTGTTGGTCGTAACGTTGGAAAGCTTTGGACTGTAGTGCGACCACTAATCGAAGAACCCTCCTATGCCTTTTAAAACTACTTATACTGAACTTACAGGATCTATGGATCTACGGATCAACCTCAAGGTTCTTGACAATTTTATTTTAAATTATTTTATTTAATATTAACACAGTAACTCACGAAAGTCACTATAAAACGTGCTCAATTCACGCGTAACAACTGTTAACAATCTGTTTGCACTCTGTTCCACGTTTTACCGGTCGGAAACGACTTTAGGAGGGTTCTTGGGTTAGCGGTCGATCTATACACGCAATTTACCAACTTCCCCGATTGCCCATTCGCATTCTGGTGTCTGGTATTACCGTGTATGTATTATTGGTATGGATGAGGCGACGTGTATAAAACGGGAAGAGATAGCGTTCCTTTGTTGAGGTTTCACGTGTCAAATGAGGCACCCAACCGACGTGCAAGCAAAACAGAACGGGTAGTAAGGAACACTGAACTGTACCCATACCGATAATACATCCATTTGTGTACAGGATGTTTTTAAAAATTACGGGATAAACTACTCGAACGCACAGCGCACACCACTTCGAAGTGTGATTTTTTTAGTGAGGCCAGTTTAGTTATCAACCTCCTAAAAGGAGTGCCCTGAATTTAAAAACATCCTGTATATTTACAAAATACACTAAACAAACAATGTATATATAGGTACTTTTTTATAAACTTAAGAACTTATTGTGTGTCGATCCAGTAAGTTTATTTATTAAACCGTGATATAGTCCCGCCTATTTATATCTTATATTTAATGCCTGATTATTTTTAATATTTCAGAATTAACAATCAATTGAAATAATTTTTAATTTTATTATTATACAACGCCATATACTAAAATATGCACAGTCGAGGGCAACTAAGCTTTACCATGGAAGGCAATGCGACAGAGACGGACTCCACCAAACGGTGCGAAGTGCTCGCAATTTTATTACGAAGATGAAACAAGGCGAATTATATTCTCTTTTTTACGCGTTTTAGTTTCACTTTAAGGCGCCACCAGTCCCTAAAACGTGTTTTGTAACGTATTTTGGTGCATTTTGTTGAAGTTATTCCCAACAAATGGCTAAAACTAAAAATACCACAATATTCTCCATATATTAATTTAGTACTTTGCTTAAAAGAAAAACGAAATACACCTTATTATAGTAATGAAAATAAATAAATAAGAAAGTGTTGTTTTTTTCTTGCAACGATTTTCTTTTAAGTTGTGTAAGTGACGCGAACCTAATTTTTCTTTCTAAACATAGACAATATAATAATCTAGGACATTACTTAAAAAAAAACTTTTTTTTCAAATGATAATAATTATTTAAATACAAAAAACATGTTTCATCGATTCCAAATGAGTCGGCGAGTATATCCGTCTCTTTTCTACACGTCAATGTTCGAATAAAGCCTACTCTTTCTAATCTCAAGGACAAATGCGTCCCGGGACGCCTTAATTCTTCGGGGTAAAGTTCCTGGTGCCCCCGACTGTGCCTATATTTAATTTGTGGGATTTAACATTTTTTTTATTCATTTATACTATTAGTTGGCATCGCCCCAAACTGGTTATGCCCAAAGGATAAAAGTTATTGGCGTAAATTGCAACCATTGTATATATGTAGATGAGAACTTAAATTAAATGTTAACTTAGTACAAAATTAAACATGACTTATTTATTTATTTCTTCTACTTAAGTAGTTATAATTAAAATATGTTGGTACATACCTACGGTTTATTAATATTATGTGACCACATAAGTGATTAAAAATATAAAGGCCTAAAAGCGATTAAAAAGGCTAAGTCGTTCCTCAAGTGAACTGTCCTAAACTGAAGGATCCTTCAAGCATTCTATTACAAACCCTCAGGGCGCCTGCCTAAATACCTGAATGCTACAAAATACGAATTTACAGGTTTTCAAAGGCGTCAGGAGAGATATCCACAAGAAATTTGAGTAATCATTAAAGATAATTTATTATTTTAGTGAAATAACCAAGGAAATTTCTTTAAGCATTATGCATAACATATAAAAAAAAAAGAAACAAATAAACCAAAAGGCATTATTTTTTTATGAAACCAGAAACATCCCACATAAAATAAATATAGTTTTATGATGAGAGTAAAGTGGAGAAGGGATTTACCTAAGCGATTTGAGATATATGGTATAACAACTTAGAAATAATACAACAAAATTTGTCTAAAATTGGAGATTTTCGTTTTAGTTTTTATATATGAACATGATCATATATGCTAAAAGTTTTTAAATTTTTTAAAAATATGTTTTTGTTTTAATATTTTTTAGAAAATTTAATATTTCAATCAATATTTCATACAAAATGGTAGGCTACGGTTTGTGTTATAAGCGCCGTTATGCTCGTCATAGAGTTTACACCTTTCCGTTCATCGTGCAAGGCTTCATTTCGCAGGTAACAATTTGTAGGTCAGAATCGTTTAAATGGTGTCCTTCGTTCCCCTTTTTGAGATTTGTCTCTGCGAGCCAAAATATCATTGAGGTCTTAATTACGCGACTTAACAAATATGGTTGGAATACATCATCATGAGCCATTTACTATCAATTTAAATTTATTTCAACTTACTGTACCAAAATTTCATTAGCTCTGTGCAAATTAATGAAAATTTAACTTATTGGAAATTGGCCTACCATATTATGAACCATTGTCATAGCATTTAGGTGTGGTTAAGTTATTATAACTATATACATGCCTTAATGGACAATGCGACTGTAGGGTCACGAGTCCACATGACGACCGCGCCAGGTTTCCGCTGACACGACATCACACCACAGGTATAAAGTCCGTCGACCGACAGTGACGTCGATCGAAAGCGCCAGGGCTGAGGGGTTTCCCCTCCGACGCAAATGGGCAGTCTATAAGAGCGGCGCGCAGCCTTTTCCACCTGACCGCGTCCGCACATAATGGAGTCATAGCATTATATTGTCTGTCGGAGTATTTATGTAGATAGTGGATCATGTAATAAACCTTAATAAACAAATTCTCAAGCTATTACTATTATCCTCCACTCAGTCCGTGCGTTACACGACAAACGACAGGCCGTTTCTTAGCGATAACGCGAAATTTCGTGTTCAGAAATGATGCACGAGAAAATTGGTAACATTCAATGGGAAAATAACAAGTGTTTTGTCACACCATCACACCGGAAAATCAAATGGATGACAAAATATAGCCACACATGGAATTGAACCTCAGATCTCACGTCTGTCGAGGTCTGCGTGGTAAGCCATTTACAATGTACGGTAAGAAAAATATTCAACGAGTAGATACCTACTATACACGTGTTATGGCCGTGAGCTTTCAAGTATTATTTCTTAAGACGGTATATCAAAATTTAATATAGTTTCCGAGAAAAAAATGTAATCCCTCTTTATACTGTGCTGTAAGGGTTGCTCATATCAAAAACTGTTTCAACGAAAAGTTGTAGGGAAATTATAAGCCCATAATTTACATTTCGAACGGATTTCATTCTGTGCCTATTAAGAGAGGTATGGTTTTTTAATTTTGAAAAACCACTTTTCTAACCCCTGTGAGCTATGGTTAATGCTATGAAAAAAGTTAATTAAGATAAGTTTTAGACCCTCATCCAAGGAATAATATAAAATTTAAACGAATTTGATATCTTATATACTAAGAAAGTTGATTTTGCCCATTAACGAACTTGACCGAGATTTTGTACCCTTAAATTTTATGTATCAATTTGAAAGTGATCGGTGTGAAATTGTTTTGGGTTCTAGGGGATGTGAAAAGCGAAGATATGTCGAAATTTCCATAAGTCATAACATGGTACCCAATAGATAGCTTTCCTAACGAAATCTATCTAAAATATAGGTTACGTTTTTTTTTAAAAAAATAAGTATTTCGCCGCACTCTCTGGGGTCATTCGATTTGTACCCCACACGATTATAACAAGCGCACTTTTATTTATTCTGTGATCACGGAATAAATACAATCTGGTTAATGTGTTCCTGGTTACCTACTAAATTTCAATTTGAGTAGTGACAGCTTAGAAGCTAGAGGAATTATCGGTAAAAAAATGCAATTACCTGCCTACTAATTTAAAATTGTTCCCTCTTAATTAATTAATCATTTGCATGAGCTGTATTACAATGTCCATAATCGTTTTCTTCGCTAAAAAAATTAACACCGGCCTGTATAAATGCGTAATAAGAACGCTCATTTGCGAAAATGCATAGTTGCGATTCGCACACTGTTTGCCCCCGTTACAATAAGAACGCTCATTTGCGATGCATTTAATTTACATTTGTTTTTGCGAGTTTAGAAGCTAAATTATAAGTAAAAATGGAGGAAGGAAAGGCATCTTGTCTGCGAAAAGAAGCCTTGCGCGATGAACGGAAAGGTGTAAACGGGCATAACGGCGCTTAATTCGAAGCCTACCACTTTGTATATAAAGCTTTGATAGCATTTAGTTGTTTTTTTTACCAAAGTCGGGATATGTTTTTTAAATAATAACACAAAACTCCCCAATTCCTATTCCTATCAATTTTCCCTACTCCTAGGACCAATGGTTGGTGGTACCAACAAAGTTTTAGGCCCTTGTGTAAGGAATAATATAAAATTAGATATCTTATATTCTAAGAAAACTATAGAAAATTTCACTTTTTCAAAAAAAAAATCACATTCCCGCCCCCTGCTCTGATTTTGTTCATTAACGAACTTGACCAAGATTTTGTGCCCTTAAATTTATGTATTAATTTGTAAGTGATTGCTGTATAATTACGGCAGTTATCGTATCCACGAAAAAGTGATATAGATTTATTTATTTATTTATTGACAGTAAGTTAACATTAATTTCACATTATGCTAAGTACTACCTAACTAGGCAATGCCCATACTAAAGTAGACTTTACTAGAAGCATCATTCTTATAAGCATAACCGTCTCACTGCACATACAATTACAATTATTTTAATTGAATTGTATGCAATAATACATAATATATAAATAATAATAATAATCAATAAATATAAATATTATTATATATAATAATATATATATATAAATAATAATACATAAATGTACCGTTATTAACTAATACATGATTTTAATAATAATTTATTTATTATAAAAATATAATATAGTAATATTACACATATATACACTCAAACAAATAAATAGATATAGCACCCATTGTATTAGAAAATACATGACCTTTGTTGTAAATGTAAAACCCAAATAATAAACTAATATTAAATTAATACAAGATATAGTATCTACACAGAAAAGTAGTTTATCTTGGTATGTAATTGATTAAAGTCTCTGTTTGCTTTCTGCCGAGCTCAAGTAGCCAACAAGAGATAGATATATAAACAAGAGATAGATATATAAACTTTTAAAGTAAGGGTTGTTTTGGGTTTCAGGGGATATGTCGAAATTTTCCGGAAATCATGACACGGTAACCCCTTGCAATATAAACCCTTAATATAGCAATATAACCTGTTAATAATAATAAAAAAAACCCAGCCCTCCGATAGCCATATCACCGAGTACGATTTTTTGATTTCGTGTTAACCTAATCCACCCCTGAGAATTGCTGAGAAATTCCCTATAATCTTTGTGCCTGTGCCTTCAAAGTACATCGAAGGAATAAAAAATAGGTAGGTTCATTTTTAAGCAAGGTGAATTAATTCAAAGATCGCAAACTGTTTAGCATATCAAAGCTCGCAGCGCCCGCAGCGGCGGCGGGCCTGCAATTTAATAGTAGATTTTAGCCGTCCTACCTTCCGTCGGCACCTAGTAAATCACCTGATGCGGCGCGGCGACAAATGCCTTCATGCCCGCGACTATAAACGGCAATTACGACGCACCGGTTAGCAGGGACACGGTGGTCGTAAACATTTTTCGAGCGTGATTTAATTTATTATTTTAATATGCCGAATAAAAAGTTCCGTAAGCTCTAAGTAAGTTTTGTTATTTAATTACCGTTACTAAAGTTTTTAGAAGGCTCAACCAACGTTTGGTACGCATAAACATATTGCTCTGTAAGCGCTACCGAACTGTTCGGTATAGAAACAAAATGGCGGAATAGACGAGAAGCGCGAGGCGTGTTTATTGGTCGACGTAACAAAACAGTCTTTTCATTTGAACGCTGCACTGCAGAGATTGTTTGGTACAGGTTACAAGAAAGTTTTGTTAGGTGAACGATTTATCCATCTACAGGAATTGAATTGTACAGTCTATCAAACAGATTGCGCATACAACAGCACACTTACTAAAATTCAGTAGCCGCAACGAACTATGGTTCTAATGAACTTTTCGTTTAACTCAGAACTCGATACTTTTTTCAGGGTAATTTCATTGATCAGATAGCGGTTCTAAGGGATCTCTTTCCAGTAACCCTCTTCTCTGTCTTGGGCGTGCTTTTAAATCGTTCTGTCTCATTCAACGCTTAACACTCCGTATTTCAATTTATGTCTGAAATTTTACTTGAATTTGCATACTTATAAAATAAACTATGCGTTAGTAGTTTATTTTCTCGATTCTTGTATTCAGATAATAAGATATAAACGTCTAAACTTTTGGTATAAATAGAAAATGTATAGAAAAACACAGACTTTTTAAGGCACTTAACTTTTAGACAAAATAAAAAATTAATTTAATAATTCCATAGAAACTTAAATATTTAGGAAATAAAACGATACCTAGTATTGAGAATCAATCACTGTCTGTATGGAGAAATTACCGGGTAGAATCCTCTTAAATTGTGATTGTGTGAATTCCCAATATAAGCTTTCGAAACTGTAATCATTTATGCTTCTGTGCGATTTGCGTCTAAGTTCTCAAACATTAAAACGATTTCTATTTAATTTTGAAGTCGTTTTTCTCATATTTGAGAAATATTTATCCAATATTTTTAGCTTATATTATATTTTACAGATTACTTGATTGAAAAAGGTTTACGAGCGCTGTCGTAATCAATGTCCGCGAGGCGATCACCTTTTCTGCTATTAAAATGACATTTGCCGCGGTCGCGTTGATTACATACATTCGTATAGGCGGGTAGGTTATATGACTAGTTTAAGATATACCTTAATTTCTACGCAAACGGTGAAAATGGGTAAAAGGTGATATATGCAGCTATCATAATCATATATCATCTGTTACTATAGTTCGATAGTAGTAACGCCTATAGGCCTAACGACATCTTCCCCTCAGACAGTGGGTTAACACCATTTTAGTTTTTTTTTTTTTTTTTAATTTAATAAAACGACGCGGATAATAATATTTCAATTTATAACAATTATTAATTACCTACTTGGTGACAAGATGCGGCGCCAAATATCGGAAGACAGAAAGTAAAAGAATAGGAACGTACCTTGGATGGGATCTGCCTCCTCGACCGACTGCAGATTCGCTGGTTTCTCTCCCTGAAAATGGCACCCATTCTTGTGGTATTAACACTTCACACACGGCTTCCTCAAGTTAGAGGCGAAAAGCGATTATGGGTTACGAAAGGGGGTTATGTAAATAACCATTATTTTTAGGTAGGTATTATGTTTTTAAAAGATCCAACTACCAGAATTTCTTAAGTGTCTTAAAATTTGGGGACAACTTCCGAGAGAACCAATCAAACTTCGCCAAAGCGGCTTCCGGCACTAAACATAACTAAAGGATTCCTCAATGTAAGCAAACATAAATTATTTTTGAGGTTAGAATCCTAATGTCACGTTGACAGATTGACAGAGAGATCAGCCGATCTATTCCGTCCTTAAGAGTGAGTATTAAGATCCGAGGTTCGAGCCACGGAGATGTCGGAAAAAAACCACCAATTTTTTGAACCAAAATTCCTAATATCCATTGCAGCTACAACGTTTTGGCGGATCAGTTTTTTATTCTTTCATTAAAAAAGTTCATTGTTCCTATTATTTTCAATTTTTTTTTAAATATTTTTAGTAGCCTAGCACTAAAAAACATTAATATAATCTTCCTCAAGCAATTGTTTAATATATGCAAAAAAAAATAATCAAAATCTCCTAAGTTAATCAAGCAAGAAAAAAATTTGAATAGAAAAATTGTATTTTTTTATTTTTACTCTTACGCTTGACGTAACATATTATATACAAAAAAAAATAATTGTTCCAGCCGTTTCGGAGTAATGAGTGAACTACATACCGATCGAATTGAGGACCTCCTTCTTCTTTGAAGTTGATTAAAAAAAAAATGCATTTATTTATATTGAATACAACAGCTGTCCTGTAAATATATAATATAATTTCTTATTTAAGCAGGTGGTATAAAACTAAAAAAAAACTCCGTTCGCTCCATTTACACATATAATTTTATACCGTCAGTCGTCTCGCCTGGTGGTGACAGTATAGTAAATCCATTCCTTCATATTAGTGTCTTCGCCGTGGAACTTGGAAGGTTAATCTTAATAAAATAGTTATAATAACATATAAAATGACATATTTTTGGCAGTTTAATAAAAATAAATAATTTGAATGAAATAATTTAATCTTGGTTTTGTGTGACGCTTAAACTACTTAGGTTTTGGTGGCCAAAGTAACAGAAAACTTTCAAAAAGCGAACTCAAATAGAAAGAAATAGATGGCGGTAGCGTGGCAAATAGCCCAGACGCAAACCTCATAGAACAAATATTAACAGATTAGAGAAGCCTATCCTACCAATTCACAGATGGTGTAGTTTTGTGAATAATTTTCAATATAAACCTAGCATGTTGCCATCCGTCATTAAAATTATGAAATTAACAATGTTTTATGGATTCTAGAGTTTCTTCTTAGCCACTAATATAATCAACGAAGGCACCTTGGGGGGGCACCCACCAGACGGTGTCAATAAATTTTTAATAGGTACCGAATAATGAAATTTGACATTTCGATAGGGCGACCTCAGGATCATGTTCAAATCTCAAAATAATATGACGGAACCACCAGTTACAATTAATATATGCTTATCTATGATCGCAAATGGAAATATATAAAAGAATATTCAGTACCGCGTTATAATTATTATAATTTAAAATATTATATCCGTGTTTATTTATTGTGGTTACCCAAGAGAAATTGTACACAATATGTAATGACGTAAGAAATAATAATATTAAAATATATTAACAAATTTAAATTAAATGAAATAAATAGAAAAAATCGATTTTAAATTTAAAAAAAAATAACAAAAAGGATCTAACACCAATTTAAACTTTGATTATTTATATATATTGAAAAAATTAAAAAAAAACGGAAATAAACTATGAATTTTGTCCGTGGTTTTGTGCATTCGTGTAGTATTTGTATTGGTGTTGATATAGTATTGGTACAAGACATGGTTGCAGAACTTTTGGATGAACTTTTTGATTGAAAAAAAGGTCAATTTGGGGGAAGTTAGTATTAAATAAAACACAAATTCAGTAAATAGAAAAGGGGGATGCGTTACATATATTGCAAAATTACAAGAAAATCACAATCACCTAACCCGTGTGTAATCGTCCCTCACCATAAGCTAACAGTTTACGAAGGTTCCTTTAAATTTTCAGCATCGAAGACCTGGAACGACTTGCCTCCTTCAGGACTAGGCGTCAACAATGGCTGCTAGAGCTGCAAACTACCAACACTTAATTACGTTTTATATAATTTTCTATGCTGGTATTTTGTTTTGTATATATTACATAAGAGCATGTGAGGATTACAATTCATTGTGAGTAAAAATAATATGTTTGCGTTAAGTATAATTATATATTATAATATAGTAAAACTGGACGTGCTGAAAATCAGCACCCTCCTCTCTCGGAAAGGAGGGCAGCTGAGCACACTCCTTATATTGGAAAATGCGATTAATTTTTATGTACCTACCATTTATTTTTGTTTTACATTTTTCAATAAAGAAACATTTTCTTTCTTTCTTTGTATCATTACTAGCCGTGCCTCAAAATTAACAAATGAAATGGTGTTAATATTTATGATGGATTGAAAGAATGTTATACCATTGTACTTTTTTATTATTATTATTGGTTAATGGACGAGCAGCTAGAGCTCATACGCCCATATCGAGATCACAACTTCATTGACGACGACTGGATTCAGCATATTTGTCCAGTAGATTTTTAAATTGATTGGTATCGCTGGCTCCAATGATTGATTATGGGAGTTGATTCCACACGTTAACGATTCTATTAGCTAAGAAATATTTTCTTGCGTTTGTAGAGAAAGGGGTTTTTGAGTTTTAATTTGTGCCCGCGGAGATGAGGATTACGATTGAAAGTAAGCATGTCCTTCATATTATCGCAATCGTAGTGTCCTGAAATCACTTTGAATGTCTCAATAAGGTCACCACGTTCACGTCTCTCTCGCAATGTTGGTAGTTTTAAACTTGAGTTTCGAACAACGCGGCAGGTTAATGACCTCAATATTGACTGACCGCGGCCCAGTGACGTAGTTATCCGAGGGAGGAGCCTATGAAAAATGGCTGTTTTACATGATTTAGAATAGAAACTTTAACATTGTATTTCTTTGAAACTTATGAATTTTGATATAGTTTCTTAACACTAGAAATCGAAGGACCAATTCCCTGTTTTTTTTTAACGGGAATGTTCTTGGGACACGGTGTATGTGAAATAAATAGAATTTATAATGCTTCGGATATCAAAAGCAATCACAAATTAGAAATTTTATTAGTTTTAAATGAGTTTTACATACTTATTTATTAATTTTTAACATAAATAACCATAATTATAAGAGAAAACTAATACTTCATTGTCATTCAATCTAAGGTTAAGCGTTTAGTGCATACAGTAATAATTAAAAAATTTTTAATAGCCAATCTTCATATCGCCGCTGTCAAGGCCAAAAAATTTTATGCGGCTTGTTCGATTCTAATCTTGAAGAACTCGTTGGAAGGATATCGGCTGGTCGATTCGCTGGTGCAGAGCACCTGAACGCTCCCGATGACCTGAGGAACAAAAGATAACGTGGGGATTTGGATATGAAGGTAGTAGGATGTAGGATGGGGCACACAATACCTACTTCGTTAATCGAACCAACATATTTTAAATGGTTCCATACTATAACGGATGTCAGAAACATGGATAAGGCATGTAGTGCGAGTTGTCGACATTTTTTCGAGGGGAGTTCGCCGCTTTGATTGATCGAGAAGTGTTCCCAGCACATCAGCTTTTGCCTAGCGTTTTAGCATCTAAGATGCTTTCACTGCTGAAACTGCTTATCCCGGATATCCGTGTGACGAATCACTTTATTATTTATTTTATATACACTAGCAGCTTCAAGCTGATGCACGTATTACCTGTATTGAGTACATTTAACATACTCAGCGCCGATAACAGTATATACCGACAGATGCTGTTTCCGGTTAAAACCGTTACTGCCTCCTTGCATTTCTATTAATATTTATAAGAGCGCGGCATGTCACCTGAATTCATGAAAGGCATAGACTAATCGTGGTTTTTTGTTTCATTTTAGTTCGGTTTTGACGGATTTGGCGGTAAATAATTCGAGTTTTATTTACAAAGCTATGTCAATATAATATAAAATATAAAAAACAAACATTTTCAACATTTTTTTGTACATATTGTTTGTCAATTATAAAGTAAACTAAAAGACAGGTATCAGTCCCGCGCGGAATATTCCGTTTTGTCGATGTACTTCGCCGATCGAGCAGCAGCGCGTGGTCCGCACATTTGACGTACGGAGCTGAATGTGTTAATAGTGTTTTAAGTATTTGTCTAATTTGTTTTTAAAACTGTTAACTGAAATAGCACTTATCATGTTCAGAGGTAGTTCGTTTCACGAGTCCACCACTCGGTTGGACACGAAATGCTGTCTTGGGTTTGAATAACAATTATTCTTCTTTAGCTTCAAAGAATGTCTACGGAGTCTCTCCTTTGTATTCTCTTTACTAATAAGTCTAACTTGTCTTTACTATCTTAATATATATAAATCTCGTGTCACAATGTTTGTTTTCAATGGACGGCTGAACCACTTAACCGATTATAATAAAATTTGCACACCATATGCAGTTCGATCCAACTTGAGCGATAGGATAGTTTAAATCTCAAATTATAGTCGCAATTTTAATTTATTGCTAATTATTTGTCTGTTATTATTTGGCAGTCATAAAACTGACAGATGTCGATACGGAACGGCACGGAACATGCATGCATACAAGATGCGATGACTTACGTACGTCATTACGGCCGACCGGATTTATTTATTACATTCACATGTAATCCGAATTGGGAAGAGATACAAACTTTACTATTGCCAGGACAACAAGCCATTCATCGTCATGATTTAACTGCACGTGTGTTTAAACAAAAATTGATTTTATTGTTAAATATACAATTTTTGGTATCACACGTTGTTGGCTGTATACGATAGAGTGGCAAAAGCGAGGTTTGCCTCATGCCCACATTTTGGTTTGGCTTAAAGATAGAATCCGTCCTGAAGAAATCGATCAAATAATTTCAGCCGAAATTCCAGACCCATTAATTGATCAAGAATTATTTGATATTGTCACCAAACACATGATCCATGGGCCATGCGGTGTTTTCAACATGACGTCACCGTGCATGGAAAATGGAAAATGTAAAAAAAACTTCCCAAAGCCGCATACGAATGACACGATCACGGATATTGATGGTTATCCAATGTATCGTCGCAGAAGTACTGAGAATGGTGGCCACACATTTACAATGCGACTGCCGAACTTTCCAAATCAAGTTGAGTTTGATAATCAGTGGGTGGTACCATACTCACCACTACTTTCAAAAACTTACAAAGCTCATATCAATGTTGAGCTTTGCAGTTCTGTTAAATCAATTAAGTATATTTGTAAATATGTAAACAAAGGCAGTGATTTGGCCATATTTGAAGTAAAAAACATAAATAAAAATGACGAAATAGCACGATACCAAATGGGCAGATACATTAGCAGCAATGAAGCTATTTGGCATATTCTCAGCTTTCCCATCCACGAAAGAGATCCTGCTGTCCAACATCTGGCAATACATCTTGAAAACGGTCAACGTGTATACTTCACTGAAGAAAATGTTCTCCAAAGAGCGTTCGAAGCTCCGAAAACGACTCTAACTGAATTTTTTACATTGTGTCAAAAACCTGTCATGAACAGTGAACCATTACTGACAGCAGAACAAAAAATTATTTATGATCGGATTATGCTGGCTGTTGCTGCTGAACAAGGCGGTTTTTTTTTCTTGGATGCACCCGGTGGAACCGGTAAGACATTTTTAATATCGTTGATTCTTGCCAAAATACGGTTGCAACAAAAAATCGCATTAGCATTAGCATCGTCAGGCATTGCGGCTACTTTACTGGATGGTGGGCGAACAGCACATTCAACATTCAAGCTGCCATTGGACGTTCATAATAAACCAGATGCAATGTGTAACATCAAAAAGAATAGTGGAATAGCTGCAGTGTTGCGGAAGAGTTCTATAATAATTTGGGATGAGTGCACAATGGCACACAAATATTCACTTGAAGCATTAAACAGAACTATGCAAGATTTAAACAGCAATAATAAACTTTTCGGTGGTGCTATCTTACTTTTGTCTGGTGACTTCCGGCAGACCTTACCGGTTATACCTCGCTCTACTTTCGCGGATGAGATTAATGCATGTTTGAAACAATCATTCTTATGGCGAAGTGTTGAAACACTTCGATTGACCATAAATATGCGAGTACAATTGCAAAATGATCCATCAGCACTAATATTTTCCGAACAACTACTAGATATTGGGAACGGTAAAATAAAACTGCAACCAAATACGCAATGCATTAAACTACCAGACAATTTTTGCACTGTTGTTCAGGATAAAACTGAATTGATTCAGAGTATTTTCCCGGATATACAGAATAATTATTTGAATCATGAATGGCTTAGTCAACGGGCGATTTTGGCAGCCAAAAACGTTGATGTTGACGAAATTAACTTCCAGATACAACAGTTGTTACCAGGCGATCTGATGTCTTTTAAATCAATCGATACTGTTGTTGATGAAAATGAAAGTGTAAATTTTCCGATTGAATTTTTAAATTCATTAGATATCCCTGGAATGCCACCACATAATCTTCGATTAAAGATTGGTTCCCCTATTATTCTCCTCCGTAATTTGAATCCACCTCAATTATGTAACGGTACGCGTTTGGTCATCAAAAAGATCACCGGAAACATTCTTGAAGCAACCATTTTGGCTGGGAAGTTTAAAGGAAAAGTGGTCCTGCTGCCACGTATTCCGATGATACCATCAGATTCTACCATACCCTTCAAAAGGCTACAGTTTCCAATTCGTTTAGCTTTCGCCATGTCTATAAATAAATCTCAAGGTCAAACAATGTCCATTTGTGGTTTAGATTTGGAAAATCCATGTTTTTCTCATGGGCAACTATATGTTGCGTGTTCACGTGTTGGGAAACCGTCGAATCTATTTGTGTTAGCTAAAGACAGGTTAACCAAAAACATTGTGCACCGATTGGTGTTAAATTAAATTGAAATTGAAAGTATTTATAATTCAAAAAAAAGATATTAATGTTTAAAAGTTTAAGACTGTCTGCCTTGCCTACCTCATTCATGAGTTTAAGCGTCACATGTTATTTACTGTATTATACTGTAATATACTTATATTTGTTATAAAATTAAATGGAAATAATAAATCTAAATTTTTATTTTTTACCTATTGATTTCTGCTTAGTATCAAGTGTAAGAACATTTTAATTAATTGTGTTCAACGTACTTCCCCTTCAAATCTCAATCCAGTGAATTTGTATACCAACATCAACATTTTCGTCTTTGTTCGTAAATAATTTCATTGTACTAAAGGGTTATAGTAGTAGAAAGTCAAATAAGGAGATCAGCATATTTTTTTACAAATACCATCTGTGTGAAAAAGCATAGTGGACTCCGTGACTGATGTTCTCTTATTGTTCCTCTTAGATTGTTTACTATAATGTAATATAACAAAAACTTTAGCCACAGCAACGCGTGGCCGGGTCAGCTAGTTTAACTATAATTACTTATAATGCATTAAGGGGCCTCTTCCTGAAGAGTTTTTGTTCATGTTGTGAGTGGTCATTGTGTATTTAGTGGTTTTTAGAATGCTTAACTGCCAAGAAGAATTAGACTACCACTCTTTAGTAACTAAAACACGGTGCAGATGTCGCACCAAGTCTCGAACTTCACCATAAGTACTCGAGGGCATATATTCTTTATAAAGAAAGCTGTCGATTGAAATTGCTTCTCCGAGTCAAGAGTTATACTGCGCAGAAGTTTCCAAATAGGGCAAAACAAACAACAGAATAGGCACAAAAGAAAAAAATCTTCGCACCAAAACGTAGGTTCATTCTATCTATGAATTACATAATTTTATACTACATACATTACGCTGTGCTCCTAAAAGTCCGTTTAAAAGTCACAGGTGGTCCTCCGCAATCAGACAAGAGGTTAGAGGCAGCATGCTCAAAAAATCAAGAGGGCTTCGCCCGTGGTACTGGGCGTGAGGAATAAGGGACGAGGCGAGACCTCATTAAAAACGAACATAAATAATGAATGATATTTATATATTTCATAACCTGAAACCGAAAATTATAAGTTAACGAACTTTAAAGCCAAATATAAAATATATATTATAAAAATTGTTTATGCATGGACTGTGAAACGTGTACCTTGGAAGAAAATGTAACCTACTCTATAAAGGTGTGGACTACGGTATACTATAACGATACGAAGATGATTTATTTCTAAAATGGGACCCATCATTAGATAGTTAGGACATCTTAGTGCGCCTAACCTGTTTAACTAATTAACCTGTAGAGAAAATGTTTTTTCCGATGTTATTACAATGAAAATACGACTTGCGAAATATAAAAAAAAGACATGTATAAAATAATACACTTAAATTATATTCGTTCATTTCTGAATAGAATGGTTTGTATTGGAGTGTCAAATTTTTCTATATTGCGCGTTTTATATGTATCGCTAATGAGAGCGCGCTCAAACAATATCCTTCATAACCTCGGCGACCTCGTCCCGCGTGAACATTTTGAAGAGACCGGTCGGCGTCATCGTCACAACCTCAACGTTCTTCTCCGAGAGTTTCTCCTCCATGACTTGCTTGAGGATGGTCAGCGAAGCGATGACGGCCTCCTTCAGCGTCATGGATTTGTGGTACGTTTCCTGGAATTAATTCTTATTGTCACTCACAACGGCCGGAAAACATCCGCAAAGCTTACGATCAGGTGTTTAAAATAGATTTGAAAGTGATATGAAAGAGGGGATACCGAACGGTAAGGTGAATATTTTTAACCCTAAAGTATTTTACTACGGCACTAAAATTCTTTATATAGGGCGAACTTAAAGTCAGCGGTATCCTTATAAGGGGTGCTTCTGGACATGAAAAAAAAAACTGGTCTAAAATGACAAAAGAAAGAGTTCTAAAAACATTCAAAAGTATGGTCACTTAAACAAAATACCAAACAGCGGGGTGTTACGACCCAGTAACCGTACCTACATCTTTTTTTATATTTTAAAAATTAAACAAATCTTTAGTGAAAAACATATAAATAAGTAGAAGATTAACTTATAACGCGTCAATACATATTTTTTTTAATAATTATTATTTGTAAAAAAAGTATCCTTAAGTATCTATGGGTATTTTTTTTATAATTTTCTGTTCATGGTAAAAAATATACTATATTACTTAAAAATAGTTTTATATGATATCTAAGAAAACAATCAAAAATTTAAAAACGGGTGTTACCGCCTTATATTTTTTTTAATGAGTACCAATTATAAAATTTTACACAAAAAACAATGCAATTTTGTTTTTTAAATTTTGTATAATTAGTAATAATACCATATTCTAGAGAGTGTTATAAGCTATTTAAAATAGTACAAGTTATGAAAATAATATACATAGTTTTTTAAAATAAGCATCTAAGTAAGCACCCATAATTAGGCTATTTTATGAAAATCACCCTGGACTAAAGCTGTTTTTTTTGGTAAAAGTGGGGTGGACGTTCATGGGGTTAAATCAGAATAGCCATTTTGGTGTAGATGCGGTCAGAAAATTGCTACCACAAACACAGCATTTTTTTTCAAACCTTGGTCAAATAGGCCCAGGATTTACCACAAAATACCCATCACAACATTGAAATTCGGTGTTGTTATTTTACCTGTAAGCTCTGGCGTGCGCCTTCAGCACCAGATCCGATGGCCGTAGCATCAAAGCGTACAAACGTCCCGCTCGGGTCGATGTGGTACAGCTGTGGACCTTTCTCGTCAATACCTAGAAATAGAGATGAAATTTCAACGAGTACGGATAAATGTGTGTGGACATGGGCTGAGGGGGAGGGAGGTGAGAAGACCTCTTCTGTAACCTTATTCTTACCTGAGTACTTTGAATATAAATACAAGCTGTTGTAATCACGTTGAGACTATTCTGCGATGGTTCTGGATAAATTTACAATTATTTTTCCCTATCAGGAGTCATAGCCAAGCAGGGCACCTGATCTGGGCGGCAATGTAAGGGGACGCAAAATTTATTTTTGAAAAAAAATGTAAAAAATATTAAATAGATGCGAAAAATACATTGATACATTATTAATTGAAAAATTAATTCCAAACGCCAATGTCAGAACGTTTTCTATAGATAATATATTAAAATGCTTTAACGCTGAGTCATATCAATTCATGTAGGGTCTAAGCTTACCAGCGAACAGCATGGCAACGCCGAAAGGCCTTGACATGGGAGATGTGCTGTTATCGTCGTTGTCGCCAAACTTAATAGCCAGATTGGAGACGGACTGAGTACACGATTCCACGGTCATTTTCTCGTTGTACACAAACCAGTGATTCTGCGCTTCGACGCGCGCTCGATCAACTAAAGTCCTGAAATACATAATATAAACATACATAAATAATTCTGAACACCCTAAAATCTCCATAGGACAGTGAATAAGAGAAAGGGCATATATTTCTATAGTTTGAAGTTGGAAGCGTGCAACAGTGCTAGAAGTGAATTTTCTAAGAGAACAAGTATAATATTTAAAAGAGCGGTAAAAGTTGTGCGCGTTCCGTGCCAACTAAAAAAATCTACTTTATGGTTACTTAACCCCTAAAGAGCGTAGTTTATTTTGGCGCCAAAAGCCGTTGAGACCCGGGTTATTGACCTTGAAACTCGCTCATCTACTATAAAATTCATAGTGCAGGCATGAGTTGTTCAATATTTACAAATCTGGTATCATCGGATTCACCGTAAAATTTTCTATTACACCATATCACTTTGATTATGTTTGTCTCGTAAATTAAAGAAGAAAAAAATAAAAATGTTGCCATTTTTTTTTTTTTTTTTTTTTTTTTTTTTAAATTACGAAATAAACAAAATCAACACTTTTTTTTACATTTTCATATATTTATAACTATACATTACAATTTAAAAGTCTTCCAAAATATGTACAGTTTTCGGAAAAAAGAAAAAAGTTTAAAAAAAGTTATAGATATTGGAACGGTAGTACATTAGTGTATTGAAAATACACATTTATAAATAGTAGTAGAAACTACATTAAAATGAAAACAAAAAAAAAACAAAATTGTTTCGTTAAGATTTTCAATGAAAAAAACGTCAAGTTAATGAATAATACTGAAATAATACCAAAAATAATCAAAATCAAGCAGGTATTCATGACGTCTACTCACGTCGTACGCTCTCAACGGACACAGAAATGTCCGCGCGGCATGACGTCCCCTCACGTCGTACGCCCTCCAGGGGTTAAGAGGACACAACTTGGTCATTCCTCCATACAATTTGTTACTCTCTTTTTTATAAATATGTTAGAAAGAAAAAACCTTTCGGTACGCCGGCAGGTGGTAGATTTCACCGGATCAAAGAGATTAGGAGGATAGCAAAACTGTTCCTACAGGATGTGAAATGCCTTCAAAATGAATTTTCTAATGAATTGGTAAGATTCTGCATTATTACTTTATAATTGTTTGGCACTTGAAGGTGATTTCATTTTTTTTAAATGTCACCGGATAGGATATGCCGTTCCTGACCATGCTTATAAAACTGAAAATAATATTATATTGCTTAGGCAATCTTGCAATAAACAAACCTTGAGTCAGCCATGAGGCCAGACACCGCGCAGGCAATGTGGCTATCAACCTCCACGATTTTCTCAATCGTCGAGAGTTCTAGGAGGGGTGAGGTGATCCTCTTCTCGACGGCCAGCACGACTCCTTCCGAAGTACAAATGCCGAGAGCGGTGGAGCCCAGCTTAATAGCCTCGATAGCATATTCCACTTGAAACAGTCGACCCTCGGGGCTGAAGGTATTAACGCCACGGTCGTATTCTGAACGTGTAAGAAACATCTGCAATAACAAATCAAACATTTTCAAGAAACCGGCGGTTTATGGTTATGTCGATGACAAGCAAATTTACAAAATGCTTAATAACGATTCCGCTAAACGTAAAAATTCGTCGTACCACCTACTTACCTTTACGGGAGATACTAATATCAATATAATAGTAAACTCGGAATATCACGGTAATTCTCTCTAAATTTTCAATCAAATAAGTTCAGCCAACCAAGTTCTGTCTGTTTCGACACTTTTTCGCCAACGCCAATCAATCAGTTACTGCTCAGCAGTCAGTCAGACAGCGGGAGGAATTTTGACAATTATCCATATCATCTTATTGTTTATTCTTATTCTAGTCTATGATAAAAAATTATCATGAAATTTTGTTATGAAGATTGTAAAAATTTATTATGAAGATTTTACGGAATTTTAAAAACTACCAATAAAATAAATTGACATTTGGTCACAAAATAAACAAATATCAATCCTTCAAATATTTTTTGCAATTCATCCCCATAAAATAAGTGTCACTTTCAATTTCTCTACCTACTCTGAATAAAATAAGTAATGTAACCAGTGTCACTATTTTTCAAACCATATCTATGCAAAAACACAGGACCAACCGAAAATCCAATATCAACCTCAACATTTTACTTATCAAATAGTTATATCTAAGTAAAACGCACAGTTAACAAAATTTATAAACATTTTAAGCAGTGTGTCTCAAATCAACCGAAATTGCAAGCCAGCACAATATTTCTCATTATGATTGCTTTATTGGGTCCTTATTGGGACCTTATTGGGTATTTTCCAGATATTAAAAGTTTTATGCGTCAAAAAATGCACTTGTAAATTCTATGGTGCAATTTGAAAGTAATTCGTATGAATATTAATAATATAAAAACATGTAATAATTTAACAAATAAATCTGCGACACATTTAAATCAAAACTATCAGTTGGCTGTTGGCGTTGGCTCTTTGTCATAGTAGCTTTTAACTTTGTCATGAAATTGCATTAGATATTTTTTATTTATTGCGGATGATTTTTATCAATAAATCTAAATAAAAAGTAAATCTACGTAAAAATAAATACAAATCTAGTTTTATTTCTAAATCTAAATCTAGATTTAGATCCTAAATCTAGTTTTATGGAAAAATTCGTAAAACACAATTTTTAGCTACGGTAGGGATAAAACGAATATAATATGCTTCATTAAACTGATTAAACTTTAAAATTTTGAAAATTTTATTATTTCATAGACAATTAAATTTTCGATTCCCATTGAATAAATTATTTCTGCATTTTTTTTCGAAAAAAGAATCAGTCATTTCTTTAAGCATTAAAATATTTTCATTTCAAAAACACCTAAAACTAGAACTGGAAATAAAAGAAATCAGTAAATGGTAAAATAGTTTTCTCTAAAAGTTCTCAGTTTTCGTTTCGGAAAAACATACACTGGAAAAAGCATAAATTGTTTGGTAATTTTATAATTAGTAGATGTTTTTTTTTAGATTTATAAATAATTTAAAACATTTTCTCTGCAAGTTTGCGAGGGCGTAGCAACCATTTTGCTCTGAATTTTAGGTTGGCCATCCATAATTCATCCGGCATTCGCGGTGCACGTGCCGTAGGTTTTGCAGTTTCTCGGCGTTGCGTTGCGTGCGGCTTGCGGCGGTCTCTCTTCGTCGCCGATCGACGCTGATCCCTCAATAGCCATTTTTCAATTATTCCGGCGTCGAGTTATTCACTTCGGCTCGATTTCATTCTCATCGAACATAAGGGCGTGCAGCGCATTTTATACGTAAGTAAACCACGAATAGTAAATTATTTTGCATTTTCTATGGGCGGGGCTATACATTATTTATGTGGAAAAGTGCGAGCCACGTGTCCTGATTTTCATATTTCCGGGCACATTTTTTACCCTCGAATTCGAAAATAACCTTTCTAGTCGTGAGCTTTTAGGCTATACATTCGTCAATCGTTTAGCTTAGTTGGGTGTCCTTTTTTGACGGCCTACAACTTTTTTTTTGTTGACCGGGCGGTTTACTGCCGGTGAAATGTCACAGTATCCTGAAAGTCGAGTATAATACGATAAGGCGCGTTTTTCATTGTTGAAAATAATACACTATTTAGTGTTTTATGTTCAAAAGAAGTATAAAAATAATAATGCAATTTGTGCCGGCATATTGTGGGTACCTAGGTGCCTATCGACGCCGGGTTTTATTTTACACGCTTTATCTGTCAGTCACACTAAATCGATTCTTACTTGCGGCAGCCTTTAAAAGTTCTGTACTAATCTCAATTTCCAGTCGATTTTGTTTCTATTTATCGTTATTTTCTAATCGTTCCACTCATGGCGGAATGACTATTATAATAGCCATTGAAATTATCAATACGTCTTATCGACTGATTCTTTTAAAACTTATAACCACAGATAAAATGTGTATTCCAATCAATACACTGTAATTAATTAATACTTACTCAAACTTTTTTAAAACAGTTTTTGTCCTACCTTCATTTTCTATCAGTTATCATAAACCAATGATACCTTTGTCGAATCCTATTTGAAACTAATTGAAAAAGTTTTAACGCATTGAGTAGTAACTGCATTTTTCAATCTACATGTGATCGAAAGTTTTATGAATACATAATATGTATTTCAAAATGGTGATAGAATGGTGATAGAAAATTAATTAGGATAGGACATAAAATTTCCTAACCTAGAAAATTTGTTTAGAAAACGTCTTTAGGAAAGCCAAGTCGCCACCGTGGAATTATTTGATTAAGTTGCATGGCATGGGAACCTGGCGGAATTGCCACTGTGTTTTTATCATGTGCTTTTTACATTTCGAGTTTCAAACTTTAATAGCCATCTTTATTTTTTTAGGCAACATCCCTTTTATACTAAGATGAGTTTTTCACCAGCCTGGTAAATTTAATTAGCAGCCAACTAGGTTTGAACTGGTTACTTTCGCACAGCAAGAAGCAAGTTTTTTTTAAAATAATTGTGATAATATACCCAGTTTATCCATTTTTTCGGGTCTTACTCAACTTAACTAAAATCGCTTGTGCAGGGTAGTAATCATGCGCAAAAATGGTATAAATTTAATGTGCGTATTCGAACCTGTGACCGCCGACTCAATAGACAAACGCCTTAAGTGATGGTGACACTGGTTTCCCCCAAACTAAAGTCATTGCACATAGGTATTATGCGAGTGAGGTGGTCTGGCGGTGACATGTCCAATAATGTATGGGCTTGTAAGAAGGATCTCAAGGTTGGGAGGGTTGAGTTGACCATTCCATAAGTTAACTTTTTAATTTTATTTAAGCCCAGAGAGTTGCAACACTACAACCTTTCTATGGTTAAGTGACCGGGTTAAGTTCTGTAAGGTTACGGATACTGTCCGACCGAAATTCGTTTCTCGTTACAGTTTCGGCCGAAACCGAGAAGGAAATGGAGGAAATATTTAAGGGCTTAAAACTAATACTAATTATAATTAATAACTATAATTAAAACAAAAAAAAATGTTTTTATTCTTAATTATTGTCTTTACAGAAGCTATCAAATACAAACTAAGGCTCTTTGGATATAGAGGGTTAATTAGCATAATTATAAAAAATATTTATTGAAGTGGACAAAAGTTAGTAGCTGTAGTTAGTATTTAAAATTAAATAGCCTTATATTATAAGCTAAACACAAAAGTTTTTCAGCATTCTCGCCAAATAAATTGTTTCTGCGGTCGCCCGCAACCTGAAGCGTCAACGAAAACAGCGCTACAGACAACTATGCTGTAGGTGATTCCAATATCAAGTTTTGGTCGTTATTTGGGGCCGAAATTCATATTTTGGGCCGGAGATGGCCGAAACCGAAACCTTTGGTCGGTCACTAACTATATAGGGGGGAAGGAGTGACTGACATACAATTACACCACTTAATCTCTTCTGTAGTCGGATTAATACAACTTAAGCCAAAAATAATTCAGTAGTAATGGCTAATTAATTAAATTTGTGTTTACTCACTTTCCAATATCTTGTTCTGCTAGCGTATAAAATTATATGTTTGCTTATCAGCACTTATTTATTCCAATATCACATTATGCGTAATGATAATTTACATCTAATTACATTATATCTGTGAACATACGTAATCTAATGTTAGTTTGTCACAAATATTTGAATTTGTAGAATTACAATGATTATTAATATTTTTTAAATAATTGCTTTGGCCCAGGTCATATCAGTAATACAGTAACTCTGGGAAATGTTTAATCGAGCTAATTTGCTTTTACTAAAGAGCACCATATAAATTTATGTTATTTCCAGAAGCGTCAGTTGTTGAAAATAAATATTTAAATTCATAAACATTGTAAGTTTTCTCTGTCATCTACCACATTATTAATTCATTATATCATTATTAATTTAGAGATAAGTTAAAGCCGCCTGCAGGGCCTAAATATGAGTCACGAAGCAACTCATCCCGGGTGCCACACAGCCCCCTGCAGGGCCTGGCTGCCGACCTAGGGTTAAACAGTTAATTAAATAGTTTTAGATAACTCGATCTCATACCCAAAAAATGTTTCCGAGATATAGATGACAAATAGTCTAGATGCTGCATAGAAACATAAATGTTTACTGTTTAGAAAAAAATATTTCGCCATTTCACAGATGGTGCACTGTTCTGTAAATAATTTACGGGTTTAACCTTAAAAATCTGTCATCGGAATAACCAGACTGCTTTATGAGATCGCCTCGCTCTCTTCGTTTTTCCAGTGATGTTAGCTTCAAATGTGTCAGACGTTCATCATAAGTCGAATTCTTGAATCCCATAGGAAACATAGACCGTACATAAGATTTGTACATTCTGAGAAACATTTCAAAAGTTATGTAGTGGAAGGAACACTTTCTTGATTAGGTACATAACAAATCCTTGCACCGTGTTTTTAAAATAACTATTAAATCAATGGTGTTAGGTACGTAATATAAATATATGGAAAACTAGAACAAAGGGTCAACTCTAAATATTAGAATGAGAGGACAGAACACAATAGCATACCCTCTGATCCATATTCCCCAGTGCTAATTACGGCGTACACTTTACACATGTGTATGCATCCACTTCCGCCTAAAACCCCGCCTGGTACGACTCTGTTCACATAGGTCAAGCACAATGCATTGGGTGCATTGGTTTGTAATGGATAACGGATGTAAGTTAAAAATGAAGCCTATATGTTAACGGTGTGCGTCTTCTGTCAACGATAATACCAACTTTATCCATCACAGTCAAAGAGTGCTAAATGTAATTAAAAAAAACCAAATTGGCTCTGAAAGAGTTTGCTGTGTCGAGCGATTTGGCAGGCAGATACATGAAAATGTATGTGTATGTATTAGAAAGACTACCCTAAATTTTTTTTCCATAAAGCGATTACACCTACTCTTTCTCATATATATTTTTTATTATATTTACTCATACATAGAATAAACCCTATTCATTTGTTCCCCCTATTTATTCAGTTTCGGTCGGACACTAGTCGCATTCGATATTACCATCAAGAATTTCTGTTTTCATCTTCATTCGTCTCCTTCGCCCGTATATGCAACACCTACTCCTTTAGTAAGTATATGGTTCTGTAATACTGAAAACATATATGATTTACAGTTGTACCAATAGAAGATATCACTAAGGATGGTGTCAACGGGTGTGAATGGCGTGTCGGAGGCAAGCCCATCCCTGGAGGCTGTGGTGGCGGAGAGGCCAGAGGGACTGCCCCAAGGAAAGTATGCTCTCGTCGGCTGGGACATGGACACCACAGGAAGGAGGCTCATTGATGAGGTACGCCATATCTTGATTCCTTCGCAAGAGCGGTATAATTTGTCGGCATATTTCCGCAAGTAGGAATAGAGCAAAGGATATTGATTAAGCAACTTTTGATTTAATATGTTCATCTTTTGGCAGACCTATTTGAATGGATATAAATGGGGTGGATTTTGCAATGGGTACAATTTTGACATATCTTCGCGTTTCACATCCCCTAGAAAATGCATGGCACGAGATCGGTCAATGATCCCCGAGCACGCGGCTCGTGTAGCACTTCGAAGGAAAACAAAATTTTTTAAGAATTATATTTTTTTTTTCGTGCGACCGGTTTAGTTATCGATGTAGATTAACCTAAAAAGAGTGCCCTAAATTTAAAAACACCTGTATATGACAATGATTTTTTTTCGCTCAGATAGGAGTGATGCAACCCACAAGGTTACTTTTACAAATTTTTACATTTTAGAAACGATATCTTGCCAAGTCATAGATAGCGTTACTTTATCATCTACTTCCTTTTTAAAGGATTTGCAGTTTAAACTTAAAAATAATATATCGACATCTGTATTAAAATGATAATTGTGTACTCCACTGAATTTCTTTTTGCTAAAGATTGTTGACATTATCTTCTTAGGAGTTAAACAATCTTAGAATTATTATACCTTACTTTTAATTCTTTATGGGATATTTTCTCTTACCCGATTTACCCTAATTTTTGCTTTATTTACAAAGTTTGTAGAACAAAAGTTACTTAGTTTCGTGTCTAGAACAACCCCTTAACACGTTGACTGCCAACTACGAGATAACTCGTAGATTGCGTTCTTTTCTAGGACGCCAATTACGACTTATCTCGTCCTGTGTTTATTTGACCATTTTTGTGCAGGTACGATTAAACTCGACATAAGTATATCAGTGCTAATATCGATAGATGGCTTCTGGGACTCTGGCCTGAACAGAAAATTTATTAAAAAACGAACAAAAAATATAATTATAAAAATTAGAATGAGTTTTTAATTAAATCAAATTGTCATTTTAGGCCAGATTTCTCAAAATTGCCGCGGCAATCAACGTGTTAAAAAGGAGGACGCCCACTGCTGACTCAAAATTTACTCTGTATAATCAATGTTAGAAAGAATGATTACTGCTTTATACGGCGACTGTTTTGGGATGTTGAATCTTAGGAAATAAATCATTGTGTTCTTAGGGGCTCTTGCAACAAACAGAAGTCTCTGCACGCTTAAGTGACACGTGTCATGCGCCTGTGGCACGCTGCGTTATTGTGATTTATACCTATTCGTTTAATTTTAATAAATAATCCTTTTTATTTTCAGATCTGTCAAATAGCTGCATACACGCCCGCGTCCCAATTTTCGCAGTACATAATGCCCTACAGAAATTTAAACCCAGGCGCGAGACGACGCCACAACATTAGAGTGGTCACCGTAGGCCGCTATAGAATTCTTAAGGATAATAGGACCAATAAGGTGAATTAAAATGTTGCTGTTAATCATATATCTATGATGGTTGTGCTATTTTGATTAGTATTCTTCTAAAGGGTTTTAGAACATGGAAGTAACACCACTAGTAGGCAATTCATTCCGCAAATCAGCCACTCGGTTGGACAAAACATTATTTTTTAGGTTAGGTTTGTAGGTACTTTCTAGCACGTGCCCACGCGTGTATTTGTGTTGAGCACTGAAAAGTTATCCTTTTACAATTTCAAGTCTCCTTGCTCTCTTCATTTTTCAGGATTTTTAATTATTTATTTTATTTTATTTACACTAGCAGCTTCAAGCTGATGTATTTCCCCTATTGAGCACATTTCATAGTTTTTTTTAGTTTTGGTGTTAGCTTTACTCATTATATGTCAAATTCTTGACCCCCATAGTATTCTTAATGCTCTGGGTGTGTCTGAATTTTGTGTCCTATAAGCTGAATTTTCTTGTGCTAGAGTCAGGCTAGATGGTGGAGCGTTAAAAATGTGGTGGTTATCGTGCGGATTGGAACCCGCGACCACTGGGTCATAGTCAAACTCCTTACAATTAAAATACCCTAATATCCTAATCACGCTATTAGAAGTGTTTCATAACCAATACTAGTCTTGAAAATTTAATTTGTCTAAAAGTTACGATCCAAATTCATCTTTTTTTTAAACAATATATTCTTCTTATATATTAACAATAGATTCTGTTTTCATGATCATCCTATAAAGAGAAGTTGTGATATCATTTATGACGCAATGATTCTGTTTGAAAATATTAGATAAACTAAACAGCAGTTAGATAAAATAGAATAATTTATGACCACGCCCAATTGTCTGTATTGCCCTGCATCGCCTTTGTTTTAGGTATGAAAAAGTCCGAATAGTTTCAAATAAATTGATTGTTGAAAATGTTCAGGTATTGAAAACGAAATCGGAGGTATCGGCTTTAACAGACTTTCTGGAGTGGCTCGAGCAGCAGAAGGCGAACGGGCCGGACGGAGTCATCCTCATCTACCACGAGGCGAAGAAGGTGCATCCGGCTATGCTCTTGGAAGCACTTGAAAAGTAAGGCAACTGCTGTTTTAATCCTCTGGAATATTTAATCCATTTTGACATTAAAAAAGCAGGTGTCTCCGACATGGGTACAGGTGCATCTACAATGTTTACCCAGTGATTGTTTTATTGTCACGGTATTGGGAAGAAAAGAAGGTGGGAAATAAACAATTTGTTGGGATGCACAGTAGAGGAATGAGGGCAAACGTTGACCCTGTGGCGACGCATATTTATTGCGACACGGCTTTTCTCGTTCGTATGAATTTGCACAGGTATCGTAGGATTGCTGGTGAGGTGGTTTTTTTTAACGGTATACGATTTAAACTAGTTTAAACCGACATTGTGTTGTAATTTGTAATTTTAAAAATTCATCTCCTTACAACTTCACCGTTAGGTTCACATTATTCATCAACGAATGATGTATATTTTTATAATAATAGATCCACAGATCGCAACAAAAGCTGTTGATTGACATCAAAATGAGCGACCTAACTCAAGAGGCAAAAGTTATACTGCGCAGAAGTTTCCATACGGGGAATTAAAAATATTACTTTGGATATCATACTTTGTGTATGAATAGAGACAAAAAAACTGTGTTTTACACTATGCACTAAAATAGTGATACACAAAATCAACTTTACACACGAGGTAGGAAACTGAGTGGTAGGTTAGGTATGTAGTGTTTTTAAATTTATAGCACTCTTATAGGAGGTTGATCTATATCGAGAAACATTAATCAGAAAAAAATGTTGGAATGAAAAATGTTCATCAATTACGAGAAAAACGACTTCAAAATTAAATAGAAATCATTTTTATGTTCGAGAGAGCGGTTGAACGCACGGCGCGAGAACGGTCAGTGACCCCCAAGCGCGGCTTGCGTAGGAGTTCGAAGAAAAACAAAGTTTTTTAATAGTATAATTATTTTAGTATGATTTTTATTTTCCAAAATTACATTTATTTTTTGTGGGCCCGTTTTAGTTATCGATATAGATCAACCTCCTAAATTTAAAAACAGCCCTATATAAGGTAATTCCCAATTGATTAGGTATACACGATTTACTATTTATTTATTTATTTATTACTATTAAGTTTTCCATAGCATAGAAAGTCAAATTGAAACACACATGCTATTGTTATAACCATTAACCGGTGCATACATATTAGCCATCTACAAATGTAACGGTAAATGCAGCAAACGTTTTTAATACACGGTATTCATATTCCCTAGTTGCCCGGTAATGATCGCTGCAGCTGTGCCTACCCAATGCAGAGGATTGGTGCTGCAGCGTTTCGTTACACGTTCAGCCGTATGAACCTAAACAAATTTCACTTCAACAAAATGTCGCATATCCGACATTAAATTTGCAAGCAACATTAAATTCTCCCAATAATACCCTATTTTTATGATAACTAAGAACATTATTAAAAAAAAACGGTTTATTTTATGAATTGAAATAAAATGCATTTCATTAATATTTGATATTTTTTCTTCCATAGTAGTATTTAGTAACAATATTTTTGAAAATTTTCTAAGCTATTTTAAATGCATTAATAATAAGTCCATACAAATAAAATTATATATATCGACGACGGTGACAATTGAAATGTTTTCTATTGTCTAATGACAGATTCAACTTGCTGGAGCGCTTCACGTCGGTGGTCGCCGGTTTTGCGGATGGTTACTGGCTCGCCGCTGACAAATGCCGCACGAGCGTCAAGTCGTTGTCGCTGCGGTCGCTCTCGCGCGTACTTTTAGATGATGCCGCAGGGAGTGCTGGTGCTACGGTAAATTTAACTTCTGCTCCTTATGGTTTCAAAAAAAATATACTGAATTGTGCTCCAATGATACCAGTATATTGAAAATTACACTAGTTTCCAGTTTTAACACAACACAGGTTGCCAACACCTCATGCACCTAGCAGGCGCCAAAAAAAATGTATCGATATGTGTATATTAATCATATTTTATTATTATTTCGCTAGCAAATGGCCTAGACGCAAACAGCACAGAAGAATAAATGTTTACAATTGAGAATGGCTTATCTTGCCATTTCATAGATGGCGCACTATTTGTAAATGATTTTCAGTTTTAACACACTCAGCGCCGATGATGAGATATCTTGTCACACCAGGTGGCGTGTGCGAGAAAACCCGTCATCGTCTTACTGTATTTCTATTGATATTTCATGAAAAGCATAGATTTTTTTTTTCAATTTAGTTCAGTTTTGACGTTTGATTGTTTATGTGATAAGTGCGCTAGTGAACTGGAAGTGTTTTTGACGGATTTGGCAGTAAATAATTCTAGTTTTATTCACAAAAGCTATGTCAGTATAATATTAAATATAAAATACAACATTTTCATAGTTTTGTATATATTATTTGCCAATTATAACCTAAATTAAAAAACGGGCAGTAGCCCCCGCGTGGGATATTCCATTCTTCCCGGAACTTCGCTGATTGGACGGCAACGCGTGGTCTGTGTGATTTATCTATGGAGCAGAATGTGTTAATCCTAGAGAATATTTTGCAAGCTGTCATTACCTTCTGGCTCTGTAGTCTAATAATATGTTTTTGTAGTTATTTAGAATAAATTTTCATTTTTAAAAATGACCCCTTAATATTTTCTTGGGGGTCATATTGAAAATTTAATTGCAAAGTAGAAATGTCAAAATTTTACTCGCAGATAAAGACCAGTTATATTTCAAGAAAGTGTCAGGAATAGACTACGAAACGCAATTGGTACACTACATCCAAACATTGAAGTCAGTGCAGATTTATTTATTTACTGAACTTGCAAATAATGAGTTTCTGCGCCGACTTCAACATTTTAAATTGTTTAGTTACCGTAATTTTATTCTTGCTGATGGATGTAATTTAACATTAGTAATAATAGTGAAAACAGTTGTTTGGCAAATTTTTGCAGTTGTTGGGCGAGGGTGATGCGTCAGACCGAGCAGCGGCCGCCTACCGAGTGGCCGAGCACCTAGCGGCCGGCGACCGCGCCGCTCTGCCCGGAGCGACGGGTGCGGCGGCCGGCGGCGACGCGGCCGCAACGACCGACCACGCCACGATTGTGGAGGCCGTCCGTCTCGCCGCGAGGCCGCTCGCCCGGGAGGCGGACGCGCTGGCTTCTCTGAAGAAACTTCTCGAGAGGCAGAATACATTTAGACCCGTTTTCCTACCTATGCTAAGAGCTGGGTAAGTTGTATGTGGTGTTCTCTGGGTAAGGCTCAAGCTTAGCCAAACTAAACAGACATTAGATGGAGACCTCTTAATTGTGAGGTAGAGGAAAATAACACACCAGGTCCTCTGTAATCCTTCCATGATGGGCAACTGGCGATCAGCCCGAATGGCGAATCTTTGTTTGTACTAATCTTCCAGTCGAAGTCGATCCCAATGAACTTGCTGGTAGTTTTTTTTTCCTGAGATCACTCTGAAAGTTCATTTTAGGTGTTTTCATTGGTTGTGACCATATTGCATGGTTTAGTTAAATAGTATGACTTTTTGAAGGATCCCCTTTAGTAAGATACAGTCACATAAAATTTGGGAATTCATCGAGAATCCCATACTATTCAGGGGATTAGTTTCTATATTCCGAACCGTTGCGCAAGCACACTCTATTTAGGCGATTAGCGTGTCGTACCGACGTATACAAGTATAGTCCGGTTGGGAGAGCAGTCGAATAATTAAATTCCATTTCTGCGTAGATTTATATATTCGTTTGTCGCCCATTAGGAATAAATATTTGCTTTTTATTACACCTTTATTTATTTGTCATTGTTCGCTTGGGAGCGTTATTTTTAATTTTGTTTTTTTGATATTTGTGGTTATTCTTCGTTTTTTTTTGGTATTATATTGTTTTTATATTTTTTGAATGATCAAAATGTGTATATGGGGAAATCTGTTAAATAAATAGATGTTTGTAGTAAATTGGTTTAAATAAGTATTTTTAGTTGTTATTTACATTTCTAAATTAAGGCGACTTTCAGCCAATTAAATGGTCTGCGGAGCATTAAATATTGCTTATGCAAATATTAAATATATTATTGTACAATATTCCTCATTAAGTAATTTTCAGTTATTTTAATGCTTGCACGTGTTTTCTGGTTTTTAAAAATAAAGTAAAATAATAACGGAATGATTAATAATAACTGTAGCCAGGCGCATTGTGCATTCCGCTTAAACTTTATTTTGCCAAATTGAAAAATGTCGCCGTTTCGTTATCCGCCTAGGCTAGAGGTGCAATAACTATTACATCCGCTGTCTTAACATTATGCTTTGTTTTTATTCAGTTGGACGGAGAGATCTAAGGCGGCGTCCCTCCGCCGCGCCCTGGCACAGGCGGACTTCAACTACGACGGACTGCAGGCAGTCTGGCAAGAGAAACAAATCACCGGTGAGGTTATTAAATTTCAGGAAGATTACGAGTCTACACTAGAGGCGGGCCTAACGAGTATTATCAAATATTGAATAAACTCATTACGCGTATTAACACATTCCGCTCTGTACGTAAAACGCGCGAACCGCGCATTGCCGCCCGATTGGCGAAGTTCGCCGACTGAATGGAATATCCTATGCGGGGGCTGCCACCCGTTTGTTAGTTAAGTTATCAATTTTTTATAATTGGCAAATAATATGTACAAACTATGAAAATGTTTATTTTTTTATATTTAATATTTTGTAAATAAAACTCGAATTCTTTACCGCTAATTCTACCAAAACACATTGGCGATTTCAAGTATACGCGACATGCTACGTTTTAACAACGAGATGAACAAAAGTTGTTCCAATTTCAGGTCCAAAACCACTTAAAAGGATACGGCTGACTTTAAGTTCACTCTATTAATAAACATAGTCCTTATAGTAATTTTTATTATTATAATGTTTGTAATATAAAATCTTGTACTTTGTTTTACTATTTATGAATAAAATAAGTAAATCCTAAATTTTTCCCACTACAAATATCCTAGAAATAAAAACAGTGCGAGTAGAAACTGTTTTACACACGGAGGAGGGTTTTGTGCAAATTTTTTGTTTTGACCTCCGCAGATATTTTTCTTGATGTAAAATGTAATAAAAATGTACAATAAATTACCGGGAGAATATAAAAACAAAAAATATATTTATTTTCAAGATTCATCAAAATCTATTTAATTAAAAAAAGTCTATGAATTTAAAGGAAGAAACGTTATGTGGCAGTTATTTTTCATAGCAATTCTAAAATAGTATATTTAAGCATAATTTAACCTATAAAACTTTTATATATATTTTAGCTATGTAATATGAATAGTATAAATATGAACTCTAGGTATTATGTAGAATATATCGATGTAACCTTCCTTAGAACAGGTAACTCTTACCTAGTTAGGAAGGTTATAGACTATATATCCAAATATAAGAATGTCAATTTTCATTTTCAGGTTTGGAAACTGAGTTGTCGTCGTTGACCCTCGGTGAGGAGCAACAAAAGGAACTGTTAGAGATATTAGACTGTCACTTCGACCCCGCCAAGGAAGCAAAGGGCGCTAAGCTTAGACCTAGGCCCAGATACCAGAGGGTAAGTTAGTTATACGAGGGGTGAATAAAATAAGCAGTTGGTATGCCCTTCACGCGGAGATATTGTCTTTTTTGCGGGGTGTGGTCATAAATCATGCCGTTTCATCCGTCGGCCGTTTAGTTTGGCTAAACTTGATGACTCGCGATATTTGCAAACGAAAACATTGTGTTGTGGAGTTTTATTGTCTCCGTTCTTGTCAAAAAGATATTTACCTCTAAAATTTTGATAAAATTGAAAAAATAGACTCTGAAGCTTGAGACTTGAGTAGAAATTTTACATTTTTCATTCTCTATAAGCTCAGATAATTATGAGGTTGCGTCTTCTTAGCATATTAAATGACAATATTCCTAACTCAAGTGATAACCCTGCGTTTTTTTTTTCACGTGATTTGTTCTACCTTAGAACTTCCAGAACCGAAACAACAAGAACCGCAACAACGTCAATAACCAGTCAGCCGACGGCGGTCAGAACAGCTCTGGTGGCGGAGCGGAGACCAACGACGGAGAGGGTGGCGAATCGGCTTCACCGGATACCGTTTCCTCGGCGGGATCGCCCATTAAGACTAACCGCAGCGATTATACTGGTAGGAAATCTAATATTGTATAGATTTGTTTTGTACCAATATTAAACTGCAAAAGCAAGACAAATTCAAACAAAAGAGTCAATTGCTGGAGACAGATGAACGTAGATTATCACCTTAACGTTTGTAGTCAATAGGGTTGACTGTCAAACAACACTTGACGAGTTTAAGAGAGCCGTCTCCGTATTTTTGAGTAATGATTAAACCTTGATAAAATAAAAAAGGATAAAACAGTTATTAGGCCAGAAAGTGTTAAGTTATCTCGGTTATTAATATTTTTATTTAAAATTACATATACTTTGGGAGTACACCATTCCTCCGGTGGTATAGCTGATTGGCAGGTGATGCAACTAGGTTATTTTAAAGCCAAGTTCTTTATCCTTTTCCTTAGCTGGGAATGGCTTGAAGACGCTGCAGTTGAGACTGTTCCACTCTCTAATGGTGAAAAAAAAGAATGAAATCTGACATTCTTTCTCCTAAAAATTTCCTTTATTTTGGGGGAATGGTCCTTTCGTCCAATATAGAACGGTTTCTGAAGTTGCTCACTAATGGAGGACCATGCTGGGAGCTTGAAGTACGCCTTAAATAAGTTAATGAGACGACATATTTTCTGCCTTGAACTTAAAGGTCACATTTAAGGTCAGATAGAAATTTCGTCGGACTGTCAAATCTGCGAAAGCGCCCAAACACATGTCTGCTTGCTGATCGCTGAATTGCTTCAAGGTCAGAATTTAGATAGGAAATATGAGGGTCCCAAACAGATGAACAATACTCTAAGGATGGATAGTCGACATTTGCCGCAATTTTTTTTTTCTGTAATCTATGGTGCGTCTTGGCGACCATTCACGCCACAAATTTTAATAATTATGTTCCGTATAATATACATTATTATACACGTATAAAAACGAAAGAAAATACCTATGCATCAGCATAAAAATAGCCATAGAGGAAGAAAAATAAATTTGTTTTGATGAAAATAAAATTAACTGGCGATACTAGAGTCAATGACAATGGCGGTGGATTGAACAGCTGATCGTTTGGGCGGCCATTTTTATATTTTTTAATTTTCAATTAAATCAGTTTGGCATGGCTAACCCAATATTAATGCATTGAAAAATAACAGAATCTCTCTTTTTTTCTTCGCTTCTATAGTTTTATCCAATATCCATCCTCTTTAATTATTGATAGGACTTATTGTCAAGACTTTTCTCTTATTTTCGGACTTTTATGTTCGACTTGACGCTAAAAGTGAGTTCATCATCGGTTAAGTCTGACTTAAATTTAGGTTAGTCTTAAGTAGGACGTGAAATTTCGCCCCTCAAACTATACTTTTTTTATTTTCAGGCATTGTGACCTCTTCAGACAATAGCAGCAGCCGTTCGGAGACCGCAGTCGCCTAGGCGGCTCCGCTACGAGTATAGTTTTATACCTATATTTTTCAGTTACATATATAATTAAAAAAAAAAAAGAAAAAATCGTACTTTGTTCGCAATTTATTGAAAAACATGAATCGATGAATTTCTACCGATTTTATTTTTAGTTTTTAAAGATGTATATTTTTGTTTAATGCATTCTCTGTGTGGCATCTCTCTTGTTTGGTTTTAATAATAATAAAAAAAAAACACAAATTTTGTTAAAAAAACTAAAAAATTTGTGCGGAAAGTATTTTTATATTTCATAACTGCATGTACCGATGATAATTGATTTATTTTGAATGAAAGTAATTATAATTTTTGCACTATTCGTTTTTATTTACTTTTCCGATAAGTTTCAGTACAAATCGGTCTGTAACAAGGGTTACTATTTATCATCGGGTTTTCAGTGTAGAAAAGTATGTTTTTTTCTGTTAGAGAGAGAGAGAATTCCCTCAGAGCAGTGCGCTTTTGATGTCGTCACTTGCAATAGTAATAATAATGTAATTTTTATGTCGTTTTGTAACCGAAATATTAGCGTCGAGGTTACGCGCAAAGGTTTTATTATCTATGCCGAGTTGTTAGTCATTTTTATAGAAAAATAAATACATGCATAATAAAGTTATATATTCTCAAAGTACATTATTTTTTTTCAGCAGGTTTAATTTTGTGATCCAATCGTTAACTCTTAGTGTATTTGGGCAATTTTGACGTTTTTATTCTGGCATTCGTGACATTGTATACGATGACGGTTCTTATAAGGACCGTCATCGTTTAGATGAGCACTTTTCCTCGCCGCCGGTTAGCTTTTCGATGACCCATGACCGACCTGCGAATAATACAGCTTTAAAGAACGTCATAACTAGAGTACTTGAGCCTCCTAAGTTTTAATGTCGAGCATACCGTTTCAATTCGGCGTGCCGGATGAGAATTGGTTAGAATTACAGTTTTGAATAAATTTTGAAAAAATATTACGATTGGGTTTTCATTCTCGCCTCGCGTTTTTATGTTCTTTCTGCGAGTCGTTTTAACGACGGTTTTGGGAGTTTTGGAATGGGAAAATGTTGTCAGTTGCAATATAAGAAGTTTATTTAATTCGCTACATTAACAATATTAAATTGATATTTAGTTAAGCGGTGTCGCGTCGCAAAATGTCAATACCGCCGACTGCGCGAGGAAACGAGTTCTTCCTATTAGCATTTGGAGTATCGCCATTTTGAACACGACACCGGTGTATTTTTTTTTTTATTGGAATGAGTGTATTGAAAAGATGAATACACGCAATTACTTGGTATTTTGTATTATTCTTTAAGTTTTGTATTCTAATTTGTGTGATTGCATCGTAAATCAAGGCTAACAAAGTAAAGATGAGGTCGGGCCATTTTTTGGTGGTGATGCCGCAAATGCGGATAACAAACATATTATGTGAAATGAAGATAAATCAGCATATTTTTTTTTTATAAAGCCCATATTTCTTTAGATTTATTTTACACACTACTAAGGTTATACGCTTAGAGTTTAGGTTACCAGTTTATGTTCTTTATCATTTTCCCGAGTAGGGATCTATGCGCAATATTTTACAGAGGTTATGTTTGGTTCGCTCGGCACGTGAACGGGCCGATTTAGCTATGAGAGAAAAATGTAAACTGCCCGAGCGGACATATTTAAAAAAAAAATAAACTTCATAACACTATGTTACTGAATATTGTCTGTACCTATCTTTATTAATTTAATTAGTTTTAATGTGACCTGTACATATATTTAATTTCATTATGTTCAGATCTCTAATAAAGCGATAAGACTAAAAAAAGTATTGAATTTTATTGAGTCAAAATTGAAACTTGGAGACACGCAAACTCTGACGAAAACATGCTACCCTCCGAGGCGGAGACTCGCGACAAGTGTTTGTGGGGGATGAGATGGCAACATTGTGAGCACACAAAATCAAAAGGCTCAATAATTGCTACAGACTTTTGGATTTTCTTTTAGAGGAAACCGTATAGAATACGCCGAAAACGTTTGTTTTTCGTAATCTTTAAACATTATTATAAAAATAACAGTTGGGATTATTTTTCTTTACCCATAAATATAAAACGCGTCAAATTGATAATTAACCGTTAAATTTTCAAAATTTGAAAATGTCTACGGGGAATGACAAAATAAAATCTTTTGTTTCGATTGATGAACTTAAATGCCATCTCATTTAAAAGCTAGCTAAACATTCATAAAGATTTAAATGTGATTAAATTATTTGTGTGTAAATCGTCCGTGTGCTCGTAGTATTTTTTATTAATCTTTTAGCCGCCAACCCAGGTATAAAGTACTGTACCGCTCCAGCACCGCGGTTGTCGAAGACGAAATGTACCCCCAGCGCCGGGCGCGTTTTTGAAGAAACGAGTTTCTGCGAGACCTCTGCGCCGATTTATTTTTATTATTTCGCATTTACTTAATATTTAAGAATCAAAATGACGAGCAACGGAAACCACGATTAATATCTATGTATATTGTTTTGAATCACTGCTTTGGTTACCCCATATATATCTGAAAAATAAATTACCACTTTGGTTACACCGTATATGACGGTTAGGTAAAATAACTTGCGTTTGTTTAACCCTTAAAGGCAGTTAAGTCCGGAACAATTTTGGCGCCAAAAGTCCCTTAAGGCAGTAATTAATGACCTTGAAAAATCACTCAGCTACTATAAAATCCATAGTGCAGGCATGAGTCGTTCAATCTTTACAAATCTGGTATCATCTGATTAATCATAAAATTCTCTATTATACAATATCACTTTGATTATGTTTATTTCGTAAAAAAAAAAAGTTGCCATATCAATATTTCTTTCACCCCCACCACCCAATTTTTCACTATTTTGACAAATTTTGTCAAATATTACACTTTTTTTTTACATTTTCATATATTTATGACTATACATTACAATTTAAAAGTCTTCCAAAATATGTAGTTTTCGAAAAAAAAGAAAAAGTTAAAAAAAAAATATATATATTGGAACGGCAGTACATTAGTGTATTTTCAATACAAATTTATAAATAGTAGTAGACACTGCATTGAATTGAAAAAATTGTTTCGTTGTGATTTCCAATGGTGAAAACGTCAAGTTAATAAATAATACTGAAATAATACCAAAAATAATAAAAATCAAGCGGGCAATGCGGACATATATAGGGTGTTTTTTTTAGAGGCGTGGTTTTCAATCTGGCACTACTTTTTTTGTAGTTTGTGTTTTTGACAGCTGTCACTTGGTTTATGCTCAGCTTGGTTTGCCATTTCATAATGAATAGACTTACTCCTGAACAACGTGGCGTGGCCTCCAAGATCGTGCGATTTAACACCGCTGGACTATTTTTTGTGGGGTTATGTGAAGTCGCTTGTCTACGCAGATAAGCCGGATACGATTAACGCCTTGGAAGAGAATATTCGGCGCGTTATTGCTGACATACGGCCCAACTTGCTGCAAAAAGTGGTTGAAAATTGGGCCTCTCGGCTGGAATTTGTTCGAGTCAGCCGCGGCGGCCACTTACCCGAAATCATTTTTAAAACATAATGGCAAACCCTTATCTTTATAATAAAACTAAATTCTTAGCCATAACATCAAATTATATGCGTTTTATCTCTTCTTGAAAACCACGCCTCTAAAATCATCATCCTATATATACGTCCTTGTGCCTCCAGGGGTTAATAACAACCGTTTTATGATAATACGCTTTTTTTAATAATGATCTAACCAAATAATCGCATATATGGCACAAGTCAAATAATCAACTTACCTACCTACATTTACTATATAACTTGGCTTAATAACCTACATAATATAGATAGTAACGTTTGTAAATATGAAGGAATTCCATAATCAATTTTACTATCTAATTAATTCCTAATTTTTTATTTACTGTGTGTTTTATTATAAGTAAAATAAATAAATAAAAAGAATAACAAATGCAACATTCCGAAAACCGCATTGGAGTTTAGATAATCTACTTTTCCATTAGGGTTGTGATCTCTCCGCTAATTGTACACGGAACTGCCGTACCGACATTAATTACTTTTCGCGTTATCACCGAAACGAAAATAATTTATTCTGAAACCATTTGAATGTGTATAATTTAGGTATAATTTTGCACAAGTCAAACAAAATAAAATGTGGTTCACCACGTAAAACGATAAAAATAAAAGTAACTTTAAAATAAATAAACGTTTATCACACAGCCTCGTCTATAATGCATAATCAAAATATTATAAAAATAATATCGATCCTAGTGATCCGTATTTATTCCGAATATCGACGCATGGCTCTAGATCACGAAATGGCCGACGGTGGCATGTAAACAGGCCGCTCTGGCGGTGAAAACACCGCTAAATTGTTGCTTAGCCAAGATGTGAACCGAAGTTTGCAAATTACGTGATTTTACATGTTAGTTTATATGATAGCCTACAGATTGCAGTACAGTTCTGTAGATCTGTTATCTGTGAACAAATTTCTCCATTATTGAAGTACAAAATCTATTGGTGCATCGCCGAAATTTGAATGCGCAGCTCGGCATGTAAACATGACGGCGGAGGTCCGTGCCATTATGATTTCGGAGCTTCCGTGGCACGTTAACATGTCGCTGGCGCTGCTGTATGTTATAAGTTTAAGCTAGTGCTGGCATGTTTGGCATATTGCTTTGTGTCATTTAAATTAGGTTAAATCGTAAAAAGAAAATGTATTCAATATGTGTATTATGGTGTGTGCATGATTCGGATTTTAATCCTGAGTTTCTGGCAGCCAAAACTCTGTTTTTGCCAGGACATTTAGAGTTTTTAGTAAAATAAATATAAAAATCTAAAAAATAGCCTAAATTCTACTGAATTTAAATGCCTAATTTGTTTAAAAAAAGTAATTTTATCTAAAATCTTTCGCTACACATTAGAATTTTTAGTACTGAAATTTCTTCAGTCGTATGGCTTGGGTTGTTGGGGAGGTGCAATTCCGACAGCCTTATTGTTGTTTTCATGATGCGAGGCAGTTCAGTACAGGCAAACAACATCTCGCACATCTGTAACTGAATGTGTTTTTCTTTTCGTGTATGTCTTGTTACTTAACGCAGTCGACGAGTGTTGAGAAAAGCGCCGTTGAATATTCTCAACTGCGAAGATTGACCTGGCTGGATTTGACCTACTGGGAATTCGAACCTCTGGATTTAGAACCAAGCACTTATACCACTGCACCACCAGGCTGTTGAGAATTGGCCATCAGCACTGAAATGAAACTCGCCAAAACTTAATCAACCTAAAAGTAATATAAAAATATCGCTTGCAGTATTGCCTCGGTCGGCTGGAAAAACCCTTGGATATGGAGTGGGCTAGTATATAAGTGTAACTTAATTTACGTCAGGCTTACACCTTGGAAATTAAATTATGGGTCTCTTCGTTCCCCATCTTCAGGCTCTTTATACTCCCAGTATACTGATCTAAAGCTTTCTTGATCCACGATGCTTGATTTGTCAACCCAATTTTGCCAGTAACAGATTTCATGAAACTTTGTTCTAATGACAGTGCAAAGGTTAAATATGATGTGTACCTTAGGGGGAGGAGGGCTCTTCCCGCAGAGCTGTTGTCTATGTGGGCGTGGTCATAAATCATGCAATTTCATCTAATGGCTGCCTAGTTTATGAGATTCCCAATATTTAAATGATAAATCAACGTCTCATCATAATAATCTTAAAAAATGTACTTAAAGAAACAATTCTATTGAATCATTACGAAAACTCCGATTCTCGTATTCAATCAATAAGACTAAATTAGGATATTTAACACAAATAAGGGTTTAAAAAATCCTTTATGCAGGTATTTAATTATTGTTTTAACTGGGCTGGGAACGCCAATTAATATTAAAAAATTAAAATTAAAAAAACCAACGTAAAAGTCTATTTTAATTCTAATGTCAAAAGTTTATGCTAATATAATAATATAACATTGATGGATAGTTAAAAAATATTTACAAAATATAACGTTGACATCTTTCAATAGTTTTATTCTAAATATTATTTTTGAGTGATAACAAAATAAAAATTAAATGTAACAATACAGTATTAGTCTTCGTCTTTGATACAGTTTTCGACCAGCCCAGACAGATTGGGGTTCTCCATGGCGGCCGCTATTCGCTCTTTGTCGTTGATTTGTTTGTTGACTGGAAAAAATATAATATACTAAAAAAAAACTTTTAAATGCATATTAAAAAAAAACGTTTCTTAAAAAACATCGGCATTTCTGTTAACATTTAAAAGTGCGGCAAGTCAACTGAAAAATCTGGAATATGAAGAAAGGCTAAATATATTTGGACTGAAAACATTGAAGCACAGGCGGGCGAGAGGCGATCTTATATAGACCAACAAGATTCACAATTATTATCTTCCAAATTTTGAAACCATATACACAATGCAAATTCACACTTGCGAAGACATCATTTAAAACTCGAGTACAACCTTTATTTCTGATCCGAGGAAGAATTTCATGTCAGAGTGGCGAATGCATGGAATAAGTTACCGAGCGCTGTGATAAGTGCTAAAAATGTGAACGATTTAAGAAAAGACGACAAGTTTATCAGAGACTTAGGATTTAGGCTTATCAGCATAAGCTATCTACCTAAAACTAATAATAACGTAGCGTATACCTGAATTCATGAAAGGCATAGACTAATCGTCGATTTTTTATCATTTTAGTTCGGTTTTGAAGTATGATTGTTTATGTGAAAAGTGCCCTAGTGAATTAAAAGTATTTTTGATGGATTTGGCGGCAAATAATCCGAGTTTTATTTACATAAACTATGTCAATATAATATTAAGAATAAAAAACAAACAGTTTTATAGTTTTGCACATATTTGCCAATTATAAGAAATTATAACTAAACAACGGGTGGCAGCCCCCACGTGGGATTTTCGTGGGACGGCAACCCATGGTCCATGTGATTTACGGAGTGGAAAGTGTTAAGCGCCACTGATTGTATCAGGTTGCTTGAGTTTTGAAAAACCACAGAATGGTTAAGTTACTTACTTTCGTGTTCTGTGTGATGTGCGCCCTTTTTGATGTATATATCCAATTTAACGGGGTGATGTAATGATCTCTCTATTTTTATCCTTATACATAAACCTATGAGGGTGGCTAGGGAGCAGTGTGGCACCGTCGGATTATATTCTATACGAATTACCTGAAATAAAATCAACGAATGTATTCAAATTACCATATTTTCTTAAACACTTAGCGCCGATGACAAGATATCTCGTCATTGTTGTATACGCCAGGTGTTGTGTGCGAGTAAACACGTCATAGTCTTACTGCATTACTATTAATATTTAAAAGCGTGGCATGTCGCGTATACCTGAATTCATGAAAGGCGTTTTAATTTTTGTTCGGTTTTGACATTTGATTGGTTATGTGAAAAGTGCGCTAGTGAATTTAAAGTGTTTTTAGTGGATTTCTTGGTAAATAATTCGAGTTTTATTTACATCCTCTTAATGTTTAGACCTCTTAAAGTTACATCTAGTGTGAGAAAAATAAATAAAAACTAAGATTTTAGTCCCAAATGTTTTTATACCGAATTGATTTAGGCGATATAGATAATTATTTTTGCAGATAGTATCGGAACGATGGAGTTGATTCCGTCAGTTTCCTTAAGTTACATCTAGTGTGAGGTAGTTACTGTTAAAATCGAAAAAAGTAACATTTTTGTTAAATATTAAAAAGTATAAAAAAAATTTAGAACTGAATATAAAATAAACCAAAAACTAAGAAATTATACAATAAAAAAATCAATTCACCAAACATTGAAAGTCGGTTGAAGCTAGTTCCGTTTTAATTAAAGCTACACGGGAAGAATGATTAGTCACATGGTATTTTTAAATAGTTCTCTGACCTGTACATTATCTTCTGTGGGTGACTTGATAAAGATACCTTCCTCTGAGACCACCTTTAAATCTTCTAAAGTTGCTGGCTTTTCCGGGTCGCGAATCGTACGGATGAAATCTGAATGAAAGAGAAACGTCCGGAAAGTTAATCTAAAATTGTTGAATATTATTGGCCAAGATTGCAGGGTGAATAAGGATGCATATCGCCGACAATAATTTGACGACTCATTGACGATGACTTGAAAAAATATGAAAAAAAAGTCGGTATTGGCATTGATCAAAAAGTGGTTTTTAGATTGCCAAAATCCTAAAGCCTTGTACGCACTGTGCGTGCTCGAACACGCGCACTTCGGAGTCAAGCTCGCGGCCATCCGCCACCAGTCGGTTTCTGGTCGCGAGTCAAAGGGGTTGTGTTCTTGTGGGTTAAGAATGAAAAGTGCAGTTACTTTTACAGAGACTAAGGTTATTATTCAATGAACGAATGCATATAATGAATGCAATGAAGATTATAACACTCATACAATGTTATCACTATAAATTAGATCTTAGTTCGTTCTGTTAAAAGTATAATGTTAAATTGGAGATGCCTGTAGTCGCTTAAGTTGTTATTTATCTATTTCTATGTAACTGTCATTAGTATAGCTGTAAGTATTTCTCATACAAATAAAATAAAAATAAATGTCACTATTTTCATAAAACGCTTTCATTAAAATGATGTATATTTACGCTTTGTATAGGAAAAAATTGAAAGTGGCATTATCCCACAATAGGACAATTTGAAGACAATTGGCATTAAAACCCTTTCACCCAGTATTAAAAGTATAAACTCATAAATAACCCTTTCTTGCTCGTTTTAAATTTCTTTATTATCCATTTGTATCTCCTGAGACTGAAATATGGTATATAAGCACATAACTTCTTCATCTATAAAAAAAAACGTATTTACGAAATTTTGCAGTTAATCCCTTCATCCACTTAACGAATACCAAAATGGAATACCAATAGAATTGTAAGCAGGCAGAAAAACGCTATTGAAATGAAATTTCTGTCCGTTTTTCGATTGATTTTGTTATATAAGTATCAAAGTAGCAAAATTAATAGAAATCATGGAAACATTTCAATACTAAGCGTAAAACCGCTTTGTAATTAGTAATAAAGTACCAACATACAATGCAGTGAATATGCGATAAGTATCAAGGCTTCGCCTTTCTAAAACCGACGCAACGAAACAATGTTTTATTAAGTATGTGAAATAGCATCTAGAACGAACCATAAATCGATTCCTTCAAGTCATTCTCGTCTTTGTAGCCGAGTTCCTGTAAAGTGGCCGATTTATCCATTAGAGCTGGTTTGGCGATCTCGACCACCGGATTTATTATACTATCTAGAGATATCTTTTTAAAAAACGACAACATTACTCTTGGCACTCGTAATATTTATCTCGTACACATCTAGGCGATTGCGATACCGTCAATCTCGATGGCGACCAATCAGAATGCGCTTTGATACACAACAAGCACAACCCAGTCTAAATATATTGTTAATCGAATCGAATAATTTTACGAACGCTTAATCTGCATGACATGACAGAAATCACAATTAGACGGAGAAAAAAAAGAGAAATGAGAGAATTTGACACTTTTCAAGTTGACACTGACATCTGACGTTATAAACCAAAACCAGTATCGCCAGGACAAAAAATAAAAACATTTTTGTTAAAAAAATCAAGCTCTTTTATTTAAGCAAGCAAATAATGTCAATTTTCTCAATATAAATACTAGTATATATACCCAGTGACGCTTTTTTCAATAATTCTACAAAATATACTATACCAATGCATAGAACCACGGCAAAAACCTACTTTGAGCAATTTTAAAGACGAAGTCTTTATATCTGCCCTACCAATGATTAGCCATCATTTATTTTCATAGAAACATGTGGTTCAAAATAAACTTAAAAAATAATGCAGAATTACAGTAAAACAAATAGGACAAAACAATACAGGTGAAACAATAATAAATTTAATATACACATTTTTACAATTTTGTTAACATAAGTGCGAAGATTATCACCGAGCGGTGGACTAGAACCGTACAGAAGAAGCTATATCCCCTAAAAGGGATGAGGGATGAACAAAGTGTTGTTTTCCTAGGAGAAGTAGGAAGCCGCACCTACGCGGACCAGTTGTTATTACGCGAAATCGGCCAAGTGCTTCAAGGCCTGTCCATTTAAATACCGGCTCTTCATGAACACCTTAAAAGCCGCGCAGTTGAGGAGTCGGCAAACCAGTCCCATATTAAATATTTTTTGTTTTGTTTCCTAAAATCAAACAAAAAAGATACTGTCATAAGCATACCAGCATATATTAGCGCGGAGCGACCTGAAGTTCGTGTCAGGGTTGATGATCAGTCTGACGTTGACGCTGGCTCGCCTCCATCGGTTCCACAGAACGTAATGATCCTTCCAGAGAAGGTAGGCCGTCACGAAATATCCGCAGAGAACGATCGTCATGAAGAAGTCCATCACGGTTTCGGTCACCCTATTCGAGATTCCTGCGCAAACATTCATGTACCGGTTAATGTTTAGACAGGTTTCGACGGTTATGTAGCTATCATTTAATATTAACCTCCTCCTCCTCTCTCTCTTAGGGATAGTAGCTTCTTATACATGAATATATGTATAGAAGCTAAAATGAAAATTAGGAGCCATTTTATGACCGCTCGAGCGAATGTTGCGACCGATAACATAATTTCAATCGATCGAACGAGAACCTAGTTATCTAGAATTATCCACACTGCATTGTAGGCAATTTGGCGTGACGATCGATTCCAATCGGGCCGGGCAACCTTTATAAGGAGGGGCTCTTCCCGAAAAGGCTCTTCTCTGTCGCTCGGCTCTCATTCCGTCTCATATAAGGGCTTTAAAAAAAAACGTAAAACTTTCTGCCATAAAAACAAAATTAATATAAATATAGGATGTTTTTTTTAGAAGCGTGGTTTTTAATCTGGCACTACTTTTTTCGTAGTTGGTGTTTTTGACAGCTGTCACTTGATTTATGCTCAGTTTGGTTTGCCATTTCATAATAAATAGACTTACTCCTGAGCAACGTTTGCAAATAGTGCAAATTTAGAAAATGGCCTCCAAGATCGTGCGATTTAACACCGCTGGACTATTTTTTGTGGGGTTATGTGAAGTCGCTTGTCTACGCAGATAAGCCGGACACGATTAACGCCTTGGAAGAGAATATTCGGCGCGTTATTGCTGACATACGGCCCAACTTGCTGCAAAAAGTGGTTGAAAATTGGGCCTCTCGGCTGGAATTTGTTCGAGTCAGCCGCGGCGGCCACTTACCCGAAATCATTTTTAAAACATAATGGCAAACCCTTATCTTTATAATAAAACTAAATTCTTAGCCATAACATCAAATTATATGCGTTTTATCTCTTCTTGAAAACCACGCCTCTAAAATCATCACCCTATATAATAATATATTTTAAATAAAAAACCTTATCTCAGTTTGCATATTTATGAAATTAACTACGCCTTTGTATAAATATAAATTATTAAAAATAAAAAAAAAATAACACAAAAAGACACAAATGGCTAAACGGATTTTTTTTGAATCATAGCTAAGAAAACTCTCGATCAAGTTACCTTTCAAACAAAAAATATTAATTAAAATCGTTTGATCCGTTTGGGAGCTGCGATGCCAAAGCAGATTGCTGCGTCGGGGATTAAAAATAAACGAACGACGAACATAAATCTTGCCCAATTTGCTCAGGTTTGCGTATGAGTGTAACGATTGCTCCAGCAACGCCTTCTCAGAGCTCACGGTATGCAGGGTCGCGAGCGTGGTTGAAGCTGGCGAGGATCCCAGGTGGGAGGGAAGTGGTAAAGGGTGTAATTACCCCCCTTCCCCCCTAAAGAACGTTCCACCACCAGTATACTCACCAGTGCACATTTTGCAGTGTCCTCGTTTTTCATAATGTACCATACATAACCATAGTCATACCATCAGAAATATATATTAATTTTAAATTACTTTTATATTTTTAGTATTTAAAAAAGACTGCGTTTTCCAATTTACACAATTGAAATTGTAATTGTACAATGGTTTTATAAAGCGAGAAAAACTATGAAAAGATATTTTCATAGTTTTCATTTACTTTTCGCTAAAGGGGAAAAAAAAATAAACGTGGAAATATGCATCTGCGGGAAATTCGTCTAAAACAATTTATCTAACTACAATTTGTCTTTTCCGAGAGAGTTTTAAACGAATTTTCCACAATCTTTGACATTTTACCCCATTCAAGTTTTGTTCCAGATTCGCCCCTGGGTTGAAGTTCCCGAGTCGGGTCATCAAGGCGGCAAATGAGCCAACATCGATTGCCCGTCGCATCTAGGAGTAAGAGCATTATTTAAGTATGCAAGCGTTACCGAATTTCCTGCCCTCCAGCACGAAGTACTGCGTGCCGATGACGCTGACCGCCACCAGGCCACCAGCCAGGGTGGACAGCAGCCAGAAGATCAAGCAGTCCGACTGGAAAATATAATTAATATAGTTAAATAATACCCTCGAAGACCGATGCACCATAGTGGATATGGCACTTCTTCACGATCTCTTGCATAATAGAGTAGACAGCCCATATCTGGTGTCAGCACCACGCGTGCGTTTACTCTGTTCCAGGTGCCAATGTACCGTTTACTCGATAACCACAATACCAAATTCAGCGAGGTCGATGTACTGGACCTAAATCGTGGAGGGTTCCTCTCAAAAATCCCAACTATTTCTTCCCAATCTGATTAAAAAATGTTGCATATTAAACATTCATTTATCTACACAACCACACACCCTCACTCACACTTTCCTATCATACATATCACCTCACCTTCTAAATTATAGTTAATTGAGATTGAGACAAAGTTTTAAATACCATAGGTGTAAGCTTTAATTGGCCTTCATATGACTGGTACCTAGCTGCTAGATTTTATATATTTGGATATTGTATTTTATGTTGTATTTCAAATAGGTAACACCTCGACATCGATTGCAAAAGTCTCGATTAACGGGAACTGCGGGGCTAGTCTGAGATGGCGTCGACCGTTTGGAGCGCCGATCGGCACTCAGACTAAGCCCGCTGCCCGGAGTCCGATCGCAATACAGAAACTGCGTTACCTGCAAATGATGTCTGTTTCTGGGATTGCCGCACCACAGCCTGAGCGCTTCTACCATTGTGTATCGGGGCGTACGAATAGAGGGATATCTGTCAAAAATGCATTGAAAATATAGTTGAAATAAGCAAGACTTTATTAATAAATACCCATATATTATAATACAATTCATTTTTCTACCACCAGAAGCGAAGTGTGGAAGGGATATAATATAATATAATGGCTTTTTAAAAGAAATACTTTCTTTTAAGGGGCCTCTTTCTGAAAGTCTTGTCTTGTGCTTAGTAACGGGTGTTTTTTTTAGAGGCGTGGTTTTCAATCTGGCACTACTTTTTTCGTAGTTGGTGTTTTTGACAGCTGTCACTTGATTTATGCTCAGTTTGGTTTGCCATTTCATAATGAATAGATTTACTCCTGAACAACGTTTGCAAATAGTGCAAATTTAGAAAAAATCACTCTATATTTTTTTAAAATCACTCACTTAAGTGCTGTTAAAGTATGCAGGCAACGTGAAACTCTTTGTACGCATCATTTCTGGATCCGGCTCGAAGGACCACGCGGGCGGGCGGGCGGGGCGTGGGGCGGGCGCGGCGAGGGGCGGGCGCGGCGTGGGGCGGGCGCGGCGTGGGGCGGGCGCGGTCCTAATGACCACACATTATATCTCGTCCGCCTGTTGTTGACTTGATTGTTTTTTAATGGCCTTCCGGGCACACTCGGGCATAAATCTCCCCGAAGCCGGGCTTTTCGTGCCCGACGTGAGGGGAATCTGGCATACGAGTATGCACGCGAATTATTTCTGCGGGTCGGTCGGCCCGCGGGAGTCGGCCTCGAATCTCCCGTATCGCTTGCCACCGACGAAATGACAAACTCGCCAAGAGCGATCGACCTTTCGGATTGGAAGCTACCCGCAAAAATAGTTTAAACATTTCAGCCTTTTCACGAGAATTTTTTTTGTAGCGACAGATTTTTTAGATCAGTCCGTTCTTCTATTTTGTATTTTGGTAGCGGTCGTAAGTTATATGATGCAGTACCTACTTAGTTGTTTCTACAGTGGAAAATTCTGGAGCGGAAGACATCGCGTGCACCCTTACCGGAATCCACAAAGCTCGCAGTAGCTTCGCCCCACTTGGTTGAGCCATCTCTCCAGGCAGCTTAGGTGGACGTTGGCCAGAGATCCTTTGCAGTTGCACGGGGATATCAACCTGCAATCAAAATCTAATAACTGATTGATACACACTATTGCACCCCCCCCCCCCCCCCCCCCTACATACTTTGAGCCGTTCCAAAACGCAAACGCATTATTATTATTAAGTAATTACAATATTTAGGAGCTAGCTTCGGTGATACTGTTGAGTAGTAGGTGAGGAAAAAAAAATATGCTTAACAACTCGCAGCCTATGCTTAAAAACATGGAACAAGGAAAAGGATCAAATACTGACCTATGAAGAGCATTCCAATGGCAAATTGTTCTGGAAAGAAACGAATTGAACCCAATCTCAAGATAGGTTTTATCTTGGAAGGATGCTCATTACGGCCAATATAAGGAGGCTTAGAGAGTTGGGATCTTAAAGTAGACCAGGCAGACTCATTCGTCACACTCATTCGTCCTTATATAAACCAGTTAACCTGAATTCGAAGCGCCTTCTACTTGTGGCTCCCAATTAAGAGTTGATATTAATTCAGATGGACTATCATACCGACTAAAACGCCTAAAGACATGCCGGCTTGCTTTCCTCTGAACTGCTTCTAATTCATCTTTAAGACACTGGGTGTGAGCATCCCATACTGATGAGCAGTATTCGGGGGTAGGACAAAGCATCGTTTTGTATGCCAATGCTCGCGCTTTAAGACTTCGCATAGCAAACCATATTGTCTGACAGCCTTTTTCACTACATCACCAACATGAGTTCCCCAATGGAGATTGGATGACAGGGTAATTCCAAGTTGCTTTGTGGTAGAAGATTTCAACAGTGATTTACCAGCTAGTTCGTATTTGAAATCATTATGGATTATAATACATAAACAAATAAAAAATAAATAAACAGCAAAAATGCTTGAATAATTTGTTCTTTTTTAGGTAGATTACTCTAGAAAAGATATGACGCGACATTAAACGACATTTATACTTAAAAATCTAACATGTCTTACCTTTCCCGGCCTCCCGTCATGCATATACGACACACATTGGATCCTATGCTGGACATAGACTCATTGGCGACGAGGTTGTACCCCGACCTGGTGCCCAGGCGGTCCGGGCGCGTGTTGGTCATCGCGTGCTTCTGGGCTATTTCCGGATTCTGGGACTCTACGTTGACCGCTTTCGATCTCGAACCTTGGTTTTAATAAAAATTACACATACAATCCAAGAACAGAAATATGTAATCTCCTTTGCGGGTAGTTTTAAGGGGCATACGTCATACAGTGGTAAGCTGACGTTTATTTGCATTTTAGATGAAGTGATGATGATTACACAGATGAAAAAAATAAAATGAATTACACAGAACCTTTGCCTAGTACCATTCCTGGCTATTTTTTGTAAATTTATTCTGTGTGCTGAGTAAAAAAAATAATCTTGCGGTAATCTTATTTATTTATTTTATTTTATTTTTCTTATGGGAAAACACAGTTACCAATAACATTAAAACAATTAAGAATATAACAGATAACAAAACCGGTTATGGATTTCCTACATATTCACAAACATAATATTTCACAGTAGGTATGATGTTTTCAAACTAAATTGTTGCAAATTTTGTTCAACTAAGTCAAATTATTAAAATACAAACATGTAGGTTTTGTATGGGAGGATGTGATGTATGTGTGTGACATATTTATATTTATAGGGGGTTTTAAAGTCATTTTTGGTAGTAGATTATTGAAAAAAAAAAACATCATGTAGAGATAAAGGTAACAAAGTCCTATACCTGATTACTTTTTTTAAAATGCGTCTCAATAGTTCAAAATAAATTATTATTTGATTATCTGCATTGGACCAATCACACTGTTATACTATCGCGTCGAATAGCTGCGTTACTGAAGCTGGTTGAAATCGCGTTCATTCTCAGCCATAGCTACAGAGTCGCGTTCGCCTGGCTTGCACATTCCACAAGTTACACGGGTGGACATCGTACGGTGCATTCAGGTACATCGGGGGGTAGTCGCCCTACTATTTTTCACCCTGTCCGTCCAGACTCCAGCTTCAGTGACACGGAAATCTCGTTGCAAGCTACACCATCACAACGAAGCTAGAAATCACGCAGTTATTTTCTAGCCCTTTAAATATTAGGCTATTTTGAAATCGCATATAACGTAATAGTTGTATGATTATCGCGTTAACGCCCACTACTAATGCCTGCCTATGTCAACCATTCAGGGGCCTCTTCCCGAAGGCGCTCTTCTAAAGGCACACTTAGTTGTGTGTTCAACTTTATGAAATTAACTATGCTTCTGTAGTTTCGAGGCTTTTAACAATTAGACAAAGAGATATTTAACCTTTTCATTCTTCAATAAACCCAGATAATTGTGATATTAACAGTATTATTTTTCTACTTTATTTACGAAGAGTTACAACTACATTACAACATTTTGTAGGGTGCCCGCTTTTGCGTTAAATAAGCATATTTTTAAACTGAAATATTTTTTTATATTTTTAAAGCAATTTCGCAAAGAAATCACAAAATAAAATATACTCTATCAAAGGGTAAATCTTAAACTGGGTTTGGATATTTCTGTTTTTTTTAATTAATAGGTTTATATCAGAAAAAAATAAACATTTAAATTTCTCGATAACAGACCTATTTTTGTGGAGATATTTTATAAATTTATTTTTAAGCTCTGTTTATAAACAGAATGAATGTATTTAAAAAAAAAAAAACTTTAATTTTATTTTGTCGATTCTTGTAATAGTCAATAATCAGTAATTACCCGTACACTACCTCCCTCTATTACACCTATAACCACACTAGTTAGGTGACCATGCTTTTAAATGTTTTTCGGATTATTCTTTCAGCTGTTTTATCATTTATTATTTTTTCATTTGGAATATTATTCAGTTCGTTGTCGAGGGGGGGGGGGGGGGTGTTGCAATGCCTAAGATTGTGTGTATCTATGGTCAAATCTCTAAAATCTACATAACTACAGTGCAAATATTTACCTTCATTGTATTTGATATTGACATTGATGACGTCATCATTACTCTCTTGGGTGGCGTCGTGGGAGTCTGGGCTGAACGAGAAACGAGAACAATAAGGGTGATTACAGATAACAGTAGAAGTTAGGAAACTCTTTGTAAATTGCATTTTTATTATTTTCGTATGCGGAAAAAACTCTTTTAATATTATATATAATAAAGTCGTTTTTTTTCAATTTCTTCAATGGCGCCCAACTTTCCCATCTGATTTTCACAAACACACATAAACATCACACTAACATCCAAAGCACACACTTATACACGTAGTATGTAAAAAGTATATTCAAGCATTATCAATTACAATGTTATATGTAAATTGGCTAATAAGTTATTGTTAGAAGCAGCGTATAATTTAGATGTTTTAGGGTAACTTTCTTTACGATACTATGTTAATAAAGTTTTACTATTTTAATAAAGAAAAAGAATGAAATTATGAAAATACCTTTATTAGAAAGATACACCATTCGCGAGTGTAACAAAATAAAAAAAATATATACAACAAAATTAATCGTATTTTTTTTAAGATGTTGTTAAATGGTTTTTTGTTGTTAAAATTAATGGGACACCTGTAAGTTATAGAATCTAAATACAGGTTAATATTAAACATTTTACAGAATCGGATGTAATAAATAGGATGTAAAATACAAATATATATTTTATCCTTAAATGTTTTTTTTTATTTATTTATTTGTTGACAGTAACTTAATATTAATTACAGATAATGCAAAGTACTACCTAACTAGGCAATGCCCGTACTAAAGTAGACTTTACTAAAAGCATCGTTCTTATATCAAATGGGTTTTCTATTTTTTTAAGTTTGGAGGAAACTATTATTGGCTCTGTGTTTTAATTGTTTTTTTTGTTTATTGTAATTACTATGTAAGCTGTTGTTTCCTTAAATAAATAAAATAAGCATAACCGTCACACTGCGTAACATACAATTACAATTATTTGAATTCCCAATACATATTCATCAGCTATGGAATTATTATCTGAATTTTTTTTGATTAGTTGTGGTAATTTTTTGCTTTTTATTGTTAATAGTTTTTTATTGTTGTTTTTTTCTTGTAGTATTATATATTATTTGATTGTTTTGATAAATAAATAAACATTTGTATCTGTAGATACAAATGCTCGGACCCTATCATATGCACTGATTGAGGTACTTTACACAAGTGCACGCTTGCAGCTGACGTATAAAATAGAATAAAATAAAAATATATGTGCAATAATTATATTATATTATATTATATATGTGAATAATTATATTATTATTAATCACCTAATGATGACCTTAATAACGCTCATACTTAAAAAAAGTGGCCACTAGTGTTAGATAAATACATATTATATTTCCATTACACAAAATTAAAACCATTATTATTATATTTAGATGACGCTTTCCGTAACTTCTCCGGGGAATTTCTTCCATAGAATATTTAATGTTGGGAATTTAGTTTGAAACGAAGGCAAATATTATCCAAACGTCTAATGAATCCAATTGAAAGTGATATAATTGTCAGATATCATGTAACTAATTAAATTTCACTTGTCATTTGATATCAGTTGCGTTAATTATTTTGTATACAATGACGGATGATGCATGTTTGCTTCAGAACTGCGAAAATTGTGTATTTTCACAAGCGATTTGATTTTGTAGAATATGTTGCAGTAATAAAATATTTAACGGGGGTTCTCCAAAATATTTTGTCATCAAAAACACGAGAACACATTCTATGTAAAAAAAAAACCATTTGTCACACCGGAAGACCGAGGTAGATTTCATCGGATCAAAGTAGGCGAACTCTAATTGTACGAACTTTTATTGAACATTCCGATATTTTACCGAAATTTTGCGTTTTATTTCAACTTACAATAGCAAGCATATAAAGTCATATAACGATTTTCCCTTAGTTACGTGACTCGATTCATGTCTATTTCAGGATTATTGAGAGGTTTTAGGGGTTCTAAAAGTCTTCTAAAAGCTTCTAAAACTGTAGGAAAATTCCCGAACTTTCTATATTTTTCTACTTTTCTAGATTTTTCATACTTCTCGAATATTCAGCGAGATCATAAAAACTTTGAATTCACGTAATTCAATTACATTGCTTAAATAAAAAATTGTAGGGAAATTATAGGCTCACAATTCAAATTTTGAACTGATTTGATACGGTGTCTTTTAAAGGAGGTAGGATTTTTTGAATTTTGAAAAACCAATTTTTCCCCCTAGGTGCTATTAAAATGTTTGCTTAGATAAGTTTTAGGCCCTAAGCTAATTATAATTACAGAAAACAAAATATAAATCACTATTGAAATTAATGAAACGAAACACTGAAATTGCTCTTCGTTATAAGGCTATATTTGTCTGCCTCTTGATTTCGTGCTTATCCGCACACGCCCATCACGAGTCTCCGTCTCATAGAATAGCACGCTGATATGACGCTAACAATTTGAAGTTTGTGTTTTAGACAGAGGCGCTCCTAATGCGCAGCAATGACAAAAATCAATCGCGATGTCGCGCCTTTCAATAATTACATTGACACCGTTACGGCGTACGGTGGCATTTGAGCGTTCGCGACTAGGACATTATTACATGATCTTTTTACTATTGTCACGTAAAGTTTACATTTTTTTTTCTGGGTAACCATGATGACTTGGTAGAGTTTCTTAACAAATACCAATAGAAATCGCAGGAGAAATTAGCTGTTTTTTTTTATTTTAAATGGTTTTACACGGTGTGTCATAGGATATTTTCTGTATGTATTTTAATATGTAAAATGTCCGAAATCCATAATTGGTTTTGTATACTAGTAATAAGTTTTGTTTGTAATTATAAAAATTATTACTGTTAGATTTTACAATAAAGAATAAATCAATAAATATTTAACATTTCATTAAAATCCGATTAGCCGTTTAGGCAGGGAAGACAAACAAACAAATAAACGAAAAATATACTATGGCTGTAAATTAGGATAATAATTTTTAAGCTTAAGTTTTTTAATAATATAATAACTGTGTTTTTCTTTTCGAATTTATATTTTTTTTTCGTGAGACTGGTTTAGTTATCGATATAGATCGGGCCTGCTACAAGGAGTGCACTAAATTTAAAAACACCTTGTTTACGGCGTCGAACGCCTTGTTGAAATCGGTAAAGTAGACTTTACCGATTTCAACAAGGCTTTCGACACCTTTGCTTTAAATAAGAAAAAAACATTAGGCACTTACTCTGAGATGTTAGGTCTGGCTACAATTTCCACATTGATCGTATTATTAGAGTTGGTGTTTTCACTCCTCAGGCACGATATGAGAACCTGGAAAATAGACTACCTGTTAGTGTCTAAAAAACCTTAGTAAATTTTCCCAAATTACTCCTGAGAATCATAACAAATACATTACAGGGTGAACCTTATCCTAAAAAGTTCGACGAGTTTTCACACCGCTATCAAAACTAAAACATATAAAAATATTTATTTATTTACAATCTATTGAACGGTTGTTGCACGTATTTAAGCGACACGCGTCCCTAACCTATCCTAATAATTGTCTATAACAAATGGTTCGTCCATGCCTACTTTTAATAATCAGCAATCACGCGCCGCTCTAAACCATACTTTTAAATGTTTTAGGATTTTTCTTAGTTGTTTTATCATGTTTTTTTTTTTTTATCAAGATCGACTATCAATGTGCTGTTAAAAGGACACACCAATCATTTGTAGAAGTAGTTGTATTGAAATACTATAAGACTTCATTTAAAAGTAACTAAATTTGGATGAAATAAAACAAATTACACGAACGGGACCTACCTTCTGAACGTCAGTGAGACAGGGTGCGATGAACCTGCTGGTTCCGGGTGAGGTGGCCTTACAGGCTATTATTCCAGCCTTTTCTTGGCTGTGATGCGGGGTCACCTGGGTCTCCTAAAAATACACAAAGCGGTGTCCTTAATTTACCTCTTGAAATTGTACGAATGAATGTATGTCTGTGATTTTAAACCTGATGGTTTTATTAGGACTAGTGGTCGAAATTCGTTAAACTTTTAATACGGTGAGTGAGTTTAATACTTTTAATTCGTTAAACTTTTAACTCTGTAATCATTGTGTGTACAAATACATCATTAGCGTGTATATTGAGACGACATTCATAGAAGTATAAGATGGCCTTAATAATAATTTTTGTCTTGATATTTGTAAATTTATTTGTAATACTTATTAAATATATATATTAGAGTTTTCTGCACTCCTTCTCTATATAAACATAACTATGCCAAATCTCACACTCCTCAGAGGTACAAAGCTTTTCCCTCACGTATTAATATATAGATTATGGATTGAACCTAACTGTATCAAAGCGGACTTGAGCGAATTTTATCGCAAGTCTTTAAGGCGCCACCAGTCCCTAAAACGTGTTTTGTAACGTATTTTGGTGCATTTTGTTGAAGTTATTCCCAACAAATGGCTAAAACTAAAAATACCACAATATTCTACATATATTAATTTAGTCCTTTGCTTAAAAAAAAACCGAAATACACCTTATTATAGTAATGAAAATAAATAAATAAGAAAGTCTAAGTCTAAATAATAAAGTCGTATTTACTAAGTATTTTAATTTAAGCATGTTTACCTTGGCATGAATACTTTTCGTGAGGATATTGTCTCTCTGCAGCATCAGCGACCTCGCGAAATCTGTATCCAGGAGTGTGGTCTTGATAGCGTGTTCTGATCTAAGATTAAAAAACGATTTTATTGATTACTGCAAATAATATTAAATATGATATTGGCGGAATTCTCAGATTAACCTGGATACTCCTGTAATCTTGAACGTCTCCGGCAACGGCGTCCCAGGGAGACAAGCCAAATTTCTCGACGTCATCGGTCTGTTTTCGGATATTTCCCTGGGAGGCACCTGGGGCCTGGCTGAGGCCTGGTTGAGGACATTGTTCGCCAGGCACGCCAGAGAAATTGGCTCGTTCGTATCGGGATTATTATCCACCTTCTCAGAAACGATATACATTTGAACACTAAATAATAAATCTAAAATATATATCTGCAATTCATAATCGAACGGAATCGGTGAAAAAATATTTACACATGTTTCTTCATATCAAATGTCACGAAAAAGATTTAGTAATCCACCAAACGCTGTCAGATTTCTGCAAGTTCTATTTTCAAATGTGACCCGGAAAATTAAATAAGAAATAAGATTTAGGCTACTTTTGATCCTTTTTAGACCTTTCTAGATCCTTTTAGATATTTCCCAACTCGGTGAAAAAAATATCATAATTCTCGATATTGGTGACAGTTTCTTCCCCAATGAGAAATTAGTATGCTGTCAATACGAATGCTTTAGGGAAGGGAAGTCAAGTATTTTTTGAGTGAAAAATCTTTAGTATCGGTAGAGTGACTTCGATTCACGCTCCTAAACGTGTAACGAAACGCTGCACCCCACGCCTTCGAGCTACAGCGGACGGTTAGAAAAGCTTCGCTGCAGCAATCGTTACAGGACAGATCAGGGTGAAGTGATTATAAATCCAATATGAACCTGAACCTCTTTTCTATAGCTAATTATATTTAAGAGCTCGAAATTTATATTTTAACAAAAAAAGGGGAATTATACAAAAAAAAAGATCTAGCATATGAACGTATGATGTAAACGGCGCTATAAACATTAGCCCGCTATAATCTTTACATTTATTCATTATTAGTGGTCGCAACGATTTTGTGTCTACAATTCTTTGACAGTTTTATTTTTCTACGAAAAATGAGACATGATATTCATAGAAGTATAAGATGGCATTAATAATTATTTTTGCTTGACATTGATAGACTATTGATAAATGAACATTTGAAATCACACAATATTCACAGCTCGAAACATATTCAGTCAATCTGTCAGTAGTATGAAAGTTTTATTTTATTTGTATCTCATTTTATAGATACACTCCAAATTAACACTCTTATGTGCGCGCGATATGCCTAAAAGGGGGTATAAAGCTTACTATGTACATATTAATATATAGATTAAATACATAAATATAATCTCCGACACGCGGACCAAACTAATCGTAAAACACAAGTAAATTGACTTTCTACTATCGAATTGACAAATATCTCAATTTGCGTCTGAATACGTGAGCGGACATAATTGAAAACGTCAATTAAGCCCTGCAATCGAATCAATTCCGTTCGGTTTTGTAGCGTTCAGGTTGTTGCGCGCACAGCATGATTCCATGAATGTAAACAGGGTGTTCCAAGACCATACCCGGAGATATAAGGAGGTATTAAGGAGAATTAATCATCAGGAAATTAAAAAATTATGATTGGAGAATCTTTCTATGCGATCACTGCGATTATTATTGCCCTGTAAGTGATCACAACTAATATTTAGACGAGTTTTAGGTTGAATTTTGGTTAATCCTGAAGTAGATTTCCATAAAACTTTATCTTTATTGTTTTAGTAGGTTCTAAGAGGACACCGCCGAGTTTTTGACCATTGGCAGCACATGCCATCAAAGAGCTCCAATTGGGATATGGCTACTATCGAGAATCTAACTTCCATAAACTGCTATCACAGCGAAGTACCGTCTGGCCATGGGGCCATCACCAAACCGCGATTTGTTTGTGATTTTGTAACTTTTAATGATGGCGCCTGGCTTCGAAAGCTGAAACTATTTTTAAACTAAATTTACACGGAGGCTAGGGTCGCTGAAGTTTCAAACGCTATTCAGAATACGAGTGTAATATTATTACGAGGTAAATGCTCATTTCGGAAAGGCTATGTACTCTGTTACTCAATCATTATAAAGTGATTATACAGAATGTCCAAAAAACTGAAATTAGGTGATAGCGAAGGTTGTTTCCAATCAGAATCAACCTATAAGTAGTTATCCAATTCTCTGTCGTTTAGAAATTATAACCCTTTTTCCGATTTTTTTAAATTTCAACGCCTTTTTTCGATTAAAAATCATTAAAACATTTTGCTTAAGTTTATTTTGTTTTGTGAGTTTGGTGTATCCTGTTTAAAAAATAATTTTATGAAATTTGCTTTCATATTACAATATTTATTTATTTATTTATTAAAATATCCGAAATACAATTAATATTATTAAATGGGTAATACTTTGTAGCATTTTATTGTTTTTCTAGAGAAGAAAGTACAGATTGTGTGGATTAGTAAGACCTTACTAGGCAAATGCCTGTGTCGAGGTGTTAACTATTCGAAATATATAATAAGAGCGCGAGACTTTATTAGAAATCTGTCATTTGTTTTTTTTTATAAAAGTATATAGATAAATACATTTAATATATACAGAAACACACACACACACACAATATATATAAACACTTACATATACACACACACAATTATATATACATACATTAGAAACATACTTTCATTCAAAATACACTTATAAATTATATTTAGCTATAATAGTAAAACTATTTTTTTCATATTTTCACAAATTAATCCCAGACTTTAACCGATGCTTATGCATGAAGAATTGGTTGATCCTGATTGGAAACAATCTTCTCTATTACCTCATTTCCTTTGAACTTTTTTTGGACACCTGTATATATTTTGCTCGTTTAGCTTAACGGCTGAATATTCAGTTTCTACTCCTGGAATTAAAAATCTGTCTTTCTTCCAGTACGCGATATGTTGTCCTCTATGCATTTTGTAAGTAGATCAGATTTTTCTCTATCTCATAAAATAGAATCCTTAGCTGAAAGAAGGGTAAAAGCTGATGCTGTACGAGTATATGCAGTCAGAATAATGAGCAAGGTTCACGTGTGACAAGAACAAACCTTCTAGAGACAACTCACATCGTAGAATGAACTACGGATAAAATTAACACATTTACAGAATGTATTTTACCAAAGTAAAATATATTCTGGTTTTCTGGGTATTTTTTATTCAAGAATAAAAATTATCCAGAAATTACTTTATTAAGGGCGAGGCCAAAGGATGAATACTAATTTCGATTCATTTAGACCTATGGCTATGGTCTATGGCTTTCATTTGGTAACCATTGGATATTTAATTATAAAGAAAATATGTTTAGATACATGCCTTTAACATATTACAGGCAGAATATAAAAAATCAATTCTATTTCTGAGAAATTTAATAAATGATAAACTGCTAATAGAAAACCAATCAGCATATCGCAGCTCTAGCACAAGCAAATTTAGTTGAAAAGGGCCTGCAGTAATTGCATTTGAGCTTATGTGAAGTCAAATATTAGTAGGTACTAAGTAAAAGGGCAAACAGGCTGTGCCAAAACCGGTGAAACTGCAGGTAATTTGCTACAAACATTTATGTAGAATAAAACTTTAAAACGGGTAGACGGTACGGAAAATATTAGAGTTATTTTATAATAACGTCGAAGGTTACGAAGATGTACCAACATTGCACTTTGGACATTAAAAAAACTTTCATGGTCAATTTTGAAATGTTATTTAGTGGCAAAATTAAATTGTATCATCAGCCGGATAGGGCCGATAAGCAACTGCATTCATATTTGGACCACCCTGTATACGATTGTCGAGCTTTGAAAATCAAGACTAGTTAACATGCCGCGTGCACCACAACTCGAACGCTATGAATACTAATAATTAAATGATTCGAGGTGTTTCAAGATACATCAATCGTGTTATGTGCACGTCGAATGTATGCCCAAAAACATAGACAATTCTAGATATAATATATTGTAACATTGAAACGTGAATATATTTATTAATTATTAAATTATTATAAATGCTATTTTATAAAACCGTCATTTTTAAGTTATAAAGTAATATTTTTAATTTTAATCTTATTAGTAGATTGAAAAAACTGTGCTGAGAATAAACCGTTGTTTGAACTGTTTGAACTCATTAAATACAGAATGAATGTATTTAAAAAACACTTATTTGTTTTTCAATCTATATTGCTGTAATATATAATGTATTGTTTAATTTCTATGGTAGCCTAGATAAATAGGAGATAAAATAATATCTATGTTTATTTTTCATCTATATTTACAAATTCTTATTTGCACAACACAACAACGTTTGTATTGAAAAATTAGTTTTTTTTTTGTATAATTCTAAATTTTTGGGATATTGGTAATTATTTTTGTGGTACATTTTGAATACATTACTCGCATAAATAAAAATTGTATTATTTGTTTTGTTTAAAGATAGACAATTATAATTAGATTTAAAGTTTTTTTTTTGCACTTGGTACGGTCTACGATTCGATCGATTTACTATTTATCATGGACGGGGTCAATCTAGACTTCAAACTGATCAACTTTTATTGCAACAGTTGTAGCTAAGCCAACTACCTACCGACCCAATCTTTCGAAGATAGTTTTTAATAATATTTAATTTTGATTTTTTTTTATAAATAATAGCCGAAATAAACTTTTTAACTCTGAGCGTGGAGTGTTATGTTATGCAATTATGTTAAATTATTTTACCATATTGTAATTTTAAATTTCGGCCATCTAATTTCAATCTTTATTGATGGACCAATAAAAAAATAAAATGTATTATATTACAGTATTATAAACAATAAACAAATCGAAATATATAACAGTATTCAGTATATAATATATATAGCTTTATTACGATTAACCTTCAGCGAGTGCTATGTCAAGGTGAGGTGTCAAGGTGATTTTCCCTGAAACTTGGAAGTGATGCGCCCTATTCCAGGCAGGACAGGGCGGATCCCATATTCACGTTTGAAATATAAAGATATGTATTTTTGTAAAATTTATTAAGCAGTTAATAAATATACGAAATGAAATCATTTACAATAATAAAAAAAACATTTTAAATTATTAATTAATTATAGTAATAAAATAAGTTAAAATGAATAAACACCAATTATAAATTAAATCGATAGAATAGTGTAAAACTTAGAAATGAGATTTATTCAATGAGACTTATTTACTAAAATTTAGTCTTGAATTCAGATGAAATCAATTTGGCATCAGCGATGGACTGCCCCCTTGCCGCCCTTCCTCTCCGGAATCAACTCTTCGATTTCCTGTTCGAACTCTATTCTCTTGGCAAGCATCCCGGCAGATGGGTTGAAGTCGTCCTTGGCGAACACCACCTGACCCTCCTGCTGGTAGTCGGCATATTTGATTTCGTTGAGGACTTCAAACCCTAAAAGAATACAATTAATAGAAGCTGCTTTCAAAATGCTACCTTGCCAACATATAGAATATTTAATCATGTCTTAAACTGGTCACTACACCATTTTGCGTCTGGTGTCACTTTTTTTCTAGGACTTTGCAACCAATTACAATACTCGTCGATATGATCAGGTAATTACGTGATATTTTGGCTCAAAACTACTTAATAATTTAACTTACCCAACATTTTGGCGGCTGCCTGTTCCCTCGCCGTCGTAATGATGCTGCTAACCACGGGTATCTTGAAGGTCTTCGCGTAGGCCAAGGCAATGTTGAGGAATTGCACGGCAATGCCTGCAAACGAAGAAAAGACTATCACGTCTGTGCACCTGGCAATATATTTTCTGATAACAAACAGCGGCAGGTAGCTAGGAGGTGGCAACATCGTTCCTAATATGTGACATGGCTTCTTGGATAGATCTTACGTTCTTTATTCGGCATTAGAGGAATTATATTTGTATTCATTTTGCAAGTGTCAGAATATAATACAAAAAACGGTGAAGAAAATTATAGTTGAACAGCTCAACGTGTGGGTATTCATATGTAACGGAACCCCACCGAGTGGGATAAATGTAATAACTTGAAACCGGCGTGCCGTCAGGAAGACGAGTAGGTATCGGCGGCGCGAGAACCCAGGTGGAATAGGCGTCGTACTGGCGGGCGACCTCCGCTCTTATAGACTGCGTCGAAGGGGAAACCCTCTACCTCAGCCCTGCTGCATTCGGTGCGTTCGGCTGACGTCACTCTCGGTCGACGGACTTTATACGTGTGGTCTGATGTAGTCGTCAGCGTAAACCTGGCGCGGTCGTCATTTGGACTTGTGACCTCCACACCGCTGCTGACGGTCGTAAGAAAAATGGGATGGCGCGTACAGTCGAGTCGACTTTCGAACGTCGAGCGTCAACCCGACTAACTCGGCAGGTCCTGCGTAGCACCGTACTATCAGAAGAGATAAGATACGCTCTACCCAGCGAGGATCAACCCCCGACTCGAAAGACTCTTCGATCCTGAAGATAACGTGGGATTTTACAAATTGGCCAAGGGTTGCCGATAATCTTTTTTTAAAATATGTTGGTGGGATTGTGGGTAACGCAAAAAAGGATATATCTTTTAAAAATAGGTTAGAATAAAAAATTGAAATTTAGGTACGAACCCTTCTTGTGGTATTCCTCCTGGTATCCAATTAGGTACACGCGCAGATAGATCTTGACGCCGTAACGCTCGTAAAGGTTTATCGGTTCTTCGAGGATATTGCAGAAGTCGACGCTATCCTTTATCTTCTTCGTCCTTATTCCCAGTTCATGATCAAGAGGGATTGATGTAGGAACTGAAAAACGATGAAATTCAATATTAGGGAGCATCACCCCATCATTTTATTTTTGTTTTATTTTAAATGAGTTTGTTTTTAAAAGTTATTAAAATAGGCTGATAAAAATACACCGTTTAAAACGCGTTTCGTATTTACTAGAAGTATCAGAAATATTCACGGTCTTTAATATAGAACACGCAATCCAACTAATTTATCACTTAAGGTAGGTATAGATTAAACATGTTTAGAACCCTTTTCGTGAGCTCTCATTATCATGACCCCGGCCATGGTACTAGGCCCTTCTTCGATGGCCGCTATCGAGGTCCTGTCTTTCATCCATTCCCTGCAATTGTACAGTAGTTCGCTGAGGGCTTCGGGATCTTCGGATACCTTGGTCATCCTGCAAAGAACCTGCAAAAAAATGTTTACTTCGTTGAATCGTACAAGATACTCTATTTGTCTCGGATTAAAAGGACAGACGTTTATAAATTATTGCTATGACCTAGGTCATATACAATTATTTTTGGCCCTACTCAAATAGGCTAACTGTGCCTGTCCTAGAGTAAGGGGAGATGGTGGTGATGAAGCGATGAAAACGGTATAGCCATGTGCGGATTCGAACCGGCGGCCTTTGGGTCAATAGTACAACGCCTTAACCACTAGACTACCACGATCGCAACAAACAAGTTTTTTTTAAGTGCGTTTAAAATTTCGTATCTGTGCTATTGACCGTTAAGGAATTCCTTTGTCTGGAGCCATTTCTGGAATCAGGTCATGCTTACCATAAAAATGAATTGTTATCGCAACTGAACCAACTTGTCGAATTTCAACTCCGTAGGATAAGTGGAAGTGATTCTAATTCAGCTTGCAAGATTCGATCTATACCGACGTATACGGCCGGGATGAGGTGCGCGAGCTGCCGCGCGGAATGTTTGATGCAAGCAGCTCGCACAATGTTTGATACAAGTTCGTACAATTGGTGTTCGCCCATCCCCTACTTTGATACGGTGAAAACTACCTCCGCCCTCGACGTGCCGACAGGGATTTTTTTACCTATTATTGTAGAAATATACGATAGTGTTTACACATTTGCAGCCTATGTAACTACCCCTTTACTTACTAAAAAATATTTATTTAATTCGAAAACAAAAAAAAGAATAACAAGAAACATCTTAAAAATTAAGAAATTAAATTAATTTTGTTTTTACATTTTCATAAAAGTATGTAATATATGATTATATTCGTTTTACAAAGTAGTGTAGTGTTAGTTAAATATTATTGATGACGGAATTAAAGAATAAAATTATTTCAGCAACAATTGAATTAGGTAACCAAAAACATCTTAATACAAATCTATAAACATCAATTCTTTGTCTATAGTTCCGAATTTCTATGGCTTTCAATGCTACAATGCGCAGATAGTATTATATGGTGTACAAATTTATTATATAGTTATATGGTGCCGTCGCTTCAGCGTTTGGCACCAATACCATCATAAATATACAATATGGATACGTGACCCTCTCGCTCGCAGTCCCGACTAGCCCTGCTGGTATCCCACTTGCAGGCGAGAACCGGGCTTGCTTGAAGGTGCGGTCCGGATGGACGTCACTCCATTTACTGTTTAAAGAATACTACATCTTGAAGGATTCCGTAGAAGAGTGTCAAATTATTCAAATTCATCACCAGCGCGCAAGACAAAGACCGCAGTAGCCACTTAGCTTTTATTTTTGTCTCCCTCTCTTCCCTACCAAACGGTACAAATGAATCGAATCCGTTTACGATCTGAATTAAGGCGCCCCGGGACGCATTTGTCCTTGAGATTTGAAAGAGTAAGCTTTATTCGAACATTGACGTGTAGAAAAGAGACGGATATACTCGCCGACCCCCCCAATTCGTTACATTTGGAATCAATGAAACATGTTTTTTGTATTTAAATAATTATTATCATTTGAAAAAAATGTTTTTTTTTAAGTAATGTCCTAGATTATTATATTGTCTATCTTTAGAAAGAAAAATTAGGTACGCGTCACTTACACAACTTAAAAGAAAATCGTTGCAAGAAAAAAACAACACTTTCTTATTTATTTATTTTCATTACTATAATAAGGTGTATTTCGTTTTTCTTTTAAGCAAAGTACTAAATTAATATATGTAGAATATTGTGGTATTTTTAGTTTTAGCCATTTGTTGGGAATAACTTCAACAAAATGCACCAAAATACGTTACAAAACACGTTTTAGGGACTGGTGGCGCCTTTCATGATTCACTTAGTGCGTGCAGGTACGCATATTTTAGAATTTTTAATGCTCATTAAAATTTAACTCAGTGTAATGCGTCGTTTATACAACGAAAACTAATCCTCATGCATGTCATTTTACGGGGGGTTATTCCACACACCAAACTTAACAAAATTTGTTACAAGTTATCTTAATGTTGACATACTTTTTTCCATACAAAATAAATTATATACCAGGAAACGTTTGTTCAAGATTGCGTAGGGCGCGCCGCCCCAGTCAGGAGAAGTAACTATTTATTTATTTATTTATTTATTTATTTGTTTAACTATGCGTTTAAACGCTAAAGGGATTTGGTTTTCTACTGTTTTTTAACTATTTTTATTGACACATTGAAAACCCTATAGAACAAAAGTTGATAGTTTATTTATTTATTTATTTATCTTTATTGGAGAAACCAACAATTTCACACAGTACATATAGAAAAAAAAAATACATTTGATGGATCGATAAAAAAACTACGTAAAACTAAAAATAGGTTTCTACTAACAAAAAGTATTAAAGTTAATAACAAAAATAACAAAACCATTTTATATCTATATATATACATATTTACTACACGAATTTAGAACAGTTAATTTTTACACAAAAGATCGTTGCTGAACACTTTAAATTGCGATTTATTCAGAGTCAATTTATCAAAGCAGTTAACAGTTTCATTAAAATAACTTTGCATCCGTGGTATCGGCGAATGTAGAGCGTTATTTGAGGAGCAAGAGGGTACTTTAAAGACATTGTAATGAAGGGTACGATGTGATGACGGTACATTAATCGAAAAGGATTTCAAAAGATCGGGGCAATTAATAGTGTCGTTGAAAACGGCGTTTATGAAGCGCAGATCGAGCAACGCTCCTGTATATTATAAAATATAAATGATTAAGATTAAAAAAAAAAAAATTGTTTTCGTTTGTTCATCGCGAGCAAACGAGCGGTGAAATTCAAAAGCTTCGTAAAAAACATTACTTAGGAAAAACGCCTTAAACGGGTAATATTACATTTTTGGGCCGGTAATTATAAACGGGTGTAACGAATGCTCAAGATACCCTCTAAATCTTGCCTAAGGGGACGATATAACTCACAGCAAAGGTCTAAGTCGACTTACGTATAACCCAATCGCAATTTAATACCAGAATTTTGCTGCGTCTAAATATAATTTATAATTAATTTCATCAGGATTAAAGTTACCTTAGTTTTTATTACGAACAAGAAATAAGAATTAATTTTGAGCCGATCACAGACATTTTAAAAGTCAAAGGGTTAATTTAAAACATGAATTTAAAGTCAGCGGACATAAAGCAAATAAAACTGGTCTAAAATAACAAAAGAAAAGGTCCTTAAAACGTTTCAAAGTGTGGTCACCTGACAAAAAACCAGACCGCGCGGCGTCACGACGTCGCAACCCAGTAATCGTACCTACAAACGTTTTGACGAAAGTGACCAACGGGTAGTTTCCCGCGGGCAATTATTGTAATGTAGGTCGATTGGATAGGTCGGGTCACAACAATCCGCGCATCAAATATTTATATTTTTATGTGCATTTGTTTTTTTGTTTAACAAAAGTTCTTCTAATTCATGCCTAGAATCCCCCATTAAAAGAATACTGCTGAATTTACTCTGTATTTATGGCTAAATCGAATTTTTATTTATTTACATATATTAACATATATTTTTTACTTATATCTAAATACAGGAAATTTTTCATAGCTAGCCACTGTTTGAACTAAACATAACTTGTGTGTTTTAAAAGATGTTTGACTCGTGACACTGGCTCGTGTGATGTCATATTCCCGAAGCTTTTTAAACACAAAAAAAAAAAACGATTGTAAACACTATTGTGAGAAATTTAGTCATACAATTTTCTCACATCTTCCTTGATGTAGCATTTCTTGATGATTCCTACAGCATCTTCGATTCTCGTTTCGGTTAAATCCTCAAAACGGAGACCAGACGCGTGCCTCGCCCAGATCACCGGAGCCTTAAGTCTGTGAAAAGAAAAGTTTTTTTTTAAAAAGGCTTTAAAGGTATTTGAAAATGTCGCTATCCAATTAATAGGGCTGATTTTATGACTTACTATAGGAAAAATATACACATTATGAAGGGTGGGTGGAAATCTTCACATAAAAAAAACACGATAAAATATTCTAGTCCTAAATGAATGTGTCAGTGATACCCCGTGTCGCAAATGCATGCCCAGGGCACACGGTACGGTTTTCATCGCCGCAACTTTATGTACCTAAATTGCATGCACATTCATAACGGCACCGATTAAATGAGAACGGGATATCGTGGGACTATTGACCCAAAGGTCGCGGGTTCGAATCCGCACAGGGTCATACCATTTTTAACGCTTCATAACCACCATCTCCCCTGACTCCAGGAAATGCACATTTGGCTGAGTTAATTAGGGCCCGAAATAATTGTATATGACCTAGGTCATAGCAATTATTTTCTAAAAAAAAAATATAACATCACAAATTATTTTTTTCTTATTAGTGGTGTATCTATACCGACATGTGTAAAACAATATTTACCAATGAATTAAAAAAAAATGTAAATAAATGCGAATTTAAAAATGATCCCCACAATAATCTATCTATAATCGGATAGAAGGAAAACCACTCCGTGTGTTCCGTACCTGTTACGGTTATGTTCAGTTTCAAACACACACACAAACACATTCAAACATTGGCTATCTATAAACATTTACCTGTATTTAGATATAAATAAAAAATATATGTATCAAATAAACATACCTGACCGTAGACGGCAAAATGTACGATTTACTGAAACGGAAAAAAATATTACCTATTGTTAATTTTATTATATTTATCTCTAAAGCTCTCTAAAGTTTCGATTTAGCTATAAATATATGTACATATGTACATATATACATATAAATATATGTAGGATGTACATAAATCAGCAGTGAATCTGAAAAACTTTTATTAAACAAGTTTTTTGATAAAAAAAAAACACACATGAAAGGTTGCCGGTATTAAATTGCGTGATCTTTTAAAATGTGTGTGATCGGCTTAATAATTAGTTTCTATTCCTTATTGTTGGTATAAAAACCAAGGTAACTTTAATCCTAATGAAATTAATTGTAAATTATATTTAGACGCAGTAAAATTCTGGTATTAAATTGCGATTGGGTTATACGTAAGTCGACTTAGATCTTTACTATTCTTAAGGCGAGTACAAACGTGAACGAAGGACACCATTTGAACGATTCTAACCTGCAAATTGTTGCTGCGAAAAGAATCCTTGCATGATGAACGAAAAGGTGTAAACTCTATGACGGGCATAACGTCGCTTATAACACAAACCACGGCCTACCATTTTGGAAAATGTTTTCTAACTCCTTTTTTTTATTACTAACACAATAACATACTATATTTTCTGAAAATTTAAATATTTTTTAGAATAAATAATCATTTTCTTATGAAAATGATTTACTTAAGGATTACGGATATGAATTAAGGATTTAAAACAAAAATCTCCAATTTTAAGCAAACTTTGTTATTTTATTTCTAAGTTGATGTACCATATATCTCAAATCGCTTCAGTAAACCTCTCCTCTACTTTATTCTAATTATAAAAGTATATTTATTTTCTACGTCGTGTTTCTGGTTTTATAAGTGAGTGATTTCAAAAAATGCTATTTCAAAAATTTGATGGTTTTGTTTTTTTATATATTTATTGCATAATGTTTAAAGACGTTTTCTTATGTAATTCCCTAGAATAATAAATTATCTTTAATGTAAATAAACTAGATTACTCAAATCTCTTGTGGATATCTCTCCTGACGCCTTTGAAAACCTGTAAAATTCGCATGTTTGTGATTGCTATAGCGCCGCGTCTGAGACTAGCGCCTTAAGGCTTTGCATAAACAATTGTGATTGTCTGTGGAGATTATTAGATTAGCTCAATTCCGAGATGCTTAATGCTAGAAGATTTGGTCAGTGGGTTGCCATCCAGCATATATTTAAAACTCTAATTGGCCATGTTTATATATTATAATGGTATAAATTTAAACACATTTGGTTGTTTTTTTTCAAGTCGAGTCGGGTGCATCACAACCACTCATAAAACGACCTGAAATCGCGTGGCGTGCGATAGCTAGCGCCTTTGGGTTGAGTGCGTCTTTTGCGCTTTACTGTACCTACTTTACCATAAATTTTATATATTAAAAATATGATTTTGCGTACGCTGTCAGCAATTCTTCTTCTGCCGGAAGCGGTTCTTCCATTTCGGTGGTTTGGGATCTTTTGCTAGCGAAAGATTGCGGGGAGGTCACCGACCTCTTCGACCTCGACCTCGTGGACTGTGCCATCTAATGAATAAAATTTTACCACTCAATATATATTTTTTAATGGGGTGGGCATCAACTGCGCATACACTTTATAATAGCCATAATTAGTATTTTTTTTTGTTTTGTTCTTTTTTTTTAAAATCTTTTTACATTTTTCTACCACGACGGTGCCCTTTCTGTGGGTAAAAAATATACACACATACCAAAAAAGTTTCAAAAAAGCTTGTTCAAAACAAAATCAAAATAATAGTATAAGGCCCGTGTCACACCAAGTGCTATAGTTTTATTTATTTATGTATTATTATTGCATTATATTTTTTAGAGAAAATGTTATAAATATGTCATGTAATGTTATAATAGTGTCATAGTGATTTCTGGAGCGTTCTGAAACATGTAAAAATAAAATAAAAAAAATACAAAATTCATATTAGGTTCAATATAATATGTCTGCCTTCCAATAAAGTGAATATTTACAAAAAAATAAGGGTATATATGGTGATATATCTATTGAACGTCCTATTTTAGCGATATGTTTATAACAAAGTTTTATAGATATTTATATAATGATTAGTATAAATATATTTTTAAAAACAAGCTTATATTTAAGTGCTTGAATGGGTATACAAAATTTCTTGTCTGTGCTGTTGACCGTTGAGGAGTTCTTCGTTTTGAGCCATTCCTGGGTTCAGAATCAGGTCATGCTTACCATAAAAATGGAGTGTCATCGGAACTGAACCATCGTGTCAAATTTCAACTCCGTAGGATGAGAGAAAGTGGTTCTAATTCAGCTTGCAAGATTTGACTTAAACCGACGAACAAACATTGCTAGCTTGTAAAAATACCGCAAATATAAATGTCATTCCTATAAATTTTTGCCCACATGTAATAGACATCAGGAAAGTATTAATTTTCATTTATAAACCTAAACGAAAAAATCATGATTCATTTCTAAAATTCAAAAGCAATAACTTACCTTTCCAATAGATTGAAAAACTCTCAATTTAACCAGAGGACTGCAGTAATTAAATGTGTTGTTGTAATTCAACTATTTTTGATTTTTATAACAATAAGACAAAATAAACGTATTAACTACAAAATTCATATAATGTAATTATATGATCATTTTGTACCGATTTGTATAAAATGCAGAAGTGTCAATATTTTTTTAACCTAAATAATCGTAAACGAAAATGGTTTTTAAACGTTTGGAACGAAATTAAATTAACGGGTCAAAAAAAAGGTCAACTTTATCACATTTTATAGGTAATAATGTGTACTTATGAGTACATTTAGAGGCATTTATTAACAGCCGCTATTAGTAGAAAAATATTTATTACTAGAAATCGTACGTTAGATATATAAGTATTGACATAACTATGTTATACGGTTCTTTATAAATAAGAATGGCTCTGTAGCTATCATATAACATCAACTGCTTCTATACATTGTTTGGTAGTAGTAAATTATTTAACCAGAACCAGACGTCTTACAGCTAGGCCATACAGGCGTCATAAACGGCATCTTTTTCCCATACTACATGCGCCTGTCTGTGGTTTCAACTTGTGATGGGATGAATAGATTAAAAAAAAAAAACGCTATATACCAATATAACGTTTATTATACCAATACAAATATAAATAATGTACTAATTTATAACACCACGGACAACAATTCCTAGTTTTGTTCCGTATTAAATTAGTTTTTTTTCAATATATGTAAATAATCAAAGTTTATTGCATTCACTACCTGTATTGTGTACAATTTATGTTGGGTAACCAAAATAAATAAATAAATAGACACAGACATTACATTTAAATTTATAATAATTATTATTTATAATAATTTTTATTTTTACTTTTTCGTACCTTATCTATATTTTATTCATTGTTGTATCTTAATTTCCATTGTTTTACATTTGTTATTTAGTTTTATTCTTGTTATACGAAGTAATTATTGAAATGTTTCCCGAATGGGTTTCACTTTAATAAAATAATGCCGCCGGCCTCTAGCGGTTCAATGATCATTTTTCAATGAGTTGAGTAAAATCTATCTTTTATACTACAGTTGGAAAATTATAAAAAAATAAGTTACAGAATTCATTATAAAAAAAAATATATTAAGCCTTTATTTTGGTAAATGTAAATTCGTTAATTACGTTATTCGTTAATTACTCGGATTCATCAAAATCATGTAAATATCAAGTAAAATTTAACTCCACGTGTAATTTTACACGCACTTAGTTTAATTAGCGAAATCTGCCCCATAGCAACTTCAGCTCGCGCAGGGCGGCGTACTTTGACTGAGCCCACGCCGCGAATCGAACCCCGGAGATCCGGACTAATCCCGTTTTATCCCGTGAATATTAATTAATAATTACGTCGTCGAGCAGCCGGTCCTGCGGCGCTGCACTAATTTCACATTTAATACGGCGAACTTTTCTCATTAACGCGGCCCGCGGTTTTCAGCGAACGTGTGTCGCTTTGAAGTCGGCGAAAATTCGCTTTGAACGCGTTCAAATATACAGTCGAGGTGATTGGATCACAGCCGCCCAATAATTCAAAAGATATATTATTCAAAATCAACATCCTTATTAAATATAATCCTACGCACGGGTGAACTTAAAGTCAGCAGTATCCTTTTAAGGGATGTTTCTGAACATAAAATTAAACAACTTTGTAAATCAAGCAAAAAAAAAACTGTTCTAAGGGCCGAAATTTCAAGAGTCCTACTTAAGACTTAAACGGATAAACATCGCATTTCAACTCACTCTTAGCGTTAAGTCGAACATAAATATATACATATATACTATATTTTTTATCACATTCATCATAAATTATTTTTATACATACTAAAACTATTTGTTTTTATTAACATACAAGTGTCACACACTCACGACTACCACAAACATCACTCACAAATCACACATAAAACTTAAAAAAAAATCTACTGTATACGTATTAATAATCTATATATATTTTAAGAACACTGTTCAAATTTTTATGCTAATGTAAAATGACCGAAATCCATAATTGGTTTTATATACTAGTAATAAGTTTTGTTTATAATTGTAAAAATGTAATACTGTGGATTTTTCAATAAAGAATAAATAAATAAATAAAAGTCCGCCTTAGCTAATAATCAAAACAAATACGACTTAAGCCTTAAGTCGAACTTAAGTCAGTGTTAAAATACCGCTGCTGGAGCGATTTCAGTACATTAACGGCGCTACAGTCGCCGTGTATTGCCATCTGTGGTTTTCGTCTCGTACTTGATTTTATATTTTCTAACTAATTAAAATTGACTGGATTTGCATATTTTTAACATCTTCAATTCAAGATAACACGCATAGCAAAATCCTAGTAATCCTCACAACATAACCTCAAAAGTCAGATCACGCGTCATATGTCAAAAGTGATGCGACAGATATTGTATACACAAACTATAGCGGCGATTAGCGAACTAATCACGAAGGCGAAAACATATTAAAAACCTACCTAAAAACGACTTTAAGCAAGAACTGAAATTTCAGCCCTAAAATTGGCAAAAGATAGAATTCTAAAAACATCTTAAAGTATGGTCACTTAGAAAATACCAGTCCGCACGATCCGATAGAAAATTCAGCGTATTCACGTTATATCAAAAGTCATCATGGTTTGTGAGAAAAAAATTGTAAGCTTGCCGTGATAATATTAAATCGTATTTGTCATCCGACCGCCGGCTGCGACGCAGGTGAATGAGCTATGGGTCAAGGCCGAACGAATTTACACTGGCGTTTTAATAAAATCAATTTATAAGTTTTAATAACATGGATTCGGGCGATGGAGCATGTAACGAAACGCTGCACCCCCACTCCTCGAACCGTTGAGTTGAAGTGAGCGCGGGGAAGGCGTCGCTGCAGCAAAAGTTACAGGCAGTTTGGACGTGTGAATACGTTACAGGCTTTATTTTATTTAAAAATTAATAATGATTGCGATATGCTTCCTGCTAAATCGGGAATAATTGACGCTGCTTTTGTTCGATAAATTCATGAAGGAACTTTCTCTTTCACCGGCCAATGGGAGAAAGAGAGATACAGAGAGGCCACGTCCATTATAGAAATCACGCATCAGGTTGTCAATGGCTGCCCTGCGGCATAAAAACATAAAATTCTAAAAGAAAGGTTCAGTTATTTAAGATTTTGCCGAGTTATTGGAATCATTTTGAGAGAAGTTATTATTAATATTATTATATAAAATACAAATTCAGTTAACAGACAGGGGGGGAGAGGTGTTACTTGACTGTTTCATTACTAGTCGTTAATATTTACAAAAAAAATCTAATAGGGTGTTCAAAAACACAATTTTTTAAACAGATCTATGCTTGACTGTTTCATTACTAGTCGCACGTTAATATTAACAAAAAAAATCTAATAGGGTGTTCAAAAACACATTTTTTTAAACAGATCTATGCTTGACTGTTTCATTACTAGTCGCACGTTAATATTTACAAAAAAAAAATCTAACAGGGTGTTCAAAAACACAATTTTTTAAACAGATCTATAACGTTTGAGAGTTATTTTGTAGGACTGCATACGGTAGCGCGCGATATGGAACACCTATCGGCGCCATCTAGTGGCAGAAAAGCACACTACAAGTTTGCACTTGAACACATGGGTTTTAGTTTTATGATAACTAGAAAGAATATCATAATATTATTGTGTTTTTTTTATTTTAAGATATTATAATAATAAGAATGTTATTATAGATTACAATAATATAAGAATATATATTATAATAATAATTATAATAAATAAATAGCTCGCCCATTCAAAATGCACATCGAACGCGCTAAAAGTGCCGTAATGAAATGAAGCAACCCTTAGCAAGTTGGTTTGTTAGCAAGATGCAATTAATGGCACGTGGAAAGTCGTCAGGTTCTGATGAAATAATTTACTTCTACTAAACAATATAAATAAACAGTTGATATTATATGATAGCTACAGGTGTCATCCATTCTCGTTTTGTATTATAATCGCAATAACTCACACGCAACTGGCGTAAACGCTACAATACCCTATAAAGCCTTTTCGCATTACCTACCCGCTTTTTCGTTTACTCATGTTACACGAATAGAGCATAATATTCTGTCATCCTGCACGCCGGCCGACCCGAAGGGTTTACATTGGGTATAATTATTAGGGTTGCGAAGATATGTTAACAGCGTGACATGACAACATATGCCCTTAAAGTTGGGGGTGGCAAAACGGTGGACGTCTACCCGACACGCTTAACCCTCGCGTTGACACAGACGACGGTTGAAAATCCCCACGAATGTTTTTTTTCGCCTGGATCGGTTAGTATTTTTAACGTGAATATTTTTAGAATGTTCTTTTCGATGTGTAAGCATTTAAAGCGGGACCCCAATGGGAGTGAAATTAAGGTATTCGTCCATAACGATTCTGTCAGTGACGAACGTAAAGTCAAAGAGTAATATTGACTCGGACTCCGCGTAGTTTGGAAATAAAACGTTAGAGAACGCTAGTAATTTTAGTTCTAGATATTAATAGATTGATAAACTCACCTACTATGTAGCTTGCACTTAAACCGCTAGAGAACTCTAGTAATTTAATTTCTAGATATTCGATTAGTATATTATACATCATTTAGTTTGGTAATAAACCATTAGATAAGTAATTTTAGTTCTAGATACCATTCAATTGATACACGCACCGGCCATGTAGTTTTGACCTCAACCGCTAGAGAGAGCTAGTAATTTAAATTGGAGATATTTTATTATTACTACACGTCATGTAGTTTGGAAATTAACCGGTAGAGAGCGTTTGAAATTTTAGTTCTAGATATTAATCGATTGATACCACAGAATATAGTAGGTTATTACACTTTCCTGCCATGTAGTTTGTACCTAAACCGTTAGAGAGCGCTAGTAATTTAATTTCTAGATATTAGATTGCTATCATCATGTATTTTCGAAATAAATCGTTAGAGGTACTAGTAATTTTATTTATAGATACAATAATATAGGATGAAGAACAAAGTTTGGAAGGGGGAAATTCCCTTTTGAATATATATTATTTTAACGATCACAAAGGTGCGCAGAGACTATGACGATATTAATTGAAAAAAATCTATGATCTTAGTAAATTATTAATACAGGATGTGCAAGAATAATTTGGCATCCTTGATAGCTATGAAAAAAAAACCAGGTTGAAAAAGGGTGAAAAATATACAGGTTGTTCCAGGACAATTCCCGAAGACTGAGAAGGTTGTTTATGTTCCCTATTACGTGTATGAAATTGTATATAAAAATGCGTTAATAATTCAGACCCAAATTTAATAATTTGAATATTTTGATTGAATAATATTTGGACATAGGATGCTTCTTAAGCTTAAACACACAGCAATTACACCCAACTTTGACGTTTGGCGGTGTCGGCTATAAAAACAGTTCACACACCGTTTACACACCGTTTACACACCGTTTACACACCGTTCACACACCATTCACACACCGTTTACACACCGTTCACACACCATTCACACACCGTTTACACACCGCCGTAGATTACGCGGTTTGAATACTACTATAATAATTCTTCTCCCTTCGCAATCAATCCATTTTGTGTGTGATTTGTATTCCGGAGCCCGCTGGTAAATGGTTCGGAATAATTCGATACAAAGGCAACGAATCGAAAAAGGATTTATTTAAGATGATAGCGGAAATTCTCTCCGTATATTTTGTCAGGACATTACAAATTTATTTTAACGCACAGCGGTCGAAATACGATCGTAATTAATTAAACTGTTAAGTTTGAGAATTACTGAGTTTCTTATACCTCTATAAAACGGTGAATTTACCTCTATAATAATCAGCTGCGAGCGTGTACAAATACGTCATTAGCGTATTATTTTCCTTAATTCCCTGCCATACTTATGAAATTTAAAATAAATTGAAAATAATATTTAAAAAAAAAACATTTAAAAATGAGACTTGACTTCATAGAAGGATAAGATGGCATTAATAAATATTGTTGCTTGACATTGATAGACCATTGAAAAAAAAAATGAAATCACTCAAAATTCACAGCTCGAAACATATTCTGTCAGTAGTATGAATGCTTTATTTTATTTAATTGAATGTATTCGTAACACATATTATAGATTTTAGCTTTCTACACTTCTCCATATAAACTTTAACTATGCCAAATCTCACACTTCTCCGTGCGCGCAATGTGCTTAAAATAGGGTACAAAGTTTTCTTTTCAGTTATTAATATATAGATATACGTACCTACCACGTTTTGTTTGATTAGTAGTTATCCTTTTAATAGCCGCCATGCCAACCCCTTCAGAAATGTTAAGTGGTTTTAAACTACCCGTCTAAACTTTCTAGAAAAATATATTTTTCACCATAGATGGTATCAAATAATATTTAATTATTTTATGCAAAAACAGTATTATATAATAATCGAGGAAAAGAAAAAGAGAAATATTATTTTTCCATAAAAAGCATAATTTAGGTATACAGGGCAAATGTAAACTTTACATGATAATATTAAACCATTGTTAAACAATAAATTTTACAATATGCTTATTTTAAAACTATGTTTTTTGTGTAATCTCATCATTCGTTTTACAAGTGCTGCAAAAGTAGGAACTGTTGTAAAATAATAAATCGCACTTTTAAAACATTCAGCTCGCGGACGTTGGGCCGACACCCGTTTTTTAGTTTCTTATTTTTTTTTTAAATAATATATTGACATAGTTTTTATAAATAAAATTTGAATGATTTACCGACAAATCCGGTTATGCTACCGTGTAGCAACAATGCTAAAATTGTGGTTAAAATTGGAGGCCTGTACAAAAAAGAAAAAACACAAAAATTTCGCTTTTGTAAAATAACATTTACAATTTAGGGGTTTTGCTACTAATAGTGAAAAAAATACATTCTATATGTATTGTCGCAATATTGGACGCAACGTCTGATAGCTCGCTATTTATTTTTGTAACTTTTTTTTTAATATTTAAAATATAAACATAATTTTAATATTATGTTATAATAATAACATAATATTAACATACTAATCTCGAGTTGTACTCGGATGAAATGTCGATTTGCACTGCCAGCAAATCGCGTATTTCATTAAAATAAATGTGTCGATGTTAAATAAAATTGCCCGCATTTATTTCTATTTGATGTCGATTTAGGTCCTGAACACCCCCCCCCCGACTTGCACGAATTATTTTCCACAGGCACACCGCGTAAAGCATTCGAATGGGTTTTTATTTATTTATTTATAAATGGTACACCAATAAAATACTGTAAAACATATTAGCAATTATTCCTAGACACTAAAGTAGAAAAAAAACCTACACATGCATATTCTATGCTTAGTGAAGATAATGGAATATAAAACGCAGATTATAATAAATAGAAACAGTATAAATTATTTATATTTATAATACATTTTATAGTTATTATATTATTGGGTTGGGTTGTCAATTGGATATGTATGTTTTATTTCATTTATGCACGTATTGTTTTTAAATAAATATATATTTCATCACAATCCCACCTCATCACTACGACCACTAACAGGCAAATCAACGTGTAGGTACTCCAGGTGACAGATGATATATCTAGGTTAATTTTCATTTAGCTGAGGAAGAAGGGGCCACGGAGCTCCGAAACGTCCAGCAGAGGAGGTACTCGCCTAATCTCTATATATCTTCTTCTACTTTTTCTCCATCTGTCGAATAATTATAACAAATAATATATACATATATATAAAATAAAATAAATTAAAAAATACTTTCATGCATCACTAGGTGATAGCAGAGCTCTAGTAAATGGTCACACATTTATTTAAATTTACATTTTTAGAGACACATGCAGGTATAAATCAAATTTATATAAGTTTTTACCAATTAAACCGCGTTAAGTTTTTTATTTAATTTTCTTCATTTTATGCGGTGATTTTCAAACGAAACTTTTACAAATATTGAATATTTTAAAACAGAGAAATAGATAAAAAGTACGAAAAAAAACCATTTAAAAATAAATGAACAAAACATTGGAAATAAGAAATGTTTTTTTGTCTAAATAGAATAAATGTTATTATGGTTTAAGTAAATACAATTGTTTGAGACTGATATATCAAACATTGAATATCTTCTTCTTCTTCTCTTCTTCTTGTAACTGATTGTGTGCAGCGAAGTGCTCGTCCGAAGATTATTTTTTTATTATATATTTTTTTTTCTCTATTCGTTTAGGTTATAAAGTATACCTCAATAGGCATACTGCACAATATCGGACGTTAACGACTTGGAATGGTCTGTTTCCAATAGGAGCTATCTATCACTATATAAATTGCGCCGGATTGTGGCTAGTGTGAAACTGCCTTAAGGAACTTTGACCTTTTCACCACGCACACACACACACAGCCTTAGATCGCGCTCTCCACGTACCGGCCTTGTGAATGCCATTTTCTTAAGGCGAGTTACGCGATTATAAATAAGGCCGTATTTCATGTAATTTTATGTAATACACCGACGCATTTTTATTATCTAATATATTTGATATTTGATTAGGTTGAACAAAATTTGCAACGATTTAGTTTGAAAACATTATACCTACTGTGTAATATTATGTTTGAATATGTAGGAAATCCATAATCGGTTTTTTATATGTTTAATTCTTAATTGTTTTAATTTTATTGTTATAACTGTGTGTTTTTCCACTAGACTAGTACAATCATTCATTGCATAAGAGTGCGACTGTTGTAGCATGGTCCACTCAAGAAGTTTTTTTAGTTAACTAAGGTTTTTTGTGTTTGGGGTATAATTTGTATATTAAGGATAACTATCTTCAAATGTATAGCAATAGATTTTAGATAATGTGGGTAGTATGTACGCACCCTTAGTGCGGGTTAGACAGTGTTACCGCATCCTAACCAAACACGAGGTTATATCAGCAACACCCATACTCGTGGGCACTTCTGCACCCTTATAAGCGTATAGTCTCGTCTCGGGTAGTTTGATTCTGATGACTAATTATCCTCTCGGGGCGAGAGTATCTCATTCGCAAACGCTTGTCATCAGTCTCCGCTTGACGAAATGGCAAAGGACAGTCTATCGACGAATGCTACGAACCTACGGTCGCGTTAAATATGACTTTTAGCCTAATAATGAGTTCATATTGTTTTCTTTACAAAAATAGGTATATAGGTTAATAAAATTGATAAAAAAAAAATATTTTCAATATAAATAATATTTTTTACGCGGTTTAACTTCGTTGTCATCGGATTATCTGTCATGCCGTTCACCGATTTTTTATTATTCGTATTTAGGTCGAAAAAATTCTGCGAGGATTAATTACTGTCATAACTCTGATGCAACTTCATTTCGCTCCAGCCATTTTGGCGCGGTGGTGTATAAACCATTCCCGCAGAGGGGATAAATTCATTTAAACCATTACAGGACATAAATGTGGTTAGGTCCAGCATTAACGTCCGTCTTGTGAGGATTACTCGAGAGCGCCAGTCCCTCTAGGTGGAAACATCACAAATTCACCTTATATGTATTTAGTAGTTGAGTTGGGAATTAGGAAACTAATCTACGTTTTTTAAGACCTGAGATGTATTCTTGATAAATCTACATTAAAATATGTATTGAGTTATGGTATTATACCTATTCATAATTAATCATAGGCCAAGAAGATTTTCAACAAACCATATTTATTTGCGATTAAAGATTTCCATTCTAGAATCTCACAAATGCGAACTAACTTCATTCTACCTCATTTTTTGGACAAAGGCATGCCACTTACACTGCACCCAAGGTTTTCAATGTTTTAGATTAATCCATCAAGGCGATCTCCCCTTAAATCTTTAAAAAGGCTATTCTCAATAGGCACTTGTTGATAATTCAGTATACACTCATAATATTTAATTTCATTTTTTTTTTTTAAATATTTATTCATGGCAGAACATGTTTTATAGATACAACGTTAAATCTTACGCAGCATATTACCTACCTATTAATAAAAAAAATGTTTTTATCTTTTATTAATGTCTGTATATTATATTTATATATATGTTTATGTCTTGTAATATGTGTATTTATTATGTTCTATTTGTCGTATAGATATTACAATTAGTTGATTTAGGATACAATTTATTAATTATATAAACACCGTTAGCTTACCTTATATAAAAGTTTGACAGTACTGACATTTGGAAAATTCGAATGCTTTTTAACAAATTAAGAATTTATTTTTTTTTCAAATAAATTCTGTGGCTTGGTAAAAGAAGTGCCTATGTAATTTTTTTCATTGTTGAGTATTATGATGCAATATACTTAAAAATCCCCAAATTTTCAGTACAAGTGCCCATGTCAAAATTCCTATTCCTAATTGAAAGTGTTAAAAAACAAAAAATAAATTATACCTAAAATTTGGGTTTTGAAATTTGGGGTTTTCCCCAAATTTCAAAACCCAAATTTTAGTTTTAATTTATTTTTTGTTTTTTAACACTTTCAATTAGGAATAGGAATTTTGACATGGGCACTTGTACTGAAAATTTGGGGATTTTTAAGTATATTGCATCATAATACTCAACAATGAAAAAAATTACATAGGCACTACTTTTACCAAGCCACAGAATTATATAACCAGAATTTTCAAAGAAATATTAATATTGAACGCACAGATTATATTAAATACTAGATTTTTATTAGATTTTAATATCTTTATTTAAATTTTTCTAAGGTCTAGTTTCTTCCCTGTTTTATCAGATTAGTCGGGTAAATAACAGCATTTTTACACATTAGTGATTTTTAATTCGTTGCTATGTGTTATCAATATAGTGATATGCGTTAATTAAATAAATGATGATGGTGGAAATAAGGGTTGTTAGACATTTTCATTGTTGGATGTAGAATATATCCATTGTATAAAATTAGCCTATTGGCCAGCATTTATTTCGGCTTTGGTTGTGTCGAGACCGAAGGCTTCGTTGAAGCTCCTCAAGGAATCCTTCGCGTAGTCCGGGAGCTCGTGCGCAATGTCCTCGAAGAGCTCATCCAGCAGTGCTTGCAGCTGGAGTAGGTTCCCAACCTTCGTGCCGTCCCTGAGGTAGGGCGTAATTGGGACGTCGATCCTGCAACCGTCGCAGTCCTTTTCGTTGTTAATGAGCGTCACCATAGCCTTCAGGTCCGCCAGCGTCGAGCCATTGTTGTCCGGGGCGAGTTTATGCAGTATTTCATTCTTCAGCTTCATGAGGGTTCCGCTGTCTTTCATTTTCTTCAGGAAGTCCGTTGGGTTGAAACTGTTCATCGCATTTTCGGCGGACGGATTTAGTGCTGTCAACATTTGGCCACCTTCTGAAATTTAGCACAGAATAAAATTTTAAAATCTCGTCGCCATCCGCAAGACTTTCTTGAATCTACGGGTATATCCTAAATCTTAACCCAGTAGGTATATATTGTAATTTTTTGTATATATGTAAACTATTTATTATATAAACTATAATTGTATTATATATACTTCAAAAATATTATCAAATTGCTACTGTAATAGTAAGTAATTTTATGTATTTTCTTTGTGTTTAGTTTTTTATATATTATTAGAATTATATTTTTAATAAATGTATATTGTATGTAATATAAAGATAATATTATTCACTATTTATTATATATATGATGTTTTATATTATTGATATTTATCGAATGATTTTTTTTATTAGTAACGTCTCACGTACGTATTAAGTATTCTATTTTTTTTGCAACATTCTTCTGGCCGCTCTTAGAACAGGTTTTTTAACCTAGTTAGAGTGGCCCTGTTACTTCAAAACAACAATAAATGACTAGTGTTTAATTTGTCTATAATATAATAATTAATTTTTTCAGTGATATCATTTATTGTTGTGACATCCTATTGTGCCATTATCAATAAATAAATAAATAATTACATAAGTTTCTACACATGTAATTATCTTTTGTATTCGGTTATTTAATTTAATATTATTATGCCTTATTATAAAATAATATAAAAAAAATGCACATAGATTGGCCGATGGATGCCTCCACTTAGCTTTCGTTCAAAATTTTCCCTTTTTAACAAAATTAACATCTTTTAAAAGTATATAACGGGGTTTGAAATTATTTGCTCTGTATAACCGGTCATATACCAAAATCTGTCTGTGATCTATACGCGATATAACGTCTTTAAATCGATATCTATGGTATATTTATTAATATTATTATTTATTTATATAAACATTTTTTTTTGCATAACAAAATGAAGAAACAATAATAATGGTGGTTTCAAATAATGGTGAAACACACGTAAAGCATAAGCAATTGTATGTAAATGATCGGTTAAACAATTTTCTTTCCAGTATCTGCTACGATTCATTTTCCGAAATGAAGAAAATTTAAGAGTCAATCCATGCAATCAACCGCTCAATTTCCTGATAGAGAAAATTGCCAATTCATTTCTAAGATTGCTTTCATATCTTTTCGCACTAAATCGCACTAAATCGATTCAATCAAACGATTCAGAAACGATATTTTAGAAATGCGCACAAATCGGGAGATTGGTTGGACAATATTGAAGGGAATGAAATGGCAACTAAAAATAAGCATATTCTAATAAATAATAGTTTTTGTAAATGATTAATATGAATTCATTCGCGTAATTAATATATTTTAATTATTACAAATCGTTACTATTTGACCTATACAGCCTACATAAATCTTTAATCACTTAGTTATTAGATTTATTTATAAGGTTAGCTACAACGATTTTTATACCTCATGTATAAATAATAAAAAAAAATGAAAATGATTATTTACAAATCAATATTTAAATATTCCAGTCATCCTTTTAGTGAAATTTATATAATTTTTATTTTTGATTTTATTTGAATTTTTTTAAAATCTAAGTTTTACTCTACCTAGTTTTAATATGAACCTATAGTAAACGAAAATAATTCTTTTTCTACAATTCGAAAAATTTATATTATTAAAAACGTGTGTAAAAAAATTATAACTTTGTTATTTCGAATTTTGTTGCTCCGTTTTCCTTTATTTTATTTTATTTTTAAGTTTTATTTTATTTTATTTTTTTACACCACAATTTTGGATTTTATATCGAAATTTAAGCTCCATAAACTGACAAGTCGTATTTCAGCGGAAATTATTCAAAAACTTCGTTAGAATGTAATAATTTAAATAATCATTCTTTGTTTTATAATGATCTTGCTTTAAATATAATTCAACTTTCAAATATAATTATTTTCCTTGTTTGTTATCGTTCAGAATAAATCTATTTTTCGATTTTGATAACATTTATTAGATGAAGTTACCAGAAAACTTAATATTTCCTTTTTGTTTTTGCATTTTCATTATTTAATGTTATTCTTGACTTAAATATGAATATATTACTATTATTATTTTATTTTATTTTTTTCTTTTGTCGCGAAGGAGCGCTTTATTTTCTAAGACCTTCAAATACTTTTTATTTTATTTTTTGTCTACTTCAATGTTTGGTTATTGTTAAATTGATCTGTCTTTAATTTTTTTATTAGTTATATTAATTGTTACCTGATACTGGCCATAGTAATTTATAATGAAGCCAATTAAATTGAAAGAACTAGCTAAGTAACTCAATTCAGGTGTTTATAAATTTAGGGCACTCCTTTTAGGAGGCTTTTAGGTTGACCTATATCGATAACTAAACCGGTATCACGAAAAAAAAAATATAATTTCGAAACAATAAATTTTCATGCTAAAGTATTTATATTATTAAAAAAAAATGTTTTTCTTCGAAGTTCAATGATCGGTACTATCAAAAATCAAAACGATTTCTATTTAATTTTGAAGTAATTTTTGTTGAAATTCGGAGACATTTTTCCGATGTTTTTTACTGATTAATGTTTGATTGTCGATATAACCGCCGACCGAGTACTTTTAAAGACAAAAGTCCTTATATCCACCCAACCAATGATAGGTTTATTTGTAACAACAAATACATTCTTATGGTTCGTGTTTACATCAAAACAAATACAAATACATTTAGTATACCAGCGCTTCACGAATACCTTAACATTTTTTTTATATATACATAAAAGAAATGTAGATGGAAAGCTGTTTTAATATCAGATGTTGCAACTTACGCGGTCCGGAAGCGACGTTCCGCCCGACGCCTGCGCGAGTCGCGGTCAAAATCCCGGCGAACAAAAGCAGTCGGAGCGATCTCTTCATTCTGGACCTGGACCAGCTTCCTCGGAGGCTGCGACTCGACGGCCTTTGAGGCGAGATGCGATCTCGCGACGTCCTCGAACGGCGGACGCCTTTTCAGAAAATCTCAGGGTTTCTCAAAGTGCTCAAAATGTGCGTTAGCGTAGCTATAACTAATTCGATGTCCGTCCATGTTTTATTTTTTTTACCATTATTTGCATCATTTTGACTTTATTTAAAATCATTAACTAAGGAGATTGCTGCCTGTTATCACAATAATATTTTTTATGTAACAAAAATTATTTATTAAAACATCCAACATACAATTAATATTATTAAATATGTAATACTTTGTAGCATTTTGTTGATTTGATAAAGGTTGGAAAGTGGGGTAGGAGGTTCGTCAATTTTTAGACGCTTGACATAAATATATGTTATAAATATTTTGATCTCGTGAATCGTAGGGTATGCATTAAAACGTTGAACACACGATACGATATAAAAAAATATACGATTACATTTTCTATATATTTTATTGACTTTAAATTATGTAAGTCAATCCCACAATTTTTCATAGTTTTTCATAATTGCATTTTGGTTTATTAGTTTCTCTTATATTTTAGATCTTAAGGTTAAGGAAATATTTCTTTATATTTTGCCAATAGAATATTTTTCTTACATAAAGGTTGCATAGTTTTAGATATTTTTCTAACCTATTAAAAGTGATACATATTAAATAAATAAATGAATTCTCAGAATCACAATTAAAAATTTGCGATGCCAACTTGGGCGGGCAATCGATGACGTATTTTCAGGAGTGGCTTTGGGCAAACAGCTGAAGCTTTGGGATGTTTGCTTTAGTGTTATTTAATATTTATAAATTTTAATCAAAAGTAAGCCAATGACATACTGTATTATTATATTCTAGGGAAACAAATAACGTAACTTAATAATAATAAAAACTCATAAAAACAGTTATTTAACTAATTACATTATTACGTAGTATTATAATATTTTGTATGCGGATTTTTATTTAATTCCTGCAAATGTTATAATGCAAAATATCTTGCCTAATTATATTATCTCTTGTTCTAAGGAATCACACAGTAAGGAAGGACAGTCTGTGTATTAATTAAAACGTATTATTACCGCATCGAAACATTAATTAATTAATTTATTTATTTATCACATATAAATTTGTCAAAATGAATACTTGACAATGGATAACATTTACAAACAGGCAATTTTTATGTTATAATATTACAATTCAAGGTTTTTATTATGTAGAATGAGTTATCGGAAATATATCAGTGGTAAATTAAATATATTTTTTTTATCAAACATTTCTTATTTCTTTATTTCTCTAACCGCCATGAATGTTCTTTGAAGTATGAGATATTTAAACTTTTTATAGAGCATGGATTTTTTAAGATTAATCATATTAATCATTTTAATTAATTTCGTTTTTGTACCTTAGGCTTAAAACTACCGCACACGAAAAATGATTAATATAATTAAAATTTCTAGGTTTTAAAAGAAATACATCAACATCCAAGCTCTGTTAAAAGAAGCCTAACAAACAAAGTCATTAATAATAATTAAGCGTCTAATTAAAATTGTGGCCGTGTAATTTTACTCCCCTGAAGCCTGAAGCGCTCCTGAACGCAACTGAAACGCAGAAAGAAAAACGTAGCCCAAAACCATTGTGTTAGCGCACAATTAGGAATTGCCGTTAAAGAATCTTAAGAAGTTGCTTATAAAAATATAAAAATCTGAAATTCTTTCCATATCTTTGGTAGGAAAGTCAAAACCTGATAGGAAGCTAGCTAAATTAAATGTATTAAAAATTAATTTCAGGGTATCTTTAACACAGAGATATGTTTTTTCGGAAACGCAAAAAAAAAAAATACGTATCGTAAATTGTACTACTCATAACTTTAGATTTTAAGATTGAATTATTATTTGTAAGTAAAACTTCTTTGCGCGCAAGCGACTTAACGTGTATGAAACGAAAAACTGCACCTCCACTCCTTAGCACCGTCGAGCTAGAGTGGGGGAATCATTACAGGCAGCTTAATTGAACTATATACACTAGTTATTAATTTTAAAGCAACTAACAAACTAATGTTTATGGCTATGTTTATAATGCTGAAAACATCCACTGAGCAAACGAGGGCCTGTCGTGAGCGAAAATAAGTGTTACAATTAGTAACCCTCATGGCTGTGACGCTCGAAAGAACGCATTTTAATTGCGGAAGGGGAGGTTGGTATTTAATGCTTAGTAGCTGAATTTATTATTTGGAATCAAAATTAATTCTGTACATTATTTTAATACGGCGTCAGGTTTTTTCTTTGCGCGGTCAGTGAGCAATTCTTAGTTTTTATTTAATAACAACTTCATAATGTAGAAATTAAAAAAAAAAAATCTTTATTTTAGACCCCGTAAATTAAAAAAAGAAACTTTTCTGTGGGCATCAGAATGAACTGAATAAAATACGTAAGGTTATTCCACTGCTCTTTATATTAGTTCTTTTTGCTTATCTTAACACCCACAGTTGTACAAGAAGAAATCCTCCAATCTACCCTCTCTTTAGGTAGCCACTGACATATTGCTTACACACAAGGCTTAATGTTACAATCAAATATCACCTACTTGGTGAATACTTTGGAGGCAAATTCAAATAGATGATAAATAAAAATGACTACATTTCTATGTTTTATACCTTTCATTTGCCTTTCAATTACTATTTTTCCTAATTTTTTAATGTCTTTTATAAGAGAGCAATTAAACTAAAAAGAAATATTAGCAGTTTCTCATTTATTAAATTTCTAAGAAATAGAATTGAATTTTAAAAATCTGCCTTTTCTATGAGGAAGATATAAGATCAAGGTATAAAAACATATTTTTTTTATGATTAAATATTCAATGTTTACCAATTGCAAGCCATAGAAAAAAATGGTCTAAATGAATCGAAATTAAAATTTATTCGTTGCCTTCGCCTTAAATGATGTGTAACAAACCATCCATGCATATAATGATAAATGTTGAAAATTTTAGTCGAGCTTGTACATTTACCTAATAAATGTACCGAATAACGAGGTAAAATAGAAACAAGCTTATTTTCCGTATACAGAGTGTTCGAGAAGTCAACTGCCAAATTAGAAGGAGATACATGACCCAATTTGAGAAAAACAATATAGAAGAAAGAGGGCGGATGCGAATATCTTAGTTTGGATCTATAAGTCCGTTGATAGGGTTCACAGCTTTATACTTTAGGTGTTTTAAAAGATATTAAAATCATTCGCATTTTATTTAAATTTTTAAGAGGAAATTAGGAGGTCTACCTACTTAAAGAGGTGCCATAATAGGAAGAAACAGATTTAAATGATTCTTAATTTTTTTTTTATTCATGATGGTTTGGCGTAAATACCAGCATCAAAAAAACTATTATTGTTATTAAATAATTTTGAAAAGAATATTAAAGCACTGTTTTTATTTGTTTATTTTATTTCATATTAGAAAACATAGTTATGGATATATAAAAGTAAAAATATTACGGCCGTCTCAAAGGCAGGTTTCACCGGATCAAAGTGGTGAAAAAAAGGGTTGCTCATATCAAAAATTGGTTTTTAAACAAAAGTCGTAGGGAAATTATGGGCCTACAATTGAAAACAATGGATTTTTTCCAACTCCTGGGACCTATGCTACCAAAGGTTAGCGATGGTTGTTTAGACCCTTATCTAGGGGAATAATATAAAATTCAAATGAATACGATATCTTATATACTAACAAAGTTATAGCAAAATTTCACTTCTTCGAAAAACCCCCCCATTCCCGCTCCCCTGGTCTGATTTTGTCCATTAACGAACTTGACCGAGATTTTGTGCCTATAAATTTTATGTATCAATTTCAAAGTGATTGGTGTAAAATTACGGCAGTTATCGTGTCCACAAGAAAGTTATATAGATAGATATATAAACTTTTAATCTGAGGGTGGTTTTGGGGTCTAGGGGATGTGAAAGTCCAGAAGGATGTTACCGGAAGTCATGACATGGTACTTATTTCGATAGGTAGCTTTTTTAAAGAAATTTACCTCAAACCTGCACTATTAAAAAATTAATTTAATGATGTTTAAAAAACTGTCTCACCTTTTTGAGTGTATTTTTGTTTCAGGTACAACCGGTGTGCCATTAGGATAAAATTAATTTCGAGAGCGCAATGCCCTTTAACTTGATTTGGTCCGCCATTTCACGCACTTCAAATAAATCTTTTTTATTAAACAGTCGTTTTGAAACAGCCTGTGCATATTATCATTATACGAAAGTTGGAACGCTCCAACCGCCGATTAAACTAACTGTCTAGTCTAGCCGACTTTTGACGTGAATGTAATTTAGGAGGATATTAATGCGTCTGGTAACATTCGTATTGCAATTATCGATTTGTTGGAGTATTTTCATTAGGCTGCATACAAACCGATCATGATTTGTGAGATTTTATGATTGGACAGTTTCATTGCATCACGAGAATTACGCTGATTTGCCTCAATCATGCTGCTCGCTTATCAAACGACGATGTTGCGAATTAGCTGACCCGTCTAAAACGCGATAAAGAAAAATAAGTACATAATTGAAAATACACCTACAAAATAAAAACTAAGAAATACTACAATAAAATACCAATTTTTAGTAAACTCTAAGAAAACAGAATCACCAAACCCTTACAAAGCTGTTTGTAATCACATAATAGAGTTTTTTTGTCCATACATTTTTTTTTATAAAATCGTATTTTAGGTATATCATTTTCGTTCCCAGTTGTGATCAAGTATCCTAAGTGTCTATATAGCGAGATATACAGGGTGTCCCAAGGTTAATCCCACAAACTTTAGGGGGTGTTTAAGTTCCCTATTAAGAGTAAGAAATTATGTAACAAAATGCGAAAAATTTTCATCAACAAATTTATTAATTTTGTAATAAAATTGGTGTAAATCGATCTTATAAATCGATAAATCAATATTATCTGTCGACCAATAGCATCCCTCTTACAACTCCAGAGAAGGGGGAAAGGAGTTACCCCTTCTTCTTAGACCGACCTCTGTTCGTCCAGTGGCATCTGACAGTGATTAGGACGTTTCGAACAACGCGGCAGGGCATTAACCTCGATCTTGAACGACCGCGGCCTAGTGACCCAGTGACGTACTTATCGGAGGGCGGAGCCATTGAAAAATATCTTTTTTACATGATTTAGAATAGAAACTTTAACATTTTTTTTTCTCGAATACCATAATGAATTTTGATATAGTTTTTTAACAAATAACACTAGGAATCGTAAGATCTATTAGCTATTTTTTTTAATGCGTGGAACCTTGGGACACCCTGTATGTTCGACTGACAGCTTAAAGATTTCCGTAAGAAGGTTTGGTATATGTTTTGTTCACTTTCTAGCCAACTTCCAAAAAGCGCAGTATGAGTTTGTGTAACATTTCAAGCATGTCAGAAATGAGCATTTCGACTGCATCTGGGACGGTGCGTGCGACATCGCCAGCGCCGGTTGGATTGGCCAACGATCTGCGCAGGCGCGCATCCTTATAAGTACATTTATTATTAACTATTCAATATATTAGATTTCTAAAAATAACAAATGCCAAGGAAAGTTTGAAAAACGTTTATTATTTAAGACATACAGTCATATGTTTTTGCCTCTATATAAACTATGATGGGAGCAACGCATGGTGCGATTGTTTTTTCTCTTTTCAGGATTTCAGGAGCCTGAATAAAATCATGACGATTTCGACTAAAATATAGATGATAATTCTCACCTCTGTCCCAACTTGAAATGATTGGAAGATCAGTGCTATCAGTAGCACCGTTATGATTGTTCTGAATGTATCCATGAATCCCTGAAAGATCCCGTAGGAGTGTGAGATTTGTCATAGTTAAAGTTTATACGGAGAAGGAGTGCAGAAAGCTAAAATAATCTATAATATGTGTTATAAATGCATTAAATTAGGTAAAATAAAACGTTCATTCAACTGGCAACTATTCCTTTTTATTTATATCAATGTCAAGCAAAAATAATTATTAATATTATACTTCTATGAATGTCGTCTCATTTTTACATAAAAAAATTAAAACTGACAATTTGTAGCATTTTTTTTTTTAAAATATTATTCACCATCAATTTTAAATTTCATAAGTATGGCAGGGAATTAAGGCAAATAATACGCTAATGTCGTATTTGTACACGCTCGCAGCTGATGATTAAAGAGGTAAATTCACCGTATTATAGAGGTATAAGAACCTCAATAATGCTCAAACTTAAAAGTTTAGTGAATTACGGTCGAACTTCGACCACTAGGCGACCACAAGTATCCATTTTAAGGTGAAACACTTATTAAAATCATTTATTATGCAGTCGCATACAAATTAGTAGGCACCCAAGAAGTGACGTCAAGATTCAGAGGACACTGTTTTTTAGGTTAAGACGCAAACCCCGTACAAGAATTACGAATATTAATAGTTTAGAAGCGACAATCTTGCCAAATCATTGATGACGCCATTTTTGTAAACGATATGCACTTTAAACTTACAGAATATACCTATATTGACATCTATCTATAAAATAGCGAAACTGTATGCTTTTTCTACTAAATTACGATGTTTAGGACCTAGTACGGCATCCGTATTGTTTTAGCTACTGAAGAGTGGTTGATACCTTCTTCTTAAGATTTAAGCAATATATAAACTACTATAAAAGATGTTTTTTTTCTCATGCCTTTTATGGGTTCAATCTACACTTCAAACTGGATAACTTTTGTTTTACAAGTTTCGAAAAATATAGGAAAATTGAGCAATAGAGAAATTCTACTGACATTTAATCTTTATGTTCCTTTTCCCGACCGGCAGCCGGCGCGCGGTCCGGACCCGCCCAATGCGCCACTGTGATAGATAGGAAAAACAGAAGTAGTTTAGTTTGAAGTGTATAACAATCCCATAAAACGATGTGCACGAGAAAAACTTACTTTTATAAATTAACACATATAGTATGCGTACCTATTGCATTGAGCTTTCAGGATCTTGAAAATCATCATAGTAACTTCGACTAGGAAGTACAGCAACAGGCGAGATTCTGCCGGCAATCTGTGTTCTCTGAAAATTAGTGCAATGATCAGCACAGTTATAGTTGTCCTCGTTGTGTCCATTAATACCTGTACAATAGAAAATAATAACAAATTATTTATTTATTGCTCATACTCAATTAATTTTTACGATTAATTAATTAAAGGGTGCGTTTTATGTTGTTATTGTAGAGTGAGACGGTTGTGGGTCGCGATTATGCAGTTCTCTTTTAGCTACCTATATGATTATAGATTTATATAGATAATAATAATAATAATGTATTTATTGGTTTTTAAAGTACTTTCTGCTTTTGTGTTTTATTTGAGTAAAAAATCAACCAATAACTTTATTTTTGACATATATCTGAAAAGGTCGTTGCCATATTTATATGGCGTAAAAGAACGCAAGTCGGTCATTTTTCATTGTCATAAGGTCGGTCGCTAGCGAAGCCGGATCATTTTTTTACACAATTATTTACACGTTATAGGTAATATAAACACCCCCTTAAGACTTCGGGAATAATTTTAAAACACCCCCTATACAAGAAGAAATATTTTCGAGCCTAAGTGAATTTAAAGGGACCTCAAAATTCCACTGTATATTTTTTTATTATAGCAATACTTTAAACTAACTCGTTCCTAAATGGAACATAAATTATTATATATATTTGTCTGTTGAGTTTCTGGCAGGACAAGATATATTTTCTTGTACTGTTTCTGATGAACAATAAACGTCTGAACTGAACTGAACTGTACATGAACATTCTTTGCGACATTGTATATATATTATATATATACATATATATTTTAATATGTTTTTTTCACAAATAGACACACTATAGGTGCATTGACGGTGTGACATTCTTAGTTGTAGCACAATTTAACAATGCACAAATTAACAATTTGTCAAATTAAATATGTCACAATAAATAAATCAAATAAAAATGTGATTGTTTACTTAATGTGTTGTTAAATTTTGGATGCGCTCTCGTTTATTATGTCCATACAAATGACGGTTATTTCCGCAACGAGATACAGCATAAACCTGGACGTTATCGGCAAATCCAAATATTCGAATACAAAAGCCACGAAAAATGACAATATCACGGTTTGAACTACAGCCATCCACAACTGAAAATGAAAAAAAAATCGTTTTAATATCCTGAAAAGACGACTGATTTCAAAAAGTTTTGAAAAGCATTGAACACAAAGCCAAATAACAAAATAATTATAAAATGATCATTTATAATCATTGAATCAATGTTAAATATTTGGTTAAATGTTTTTAAACTTTTTTGTAATACGAGCCTGGTCTTAGAATAGGTAGAAGATCGCAGAATGTCGAACTCACATTCAGACTATTATCAGCAACATAATGTTCAGTTTTACATAAAGTAAATATTAAAATAAAATACAATGTCGCAATATAACTCGAGTACCTGGGTACTCGAGTTGGCCGATCTGATTAGGTCTGTAATTTTTCTAACCAGGTAAGAGTTACCTGTTCTAAGGAAGGTTACTTATAAAGTGTTACAGCGTGAGTATAAAAGACCTGCGCAAACCCTGTGAAAAATAATAAAAACTAACTTTAAACACAGATGAATGCAACTAAGTGTCTACCCGTTAAACACTTATTATAATTTTAAATAAATAAATAAACAAACAGATATTCAACATAAAGTAGTGCTATATATAAATAAGTTGGGCATAAATATTAAATCCAGCGATGAGTTCTATAATAATTCATCTGTCCTCACCAGTATAAATATATATTGACCAAATTATGAACCTACCTGTTACGATAATAAAAAAATTAAAATATATATAAGAAAGACGGATCAAACTACGTTTATGGAAACGTAGAAAATTACAATGAAGGATTTTGGGCAAATAAAATGTATTTGATAATAATTTTTCAATAGCGGCTAATTTACCGACATAATCAACTTTACAATACGATATTTGTAAATATTTAAATGCATGTTACTTTTGAGTGTTGCAGTCAATTCCTTTACGAATTTCAAACAGAACCACATGTTCTGTCTAACGACATGTTCTATCTGAATAAAATGAACAAAAAATCAAGATTAGGTTCCCCTATTTACCGGATTTGTGGTTTATTTAATCCTAACTTCTCCCAAATTGATTCATTTTCAATAACTCAGCAAAAGTTCCGCAACGCTGTCTCAAAATACTATACCTATGCACAAAACCACGACCAAATTCCTTATTTAGTTCGATATTATTTGTTTTTTTTTTGTTGTTTAAATTCAAAAACGTTTAATTTAGTTTAAATTTAAAAATCTTACTTAAATTCGTATATTATTCTTTTTACCTTTATCTTTATTGGTCAATTGGATTTACTCTAGTTTAAAGATTGTATACTTCAATTTATAATATTTTTACGCCATTACTTGTATTGTGTACAATTTCTGTTGGGTAAGCAGAATATATAAATAAATTGATGTTAATTTATTGGTTATTTTCAGCTAAATTATTATTTTCTATTTTTAAAAAGGTGAAAAGGTCACTTTTGATATATTCATTGCGCTGGTGCAATAAATGTATATGTTTCACGAGTTTTGACAGATAAATCAACGCCTATTTCGTTCATTAACGAGTTGACTTTTGTGACGTATCTCGTTGTAGAAATTTAAAAGGACAACCTTTTTATAAAGTGAATATCTGTGAGTAGGGTGTCGCGCTTGGCTCACCCTGAGTGGGCCCTAATATTCCTTTAGACAGTTTTGCCTTTCCTCAAAAATGATGCCCTGTGCTCAAGGTCAATGAAAAGCGTTTTTACGTAAAAAGATTACCTCCTAAGAACTCCGGCGGCGTGTGAAAGAGATGCCACTGTCGATGATTAATCCGTAGCTCAGATTAGGCGCGCATCTTGCCTCCCCATCATTCATTAACGCGTGTGTATACAAATTAACAATTTGTAATATTCTTTTGGTAAAATTTATAAATATGTTTACTCACTCCAATTTTAATTCATATTTTCCCCGTGTAATTCCGTAAATTAATGATTTTCTAAAGTTGGAATTTTTGCAATGCGTATCGAGACGCGTGAACTTAAATTATTATGTAAGCGATTTAACCTAAAATAAAATATATGACATAATGATAAATTTTATATTCCTTTGTTTTATGTATTGCATATTGACAGTCAATCTCGAAATTCGGTGCGTTATTTTTATAGGGCGTCAAGTTTTACTCTCTGCGGGGTCAGTAATCAATTATTGGTTTTTATTTAATTACAGATACATAATATAGAAATTAAAAAAACAAACTTTCCTGTATTTTAGACCCTTCATTTACCTTTCAATTATTATTTTTTAGTATCATATGCAAAAAAAAAAAGTTCCAAATCGTTTAAGCCATTTCGGAGTAAGGATTTCGAACATAAATAAAAATAAGTATACAGATCGAATTGAGAACCTCAGCCTTTTTGGTTTAAAATCTTGTTTATCAAACTGTTCTCTCTACCAAGTCAAATTTGCCTACACCAGTGGGTATAAAAAATGCTCTCTAGTTCTGGTGTAATTTAACGGGCTATAAATATTGAGAAATGATGATGATCTACTAGTTATTTTTTTTTATAATCGGGGATTGAGAATGAGTTACTATTTTCAGTTTTACTATGTTTAATTTCAGTAAGTCTTAACTGTTCCTTGTTCAATAGTCTGTCAATGTCAAGCAAAAATAACTATTAATGCCATCTTATCCTCCTATGAAGTCAAGTTTCATTTTTATATAAAAATATTAAAAGTGGCAATGAATTGTATTAAAAATAAATATAAATACAAGCTGTAAATGTGTTTTTTTTTAACTGGTACTAATATTAAATTTCATTGATTTTGCAGGGATTTAAGGCAAACTACACACGCTAATGACGTATGTGTACACGCTCGCACCTGACGTTATATAATAAATATATTTTATATACGTTATTTTATATACGTTACGTAAATATATATACGTTATAAAGAAATATATATACAATGATTATTATAGAGGTATAAGAACCTCAATAATGTAATGAATTACTGACGAAATATTATTAAAGGAACTGAAAACAGTTGTTCTTACAGGCTGAAATATATTATCTGCGCTGAGATCGCAGGAGCATCTTTTACAACCTCAAACGACTTTTAAAATTCCCCTAGAATAAGGGAACTTTGTCCGCTCCGAACTAATGAATAGACTTTAAAAGTTTCCGCGGTTTTGCGATAGCGGTGGAAAATAATACTCATTAAGGGGGAAAGTTTTTAGAGGATTCGGGAAAGTTCCGCGCGTGTTGCGACATTAATCCACTTTTGCGTTGCTTTCGAATAATTATTATGGAATCTAATTTTTGACAATATTACGCGATACGTTATACTTTCGTTTATTAAATTAAATCTTCTCACAACTTATTTTGAGAATTAATCTAATGCGACGCGGTGTTGGGGATAAAATTTCATTAAAAATAAAAATTTAATCACGAAGACCTTTTAAAAAAGGACTATAATAATCGTTATCAAAGTAAATATTATGTTAGTTGCATTTAAAACTATACCATTTAAATGAATAATTTAACAGTTATTTATTAGCTAAGACCAACAAATGTTAAATTTAACTGGTAGCCTCAGTCGCTAAGGTTACCTATGCTAGTAGCATATTGGAGCGGATAAATGCAACTTCAAACAAATAATTATTATTCTAAAATTCATGGGATTTCTCACGATGTTTTATATAGATTTGATTGAAAGTTTAAAATTCTAAAATCGTCACTGAAATCATTGAGATCTGACATCACAAACATTTCGCTGTTGGAGTCGATTCATGAGAGCTACGCTTAAGCCTATCTAAACTTAAGGTTAAATCTTATTTTTAATTCTATTAATTTTATTGTTTATTTATTTATCCTTTATTGGTGACTTTTAAATATTTTATAGTATTTAGTTTATTAACAAACATTACGCAATGTTTGTAAGCCAGATTATATGTACTGTGAGGGCATCCCTCTCACCTTCGTAGAGTTCATTGTTCGCGCGCGTGTACGAACACGCGCCGCGAGGTTAGGTTAGGGGCGGGGCCTTGACAGGTATATAAGCTGTACTCCGGTTGGAGTCGAGAGAGTCCCATCAACCGCGGCGACGTGGCGCTGGCTGAGGAATCTTCCACGGCCTTATTAATAAAATAAAATAAAAAAAAAAAAATATCAACACCATCTCTGCATTATTAACTACGGCCCTTATATTTGTTTTATTTGTGCGCGATGAACTTCGTGAATCATTTATACTCGTATTTTCCCGTGAAAAATAAATAAACGACCCGGGATATTTTCCATTCTGAATACCTACCCGGCTAAATGCTCTGTCAGTTGCGAACTCGTTTGTTGGGCTAAGATTGATTTGTTGTAGCGTCTTACGGCCGCCATATAAGCAGGTTCTTTTCTATTTAGCTCGACACTCGCGTGCAGCAAAGCCGCGCGCTGTCTTAACAGCGGATTCCATGCAAACAATAAAAATTATTATCGAAACAAAATTTGCTTATAAAGGGAATAAAACATTGCGGTATTACTGTCGAAATTAATTTATTACTTTATTTTAACATATCCATACACACATACATACATACATATACACACACTCTACCCTACCACAAACAACACTAACAAATTACACATGAGACATCAAAAAACGCTACTGATACGCATATAATATTCATAATCTATATGTATTTTAAGAACACTGTTCCAAATTTTTTATGCTAATGTTAATATGTAAAATGTCCGAAATCCATAATTGGTTTTGTATACTAGTAATAAGTTTTGTTTGTAATTATAAAAATTAATACTGTTGGATTTTTCAATGAAGAATAAATAAAGTAAATAAATAAATAAAATCAGTGTCGCTGAAATGCTCAAGTAAATTACAGTGTTTTAAAGTAGATATATAAATAATATACTATCTAAAAAAAATTTCCAATAATAATAGTGTCGTTTTAAATTATGAGAATTAGCATACAGAATTTTGGTTCATTCTACCTTTGAACACTGCTCATCAGTATGGTATTCGTAGATACAATGTCTTAAAGAGAACAAGAAACATTTCAAAGGAAAGCAAGTTGACATGGCTTTAGGTGTAGAGTAGGCTTTAGGCTGTAGAGTAGTCCATCTGAATTCATTGAATGAGAGCCGCTGTCAAGAAGTCGTCTTGAATTTGTATCTAATTTATACAAGACCGTAATGACTAACCTGCCTGGTAATGCAACTGTAATGACCATGCTTTTAGATAAAACCTATGTTGAGAAAACGGAACATTGGGTCCAAATTTTCTTCATTCCAAAACCATTTGCGAATGGAATGCTCTTCATCGGTCAGTATTTGAAGCCTGATTTTAAGCGAGTTGTTAAACTTTAATTTTCCTCACCGATTAAACTCACCGAACCTAACTCCTAAAATATTGTAGTTAATAATAATAATAATGATAATAAAACAAGATTGGCTATGATATCCTGTAGCTATCAATTGCTTCTATACATTGTTTAGTAGTAGTAAATTATTAAACCCGAACCTAACGCCTTACAGCTAGGCCCTACAGGCGTCATTATAGGCATCTCCACTCAGACCACTCGTGTCTGTGGTACCAACATGCGGTAGTTTGCTTCATTTCCTATCTCTATTTGTGTATATACGAGCCCATTCGATGCATAAACGTTTTGGATGTCCATAGAAGCGACAGCGGGTTATTTTTTTAGTTCTGAGTAGATTAAAATTTAAAAAAAAAACGTACCATAGTATCGTGACGTTCTTTCAAATCATCATAAATTTTAACACGTTAGACGTTATCGTTAAATTAGAAACTTCGATTTTAGGCTGTGATCTAAAATAAAACCTGAATTACCCGAGTAATTAAAACGGTATGAGAAAAATATTTACCAAACAAACCATTTTGCTTACGGTGTTTTAATTACAGCTGTAATAACAATGGATTTAGTATGTTTCGGGCTTGCCTGCACGCGCGTGTCGAGCTAACGGACCCGTTGCGAGCAGTGGGCGCCTGCCCGTGGCCATTCGTCTTCATTTGTAACAAATCCCATAAGAGGGCGAACGATCACGAATACCTAAACCTAACTACACGGAAGCTTAAGCACGCGGGTTTGCTGGCACGGCTGAATCTCGAACTTCGGAAGATTTCTCTTGGGCCGTGGATTCTGGAAATTAATAAACGTATCTCCAGTTCGTCTACAGGGTGCCTGGAAGAGTTTATTTAGGCAGAGTTGCTACGGATTTGAGCTAATAACCTTAACGTTTGTTACTTAAACTATTATAAGTAATTTAAAACTTTTAACAAAAGAAAAGAGTTAAAAAAATGAGCGGAGACATTACACATTTATTCTCGATTTGTATATGCCACTGCCACGAGTTGGTAACGTAAGCATTTTGCACACCTGCGAAATACAGTTCTCATGCCCAGTTTAACTGGAAGTTTTCTATTGACGCCAAAGACAACTAGACTTAATTAGTTTGCAAATTCCTAATCGAAAGCCACAAACATTTGCTTTGTTCGGGAAAATGCTGATCAGACCGTCCTGAGATGAATTATAAATTCCTTTCTCACGGTTTAGTTTCCATGTTCCTGCATTAGACACTTTTCTAGGTAGTGAAACTAGCATACAAGCCTTTACATTGTATCGAGTCTAAGCTGTCAGCGGTCATTAATTAATTTCTATTTGCTTTCCTACCGAGTTAGAAACTGGTTAAGATAAGTGTGTGAAATTTAATAAACTGATCTGAACTCTATCTCTATCCTCACCTTATTCTTACCACACGTTAACCATATAGTGTTACATGTAAATATCTTTTTCTGTGTTCTAAAATTTGTACAATTTTATCGTGAACTTTTCGTAAATTTTTGCAATAAAATTAAGGTCTACATTGCAACAGGTGTGCCTAGTTAGGTGTGGTTACAATAAAATAAATTAATAATTAAAAAAGAGATATATATTACTGTAAAGATGTCCACAAATAAAATAATAAATCGATGTAAACGAGGTGGATGGAATGATACCAGAAAACATTTAGAAAGCCATTGTGAATTTTTCCCCCGAATAAAAGACGCCCGCAGCGGCGTTATAAATGTCCCGCGGGCGACTGAAAAATAGTGCCCGTTATGAAGTGGACACTTCCCGTAAGTTTCACGCGGGGCGGGATCATTTTTTCAGCCCTCGGAATGAGGGCTGAAGGACGAGAAAACGAAAACGCGAAATGATTTACGACATGATGAGAACTCTGCCGCTAGCCGGAGAGTTACGCCTTTTGCGAATCCGCGCTGAAACAATGTAACTTAAGAAAATGTTGATTATGTAAATATATAGGAAAATCCCACGCCTTTTAAGAGGTCTCAATACGGTCGTTTCTCCATACAAACGGTCTCTTATTTTGTAGATAAAAGAAAAATAAATTAATGTTAAAAATATTTTTTAAAAAACAAGCTTTTATGAGGAGTTCCTTTGTATTCTGGAGCCAATCCTGGGTGTAGAATCAGGTAGAATACCCAAAAAACAAAAGCATTGTTATCGGAACTTAACCAACATGTCAAATTCCAGCTCTTTACGATAAGAGGAAGAGATTTAATTCAGTTTGCGAGATTCGACTTCAACCGATATAAAAACATTGCAATCTAAATAAAAGCTTGTAAAAAGAAACCAGTAGAATGAAACGCGCAAAAAAACTATATAATAAAAACTTATATAGGGTGTTTTTTTAGGAGGCGTGGTTTTTAATCTGGCACTGCTTTTTTCGTAGTTGGTTTTTTGACAGCTGTCACTTGATTTATGTTCAGTTTGGTTTGCCACTTCATAATGAATAGACTTACTCCTGAACAACGTTTGCAAATAGTGCAAATTTAGAAAAAATCACTCTAAAATAAAGTGTTAATCGCGTAGTGGGCCTGTGGCGTGGTCTCCAAGATCGCGCGATTTAACACCGCTGGACTATTTTTTGTGGGGTTATGTGAAGTCGCTTGTCTACGCAGATAAGCCGGACACGATTAACGCCTTGGAAGAGAATATTCGGCGCGTTATTGCTGACATACGGCCCAACTTGCTGCAAAAAGTGGTTGAAAATTGGGCCTCTCGGCTGGAATTTGTTCGAGTCAGCCGCGGCGGCCACTTACCCGAAATCATTTTTAAAACATAATGGCAAACCCTTATCTTTATAATAAAACTAAATTCTTAGCCATAACATCAAATTATATGCGTTTTATCTCTTCTTGAAAACCACGCCTCTAAAATCATCACCCTATATAACCAAAATTTAAGGGGCGAATCTATCTATGGAAATGTAATATAGCTATAGAAAAGGTAAAATCAGTTAACAAACGGATTACCTTCGCCTAGCTAGGCAGACGAAGTAATGTTTTCGATTGTATAAGGAGCTTGGACATTACATTAATTTGTATTGATTTTGAAAATGATTCTTTGTTCCGGACCGTTTTACTAGAGCGCGGAAGCATATGTTATTTAGGCGGTTAGTGTATCGTACCGGCGTATACAAGTATAGTCCAATTGGGAGAGCAGTCGAATTATTAAATTCCATTTCCGCGGAGATTGATAAATTTGTTCGTACAATAGGATAAAAAATCTGCTTTTTATTACACCTTTATAAGATCCGCGTGAATTATTTATTTGTTAATGTGTGCCTGGAGGCATTTTTTTTTTTTTTTTAGCATAGCATGTTTCTTGTTGGTGTTTCTTGTTTCTTATGTTGTTTATTATTGTTTATTACTTGTCTATTATTTGTACATGGGGAAACCTGTTAAATAAATAAATAAATAAAATGATTGCTATGTCGTCGAACAGTTTTGTACGCTTTGAAGGTATATTAGAAAAAAAAATGTCTGATTTTGTCGTCAGCGGAAACCTGGTGCGTCCGTTCGGTGAACTAATGACCCCCACAGTACTCCCTCGCAAGATCGTGATACGATCTGATACCAGAAAGTAAGCGTGGAGTTTCGGCCGTGTCCAATGGTATGCCTGTTGTGGTAGTTGACTAATTGAATACCAGATATTTATTGTCACTTTGGAGTAACATGGTCACTCTAAAAGGTAAGGAACATTTTTAAAAAATCCAGTGTTATTATAAGCTTGAAAGCTGAATTAGAATCACTTCCTCTTATCCTGCGGAGTTAAAATTTGACACATTGGTTTAATTCCGATGACGATGCATTTTTATGGTAAACACGACCTGACTCTACACCCAGGAATGGCTCCAGATGAAGGAAAACCTCAATGGACAACAGCACCGGTACAAAATTTTGTAAACGCATTCAAGCCATTAAGGCGCCACCAGTCCCTAAAACGTGTTTTGTAACGTATTTTGGTGCATTTTGTTGAAGTTATTCCCAACAAATGGCTAAAACTAAAAATACCACAATATTCAACATATATTAATTTAGTCCTTTGCTTAAAAAAAAACTAAATACACCTTATTATAGTAATGAAAATAAATAAATAAGAAAGTGTTGTTTTTTTCTTGCAACGATTTTCTTTTAAGTTGTGTAAGTGACGCGAACCTAATTTTTCTTTCTAAAGATAGACAATATAATAATCTAGGACATTACTTAAAAAAAAAACACTTTTTTCAAATGATAATAATTATTTAAGTACAAAAAACATGTTTGATCGATTCCAAATGAGTCGGCGAGTATATCCGTCTCTTTTCTACACGTCAAGGTTCGAATAAAGCCTACTCTTTCAAATCTCAAGGGCAAATGCGTCCCGGGGCGCCTTAAATAAAAGCTTGTTTTTAAAAATGTATTTTGCTATTAATTTATTTCATATTTTTGTTATTCGATTCGTATTAGAATTCGATTCGTGCGGGAACATATGTTTGTATCTGACTGTACACGTTGAAGATATGTACAGTAAATTGCCGGTCGGAGAATTATTGAGACAAGGTCTCGCTCAAACGTGCTAATTTCCGGCGGATTATTTTTATCACCGCAGCGCAAATATTGGAACAACGAGATGACGTATCTGTTATCTGATCAAATGGACCAAATCAGTTATTTATGTTTTAAAATCTGCACGCAGTGTTGTAATGACCGGTCTGTTAGTTTCGTAATTAAAACGGTTATCAAAATATGTGCGACTGAAACGGATCGACAGATGTCGGACGCAATTAATTTGAAAATATTTGAAGGTTAGTTTGTTTCTTATTACGTTTCGCAAAAAAAGTGTCATTGGGCAGACTCACAATACCCAGGATTCTAAGCCACAATCCACGTGCAAATGAAATGTTAGACGCGAGTCAAACACAACCCCCAGGTCGCGAATTTCGTCGCATCTGCGAACAATTTCATTACCCAGAGAGTACTCACAACTTACTTTTTCACACAAGGCTCGTGAGAAGGATATTGCTACACATTTAGAAGCATTAAATTGTAATTTGTTATGTGCAGCCCTCCCTAAGAGACGATTGATGTCATCTTGTAAAAGCTGCGCGTCAGATAGTGAAGTCACTGATCGGTATATCTTCACATCGTCCACATAGACCAGCAAACTAAAATTTATTACTGCAGTAAAAATATTGTTAATAAATAAAATAAAAAATAAACCACCTAGCGCGGACCCTTGCTGGATACCAGAAAACGTATTAAACGTATTAGAAAGTGAGTCTCCGCAAGATATATTGCCTTCTATTCCGAAAATAGCTAGCAACCAAGTTTAAAAGATCAATTGACGAACCAGCGTCAAACGGCTTTTTCAATATCATGTCGTGATCTATTTTATCGAAGGCTTTCGAAATATCAAAATAAATCGCATCCATTCGAATATTTGCATCAAGATGGCGTGCTACTTCATTAGTAAAAACTAGCAAGCTGAACCCATGCCGATTCGTGCAAATCTCCCTAAAATGTAGTCATGTGTGTTTAAACGAGATGTTCACGCCACTGCAGGTACATGCACAGATCCCAAGCTGAGAGTATACAAGAGACGATGGTTCATCCTGCTAATTTATCTCCTGGGCGCGATCAGCATGCAAGCTCAGTGGCTCCAGTTCTCCATAATCAGCAACGTCACGACGCGCTTCTACTCAGTGGACAGCGCGATGGTCGACATGACGTCGCTCATGTTCAACGTTGGATACCTGGTCTTCGCCCTGCCCGTGAGCTGGGCCATGAACAAGATCGTAAGTGAGTTAATGACGTCACATCGTAAAATTCGATCTCCACGCCCCGCCCGGCAGCCCGCGCACTACTGACTCCCTCATTATACTGTGCCGTAAGGGTTGGTCATTGATTAATTAAATATTTAACATTTGAACTGATTGTATCCTGTTCCTATTAAGAGGATATGATTTTTTTAATTATGAAAAACCATTTTTTCCCAACCCTAGGACCAATGGTTGGTGCTATCAAAAAAGTTTACTAACAAAGTTCTAAGTCCTTATCTAAGAAATAATATAACATTTAAATGAATTATATATCTTATGTACTAAAATAGTTATAGTAAAATGTTGACTTTTTCGAAAATACCATATCATTTCCGGTGACACCACCCATTGCAATAGTTAGCTTTCCTAATGAAATCTACCTAAAAGAACACATTAACGACCTCCGTTCGGTTGCAGGCAGTGCGTCGACCGTTTGGCGTCTACCGCAAATACTGTCGCCTTCCTTCATATCCTGAAAGACTGAAAGACGTTCCCGGCGGCGAAAGAAATCTTCTGAACGGTTGTTTTGTCAGACTTTTATGTTGCATTCATTCATTTCATTCTCTTTTTCAGCTCATATTCTATCGAGTTTTACTTTTAGGTTAATAATAATTGTACAATTAAAAATACTATATTTTTTCAGGGCACCACACGATTTATTTTAAATCACTACTGTCTATTAACGAGGTTGACCTATATCAACAATCAAATATAATTTAGCAATAAATATCGAAGAAATGTTTCTCCAGTTACGAAAAAAACGAATTTTTAATTTAATCGAAATCTAACGAAAGTTTGTATCGTTTAGTTTGCCATTTTGCCAAATTTTTGTTGCTAAAAACCGGACTAAAAACGCGATTCTCGAACTATCTTAGGAATTTATTTAAATACTTATAAACTAACTTTTTGGTAAATTAAATATTTTCATGTTATCGGCTTAGTTGGCCATTAATATCGTAGTGATTTTAAAAACAGTGGTAGACTATACGTCTACAGATTTGGTCTTGGACAGAATATCTACATGCCGAGGTACTTATAAATTATTACAATTGTCTACAATGGCATGCCATAATGGTTGTATTTGAAGATTTCTACAAAAAGAGATGAACAGTATAAAGTTTGGATTTATTAATAATAATTTTATTATTATTTATATATTTTTTTCAGAACATGCGACACGCTGTCCTTTTGGGCGTATTGTTTTCTGCAACAGGTGCGTGGGTGAAGGTCCTAGCTGCGAATCCTAATCGATTTTTGTACGGATTTGCTGGTCAACTTCTCGTGTCCGTGTCGAACGTGTTTCTGATAAGCCTACCCGCCAAAATATCGAGTCAGTGGTTCCCTAATAACGAGGTAAGATCGAATCGCGGATTAATCTTCGCATCTTCAACGGACGCGCACGTGTCTGTAGCTGACACGAACTATCTATTTCTAAGTAACTATAACTTAGTATAGCTAGGTCGGTTAATGTAGTCAATTGATTTTTTAAGTAATATGTCATAATTAAGTTCGCGCAAGCATATAATATGCATCTAAGTGCTATTTGCCAAAAAGCCGATTTAATCTCGTGGGGGTGCCAGATTGCTATAATTTCAGAAGTGTACCCTTTAGAGCAGCTAAGGGGTAACATTGGAAAATCTTCAAAAAAGATAGGATACGTAATAACGATTAAACTACCACTAGTTTTTTTTTTATATAGATTTCCACCGCATGCTGCATAGGCCAACTTGGAGTGCAGATAGGACTCGCGTGTAGTTTCTTCCTATCCCCGCTCATGGTGAGGAACTCTGAGGACGCGAGGACTGTCAGCACGGACCTTATGACGATGTTCGTCGCGGTCGCGTCTGTTAATACGGCCGTTTTTACGTTGGCTGTGTTTTGTGAGTATAATTAGGTAATTAAAAACGTGACATCAGATAAGGTGAGTTTTAGGTTTTTTATCGCTTTCACAGCTTCGAACTAAACTAAACAATGCTTTTCACACTTTTAAATAAAAGCTAAATGAGATAGTTTCTCTCTGTTCAAAGATACAGGGTGAATTAAAGTTCACTCTGTATAAGGGTCCGTCCAAAATTACGGGCGATTCCAGTAAGAAGAGTTTTGCATGCTGCTATTTTACTTTTTTGGCACATAAAAAAACTCGCAGGACATAAGTGGTCCAGTTCGATGTGCAGATCGACCCCTGATGAAAAATGTGTACGAGAGAAAGTTGAAACCGTATAATAAATACCTTTTTTCGGGCCTATCGCTAAAATAATACAATTATTGAAGTAAGCTTCATTTGAATCTCGAGGGTGACGGGGATTCGCGATATCATAGTTTACAAATTTGTCTAGACTCACTAACTAATTCATTAGAATTTAAACCTAAACCTAACTCAGGACTCCGCCCGAAGCACTTAAGAATGAGATTTAATTCCCTAGCGAATGATTCCCTAGCGAATGAGATTTAATTACAATAAAATTTTACAAGATTATAAAATAAACAAAAATATTAGACTCAAGGCAAAGTGAAAGGATAAATATTAATTTCGATTTATTTAGACCCTTTTTTCTATCGCTGGCGATTGATAACCATTAGATATTTAATTATAAAAAAAATATGTTTAGATACCTCGATCTTATTTCTATGACATAGTAAAGGCTGATTTTAAAAATATATTCTATTTCTGAGAACTTTAATAAATGATAAACTGCTAATAGTTCATGTTTAGTTGAATTGCTCTCTTATAAAATACATTAGAGTCTTAGGAAAAACAGTAATTGAAAGGAAAATGAAGGGTCTAAACTATAGAAAAGTTTGTTTTTTTAATTTCTATATTATGAAGCTGTAATTAAATGAAAACCAACAATTGCTTGCTGACCTGTGGCCCTATAGAAATAACGCAACGAATTTCAAGGTCAACATTTTATTTTTTTTGCAATTATAAGGCTTCGAGGATGGACCTCCGGTTCCGCCGTCACTGAGCCAAGCCCTGGCGATATCATCAGCTGATGCGCAGTCTCCATCATTCCTCCGGCCGCTGATGAGGCTCGCTACGAAGCCCAGCTACGCGATGATGTTCATCTCGTCGGGGCTGAACAACGCTATGTTCATCAGTTTTTCGGCGCTTTTCAATCAAATCTTCATCAGCTATTTTCCGGTAATTTTCAGTCGTTAAACGCATTGAAATATCAAATCGATAAATTCGATTTTAAATATTATTTTACAAAGTTGCAGCGATTAAGGTGATTACAAATTACAATAATATGTATTTATTATGTAAACACTATTTTGCTGTTATATGGAGTGTATGTAAATAAATTAAAAAAAAACCATGTCAATTTATAAATAGCATATTTTTGTGTAAATTGTTTTGCAAACACACACGAGTTTTCTCTCGACATTTTTTATATTTTTCCGCTGATATTTTAGAGCATCACAATATCGACGAACGAATAACTCATGTAACCCTATCCGTTGCAGAGTAATGACTGATTCTTTGATCGCGCAGAGTGAATTTAGAGGCTCTTATTTGACCTCCCCCCCGCCTTATCTTCGCTCGATGTGGTACATCTTTAGAATGCATGCATGCATCTTTATTGCAGCGAAGCTCCTAAACCGACGGTTCCAAAAACAACATAAATATTCATACCGTACAGCGATGACGGTCAAAATAAAAATGTTTCTGATTAAATATAGTACATTAAAGAAAAAAGAACCTTTTTCGGCATGCCGGAAGGCGGAGGTAGATTTCGCCGAATCAAAGTAGGGGAAAAGCGAACTCCGATTGTACGAACTCGTATCCGGTTAAGGTGCCCGGCAGCCCGCGCACCTTAACCCGTCGTGCCCTTGCGCAGCGAGAGAATCTCTTTGTATCAGACTGTGCCGTAAGAGTTGATCATTAATTAATTCAACAATTAACATTTTGAACTGATTTATCCTAAGCGGATATGATTTTTTGAAAAATTTTGAAAAACCATTTTTTCCCACTCCTAGGACCAATGCTTGAAAAAAGTTTACTAACATAAATTTTAGAACCTTATCTGAGGAATAATATATATAATATTTAAATGAATTAGATATCTTATGTACTGAAAAAGTTATAGCAAAATTTATTTTTTTGTAAAAACCTCCCCATTCCCGCCCCAATGGTCTAATTTTACCCATTACTTGACCGAGATTTTGTGCCCTTAAATTTTATTTATCAATTTGTGATTGGTGTAAAATTACCGCAAAAAGTAGATATAATAAACTTTAAAACTGAGGGTGGTTTTGGGTTCTAGGGGATGTGAAACGCGAAGTAATGACATGGTAGTTTTCTTAATGAAATCTACCTTATTAGTAATCTACCACTATCCAGCACGCCATCATGAAATGTATACCTTTCAGGAAAGCAGTGCAGCCGGCCCTATTGGCACGACCATGACAGTCGCGGGTATAGTAGCGACGTTTGTCTATGGCATTCTCCTGGACAAGACCAAAATGTACAAGGAGACGATAGTGACCGTTTACTACCTGTCAGCCTTGGCTATGGCCGTGATGTGCTGGGCTCTCGAATCCGGCCGCGTGTCTATGGTCTATGTGACGGCCGCCGCGCTTGGGTTGGTTCTAGTTTTACACCATCGATTTTGAAGTAAAACTTCTTTAGACATTTTTTTCCAGGCAGTAAATGGATCTAATTGCGAGAGAACGCATGATGTTTAAGCAGACCCTCGTGCGATTTTGAACAAATATGACAAATAATCAACATTGCGTTTTGCTTACGATCATAAAAATCCGCCGTTCTTGAGTCATAAATGTTTAACTAACCCGACTTTCTTTTTTATATATATATAGCTATATACCACCAGAAACGTTATATCAGCTTCTATGTAAGTTTTGTGATGCGTTTTATGTTGGTGAGACTACGACGCCATCAAACATTAGAGTTAATAATCATAGATTATCCTGTACCAAATTACTTTCCGCTTTACCCGTTCCAATTCACGCGAGAACTCACGGCAGGGATGTCGATGCTTGCTTTAATGTAAAAGTTTTGAAGTCTTTGCCCGCGAAATTGATTTAAAAACATGGGAACTCTCTCACATTTGGGTTTTGGGCGCTTGCAGATCTGTAGGTCTAAATAGACAAAATTAAACTAACTTAACAGCATTTAACGCGTCATACCTAAAATATTCTTTTAAGAAATTAGTTTCTTTTCATATTACTGATTGATTTATCTAGAAATACTGCAATTATATAATAATAATTGTAGGGGCTAGATATATTTGTCTTTTATTGAAAATGCGATTTTCGAATTTATGAAGGTTGCATTTTAAACGTCATCTTTCATATATTTTCTGACGACGCCGAATGGCGAAAGCTAAACAATATTTTATCATCAAATTTATATAGCTATATACGAGTATACTTATATTTATAGGTAATTATGTAATATCCTCATTTTAAGTGTATTATATAATATTATTTTATAGCACATAATTTATATTGTTTCTATTTATTGTAAAATCTGTGTTTTCTCTTTTTATTTAAATATTAATAAGGTTTTTTTTTACTTTATTGTCTGAGATTAATGTTAACATGATATGTATTTCAATATTTTGTTAAAGTACCATCTTAAAATATAAAAATATATTAATCCAAAATTATCATTCAATACTGGCGTCTACTTTAATGATGTTTCCTTATGCCTGTTTATAAAAGCGACTGCTAGGCGAAGTTTTACTTTAAAAAGAGTTGTTTATACAATTAGAAACTATTGGCGTATCTTAATGCTCTGGACTTCAGATTCTTTCTCAGCGGATTCACTCCGGTGAGCTACGAGGTGGCGGTGGAAGCCACATACCCTGAACCCGAGGTCACGACGGCCACCATCCTCACGGCGATGAACCTCGGCCTCGGCCTGGCGCTGACTCCCCTCATCAGCTGTCTCCTGGGCTCGTTCCCCAGCCTGTGGGCGGTGATGGCGTGTTCCGTGACATTGGCGGTGGGAGCCACCGCCATGGTGCCGATTAAACTAAAACCTCGCCGACAGAATGCGCAGAGTAGGCGGACATATAGTCGTCAGAACACCATGGCCGTTGGAGAAATGGAGAAAATGAATTCTCTTTAGTAACTATTATTATCGTTGCTAGTATTGGCAGTTAATAATTAAATATTAAATTATTATTTTTTTTTAAATTTACTGTTATTTTATTTATAACGCCCAGGTCCAACCCAGGTTGACAGATTGCATTTACACTGTATTTACTCCTATAATAATGAATGATTAAATCACGCAGCAAATTGTCATTCTATCCATTTCAAAAGAGTTTCTTCGCTCTCGTGTATAGATAATATTAATACCACTCCGGTACATTTAATCACGGCGCCATACAGGTGTACTTAATTTAATACCGGCGCTAATCCCTAAACGTGGCTGACGGTAATCGCCTTATGAAAACTCGCTAACACTTTTATACAATTTCATACACACCTCAGACTGTGCCTCGGTCATACTCGAGATTTGCACGCGATTCAGAAGTGTCCTTTAGGGATGCGTCATGCATCGTAGATATTATCTATCGATACATTTTAACAATCTTTTAAAATATATCGACGTCGAGATTTTTCAAAATTTGCGACTTTGAGGACAGTAGAGTGTAAGTGTAAAAATCAAGCCAACTCGGTCCAGTAGCTCGGCCGAGTGCTTAAAACCCGGCAGTTGTATAACTAGGTCGGTATGCGAGACAGTATTACTTACTTTTTTGACGTCAATTTTTTTTTGAGTACAAGTTTATAACCTTCCTAACTAGGTGAGAGTTACCTGTTCTAAGGAAGGTTATATATGAAGTGTTACAGTGCATAGCAGAGACCAGCGCAAAACCCTGTGAAAATATAAAAATTAACTAAGGCACAAATATACACACTGATATACACACCCACACACACACACATTAATACAATTTAAGTGTCTACTCGTTAACACTTAATATAATTATTAAATAAATGAATAAACAATTTATATATATATATATGTAAATAAAAATTCGATATAAGTAAATAAATATTCAATATAACATAGTGGTATAATACATATAGTATAGTATCATATATTTATATATAGTAAAGTAAAGTATAGTATAGTAAAGTAATATATATATATATACCTTTCATATATTTTCTGACGACGCCGAATGGCGAAAGCTTAAAAATAAAAATAATGATATATATATATATATACATATATAGCCTTTAGTTTGGCTTCGTTTTATCGATGATATCTTTGTTATTTGGCCACATGGCAGAGATTCTGTAACGGATTTCATATCCGATTTAAATTCTTTTGGGCCATTAGAGTTCACACATAATGTCTCAGATAGTTGCATTACGTTCTTGGATGTTGATATAACTGTTTCTGGTGGTCAGTTCAAAACTTCAGTACACATAAAACCAACTAATAAACAACAATATTTACATTTTGATAGTTGCCATCCGTTTCACACAAAAAAATCAATACCATATTCCCTTTCTATTCGCGGTCATAGAATCTCTAATAACAAAAATGATTTAGAAACATATCTCACTAACCTAAAAAAATCCCTTTTAGAACGTAATTACCCACCCGATCTCTTAAAAAAACAAATTTTAGACTCTTCTTCAAAATTTACACCTAAAATAAAAACAAACTCTATTAACAAAAAAATTTTTCTGAACACCACCTATTTTCCTGGTGTTGAAAAATTAAATCCAATCTTAAAAGACTTATATTCAATAATCTCTAATAATCCAAATTGTAAAAATATACTCGATTGTCCACCTATATTGTTTTACCGACGTCCGCCAAATTTACGTAATATATTAAATAAAAATAAAACGTTTGGTAACCAACCACTTAACACATTTCCAAAAAACGGGGTCGAACCATGTAAAAGACCTCGTTGTAAAACATGCAAAATTATTGTAAAAGACGATAAATTTTCAAGCGCGAACAATAAAAATACATATAAAATTAACACTAACATAACGTGCACCACCAGAAACGTTGTATATCAGCTTCTATGTAAATTTTGTGATGCGTTCTATGTTGGTGAGACTACGACGCCATTAAACATTAGAATTAATAATCATAGATTATCCTGTACCAAATTACTTTCCGCTTTACCCGTTCCAATTCACGCGAGAACTCACGGCAGGGATTTCGATGCTTGCTTTAATGTAAAAGTTTTGAAGTCTTTGCCCGAGGATGCCCGCGAAATTGATTTAAAGACATGGGAACTCTCTCACATTTGGGTTTTGGGCGCTTGCAGATCTGTAGGTCTAAATAGACAAAATTAAACTAACTTAACAGCATTTAACGCATGATGCTTGATATATTATTTTAAGAAATTAGTTTCATTTCATAATACTGATTAATTTATCTAGCAAAACTGCAATTATTTAATATAATTGTAGTGGCTGGATATATTTATCTTTTAGTTTAAAATGCGATTTTCGAATTTATGAAGGTTGCATTTTAAACGTCATATCTCATATATTTTCTGACGACGCCGAATGGCGAAAGCTTAAAAAATATTATATCATCAAATCTATATATATATACTAGCTGACCCGGCCATGCGTTGCTGTGGCTAAAGTTTTTGTTATATTACATTATAGTAAACAATCTAAGAGGGACAATAAGAGAACATCAGTCACGGAGTCCACTATGCTTTTTCACACAGATGGTATTTGTAAAAAAATATGGTGATCTCCTTATTTGACTTTCTACTACTATAACCCTTTAGTACAATGAAATTATTTACGAACTAAGACGACAATGATGATGTTGGTATACAAATTCACTGGATTGAGATTTGAAGGGGAAGTACGTTGAACACAATTAATTAAAATGTTCTTACACTTGATACTAAGCAGAAATCAATAGGTAAAAAATAAAAATTTATCAGATTTATTATTTCCATTTAATTTTATAACAAATATAAGTATATTACAGTATAATACAGTAAATAACATGTGACGCTTAAACTCATGAATGAGGTAGGCAAGGCAGACAGTCTTAAACTTTTAAACATTAATATCTTTTTTTTTGAATTATAAATACTTTCAATTTCAATTTAATTTAACACCAATCGGTGCACAATGTTTTTGGTTAACCTGTCTTTAGCTAACACAAATAGATTCGACGGTTTCCCAACACGTGAACACGCAACATATAGTTGCCCATGAGAAAAACATGGATTTTCCAAATCTAAACCACTAATGGACATTGTTTGACCTTGAGATTTATTTATAGACATGGCGAAAGCTAAACGAATTGGAAACTGTAGCCTTTTGAAGGGTATGGTAGAATCTGATGGTATCATCGGAATACGTGGCAGCAGGACCACTTTTCCTTTAAACTTCCCAGCCAAAATGGTTGCTTCAAGAATGTTTACGGTGATCTTTTTGATGACCAAACGCGTACCGTTACATAATTGAGGTGGATTCAAATTACGGAGGAGAATAATAGGGGAACCAATCTTTAATCGAAGATTATGTGGTGGCATTCCAGGGATATCTAATGAATTTAAAAATTCAATCGGAAAATTTACACTTTCATTTTCATCAACAACAGTATCGATTGATTTAAAAGACATCAGATCGCCTGGTAACAACTGTTGTATCTGGAAGTTAATTTCGTCAACATCAACGTTTTTGGCTGCCAAAATCGCCCGTTGACTAAGCCATTCATGATTCAAATAATTATTCTGTATATCCGGGAAAATACTCTGAATCAATTCAGTTTTATCCTGAACAACAGTGCAAAAATTGTCTGGTAGTTTAATGCATTGCGTATTTGGTTGCAGTTTTATTTTACCGTTCCCAATATCTAGTAGTTGTTCGGAAAATATTAGTGCTGATGGATCATTTTGCAATTGTACTCGCATATTTATGGTCAATCGAAGTGTTTCAACACTTCGCCATAGGAATGATTGTTTCAAACATGCATTAATCTCATCCGCGAAAGTAGAGCGAGGTATAACCGGTAAGGTCTGCCGGAAGTCACCAGACAAAAGTAAGATAGCACCACCGAAAAGTTTATTATTGCTGTTTAAATCTTGCATAGTTCTGTTTAATGCTTCAAGTGAATATTTGTGTGCCATTGTGCACTCATCCCAAATTATTATAGAACTCTTCCGCAACACTGCAGCTATTCCACTATTCTTTTTGATGTTACACATTGCATCTGGTTTATTATGAACGTCCAATGGCAGCTTGAATGTTGAATGTGCTGTTCGCCCACCATCCAGTAAAGTAGCCGCAATGCCTGACGATGCTAATGCTATTGCGATTTTTTGTTGCGACCGTATTTTGGCAAGAATCAACGATATTAAAAATGTCTTACCGGTTCCACCGGGTGCATCCAAGAAAAAAAAACCGGCTTGTTCAGCAGCAACAGCCAGCATAATCCGATCATAAATAATTTTTTGTTCTGCTGTCAGTAATGGTTCACTGTTCATGATAATTGTTGCTAAACTTCCATGGTCATATTGATTTTCTCGTTGTAAATCGGTATTGACTAAGTCGGTGGCTGGACGATTAGGTGATGGCATACCATAATGATTAAGTGGTAAATTTGAAATAAGAACACATAAATCCTCGATCAAGACCAATGCTTCATTGTACATCTCTGGTGTATAATCTATGTTTTGGCATTGATTTGTTTGTCTAATTCGGTGCAAGATGTCTTCTGTCATACAATTTTTATATTTTTCCCACAAAGTTTGTGCTTGCGAGGGATAACATGTCGCCAAAATAATTGCAAACAACTGACGAATGTTATTCGGTGTTGATGTCAACGCAGCATCAGCAAGCGTTAAGTCCCAATGGTTATCGTCTTCTAGCAATTGCAGTTCACGACATGCATCCTGGTATGTATTGAATACTCGACCATTAGCTGTTCGTAAAAATTCAAAAGACGTTGGTCCGGGAACATTCACCAATAACAAACGTAAATAGAAGCACTCACGTTGCTTTGGATGTACCGTGTAAAGTCTCCCCAATGTCTTAGCTTTGAATATGCCTGTAATGGAAGGATGTGGTTTTCCTTGTTTCCGTGGCTCCCATTTTTTACTGGATTTGTTCCATGTGAAATAACGTGGAACATCACCATACACCAATGTCTTCGCGAATTGGCCAAAAACATCAGGTTTTTGACACAATGTAAAAAATTCAGTTAGAGTCGTTTTCGGAGCTTCGAACGCTCTTTGGAGAACATTTTCTTCAGTGAAGTATACACGTTGACCGTTTTCAAGATGTATTGCCAGATGTTGGACAGCAGGATCTCTTTCGTGGATGGGAAAGCTGAGAATATGCCAAATAGCTTCATTGCTGCTAATGTATCTGCCCATTTGGTATCGTGCTATTTCGTCATTTTTATTTATGTTTTTTACTTCAAATATGGCCAAATCACTGCCTTTGTTTACATATTTACAAATATACTTAATTGATTTAACAGAACTGCAAAGCTCAACATTGATATGAGCTTTGTAAGTTTTTGAAAGTAGTGGTGAGTATGGTACCACCCACTGATTATCAAACTCAACTTGATTTGGAAAGTTCGGCAGTCGCATTGTAAATGTGTGGCCACCATTCTCAGTACTTCTGCGGCGATACATTGGATAACCATCAATATCCGTGATCGTGTCATTCGTATGCGGCTTTGGGAAGTTTTTTTTACATTTTCCATTTTCCATGCACGGTGACGTCATGTTGAAAACACCGCATGGCCCATGGATCATGTGTTTGGTGACAATATCAAATAATTCTTGATCAATTAATGGGTCTGGAATTTCGGCTGAAATTATTTGATCGATTTCTTCAGGACGGATTCTATCTTTAAGCCAAACCAAAATGTGGGCATGAGGCAAACCTCGCTTTTGCCACTCTATCGTATACAGCCAACAACGTGTGATACCAAAAATTGTATATTTAACAATAAAATCAATTAAGGATTTCAATTTTTGTTTAAACACACGTGCAGTTAAATCATGACGATGAATGGCTTGTTGTCCTGGCAATAGTAAAGTTTGTATCTCTTCCCAATTCGGATTACATGTGAATGTAATAAATAAATCCGGTCGGCCGTAATGACGTACGTAAGTCATCGCATCTTGTATGTATTCCTGCATGTTCCGTGGACTGCCGATGTAGCTTGAAGGTAAAATGAAAGCATTACCGATGTCATTGGGATTTAAATTTCCATCGATGTTTCCAGCAACAGCATCTCGTAAGTGAATATATTCTTCCGATCGTAGTTTTGCCTGGTTGAATCGAAGGAATCGCAAGCGTTCGCTTTCGACCTTAGCATACATATCAACAATGTATTGATGGAACAGCTGACGATATCGAAGGATATAATTGTCTTGATGTTGTCTAACCATTATTCGGTGTGCGTAGTAGTTCATTGAGCTAACTTTATTATTTCTGTAATCACCTAAAAAAATAAAAAATAAAATGCAATACGAAATTAAAATCTATACATACAGTAAGAAAGTAAATAGATAATTGTCAAATTTACCGGTATTTGGATCATACTGATTGATATTAAGGTGATATTCATCTTGTCCTTGCCAAAATATCAATGGATATTGTAGTGCGTCATATGAACGGTGTAGATCCGAAATCGTACTGACAGTGTTGTCTCGCCGTGTAATGTTTATAGATCTTTTGTCAACTGGATCACCAACCATGATAACAGCAACCTCATCAACAGTTGGAGCGTTGAATCTACCAGCATGTTCACCTAATGGTACTTTGTCGGCTTTTATGACGATTTGATAATTGTCATTTTGCAGTCGTGGCGAAACTCTTTTGATCAATTGAATTAGTTGATTGTGATCTTCTAAAAAATTTTCCAATAATATCACAATTGCTCTTTCCTCTGCTTGTTCAATAAAATTATACAGGCACCGAGTCGTCACGCGCTCTTCACAATCGCCCATAAAATAAAAAGGTATCGACATCTGTCAGTTTTATGACTGCCAAATAATAACAGACAAATAATTAGCAATAAATTAAAATTGCGACTATAATTTGAGATTTAAACTATCCTATCGCTCAAGTTGGATCGAACTGCATATGGTGTGCAAATTTTATTACAATCGGTTAAGTGGTTCAGCCGTCCATTGAAGATAAACATTGTGACACGAGATTTATATATATTAAGATATGTATATATATAATTATAATTATATACATTGGCCATAAACATATTAAAGTATGAACGGTAGCAAAGAATATTCATATATAACTGTGATTTCTGCTACTACATTTCTATTTTTTTTTTGTCAAATTAATTATGTACAATAAATAAATAAATAAATAAAGGCTACTTGAGGTCAAACAAGTATTGCCGTCGCTCTCGTCACACTAGACCGAGTTATTCCCGCATACAACTTCAAGTTTTTAATCACTCGACCGAGCTACTGGACCGAGTTGGCTTGATTCACACAGTACGTAAAATTCGTTACTGACTAAATTAGGGAATGTAAAAATCAATTGATGACAAAATAAGGAAATAAAATATCGATATAATAAGGAAAACATAATCGAATTTTGACCACACTACTCACGGAATATTATATTATATAGCATAGCTTGAGTCAGCGCAGCTCCTTTGTTCCTTAATACCAGCTTAGCCTCGGAAACTTCTGCTAGAAATATAATTTATCGGCCGTGGTAAGAAAATCGCTCGACTCTCGAGGGATTTTCTTACCTCTTAGCGACAATTGCTCTGGCGATTAGCGAAAAAACAGTTATTTCAATGAAATTATCATTATTCTTTCATTCTTTGACTATAAATTAAAGAATAAATAAATTAAATTGAGAATTTTTTAATAAATAGGTCATGGGTAGGGTGTAATATAAAAAAAGGAAATAAAATGATCAATGATAAATAAAAACATTGATTTACAAATAATTTATAACTTAAAATAACTGCTCATTCTTTGTTAATTGCAAGTAACGAATATTGAATAAACAACAATTCTGTAATTCGACTTATTGATAGTTATAATATATATTTTACATAACATAACCAATATTAGTAAAACGATAGTGTAATAAATAACGTTAGTAAAAAATAATCCGTTAACGAAATTATACAGCAAGAACTTTTTTATGATGGACCTAATCTAAACTTCAAACTGATCAACTCTAGTTAATTTTGGCATGTTTGTTTTCATATAAAATAAATAAAATGCCAGGAAACCTAGTAACTCAATACGTGGCGAACCCGGTCGCCAAACAGGAATGGGCACATACAGAAACTATGCGTTTAAGCGTTCGTAGGATTTTTTCAACAGCATATTTTACCTACTTTTTTTGACATATTGAAAAACTCGAAGAACAAAAGTTGTTGAGTTTAAAGTGCAGAGAAAAAACACAAAAAAGATGTGCATGAGGCACAACATATTGTCATTTATAAATCATGTATCTCAAGTTCTTGATGTGACAAAGGTAATAATTGTTTTGGTAGGTGAGGTGAAAATTTACTCACTAAATTATTCGGAGCTAGCTCCTAAATATTGCAATTACCTAATAATAGTAAATATATTTTGAATTAATGTTTATCTTTTTCTATTTTTTTTTCTTGATAATAAATTTTGTATAGAACGATCGGGCTGAAAGTGGCGAAGAAAATCCCGTCCACACGCCGGAAGGCGGACGTAGATTTCACCAAATCAAAGTAGAGGATGGGCGAACTCCAATTGTACGAACTTGTATCAGACATTGCGCGAGCTGCCGCGCGATCTACCCCCCGCGACGCAGCTCGCGCACTTCAGTGCGTAAACTAAATTCCTCTTTCTACTGCGCCGTAAGGGTTGCTCATATGAAAAATTGTAGGGAAATTATAGGCTTACAATTAACACGTTGAACTGATTTGACCCTGTCCCTTAATAGGGAGATATGATTTTTTGAATTTTGAATAACTTAATTTTCCCACCTCTAGGACAAACGATTTGCGATATCAAAAAAGATGAATTAAGTAAGTTTACTTAACTAAAATTTAAATGAATGCATTATCTTATATAGTAAGAAAGTTATAGCAAAATTTCACTTTTTCAACCCCCCCAAATTTTATATATCAATTGATGTACACATTTAAACCTAGAATGGTTTTGGGTTTTAAGGGATGTGAAACGCGAAGATTTGTCGGAATTTTCAGAACGTCTTAAGGCGCCCCGGGACGCATTTGTCCTTGAGATTAGAAAGAGTAGGCTTTATTCGAACATTGACGTGTAGAAAAGAGACGGATATACTCGCCGACCGCGAATATGTTACATTTGGAATCGATGAAACATGTTTTTTGTATTTAAATAATTATTATCATTTGAAAAAAATGTTTTTTTTTTAAGTAATGTCCTAGATTATTATATTGTCTATCTTTAGAAAGAAAAATTAGGTTCGCGTCACTTACACAACTTAAAAGAAAAACGTTGCAAGAAAAAAACAACACTTTCTTATTTATTTATTTTCATTACTATAATAAGGTGTATTTCGGTTTTTTTTTAAGCAAAGTACTAAATTAATATATGTAGAATATTGTGGTATTTTTAGTTTTAGCCATTTGTTGGGAATAACTTCAACAAAATGCACCAAAATACGTTACAAAACACGTTTTAGGGACTGGTGGCGCCTTAAAACAATTAAATAAACCTTAACGGTCTTAAAGTTCGACACCTGCAGTCTAGAAGAGGGAGAGAGGGATAGACCGCAATAGACGAGTAACATCTGTTGGCGTCTCCGTCTGTTCTGTGCCGACGGTGCGGTGAGCGTGACGTCTGCTCGCCACAATAATCTCACATCTCCAAAAGTTCACGAGTCAGAAATAAAACTGATTATTTATCCGCGGAATGTGACTTCCATCTTTTTTGCTGTGATGCCATTGCGATATCTTTGCATGACGACACCCGTTTGTCGTTTGATAAGGCATCAGCACGATTGAAGCAAATCAGCATGATTCACGCGGCGCGTTTTTGGCAACGGTTGGCCTATCAATGTACTTTTGAAGGTTCGCTGGTCTAAACCACGTTTCAATCGTGCGTTACCTCATAAAGTGAAAGAACATTTAATCTAATCTATTAAAGCCTCTTTCTTATTTTTCCGCCGACGACTACATCAGACCACTGGTACAAAGTCCGTCGACCGAGAGTGACGTCGACCGAACGCACCAGGGCTGAGGAAGAGGGTTTCCCCTCCGACGCAAAACGACAGTCTATAAGAGCGGCGGTCCCCCGCGAGTTTGCGCGCCACCAATGGAGTCATAGCTTATATTGTATGTCGGATTATTTATGTAGACAGTGGAGTAAGTAATAAATGTCCCAACAAACTCACAAGTTATCAAACGAATGTTATATGTCCATTGTTTTATAATTCAATCGTATTGTAATTAGACTTAGTAACGATTAAATAAACGAAAATCGATAGTCTGAGTAAAATCATGCACAAGCGTTGGTTTTACTTGAAATATGTCAATATTTGATAAAAATTTATGACTACGTTTTACTAGCACATCGGAGGATATCGATGCCCGGCGCCTGGACCCGTCGGGATGCGATTTCCAATTATCTTAGAAGCCTTAATCCGGAAATGTATCGGGAAATTCATATCGACGGAACCGGAAAACAAACGAAATTAGATTTGCAGGCGTTGGAGCGAGAAGGCCTTAGCGACGTCTCACTTAACTGAAACAAGTTAAATAACGAATGGCTGTGCCGTCGGGATCGCTGAAAGCGCAGTAATTATCATTGAATTTCTTGAATATGAATGTCATAACATATGAATGTTTTGTTGATAACTCGGAGATAATCAACTTAAAATGATATCATGCTGTGATTGTGTGCCCACTGCCCAGCAAATTCAGCTCCATGGACATTCAGAAGTTCTAGAACCCTTAACTCGACAATCAATGAACAATTCTGCGTAGTTTTAAGTCTTTATAAATTAAGATTCTCTTTTACACGTAGATGGCATCCCTAAAGTTAATTCAGTTCCACACGTTTTTTTTAAAGATTGGTTGAAATTTGGCCATCTTAGTAAATACATCGGGTGGGAAATTGTAAATCTTTAAAAAAAATAATAAAGCTCATAAACTGTCAAATGCTGAATTGATGTATTTTGAAATTAATGACTCACATATGTTTAGATGCTTTCGCAAGTTACCATATACCAAATAAAAGGTGAGGTGATATCGTTTTATCTACAAATTATCTACACTTCTTTAGAATTAAACAATACAATTTTTTCTTTGTCTAAAAGTTAAAGTCGCGTAAAGCCTGTATGTAACATATATTTTGTTTAAAGTTTAGACGTAAATATCTTATTGATTGAATACAAGAATCGAAAAAATAAAATTACAGAAGCATAGTTTTGAAGATTTAAATTTCACGAAAACAATACTGAACAAAAAGATTTTCAGTTAGATGAGACTGAAAGATTTAAAAGCTAGCGCAAGAGCGCCACCGGGTAGGGCCTCCCCTTAAGTTTAAGACGTAAAATTTGCTGTCTAGTCAACCTATTCAAGGCCTACTTAAAACTTCCATTATGGTCCTCGATTAGGAAACAACTTCAGAATTCCATTTAAATTAGATGATACCATTCCTGGAAAATAAAGGTAGAATGTCGGTACCAAAGAATGGAATACTCATAATTGCAGCACCATTTAATTTTTTTCTAAGAACCTTTTTAATGTTCCTCTATGTATTCCAGCTAGGAAGAATTATAAGTATTTTAGAAAAAAAAACTTCCCCACTTACCTACTAGCTATAGTCAAAGGAATACCTCGAAAGTATACTTAGTAAATAAATAAATTGTAGCGGGCCCTTAAGGTGTCAGGGCTAACAGCTAATAAAGTGATACATTTTGAGGATAGAAGGTTTATTTTAGTAGATTCCTAATTACATTAATTTAACTCCGTTAAAATAGACATTCCTTGGGTTTCTTCAAATAGCGTGCTGCACGCGTGGTGATGTAACCAAATCGCTGACTACACCGTACTGTAGTCAATTGCTCGAGAATACCCGTTAAACTACGCGTTAGGCTTTGCTTTGTTGCCGCGGCGCCACATTCAGTGGAATCTAGTTTCGAAAGTAACATTCGAGCAGTGTAAGCAAGCCTTACTTAGCTCAGTGGCTACCTCCGTGGGTACCCACAGATACCTCCGTGGGTACAATTTACAAATTTTCTACTCGGAAACCATGATGAATTTTAATACGAGGTCAAAAGAAATCTTATTTGAAATCGCTGGGCATTGGCCCGACGATTTCAGCTGTTTTTTTTTAATCGGGAATGGTTCTTGGAACACGGTGTTACTTGGAATACCAAAGTTAGTAACTACGACACAACTTAACCACAAAATTCTTAACATAACATATTTCGCAGTTAGCATAATTTCTAAGGAGATAGAAACATAAGAGGTATGTTTGAACAATAGCGACTTAATTTAGCAAGAGTATAAAATGAGATTATATCGACAAACACAGATCCTCAAGCAATGCCTTCATATTATAATATTCCATGATAAAGTTTTTACTTGAATTCTTCCGAATTGATATCCGAATTGATTCGAATAATGATATCACAATAAAATGAGTTCTCAAAAAGAGAATGTTTTATTCATATGCATTATTAGCTTTGTAATAAGAGAAATTCCTTACTATTTATTATGAAAGGAAACAGTGAAACGTCTTTGAGATGATGAAAATGTTTTTCTTGTCATTCGACAGGGAAATTACTAAGGATTTCAATTAAGTTTCAACCCTTTTTTACAGACGTGCGGCCGTTTCGACCCTAATATATTATAAAAGTAAAAGTAAAAGTGATGTATTTAAAATCACTATTGTCCTAGGTCATTTATTTGTTAAATAAATCAACAATTTCATAAATTTACATAAGTAATTAATAGTTCCTAAACTAAACTAAAATAGATTCCTACTCAATAATGACATAGTTAAAGATTTTGTTATAAAAATCATGCTATATACGATATTAAGTATCATCACTTTATACACCTGCGAAATTGCCAGATATACAGTTCTCATATCCAGTTTGACTGAAAGTTTTCTATTGCTACTAGACTCAATTAGTTTGAAAGTCGAATTGCTAGGGAAAATGCTAATTTGCATTTCGCACGTTGTGACGTCAAATCAGACCGTCTTGAGACGAGTTATAAATTCCATCCTGTCGGTTTAGTTTTCATAATATAAGACAGTACTTTTCCGTCTTCAGTCTTTACTCACCGCGCTCCAGGACTAGACACATTCCTAGGTAGTCAAATTAACATACAAGTCCTAATAACTATTATCGAGTCATTTATTAATTTCTATTTGCATTCCTAATGAGTCAGAAATTGGTTAGGATAAGTGTGTGAAACTCAATAAACTAGTTGGTGACCCTGATCTGAACTATATCCTCCCCTTATCCTTAGCACACTTTAAGGATAGATTACCATCCTCCGTTACACTATTGTTTTTTAATGCATTTTAAACCCAAAAATAAATGTCATTGAACTGTATCGACAACTAAACCGGTCTCATATAAGGAGCACAAGTCGTGGTTTGTTTGGTTTAGGACAGATCGATGCGATATACTAATTAATATCGACGCTTTATGAAAATCCCAGTCTTCCTAAATGGCTCTGAAACTTGGACTCTCAGAGGAAAATATGGACATACCATGGACTGCAAAACGCATTAATGCTTCCACTGTCTCTGCTCGCAAAGTATCCTCCGTGTTTCGGATACCTGGAAAGGATCGTGGTGATGGACAATGTAGATGGATGCTGGAGTGGTGAATGGAGCTTATTACGGTGAACCGATCAGGTCGAATTGGGGTCCTGTGTGGTGTCTGCATTCCGAGTGCTCAATGCCGTGGAGGATGGAGGAAGGTTGTGAAGACGTCAAGATCACAATCCTCAGCAATTCGGCAATGACTAAATTATATAAAAAATGCGAAATTAATTAATCTATAGTGTCCTGGCTCATTAATGATCCGGCGTACGCAGCGTCACTAATGAACAATCAGCTGGCGAACGTATGAGAGGAAACAAACGGTTTTTTATTATAATGTAAATTTACACTTATTTTTTCATATACTATGATGGATTTTGATATGACGACTATACGAAACATTTTTGAAATCGCTGGTCCAATTAGCTAGATATTTTATCGGGAATGTTACAGTTTGGACAGTCAGTCAAACACACGTTTTTTTCGGTTCGAAATATTTATTAATATGCCAAAAAAACTTACTCATTCAGTGGAGGGTTAACGAGTTTGCTCAAGGCATTTTACTGCAAACGGAATCCACCTTACAGTGTTCTAGGGCAGTCGCCTGGCTTCTCGCCGTCCCAGCAAGATCCGAGCAATTAGCAACTTTTGAAAATTTTACTTTATTTTATATAGTATAAATGGCGCACAAACAAACATTTACACTTTATGTAAGTACAGTCACAATACGCTGGTTTTGAGAAAACGATTAAACGGTGGTATAAAAAACAGATTTAAATATTTCAAGCTTTGCTCAAATTTGATTAATAAACTGTAATAATGTTTTGTTAAAATGTTTTACCCTTCAAAAATGATGCATATTACTCGTAATATTGAACGCACTTACTAATCCAGTTTCAAATTCTTTGTTGAATATTTTTTACAGATTTTTGACTCGCAAGTTGGCATTTTGAAACTCGGAACTCATCCAAATTCTTAGCTACCTCGATCGAGTGTATCTAGGACTCGCCACTTTTACCAACTCACCTAAAAGTCTTGATCTCAATAAAAGCTGTCAATTACAACTTCTTCAGTGACACGGAAATCTCGTTGCGACTATAAATCACGCAGCGATTTTGTAGCCGTTTAAATATTAGGCTATTTTTAAATTGCGTTTTCATTAACGCGTTAACGTCCACTGCTAATACAGATCGTTAACCTTCGGTGGGTTATTTTAACCGGACAGCAAGCGCATATCTATTTCTCGCGTAACAATTAAGGCACGCACACACAGACTCTTCCAGAACTTCTCACCTTTCCTGCAGATCTCCAGAACTCTGCATCAATCCGACTTTCAGTATTTACTCCGTCGAACGAACGTTTGCCTCTGTTTGCACGGAGCTGCACGGAATACTCGGCGCTGTTTTAAGGAGAAACTTCGCCTTAACTTAAGAGTTAACTTCTGACGTTTTCCGGGGAGAATTCAGATTGCTTTCAACTGACAACACTGGCGGTAAGTGTATTGAATGGAAACCAAAAAACTTTTGAATCTCGGATAGTTTTTTTTTTTTTATTTGTAAACTTTTATACCGAATCCGAGTATTTCTTCGTGGCTACAGTGAATTGCGACTTGGTAATCGTCATACTGGACTAGAAAAGGAGGCCGGTATTTAATTGCTTAGTAAATTATTTATTTATCAATACAATTTTTTTTATGAATAAATATAATTTTGTAATACTCTAAAATATTTCGTATGGCGTAGCTCTTAAATATGTTATTTCAAAAAAGAGGTACTGAATATTGAATTAAAATCATTTCACTAGGCACGAAAATTTATTCATTTGAAATTAAATAAATTAATAGTATTATGGGAAGAGAAAATTAACATTCAATTTCTTAGATATTGACATTTACAAATCAAAATAAATTAATTGCCAAAAAATATTTCGTCTTGTTAAAAATTTTAAAATTTTCATTAAACTCACAGACGAACGTTGATGTTTACACGTGTTAACCGTAAGTGCCATTTATTAAAAAACGTTCGTAGACACTGAAGGATAAAAATTTAAATAAAAAAATAAATTAAAAAACTAAGAATTATTACATAAACTTCTTATATTTAGTAAACTAAAAAAAACGATTTACCAAAACATTAAAGTCGGCTCAGAGCTATTTTTCACGCCTGCGTCAACGTTTTGGTGGATCGGTTTTTTTATTGTCCTTAGTTTCATGTGCTATTTCTTAGTTTTATTTGTTAATAGGTAGTTCTTTAGTAGTAGTTAGTTTTGAGACTGTTTTTTTTTAAGGCAGTTTGTATCAGGCAACGCTTTCATGCTCCAGAGGCAATATTTTTTTAACACACACGTTAAAATAAATACAATTAAATTGAGATTATTTTTCGGTTGATTGACCCTCAGGACGAATAGTCTTTGTAATCGAGAAAAATCTTTGTGTTTTTCACTTCCGCCCATTCAATCTCTTCGCTTGAATGTGCGTCGGCGATTAAGGGTAAGGATATAATGACGCGGCGGTGAGGAATAATTCATTTGATTTTTTTGCTGTGCCTCTTCCCGTTATTCGAGGTAAGTCCTCATCGTAAGTGGGTTCTAGGATTCACTTTATCCGATTTTATAATTCTAGAATTAAAACTACTAGCATTTCTTCAGCTGATTGTGAGGATTACCTTTTTTCTGGGCCTCTTCCCGTTATTCGAGGTAAGTCCTCATCGTAAGTGGGTTCTAGGATTCACTTTATCCGATTTTATAATTCTAGGATTAAAACTACTAGCATTTCTTCAGCTGATTTGTGAGGATTACCTTTTTTCTGGGCCTCTTCCCGTTATTCGAGGTAAGTCCTCATCGTAAGTGGGTTCTAGGATTCACTTTATCCGATTTTATAATTCTAGAATTAAAACTACTAGCATTTCTTCAGCTGATTTGTGAGGATTACCTTTTTTCTGGGCCTCTTCCCGTTATTCGAGGTAAGTCCTCATCGTAAGTGGGTTCTAGGATTCACTTTATCCGATTTTATAATTCTAGAATTAAAACTACTAGCATTTCTTCAGCTGATTTGTGAGGATTACCTTTTTTCTGGGCCTCTTCCCGTTATTCGAGGTAAGTCCTCATCGTAAGTGGGTTCTAGGATTCACTTTATCCGATTTTATAATTCTAGGATTAAAACTACTAGCATTTCTTCAGCTGATTTGTGAGGATTACCTTTTTTCTGTGCCTCTTCCCGTTATTCGAGGTAAGTCCTCATCGTAAGTGGGTTCTAGGATTCACTTTATCCGATTTTATAATTCTAGGATTAAAACTACTAGCATTTCTTCAGCTGATTTGTGAGGATTACCTTTTTTCTGGGCCTCTTCCCGTTATTCGAGGTAAGTCCTCATCGTTTCGGTTCTAGGATTCACTATATCAGATTTTATAATTATAGAACTAAAATTACTACCATTTCTTCAGCAGTCAACAATGTTCGACTACCAGGATGTTTCTTTTTTTCTTCAGTATGCATCAGTTCTAACTTGTAAGGATTCACGTCCCAAGACGTGATCATACCGCCGTAACAGCTAATTTCTCCAATTCTCAGTTACGAAAGCCATCCCAAAACTTGAAAGGGTACTTTCCAACAAATGAAGTACTGTGGGAACAGCACGTTATTAGCGTAAAACAAATATAAATAAACAAATGTGACACTATACGAAACTTATTTTTTTAATATTCTTTATTTATAAACAAAACATACAGTGTATTTGATTGTTCACTAAACCCTTGAGGGTTTTTATGTGAACTAGTTACTAGTTCACTAGTGTGAACTTAATGTGTAGTGAGAAACATTTATCCAATATAGAACTCTTTTTAGAACAGGTAACTCTTACCTAGTTAGGAAGGTATTCATCGACTTGTATTCATCGGCCAACATGTTTTCTAAAAAAAAAAAAAATCTCTTGCTGATTAATGTTCATATGCTGATATAGATTAACTAACATCATGACTACTGACCAACACTATGTCCGGACTACAAAACAACAAAATCCGGACAGCAAAATTTTGTAATTAAAATTAATGAAATAAGATAAGATAGTTTAATTTGTTATATAAACTAGTTGTACAGGAATGACAATTACAGATTATTGGTACATAAACTTACATTTCAAATGTAAAAGAATACAAAATTCATCTCAAAACAACAGAATAATATGAAATAACGATATTACAAGTCTAAATTTATATATCTATACCTAATTTTTAATATATATATTTGATAACCTGCATAGCAATCGTTTACAAGAGGAAAAATACAAGAAAAAGTAGTTACATGAGAGAATCGTGTATAACTGATTTTTCATTTAACTATCTAAATACTTAACTTTGTAACAGGGATCTCATACGCGTGTCCCGTTATCGATTTTAGGTTAATGATGAATTGGTTATAGAGATATTCTATTTTATTATTTGGTATAAACTTATTACACTATAACACACTTCTAACATTATGAAGTATAAAAATGTTATTAATAATAATAATGCGCAGACACGTAATTGATGTCGAGATGAGCGCGGGCCATAGACTGGAAATGCGAAGTACCTACTTAGTGTCGCACCGCTTGCCATCGATGTAGTTAAAAAAACTATAGTTTTCTAACTACAAAAGGGGGGTGTATGTAGCGTGGCAATGTTGCCATACGCACATCACTCATATTCCCCTAAACGTAGACAAGACATTGTCTATGGACAGCGCTCGGCCACGGTGCGGTCGAACCGGAAATACGCCTGCCTATTATTTTACCGGTCGCGACCTACACAGTGGAGTACTGGGTGTGGTCTCGGAGAGCCACACTTCCACGACATCATTAATAATAACTACATACAGTTCACTATAATAACGGTACACGTCAAACGCTGTGAGAACTCTACGCTTTGATGAATGAAAACTGAACTGTGAGTAGTCGGATGTCCTGTCCAGTCGTCGGTTAAATGTCTATGGGTATTTATAGTGTGCCTTGGTTTGTGTTAACACAATTCGCCACTACTTGGTTATTTGATAACGCGGCTGCAACGCCGCTCCAGTGTGTGCGCACCCTCAGCATGCGAAAGAGATATAAAAAGTGGGTGCCGGATTTAGAGCGGGCGAATAAAAATGGCCGAAGTAGATTTTACGAGGGCGGGAGGACATTATAATGCGAATGGAAATTGTCGAGATGGAGTTTCAGATACATTTTTTCATTTGGCTAACATGAAAAGAATGACAGAGGATTGTTATTAAAAAGAAATATGTACACAGTTATAAATGCCCAAAATGTCAGAGGACCTGAAATTGATATTAATTTCCCGAAACGGAGTGTAAATATATACCTATATTTATTACGCAGCCTACAAATAATGGTCTCGTGTACGCGAACGGCAAATAAAATTATTAATACCTTTTTTTAAAATACAACTTAATGCCACGAGTTAATAACGTAATCATATTTCACACCTGTGAAATTGCCAGATACACAGTTCTCATTTGCTTTGTTTGGAAAAATGCTAAGTTGCATTTCACACGATGTCACGTCAATAATAAAACAATCTTAAAACAATTTGTAGATTCCTTTCTCGCGGTTTAGTTTATATAACGAAAAAGCGGTTAAGGAAAAATCTAAATACCACAAATTGTGGAAGAAATATGATGCAAATGTGTTTCACTGAACACACATAATATTAGTAATAGTATTCTCGTCACCTTAAACACGCACGCGCAAACACGCGTAACACACACCCACACACCCTCACACACACACTCTCTCTCACACACACACATATATATGTATTATCCTAGTTCGTTCTGTTAAATGGTCTTATGTTAAATTGGAGATGCCTGTAGTCGGCTTGAGTCGTTATTGATCTGTTTCTTTGTAACTGTTATAATGTATAGCTGTAAGCATTTCTTATACAAATAAAATAAAATAAATAAATAATAATTGAAGACTGAAACTTTTACTCTTTACTAACCGCGCTCTCCCACTAAATACCTCCCTGGGAGGCCACCTAAAATACAATTCTTTTCTTCATACAACATTGTTGAATGTAGATGCCAGTATCAGGTGATATTTTTAAAATATATTATTATGCAGTTGATGACAAATTTATATAACTTTATTGCAGAAGTTTAACCTCTAAGTAATGTTTATTTTTAATTGACTTAAATTCTAGAGACATGGTTTATATCGAAATTCTAGTACGTGTGACGTCATCGGACTACAACTGCCATCAAGTCAACTCGGTCGAGCGAGACAGCATGCGATTTGTTGGATTGATTTGTTTAGTTCACTCCTTTACCGTCTCGCTTGCGCACTCGGCCGAGTTGGCTTGAAAGTTCACACCTACTAACCTACCTACTACCCTGTTTTTGCGCCAAGTACAACACGCTGGTGGAACGGTTTCTTATAGTTAACAAACAATACGAACTGGTATTATATTACTCTTTAGTTTTTAGGTTGTAGGTTTATTTAGAAGTCAGTTTCTAATAAAATTTAAAAAAAATGAGTTAGTTTAGTGTTTGTGCGATTTATAAATATTTTTTTGCATATGATAGATTCCTTTTTATATAATAGTTACGCAAAGTTATATTAAGTACAATCTTTTATAACGATTTTGTTCGCTTATAACAATAAGACTGCATATCACAAGTCTGTAAATAAATAAGGTTTTATTTGTGTCTTATTAGGTAACTGCGAACGAAGAAAAGTGTTTCAAACTCGAAAGCTTCAAATCTGAAGTGGGCACTTAATGAAATTTTAGACTTCAACGAATAATTTGAAGTCTTTGTTGAGAACGAGCCCAAGATACTTTGCTCAATTTGTCATTTAATAACAATTAAATGTTGTCAGTTCAGGCGGGTAGACTTCGCGAGTAGTAACAGTGGTGAATTGAGCTCTATCTATGCTACAAAAATATTTAAAAATCGATCCAGTAAATCCATTTCAAGATCGCCCTCATCCCTTGACTGTGCATCCCGATAGAGTCCCGCCCATTTTTAGGTTGCAATGGGTACCATATTATGATTTCCGGAAAATTGTGACATATTTTCACGTTTCACATCCCCAAAAACCCAAAACCACCCTCAGTTTAAAAGTTTATATATCTATCTATCTATCTATATCACTTTTTTGTGGACACTACAACTGTCGTAATTTCACACCAATCACTTTCAAATTGATACATAAAATTTAAGGGCACAAAATATAACCAGGGGGGGGGGGTTCCGAAATTTTGCTATAACTTTCTTAGTATTTAAGATATCGAATTAATTTAAATTTTATTTTATTTCTTAAATAAGGACCGAAAACTCATCTAAGTAAAGTGTTTCGATAGCTGTTACTATTAGTCCTAGGGGTGGGAAAAATTGTTTTTTAAAATTAAAAAAATCATATCTTCCTTAATAGGCAAAGAATTAAATCAGTTCAAAATGTTAAATATACCTATAAATTCCTTAAAATTTTTGTTTGAAACAATTGTTGATGTCAGCAACCCTTACGGCACAGTATACAGAGGGATACAGTATATGCACTCTCTCTTTCCGATACAACATTGTAGACGTCATAACCCGCGATATAGCAACCCTTAATATTCAACGCGTTCATACTAAGTAATGTTAATATTAGTTATGAGCTAAAATAAATATTACCCATTTACAATGTGCCCGTAAGAGATATGAGTAGGTAAGCTTAGAGCCATAAACGTCGAAGTCATAAAAACATCGTGTCGTCCCGTGTGTCACAGATCGGGTTTAATGTTCCCGAAACGTCGTAAATTTATTATTTTACGCGTATGGGAAACGCGAATATTACGATGCGTACAGTTGGATGCAGAAATACGCTAACCGTTCGAGAAAGCTAATGTTGTGGGGACTTGAAAGTAGCTGGTAGCTTTTCGGGACCTTACACTGAGAAAAAATCCTGTAGATATAGTGAGAGCTAAACGTTTTATTCCGTTTAATTGTGCCCAAACGATCGAGTCTTGTAACCTTAGCAGACTATTTGGTTACCGTGCGTCTAGCTGAAATCCGATATAAAAAAAAATAGTCTCTCAATACATTGTATAGTTTTTTGTTTTATGTATTTATTAGGAGTATATTAGTTTAATTAAGTGCTGTCCAATGTAAGAAAAAATAAAATAAAAACTTTTTCATTCAAAATATGTCCATATCGAATTAGTTAAAACGATTATCAACAATAAAAGTGTGGTTGATATGATATAGTGACAGCAATATTTTTTGTTGGAGTACCATAATTTTTGGTTGCCTTTAACATAATATTTAGCTATCGCTACAATAATTTTTACAAACTGCAAATTTCACGACCACCTATTTGAATTACAGCAAAATAAAATGGTAACAAGTAAAAACAACAAAATATTATGGTTGCTGCTATCAAATCTATGGTCTGCTATGGTTTCATTAGCTGTTCACCCACGACACCATATCGTTTTGTAATTATAGCAAATATTTTTTGCTAAAATGGTAAATCTAACCAAAAATGATGATAATTATATAATCAGTCTGTGTGTATGTGCGATTAGCAAATTTCCCGCTGCGGGTGCAAATTTTTAAACAACCAAACGTTTTGCTAAAATTTATTTTCAGTACAGTGTAAATGCATCCTAACTCCTCCCCCCCCCCCCACCTCGTAGAGTATGTAGAGGTTATGATTTAGGCATGTACTCTGCATCGTCTCCATCCGCAGCATCCCGTGTAACCTGTTCGAGATGAGTTATTATTTTGTCACGTGAACTCCATTAATCTTCCGCGGAGGGAATACCCTTCGAGACTTTCCGACGGAACGCAGAATCACGTGCTTTGGCACGATTGCACACAGTGCTGACATTTCATTCTCATGCTATGCAAACAGAGATGAAATAAAATAAAATCATAGATTTTTTTTTTGACGTCCCGTAGATAAATCTCGTAGAAAATCCTATCAGCCGCATATATATGGCTTCTGCTCTATGAATTTATTTATTTACGCGTTATGTGACCCACCACATTGACAATTCACACAGAATATTTATAAGGGCAGTTAGCACTACTTTGATATGAGCCCTGCCTTATTCACTAGACCAATGTTTCCTAAACTTATTATCCCCGTGGACCCCTAGCCCAGTATTTTTTATTGTTCCTGGACCCCCTCCCCCAGGATGCTCACACTGTGATAGGTGTTTTTGTATAGTAGGATCATTTTTTTCTTCCTGTCAGGGACCCCCTGGCAGTCCTCACGGACCCTCTGACTGGGAACTTTGGGAACCTCTGACTACTACTGACTTTGGGAAAGTGACTAGACGATGTCTGTAATAAAAAGACAGCATATTCTTTGTGCTAAAAAGAAAATGAATATGTATTTTACACATATAGTATTAATAAAAAAATACCTAATAGTTATACATATACAAGTAAAGTTATAAATGAAAAATATACATAATAACATACACATAGAATAAATAAATATAATGTAAATCTGATAAAATGTATGAAACTGCGTTTTTATAAAATTACATCGTGATTTTAAAAAATATACACGTGATTATAAACTAACAAAAAATAAGAAATCGACGTAGAATTTTATGGAAAATAAAAGAGTATATGAATATTGGTCATAACCATCATTAATTTATCATCATCATCAACCAAAAATGTAGAAAGTGTGAGAACGCAACAAAGGTTACAAACCAGGCAAGCTAATGACCTAAAATCCACAACTCCCAGGCAATTGACAACATTTGGCCTAAGACACCTTACATTTCTTACGCCGAGAGCTTTTAATTTTAACATCCTGGGCAAAGATAAAAACTTTTAAAAAAATGGTGAATTCTCCAAGGCAAAGGTTTATTATAAAGATCTATTGTTGGCATAAATACATATATAGTTTTAGTACATTATTATTTAAAATAAATAATTAAATATAAAACACTAATACCTAAGTAAATTTAAGTAGTTCTTTTAGTAAGTATTTGAGTATCAAATACCACCAACGACCAATAATAACTTCTAAATAAGAATGCTCTTCATAGGTCAGTATTCGACCCTTTTCCTCGTTTAAGCATTAATTTTCCTCATTTGCTAAACTCAACAGTATCACTGGAACTAGCTACTAAATGCCTTCCTTAGAACAGGCGATAGCCTAGTTAGGAAAGATATTTTGCATTATGATGCAAAAATAAATAAATTATAGACGGTGCGCGTTGAGAATTTTATAAAGAAAATACAATCCTTTTGCGAGATATAAAGTGCCGTAAAAGATTTACGAATACATTTTCGCTGACATTTCACAAGGGCGGGCGGGCGGAGATTGTTCTTTCCTTATCGTTCCATTGTTAGCGCCGATGGGCGACTTAAATAAACCGTTAAAAAGACCTTAATTGAAAATAGGTCTCGCCTCGAGACGGCCGCCCGCCCTCGGAGGAGAGCCCGCCCTGGCTGCCTCTAATTGAAATCCTTATTAATTCCCTGGCAAGAATTAGCCCCGGCTACGAATCTCACAATGTCGCTACAATTTCGCGCGCTCATTCTAAGCATTTGCATTTAGCGAAATGCCCGGGAAATGATTTGATTTTGTCCAATGTATTAATCCGTACGCCCTGCAATAATTGCAGCTATTAACTAGGTAACTATGCATAATTACTTGTCTATGTAACTATGCATAACTACTTTTATAAATATTTCCTGCTGAAGTGTTAAGCAGTATAAGTTACAATCTATAAAGAACTATAATAAAATAATATTTTTACGCAAAATCCACGTCGGGGTCACCACTATAATTTTTTTTTTAATTTTATTTCAGGAAACAACAGCTTACATAGTAAAATTACAATAAACAAAAAAAAACAATTAAAACACAAAGACAATGACAGTTTAGTACCTAATTCTGTGACATGGGGAAGGTAAAAATAGTGTCCGTTGACAGGTAACAAAAACCCCCAAAAGGGGAGGAAAAGCTTTGATGCACCCGACCCAAACGCGTCAATCCAACCCGCTTAGATAGGTGAGCTTAGAAACATACGAAGCTATAAAAACTAGGAACTCTCTATAGAGAGAGAGCCGCAATAGTGCCGTCTCCCTCACTTATGTGCCAGCTCTGCGGAGGGGATTTCGCATAAACTGGCCATCACCATGACGTCCTCACGTCGTCCACTCGTGGATACAAATCAATGCACGGCCTGATCTTACATTAATTAAAAGAAGTTAATTATTTATCTTTCTCAGAATATATACTGAAACAAATATCGAGCTCTGATTTAACCGAAACGTTCAGTAGAATCATAATTTTGTTGTAACTTTAGTAATACAATCTGTTTAATAGACTGTACAAACCAATTCCTGTAGATCGATAAATCGATCACCTAACAAAACTTTTCTGTAACCTGTATATCAAACAATCTCTATGTTCATTGAGAGTTTTAATTTTTCCGTGTAAATTTAGACTTGACATTCATAGAAATATTTATAAGTTGGCATTAATAATTATTTTTGCTTAAAATTACTACATTTTTACTATTTAAAAAGGAACATTTGAACACACAAAATTCACAGCTCGAAACTCATTCTGTCAATCAGCTGTCAGTAGTATGAACGTATTATTTTATTTAATATATTTGTAACTTTATCTCTAACTTTAACTATGCCACACTCCTACGTGCGGGCAATCTGCTTAAAAAGAGCTACACTTATAGATGCTTTAAAAGATGATGGATTTTCATTCTTCTCCTAATGATTGTAATCTATTATAGTCTTACCAATCTCAAATAAGAAAATATCTCCCAACCATTAGACTTAGAATTACATAATCCCAGGGCTGTCGCAATCCCACAAATTTAATTGGTAACAGACGGGGGATCTGGCCGCGGGGCCCGATGATCCCCGGGGCATTTTTCACGGGATCTCAAAACGACAGAGCCTCTATCTCATTGGCCGCCTTTTCTCCGTTTGAATAGTAAAATATAATCTGAATTGCATAAAGGATGGGCGGAGAGGTCTTCTCGATTCTAATTAAATCTCGCGCTCCTAACGAATTAACATAACTTTTTTAAATCGACCTCGGGCATTTTCTCACCTCGCTTTGAATATGAAACGGTTCGTTAGCAATCGCTCAAATTATGCCATTTATTTATTGTATTAAATGAATCGTATTCTTTATTCTTTATTAAGAGAAATCAACAGTTTTACAAACATTTGATATTAATGATAAGTTTATATTCTTATAAAGTATTTGTAAAACTAATCAAGTGTTTCTACTGTTAATATAAACACTAAAAACTAAGTTAAAAACTAAACATGTATAGTTAAATTATGCTTTTAACTCATAATCATATCAAAATGTTGACATGGCTTGAATTCACATGATTTAAATATATATACATATATTAATTATTTATATAATTGTATTGCCTCAATGGTGGCTGACTGAAAGGATTGCTTCTTAGCGAACAGAGCGTATTCTTTTAATAATGCAATTCAATTACAATTACGATTCAAATATTATCTGCTATATTAACCTAACATTCTAGTATCATTAACCTCCGCTCTCGCATCTACGGATGAGTGAAGATGAGATTCGTATTTACACATACACACTTTTATTGTATTTTTCAAGAGAATTGGCTCTCCGTAGAATCGCTTTTCCATACTTTCTTCATTTGCCGTCCACCGTGCATATATATATTAATTTTGTTAAACACCTTAAAAGTCATTTCTAAATCACAAAAAACGTTAGAAGTAGGGATGAAATTTCAGGCCTAATTATTATGATATCGTACGGTAGCAGTTAAGGTTTAGCCCTTTCAATACGATTTTTTTATTTTAATAATTCATGTAATATTTATAGCACAAAATATTTATTGGTAATGTAGTAGTTTGACGGGAAAAACAAATATTTAAATAAATGATCATATTATTTATTGATTACTGCAAAATAATAATTGGGACATATTGTCCCAATAGTATTGGTGAGTGGGTCGTATGTATCCCAACAGTATTTTATGATAAAAATTATTGCTGCACACTAAATAAGGAAAATAAAATTATAAATAGCTTACTTGGCAATTCCAAGCACGGCGTCATATAAAAACACAGTTAGTAATAAGCGCAACACGTGTCTACTGTTTGCTAGCAACATCTAGACTGATAAAATTTTATAGAAAAGAAAAAAAGCAGACAAGTTTGGACTTGTTTACGAGCCGTACAGTACTAAAATCCCAGATCCTAATGCATTTGTAGGCATTTAAATTATCCTAGTAATTATTAGAAATTCTCTGGGAGAATTTGTCCTTACAGTATTGAAAGGGTTAAATCTAATAAAGCTCTATTGAAATTTCTATTTTTACGATATACGAAATTAATTATATATTTTTAATTATTAGGTTTTCTTTTAGCTTACCCACACACTATATATTATTCTTTAATTTTTTAAAAACACTCGGTCTTAATATATGTAAAATTTTAAATAGTCCTCGTCAAAAAAGTATATATTATTGCCTAATTGTGCCACCATTTCAACTCCTTCAATTATGCTCAATCGTGTAAATTTATAAAAAGTTGATTATTTTTATAGTGTGCTTAAAATACGGCTTGACTCCTGAGAACTCTTGAGAATTCTTGAGAAAAAATTACAATTTCAATATATTTTAATAACCTAGTTGCAAACAACTAGGAATATCCATTAAACTTTCTTTTACCGAGTATTTATTAGAAGAAGCTATGTGTATTCCAAGCCATCTCTCATAATACTTAGGACAGGGCCTTTTCATTGTGGTGCATTAAAGGTAATAAATTTTGAATTCGGGTCCTTTAAGCCAGCGTAAAGCATGAGTATATTTCCTTAGGAAAAGAAGAAACTAACATGGAATATAATACAAAAACCGAAGCCAAAGTTTAGTTGTTCAAATAAAAAAAATACACCTCAACCTCAAAATAATAACAAAAATACCTTAGAATTGAGAACCTCCTCTTTATTCAGAAATTAATTAATAAAACGGAAAAATGATTTGATTGAGGGAAGACATACTCTGAGATGGCTGCTGGTTAGAAACCTAATATATGAAAACTGGTTTAACGACGGTTGTATGGTATAAGCCAAAATATATACACTGCGATCATGGCACTATCAAATACTCTGATCATCTATAGATACCTTTGGTAGAGCGTTCCGGTTGAGCGATTAATTATAAAATATACAGATTTATTCTATATATATAAATAATGCAATATTAGGAATTGTATAATCTATCATAATATAATTAGACGGCCTTTAATGATAAAAGTTAATAGGAATCAATATTTTTATTATATTATTGATAAAACTACTGCCTAGAATCATTTTATATTCTGTATGTATTTTATGTTATGTATTTCATTCACAGTATGTATAACATACGTGCAATGGTATTTTTATTAGATGAATTCCGTAGACGTGTTTCATAAAATAAATAAGATACATATCTATAGTACTACTTAAGAAAACTTTTTTAACGAGCATTTTAAGGTAACACGAGAAAAACGTTTAACTATAAAAGTTTAATAGATACCGTAATCAATTGATTTGTCATGGCCGCGGTAAATAGACTTTTATACTGCACGTTCGTGAGGAGTATATTGGAGTATAGTTCCATTATCTGGAGTTCTCATGAGGTTACTTACGGTAAAATCCTGGAGGTTATTCAGAGGAGGTTCCTTAGATACCTTTATCTCCGTAGCTATTAATCCATCAGCATTTGTATTAGGGATGTTAGGCTTTAACACACTCGAGTTTAGGCGACAAATCCATACGTTGTGTTATTTTTATAAGGTTATTCGCGGTTTCATCGAGAATCCCGTAATACTCGGTGATATTGGTCTCTTTATTCCGGACCGTTTCACTAGAGCGCGTAGGCACATGTTATTTAGGCGGTTAGCGTGTCGTACCGACGTATACAAGTATAGTCCGATTGGGAGAGCAGTCGAATTATTAAATTCCATTTCCGTGGATTTTGATATTTTTGTCTGTTCGCCCAATGGGGTTAAAAATCTTCTTTCTATTACACATTTGTAAGATCAGCGGGAATGATTTATTTGTTAATGTTTGCCAGGAGGCATTATTATAATTTTTTAATTGTTATTGTTTTTTCTTTTAGTAGTTTAATTTGTTTTTACTTTAATTATAATGTACATGGGGAAACATGTTAAATAAATATATAAATAGAAGATCACACGATTACGTACAACGTGATGTACTAGCAAAACATCGCTTGCGCGCCGGGGCCCGAAACCTAAAAACATTTCCCCGGGCCCGGCGCGGCGCGGGGGCCCTGTCCGCTATCTGCAGGTCCGCGGCTGCTGTGAGGAGTTCCGGTAACGAGTTTTCTTTCGCGCAGTTTTGCATATATTTTTCTTTGTGCTGTACGTGCCGCCATCTTCGCGTTTCGCTTCATATTGGCGCCGTGCATCTGGTGCACATTTCATATTGTCATTCTTTTTATTTTTTTTTCTTGTAGAAAGAAGTTAGTGTATGTTTCCGCATAGCTCAACGAGGACATCTTCCGTGCGAAAAACTCCTTCCTCGGAAGCATGCCATTAGTAAGAGCGAGTCAGACTTATATCTGAGTATGACGCTTTTTGTTACAAAATCTAATTATTTATTTAAAAAATATCCTCCTTAAAAAAAACCTTACATCATAATAATATTAACAATCTATAGATTGGTCGGAACGAAACAGGTCTAATTTTAGATGTTTTTTTTTTTGAATATTCAGAGTGAACGTAAAGTCCTTACAAGGGATGATTCTGGAAAATCTGAAAAACATTTTTTTTTAAATTGAGAAATCATGTTGAGTACAAGTCTATAACCTTCCTAAATAGATAAGAGTACCTGTTCTAAGGAAGGTTATATATGGTTATATATGGTTATATATGAAGGTTACAGTGAGCACTCAAGAGACCAGCGCAAAACCCTGTGAAAATTAACTAAGGCACTCGTTAACACTTAATATATTTATTAAATACACGAATAAACACTTCGACAGGTTTTCATATAGCTAACAAAAAAAAAAAAACTCTATTGAGCATTAGAGGCGCGTATTGTGGTGTTCCTGACCTATCCAATTTACCTACCTAACAATATTTGCGCACTGGAAACTACCCGACATCGCGCGGTGTGATATTTTGGTAGCTGACCATACTTTCAAATGCTTTATTTACAAAGTGGCCGAACAAAAGATTTTCAATTTCAAGTCCAGAAAGACCCCTTAAAAGGATACCGTCTCAATACTGCTGACGGTATGTCATACCTTTGTCGCGTCATACTTCCTCCGCCCGCCGGCGATTATACCGTGAGCCGCCCGATAAGGCGTACTCCGCAAAGCTTTCGAGTGACTCTGGCCGCCGTCGAGTGGATCCCTTGATTAGATTCGCCCTCTCCAGGGTCGGGCTGCGATTGGATGCGGCGATACGAGGCCGGGCCCGTGATCCCCGATAAGCGCGGAGGCGCGAGCACCTGCCGGCCCTTCACGTCAAATCGACAGCCGCACTCGAGCGCGGGTCGCCGATACAAAGGAGGCCTCCTGTTGAAATATCGGGCCTTTTCATCGCGGGAGATAGGATAAAAAAAAAACCCTCAGGAGGTAGATTTCGCCGGATCAAAGTAGGGTATCCCGCCGTCGCGCCGTACCCTTGCGCAGCGAGACTGCGAATACTGAATCCCTCTTTTAGGTATTGCAGGGAATTAAGGCAAACGACACACGCTAATGACTTATTTGTACACGCTCGCAGCTGACGTAATAATCAAAAACATAAAAAAAAATATACACGCATTGAAAATAGAGGTAATCTCACCCCATTGTAGAGGTATTAGAACCTCAATAATGCTCAAATTTAAGAGTTCAAACAAAAACTTTCTCATTTAGCGGTTGATATACCGAAGAAATTTGAATAAAAGTATTTTGCAAAACACCGCATTATTGCAAATTGGTGCATGGTGCAGAAGAATTTACTAATTTTGCAAAACTCTTAAACGCATTCGAAATATTGCAAAATAACTAATATTTATGCATTCTTACTGAGCGATTTTACTACTTTTTCTACTTTTACTATGATCCAAAACGTCGAAAGATTCGCATGATCTTTGGATCAAATTCATAATATAACATATCAAGTGATTTTCGTGTCTCACGATATTAATTTAATAATTTGTTTTTCCAAAAACAATTCTACCTAGATTGGCTTTTAAAACGCAATGTCAGAAATAAATAATTTATTGAACAATGCGTCTAATATTGCAATGCCAAGTAAAGAAATATTGCGCAAAATAAAACGAATATATCAGTAAAATAGACGCTAATTTGAAACGATAAATTTGATTACCGTACAGCGAATAACAATCTTTTCAATGTTGAATTTAGTTGTACGCATTGACAGCGAATAGGGAGGGAACAGTGTACAGAATTAACTGCTGTCAAAAGTGTCAAATGCATATTAAGTCAAAGTGTATTCATAAGATTGATTACTTTTGGGGTTGTATAACAAAATGTTTCAATAGCTCTTTTAAATTTTATTGAGGTTACAATGTAGTATCAGCAAATACTACATAAATGCACTAAGTTTAAATACATTTTGATATAATACTCTAGGTTATTGCTTAATAAAGCCACTGTTTAAAGTGATTTTGAAATGATACACACCTGAATGAGCATAAAAAACAGATCTAATGACATTAATAACTCAAAATTGCCATTTTTTGACTTAATACACTAGAATCCTGAGGGTTCAAATCTATTCAAAATGTAAATCGTAGTCCTATAATTTCTCTACAACTTTTGTTTGAAACAATTTTTGATATGAGCAACCTTTATCGTAGCATCCGCGGACAAATTCGTTCTAAATTCGTGTAGTAGATATGTATATATATTGATATAAAATGGTTTTGTTATTTTTGTTATTAACTTTAATACTTTTTATTAGTAGAAACCTATTTTTAGTTTTACATAGTTTTTTATCGATTCATCAAATGTATTTTTTTTATTTTATATGTACTGTGTAAAATTGTTGGTTTCTCCAATAAAGATAAATAAAATAAAAATTAGAACTGGACACGCCATCTCATTATTTATTTATATGAGAACATTGACAACTGCTTTTGGACTATTGCGCGACGTGGAGCACACTTTCGAATATAGGGATGGCAATAGATTTACCGTCTAGCATTATCGAATTACATACTCAAGTTGAGTTTTTTAGCTACGCCAAAGTAAAAGAACTAAAAAATAATATTCAAATATATTGTCATAAATATGTATTAAGTATAGGTACAAAGTAATTCCAGTTAACGTGAAGCCAATTTTTAAATATTTATGCCGTATGTAGCGGGAAAAGATCCAACCAATTAGTTAATATTGCAATCTTTACGACATGTTGGGAACCAGTTTCCAGACACACGCAGCTAAATCGCTGAAAATATATTTATTTAAATTGTTCTACCTCAACATTTCATACTTCAAAACGTTATTTAAGTTAAAAATGTCAACTCGTAGACTTAAAGAAATTGATAGCATTTGGCTGTTTGTTATTTTGTGCAGTTCAACGGTTCTTGGTCAAAAACTTCGTTACGAAAACGGTAAATATTTTGATAATGAAATACTCGGAGAAACCCTCCAATGAAAATATTTGAAAGCTTACCATCTCTGTCATCGTGTTAGCAATACATTATATCGCAAAACGTTTTCAAATTTAACCTTGTACGGACATAAATAATATAAAATATCTTGAACCTAAGCAATCAATTAAAAACCACAGAAGTCAGATCAGCCAGACCTTAGTTTTAGGTAGATTTCTTTAGAAATCTTCGCGTTTTGCATCCCCTAGAACCCAAAGCCACCCTCAGTTTAAAAGTTTATATATCTATCTATATTACTTTTTTGTGGACACGATAACTGCCCTAATTTTACATCAGTCACTTTCAGATTGACACATAAATTTTAATGGCACAAAATGTCGGTCAAGTTCGTTAATCAAATGGTCAAAGTCAAACCAGGCGGGCGGAAATAAGGGGATTTTTTCGAAAAAAAAAAAATAAAAACTCCAACCATTGAAAGAATTGGTTTTTTAATATTCAAAAAACCGTGCCGAAAGGGATTTTTAGGTTACTTTTTTCTATGAAAGAAGTATCTCGAGTAAGTCACTTAGTTATATTATCCTGCTCAACTAGGCCAAATATGCCTGTACTAGAGTCAGGGGAGATCTACTAATCAGCTTCCTAGAAAGAAATACTCGGAAATTATACATAATACATAGTATTATAACTCTTATAACCTATGCTTATACTTATATACTTTATATTATATTTTACAGTCTTTAATTTTTTTTTAAATAATTGCTATTTGGTTGTATACAACTATTTTTGGCCCAACTCAACTATGCCAAATGTGCCTTTCCTATGGTCATGGAAGATGGTGGTAATGAAGTGTTAAAAATGGTACGACCATGTACGGAATCGAACCTGCGACCTTTGAGCCAATAGCCGAACGCCTTAACCACTAGACTACCACGATCTCGACGAATCTGTATCTATAGTTTTTTATGTACATTTCTATATCTTAAATTAAAGGGTTATATTTTACATTCTGTTTAATATTACAGGCGAGCAATGATTATAGGATATTTCAAAATACCTACCCGCTATTTGTCCGTAAACTCTCTTGATACGATTAAATATAATCTTATATAGTTATAATTGTTAAATTACAGATGTTAAAATGAGGAATGAAGATGTTGTACTGCACGCATCGAATTCTGATGATAATGACAAACTGGAAGTACTTTTGGATCTTGTGAATATAATGAGGAGATATCTAAATCGGAATTCACTGGAAATTATTAAGGGTGATATACAAAATCAGTTGAATCATAACCATAACAACGCTAGTAATGAACACGATAATATTAATTTTAACAAAGCATTAAAAGCGATAGAAAAAATGAAAGATTCTATTGATGAGGAAGAAAAATCTAGAATATTACCATTTCCTCTGCAAAATATGCTCGATAAAGAATTCCAAGCGATTATGACTTTACTACCAGAAAAGTTAAAAGACTACTTGAAGATTTTAGCTGAAATGCTACATTCACTGGGCTTTGGCGAAATAGTAGGAAATAAGGAATGAATTCAAATAGATTGATCTTAATCGAAACATCTGACAGCTAACGATAATTTCTTATAGCAATCAAAATCAATATTTTATCATTATAAATTATTACGATTTGTGAATATGAAAAGTTTATCTTATGTGTCAGGTTTTTTATTTTTTTTATGCGAATACTATCCTAACATATCGATCTTCCACTCTCCTCTCTCTCACACACTCATTTCATGATTCTTTAAATGTATAGCAATTACACGATAATAATCATTAATATTTGAATTATACATATTTTATGTATAATATTAGCTGTAAACTTGTTCAATTTAGCTGTGTCATTCACTTAGTAAAGTAATTATTAACATCATATCTCGAAAATAATAATCAAAATCAGAGATTCAGCACTCGTTAAATTGCCATCAATATGTCAAAACATTTTTTCATATAAAGTGATTTAGAGTTGGTAAATTAATAAATTATTATTAGAACATAATATTTCATTTTAAGGTGATGCGCATTTTTGAAATTATCACAGACACATCCCCTGTGTGAGTTACACTCAAATTTGCAAAGTGAAAGATAGCAAATAAGTGATAACAAATAAGATATTTTCATAGATAGTAAAAATTGACATTACAAAATATACTAAATGTGTGGATGTAGGCTTAATTGACCTTTTACCAGCACACATTTTCACACAAGATATTTGTTTTGTGTGGATACGAGTAGATAAATTATTCCTATAACTTAAGATTTAAGGAATAATTATTATTATCACATCATATTAATATAAATCTTTCATTTTTTTTATAATTTGACATGAGGTCTCGTAAAATTAAAAATATATTTGTTTCTTTTATCACATATGACATATATTTATTTATTTATTTACTTTTTAATCCATAGTACAATACAGTTACAATACAAAGTACTTACATCTTTCTTTTTTTTTTGAAATATAAATTTCAAGATCCTAAATATAATTAGCTATAGAAAAGAGGTTCAGGCATATTGGATTATAATCACTTCACTAGGCGTAATGCCTGTAGAGCACCTCCAAATAAAACTAACACTACTGCTACTAACACTAGTACTAACACTAACACTGTATACTGTATATATACATATTCATATACATATAAAAAAATATTTATTGCGTTAATGTTATATTACTATTAGATGCTTAGAAATTATAGCAGTTTTGAATAACATACTAATACATACTATTATAAAATATATTTATTTTCATAATGTATATACACTAAAAAATACATAAAAACAAATAATAAATACATATAATATAATATAATATGAACATACACACAATATAATAGACACAGAATATAATATGTCCAGATGTATGTGTTCAGGTCAAAATTGATGTAAGTAGATTTTCACATTCTGCCTTGTTTTATTAAGCAGCCAATATGACACCATTTGCTTATATTTATAATCAGTGACAATGTTCAATCGGTTTTGACTGGATTGGTCAATTTCAGCAAAGAATATATTGTGAATTCTGGGTGCTAGAAACATGTAATGCCTCTGCCCGTATGCGGTCCGCATTACATATCCTTTGTGCTGAGATCTTTGCCTCGTTTGTAAGTTACATTACAGATCAATTTAGCCCTGTTTGTCCCATTCCTATGTTATTTAGTTTTAGTATCAATTTGTCGTGGGGAACTGTGTCAAATGTCTTGGCCAGGTCAAGAAACACCCCAAGACATTTATGCTTTGAATCCACATTTGTGGAAATGAATTTGGTTACGGCTAATATTGCATCACTTGCTCCTAATTTTGCTCTAAAACCATATTGACCATTTGACAGTAGTTTGTTAATATCTAGATATTTTGTAAACTGTTGACCTACCAGTTTTTCTAATACTTTACTTATTGTATTTAATACCGATATTGGCCTATAGTTTTTTGATTTTTTTTTTTGTCACCTGTTTTGAAAATTGGTGTCACATTGGTTTTTAATCATTTTCCCTTCAAGCTCAGTGATTTTAGTTTTGGTACGACTCTCAATATTATTTAATTCTTTAACAACCTTCCATACTAACTTGGGTTATTACCCGATAACCCTATTTTATGTCTGTAAAATTGTTCTTTTGTTCTTTTTATTACGTTGGCTCAGATATTTCTATATTTTTTATAATACTGTTTAAGTTTTACATTGCTAGGGAATTTCTTAGTTTGTAGATGTAATTGGTCTCTTTTTCTAATACATTTAATAATTCCACAAGTTATCCATGGTTTTAATTTGTAAAATTTATGTGATAAGGATTTAAGTATTGAATTGTTTGTTATATGTGCCTGTAACGTTTTCATAAAGCTATTAAAAACTGTATCTGTATCAGATGACGTAAATAAGCTGACCCAAGTTTCGATATGAAGATCAGTTAACAGTGTATCAAAGTTAGTATAATTTAAATCCATCGAGAATCTTTGATTTTCCTGCCTTTTTCCCTGGAGTGCAAGAACAGTGCAGTAATGATCCGTTATCGCAGTATTTATAACGGCCGCTAATGGTTTACTTCTACTCCGAATGTAGATATGGTCAATACATGACCTTATGCCATCTCTTTCTCTCGTTGTAATATTAACGGTTGATATGAAACCAAGTTTTCCTAAAAGACATTGGTAGTCGTCAGCTTGACTGTGTTTATGTCCGTTAGTTGATATATTTAAGTCTCCTGCAAGTTAGGGTGTTTTTTTTAGAGGTGTGGTTTTCAATCTGGCACTACTTTTTTCGTAGTTAGTGTTTTTGACAGCTGTCACTTGATTTATGCTTAGTTTGGTTTGCTATTTCATAATAAATAGACTTACTCCTGAACAACGTTTGCAAATAGTGCAAATTTAGAAAAAATCACTCTAATTTTTTTTTAAATCACTCTAAAATAGAGTAAAAATCGCGTCGTGGGCCTGTGGCGTGGCCTCCAAGATCGTGCGATTTAACACCGCTAGACTATTTTTTGTGGGGTTATGTGAAGTCGCTTGTCTACGCAGATAAGCCGGACACGATTAACGCCTTGGAAGAGAATATTCGGCGCGTTATTGCTGACATACGGCCCCACTTTCTGCAAAAAGTGGTTGAAAAATGGGCCTCTCGGCTGGAATTTGTTCGAGTCAGCCGCGGCGGCCACTTACCAGAAATCATTTTTAAAACATAATGGCAAACCCTTATCTTTATAATAAAACTAAATTCTTAGCCATAACATCAAATTATATGCGTTTTATCTGTTCTTGAAAACCACGCCTCTAAAAACATCACCCTATACATAGTTTTCTGTTCCCATATTAGAGTTTAAAGCTATCCGTTATGTATTATGAAGCGATATTAAAAATCTATTAATATTATGTTGGGCTGGTGACCGATAGATGGCATGGATACTGAATCCTTTCCATTTAATATGCAATCCCGTTGCATCTTCTATGTGCAGTTCATCAAAGTCAGCATCCAATGATTCCTTCACATATGCCACTACACCGTCGGCTTTGTTTATATTGTTTTTTGTGCCACAGACAGTGTATCCATCTATATGGGGGAGTTTTGATTTTACATTAATGCAGCACTCCGTAAGAACAATAACATCTTCATTCATGTTTAGGTCATGTAGAAGTATACTTAGGTGATCAAAGGTTTTCTGTAAACTTTGAATATTCAAATTAATTATTGATAACTTGTAGGCATTATTAAAGATATTTTTACACAATGAGGGTGATTCAATCGAAATTGTGTTGACAAAGGTAAGATTATGGACTTCATCAGCTATATCATCCATGTTTTTTTATAAATATGTACAATCGATGTAATCTGCTTGAAATGAAATGAGGTTTTGTATTTATTATACTTAATTAGTCTTTGAATACTGTATTTAAAAATACTTTTATAATTTCTACCGTTTGGGTTTTTTTTTGTTATGAGTATAATAAGATTATTATGTATAAGTAGTTTTATTCCCATAAATAAATAACCCTTTCTGGATATAGTTTTTATTATATAAAAACAACTATACCTATTTTATTATGATTTAGTGCAATTTTTAGAGAGACGACAAAAATATATAGCAATGCTGATAGTGATAACGTTGGACTCCAGTACCAGTTATTAGAGACCCTTTTATTGCAATAGAAAGTTTTAGGTTTATCATTATGACCTTTACACATTATAAATAATATATAAAAATAGCAAAATATTTTAAATATAAATATGTTTATATATATATTTCAATAATTTGCCTAGACATAGTTGATTGAGAGATCCTTGAAGTAAAATTCTGGCATTTCATGATTGAATTCTGGATATCAATCATGAAATTGATCTATTAAGGGGCCTATTTTTTGTCTTGCGCGCGATTGGCTCTCAAAGTTGCATCATTCGAAAGATCTCAGGAGGCATGAGCCTGTCTGAGGATATATCATTAGCTATAATTTTATTCAGCCAGGGCCATCTAGCGGGATTACCGGCAGACAGTGACGCAAGATTGTAGGTAAGAATGCTCGCCGGGCAGCAAGGTTAAAATTTTACCCGGATGTCGCGATTCTAGGAGAAACTTTGTGAACATTATTCGCCCGAAAAAAAAATAAAATAAAAAAACAAAAAACAAAGGAGGACGAAGCCTGTAAAGTTTGTCAATCTGCGTCAGCCGGCAGCTGGGCTGGACCGCTGTCAGAAGTTGGGTTCATTAAAAAGTCGACGGTATAATGCCGGTGCTGTTATTGTGTTCCTGGAAAGTTATCCTGTCACTTCAAGTGCTAAATAAAAGTACGTATTATAGGCCATTTTATCATTTTACCGCACCCACGAATTTTCTTGTTTTTCTTAAAAATTCTTTGTGAAGAGTTTTAAATTTTATATATGTATATACATATTTTATATAAAATAGGCATGAGAAACAGAATGATAATGATGATATCGTGCTGCAGCCCAAGAACTATTATTTATATAGATTATCTAAATAAAAAAATCTGAATATAAAAAAACCACGTGATAAAAAACTAAAAATTAATGAATTTTGTTGTGCTAACGAGGGATCGTACTCATTGCGCGCGCGAAGGGCGGCGCGCGCCCAATTGGTGTTTATCCCGCCCTATATGGAAACCCGCCCTCCGCGATTCTACGCTCGCTCTGATTATATTTCGAAAGTTTTTTTTTAAGATCTAACGATTCTGTTTCATACAAAATATACACGAACGAGCAGTCATTGTAAAGAAAAATAATGAGTCGGTTACAATGAATAAAAATTATTCTTATAATAAAAAAAAACTTTTTAATCAAAATATTTTTTTGCTCTTGAGGTTATTTTTATATTTTATGAACTACCTACCATTACCCCTCTCCCCTACCCCCCTCTATCCCGCTATTTCCTTCCTATCATTTACATATTGTAAAAAAATAATAAATATTATTGTCGTATAATAATTATTATCACCTAGAGTAAATTGTTCTAAAATCATTATAATATGTATTTAAAATACCTTGATTTTCAGAAAGATATTTATAAAAATATGGTTCGTTAATTTCATCAATTTGATATATCTTCAAATACAAAAGTCAAGAGATACTTCAATACAAGAGCTACTGATTAAATTTTCATTTTCTTTCGGCAAATAGGCACTAATTAGATTTCCTAATTATATTACGCACGAGCTCAACTCAGTGACAAAGGGCTTAGTCGAAATTGCCAGCTAAAAATATTCTCAGCAGCTTTACTTCGAGTGAATGTGAGCTCTGCTAAAAGCTTCCGATAATTACAATTGAAAGGAGGAAATGCTTCTCTCCCGCGAGCGGAGCACAAAGCTACTGTATTGTTTGTGTCTGATTAGAGCAGGAGCCAGCTATAGAATTCGTCTTAATTTGTGCCGGGACACACGGTTAAGATGTGTACACATCGGCGTACGTCTGTGAATGTTAGAGAGGATAGCAAATTTGAAAATTAAACAATATGCGATTTTTTTTAGATAACTTGACGATTTTTATTCATTTAAACGTTAAATCTGCCAAAACTATAATTAATAAGGATTTGTATCGATTTTGAAACGTCTTCATATTTATCTCAAATCGAAGCATGAAATGTAACCAAAAATACCAATCTGACCCTATAAAACGTGTTTAAAATATTAGGTTGGAATCAAAACGCGCAATCTGCAGCCATTTTAGAATTACTTATGTTACTGATATAATATTATGATTACTTACTTAAATCCCTGTATTTTACTGTGACATCATTTGCAACATGATGGAACCAAAAACAGCAATTTGCAAGACTAAGTTTTAAAAACAACAGGATTTAATAAATAAAGATGCTATTACTTATTCTAAATTTTTTTGTATTTTTATTAAATTGCCACATACATACAAATCTATTAACTCCTAGTCAGATATGGTTTTTTAAATACGCGTTTCTTTGTAATTTGATGTAGATTTTGAGGCGAAAAAATAAATATTAAATTCGAATCATTTATACCCGTTTTTCTATGGATGACATTTGGTAACCATTAAATATTTAATCATAAAAAAATATGTTTAGAAACCTTGATCTTATATCTTTAACATAGTGAAGGCAGATTAATTTTAAAATTCAGTTCTATTTCTAAGAAATATAATAAATTTTAAACTGCTAATAGTTCTTTTTTAGTTGAATTTCTCTCTTACAAAAGTTATTAGAGCCTTAGGAAAAATAGCAATTTAAAGGCAAATTAGGATCTAAAACATGGCAAAGTTACTTTTTTTTATTTCTATATTATCAAGCTGTAATTAAATAAAATCTGACCCCCTATAAAAATAACGCAACGAATTTTAAGGTCGTCTGTTAATATGTTGGTGTTAAGAAGCACAATATTAAAAACGTTGAAAATAATAGACATTTAAAAAAATATATAAAAGTGAAGGATGAATTATACAATTTTATGTATAGGAAAGATTTTGTGCATTAAAACATTATTTTTATAACATTTACAAATAAATAAATATTATTTGTGTTTATAAAATACGGGTATTTTTCTTTTTTTTTTCGACGCAGTAACAAGCAATGACGCAGCAGCAATAAATAAAATATACATATATTAAGTAATAGTATTGCTGACTCTCGAACTGTCTGAGCCTCATCGCTCACCGAATCAAAGTCTAAAATCGTCTTGCCTAAAAGCTCTGAAGATTAAAGTGAGACAAAAAGTGGTATTCTGTCTGTCTGTCTGTGTACATTTAGTTAGAAAAACTTATCGGCAAGAAATATCGATAAAAGAAATATATTATTCACCGATCAAGAACATAAAAGTACAAAAATATACAATGGTTGGTTGTTGGTTTCTCCAATAAAGATAAATAAATAAATAAATAATACATGCAGTAAATGCACACAAGTGGCGGGATAGAGCGTCCTTGTTACACAAAACGCGAATAGCGGATCGCGTCACACTGAACTACTATATGAATTTTAATATATAATCCTAACAAAATCTACCTGAAATGCTTGAATAAGGAATAATTTGGCGACACTCACATTTAAAAATATTATTTGTACATTACATAAATAGATTGAAATCACAATCATGTGACAAAATTAGACTTAATCAATTTTAATATATAATTCTTTAGATTTCTTCTCTTCGTTCGTATGGCCTGTGTTTTCGGGGAGGCGCAGTTCCGACAGCCTTATTGTTGTGTTCATGATGCTAGGCCGTTCATTACAGGCAAACAACGTCTCGCAAGTCTGTAACTGAATGGTTTTTTTTTATGTCTTGATGTCTTGTTACTAAATTCAGTCGACAGTGTTGTGAAAAGCACCGTTGAATTTTCTCAATGGCGAAAAATGACCAGTTTTGACTCACTGGGGATTTGAACCCGGGACCTTTGGACTTAGAAGCAGGCGCTTATACCACTGCGCCACCAGATCGTGTAATTATTTAGATTGTTACTTTTAAATGTTATTATTTGTCTGTACTTAATATTTTGATAAAAATAAAATGAAATATTTACATTTTACAAAAGACCAAACGAGATAAATTGCTTGTTTTCTAAAACCTTTCGACGCTATGAACATTACAAATCCTAGCAAAGGATCACGAAATGCTTTGTCGTATTGAAGACGTGAGTGAGACAGTCATTTTGTTCGCCGCTTAAACAGCGCCCCGATTAGGGTATGAATATAGTGGAGTTTGGTGTAGGTTTCTTTATTACAATAAAGATATTTCAAAAATTGATATATTGAATACCTCCTTATTATCATTCAAAAAAGAGATTTCCAATATCATCAATAGTAAAGATAAATAAAACCTAATTGTATTGTTAGATTGTTATGTTGTTAATGATTGATTGTAACATACAAGTACTTGTAATTGCAATTACATATAGAATATACATACATATTATATTTTTATTACATTCATCATAAATTATTTTTATACATACTAAAATCATACTTATTATTTATTACTTTATTTATTTTTTATTAACATACTAGTGTCACACACTCACGACTACCACAAACATCACTCACAAATTACACATAAAACTTAAAAAAAAAAAATCTACTGTATACGTATATAATATTAATAATCTATATATATTTTAAGAACACTGTTCAAATTTTTATGCTAATGTTATTATGTAAAATGACCGAAATCCATAATTGGTTTTGTATACTAGTAATAAGTTTTGTTTGTAATTGTAAAAAGGTATACTGTGGATTTTTCAATAAAGAATAAATAAATAAATAAATTACCTAATTCCTAGTAACATATTTTTGAACTTAACTTTTTATACTTTTTACCTTATTTATAATCGGTCTCCTTCTAACACTTACTCCTTCTCTCACACACATTCACATTTTTACTTACATATCCACATACATTTTTTCTATATAGAAATTATGTACAAAAAAAACCTTATATATATTTTCTTGTACATATTTATTAAATCTAAAAAATATACTGGGTGTATTTAAAATATTTACTGCCCTTTAAGACAATTGCCTCACCAAAAATAAAATAAAAATAATATTTTCTATTATAATAATATTTTTTTCATTGGTATACACCTAACGACAGTTTTCTATTTCGAGATAGGGAATGCGTTTACAGATATGATTTCAATTGTAGGTACAGTCGAGGGCAAATGAAACTTTACTATGAAAAAAGTATTCAACAACGAGCCACTCAACTGAACGAAAGACGAACAATGCAAATATATCTATCTCTCTTTTCTCGCGTCTCAGTTCAACTTTAAATGCTCGGGGTAATATTTCTAGTATTTCCGAATATACAATAATCTTAATTTACTAATCCACCTTCATTTAAATGTACAAGTAGGGTGAGTATATACGAGTGAACACTGCTAATTGACAAACCAAGAGTACTGTGCTGTTACATCAGGAAACCAGTTCTACGATAACAACTAAACGTGTTTGCTAAATTACATTAGTGTTGGCTTATTACCTATTAAGATTACGGTGGAGTGGATTCTAGACACGCTCCTCAAACCGCTGCTCCACTATAAGCGAACCCTTTGCCACTTCAATGAAGATGCAATACTTTGAGATGCTGTGTGTGACGTTCGCCATTATTTTCGATCTCGGACGGAGTGAATTCTTGAAATGTAAGTATCCTTTGCCTTTAAGCTTTCTTGGTACACAGATAAAATAATATTATGTAAGCAGTTGCCGATTCCGAGATATTTTAATTTGCATATGGAGAGATGAATCTATGAAGGTGAAGTTTCGAGATAATTAAAAAACTCGAGTTATTAAAAATCGGTCAATTTGGAGAAGTTAGTATTAAATAAATCACAAAATCAGCATTTGATATTAAATATATATTTATTTTATTTATTTATTTATTTATTGACAGTAACTTAATATTAAGTTCACATTATGCAAAGTGCTACTTAACTAGGCAATGCCCGTACTAAAGTAGACGTTCCTAGAAGCATCGTTCTTATTAGTATAACCGTCTCACTGCGCAACATACAATTACAATTATTTGAATTGAATTGTATGCAATAATACATAATATATAAATAATAATAATACATAAATAATAATAATAATATATATAATACTATATACTATATATATAAGTAATAATACATACATGTAACGTTAATAACTAATACATGATTTTAATAATAATTTATATATTATAAAAATATAATATAGTAATAAAACACACATATACACTCAAACTAATAAATAGATATTACCCAATGTTATAGAAAATACATGACCGATGCTGTAAACGTAAAACCCAAATAATAACTAATATTAAATCAATACAAGATATAGTATCTACCCAGAAACGAAGTAATAGGTATCAGAGCCATTCTTATTTTTAAATGTATCTGTTTTTTTCCCTAATAAAGACAAACTCAAATTACCTTTTCTGACCTAATACAAGGATCCAAGTAAACAAGCCTGCCAAAAATAGTTATTTAGGAATAGATTGCTGTTATGTACGCGAAACGAGTAGGTATTTATCTAATAAGGGAGATCTCCTAATGAAATATATGTGAATGCTACGATCTGTTGCGAAGTGATCTAATATGGGCGTAAACTAAGGGCGCAATAGGATATTGGTCCTGCCGTTGGGTTTCTTACGTATCAATAAAGGTAAAACTACTAAGTAATAAATCCCGGAGGTCCAACCTCCCTCACATTAATCACACCGAGCTGTATTATTGGAAATTGCGTGGGGATTCCGGGCCCTGCGAACTTGTGCGGACCCCAGCGTGCCCCGGCGACTTTAGCGTAGGGTGCCCAACGGTTAGGCTGTACGCCGAGACTGACATACATAATGACTGAAAATCGGTATGTATAACTATACTACACACGTTAGAACATTATAAAATTTGTCATCAACTGCATAATAATGTATCGTAACGGACCTAAGGAAGACATCTGGAAGAAGATATGACGTTACATTTAAATAAAGAAAAAAATAACTTCTTTATTTTCATTTATTTATTTATTTAAGTACAAAAATGAAATCATTAATAATAAACGCGTAATCTAGCCTAACTAGGTAAACTATCGCTGTTTCAAGGTAAACTTATTTGTCATTTGTAAATATTGCGTACAGCTTCTAAGCAATGTTTTTGTACAATCAAATAACATAAATATTGAGTTAAAAATAAATTAAATAGTACGAGTAACTTCAATAGAATAAATAGATATACTTTCTTATGTACACTAAAAGTAAATATTACAAACATACAATTATACAGAACCATTATAACAATATAAAATACAATTTTTTTAAACACTAATGTATCAGCATAATTAATGCTGATACATTATAAATAAATTATCTATCATTATAATAAATAAATTATCTATCAGCAGTTTAATTATATACTTTTTCCATATTCAATTTTTAACGACTGATTTCATAGTTTTAGGAAGGTTATTGTATATTTTAGGTCCATAATATTTACAATGCTGTTGACCAAATGCACTAACCATTCGGGGGATAGGAAAAGTAATCGAAGTTGATTGACATATAAATGTCAATATACAGCTGTCTAATCTTAATAACTCTATACTCCCTGTTTTTTTTTCCGAAGAGTACCTGAAGGATCTCTTTGTAACGGATTTTGATACACGATTTCTTTATGTTGACAAACATGCATGGATTAAAATCGCTACCTAAGCCTGATAAATTAAAATTTATAACACAATTTTACTTTTAACTGCTAATAATAGATAATGATAGTAATATATATGATTTTTTTGTATAGTTGACTTGATATAATATAATGGCGGCTGACTAAAGGATTGGTTTTTAGCGAACAGAGTGTCAAAACAATTTATGTATGTTTTAAATGTATTATGTATGTATTAATATATGTATTAATCGGCGCGAAAAGTGCATTGCTGTAGAGCAATTAGGAGAATTAAAAACATTCAATTGACTGGTTCTATGCAGAGATAGAACATTAAATGTATACAATCTTAATAGATCCGGGCAATCTACCTTATTGCAGAAAATCTTGATTAAAAAAACTAAATCTAAAATCGTCCTTTCATCCCTTAAGCTGGTGCAATTATAGTATTTTTATAAGTCCTGATAGCTATTAAAATGTAGACTTCTATTAATCTTAGTAATTTCAGCATAGATTTTTGTAAGCGTCATTAACTTATCATATTATCGGTGGAAGGAATCCCATATAACACTAGCGTATTCTAAATGACTTGTAATTAAATGCATTAACAATTTTTATTAGTGAAATATGCTCTGTTGGAAAAAAAAAGTGGGTGCAATCGTTCATTTTTATTAGAGATAACTCAACGTATCGTTCTTAAACTGTGGCTATGGTCACCCTACAGTCGTATATCCGCTTTATACCGGTCAGGAGAAAATATTAGATTTCGGCTGACCAGGCGGGTCCATGACAAAATTAATCGAAACATGGATTATTAAAATGAGAAAATGTCACATTTTCTGAATATATATATATATATGTATAGTAAAATTGTATAAATATGTATTTCTTAAATACCGTATTTAGATGACTTTTTACCTTACAATAGGCGTTATTATATAGCCAGAATGTTTAAAGAAACTTTAATACCGAACGCACAGATAGTTGCGTCGCTTGAGTTAATGCACGATGGTTTAAATACAGGTATTTCATAAAAGCCTTCTACTCTCACCTATCCATCTGTGCACTTATGAAATACGGTCAAAATTTAAAAAAAAAAATGACTTAAAAACGAAACAATAATGATAAAAAACTGTGAAAATGTAACGAATATGTTCCTTAAAGAGTTCTCCTGAAGAGAATCTGAAAGGTTTACTGAAAAGTAACTTCAGTATACACGTTTGTGCTACGTCTACCTTGTTTCGTCTGCCCTGTTGTCTTCGTTATTTGTACAAAATCTTGCAGAACTTGTGTTTAATTTGTGCGCAGGTTTTCATAATCGAAGGCGGTACTTTTACTTTCAGTCTTCAGTCTTAACCCACCGCGCTCTCCGACTAGAGATCTCCCTAGGTGGTCAACTAACATACAAGTCTTTACCCTGTGTCGGGTCGAAGTTGTTACTGAGTTAGAAGCTGGTTAGGATGAACGTGTAACCTCAATGAACTACTGATATGACCTCTGTCTCTATCCTCACCTTATCCTTTACCACACGTTAACGAGGCTGATGACAGAGCTAAATCATGTGGCTACAGGTTACCTTATTATTTTCTTAATAAGGTGTATCATTTTCACTTTGCCTTCTTCGGGAGCGTTCCTTTGATGTCGTCAATTAGGGTAAACTCGGCGAGTGGTTGCTTGCGCGCTAATTGCAGAGCAGTTCAAACGAATTCAAAGTTAAAAAATGTGTAACATTCGCTTTGGCACATCTGCCAAAGCGAACGTTACACATTTTGAAAGAACGCTCTGCGATCTGTAATAAATATAATTTTATATCTCAACGACACTACGAATTTAACGTTAACATAAGTAGCCTGCAGGGTTCGTTAAAACACTTTAGGGATAAGATAAGCACCTCCGTAGTCTGCTAACAGTCCTACACGTGTCGCGTACTTAGGATTCCAAATTTGGGAGTCATATTCTAGGACACTATGCACATATGAGAAGAACAAAGTCTTTAGAGCGACACCCGATTTAAATTCCCGGAAACAACCATGAATTAAAAGAAAATTTGTATCATTTAAAAGTCACCATAAGTTTTCATAACGTTCATTTTAAGTTTCACCGAAAAACGACTGGTCACCTTTAACAGAGACACATTGTACTATATAATAAATATACATAGTTATTACACATGTCAAATAAAGCAACTAAATTGTTTGTATTTTCAAAAGCGGTGTATACAATTTTAAACAACAATTTAATTTAATTTATCGATCTTTGAGTTAACCAAAAAGTTGAGTAGAATCATAATTTGTTGTGGCTACTGAATTTTAGTAGGCCCAACGAAAGTACATTGTAGTGTATACAATCTGTTCTATAGACTGTACAAACCAACTCCTGTAGATTGATAAAGCGTTCACCTAACAAAACATTCTTGTAACCTGTTACAAGACTCGTTCGTTTGTCCATACAAATAACTCTAACCATATACTTTTTCCTCAGTGTACAATATATTTATAGATATACCACAAAATCACTTTCCATCATTTATCTAGGCTATTCAGAAATCTTTTAATTTAGGCCTCAGCTCAGGATAGAGCCGATATTACATCATTTGATTGTTACCCGCGAAAACGTTTCTCGATTTATTTTTTTTAAACGGCTACCCTACATTTCATACGTTCTTCTATACGAAATCGATTATTGCCCTCATTTGTCCTAATATCTGCCTTTAAATCCAACATTCTTTCTGCCTTGTACAGTCGCAGCAATAAATGTGTATCACTTCAATACAAAACCCGTGCGTCCAGTCGAGAGATTGTCGTGAATACGTTTACAATCTTCTGCTCCATATAAGTACATTTTTAAGTAAATTTTTTTTTCTACTCGTATAATATATAGATTAAAATTACAGAGTAGTTCGTATGTCGATTTTACTGTCACTCGAAGTCTACCTTTTAGTACCCGCTAAAAGCTAAAAAAATCCCTTTCGGTACACCGGCAGGCGGAGGTAGATTAGAACTCCAATTGTACGAACTTGTATCGAAAATTGCGCGAGCTGCCGGGCGATCAACTCCACGCGCGGCAGCTCGCTCTTCTCGGCCGGCCCCGCCGCGTCGTACTGACCTTTGCGCGGCGAGAGTGCGTGTACTGAACCCCTCTTTATACTGTGGCGTAAGAGTTGCTCATATAAAAAATTGTTTCAAACAAAAGTTCTAGGGAAATTATAGGCCTACAATTAACATTTTGAACTGATTTGAGCAGGTGCCTATTAAGAGAGGTATGATATTTTGAATTTTAAAAACCAAATTTTTCCCATCCCTAGGATCAATGATTGGTGCTATAAAAAAAATACTTACATAAGTTTTAGAGTAAAATTTCAATTTTTCAAATCCTGGGAAAAGGTATATTCAAATAGATAGATATATAAACTTTTAAACTAAGGGTGATTTTGGGTTCTAGGGGATGTAAAGGGGATCAATGACAGTACCAATTGCGATAGGTACCTTTCATAAGGAAATTAAATAATAAATATTTTTTATAGTGAATGAACACTTTAATAGAGTTATTATTGAATTTTAATTAACTTTATTGATTATAGTATTGGATATAATGCAAGAAATCACACAAAGCTTTTTTTAAAAATAAGTTTTCAAGGAAACTGAGATTTCGAATTTTTTGACGAAAATGAGCTTTTTTCAAAAATGAGCCTTTTTCAAAAAAAGCTTTTGACGAAAATGAGCTTTATTATATTTGCCAATATAATCTGTCGATCAATATCATCCCTCTTACAACCCCAGAAAAGGAGTAAGGAGTTACCTCTTCTTCTTAGACCGATCTCTATTCGACTAGTGACATCTGACAACGATTATTAAGCTCAGCCCTAATAGAGCGCTTCGAACAACGCGGCAGGTTAATGACCTCGATCTTGAATGACCGCGGCCCAGTGACCCAGTGACGTAGTTATCCGAGGGAGGAGCCTATGAAAAATGGTTGTTATACACGAGTAAATCGACATTTAGAATAGAAACTATAACATTGTAATTCTTTGTAACTATTATGAATTTTGATATAGTTTCTTAACAAATAACACTAGAAATCGAAGGACTAATTCACTGTCATTTTAACGGGAATGATCTTGTGACAGCCTGTATAAGAGTGCATATAAATAAATAAATATCGACGATGTAAATAAATAAATTAATTAATTTTTTGCAACCAGGCGACCGCCAGCACACCTTTTTATATAGGAAAAACATCGACTATTTAGGAAAAAATGTGTGAGGTTTACTACAAAAATATTAAGAATTTTAAAAAAAGCTTTAAAAATAAAAAGTCTATACCCTATAGTCTAATCGAATCTGTCTGTACGATCTCCCGCGATCTTCGTGAAATTAATCCATTAAAAATATAGCGATCTCTTAGAATGATAAAGTTGAACAAAGAATCGTTCGCGACGATGCAATGGAATATCAAGTAGAGGCCAATATCATAAAATATTACTAAATCCGCCCGTGCATTTTCGAGGGTAGACGCGCGTTTATTATTCGCGCCGAGTAGTCATCTCATTTTTTACTTGGCTAGGGCCAGCCGTCGAACGCTGAAATCAATTTTGCTTCATAATCTTAAAATATCTAAAGTAGAGTATTAAAAGTAAAAAAGAAATAAGAAATAAAATTCGCAATTTCTTTTTAACTTTTTAAATCTGTAAACTAAAAAGAATATATAAAATTTTACTCATGATAAGACACGTGGACGGTTTCGCCTTCTGATTAGCGCCATCTCAAGCAACCTGTCTATATTCCGGAATGCCGGATTGGGTTAATAGAGAGTACTGCAACGTAGCGCATCGATTTTTGCGCTAACCTAATATCCCTAAGTTATTTCATATTGGCTGTCGACCTTAAAATTCAGTCTTTATTCTCATAGGGCAACAGATTTTACTCTCTGCGCGGTCAGTAAGCAATTATTGTCTTTTATTTAATTACAGCTTCATAACAAAGAAATTAAAAAAACAAACTTTCCTATATTTTAGACCCTTCATTTGCCCTTCAATTACTATTTTTTTTAAGGCTCTAACTTATTTTAAAATATAGCAATTTACCTAAAAAAGAACTATTAGAAGTTTTTCATTTATTAAATTTCTTAGAAATAGAATTGAAGTTTAAAAATATTCTTTTACTATGATGACACATTGGATCAAGGTATTTAAAATATATTTTTTTTATGGTTAAATTTCTAATAGTTCTTAAATGCAAGCAATAGAAAAAAAGGGTCTAAATGAATCGAAATTAATATTTATCCTTTAGATTCGCTTTCATTGTTATATTAAAAAAAATTAGTTATCAAGTTAGTATTAGTTATCAGTATCGTCAAAATATCGAAATCTGTCGACGAATCGACGAATGAATGAGATAGGTCGAAAGCGGCCCATCTCTATGGAATATTCATACGTATCAGCATTTACTCGAGGAAAATATGATTTGCGCTTTCTCAGCACAGAATAGGGGAAGAAATTCTGAAAATATCAAAGAAATTGTAATATTCTATGGTGGATCCAAAGGCGGGCGGGTAGAAACAATTTATAATGTGGTTTTACGAGTAGTGTATCAATACTATATATAATTTATTTATAACGTCATTTACATGCAGTTTTATGTATAACAACAAACAATACAATACATTGTTATAAGTACATTACTGTAATTTGTAATCACGTGCAATGGATTAGTTTTGTGCATCACCTTAATAGCACAATGTGACGTAAAGTTACATGTCAGTCATGTATGCTGTGGTAGCGGGTTCCATATTACCCCGAACTCCTCAAATATTACTGCCAATAGAAATCGCCGATGAACTGATTCGTTTGATTTTACGCAGGGTGTCGCGTTAGCAATACGCACGCGTTGATAGGTCGCTAATCTGACCTTAATTAAGATTCGCCCGTCACTCGCGAGGCGCAATGTCTCCAAAAGCCAATAAAGTTAACAGACTTTAAAGTAAACCACAGACGACAGTCCTAAAGCCATGCCTTCAGCATCTCCGTATTTGTATATCTATTAATTAAGCTCTAAAATGCGGTCGAATGACAGACTGTTGCGACAGAGGTTTCAGCAAATATTGTTCAACAAACACAAACAAAACAAAACATTCGTCTGAAAGGATACGTCCCAATCTTCGATCGAACAATTATGATAATGGGGTATTTTTCGCCTAAGACTAACCCTTTAATAAAAGAGTTAAAAAAAAGGAAAAAAGTATGCGGTATAATGATAAAACTTCTCTAAATTTTGTAATATTATATTTCAAAATGCTGTATCTATATTGTATATATATCTATATCCATGCTGGTCACGTTTGCTACGTGCGGCGTTTATTTAATATTTTTTTTTTTAAATTACATATATTTCGTATAAAATTACACATATAATTATAAGCATTAAGGTGCCTTCTCGGACGACTCGAAGTAACGACACATTTAATATTTCAACTTCCTCTAATAATATAAGCGATTCAAAGCCTTTAAATAGAATGTGTCGTTCTTTTAATAAATATGCTAATCACTGTGATATTTTTCATGACACATTTGCTTCAATTAAAAGTCACTTGATTGCATTGTTCAAAGCCTAATAATTGTATAATCTCCAAGAAAAATAATAATTATCATTATGAAATTACTTCATCATTTACTTCAGATAAATAAACTTTTCGTATATTATTACAATATTAGAACAAAAATATTATATAATTCATATTTCATATTTAATAAATATGTAGACAATTTTATAAATATATTTGGTGACGCCGCGTCTCAACTAATCTGTACTCGGCGTATAGAAAACGAGAACGCTAAGCGTCGTGCGGGGGTTCAATTTGTGAGCGTGTATTTTGCGACTTGAAGGACCACCTGGGATAACCCAGGAGCGGACGTTCGATTACAGGAAGAGAGATGGATGTCGGTACTTACTTTGACGATCCAATCCTCCGTGGCAGCTCGGCAACGGCGGTTTCTGCTTGGCTGGCACGGCCCTCACTTCACCGAATCTCACTTGAATGATGAGTTAACATATAATATATGATTTTGTAATAGTTTGTTATAATAACGATCTTATAATAAGATTGCACATAAAGGTGCGCGGCGAGTGTACGGTCTCTGGCGAGAGTCCGTGATACAACTGACTGGCTGTACCCGCAGTTTTCGAAACCAAAACTGCTTCGGGGCGGTGCGTTTTCGGTACCGACAAAAGGTATTAGGACATCAGGAGAATAGAGTAGGTAGTACGCAAAATACACCGTATGCTCTTCGCTGGCGCGAACATTCCCCCGGCCTTGAAAGAACCCCTTTCAAATCAAAAAGTGATAGTTTATGAAAGGGTGCGTTGCAATACCCAATCTTATTCAGTGAATGCTTGAATTAAATCTAGGTGTGCTTAAAGAATATTGCTTAATACTAATAGTTAATATGTAGAAAAATAAGAAAATAGAAACTATGCGGTTTGTTTGGTTGTTTTATGTTGCGGTAGAGGTCGGGTTTAAATTTTAATCTGTAAAGCGGAGAACATAGACTACTATACGGAGTAGTCTAGACCACGATGAAGTCCGTTTTGCAACTGTGTACAGTAGTGGATCTTCAGTCGAAGTTGTGGTTAAAACAAGTGTTTTTTCCTCAGGAACGTAGAAATCTTTGTCCTGACTAAATGGTTGGATGGGCCAAGCATGCGGATCTGACTGAAGCCACGGAGGCCCATGTAGCCAGAGCGGGTGATCAATTAGTTGAGAAGGCAATAGGCCCCTACTCAAACAATCACTAGGGTTTTCGTTACCGGAAATGTGGTAAAAATTAGATGCGGGAAGGTTTTCATGAATCTTTGCGATTCGGTTTGAGACAAAGGTTTGCCATCGATGAGGCGATGAATGAATCCAGCTTAGAGCGACGGTTGAGTCCGAGAAAGCGAATACATTGTTGATTTGATATCGTGGATTGTATGTATCCAAAACAACCTTTATCAATTTTGAAAGTAAGAGAGCTGCGCATAACTCTAGACGTGCAAGAGATATCACCTTTAATGGAGCTATTTTCGACTTTGCGCAAACTATAGTGAGTTTGTTTGGCCTATTGTCATGGTGAGAAACATGTAAGTAGACCACGCCCCCATAAGCCTTTAAACTGGCATCTCCAAAGCCAATCAAAGTGAGGGTGACGTTCGATGTAACTCCTAAGTGTCTAGGTATCTCAAGGCGTTCTAACTCTGGTAACTCTCTTTGGAACTGTGACCATGCAGAAATGATGTGTTGCGGAGGTATATCGTCCCGGTCGAGTTTTAAAAGCCATAAAGTTTTAATTAATAGCTTTGCGTATAATATAACTGGTGCAACAAAACCCATTACGTCCCAAAGCTTGGCTACGCAAGATAAAATGCTACGTTTTGTGCAGTTAGTTATATCAGGATTAACGACGAAAGTGAATACGTCAGATGATGGTAACCAACGAAGACCGAGAATTTTTACAGAACTCTCTTCTTTGAATTCAACTGCTTGAGAAATACAGTGTTCCTTAGGAATTGTTGCTAGTAGTTCCGGTGAATTACTGGCAAATTTTACAAGGTCAAATCCCCCGGCCTTGAACAATCCGATTAGCTGATTTGACAGCTCGATTGCGTCCGATGATGTCATGACACTTGTGGCTCCATCATCCATGTATATGTCGCGTGTTACCACTTCCGAAGCTAAAGGAAAGCGGTTGCATTCGTCTGAGGCTAAGCGCCTTACAGTACGAAGTGCAAGAAATGGGCTGCATTTTAATCCAAAGCATACCCGAGAAAATTCGTCAGTTGAAAGAGGCTCACCTTGATTAAATCTGAACAGAATGCGTTGAAATTTCCTATGTTCTGGCAGAACACCTATCTGCAGGTACATCTGTCGGACGTCTGCATTAATTGCTATAGGAAATAAACGGACATTCAGTAGAATGTTAAACAAACTGAGTTGTAGATTTTCGCCTGCATATAAAATGTCGTTCAGCGATACTGTGGTTGAAGTTTTGGCACTAGCGTCCATTACTACACGTAATTTCGTAGTAGTTTTGTCTTCGCAAATAACTGCGTGATGTGGTATATAGTAACCATGGGTTTCGAGGCTTTCTGAGCTTACCAGGGAAAGGTAACCCTTATCTAGGTACTCCCGAATTGTTTCGTTGTATGTTAGGCGCAACTGTGGCGCCGTGGACAATTTTCGTTCGAGAGATAAGAATCGGCGAGTTGCGGTCTGTATAGAGTCCCCTAGTAAAGCAACGTCATCCTTGAATGGTAAAGCCACGGTATAACGCCCTGACTTATCCCGTGTTGTAGTGTGTGAGTATATTTCTTCACATTTATGTTCTTCTGGTGATAGAAATGTCAAAGCAGGGACTTCTTCTAGCTCCCAGAACTTTGCAATGAGATTCTCAATGGATGGATTCTCGAATGAACAGAAAGCGTAATTATTATTTAATGAACCGCTGTAATTTTCTATTGGCGCAGAGCCCATGACAATATATCCCAGTTTTGTCTCAAGTGCATCTGGTTGGCCTACAGAGCCATGTACGTCTTGGTATTTAGTAACTAATGTATTCCAAATTATAGAGTAATTCTCTGGTGCGGGTGTAAGTCCAGCGAAAACTGTTTGCGCTTTGTCGGTTAACTTACCAGCTAGATACTGGATTTTTTGAGAGTTTGACAACTCTGTATTTTCATGAATGGTCGTACGGAAAACTTCATAAAATACAGGCCATTTCTGAAAACTACCATCGAATGATGGCAGTTCTAAGCGCGGTAACTTTGATATGTTTGACTTGTTCTTGTGTGTAGTTTTTTCATTTATTACCTCAGCCTTGCGTTGAATGACGCCGCATAGTTCTTCAAATGCGATACAAGGCTCAAAATTTGGCTCATATTCTGAGTTCATATCCAAATTTATTGAGTTAATATTTTCTACAACTGAGTCAAATTTCTCGCGTAAATCTGGCAACGTCGTTACGTCAGCCAGAAACGATTCGGTTAAAATATCACCTGTGACATCTTTCGATTTTTCGTATATTCTTTGCAGACGAGAAAAATACGATTTACGTCTAGCCTCTAACAATTTTAATTGATTTTCTGCTTTTGTAGGCATTTTGAATATTTATTATATTTGTATTAAATATAAATTTATATAAAATGTGAAAAAAAACAATATTTAAGTTAGCTTGTGCTAGAGTCACAGCAAATGGTGGTGATGAAGCGTTTAAAATGCTTTTTTTTTTAAAACTTTTGTTTAGAATTAGCTACCAGGAGCACATAAGGTGCTAGGTAGCGATTAGAAGTGCAACGCGCAAAAATACGCAATTTTAATTTAATAATTAAATGTATTTTTTGAATACAGTCTATCAGGAGCGCATAAAAGTACGGCGGTCGTTTCGCGCGCTTTATGTCGGTCAATATTTGACTAATTAGTAGGTAGACTGATTTATTTTGACGAAACGTAACCTTTTTACCGTAAACCAAGTATCAGGCGCACATTTTGAATACGGAGGTATTTACTATTTAGTATTTTTATTTTAATGTTCAGATGTTTGGCGTAACTGTTATTTATATTACTTATAATAATATAATCTAGTTTTTTTTATTTGTTTAGATTGTAGGGCAATATAATATAATAATGATAATTAAATTATATTTATGTTTTGTAAGTGTGTGAAAATCTAATTACAGCATTCAAATCTGAATAAATTGGAATATTCATAACAAGTTAATGTACTTGTGTTTTTGAAATATGTACTAGTTACTAACAAATTCATTAAAGTTGCGAAATTAATATTTAAATTATTTTGACAATAATAAATTATTGATTTTAATTTTTAAGAAAATTCTTGCAGATTGCAGGAATGTTTTTAGCGGTTATTAGTATGTACTTAAGGTCCTAAATGACCTGGAATAAATAGGTATTTATGAATGGTTCAAATCCGGCTCGAAGGACCAAAAATGGTGACGCCGCGTCTCAACTAATCTGTACTCGGCGTATAGAAAACGAGAACGCTAAGCGTCGTGCGGGGGTTCAATTTGTGAGCGTGTATTTTGCGACTTGAAGGACCACCTGGGATAACCCAGGAGCGGACGTTCGATTACAGGAAGAGAGATGGATGTCGGTACTTACTTTGACGATCCAATCCTCCGTGGCAGCTCGGCAACGGCGGTTTCTGCTTGGCTGGCACGGCCCTCACTTCACCGAATCTCACTTGAATGATGAGTTAACATATAATATATGATTTTGTAATAGTTTGTTATAATAACGATCTTATAATAAGATTGCACATAAAGGTGCGCGGCGAGTGTACGGTCTCTGGCGAGAGTCCGTGATACAACTGACTGGCTGTACCCGCAGTTTTCGAAACCAAAACTGCTTCGGGGCGGTGCGTTTTCGGTACCGACAAAAGGTATTAGGACATCAGGAGAATAGAGTAGGTAGTACGCAAAATACACCGTATGCTCTTCGCTGGCGCGAACAATATTATATGTATTTTTTTTCTTTATATTTGAATGTATATATATATATATAAATGTATAAATTATTATTTTATATTAATTTATATCTCTTAAATGGCACCTACTTGTTATTATCTTAATTCTTTTTTTTTCTCTCTCTCAAATTCTAATGTTATAATTAAAATCAAATGTATCAAATTTTGTATGTATAACTAACTTAAGATTATACACATGCATGTTTTGTAAACATGAAATTGGAGAGTATCGAGTGCTGGAAACCTGTGTATAAATATGTAAGAATGTTTACGATTACTCTCTGTATGTTTACTTTATAAAAAATAAAAAAAAAATAAATAAATAAGTATCGATTCTCCGGTAGGTGGTATAGCTGATTGACATATGGTACAAAGAAGTTATTTGTTGCCAAATTTTAACCCTTTTTCTTAGATGGGAAGCGGTCTTAGGGAAAGGTTTAAAGACGCTGCGGCTGAGCCTATGCCAATCTCTAATGGACCGCGGAAGAAAATAATGGAATCTGACATCCTTCCTCCTAAAAATATCCTTTATTTTGTAGGAACGTCTAATATAGAAGGGTTCCCGAAGTTGCTCACTAGTGGAGGACCATACTGGAGCCTTGAAGTAGGCCTTAAATAAGTTATTATAACAAGGCAATTATTATGATTCATAACGAAGACCTTAGTAACATATGAAACATATGAAAAGTTTACCTATTTACCGGAAGAGAGGGTTAGGGTGTTAATGAGTGTGTATAGGTGATGGCGGCTTACTGAAATTGACGTGCGAGTGACATGATAGGTACTTACACGATTCCGAAATGTGCGCAAATGTTTGCGAAAATGCACGAATGCTATTAGAGACCATTATTAAAACCGCTTTTACATTTAAATGTTTTGTTTTATTATTATATAACATTTAATTTTTTAACTAAAACCGTGGTATATTGTTTTTTTTTTAGAGAAATGTAATAAAATATTTAAGTAGCACATTACGAATTAATGGGTAAACAGTAGAGGTGAATTTTTATCTCATAACAATCCTTACCCAGTGGGTTCAACATAACGCACGACGAACTCGGGGTTTTTAAGATCAGCGAGACCGACGCTTCAGCCTTCAGGTAGGGGGATTACCTCTCTGGTTTTTTTCAGCGCGAAACGGGTTGATAGCCACACACCAACCCAGCGACGCGATGGCGGACCCATTCGGGACGCCCGTCTTATTCGGTTGCATAAAACATGTCACGTCCTGACCCGATATGCGGGCAGAATGGCTACTGTTCAGTATTACACATAAAAGGATATCTACGCATCTTCTGAAGGGCTTTGAAACGATCAACATATGAATGTTGCCGGTCGATTTTTATTCTAATTTGTAAATTTATCATTGGATTTTGGACTTCTGTAGACGTTTTATCTCTTAGTCAGTTTTAATTTATTCATTAAAAATCAGACTTAATATTCATGAAGTATAAGATGGTATTCAAAATTATTTTGGCTTGGCATTGACAATCTACTGAAAAGGAAACATTTGAAATCGTAAAATTCACAGCTCTGAACTCATTTATTCAAACAGCTGTCAGTAGTATGAGCGTTTTATTTGATTTAATTGGATGTATTTGTAACACATATTATAGATAAATTTTAGCTTTCTACACTCATTCAAAATATAAACTTTAATTGTGCCAAATCTTACACTCCTCCATGATTTCACCGGATCAACTTTGGGGATAGGTGAACTCCAATTGTAAGAACTTATGCAGCGAGGGTGCGTATACTGAATCCCTCTATATACTGTGCCGTAAGGGTTGGTCATATCAAAAACTGTTTCGAACAATAATTGGTGTAAAATTACGTCAGTATCGTGTCCACAAGAAAGTGATATAGATAGATAGATATATACACTTACGTATATATAAACATTGAAACAGAGGGTAGTTTTCTTAGGGTTTCTTAGGGTTTTCTTAGGGTAGGGTTCTAGGAGATGTGAAACGAGAAGATATGTCGAAATTATCCGTAATGATACCCATTGCATTAGATAGCTTTCCTAATGAAATCTACCTGAAAGGGTTACACATTTTTCTCTACGTATTAATGTATAAACATACATACATAAACATACAAAGAGAAAATGAGATACATCTCCTCTCATTTAAAATCGCACTTAGTGGCATGTCAGAAACTTCACCATGTCCATCTAACTAGGTGCTGAACACCTGTCCTAAGATGGACTATTTATCTGTTTCCAATAAAAATGACCTGAATGCGAAGTATACGGAGATATCTAACGCTAATAAAATAAATACAGTGTTGTTATTGTATAGAATAGTAAAAATGTAGTCTGTAGTTTAGTGTCGTGTAGTGTAGTGTAATGTAGTGTAGTGTAGAGTAGTGTAGTAAAAAAACATTCTTATATATTTTAAAATTTTAATATGAGAGAAAAGGTATTTATGAGGGCGCGCTGTGGAAATGAAGAGAGAGATAGAGAAAGGGTTGTAATGGGATTATACCATAGGAAAAAGAAACTATATTAGTAAGTCGCAATAGAGCATGATTACACAAATGATGAAGAGACTAATTGCTCTGACTTAAATCGACCTAGCTCAATGAGCCACTCTTTTATCATCAATTTTAACTTGTTGGTCCATTTTGTTAAATTCCAGTCCCGGTTTAATTTATTGTAAATATGAGGCGCTAGGTACATCAAAAACCTTTTCGTGAAAGTTTTGTTTGCCTTTGGTACTGCTACGTGCTTAGAAGCATTTGCTCTAGTATGCTTTGAGTGTGGTAGTGGGATGTGGGTATGCTGATTTGTTATAAAATACTTTATGGTCGAGATGATATATAATTGCCTCATTTCTAATAGCTGATATTGTTTAAATATTGGCTCAGTAGGACTCAGAAATGACGCATTAGATAGGACGCGAATCAGTGTTTTCTGTGCAGTGATGACAGGCTTCAGAACTGATAATGCTGCTCCACCCCAGGCCGTTATAGCATATGTTAGGACAGACTCACAAATGGCTTGGTAGACTTCCTTTAACTTCTGCTTTGATAACACGTTTCGTAGTGTGTAAAGAACGTGAACATGTTTCCGAAGTCTCTTTGAGAGGAGCTCTGCGTGCGTGTCCCACCTGAGGTGATTATCAATGGCGATGCCCAGATATTTTATAGAGCTCTGTCTTTTCAGGGATGTGCACTTACAAACATTAAGCGAATCACATGAGTGTATGACAATATTGTGCCTAAGTGAGGGTTGTCCTGAATCTGACGGGCTAAAACAAAGGTAAGCGGTTTTGTCCACGTTCAGTTTGAGCAAATTATAGTCAAGCCATTTTTTAACTTGATTAATTCCTATCTCAGCTTTTTCGAATGCTTCCGACCAAGAATCACCAAAGAAAATTAATGCTGTATCATCGGCAAATGTAATTGTTTCACCCAATGTTAAATTTTGTGATAGACAATTAATGTATATATTAAAAAGTATCGGGGCAAGCGTACTACCTTGTGGGACCCCAAAAGTAATTAATTGCTGTTCGCTTATGAAGTCACCAATTTCAACTCTTTGTGATCGATTAGCGAGATAACTTTTGAACCATGATAGTTGTTGCCCTCGAATACCTAAATGAAATAATTTTTTTAACAGTAAGGGATGCGAAACAGTGTCAAAGGCTTTCGCTAAATCGAGAAACAGCACAATAACTTTTTTGTTGCCCTCCACATTCTCAACTACCGATTTAGTTAGTTTTAAAATTGCGTCTGTGGTGCTCTTGTTCTTTCTGAACCCAAATTGTGTGGACGCATAAAGATTATTAGACTCAAGATAATTCATGAGCCTGTTTTTCATAGCACCTTCGAAGATTTTAGAAATTATATTCAGCAGAGAAATCGGCCTGTAATTGGAAATCACCTTGGGATCCCCTGCTTTAAATATCGGCCGAATTATCGCCTGTTTTAAATCTTGTGGAAATACACCCTGCTCGAAGCTTTGATTAACGATATACTCTAACGGTTTTAAAACGTAATTCTTAACTATTTTTATAAGTTTGCCGCTGATTTTATCGATTCCCGTTGTACAATTACCTTTGAGATTATCAATAAGTTTCGCCACTTCATCTTCTGACACTGGTATCACAGCAAAAGAGTGAACGCTTGACGTTTTTTGCTGATTTATTCCCGCCAGGTATTCTTCTGTTTTCCCTATACTTTTTAGCGTGTCGTTAGCTAATGATTCACCAATTTTCGAGAAAAAGGTGTTAGAATAATCACATATTTCTTTTCCATGATCTGTTAAATTTAGGTTGGAATCATGAGTTATCAATTGCTGAATTGACCCCGTCTTATTTATTGGCTTATTAGTAATTTCTTTGATGGCTTCCCATACAGCTTTTGGATTATGTTCATTATCACATATTTTTTTCTTGTAATACGTGTACTTTGCATTATTAATTAATTTTAAGCAGACATTTCGGTATGAGATATAGTAGTGTCTTAGTTGGCTGTTTTGTGGTTGTGTTCTGAGTTGCTGATGTAATCTATTCCTTTTATTAATAGATTTTATCAGAGCATCTGTAATCCATGGAGTGAGCTTACGTCTCTTGTGTGATATCTTGGTTATCCTGGAGTTAGCCTCAACATGACTATTGAGAGTATCTACGAAAGAATTCGTGGCTTGGTTTACCTCAGTTTTGTTGTAAACATCCAACCAAGTTTCGGCCGACAGGTCTTTTAGCAAGCTACTATAGTCTGTTTTTCTCATAAACTCGTTTTTATGGCGTACTACTTTATCGCCTTTAATTTTACAGAGCACCGTGAAATGATCGGTTACGGTAGTATGGATGACCATCGCTTGATAACTTTGAATATTTTTAATGAACATATGATCAATGCATGTATTGTGACCATCACTTGTAGTAGGTTTGTCGATAATACAGGATAGCCCATATTGCAACAAGAGACATATATATGCATCTGCTTGATAATGTTTATTAGGACCAATTATATTTATATTAACGTCACCAAGTAAAATAACTTTCTTGTATTGCCGAGACTTTTCCAGTGCAGCCTCTAAAGTCTTTAAAAAAGGGTGAATATTGTGTGTCGCTGGGGATCTGTATATACCTACAATACATATGTCATTTGGTAAGCCAATCATCAGGCAATTTGCTTCAAATAGTGGTACCTCTTCGGTAACTGCTAAAATTGTATCTTTAATAAATACTGATACTCCACTGTTTTGATTAAAATTAGTTGTAGAATAATGTGTATTATACCCAGGTAAATTTATGACCGGCAAATTACAGGAATGCCAACATTCTGATAAGAATAGTAAATCAAAATTAAGTTTTAGATCTGACATACTTGCCAGAAAATTGCTAATATTTTTATTAATGCTTCTTATATTTTGGTGGACTATTTGAAATGTATCATTAGGCTTGTTTCTAATTTTAAATAGACCTGGGTTTACAACACAAGTCGAGGATAGATTATTCAATGAATCAATATCTTTTAATATGGCAGCCATGAACAGTGAATAGTAACCTGCATAAATGTGGGCACCGTTGGCAGAAGGACAGCAAAACTCAGAAGTAGTGTACAGAGGAAAAACAAACTATGGATATATATATGGTATAAAATGCGTGTCATCTCTGTTTCGCAAATCGCAAGGAGTGCGAGTATGTGCACGGAAGTAATTATTATTATTTGACGTTTAATATCATCGGGAAGTGAAAAACGAAAACATTTATATATCGATGCAACCTCGCTACTCACTTTATGCAATTTTGTAATCATAACCCAAAAAGTTAATGCGCTAGAATGATACTGAATTAACAAGGTAACATAAAAAAAATGTAGAAAATGGCAAATATTAATTAAACGTGCACCCATTTCGCTACATCGTCTATAAGCTATGGATGCGATACAATTATTGTTAGAGACAATTCTAACAGACGGATTTAGAGTCTGCACAAATGTGCCCAAAAACAAAAACATACCCGCACCGCGTTCGCGTATCGGCGAGATTGATGCGTTCGACCGCCCGCGCCGACGGCAGTGATCGCGTCGTGACGAATCAACAATCGGTAGTCGCGGCAAGAGTTTGAAATATGCCAATCTTTTGTAATAATGTTCTATCAGTAATAAATTAGTAAGTAAGGTTGTAATGTTTTTGCGTTTTGCGATGATGTACAAAAGTGTTTGTTTGTTTGTATTATGCTTGAGCGTGATGTGGGTTGTGTAAAGGTGAGTGAAATGTATGTTTCGTATGATTGTAAATATTAGTTTAAATGAGTGAAATAATGGGCTTAAATGATAACATGTATAGATAAATTGATAAAGCACACAATACCAAAGAGTATTAACGTAACAGGTAGGAAGAATTAAGCCATTTTCTTGAGGTCTTCCTCTAAAGAGATGCTGATTGGTGGACTGGTGGACTGGTATAGATTGTCAGTTAAAAAAATAGATATAAAAAAACTCCATACATTGACTGGGCATATTGGAAACAGCATCCATAACACCTACGCACTCATACATACGTAGATAATTGAAGTATATAATACTTACAGCACGTCTCAATAATGCTCCTTTTACTCTCCCAAAAAAAAAACACACTTATACGCTTGAATTCGGTTTCCGCTTCAAAAAATGATGGATAGCCCTTAGAGCGCAGGTGGCACCTATGGAAAAAAAATAACGAAGGGAATTTCCCTCTGTTGGGGAATAAAATCACCATTTGATGGGGTCGTCCGGGGCGCCATCTGTTCACGGTGGGATACATCAAAATTTTATTTTTTTTTGCCGTGGAACTATTGCGGGGGAGTTTCAGGGGGGCGTCAAAATGGGACAGGGGGGGATAAACGTAAATTACAGTCATACCGTTTTCGACGCTTCGTTACCATCATCTTTCCTAACTCTATCTCAAGCACATTTAGCTTTGTTGAGTAGGGCCTAAAATAACTACATATAACCTAGGTCATAGCAATCCTTTTAGAAAAAAAAATGGGTCTGCGTCGAAGCAAACGGTGGAAGTTATACTTCTTTAGCCATTCGCACACACAGAAATATAAGACTTTTTCTCTGTTATTCAATATATTTCGTTTCAATATATTATTATAAGTCACTTCATTAATACACTATACACCTATACATTATCATTATTAAGTTCGTATATTCGTATACTTTGTGAAAAATAAAAATTCCCAGCCGGGGATCGAACCAGGGACTCTAGCCGAGTGCGCTAACCACTGACTCACCGAGACTCTTGGGGTATCTTTGGTAGAGAACGTATAAAAAGGCACTCTACAGATTTTACTCCTAACGCGTGACGCAGTTTCTCGACCAACATCCCATCCCAGTCAGTACAACGGGCGCAAAGAAGTATAACTTCAAAAACTGATTATTAGTTTTATTATTCGAAGTATACCTACTTATAGTTTTGTATTTTAGAGTGATTGAATTGAATCTAGGTTAGAAAAAAAAATATTCTTAATATTACTTAGAAAAATGCCAACAATCCAAAAATAATTAAGATAATTAGGACATATTAAAATGATCACTGTCGGTTTTTTTTATCAAAAATAAATAAATAAAAACAGCCCGAATCCTGTTTTCAAATATAGGTTGCACACAATTTATCAAACAGACTTATTTTTTTCTAAATATTTGTTCCCAAAGCCCTCAGCGTTTCTGAGAAAATATATTTCCACTTCCTTCAGCCGGACGAATTCCTCCCGCGAGCTTCGAGGACGTTCGCGTAGAAACGTTATATCCCGAATAGCTCTCTATGTAAACAGATATCTCTCGCGTGACGCACTCCGACCGCACATCCCCCCGTAAGTTGTTATGTCAACCCGGGATGACCAGAGGCCCTATTGAAGTTTGATACAAAACAGGGCGATCAAAGGGGACGAGAGGGCTTCTCGTATGACAACCTTTTTATAAGAGGCTCGCCAATATTGCGTTTACTTTGACGCTCTGAAAAAAAAAGATAAATATTAATTTCGATTCATTTTAATTTGGTAACGATTGGATAATTAATCATAAAAAATATATGTTAAGATACCTCGATCTTAAGTCTTCAACATAGTAAAGGCAGATTTTTAAAATTCAATTCTATTCTTGAGAAATTTAATAAATGATAAACTGTTAATAGTTCCTTTTTGGTTGAATTGCTCTTTTATAAAATATATTAGAGCCCTAAGAAAAATAGTAATTGAAAGGTAAATGAAGGGTCTAAAATATAGAAAAGTTTGTTTTTCAAATTTCTATACTATGAAAATGTAATTAAATAAAATCAAAAAATAAAACCTGACGCCTGAAGATTTATTAATATGCCTATTTATAATAATTTCACGAGATGAAGGCATTAATTATGCTAGTACTGACACAGTACTGTGAATAAAAAATATTATTTTATTTTGTAGTGTACATAATAAAGTATATTTATTTACTCTAAGAGGTTAAAGTATATTTTATAAAAATGTATGTTTTATTTTTAACTCAATATTTATATTATTTACGATTTAAATCCAAAAACATTACTTAGAAGCTGTACACAATGCTTAAAAATGACAAATAAGTCTACTTTGGAACAGGCAGTTCACCTAGTTAGGCTAGACGACGTGATTTATTATAATGATTTCATTTTAGCACTTAAATTAATAAATTAAATTGGCATTTTAGAGGTGTTTTCTATGCTTCCACTTTTCAAAAAAAAAAAAAAACCAAACCTAAAAATGTATTTCATCTATTCAGTTAGGTTTCAGTAAGATTAATTTATATTAGAATTAGCCTACCTTAGTACGCGCAATATCTAGTTAGTTACGGTTATGTAATTATCATCTAAGGAATATTTAAACAACAAAAATTCCAAGTAATTATTATAGGTTTTACATTATGTAAGTATTATTTATTAAAAATGAATACTACTTAGGTATAGTTGTGTAAGTTTGCTAGGTAATTTAATATTATATATAAATAAAATAAAATAAATACATAATTAATATATGTTTATACTAATATATTATTGAGTAGCTAAAGTTGTTTGTTAAATATGGTATTAAGGATTATTGTTTTTTTAAGAATTATTATTTTATGCGTCTGTTAAAATATGATAATTAGACTATATAATATTTGCAATGATTTTATAAGATTGAACACCAACCTTTATATTTAGCCAGAATATATTTATTTATTAAATATCCAATATAAATGTTATTATTGCATATTTATTAGCATTTCATATTTAGTCGATTTTGAAAAGATGAAAAAAATGTATAGTTTGCGTATGTTAGTAACACCTCGCTAGGCAAATGCCTGTTTCGAGGTGTTACCTATTTGAAATATATGTGGATTTGATTATATCTATTTTTGATTGATACTTGACACGAAATAGAAGATATTTACTCATTTGTAAGGTATTAGGTTCATTTCAATTTTCTTTTTTCAGTTAGGGCTGACTTTGTAGCTACTTTAGACTAGAATCTGTTATGAAAGACCTGACACAGTGACCTAATGCCCTGGTATCAATTATAGTCCGTTTAAAAATACTTCGCGGTGTCGGGTATAGTGGTGTATAGGGTGGCAAATTATTTTCTCACGGTTTAATTTTCATAATTGAATACGGATCTTTCATTTTTCAGTCTTTACTCACCGCACTCTCCAATGTGATCACCTAACATACAAGTCTTTGTACAACAAAGTAATTCTGGGTAGGTCTGTATCAAATAATAACAATCTTAGGGATAAAAGATGGCTGTATTAAACTATATATAGGGATGTTTTTTGTAGAGGCGTGGTTTTCAATCTGGCACTACTTTTTTCGTAGTTGGTGTTTTTGACAGCTGTCACTTGATTTATGCTCAGTTTGGTTTGCCATTTCATAATGAATAGACTTACTACTGAGAAACGTTTTAACACCGCTGGACTATTTTTTGTGGGGAATTTGTTCGAGTCAGCCACTTACCCGAAATCATTTTTAAAACATAATGGCAAACCCTTATTTTTATAATAAAACTAAATTCTTAGCCATAACATCAAATTATATGCGTTTTATCTCTTCTTGAAAACCACGCCTCTAAAAACATCTTCCTATATTACCAATATTAAAAAAAAAAATGATTTTTTCTATCGTAATAATTATTTCCCTGCTTCCATGCTTACAAGCTTCCAACCTCGCGCTTCCAAGATGACATTTACCGTGTCGGCGTAATTCGATGCTTGTTAATTTTAACAGGGAAATTAAGATAATCGATGCAAACAGCCCTCCGGGCTGAGCGCCCTAATTGACAAACTGAAAATATAATTTCAGTCACACCGAACGAGATAAATTTTATTAAAATTGAAATTTCTCGTTGGTATAAATCGTTTTTATGTTTATTCGAGTGCATATTTATTCTGCGATTCGAGTACATATGTATCTTAACGATTTGCGCGTAATGTGCGTATATTTCACACTTTCTTTTTTATTTTTAGCGTTGATTCATTTTCATATTTCATATTTCATAACTTAAACTTACATTTAATCTTTGGTATTTCAGGATTATGAAATGGCACTTAGTTAATAGTAAACAAAAACTTAGGAAATGTAAAAATTATAATTATAACAAAATGTACACCAATAAAATAAAAAGTAAATATTGTACCAATAAATACAGTAGGAAATTATTAATATGTATGGACATAGTTCTATTGTGTAATTTGTTCTTTATTTTTCTATTATCTTCAATGTTTAATCTTTTGTATCATTTAAATATAAATAGAATACATAATAATTACCAACCAAAACACTTGAAATATTTTCAAGGAATACTTTTGAATAAATACAATTTCACCCCACCTGGAAATATTATATATGGGAATAAGCTACATACTATATCACAAATAATAAAACAAAAACACATAACCACAAAACGTATAACACTACCAACAATAACACATTATATATCAAAATCTCCATGTATAAAAGACATCCTGATAAAATGTGCATATAATCACTATTTAATTTTTTATACCATTTTAATTAACTCCTTCATAAAAAAACTTTTATGAACTAATTATCAAAATTGAATAAAAATAATTAAAAAGCATATATAAAGCAAACGTGTAAAATTGGAGCAGGTATCACCCCAGAACAGACCTTGTCTAGTGGGGTGATAAAATCCACACCACCTATCTATTTTGCTTTGTATGAGATAGTTTAAGATTACTTGTAACTAGTTTTATTTAAATTGTTTTGTGCTATTTCACATGTATTGTTTTTGGATAAAATAAAAAAAAAAAAAAATATTAATTCTTCACTTCTCATTCCGCCAAATACCAATCTACATGTCATTATTTAGGCTTAAGATATTTTAATATGCTACCTAAAAGCTTTAAAAGTATAAATAATTTTCGTGAGTTTAAGCTTAGGTTAAAGAAATATATTCTGGAAAAAAATATTTATAGTTTTAAGGAATTTAGATAGTAAGTGATAAATTATGAATACATCAATGCACATGTAACTTCTGTTCATATATTTTTTTAATTTCTTTTTTTTTGTTATTATTGTATTCTTTATTCTAATTTCTCTATTGTCTTATTCTGTTGTTTTTTTTTTATATAACTGAAATGTAACGGTATGTACAAATATGTAATTGTCATTCCTGTACAATAACTTTGTTCATGGAAAATAAATTATCTTATCTTATCTTATCTTATCTTATCTTATCTTATCTTATCTTATCTTATCATTCATTACACATCATATTCGTTACATTTTCACAGTTTTTAACAGTATTGTTTCCGTTTTAAATCATTTTTTTACTACTTTAATGAACGTTTGGCCGTAAGTGCACCGTAAGATGCATAAGTGAGAGTAGAAGGCTTTTATGAAATACAGGCCTGTATTTAAACCAGCGTCCATTAATTCGAGCGATGCAGCTATTTTGCGTTTCGGTATTAATTTTCCTCTGGGCTAAATGATTTCTTTGAAAAATTGCAATCTGTAAAAATATTAAAAAGAATTCGAATTTTCCAAATGTCTATATATTGTCAGACTTTCATATAATGTAAGCCCATGGCGTATGCCTATTATAACGTAAAAAATACATTTTACAAAATACAGCGCTGTATTTAAACCAGCGTGCATTAAACTCAAGCGATACAAATATTCGTGCGTTTCGGTACTAATTTTCTGTTATATATTTTGGCATTAAAATTTGTTTGAAAATTTTATATTTTTAAATCTGTGTGTTTATTTATAACATACTAGCCGAATTTTTATGGTTCCGGACCAAAAAGAGGAACCTAATTTGGTATACTGATAGAAAATTAGATACATGATTGGACATTTTATTAAAAATATACTTTTTGCGTCAACTGGTTTGGTAAAGTGGACACAACAAAAATAGTTTACTTATTTTAATTCTGTTCTCGTAAAGGTTCTCTGAAAGGGGTAAATTTTATTTTTGTGATGATACTTTTATGGGTTTGTTTAACAAAACGAAACAAAAAAAAATGTTAAAATTTTAATGTAAATATAAATATTTTATTGGTTGGATCTCCTTTCTTATAAAAAAAAATTGTGTCTGCGTCGGACTAGACGCGGGAAGTTATACTTCTATGGGCGTTCGCATACACACAGACAGGATATATAAATGAAATATAAGACATTTTTCTCTGTTATTCAATATATTTCTCTTCAATATATTATTATAAGTCACTTCATTATTATACTATACACCTATACATTATCATTATCAATAATATCTTCTATAATCCGGATTTTACTCCTAACGCCTGACGCGGTTTCTCGACCAACATCCCATCCCAATGAGTACAACGGGCGCAAAGAAGTTTAACTTCAAAAATACAGAGTTCTTTATGTAATAGGTACGTCCCACTCCAGCTCGACAGTTTAGAGGTACGTCCCACTCCAGTCAAACGTATCCAAGCCAGTCTTCGGTGCGTGAAGAAGTTCCATCATCTTGCGAGCGCTTGCCGCCCAAAGATTGCGCAAAGATTTAACAAGCCGCCATTGAATTGTAGACTCGACAATGGCGTGATATAATATTTCGAGATGAATGCAGCAAATTAAATGAAGATCCATGTCTGATCTCGCCCTCGTCTCGAATCCCGCCCCAGCCTCCGCGTAATATAAATAGGGCGGCCCGCCCGAATTCTAATGAGTTTTTCTCTTAAAATTCAAAAAGGCTTCGCCGGAAAGATATCACGTCTTCGCGCTAAATCCGAAACATTTATCCGAGAAATTATTGGCCTACATGCCGGGCGTGATAACAACCCCACTCCCCACTCTTTGCTACTCAGTTAAGCGAAATGTAATGCGTCCGTTACGTAAGGAAAATTCGGCGTTATCTGGATAAAATACTTAACGCGTTAGACACTGCGTCATTCATATCTAAACACATTAGAAAGAGAAACGCAAATAAAGGAGACAAATATTGTTTTGAGAGTTCTTCGCAGTTGCGTGTGATATAACTACAATATATATATGTGTACAATATATGTGATATAATACATGATGGTTCGTGTGCCGTTATAGATTTAAGGTTAAGGCGCCACCAGTCCCTAAAACGTGTTTTGTAACGTATTTTGGTGCATTTTGTTGAAGTTATTCCCGTCAAACGCTGTGAGAACTATGCTTTCTACAATAAAATTGAAATGTGGATAGTCGGCTGTCCCGCCCAACCGCACATATAAATTTCTATGGAAATTTATATGTGCGAATCTGTTCGAACTTAAATTATATTAGTATTAGTATTCTCGTCACCACCACACATACATATAAAACATTCCACATACATATAATACATACGCTCTCCACATGTACATATAATATACACCACTCACTACATAGACATTAAACACTCTTACATTCCACACCTAAATATACTCACAAATAACAAATATCATATACATAAATAGAGATTCGTTCTGTTAAACACATTATGTAAAATTTTAGATGCTATAGTCGCCTTAAGTTGTTGATTAATGTATTTTTATGTAACTGTCTTTTTGTAAGCATTTCTAAGAATAAAATAAATAAATTGAAATATCCCTAATGGATCAAGATAATGTATTCCAGACATATATATTAGTAGATCAATAAGTGATTCTTCTTTAGCCGGGGCCTAGTGACACTATTGACAAATAATATTTCTTGTACGGCATAGGTATTTTTTACCTATGTATTACATTAAAATAAAATAAACAAAAGTTAAGTCACTGTTTAAATAGACAAGACAATTATACGCAATATAGACAAACAGTAAAAGCAGAAAGTAAGAAAATAAAGTAAACATATCAAATCCTGCAAATGCATGAGAAAATATAAACATAAAACTAGAGAAAGAAAAAATAAACAAAAATATATAGACATACGAAAATTTACATATAAATTATAATTTATAATATACAATAATCCGAGGGAACAATTTTTTTTAAGTGGTGAAACTATTAAAATTAAATTACACAAGAAAAAAAAATCTTTCTTAAAAAACAAAACATGTTTAATGGCTCCCATTAAACATAAATGAAAGGTATAATAAATTTAACTTTTATTTTGAAATACAAACAACGCTACGATATAGAAACAAAAATAAAAACATACCATTACTAAGGCCGATAGAAAGTCGTTACGTATAAGGGATATATATGAACGATTGAGTTGAATATAGGAAATTTAGGAAAAAACCCCTTTATACACTCAGTATAGGAATGCAAATAGAAAGTAATAGCTTCGACTCGATTCAAGGTAAAGACTTGAAAAAAAAAGACTTAAAAAAGTATGTTAGTTGACCACCTAGAAAGGTGTCTAGTCGGAGAGCGCGGTGAGTAAAGGCTGAGGATTGAAAGTTCCTTCTTCGATTATAAAAACTAAACCGTGAGAATGGAATTTATAAATTGTCTATGATTGACGTCGTGTCAAATGAAACTAAGTAACTGCTTGTGTCTTTTAAGAAGCAATTTGCAAACTAATTAAGTCTAATTGCCTTTGACGTCAATAGACAACTTCCAGTTAAGGATTTAGCTCTGGTGGGTGAGTTAAAACACTGAAATGGATCAAACGCTGAGTTATGCAATGATAATTTTATGGGTCAAATTAGGAAAAAAAAATGTATTTAATATATTATTAAACATAACATTAGAAATTAAATATATTATACTTTTATTATTATACAACAAATCAACAACAAAATGTACTCAAAATACTCGAATAAATTTTGAAATAGGTATATAAATAATTCAAAAATATATTGATATGAAATACAAGAAATTTAAAATATAATGTTACTAACCGTTGAAAAAAAAAACACAATTAGACCTTGTTTTTGTATTTATTTTTTGATACAATGCATTGTCAGTTTTAATTTTTTCATTAAAATGAAACTTGACATTCATGAAGTGTAAGATGGCATTAATAATTATTTTTAATAATTTGACTATTGAAAATGAAATTTTTGAAATCACACAAAATTCACAGATTGAAACTCATTCTATCAATCAGCTGTCAGTAGTATGAACGTATTTGTAAACAATATGCTTAAAAAGGGGTACAATGTTTCCCTTGTGTAGATAAATTGAAAATATATATAGATAAATTGAATCAAATATAATTAAAAGCGTTTCAATTTTCTAACATTGTTACAGTACAAGAAAACCTTTAGTTGTGTCAATTAAAAACGGAGTTTTTTTGTTTGCCTTGCGGACAAAACGAAATGTTTCCGAACGAGATTTTCACAAAAGGGAAAATTTATATCTCGCCGGAAACGATTCAAGCCGGATTTTCCACTTTTCATAACGCAATTTTAACGAAGTTTTCCCTGCAACTTTTAATTCGTTTCCTGTGTTTCGAGATTGCCATTAAGGCGAATGCTTACGTCGCGTTCTTGTACTTTTATCATTATGAATTCAACTGCAAACAAAGGCACCAAATATCTTGACAGTTGCGTACTAGTGTCAATTCGAATGTTGTATAACCCTTACTTGTGTATACAATTTTTTTATTGTATACACACTTACTTGTGTATACAACAGTCTTTGTTGTATACACACATCTTGTCTTACAGCTAGGCCCTGCAGGCGTTTTTAACGGTTTTTATTTTTTAGGTCTGAGTAGATAAAAATAAAAAAATCTTAGGTACTATTTTATCGTGGCATTCTTTCGGTTCATCATAAGTTTTAAAATATTTTTAGATTTTTTTTGTAAATTTTGCTAACCTAAATAACCTTAATAATAATTGGTTATTATTTAATGATTTATTAAATAATAACCTCTCCCAAATTGACCTTTTTCCAATAACTCGGCTAAGTTTCGCGACGCTGTAATAAATACTATACCAAACATACAACCGCGGAAAAAATCCTAATTTAGTTCTGTATTACATCGTTGTTTTTTGTTTCTAACTTTTATATGGATTCACTACTTAAAAGGACATTCCTGATTTTAAGTTCATCTTGTATGTATATTACAAATCTGTAGAACCTACATTTTATCAGACCCTAGTACATTTAATTTTCCGTTTTATATGATAATTTCTTTATCTTTACAAATATTGTTTGATTGAAGGGAGCTGTTTGAGGTTAGATTCTAATATAAACATTTTTCATTTATTGCCATTAATGCTACAGACAATGACTCCGTGATGCATGAAATTTAATTTCATATGATTTTTCACAGCCGCCAATGAAAACTGCCGTCGCGAATTGATACGTGATATTTTTGTGGTTATTTTTCATTTTCTCTTTTCGCATAATCTTCGCCAACCCACCGACAAATAAAGAAGTTTCAGTCGGCTGAAATTTTCTGAAACAAAAGTTACTTTCGTCAAACAAGGCTCTGCAATTGATTGGATTCTGAAGCTTTCTGAAATTCAATTTATGAAACGATTTTGCCGTTTGTCGCAGATTGATTTACATCGAGTTTGTTTTCGCTTCACGTCACTGAAATTATGTAAATTGGCCTAAAAGTGCCTACAAATAAGCAATTGATTATTAAAATATGAAAGATAATAAAATTATATTTAATTAATATAACATAAATATTAAAAACATTTAATTAAACAGGTTGTTTTTACTTTATTACGTAGAAACTTATTGTTGGAAAGGTTTGCAAAATATATAAGGACAGGTTTTATTTTCGATTTTGTGCAAATTAAATTAGGACCAGTCGTGCGTGAATTATATTGACGTAAAACTTCTTTATGCGACACGGTGTTCGGGTAAATTCGGCGACACGGAGCCGTCGGGTCGCATCATATTGTTTTAGTAATAATAACTACTGGAGTTCGGATAGAGAGCAGATCACGGATCTAGGGATTAAGAATGAGGTAAAACTAAATTATGCACACAAAAATGTTTTCCTAAGTAAAGATTTAAATATGAAAATATTATGCAGTTGATGGAAAATTTTTAGTTTTCCATCAATTTTATTCTAACTTTCACTCATTTAGTTACGGACTTGCGAGATGTTGTTTGCATGTAATGAACGGCCTCGCATCATGAAAAAGACAATAATGCAACCGGAACTGCGCCCAATATTGTATTCTATTTAAATAATAAAAATATGGGTATATATGTAGTATTTATGTATATTAATATTTACTTTTGTATATTTATCTATAGATTATTTACTCTATTTATATTATAATATTAATATTATATATTTATAGGTTTATTAAGCAGCCCCGTAGCTTGCGTCATAATCCTAAACTAGATCTATAAATGATCTATATTGGAACAGCACATTTTTTTTCATTGTAACATTGTAATATTACAATAAGATAGGAAATACAGTAAAATGAAACAATCGCCTAATTAATTATTTATGTATTAGATCTAATAATATTTTCTTTCCCTTCTGTGTTTTTATTTATCTTTTTTCTAGTTGGGAAACAATTTTATTTATTTTTGTTAAATTACCTAATAGATCTCGTTGTTTCAGTAATTATATGCTCTTTCATACATGCTTTATTTTTTCTATATATATCAAATTAATATTTCGCGTTGGAATCATTCACCGCTTAAGCCATGTAGCGAATTTGTAGCGAATTGCAATACTCGTATATCCAGTTTAGGGGTCTGATGTTTGTCTAATATATCGCAGGTTGCGTAAAATCTGCCAGGGCGCGTGAGCCCCCCTGTCAAGTGGTTCTTAACAGCACTTGAGGAGGGTCTCCGTTTGCTTATTCAGGTCAAACAGATTGATTGACGGACGAACAAATTGATACTTGGCACATTGTCGGGGAAGAATCACGGCTGGAATGAATATTACACGGCGGTCACCTTTTTTTATTACACGACGTGTAATTGAAAATTCCTAAAAAATAACTGCAAATATTTAAGTATTAACTAAACTGTCCCTCATCTCTTTTAGGGGATATGGCTTCTATTGCACGGTTCTAGTCCTCCACTCCCTGATAATCTTCGCACTTATTCAAGGTTATAAAACTAAAATGTATATATTAAGAATCAATGGTTCACCTGTAATGTTTTGTCCTAGTTGTATTATTGTATTTCTGCATTGTTTTAAACTTATTTTGTTACTCTGTATAGCTTTTATGTTTTCTTATAATGAACCACATGTTTGTATTGCTTTTTTTTAATAAAAATAAACAATGGCTATTCTTTGGTTGGGCGGATATAAAGACTAAGTCTTTGAAACTGCTCAGTCGGCGGGTAGTCTAGAATTTAAACTATCAGGACTAGTGAAATGATCAGAAGTAAACACATTACCATGGGATATTATTAGCCTTTATGGATCACCACATTCTCCCCGCCCACGAGAAGTTCCTTCCATCATCGATGACGTAATCTGCAAGGTAGGCCGGAGGGTGCCGTTCCCTTCATCGCCACTTCAGTTCTTGTAGGAACAGGTCGGTTGACTCACGTGGTTGCTGCCTTCGATTTGCCATCTTGTGGTGAAATATGAGGATATTCGGAGATTTCACGAATAAAGCGTCCAACTTCGAAATGCATGCTTCGTAATCCGTGCAATCTTTTATGTAACTGTAAACTTAGGTCGAAAGAGGTTTGACAAGGGGTTGATATTTTGTGAGTTTTTGTCTTCGGAAGCTATTCTATTGTATTTAAATATTAAATAATGTGTATATGTCTCGTCTACAATATTCATATTCATAATATTCATAATAATCACATATCCATTATTTTTATATTTTTTGTAAGAATATCATCCATTTCTTATTTCATCTAATTAGATGGTTACATAATATTTGATAATATTCGGAGAGGTAGTGAGGAGAGGTGAGAATTAAAAATGCATTTTTTTAAAACTCAGCGCTGGGTTTAAACCGACATCCTGCGCTCTCAAGTACAGAACCTCTTTACTACCTTTTTAATATATTGCAATCCTACGCTTTATCAAAAAAATAATAAACTTTTCTAAATTTTTCAATATTGTTAAAGATTGTGTCATTTATTTTATCAGGCAGGCGAAAAAACAATCAAATACATGTCAAAATCTTTACAACTCGATTATATTTTTACACCCTTTTAAATTTATTTATAGGATATTTAATTTATTAGCATTATATATTATAATTTAATGATAAAATATAAAATATTATCCCGTAGCTTGCGTCAAAATGCTTTCTACAAACGATTGGTGTTTCCTTATAACAGCACATTGTGCTATTATCCATTGCACGTGATTAGAATTTGTAATAATGTATGTATAAGCAATGTAATACGTAATGTGTTCACTATTTGTTATATAATATGAGAGTGCGTTTAAATAAATACACCGGTAGGTTCATATTTCTCCATACAAACGCTGTAAGGTTGTACCAATTATATTTAATGGTAATTATATTTAGGCTTAAAAAGTTAAATATTTATTTTGTAGTCGCCATTTAAAAATTCTAATTAAATCCGAAAGCTACATGCCAATTAAATGCGCGGATGCACGTCGCGTCGACGCGGATGTCATCCATTTTGATTTTATTCAAAATGGCGTCGCATTTCATCCCTTGTTGCACTTTGGAGCGCGTAAATAAATGATCCGCGCATTTCCGTTCTGCTGCGACTGAATTTTCAATTAACCGAATGTTATGTACGCCCTAAATAGAATGCAAATAATATAATAGGTAACAGATAGGTATCTAAAACGTCGACCAGGGCGTAACTCAATTTTGTTACGAATACTTATACGCTTTAAGCGAAGGATAAAATGTCTCGAGAGTTATAAGGAAAATGTTTTATCGAGTTACGAGTTGTATATTTTCAGAAACGACCACCTCCAATTAATGGTTTAACCTAACGACTGTCGAATTTCAACATTTCAAAATAGCCGTCAAGTGTCGAGCAAAATGAGAAAAAAAAATGAAAAACTCACCGATTAATTGAAGGTATTTTTCATTCAAAAATATATTTTTGGTATCCTTGTAGTTTCCGTGAAATTTGCAATGCACTGAAGTAATTTAGTTTTTATATATAGTAATTATATATTTATAAAAAATCGCCAAAGTTGGATATAAGAAGGCCAGCTATAGGCGAAAGCCAACCGTTTGGCTCTCGACATTGGCAAAAGGAGGCGAGTACTATAGGCGAAAGCCAATGGTTGTCTCTCAAAAGTGTGACGTTTTCAGATCGACTAAGTTTAGTGTGTTTGAAATTCATAAACGGTGGCTAAACCTTATTCAGGCAGACCTAAACATTTTAATCTTTTTAATTACTTGATCAGCAGATCTTTTTTTATTGAATAAAATGAACAAAATACATAAAATTTGCCACGGTATATCTGTGGCAGTCATCTTTCGGAATTAGTCATTTTTAATTTTATTTTGAATTAATTTAAAAATAAGGTAATTAAAATATCATCATCTCGTACGGGTAATTAGAAGGTAAAATTCTTAATACTTATATTTATCGTAATAACCTAAACAAACCCATATTCTAATTAGTGTAAATATTCAAAAACTAAACTATTTTATCCACGATTCTCATAATTTATTTTTTTATGTAATAAGTTTTAAGTGAACCTACTTTTCAATTCAATTCTTAAACAGTGGATACATGTGATTGACCAAATGTATAACTATGTATTTACTGTTTTATAAGCTAAGTAACGCTGTGTTTCCCTAAAATATATTAAATAAATAAATTACATAAATAAATAACTGCCCGCAGCAGCAACTAATATTAAAAGTGAGGTTTAATTTGAGTGTTTAATTGTATTACTTTCTAGTTTTAGCAATAGTTTAAATAAAAACCATTGTCAAAGTGGTTGCGCATTTAATAAACCATTTTTGAATAAATTTAAGCAATCGTTCTAGTGTTACTAGTCACTATTGTTGTAACATCCATTATTTTTAGATAAATGTTATTATTCCTTAGTAGTAAATTAAAATAAAAATGTTTTTGACATCATTTCTATGGTTTATTAATAGAAAAAAACCTAAGGTCTGTAGCAATAATTAAGTCATCATAATTTCATCTTTATACTTTACAGTGTTTTAATGCCATCCGCACATTACGCTTGTTACGAGTCTCCGCCTTATGAAATAACACGCTTGTATGCATATATGCATATATAAATATATTATATATTATATACATAATGACAATAACCTATGGACACTTCAACGACATGTCAACATTTCGATCGTATTTGAGGGCCTAAAGCTCTTATACAGGATGAACTTAAAGTCAGCAGTATCCCTTTAAACAACTTTTGTTCAACAAATGTTCATATAGTTAATAAAAAAAATAAAATCTATTGAACGTTTGATCTCTGACCTATCCAATTGACCTACATTTCCATATTTACTCGCGGTAAACTATCCGTCGTCCACTGTAGTCAATTTGTCGATACGGTGCCCTGCGGTTACTGGGTCGCGACGTGGTGACGCCGCGCGATCTGATATTTTGTTAGGTGACCATGCTTTATAATGTTTTAGTACATTTTTTTTGTTTTATTTAGAAATCCGTTGAATGTCATGTCCAGAATCATCCCTTACTGTAGAGTCAACCCAAAAATCCAGAATAAATATGTTAAGCGTTGATATGAATAGATTCTGCATTAACAGGATAACTAGCATCTCATTACATACCCAAAGAAAATATTTTCTTTAGTTTAAACAACAAATATTTATTCTAAGCGCTTTTTTTATTTTGAATATGTTATCATAAACACACGTGAGTTTCTTTACCTGTTATGGGAATTATGTCATGTTATAATTTATATTTTACAAAACACAACCGAATTGGCTCAACTTTAGGATGTGAGGTCATAGAAAATAAAAACGTGAATGAGGTTACAATCTAAATGAACGCACGCTAAGATATCTGTAAAGCAAATCTCCATACATTAACGGCCCGACCAAATTTGAATCGATTATTGTAAAAGCTATGCTTCGAATGTTCGTCTATGCCTAAAAAGGTCGAAAGGCTACTACAAATCAAAACTAACGCGCAGTTTAACACGTGTACCGAGGACCGTTTAACACGCAAAAGCTGTTACGATAAATCAAGGAAAGGAGAAAACCTTGCGTTATGCAGTCGTTAGCTCTCGCGGGCCGGTTGATTTTTCACCGCTTAACGCGATAACGATTCGTAGCGGCCGTTAGATTGCCTGGACGCGATAGGGTCGCGTGTGCGTTTTGTTTTCCGCCGATGGACACGTTATTAACGATGTTATTTAAAAATACTGAATTAGGTGTGGTTTCATGGGACGATTATAATGTTTGTTTGCGTGGGTGAAAACACTAATATAGGTTTATGTAGACAACTAAACCGTTTCAAGTTTTTTTAACTGAAATGTTGGGAATCAAATAAAAAAAATTTGGAAAACAATGGTTTAAAATTCCAACGTAGACTCTACTTCATTATATCATATGAGCACTTAAACCGACAGATATGAAGATACTCGTAGCACTAACTTCGGCCAAAAATCCATATTTATCGTTTCATATACATATAACGAATTTGTCGGGATAGATATATTAAATGTGAGTAAATCGGTATTTTTAAAGGCATTACAAACGTCTATGAACCTCCAACATAATTTGTGATTGCAATAAGTAAGTTTAGTTTAATAATTGATATCTCGTCCTAAACACACCCTTGAACACTATTCACTATTAACGTTTTATCTATAATATATATATATATATATAGTAAAATTGTATAATTTATTGCTTAAATACCGTATTTAGTTGATTCATTACGTTATAATAGGCATTCGCCGTTAGTTTATATTACTTATATAAAAGTCTGACAGCATATTAACATTTGGAAATTCGATGAAATTTTATGAAAGCTTTTATGAAACAATATATCTTCATATGTCCTACGTTGAACGTAAGGGATTCTTGTAATTATCCATTAAACCATTCATTTCTCATTCATTATACGTCATATTTGTTACATTTTCAGTTTTTTTCATAATTATTGTTCCTTTAAAAAAGGAAAAATGATGAAAGTTTGACCGTATTGCATAACCGCACAGATAGATAGGTGAGAGTGAAAAGCTTTCATAAAATACAGCGCTGTATTTAAACCAGCGTGCATTACCTCAAGCGATGCAACTATCTGTGCGTTCAGTATTAATTTTTCTTTGAACATTCTTGCTATATAATTTATTTAAAAAAAAATTCAATCCTTAAAATATTAAAAAGTATTCGAATTTTCCAAATGTCAATATTTCAGACTTTTATATAAGTAATGTAAACTAACAGTGACCGCCTATTATATATATATATATATATATATATATATATATATATATATATATATATATAAATAAAAAATATCCTCAAATCTCTCTATATATATATACCTAAATGTATTAATGTATGTATTATTAAATTGTTTTTCTGATTTTATACTTTTTAACTGTTAATAAAGGTTGTAGAAAAATAGAGAGGGCTTACGGAGTGAATGTCAGACGTTTCGGCGCGAGATGCTGACTTCTTAAATGACGATTTGGCACAGATCCTTCCGACTGCTAAATAGATGCTAAAACCTTTTTCCTCTCATATTGATGGTTTTGAACTAAACTGATGGAACGTTGTTAACCTGGTACGACGGACCCATAAATAATAAATAGGATCTGAGGAAAATTGGTAAGGCGAAAAGGAAACTTTATTATTATAGTTATTTTGTCCAGGAAAAGCAGCTTAGTGTTATTTTGTCAGTCCTTTTATGATGTTTCTACGTTCCGACCTCCCCCCTCCCCCCCGCACCACTCCCCTCCTCGAGCCCGCGCTAATCCGATTCTTTTGGCATTTGTCCGCTTTTATCCGGTTTTATTTGGTTCCTCTTTTCCTGAAAGATTTCTCTCATATTATTACAATTACCGAGTCTAGAGCTATTTTTCAATCCAAAATGTACCAAAATGACACTGCCGCAGAATGCGAAAAGATGTACCGGATTTAAAACCAAATTTAGGGCACTTTTTTTGAGATGTTGACCTATATCGACGATCAAACGTTAATCAGAAAAAAATATTGGAAAAATGTTTCTCAATAACGAGATAAACGACTTCAAAATTATATAGAAATCGTGCGGCTTACGAAGCACTCGGAAGAAAAACAAAGTTTTTTAATCATATAATTATATTAGTATGATTATTTTTCGAAATTATACATTTTTCCCCATCTCTCTCAGAAATAAGGGTGACCGAGCACAAATTGTTTATTTATTTTGTTTATTTAAAACAAATATTAGAAAGGTTTATCTCGCTAAGTTTTCCACTTTGCGGCGCGTATCTTTTACATTAATAATAACATAAACAACATCTTAAAAGATTAAACACAAATACAAATGGAGTGATACTTAATTCTAGTGTATTTTAAAGCAAAGAGTTAACAGAAAACAATCGCCCCAGCGACTCGATTAATAAAAGATACGACACTTGGTTTATCTGTGACCTTTTTTCAGCTCCTGAACGAAAGCTGAAAAAAGAAATTGTTGCAATTTTAATAAAATGGTGATCGTTGGGCGCGGCGTCTGCAGACTGCGGCCGCGACGGAGAGACGAACTTTTCTTTCAGCCGCGAAAGCGCCAACATCGCGCTCATTAAAAGTTTCCTTTTTCAGGGACGGAGTTCCCGCCGCCGCCCAGCGCCCGCCAGATGCGTCGATATTGATATGTTCTATAATCGCTGATAAATTGAGGACTATGTAGATAAATGAAACGGTGTTTCAGTACGATTAGGCACACTTGAAGGTGTGAAATAGCAGCTTCATATGAACAAAGTCTAGTTGTTTGTTTTACTATTATGAGCGATGAAAATATAAACATCCCTGGTAAATTAACGAACCTACTGCTGTGACATCTTCATAAGCTATTAATATAATAAATAAATATTATAGCCTATATATTATATGCAGTGCAATTTCTGTATTGCGTTCTTTACTGGTGAGACTACCTACAAAATGAATATACGGTTAAATAATCCCCGCTCCTCCGTTAAAATTAAGTGTCTTATCTAACTATCCCCAACCACGCCCAAATGTACGGTAAGCTTTTTGATGGGTGTTTACAGGTCAAGGTAGTTAGTCTGTTTCCCAAAACTACCACGAAAATATGGGTCGCGGACATCTGTCATCGCATGTTAGGAATTTGATAGCGAATGTTATTTTTAAGATATTGTAAAATACTATTTTCAAACTGTTGGCATTCAAACAATGAGATAGTTTTTAGATTTTTTTATTCCACCATTCTGGAATACTACAAATATTGATCATTAATATACAATTAGTATCCGTAAAATGTTTTTCTTTATGTATTTGTTATTTTTTCTTATTCACACATAAATGATAAATGGTATATAACTGAATAATGCCAAAATGAGTACATTGGATCTATGCAACTGTATGTATCATGGACGAAATAAGTAAATATACCACCTGGCACGACTGTCCGTGTAAGAGCCATCATTGTCAGTGTCAATTCGCCATCGATACGAAATAGCAATTTAGTAGTGTGTCTGTACATTTTTTTTAAATCATCTGTACTTAAAAATACTTATACATATTATCTATAAAACAGTTGTCGTAACATGGACACACCATGTCATACCATGTGGATCGCACCATTTTGACAGACTGTACAACCCAATTTCTGTAGATTAATAAATCGTACACCTAACAAAACTCTCTTGTAACCTGTAACAATCAATCTATGTACTTAGATGCGGTTTCAAATGAAAGGTTGTGCACACCATACAAGACTGTTTTGTTACGTCAAACACAACTCGCGCTTTTTGACTATTTATTTATTTATTTATTTGTATGAGAAATGCTTACAGCTATACATTATTTGGTTAACGTTTAGAAACGGTAACCAAATAGTCTGTTAAGGTTTCGAGACTCGCGTTCGTTTGCGCGTACAAATATCTTTAATCGCAATCGATTTGTAAGTGCAAAAAAGTTTAGCTGTTGCTATATCTGCAAAAACTTTTTGTACTATAATTGTTACATCGAACATGTTGCATTATTTCAACGCCCATAACTTATTAATATATAAAAATAACTTAATTGCACATTTTTTTAAACGGGTATGTAAATTATTGTCTTATTCATTTTAGGTTTCTCTTATGTGGCCTATATTCGAACAGTTCCCTCATACAATATGTCACCAGAATTTCGCCGCCCGCCTCAACCCTGAAAGCTTTCAGAGCATTTGCGCGTTTTTCAGATAATATAACGTCTGGGGAAATTTCCATCACAATCACAGCCCACGCTCGAAAAGTCTTAACGGCATCGAAAAATACAATTTGTCATATTATTTATTATTTGTTTATTAGGTAAAGATAACAATAAATACAACAAGACTATGCCAATATATCAGGTTTTCAGGTTAAACTTATACTAGTGGTCGAAATTCGACCTAATTCATATTTTTTTTAGTTTGAGGGTAATTTGGGTTTGTTATACCTTTATTTAGGAGGCGAGTATACCTCTATAATCATTGCATATATTTCTTTTTAAATTTGGTATATTACGTCAGCTGCGAGCGTGTACAAATAAGTCATTAGCGTGTGTTGTTTACCTTAATATCCTGCAATACCTATGAAATTTAAAACTTAATGTTAGTAATAGTTGTAAATGTGTTGTAAATTTATATTTACAGCTTGTATTTGTATTTATTTTTGATACAATTCATTGTCAGTTTTAAATTTTTTATGTTAAAATGAAACTTGACATTCATAAAGTATAAGATGGTATTAATAATAAATTGAAAGGCGATTGGATAATGTATAGGTAATATGTATATGTAAATATTAAACTCATAGATATGCTACTTGATAAGGTACTTGCTACTTATGATAAGGTACTTGATAAGGTGCTTGCTACTTATGATAAGGTACTTGTGTGTACCGTACACAAGTACCTACTATCTCTTTTTTTACGCGTTTCAGTTCAACTTTAAATACTCAGGGTCAAGCTCCGAGTGCCTTTGACTGTACATTGGATTTAATTTAATAATATGCTGCTGATATTGATAAGTTTTATTTTTTTGAACAAATTTTTTGACACAATTTGAACTATTCTGTCGATTAATTGTTGCCTGCGAAAAGAAGCCTTGCACGATGAACGGAAAGGTGTGAGCTCTATGATGGTATAACGGCGCTTATAATACAAACCGCGGCCTACCATTTTGGAATATGTTTTTTAACTCATTTTTTTTTTAATAATAACACAAAAACATATATTTTCTGAAAATTTAAAAACTTTTAGTATAGATTATCATTTTCATATTTTAAAACTGAAACAAAAATCACCAATTTTAGTCTAATTTTTGTGATTTTATTTTTAAGTTGTTGTACCATAAATTTCAAATCGCATAGGTAAATCTCTCCTCTACTTTATTCTCATCATAAAACTATATTTATTTTATATGGATGTTTCTGGTTTCAGAAACCTTCAAAAAATGCTACTCAAAAATATGGTGGTTTTGTTTGTTTTATATTTTTTCCATAATGTTTAAAGAAATTTCCTTCAGTAATTCCCTAAAATAATAAATTATCTTTAATATAAATAAACTAGATTACTCATATCTCTTGCGAATATCTCTCCTAACGCCCCTGAAAGCCTGTAAAATTTGCATTTTTGTAGCATTCAGGTATCTAGGCGCCTTAAAATTGTGTATTACATTTCCCCATCTAATACAAGTCGGTCGACGCGATTGCATCGCGCAGCGCGACCCCTTTTAGAGCGGGTAGGTTGGTGATATTGGACCACCGCAAATAGGTCAGTGAATTGGTTCGAGTCTATTATATATACCTCGCTGCGACCACGTCTAACCACAAAGGGGTAGTTCGCTGGCGATATTGCCTTTAATTTTGTAAAGCTCGCAACACATCCGAGAAGTGTCATTAAAATAACGTTGTAAGGTATTTTTATAAAGATACAATGACAACGAGACAGTTTATGCCGGAAGGCAGAGGTAAATTTCATCGAATCAACGTAGGGGATAGGCGAACTCCAATTATACGAACTTGTATCAAACAACCCGCGCACCTCAACCTTTATATACTGTACCGTAAGGGTTGCTCATATCAAAAATTTTAAGGAAATTAATATTCTGAACTGATTTGATCCTGAGAGGTTAAGAGAGGTTCGGTTTTTTGAATTATGAAAAACCAATTTTTCCCGCCCTTAGGACGACCAAATAGTCGGTGCTATCAAAAAAGTTTACTTAGAAAAGTTTCAGGCCCTTATCTGTGAAATAATGTAAAATTTAAATGAATTAAATATCTTATATACTAAGAAAGTTAAGGCAAAATTTCCTTTTTCGAAAAAATCCCCCCATTCCTGCCCACTGTTCTGATTTTGATATTAAACGAACTTGAGCGAGATTTTATGCCCTTATATTTTATGCATCAAATTGAAAGTGATTGGTGTAAAATTAAGGCAGGTGTCCACAAAAAAAAACATAAACATCAATTAAAATAATCCATTTTAAGATTTTTCAGATGCGACTTCGTGCTTTTCTATCACAATCGTTTCACTTGAATTTGAGCCTGAAGATTCTTTTGATTTTCTTAAAAACCCGGTCTTTAATATTTAAGGAAATTAATAAAAAAGGAAAAGAATTTATTTAAATATAAAAGTATAAAGAGAAAACTTATAATTAACTTACGTAACTTATTTAGTCATACTTTCATTTTTTATTAAAATAGACGCTATTCCGTATTAGAATAAAAAAAACCATTTATTAAACATTTTTTTTTTCATAATATTTATAAAGAGTCACTGCCTTATTGTTTAGAATTTCCAAAGTTCTATTAGAAGTGAATCGAAGGCGTGGTTAGAAAAACTTTTTGAAATTTCGCTGGAGATGACGCAATTTTGGATTTTTTTTTAAATGTCTGACCGAACGTATGTATAAATTCCTTATCTACGTCCTAAAAATATTATTATTATAATACCTTAATTTTATAATTTATTTATTTTTTAAACCAAATAAGAGCGGATACCAAAATTGAAACAAAATCTTATAGAATTATATTATCCAGAATAGTCATATATCCTTCGATAGAGAAATTCCTGGTTAAAATAATTATTAAATTAATTAACTTTTCTGAGGATGAAATTATAGATGAGTGTTCAAATTCGCAAGCATAAATAAAATAAAATATGAACTATACAAAATAATGAAAAGTAAAGTGACAGTTGAGTTAAATTAAAATCTATATATTAATACACGAAGGAAAACTTTCTACCCCTTTTTAAACACATCGCGCGCACGGAGGAGTGTGGGATTTAGCATAGTTAAAGTTTATATGGAGAAGTGCAGAAAGATAAAATTTATCTAAAATACAAATTGCTACAAATAAAAATAAATTAAAATAAAATAAACGTTAACACAACTGACAGCTCATTGACAGAATAAGTTTCGAACTGTGAAGTTTGTGTTCAAGAGTCTGTTAATGTCAATGTAGTAATGTCAAGCAAAAATAATAAAATTATTAAAGCTATCTTATACTTCTATGAATACCAACCCAAATTTTTACCCTAATAAATTAAAATGACAATGAATTATATAAAAAACAAATACAAATGCATTTTGTAAAAGTACAAATTTCATAGTTTTTGCAGGTAATTAAGGCAAATAACACACGCTAATAACGTATTTATACATGCTCGCAGCTGACTTAATAAAAAAAATTTAAAAAATTTAAAAAATATATACAATGATTATAGCGATAAACTCACCGTATTATAAGAACATCAATAATACAAATTAATTAATGAACTTAAAAATTTAATAAATTACTATCGAATTACGAGCACTGGACGGCCACTAGTTAAAATTTAAGAACAAGGTAATGTGGTTAATAAATACACACGTATGCTAATTGCTATGAGGGATAATAAATGTAAATCTTTGAGCCTATTTTAACCTAGTATGTAGGTTAGATTGTAATAGTTTGATTAAATAAATAACTAAAAGATATATGAATAGATTGACAAAGCGCTACTCATTGTAACAGATGCAATATGCTATTAATGCGATAGAAATCTCGTCTGCCTCACTCTTTTATTTCAGCCGGCGGCGGCGCACACGGGCACAAATTGAATTTCCATATCCGTTCCGGCAGATGGCCGCATTTCCGGTCGACGGAAAGCGCTTCCGGTCTAGCGCCGCCGCCGGCCATCTATCGGCGATCGAGCGAACGACACTTTTTTCGCTGAAATTATTCGGGCGCGGCGGGCGGTTAGATTTGTATGTGTGATTGGAAGAAATTTGGCACGGTTCCAAATCACTTCTTTATGCATATTCTTAGTGTACGCGCGGCGCCATTCATATCTGAACAAGTTAGATGTTGCCTCTTTGAGGTAATAAAAAAGGTCCCTGAGATGGATCCCCAACATTGCCCATTCCATGTTTCTCTGATAAATCCTCAGCCGACTGGCGCTTTGTCAGTGCTACTGTCTCCAACACATATGTAGTTACTGGTAGCACGCAGGACTCATATACCTTTGTTCGGTTCTTGAGGATATGGCCATGTAAGACCCACCATTCTGGTCATCTCTGTGGTCTGGTTATCCTTTCCTAGCTTCACACTGTAGCCTAGGTAGACATAGTGGTCCAGTACTTCCAAGGGCTTATTCTCCACCAAGATTTGAACTGGGACCGGAATTTCGTCTTCTGCAGATTCATCTTCAGGTTCTTAAAGATATTCTCCAGTGTCAAGGTGAAGAGTTCCTTGTCGGAAGCCTCTCTCGACCGGAATGTTATTCGTCACTTCGATCTTAACTTGGAGCGTAGCGTTAGGGCAGATGAGCTGGATAAGGTTACAACAGCGAGAATTTATTTATTTTATTTATTTAACAGTATTAATTTTTATAATTACAAATAAAACTTATTACTAGTATACAAAACTAATTACGGATTTCAGACATTTTACATATTAACATTAGCATAAAAAATTTGGAACAGTGTTCTTAAAATATATATAGATTATGAATATTACATATGAATACAGTAGATTTATTTTTGATGTGTTATATGTGAGTGATGTTTGTGGTAGTTGTGAGTGTGTGTGATTTGTATATATATTTTAAAATTAAGTATGGTTTTAGTGTGTATAAAAATAATTTATGATGAAGGTAATATAAATATAATATTTATGTAAATTCTCGCCTTATCCATTGCTCTAGTATTGCCCAAGTCTCAATGGTTTCGAATACCTTCTTATAGTCAACAAAGACCAGATGGAGAGAGATATAGTTCTTTGCCAGGGATGTTGTCACATTAAGCTTAAAATCCCTATGAAATGATTTGTTTTCAAGTCACTAAACATAATTGCATGAGTGTCATCGTCCGCTGGTCCATGATGTCACGTCGCCTAAGTAACTTCAGAAGCGACTCCTTTGATGCATTTATTCCGTGTCAGAAGATCGTTTAACGAGGACAACCCGGCGGGGGGGGCGGGAGGAGGGTTAAAGTGGGGGGGGGGACTTTAGCGTTGCTTTACACGAGCGAGCACTTACGAAAGTGGGAGTATTACGTTTTGACCTTAACGATCGAAAGCCCTGCAAAAATTATAAATCATCTCAAACGCTAATGACGATAATTGTACAAATTCGACAAAGAAAACAATTATGTGATAAATGCAATAGAATTAAGGGGGCTCTTTCCGATGCCTATTGAACGCGGTCCCAAATCGTTAAATTTCATCTAACGGCTGTACGGTTCAGCTAAGCTTATATAATATAACGTAACTCTTTGAATTGTAACAATTTTTATAACCTGAATCGTTTAAAGACGCGTTCCAAAGAATCTCTCATTTAATGAAATATTTAATAGTCATTTAAATTAAAGTAGGTATTAATTAATAGATCTCTACATGATTAATAAATTTGGGTAATATACATAGCGATGAATTAATTGCATTAGTAAAATAATTGTGCTAAAAAATAGTAATATAAATGATAACTATTATATTTATGTATGTTTTGTTGAACTTTACGTAAATTTATATACGTGTTGATTTTTTTATTAAATAAATAAATAAATAAAGTCCTATAAAATAATTTTATACACCATCGTTTGAGGTAGGCCTTATGATTTAGTACTTAAGCAACACTCTTGGCCCGTTGTCCGTAACAGAATACAGGTGTCCCAAGGTCAATCCCAATAAAAAAAACAACTAATGGGTCCTACGATTCCTAGTGTTATTTGTTAGGAAACTATATCAAAATTCATTATAGTTTTCGAGAAAAAAAATGTTGAAGTTTCTATTCTAAATCATGTAAAACAGATATTTTCAATGGCTCCTCCCTCGGATAACTACGTCACTGGGTCACTAGGCCGCGGTCAGTGAAGATCGAGGTTAATGACCTGCCGCGTTGTTCGAAACGCCCTATTAGGGCGGAGCTAAATGATTGCTGTCAGATGCCAGTGGTCGAACAAAGGTCGGTCTAAGAAGAAGGGGTAATTCCTTTCCCCTTCTCTGGGGTTGTAAGAGGGGTGCTATTGGTCGACAGATAATATTGATTTATCGATTGATAAGATCGATTTACACCAATTTTATTACAAAAATAATAAATTGGGTGATGAAAATTTTTCTTATTTTGTTACATAATTTATTACTCTTAATAGGGAACTTAAACACCCCGTAAAGTTTGTGGGATTGTTCTTGGATCACTCTGTATAGTGTTGATGTAAGCGCCGTTGAATATTCTCAGTGGTGTAAAATGACCTAGCCGGATTTCGACCCACTGGGGATTCAAACGCGGGACCTCTGAATTTTAGAGGCAGGCGCTTACACCACTGCACTACTGGGCCGTTTATGCTACGGTATGGTGCAAAATTTAGTACTAGCGATAGTTCGACCTACATGTATTAAAATATCAATCGTAAATACATCTAGGCCAAGAGCCAGCGGACCGTTTGACGTTAACAGGAAATGTACGCCGTAAACGTTACGACTCATCACATTTTTGCTCCGACGTCCAGTATTTCAGCGCTCTATATATGAAGAATTGAAGCAATTTCTAAAGTTTTTTAATTTAAATGTTTAGTTTTTTAGATTTTAAACCCATAGCATTTTTTCTAGTTATTTTGCTGTTTAATAACTACCATCGCATTTCGTCATCGGAGTCATCGCATGGGAGCTTGGCTCACTCGCTCCAATATTACCATTAACTCATGTCTATCTACAATCGCAAAATTAATTAAAGCTGTTGTGGGCGAAATTTCACCCCTACTTTTAAGGTTTATTAAAAAATTAAGTATTTATTCAGTTAAATATAATATGCCTGTGTTAAAATAAAAAAAAAGCATTACCGGAAAAATAATATATTATCATAAAAACCCCTATATCCTTCAGATGTAATTATTTTCAAATATTTGTTTTAAATATTAATTAACCGTATTTTTTTTTTTTTAATAATATTTCGAGTCCCCCGTCAGCGTTAAATTAATGTGTGTACGGACACTGCCGTGGGTGAAAGTTGTGTCAGCGTCGGACCTGACGGTGGAAGTTATACTTCTTTAGCCAATCGCACACACCCACTCACACACACAGACACACAGGATATATAAATGAAATATAAGGCATTTTTCTCTGTTATTAAATATATTATTATAAGTCACTTCATTATTATACTATAGACCTATACTTTATCATTATTAAGTTGGTATTTTCATATTCTTTCGTATAATTTGTGAAAAATAAAAATCCCAGCCGGGGATCGAACCAGGGACTCTAGCGTGGGAGACGAGTGCGTTAACCACTGACCCACCGAGACTCTCGAGGGAAACTTTGGTAGAGAACGTATAAAAAGGCACTCTTCGGATTTTACTCCTAACGCGTGACGCGGTTTCTCGACCAACATCCCATCCCAATTAGTACACCGGGCGCAAAGAAGTATAACTTTAAATAATATCCTTTGACGATTAAACCGACAATATGTGTTTTTATTAAAACTGAAATAAAACTTGTCAAACAATATCTGTTCTATTTTTTTTTTAATAATTTGTATGACCTAAATCATATACAATTATTTTGGGCCCTACTCGACTAGGCCAAATGCGCCTGTACTAGAGTCGGGGGAGATAATGGTAATGAAGCGTTGAAAATTTTATGACCATCTGCGGATTCGAACCCGAGACCTTTGGGTTAGCAGCCTTACAATATCCCTTTGAGTTAGACCATAAAACCTCGGATCCACACACATAAAACCTAGATTCGGTCATACCGAGTCCTAATTGAGAACATTAGTTCGCCGAGTTACTCCGCCGACATCTTAATTTCTTTGTTAACTTTTATTGCTCGAGTCATGCCGAAATATAATGAGAGGGGATTAGGCGCCGTGAGGAGGGTTTTGAGGGGGTGAAGACGCACCCGGGTCACATTCGTGACTGCGGCCCTTGACCTCGAAGGTGCCTCCGTATGTGCTGTTAACGTGAAATTATCCACCCTTACATAATTCTTAGAAACTTTATTAATTATACTGTGGTTTTTAGATAGTTTTCATTGAAAAAAATATCAAGCTCTGAGCTAACCTAAAAATTCACTAGAATCATAATTTGTTGTGGCTACTGAATTTTAGTAGACTACAAACCAAGACTTTTTTTAGACTACAAACCAATTCCTGTAGATTAATAAATCGTTCACCTAACAAAACTTGTTTATAACCTGTATCAAATATTCACTAAATGCAGCATTCTAATAGTTGCGTATACATTGAAAGGCTGTTTTGTTACGTCAACCAAACACTCGCAAACACGCCTCGCCTATTTCGCCATTTTGTTTTTCTACCGAATAGTTAGTTCATTTGTACTGGAGATCAATCAGGCGTACCAAACGTTGGTTGATTCGAGACTACCGAAAACTTTAGTAGTGGTCGCAAAATAGTCTGTTAAGGTTACAAAAATCGTTCTTTTGCGCGTACAAATAACTTTAACAAAACAACAAAACAGATTAACAAAATAAAGTATAAAACAATGCAGAAATACATTAATACAACTAGGACAAACCAATACAGGTGAACCATTAATTTAATTGTCTTAATATATACATTTTAGTTATATAACCTCGAATAAGTGCGAAGATTATTAGCGAGCGGAGCATACAATTCGTAGGTGTCCAAGAAATTATGCCGAAATGTAGATGACGCTATTTTTCTGCCAATTAAATATAATAATAATATCAATATTTCGTTAGGCTAGAAACAAACCGCACATAAGTCAGATTTAACAAATTGTTCGCCGTACTTTTGCCATCTGTCATTGAATTATGAAACTGTGTCTGTTTCTCAGTAAACTTTTTCTTACCAGTTGAGCATTCTAAACCATACATGTATGCCAATATATGCATCACTCTGTACTTAGCTTCTTTGAATAAATTAATATTTTAGATTGTTTGTCTATATTTTATACTGGCTGTTCCAAAACCGTTTCCGAAGAGGGTGTTTATGTTCCCTATTATCTTTAAGTGATTGCATATACAATAATTTAGAATCAAAAATAAATATCATAATAAACAATGTATCTGACTGTACCTCTGTTTAAGAGTGCACTAAAACGTATGCCGTCCGTTACCCTGTTAATCCCGGACTAATTCGCTATTAGCCGACGCTTAATTATGTAGATACGGAAAGAACGAGAGTACTATCAGCAAAACATAGGGGAGGCAAGGGTTGACTGCCCAACTGTTGGCCGGTTGCCACGAACGCGTGCCAGATAAAATGTAAAGGTGGTTCTTCATAAATAATATTACAATATAGCGGGATATTTATGCTACCCATAAAGGTAGGTGCCGCGCGATTTGATGCTGTACCTATTAAGAAGGGTGTGATTTTTTGAATTTTCAAAAACCAATTTTTCCCATCCCTACTAGCAATAGTTGATGCTATCAACAAAGTTTACTCGGATTAATTATACGCCCTTATCTAAGAAATAATATAAAATTTAACTGAATTCGACATCTTATATTCTTCGAAAACACTTCCTCCCCCCCCCATTCCCGCCCCACTACTCTGATTTTGCCCATTAACGAACTTGACCAAGATTTTGTGCCTTTAGAATTTATGTATCAATCTTTAAGTGATTGGTATTTGCAATAGGTAGCTTTTCTAATGAAATCTACCTAAAACACAGTAAGGGAGTGCGGGAGCAGTAAACAGTAAAACGACTCCATAATAATGTGATTATACATTATATATATATATATATATATACTATATATTATTTATATTTAATAATATATATAGTAATTATATATATATATACTATATATTATTTATATTTAATATTATATATAGTATATATTATATATATTATACATTATATATATTATATATTATACTGTATGTTATTTCCGGCTGAGACAGGCCGTTGAATTATATTATGATGCATTTTCGTTAAAAAAATATATTTGAATGTATGAATGAGCAGATTAGTTTTTATTTGGCGATATTTTTGTTTGTACACACACCCAGATTACAATACTTATGTCACATACGGATATATTATAGCTTGTCTATGAATAGGAAGCTTAAGTTCCAATTTATATCCGGAGTAGCGGCGTAAACATTCGTAAACTGTAGATTTTTTAACGCCATAATTATTTATACATGGCGTCGTCTGAAATTTTCATCGAGGATTTTTTATGAATGGGTATTATCCATAAATTGGCTGGTTTAAATTTATTCTATAATTTATTTTGGTGTTCAGTTATTACATTAAATGGTGTTATAATATATATATATATATATATATATATATATATATATGTGTGTTTATAAATGTCAACTTATCATATTTACGGCGAGTGCAATAAAAATATTTATTAATCTTAGTGCGAAACAAATTGACAGTCTCCCTTGAAATTCGTTGCTTTATAGGGCGTCAGGTTTTACTCTTTGCGCGGTTAGTAAGCAAATTTTTGGTTTTTATTTAATTACAGCTTCATAATATAGAAATTAAAAATAACATACTTTTTATATTTTAGATCCTTCATTTCTATTTACTTATAATTACTATTTTTCTTAAGGCTATAATGTGTACTAAATGATACTAAAGATTTATTGGATAAGTTTCAACGGTAAAATCAACGTATCGGTGTAAACATATCTGGGAGAGTGAGCTGTCACGAACAAAATAGTTGTCCCATTTTATGTAGGCGAGATCTTTCGGCATTCGGCACAAAGAATTCAACACAATGGAGTCCCATACAAAACATCCTTTCAGCGATGCGCTGCTGAAATGCATTATCCTTACGTAACTGAAAGCTATCGGCTTGCATTCCTCGTTCGAATCATTCGCGTTGAGTTTAGTTTTTAACTTTTCGTTGTGAATTTGAAAAGTCTTTTCTGAAAAAAAAAGATACAAACAATTTACCAGTGGCCGAAATTCACCCGTAATTCATTATTTTTTTAAGTCTGAGCGTTATGATGACCTTTATAATGAGGTCAATATATATTTGCTTTGTTTGAAAAAATGCTAAGTTGCATTTCACGCTTTGTATCATCATATCAGACCAGCGAAGACAGTACTTTTCAGTCTTCAGTCTTTACTCACCGCGCTCCCGGACTAGCAACCTTCCTAGGTAGTCAAACTAACAAACAAGTCTTTACTTTGTATTCGAATCTATTACGAGTCATTTATTAATTTATAATTGCATTCCTACTGAGTCAGTAATTGGTTAGAATAAGTATGTGATACTTAATACTACTTGGTCAGCCTAATTTTAACTCTATCTCTATCCTTACCATACGTTAACATATGACGTTACAGTAACACGGATATTGGAAGGCTTGGATAAACCTTATGACCCCTACGACCCCTGTAAATTTAGTGACGTCACACACATTTACTCGTATATGCATAAATTATTTGTTATAATATTTATTTATTTAGCAGGTGTCCCCATTCATAAAATACGAGGGAAACATTATAATACTAAAGGAAAATACAATAACAATAATAAACAACCAATAATCATTAGTAATCAAATAAAATTCGCTAAAATAAGTAATTATAAATAACGCTCCCAGACGAACAATACCAAATAAAATCATTTACGCTGATCTCACAAAGATGTAATAGAAAGCAGATTTCTAATCTTATCAATCTCGGCGGAAATGGAATTTAATAATTCGACCGCTCTCTCAATCGGACTGAACTTGTAACGTCGGTACGAGCGGCTAACCTATATGGTAAATGTATGCATTGTAATAAAAAATAAACAATGTTTTGTCCTTATATTGAGCAGAAAAATTGATAGAAATGGTTAGAACCGCCCCCAAAAGTGGTTGATTTGAACATAAATGTAAAATATTTCTTGCGCGAATGGAAATTTTTGAAAGCACTCAATTTGAAAAGTGGACAAAGTTCGATCCCTTAGGGACGCCAACTTATCGTAGTATGTTTGTGTATAGAAAAACAGCGGCATTTATCGTACGCTCGAGCGAGTGACTTCGTCCCCGGAGAGTTGGTTTGAGTCACTGCTCTCGGAACGAAAGGTATTTATTTTGAATTTTTGTCTTGAATAAAATATACCAGTTTTATTGAAAAGTAAAGACTTCTCGGTGTCATGTCAGTAACAAATTTAGAAAAAATATGAGATGCTGAATGAAGTTTAATGATGTCTGTAAGAGGGTGATTTACCATACATCACTCCGTGAGCATATACAAACATGTTACGTTTTTTTTAAAAGAGGTCGCCCAGTGGTCGAAATTCGTCCGTAATTCAATAAACTTTTAGGTTTGAGCATTATTGAGGTTATTATACCTCTATAATACAGTGAGTTTACCTTTATAATCATTGCATATATTTTTTTTATTTTGTACTATACATCAGCTGCAAGTGTGTACAAATACGCCATTAACGTGTGTTATTTGCCTTAATTCCTTGCAATACCTACTAAGTTTAAAATTTAATATTAGTAACAGTTGAAAAAAATAACACAATTACAGCTTTTATTTTTTAATACATATTTTTTTGATTATTTATAGTTTTTAAATTAATGTTCAAAAGTTAAATAGCACAAATGAATAAATATGAAACTTTTCTAAAAGTAAATTTATTTTAATAGCTAATACTGTGTTAATTTATTGGTTTCGTTTGTCTAAAAGGAATGTAGGTCCTGACAGCGGTTTTGTTTCTACTAATTAAAAGAATATTAAAGTATAATATTTATTATAATAAACCTGAATGAAAGGTTACTCGTAAAATCATCAAATTACTTTTACTTTTGAATGTAATAAGATCTTATTAAAATTGTGTTGAGTTCAGTATAAGTGGTATTACACGATTTCCATACATGAAATACTTAAAACAAAAGTATATATTAATTTCTTAACTGGTACTAATGTCAATGAATGAAAGTAAAACTTAATGAGCGATTATACTAAATAATATGTGTGCCTTTATTTGCGCATTATACGATAAAATCACCTAAATTTCTCCCCCCCCCACGTCCTATCTCCTACATACACACGCATGAAAATGTACGGTAACATTGGTAAACTTCCTGTGGCGTAGTGTTTCATCTTTGTCCAAGCCGCCTCCAGAGTAGATTGTTTACCGTTCCCAATACGGTCTCCACATGCACTTTAAGTGGTATTGAATTATTATGCGTGATAGTGATTTATTCTACAGGTTTATATAGTCCCTAATCACTGTTCGTTATTTCCTATATACTTTATTTTATGCTATCAACCGTGGTTTCGATGAATCAATATAAATCATAATTAACTTCTTAATAAATACGTTATGTAGTAAATACGCGTTCTATTATGTATTCGAGTGGTCTTTACGCGGTTTCCTTTTTTTCTAATGGATTCCCAAAAATGTTTGAAGTCTCCTTTATTCGAACTTTTATATTTTATTCCCGTTCTTACGATATTATCTTTTATGAACTTTTGGCACTTTTAAGTTTCCTAAGATTTTTGCACATACGCAAGCACGTATTACACTTTTAATCGCGCACTGGATTATGCCGAGCAAGGCATACATGGAAAACTATGCAGAATTTAATCTAATAATCTATTATTTATTATTGATTTTGGTGCAAATTTTCCTGTTGATGAGGAGTTCCCATAATTTTAGAATATAATTCATTAATTTAATCTATGAATTACGTGACTGTTATCTTTTTAAGAAAACACGTTAAAGCATTCATAAAAGTATAAGATGGGGTTAAAAATTATTCTTGCTGGACATTAATTACTACATTGAGAGACTATTGAAAAAGGTAAATTTGAAAACACACAAAATTCACATCTCGAAACTCATTTAATCAATTAGCTGTCAGTAGTATGAACGTTTAATTTAATATATTTGTACCACGTATTATAGATAAATTATGGCTTTCTGCACTCCTTCTCCATATAAACTTCAACTATGCCAAATCTCACACTCCTCCGTGCGCGCAATATGCTTAAAAAGGGAAGAAAGGTTTATCTTCACTTATTAATATGTAGATTAAATAAATAGGTTTCAGTTGATTGAAATAAAAAAAAAGACGAATAAATAAATAAAATAAAATAAATATCCCACTATCCTTCTTTCGATCTTTTCTTTTTTAGGGTTGAAGTAATAAAGAAAGTAATATCCGAAATACCTACCAGAGTCGCTCTCCAGAACAATATGATAGGAATCAGTCATTCCACCTTAGAAATATTCCCCGTGGATTCCTGGAGGGGAAATTATCTACTTTTTCCAGACATTAAAAACCGACAGCTGAAGGAATCCCCAGAAATTTTTCAATAAACTCAACGGGAGATCGGGACCCTCTCGAAAATATGCTAATGCCGGGCTCACTTCTCGGTCAGGGGTACTCAAACATCCCAATATAAATAAAAGCGTCTAAAAAAAATGATAAACCTAATATTTTACTTGATTATAATAACGAAGAACTTTTTTATCTTTTTCACACATATAAGTAGGGAATACTGGCTATGTATAACGCTCATATGACTGAAGAAAAATAAACAAAATAGTGTAGTGAAATAGTGTAGTGTAGTAGTGCATCGTCACATCGTGCATTGCAATCACACGCCGCTATTCCGCTGATACAGGAGGGCAATGTTCCGTTGCACGCTGCACGCGACTCTATTGTGGTTATTTGTGGAGACACGAGGCCTCCCACCTACTCCCCTTGGCTCGGGTATAAAAACCCACTTCAATATTCAACTCTCCCCAAAGCAAGTCGGCCCGAGGAGCCGACTCACCCGAATCCCCAGTCCAAGGGGGCCTAACAAGCCCCTCGCTGGAAGATTACCTCGAGGTAGTCCACACACTACCCTCAAGCGCAGATACAGCCTAGCAACTCTCCGCAGTTCACATCAGACTCGCACGCGTTCAGCACGTACGCCGACTAGACCCATCACGCGATCTCCAGCCGCCTGGAGTGGATTTATCCATCAATGTATGCTAGACGTAACACGTGTATTAAACATGCTACAACAAATAAAAACATACGATCTGCGTACGGAAAATCTCTCACTGATTTATGTTAATCTATGCATATTTGCGATAACTAATTCACAAAAAGTTTACCTCTCCTGCGAAATCCTCGATCAGATTAAATTTGAAGTTCGAGTGGGGGCGAGAAGCTGATGTGGGGGGCGGGGCCGGCAGGGCGGGCGGGAGAGGTTTTATGAGGGCCAAACCATTCGGAGGGTAGTCTCGTTACGCCGACTGTAAAAATGAGATATAAAATGTGCCATCATGTTGACTGTCAAAATCAGGCCCTAATCCGGGAAATTTTTCATCAAAACAATTTCGCAACTATATGCGCTTCACATTTTATACGTTCAAGCGAAAAATTATGCCGTTAAGGACAAGTTACTTTCATTTTACTTTTTTTTTGTAAATTGAGGATAAATGCAAACTTTTTTAAATCAAATTTGCATTTGGAATACGGAATTTATTCAAGGTAAAAATAAAACACAAAATAATATTTTTACACAGAGAAAAATTTATAATAAGCATAAACATCGTGTCAAGGTGACATTTTTTATAATACTTTAGCATTCGAATTTCACTGTATATGAAATTCTATTATACTAACTACCTATCGTAGATTCGCTCTGGCATAAAAAATATAAACTCACCAAAGCCTTCCTCAAACCATGTATAAAATGGTGAAAACCCTATGAATACCAAGAAATTGGTTTGCGACATAACATGCTTACCTTTGAGTGGCCCTTTTAACGCCTATTTTACAAGTTCAGGATATTTTGCTACTGCTTAGTAGTTTTGCGACTTTATTGCATTATATATACAGACCCTGCTATCACTGGTACTGTCACGATTTTGATGGAAAAGTTAGTATTCTATGTTCATGAAGGTTTTCACCATCAGCATTAGCGCAGTTATGTCCACGTTACCATCATCAGCTATCACTGCGGAAGAGATTAATAGGTTGAAGCTTATCACGACACCTGGTAGTGACAACTTAACAAGCATAGGTAAATTTATTGTAAACAATGCTTGGTTGCATGAGAGTTCACTATTTTGAACTTTGAACTGAGGAAATACATCAGAATAGGGCACTTTTCTAGTCCAGATCATCGACGAGAATTGATGGCAAACCGAAGGCGTACATAACGATCCCTCTTTTACCAATTTCTGGTAAAGTGGTGGAGATTCTTGTATGTAATAGGTTGGAGGAGGCTTGTCTCCTTCCTGCGATAGGCAGATTTGATTAAACAGAGGGAAATCCCCCGAGGACGCCCTTTTACATTCTTTAGGTTAAACCAGATCACCTGAGGTAGAGGTTAATGTAGTAGGAAAGAAACATTCTCGGACCTGGCTGAGAGTAAAAGAGCTTTTCTGCCTTTAAATATTGCAAGAAATGGGAGATTCTTAGAAGACCTGAAATTTTCCCGCTCGGGTAAATGTGATTGGACCTTCTGCCTTTCAGTATTTTTTTAATTTTCGTATGAAATGTGTTTATAAATGAAACACATTTGCTATATTTTAGAATAGGTAAGTTTTGTAAAAGAAGCTGTGTTAGCTGATGAGACTGTTCTACGGGAAGAAGTTTGCCCATTTGTCGTATTGCGTATGACCACAATACGTGGAAGCATATTTGAACTTTGAGCCAGTTAGTACATAACATCAGAGTACGTCTAAGTTAGATGAAAGCAAACTTAAACCACGTTGACCACTTTCCAAATGAGATAGCTTTTTCGCGGTGTGTAAAGAAGGTGTACGGTGGAATGAAGTATTTACAAAATCTATGTTAATGCTAATTCTGTTAATATTGCAGTACAAACACGCATTTCATCTAAGGTAAGTCAAATTCAGCGACGCATTCGCTCGACCGCCTCTTCGTTGACTTACGTTGCAAGATTGGTTTCAACAAAATCCCTTTTATTTTAACAGATTATAGCCTTTACCCTGAAAGCCCATTCTAAATTTTGGTGAGAGTTTTTGAAACCGAACTAGTAGATTGGGATATAGGTAACCTAACATATCGGCGACGGTTACACGGTGACGCGAATCCATTACATTTTCCCCACACAAAAACTTTTCCTCCCACAAAAATTCCTCCCGACTCATGCTTATAGACGTTCAAGAATGCAGATATTAAAGAAAAAAACATTTAAAGCAATGGTAAAATTCAAAAGTCATATTCAGAGAATCTCAGTGGGACTTCTAATAGCCCCAAGCGATGAGGATTTAACGAGTATTTTTTAGGGAGAACGAGCCTTGCTTTTGTGCTTTTTCCTTTCGTTCCTCGACTAAGGCAATGAGCATGTCGAGGAGCATTTGAGGAATCATCCATTCTTTATGCCTTCTTACTTAAAACGACTTTTATCCTTTTTATATTTTTAAGTTTTTTTTATGTACTTATTCGTTATTCGTACGTTATTCGTTCGTCGTAAGGTACCAATTATTTAAATCTCATTTATTTTATATTTAGTGAAAATATAATAGGTATATTTTTGTGTGTATTTGAATTATTAAAAGATAAAGAAATTAAGATAAAAGTCCTTAGTGCGTATATTTTACGCTAATATCCGAAACCAATGGATAGAAATGAATAATAATTATGGTATATTATACAACAATCTATACTTTCTTTATGTAAGTATTTTTTTTATAATGAAAAGAAGGATTTCTGGGCGAAGCCGGGACGGCTAGTTAGTTTACAATAAATTACATTGTAAAAAATATTATATATAAAAAAAAAACTATTTTTAAATTAAACTTAAGATTCGAAATGGATTCATTATGTGCAAATTAAGGAAAAATTTTACAATGAAAAAATATTTTCCCAATATAATGAGAATTTAAAAAAAAATAATTAAATTAAATTATTTTATTACATTAAATCATTCCAACCACTTAGGAGCTATTGCTAACATAAAAATGATTTAATGCCTTTAGTTATGTTTCCGTATTGATGTTGAGTTTGTCGAAAGCTTTCGTAAAGTCATTAAAAATCTCACGTATTATGTAAAACCAGTGTTACATTCGAGGAAAGTAGCCCCATGCAGAGAGACGCATAACGGCGCGCTTCCTGGGGCGACGAGGCATCGCGCGGAGGGCGGATTCTTTCAGCTTCTCGGGCCGACGAGCCGCCCGCCCAAGATGTCCCGCCGCGCGCTCGGCTGTTATAAAATTCATAGCCCCGAGCGATGTTTGCCGGACGCACAAACGCTCAAATGCTCACTTGCGAATCTCCCGGGGTTCTTTGCAATTTGTCGAATGAGAGATTTCTTCTTTCATAACCTCCTCGGCTAAGTCATTAGCTTTTCAGAAAACGTCTTTATATATATTTTTTTGATATTTTGAAAACATGACAAACTAAAAAGCATACAAGGTTCCAACAAACAATTTCCCAAACAAAAACTTATCGTAAACTATATTCCCGAAATATTCTTAAAACCTAACAGAATATATAAAACGAGAACAAAGAACGGATTCTGAGAACAGGATTAACCGATTATTACTCGCACGGAATAAGGTCGCAAGCACACAACATTAACAAAGCAATTAAATCAGTATTCTACAAGAAAATACTGTTACGGAGGAAATGAATCCCTTCATTAATGTAGTTTTAGAAGAGATTTAGTTCATCAAGTAGATTATTGAGGTTAGGTTAGGTTAGGTTAGGTTTAGAAATTTATAAATAACAAATTATAGGACTCGGCACAAGGTAAAACTTAACCGCGAGAAAAAAAATATAAACCGTCTATGATTGACGTCACGACGTGTGAAATGCAACTTAGCATTTTTCCACACAAATCAAATGCTTGTATCTTTCAAGAAGGAATTTGCAAACGAATTCATTCTAATTGCGTTTGACGTCATTACAACATTTTCAGCACGCATTACACTTCGCTACACAGAAAAACTTACACACAATTTATCTCACACACTCCTAATAATACACTATCGCACGCATATTAAACCTCACATGAATACGATTGTGTAATTTAGCTCTGAAGAAATTGAACTTGAGCGCTGGTGTAAATTGCCTTAGGTGTGGCGACACGCGATCGATATCTTGTAACTTTAAGCGCGCTCGTCAGCGGAAAAGGGAATGGTCTTGGGACACGATATATACAGGTAAATGTAGTCATCAGTAGCCTTTAAATGGGTGATCAACGACATAAAACTCAACAACTTTTGTTGAACAAGTTTTCATATAGCTAACAAAAAAAATAAATAAATGATGTTAATAATATTATTATAGCAAACTTCACCGCTTCGCCGGTCGCACGTAAATATATATTATCGCAACGCTATAAATCCTAGTCGAAAAGCGAACTACCCGACCGAACCATTTATCATAGAGAAATCGCGAACGAATTATTATCGGTGTCGCAATTCGGAAAAGTTTCACTAACCACAGTGTGACCCAGTCCCGAAAGTTATGTTTAACTTTTATCGACTAATAGGTTATATCGCTAATACCTATGTAAATATCAGCGCATTGGATATAACTTTACTGTTTCCAACAAATTTAGAAGCAATAAAGTTTGACGTATGTAGATGTTATCGTCGATGTTCGTAAAACAGTCAGTGCGCGGATTATCTAGTTATTCTGCAGATCAACCACACAAGTATGTACAAAAATACTAGATTTCACGCCGACAAATGTAAGGTTATTTCTGTAAGAGGTTAGCCAGTGCTAATACGCCTCAATGTTTGAGAAGGCTATTTTTTTTTTTTAACTTATATTCAGTACTAAAATATGATCGAAAAGTCTTTAAGTATGTGGGGGACACGAGATCACATGACGACCGCGCCAGGTTTCCGCTGACGACAGCATCAGACGCAAAGTCCGTCAACCGAGAATAACTCCAACCGAATGCGCCCGGGCTGAGGCAGAGGGTTTACCCTCCGACACAACTGGCAGTCTATAAGACCGGAGGTCGCCCGCCAGTGCGTCGCCTTTTCACCTGGAGTCGTAACATTATATCGTAGATCTGAGTATTTATGCAGACAGTGGATGAAGTAATAAATCTTCCAACAAACTCGCAATTTATTACCTATATCCCACGGGCACACGCATTTGGGTTCATTACAAGTAAAACGTTTTAAGTGAAAAGAAACTTAGCAAGTGCAGGGCTTTGCACTTAGATTTGAAAATTGGATAGTTTTGGTTATTTATTGGTTATAATTTCTCGTTTATTTCAAAGCGAGTGGCGTCCAAAAATCGGCCAAGTTAATTGCTTTAGTATTTATTTATTTATCGTTTATTTGGAAAACCAACAGTATAATATGAAAAAATGGTACCATACAATTGTTTGTAAAATTAACCGATGACAGGTTTTGGCAAAAGTTCAGAGATACATCTAAAGATTAAAATTAAATTAAATTACACTCGCATTAGCACTCTAAATACAGAAATATATATACATTTTTTTTTTAATATATAATTATTTTGAAATATGGTATGTTTTAGAAATAGTCAGAGGCCAAAGAAAAGAAACTAAAAATGATGTCCAAAGATTATTTACTACTATTAAGACTATTATTAAGAGATTATTTATTAAGACTATTTTATCTTTGTGCAAACAATTATTATTTCCTGAACACAGGATCAACTCCTAACTTAGGGCGTCTTACAGATGCCCTGAGGAGGCGAAGGTGACAGTACTTTAAAATTCGAAAAATTATTTTGCTTCGCTAATTAGATAATTATTCTGCAGAAGTATATGAGGGCATTAATAATTATTACTTAATAAAAAAGGAACATTTAAAATTCACGGGTCGAAACTCAGTCGGCTGTCAGTAGTATGAACGTATTATTTTAATTAATCTATTTGTAACACATATTATAGATAAATTTTAGCTTTCTGCACTCCTTCCTCATATAAACCTTAACTATGCTAAATCTGACACTCCTCCGTGCGCGCAATATGCTTAAAAAGGGATACAAAGTTTCCCTTTTCAAAGATTGTTGATATAGACCACTTGCGTCATATAGATCAATCTCGTGTTCGTGCTAAAAAAAAAAATATTTACTATATCAAATCTAATTCTAATCTAAATCGAAAGATTTTCTTGTACTGGTTAATTTTTTTGTTTTAAGTTTTCCGATGCGATTATATAAAATACCCTTTCAGCCTATAATTTTGCGTCACATTTATGAAGAGATTGTAAAATTATCTTTATTGCGGAGATTATATAAGATACGTGCGTACAACAAGGAAATCGTGTTTAATAAATGTTTTTAAGCGATTAATATGTTTCTCAGCGCGGTGTTACTTTTGGGTCCGGTTTTGACCTTAAATCGAGTATTCTGCTTACCAGAAAACCTCGAAGATATTCTTCTGCACTACAGCGGCGGCGAACCCTCGTTACTGGCCAACTGTTCTCAGGATGGCCACCAGTCGTTCACGTGGTCTTTAGGGCCCTTTCAAAATGGTATGCGTGCATTTCTTAAAGATTTACTCACAAAATTGATTAACTTAAGGATACGAAGAACAAACAGTCTTTAAACGATTTTGACCTACAGATAGTTGAGCCCTGTACGGAGAGGTGTAAACTCTATGAAGGGCATAATGGCGCTTATAACACAAACCACGGTCTAACCATTTTGTTTGAAATATTCATAATATTTTAGTTTTTTTTTAACTTTTACGTTTTTAAATTCATTTCTTTTTAAATAATAATTGAATATATAATAATTTCGATATGTTTATTTATTAACCACATCATCGTGTTTTTTAATTTTAACTAGTGGTCACCCAGTGGTCGAAATTCGACAGTAATTATTAAAATTTTAAGTTTGAGTATACCTCTATAAGACGGTAAGTTTACCTTTAGGTACATATTGTTTAATTTTTGTCTTATGACTTCAGCTGCGAGAGTGTATAAATACGTCATTAGCGTGCGTTGTTTGCAATACCTGTGAAATTTAAAATTTAATATTAGTAACAGTTAAAAAAAAAATACAATTATAGCTTATATTTATATTTTAATACAATTCATTGTCAGTTTTAATTTATTTATGTAAAAATATATTGACATTCCTAGAAGTATCAATATGGGATTAATAATTATTTTTATTGACATTGACAGACTATTGAAAAAGGAACATTTGAAATCACACAAAATTCACAGCTCGAAACTCATTCTGTCAATTAGCTATCAGTTGTATGAATTATTTATTTATTAAATTTAATTTATTTGTAACACCTATTATAGATAGATATAGAAAAACAAAATAACCTAAACCCACTCGAAGTGTACCTTTTAGTATCCGCTAAAAGCTAAAAAAAAATCCCTTTCGGCACACCGGAAGGCGGAGGTAGATTACACGGGATAGGCGAACTCCAATTGTACGAACTTGTATCAAACATTGCGCGAGCTACCGGGCGATCAACTCCCCCCGGCCCCGCCGCGTCGTACTTACCTTTGCGCGGCGAGAGTGCGTGTACTGAACCCCTCTTTATACTGTGGCGTAAGGGTTGCTCATATAAAAAATCGTTTCAAACAAAAGTTCTAGGGAAATTATAGGTCTATAATTAACATTTTGAACTGATTTGATCAGGTGCCGATTAAGGGAGATATGATATTTTGAATTTTAAAAAACCATTTTTTCCCACCCCTAGGATTAATGATTGATGCTATCAAAAAAAAATACTTAAATAAGTTTTAGAGAAAAATTTCAATCTTGCAAATCCCGGCAAAAGGTATATTTAAATAGATAGGTATATAAACTTTTAAACTAAGGGTGATTTTGGGTCCTAGGGGATGTGAAGCGCGAAGTTATGTCGTAATTTTTCGGAAGCCATTACATGGTACCCATTGTAATAGGTAGGTTTCCTAGAGAATTCTACCTAAAACCACTCAAACGGTGGGCAAATCCTCGCTAAATATTTAGTCATCTCTTTTCAACCTTGAGTGTAATATGAGGTGTAAACCCGATCCTCTATATGTATTACTTTTATTGTTTGTCTTTGAATTAAGTTGATAAGATATTTGGTCTTTGGTGTTTAAAATTAAGAGTTGCATGGATAAGGATGCAAAGTGGCCTTTATTCGCTGATAAAGTGAAACCCCGTGCATTTTCCTGTGGTTAGTGGCCAATTTTGAGCTTGGCACAGCAGTAGTGGCGTACTTACTGAAAAAACTTTGAACGACATGTCTTTTATATCTAATAGAAGATCATTTAAACTACCCTCGTAAATATTTTTCACTTTCAGGTTACGAAATGTTCAGCATGTCCAAGAAAGATTTTCAGGAGGTGGAGCCTGGATATAGAGAATGTTTCAGCACACCGCTAGATGTAAGATTTTGATGGTGTAACGATTAACAATTAAATTAAAACACGTTTCGTCCCTCGGAAAGAAATAGATCTGCCCTAGCTGTCTTCATGATGGGTCAAATGCTTGTAGTTGGGATACTCTTCCAGTAAGCACTCATGCAAAATATCTTGGCTTGATTGTTGACCAATATTTCTATATAATCTATACTATACTATTTCTATACTATTGAAATTTTTGAAAAAAAAAAACCAAAATCCCTATTATCACGGTCGTGAAATAAGGCAGGCTGCTCGCAAATTTTATTGCTTATTGTACCGAGACAAAATAATGTTTATTACTTAAATCATTATTAATTCCTAAGATTTTCCTAGAGATGCCTTGGTATTTAAAGCGAATCCAATCGATTTAAGTTCTTAAAGAGAATATTATGAAATACTTTATTTCTTATATTAATTACGTTACTATTTTTATTCATGTAAATATTCGAAAATACGTCAGTTTATGTATCTTTCTTTATTGTATTATCTATATATATATATATACAGAATAAAATTAAGACGGCAGTGTCTTTTTAAGGGTTGATTCTGAGTTTAATCTGAACAACTTTTGTTCAACAAGTTTTCATAAAGCTAGAAATAAAATCAGTATTAAAATATAATTACTGTATTGGACGTTTGGTGCGCGTATTGTTGTATTCCTGACCTATACAATTGACTGCATTACAATATTTGCATGCGGGTAGTTACCCCGTTCCGTTCTCTATCTACAATACATTTGTAGGCACGGTTACTGCGTCTGGTATTTTGTTAAGTGACCATACTTTTTAGTACTCTTTCTTTTTCATCATTTTAGACCAGTTTTTTTGGCTTTATTTACAAATTTCTTGAACTAAAGTCAATTTTGGGTCCAGAATCGCCCCTTAAAAGGATACTGCTAACTTTAAGTTCAACCTGTATATTGTTTGTTTTAGTTTTGATTTTAGTTCAGTTTAATACAGTGTAAACTTTTATTAATTATTTTTGTAAGGGTGAACTGTGTCATCCTGTACCGTGAAAATAAAGTTTTGTGGTTCATTATTATAAACATTTTTATTAAAATAAAGAAATTGTAAAAACAAAAGACTGTAATTCTTTAAATTAAATAATTAACTTTGTCGATAAATTATCAACAAGTAAGATTATCAAAGATTGTGAAAGATTTTAAACAGTGAATTATTTATTAAAACAGGTGTTCCAAAACCATTAGTAGTATATAATTATTAATAGTATTAATTATAGTTATCTTTTTTATTTTCGAATAAATAATTAAATACTACTTATTTGTAATATTTATGTAGTTTTATAAAAGAAAAGTTATCATTGCAGGGTTAATTTAATTCATCCACGTTTTCTTATTCGTTTTGTAGTTGTCAACAATTTTATATTTTGTTATTTTGTACATACAGCGTTCGTTTATTTATTTTCAGGAAGACTTCATTTTAAACTTTGTCCACTTCCGTTCCTGCTACGACGCAGGGACCTCAAATCTCTGGCTGAAAATCTACCCTCAAGGATTGGTCAAACTGGTCTATGAAAATAAATCAGCTACAAAAATCGGATTTGAGTATTATGCTTTCAGGCGCAGCAGGTCGAGAAACTACACGTATTCAGAGTACCTCTACCCAGACAGTTGTGAAGATATTGACTAATTATTATTATTATTTTTTTAATTTCTGTAAAGTAACCTTTATTGATTGCAATATAATTCATAGTACAATGACTGCCAAATCGAAACTATATAGTTGCTTAAACATAGTGTTTCAAGACCATTCCAGATAAAAAAATCCAGTTAATTGGCCCTGCGATTTTAAACATGATTTGTTTTGACCACATATCAAAATTAATCGTGGTTTCCAAGTAAAAAAACTGTAAATATTACGCGATAATAATAAACCGTTTTTGTAATGCGCTCGCCAGCTGATTCTTAGGGGTCGTCGATTGCACTCCGACTTGGGACATTCTGTATAGGTAAGATAGTTCTCAAACTTTAAAATATTTTTTGAAGTTATACTTCTTTGGGCCCGTTGTACTCATTGGGATGGGATGTTGGTCGAGAAACCGCGTCACGCGTTAGGAGTAAAATCCGTAGAGTGCCTTTTTATACGTTCTCTACCAAAGATACCCCGAGAGTCTCCGTGGGGCAGTGGTTGACGCGCTCGTCTTCCATGCCAGAGTCACTGGTTCGATTCCCGGCAGGGATTTTTTTTTCACAAATTATACGAAAGTAAACGAATATACGAATTTAATAATGGTAATGTTTAGGTGTATAGTAAATTAATGAAGTGACTTATAATAATATATTGAACAGAAATATATTGAATAACAGAGAAAAATATCTTATATTTCATTTATATATCCTGTTTATGTCTGTGTGTGTGAGTGGGTGTGTGCGAACGGCTAAAGAAGTATAACTTACAACGTCTGCTCCGACCCTTTTTTTTTACAAGCTTTTATTTAGCTTGCAAAGTTTCTATGTCGGTTTAGGTCAAATCTTGCAAGCTGAATTAGAACTATTTCCTCTTATCCTGCGGAGTTGAAATTTAATATGTTGGTCAGTTCCGATGACAGTGCATTTTTAGGGTAAACATTTAGGGTAAACAGATTCTACACCCAGGAATGGCTCCAGATGGAGGAACTCCTCAACGGACAACAGCACAGACACGAAATTTTGTACACCCATTTAAGCACTTAAATAAAAGTTTTTTTTAAATGTATTTTTACTATTATTTTTTTTTTCTGTAACTTTTTCTAATTTACACATATTTTTGATTTAAATATGTGTAAACAGTGATGCTCGACATACACTGTTTTTAATATAGAAGTTATTTTATGGGTGGAGGTAAAACCGCCTCGCGTTTCCTTAGGCAAATACCAAAGGTTCCCAAAGGATGTCTTCGAATTGATGAGTTTCTGTAATGGGATATTTTGCCTCTGCGCGTCGATGCCTCTTCTTTTATTGAAAATCCAAAGGAAATTCTCGGGAGTTTTCCTAATTTCACGTATAGTACCTGGAACGCGTTGGGAATACGCCACCTGGATGACGGCGTGTTTTGAACGATTGCAATTTGTGTAAAAGTTTATTTTTCCAGAGAGTTGTAGATTCACAATTTGTTTGTCAGTTGTCAGTACAGACTTGACCATCCCTATTGATTTTTATTGCATTCACTGTTATGTTATTATTTTAATAATTTTATAAAGTTTATACAAGATTTACACTACTTGTTCTATACTCGTGTATACGACTTATTGTGTATAAAGTGTATGCTTAGGCTTAAGGTGACACATCGATCTCGATTTTCCCCCTCTCTATCTAATCTGTTTTTATTTTATTACAGCTTCATAATATAGAAATTAAAATAACAAACTTTTCTATGTTTTAGAAACTTTATTTTATATGGGTAAAATGAATCGAAATTAATATTTATGCTTTGGGCAAAGTTGTTTTTCTGAGAGAAATATACTGAATACTGAAGACTTGAGCAATACTAATATGACAGAATACCAATACTGGCAGGTTGAACTCCTTAGATCCGTTATCGCGATAATCATATTACTGAGGTAACGTTTGACACATATTACTTACACTACACAACCTACAGTAAGTTGAGATTTTATGTCCAATACGTTCATTTTATATTTTTCACATTTTGTCTCTCTATTTCATTTTGTTTTTCAACTTTAACTTTATTGTTAGATTTATATATGTCACTAATAATCGGCCTTATATCTATTAATATTCTATTTTTTATTAATCTAGCGCTGTGAGTTTACCGATAAATATAAATAAATGAATAAATACGCGTTTTGAAAGTAGCATATGACTTAAACGGCTACAAAATAAGTGCGTGATTTGTAGCTGAACCCGTCAGCGTGCTTCATCGTAATAGTGTCACTTGTAATGAGATTTCCGGACTTCAGTCCGGCCGGATACGGCAAAAAATAATAGGGTGACTGTCAAAATAGTTACGGCCGGAGATGTAACTGTGTTATTGTGTAACTCGTGGAATGTGCAAGCGAGGCGATTTCGTTGAACGCGACTCTGAAGCTATGACTGTGAATGAACGCGATTTAGTCACCGCTATGAGCCTGCTTCAGTAACGCGGCTATTCGTTGCTTTAGAATAATAGGGTGATTTAAACTGTGTCGCCTTATAACGTGAACGTCTATGCAAAATTCGTAATGCTGTGACTCTCTTATTTATAGGAAAAAAAAACTTTACGGGATATCGTTTAAACTCATAATTATTAAAATTAAAGAATTTAAAAAAAAACAAACTTTGTCTAAAAGTTTATATTTTCCTATACATCAAAAGTTTAGACGTAAATATTTTATTATACTTTGCGCCACAATTTTGTGCCACGATCTACCTTTTTTTAAAAAGAATATGTCAAATTCTTGCACATTAATTATATTTTTAACAGCGCAAATATATAAAGGTTAAACTGTTTATTTGCCAAATAAAATAAATAAGTATTTTCAATACAGAGCTGTGCGATGATTAAACAAAAAAATAAATATGAACGCTTTTGCATCAAGATAATTATAATGAAGTCGGCACTGCGCTCAAGAGCGTAAAATGGTAAAGCGTTTGAGGTGCGATAGTCGAGGTGCTAAAACGACCTTCGTATGCAGGCAGCTCGAAATGAGGGCGCGTGCACAGAGCCTTCATATCCGCTTAATAATTTCCGCCACACTCACGCGCCCGCATTCCGGGCGGCGCGCCATCAAAATGGTACAGTAATCAAATTACTCCAGCCGACGGCTCGGAACACTTACCCGGCATTTACGAGGTCGTCGGAATAAATTTTATCTCTCTACTGTGCGCCGCAGTCGGCGAACGGTGAGAGGTCACACGCTTCGAGTGCTGGAGATATAAATCGAGATTTTAGAGTTGGCTCTAAATTCCCCGTACTAAACTGAGGTTTAGGGGTGGATTATCCAGATTTACAGTATAGTTAAGATCTCAAGTGTTGCCAATATATTAGAAAATGATCCTAAAGCTAGCTGAACACAGGATGATTACGCCATCTTGATTTTGTGATCACTCTCGAAAGGAAATAATTCGCTCTTGCTAAGTGTTGCCAATATTGTGAATATTGCTCATATCAAAAATTATTTCAAACCGAAGTTGTAAGTAAATTGCCTGCATTTAACATTTTGAACGGATTTGACGGATTTGGCTATGCTATTAGGGGAAATATGATTTTTTGAATTTTGAAAAACCAATTTTTCTCACCCCTAGGACCAATGGTTGGTGCTATTAAAAAAATCACTTAGACCCTTTTCTAAGGAATAATATAAAATTTAAATTATTTCGATACTTCGATACTATGAAAGTTATAGCAAAGTTCGAAAAACCCCCAATTCCCGCCTCCGGGTCTGATTTGCATATTAACGAACTTGACCGAGATTTTGTGACCTTAAATTTTATGCAGTTATTGTATCCACAAGAAGGTGATATATATAGATAAATAAACTTTTTAGCTGAGGGTGATTTTAGATTTTAGCGTATGTGAAACGCGAAGATATGTCGAAATCTTCCGGAAGTCATAGGCTTGTACCCATTGCAATGGGTAGCTTTTTCTTATGAAATCTACCTAAAAATCAGATATTAGTTTAAAACACATTAAACTTTACTAGTTGGTCTGTTTATAGGTTTACCATTTTATTTTTTATAATGGTATTTTTTCTTTTTATTACCGTTTGTGAAGCGATTTAAGAAAGAAATCAAAATCAATTTGGAATGGTCGCCATCTGCAGAACATTCCAGCGTCGATGGCTCATTGCACGTTTTCCAAATATATCATCGATTCGATTGTAGGCAACCGTATCGGCGTTGGCGCGCGTCCGGCCCTACTTTATAAATCAAGCGTAACGATTATACGTAATTATTTATTTATTTATGTTCGTAAGAATATACAAACGACACTGTAGTGCGGTTTAAGACGGATGGAATTTATGAGGACTCAACTTTTCGGACGTTTTGTGACACACACCTGTCCCGAGAGTACTAACGCTAGGTATTGTGACTATATGGCTTCTGAAATGAATTTAATGTTTTATATTTGTCATTAAAAGAGTTATTTTGCTGTTCATATTTAAATAAAAATATATACTAGATAAAGTTCTTATTGAGTTGTATATATATCGTAGCCTTGAACATAGAAAATGGGACCAAACTGGTGTTTCACTGACTTAACCCCTCAGCTTTAATTTAGTCTCCGTGTTATAGATCCTGGAAATATCTTACATTGGATGAGCCTCGGCCAAGCGAGTTTCATTTCAACCGAATTATCGTGAAAAGTGAGTTTAGTCCGTAATCGATTTTGTGTAAAACATTCATAACACACACATTTTAAAAATATGTAATATTGTGATAATTAAAAAGAGTCTCTTCAAAGGGCGCTCACTCATGAGCCGTAAAATACTCGCTGCCTCTATCGCTACAACTGTGTCGTGCTAGTTTTACGATTCCTCCCTTATCAAAGAAACCGTGAACCGAAACGATTAACTTACATGGTACTCCCCGCACTCTCAGTCATCAATTTATTGCTGCGATTTAGGGGCACGTCGCGTCGCCCGCCCTTCAGGCTTCATATTATTATGATTGATTTACCCCCAAGTATTACTGAGTGTACAGAAAATTGAGTGAAACAACTGACAGATCTTCGATAACCATTATGTCACTACATTCGCCGAGAAATAATTACTCTCCGTATGTGGATAATATTGATGAAAACGGTAAATATAATAATGTATTTGGAGTTCGTAGTAATCACATTAACATTACGCAATGAAATTTCGATCTATTTGTGAAGTGTGAATTATGAGTTAAGTGAACTTGACGATGAACTTTGTGTGTGTTATATGCAAATAAGTCATATTTGATTAGGTACGGTTCTGCCCAGGTTGATTTTAAATACACATCCGCTGGTATAAATTTAGAGGACGATTCTATTACTAAACATTTTGGGTGAACCTTTTCGCTCTGCATTGGTAACGATTTGTAATGAAAAATCTAAAGGAAATTAATTTTAAATATAGTGCTACAGTGTGGTAAACCACATTTCGGCTAGTTTGATAGTCCTACAGAATCATTCAACCTACCCTTGAATCTTGTGTTTCAGTGTGGGATCCATAAACGCAGTGTTTTAAATCCGAGCACCTCTTGCACGGTTTAATAGTCTTCTAAAACCCGGTGAACTTTTTTTTTATTACATCGCTTATGATATGCTTGTAGATATCACGTTTATGCTATTTTGTATTTTTATTCCTCAATGAGAACCTTTTGGATGTCACACTCTTGATTTCGGGTTGAGTATTTTAGATTTCTTCTAGATTTTAGATTCTTTTTGATTTTAGATTTTAGACCAACGTCGAAGAAATCCCTTTAAATCACTTTATTGCCTTTATCTTCCAACCACTCATCTACCTATTTTTAACTTAAAAATGTTTGTACTTGATATTGTATTTTTTTTGTTTCAAAGTATTGTCATTGAAATATTAACTTTTATAGACTTGGCGTACTATACAATTTTGTTCTCCAAAAATGGTACATTATTCGTAAGTTTCTACCCACTCGCCCATCTAGTTTCACTTCTTTGCTGAATAGTTTCAACATATAACAGCGTTTTGAGTTGACTTTTTTTAACATTTGCCTCCTCTTTATGCGTCACTTTTGGAGGGGTAATGCCGCGTCTATAAACGCAATGCGTAAAGATTATTGTACGGTCAAATCCTACACGGGAAATTTGGTAGTTATTGTACACATTAAATCTCTTCCTAAATCAGAATCTGTCACATGTTTTACATATGGTATGAAACTATCGTTCGTAATTATCAGTATTGCTTGATTTTAGTGGAGCCTTTAATTACATGCTTTTCAATATACTATTGCCGTGTGAATATATTGTAAATTGAAACTTCATATCAGATTTAAAAAAAACGCAACTTTTATATTTTAGGTTTTAAATGCGATGGCAATATAGGTACCAATTATAGTTCAGACCGCAAAATGTATAGCTCTGCGAGCGTTAGATAAGTACGTTAAATTGCAATGGTGACGACTGCTGCGGCTTTTTTCTTTGACACGTCTAAGAGTCTGATTGAATTTTTATTAGAATTACTTTGACGCGACGCGGTCTGAAACATTTTAAGCTGCGAGCTAGCGATCTAACCAAAATTCTAAGCCAGAATAATATTAATAAAAAACAACTAAATCGCAACTTTTCGTAAACAAATACAGATTTGTTTATTTTCGCTTCAGCTTAAAAATAAACATTGACCATAAATCAAATTAATTTTGCCGTCGTACACTTTATAAAATTTTCACGCAGTAAAAGCACTTTGGTTACAAACAAGCAAGACACACGCATCAACTATAATATTACAGACATGCAATATATTGTCTGCATAAAACATAATGAATAGCCTCACAACATAAGGACAACAATTCGACTACACGCACTGTTCTGACAGCACCTCCCTGACAATACAAAATAAGAATAAAAAACATTTATCATTCAGGGTTGCCGATAGAAGCGAAAACTTAAAAATATGAGTATTTTTTTTTTAATATTCAAATTAATATTGTAGTGTCAAAGAACCAAAATCGCCCAACGTGCGTATCTATACATATTATTTCAAAAAATGTCTAAACGGTCAAGTGATAATATACATATTCAAGAAAAACAATATTCAACTATTAGATAATATCTAACACTAAAATAACAATAACTTTACTGTTACTTTGCTTTTTATACTGATATATTCCTAATTTTTGTTTGATATATTCTAACTTTTTTCCATGAGGATAAAACTTTTTATTTGTGGCACAAAATGGTACAAAACTGGTACAATACTATGGCATATAACTCCAGATGATCTTTTAAATTCCCTATTTCTGGTAGCTGTCAAAATTTACATCCACCTAATAATAGCCGACGGCAACAAAAAAAAAAAACAATTGTGAGTGATGATTATTAAACATTGTGAATTCTATCGCGTGCTCATTGCCTACAATTCGTGTTACGGTCTGAACCATTTAGGAACACTATGCGCAAAAAGTGTCTTTATGATCAAATCACATCCAGACGGCTGAAAAAATGTCAAAGCAGATTTCAGAGCGGTCGTTATATACACAACGATCATCTGAAATTCAATTCATCTTAAATGATAACACCTATTTATCATGGTAGATATTTTGACGTTTTGGTCTATACTATCGCGAAATATATAAACTGAGACTTTTGTTTTGACAAAACTTTTGTTAATAGAGCCCATATGGAATGAAAGTAATACCCTTAACGTGAGCAGTGTGTTACAATGGAAAAGCTAACATAGCTTGGATTATAATAATAATTTTAAGTATTTTCTTTATGTTCAGTTTTTGGTATATTTAGTATATAAATTATACGTAACATAATTATTAGAATTATATATGTTATAAATGTATATATTGTGAGTATGTTGTTCTTCTTATTAGTAACGTCTCACATATGTAATGAGTATTTTATTTTTTCTGCAATCTTCTTCTTCTGGGAACAGGTTTTTTTTTAACTTAGTGTGGCCATGTTATTTCAAAACAAAAGTAAATGACAGGTATTTAATTTGTCTATATATAATAATTTATTTTTTCAATGTTATTATATAATTTATTGTTGTGACTTCTTATTGTGCCATTATGAATAAATGAATGAATAAATAAATATCGGTTTATTTAATCAACTTCACGCAATATTATTTATTGCCTTGTTTTTAAATTTAATTAAATGTGTTTAATTACGAGTAAGATCTTTTAAAACCAAAATTCTTACCATTTCTGTTTTATTTATTGTACTGTTAGTTTTCCAAATAAATAATAAATAAATTTAAAAAAGTCATGTTTCACATTTAAAGAGTTTCATTAAACTATTATTTAACTATTTACTTAAGGCCATTTTACCCTAGAGTAGTATATGTTTAGGTAAAATCTATTATTTATAAGTAGTTATGCTATATTTCGTATTCTGGTAATTATGTAAATTCCTCTACTCTTCCTACTTCCTAATCACAACCTCATTCCTGGATGTATTTTTCTATTTTATTAAGTTTGGAGGAAACTCTGATTGGCTTTATGTTTTGATTGTTTTTTGTTGTAACTTTATTTTTATATTAGCTGTTGTTTCCTGAAATAAATAAATTAAACACGAGGGGTCATTCTTGTATTACGTTCACGAGAAATATACCAAACTTCACTTCGACACTTCGACTGTTTGATGAAAAATGAGAGTGTATGATTGTGTTCAATTTGTCGCTATTACGGAACCGCGCGCAATACGTTTCTAGCTTCATACTTTATGGCCCTTATAGACTGCACAAGATGTCGGGACCAACGGCGACGATTTATTGTGTCCGACAAATTGGAAATTGCCTATATACGAGTACACAACCTATTTGCCATATTCGAGCGGGCGAATTAGGAAAGAGGATGTCTAAACCATTCATTCGTATCTTTGCTCATGGTTTTACTCTCTGCGCGGTCAGTAAGCAATTGTTGGTTTTTATTTAATTACAGTTTCAAAATATATAAATGAAAAAAACGAACTTTGCTATGTTGTAGACCCTTCATTTACCTTGCAATTACTGTTTTTTCCTAAGACTCTAATGTATTTTATAAGAGAGCAATTCAACTAAAAAAGAATTATTAGCTGTTTATCATATATAAAATTTCTTAGAAATAGAATTTAATTTAAAAAATCTGCCTTTACTATGTTGACGACATAAGATCAAGGTATCTAACATATTTTGTAAAAAAATCCCTTTCGGCACACCGGAAGGCGGAGGTAGATCAAAGTAGGGGATAGGTGAACTCCAATTATTGTACTAACTTGTATCAAACGCGCGGCGCCGTACATACCCTTGCGCAGCGAGATTACGTATACTGAATCCCTCTTTATACTGTGCCGTAAGGGTTGCTCATATCAAAAATTGTTTCACACAAAAGCTCAAGGGAAATTATAGGCCTGCAATTAATATTTCGAACTGATTTAATCCTGTGCCTATAAATAAAGTATGATTTTTTGAATATTCAAATACCAATTTTTCCCACCCCTAGGACTAATGATTGGTGCTGTTAAAAAAGTTTCAGGACTTTATCTAAGGAATAATATACAATTTAAGTGAATTCGATATCTTATATACTAAGAAAGTTACAGCAAAATTTTACTTTTTTCGGAAAACCCTCCCCATTCCATTTTGTGCCTTTAAATTTTATGTAAAATACGGTAGGTATCGAATTCACAAGAAAGTGATATAGATAGATAGATAGATATATAAACATTAAAACTGAGGGTGGTTTTGGTTTCTAGGGGATGTGAAACTCGAAGATAAGTCCTGAGTTTATGAGTGTGGTTCACCATTTTGTGTTTGTTACATTATGCGCTAATAACCCGTACGGGCCGTTCGAAGTAACGATGATATATAAACTGTTTTAACGGTAAACTTGTCCGCCGCCAACCGGTAGAACTTTAACTTCAGCGTTTTATGTATGCACCGGATTACTTTGAGTTCCCGGGAGCGGCGCGGCGCGCAATCGAGCGCGAAAAACTTGCATCGTTCGCTGAAAATCTCCCCTGGAAATCGCGCTGAAAAGTTTCGCGCAGTTCGCGACGCCGCCCGTAACTTCAGCGATAGATGTGTCGCACAAATGACTGAGAAGTTGTAATTTTTTGTGTTTCTTATTATTCTGTTATATTCAGTGAAAATGCGGAAAAAATGGTTGTTATACTTCTAAAGAAATGGCTAGATAATAATTTGTTAACTTTAAACAGTGTACGGGTAAATCCGTCAACGTCTTACTGAATTTCTATTAATATTAAAAGCGTGGCATTATTATTATTATGAAAGGATTAGGCGAGTTTTTTCTTTATTTTTGAAGAAGAATCTAAATACTATTTATTTTTACCTATGAAAAATAAAAATAAAAATGATACTCATGAAAAATAAAAAAGTCCCAATTCTTTTCACTTACCCCCCCCCCCCCAACTGGGTTTTCAGAAAATTGTGAAATACGTATTTGAGTATCTTTTGAGGGTTATCTAAATATTAACTTTCATCTCCGTGGATATTAAACTTTCATTTGGTTTCTGGGATATATTTTTCAAAATAAAAAGTTTGCAGCGTCTTTTTACCCCCATAGAGGGGGATATTTATTAATGGGTGTCTATAATGAGAAGTTACCTTTAATATTTTAAATTCCTAGGTTAAGTGGTTCAAGCTGGGCGATATAGAAACAGTCAGTCAGAAATAGTTTTTTTTTATATACAGAATGAAATTTTCTCATGCACATTCGTTACTGATAGACTTTTGTTTTACAAGTTTTTCACTATGTCAAAAAAGTAAGTAGAAAACAGTAGAAAACAAAATCCCATTAGCGTTTAAACGCATGGTTACTCCTCCTGACTGGAACGGCCGGCTCGGCGCAACACGTGGTCTGACCTTCGCGCGGTGTTTAGTAAAAGGATGAGAAAAGGTTTATTCTGTATATAGATTACTAGCGAATAGACTCCGGGTTACAGGTGGCTTTAACAGCATGCCTGCGGCACCCGGAATGTGTCGCTGCGCTCCTTATCTCTTAGGTGATTACCGTGCTATTAATGAAGGTTCCGGGTTGACAGCTAGGCCATGCTTTACGTAATAATTTTCACACCTATGCTCGTAACATCTTTTTTTATAAGATGTAGGTATCCTCTAGAAATAATTATCCCCATAATTTTTACCCTCTCCATCTAATTGAGTTCTCGAAAAAAGTGAAACACGTATTTGTTTATTTTTGAAGAAATATTAATTTTCAACTCTTCGACACCTTTTGCTTGTGAGATTTACTATTTTTTTGAAAAAAAATCACATTCCCCCCTCCCCTTACCCCCTATTTTCATATTCTCTAAAGTCGCTCACTAATCGAGGACCATGCTGGGAACTTTAAGTAAGCCTTAAATAAGTTAATAAGGCAGTATATTTCACGTCTTAAACTAAAGTTGTTAACCGTAAAGCTAAAAGTATATTAAAGGTGAACTTTTCAAAATAAAAGTTTCATTTTCACAAGTCTAAACGATTCAATTTGAAACGAAACTCGCGATTGTGAAAGTTTGGATGAATGAAAACTTAAATATTTTTGTAGTTTTAAAAGTGACTTTGATTTGATTTCTCCAAATTTATGAGTAGACATGAGTTCTCGTAATGTTGTCATTTACACGTCTATTTTTAGAGTTGCTAGATTTGCCATAAAAAGTTGCTATATTTTGTGACTTTTGTCATAGAGACTATATAAATTATATGGTATAGTAATTCAAAATTAACCTTTACATAATAATTTTAGAAGAGTTTAAATAGTTTATTGAAAAATTCAAGTGTAATGACTTGTTTAGAAGTTATTCAATATAATCAGCACTTTTAACTAATGTATGTATTTATAGAGATAACACATATTTTTTTATAGATTAAAAGATATTGCATCCCTGAGTTTGATGGTGTATACAGGTGTGTTATAACTTTTAAATTTATTTAACACTAATTAATATTGTCAACGTAGAAACAAAAATGGCTGTGACACCTGTATCATTTAATATCAACTGCTTCGATACATTGTTTAGTAGTAGTCAATTATTTGTTTAGTATTAGATTATGTAACAGACCTGAAGACTTATAGTTATGTCCTACGGGCGTCCCTCAGACTACTGTGCCTGTCTGTGGTTTCAACTTGTGATGGATTGAGTAGATTAAAATAACGAGAAACATAGGTACGATGGTATAATGGCATTCTTTCAATTCATCATAAACTTAAACACCATTTTAGTTTTCCAATACAAGTACTATACGAATGCACAAAATCACGGAAAAATCCTAGTTTAATTCCGTTTTAAATCAGTTTTTTTCAGCGCTTGTGTGGAGAAGGGAAAGATACGTGTAGACAAATTAAACAACAGACCATCAAATTACATTATTTATTTACATAAATTAATTCGGTTATCAATAAACCTCTAAGGAAAACGTAATATGAAATATATACAAAAAAAAGAAAGGATTAAGAATTAGGTCCTTATTAGTATATTGGTGCAAAACGGTAAAAATTATTTATTTTACTATTTACATATTTATATGTAAAAAATAAATTTACAAGGTATTAACTTCGGTCCATTATTAAAGAAAACCAAAGGAATCACATAAAAAATATACACGATTTTAATGTTAATTATAATGTCATTTAAATCATAAGTTGTTTTAGAACCTGACAAAAGTCTGGACCGTGATTTTACAAATTTAGATTGGAGTGTTTTAAAAAACGTTTAGTTTTTAAATAGCATATGGCATATGTCATCGAATTAACACCTCGTACTCACGAAAAAAATAGGTAAATCTCCCAATTTTATCTCTGACACATTTACAAGAAACTAAGAAAGCAATTTTGGGAAATAACACTGAAAAACCGAACAAATCATGCGATGAATTTGATGATTATCTAAAAATGGATTACTTCATCATCTTAGCAACGTCGTAAGAATTGATATGGTATAGTTGGTCACTTTAGTAGGTGACAAAAAATGTATAAGATTTAAAGTAATCTATGTAAAATGATTGAGGCTTTAAACCATTAAACAAATTAGTTTCCGCCTTCAGAAGATAAGCAAAAAATATTTTGATTCAGAGTATATTTTACTAGTAATGTGATTTAGCTAACAGAAAATGTTTGAAAAACAAACGGATGTCGTGGATACTATATTTTCGGCAACGATTTTAGCAATTTATAGACCTAAGTTATTTCTGTGCCTTTAATGGTTCGCATTGATCAAAAAAAAAGCTATCATCTCATTCTTTCCAATGTAAAAATGGCGCAGTAGAGCGAGATGAACAGATCTGGTCCTCGTAGTGTCGCCAGTGAAGCTGCATTTGCATTTCCGTGGTGCATCGCAGCCGGGTGCTCGCCTGTGAATGAATTGATAATATTAATAAGGCTGGGTTCACACTGTTTATTGCCTTGTTTTATATTGGTTTAGCGTCGTTGGATACAACCAAAAAATATTTGTAACCCTTTGTAACTTTAACCCTCAACTAACATTAAACCTTATGCGTATTTATAAAACGCTTCAATATTTTTTTTAACATAACACTATTAAAAAGAATCTGTAGCGAAAAGCGGTTTAAAAAAACAATCAGGAGGTTTAAAAAAAATACATGCTTTCTATAGTCAAACCATTAAAAACAGTTTTTTTAATCACTTCGTATATGCATAAATACATAAAGTGTACACATTAGAAACTATTTTATATAAACATATATCTATACGCCTTTTTCAAACCAAGGTCATAAGGGTCTTTAATTGTTTATCAGAGCACCTTTATAACTTTATGTGACAAACCTTTAGACTTTGTTAATTCTGTTATCGAAAATCATAAGCAAATATTATTAAAAAAACAAAACAGTTTATACAGGTTGTTCAGAAATATTAGATATAGAATGGCTTACCGTTGATAACTTGCACCATGACACTCGAGCCATCAGCGGCTGATGGTATGCAGCTGTAGTTGCCGCTGTCTGCGGCCAGCACTCGGCTGATGTGCAGAACCGATATCAGCTGCTCGCTCCATCCGTTGCTGATGGTAACGCGTTGATCTTCCTTCAAGTCGTTTGTTAGAGGGGATGCGTCCTGAAGGATCTCTGATTCTGGAGAAAATGTATAAATTAGACCAAGACTTTGGTCGGCGAAGCCAAAAGCTAAATATTAATTTCGATTCATTTTGACCTTTTTTTCTACGGTAAGCATTGAAAATTTAATCATAACAAAATATGTTTATATATCTTGATTTTAAATCTTCAACAAAGTAAAGGCAGATTTTAAAAATTCAATTCTATTTCTGAGAAATTTAATAAATGATAAACTGCTAGTAGTTCTTTTTCAGTTGAATTTCTCTCTTATAAAAGACATTTAGAGCCTTAGGAAAAATAGTAATTGAAATGCTAAAATCTAAAGGGTCTAAAATATAGAAGAGTTTGTTTTTTTAATTTATTTATTATAAAGGTGTAATTAAATAAAAACTAACGAATGCTTACTGACCGCGCAAAGAGTAAAACCTGATGCCCTGTAAAAATATAGCATACTATCAATACGCCCATAATCCTTTTTTCTTTCAAATAAAATAAAAATACCTACTAAAGTTACAACATTGCATAAGCTCATGTTATAATGCGCTGTCACTTAGGTAGCGAACTACCACGACTATGCCGAAACTACATTAAAATATTAATTTTCGAAACTATTGAAAAAAAATCTACAGGTCAAGTCACGTTAAGGCCGGGTTATTTTTCGCTAAGAAAAAAAGAAACTTCAAAATGATATGCGTATTGGCCTATTTTGAGTTATTTTATTTATTTACTTTCATTGACAAAATTAGGGTACAGATTCTGAAAAAGTAAAAAATATTAATCAACCACTGAAACCTCTGCTACCTGACTGACAGTCTGTAATATTTCGGGATTTTTCAAACACACAGACATAAACTGAAAGTACTTAAAAAGAGTACAAATACATAAATTAAATACATATTTGATGATTGTTTTTTAATAGCGGCAAATCGCCTGAAAAGAAAAATGACACAATCTTTGACAATATTGAAAAATTTTGAAAAAGTTTTTAATTATTTGATAAAGTGCTGGATAGCATAATATTAATAAAGGTTCTAAAGAGGTCCTGTACTTTATAAATATTATGCTATCCAGCACTTTATCAAATAATTAAAAACTTTTTCAAAATTTTTCAATATTGTCAAAGATTGTGTCATTTTTCTTTTCAGGCGATTTGCCGCTATTAAAAAACAATCATCAAATATAAGTCAAATAACTTTACAAATCAATTATACAATTATATAAATTAAATACATAGATATACTAGGTGCTGTGGCACAGTGGTATAACCGCCTGCTTATAAATCCAGAGGTTCGAAACCCCAGTGGCTCAAATACGGCCAAGTCATTTTTCATTGTCGAGAATTTTCAACTGCGTCTAAGTAACAAGAAATATACAAAAAAAAAAACACAATTAGTTACAGACTTGCTAGTTGAGACGGCCTCGCATCACGAAAACAATAATAAGGCTGTCGGAACTGCACCCAAAGTACCTCCCCACCAATACTAGCCATTCGAATGTAGAAGAACTAAATTCTGTGCACTTTTACACAATAAATATTGTTGGATTATACAAAATGTGTAGCGATTTTCGTACCTCTATACCAGAGGATCGTCCCAAGGTCGTGGGGTCCTTGGCTTAGGATGCAGGTCAAGGTCACGGAGCTGCCCGTTCTGACGTACAGGTCAGACGGTCCCAGTATAACGGCCTTTGCTTCTGTATAAATAAAAGAAATACCTAATTTCAAAAACTAAAAACGGTTTCATTTCAAATAAAATCTGAACTGAAGCGAAGAACTTATTAACACAAAATTTGATATTTGAGCGCTCTATACATAAAAGTATAGAAATTGAAATGACCATTTAACACAGATTGAACTTACCGACGACGTTAAGCCTGTACGCCAATGACATTTTGGGCTCTGTGTTCACTTGGCATTCGTAAATACCCGCATCTCGCTGTTGGGGAAACTTAATTTGTAAAGTCCAGTTTTCGGATTTATCTGGTCTAATAACCTGAAACAATGGCAATTCGCAAAGCCGTATTAATAAAGAGTTTTATAATGCGCACTTAACACATAAATCCTTTATAACAAAAGCAGTTTAGTCTGTCGCGGCGATGGACAGATGGCGTAAATGCGTCTAAAATGTTCACCAAGAGATCGTTTTATTATCATCGGTAACGGGAACGAAGGAAGGAAATGAACAATAACACTGGACGTGACTGTGTCGGGAAGCACAGTCGAGGGATGAGGGCAGATGTACTCGTGCAGTTGTTGACAGGCGGCGCCGCGACTTTACTCGCTCATAAATGGCGAGATCTAACGAGTGTTTCTAATCGAATACCATTTGGTTTGTTGACTAGTATAGTCCGATTTTGTCAGTTTTTTAAATCAACTCTAAACGGCTTAAATGCACATTTCCATTATTTTACGAAAGTACAAATTATTATTTAATTTTCATAGGAGCATCAAGATTTTACCAGTACTGGTTTCCACCAAGGGATGTAACGATAAACGCAGCTAATAGTTATGCTCCAGAGATGCCTTCCCAGCGGCCCACTCTAGCTCAACGGTGCAGCTAAGTATAAGCGTTTCATTAAACGTCCAGTCGCATGAATAAAAATGATCATATCGAGCGTAAGAAAAAAAAATCTTGCAGCTGTTGTGAGCGTTCATAATGCTGACAGCTTAAAGGATTATTAGCCTTATCTAAGTCTGAAGAAGAAACAGACGTGCGAAAGGCCTTCTGACATATGCTGTCTCAGTTGAGTTGAGTACATAACTCACGGAGCAGAGAAGTACCTGGAGAGGGCACTCAGGGTCTGATTCCGTGTCTAACGACTGCATTTGAACAGAGACCACCGTTGGTGTTGACAGCGCGTATTTAAAAGTGTGAAAAACGAGAAGCTGTGAAAGCGATAGAAAACGTAAAACAAAGAAGAACCATGACATATGTTATTAGTAAGTATATAATATATTACAGAATATTATTACGATTTTAGGCAATTACCTCCCCACCGATTGCACCCCGCCTGAGTTGTTTACACACATATGCACAGCCTGGCGAGTCCTATGTGTATGCTCTCGAATATGGGTACAGTAGAGGAAGCGATTCATTTCACACACGTCTTAGAGCTGCTTTGAAAATAATGCATGGAGGGGGGGGGGGAGGGGGGGATAGAAGCTTCTCTAGGTACTTCTGTGCTCTGTGACATGACTCAATAGGTTTTTCCAAATAACCGGAGCGCATAAGCCGATGTCTTGTTTGCCGACTTTCGCCCGAGCGCTTCTAACTCGCTGTGACATGGGTTTAATGTAATTCGTGAATACTTTTATTGAAACCAGTGATTTCTAAAGTAGTAATGTAATATCTGACTAAAGGCTTAGTTAGTTAAGCCTTCGGTACCAGGTCTCTGGGTATTTCGGACCTCTAAATGTATCGTTTAGTTAATCGAAAAGGTACTTATAAATGAATTATCGCTGCATTTTTCAGATAGAAATATAAAAGAAATAGTTATATAGACAGCTGAAAATTAAATTGACTTTTTTTTTATTTTTTTAAATTTCCTATCATTCCGTCTCCCTATTTAATTATTTTAACTCCTTTTATTTTTAATTTTATTCTGTTTTTTTAAATTAGTTAATTATCATGATTAATTAATGAATTTGATTAATTAACACGTGTAATTGATTGTTATATAATGTTCTGGACCGTGTATAATTTAATACTGCAGTAATACATTGTTCTTTAGCACTGTTTTAGTATTAAATTCTATCGTAGTAAATATATCGTATGGAGCTTTTTATTGCATTACATTTTATGGTATTACATTGTATTTATTTCATTTATTTATTATTTTTTACAAAAAAATACCAAGTAATAACAATAACAAATATAATTTCTATACAATTATACATATAATAGAAATAAAGAATCTTATCTTATATTATTCTTTTCAGGAATTAGTACAAAATCGTGTCAGAAACAATTGTTTCTGACGCGAAACACCGAAAAAGCCGAAATAGCCGGTGCGAAATAGCCGTTAATTAACGGCTATTTCGCTGAAAGTGTTTTTTATAATTGTTCATCAATTTTTGTTAATTCATAAATGTTGTCTTTGAGGAAGATTGATCGCCAATTTCGTGTAACATCCTAATGATTTTGTCTCATCCTAATTCGAAAAGATTTATGGGATGTTATTTGGGATATTATCAAGAGTAGATCCTACTATAAAGTGAGCTTTATACAGAATGTTTTTTTAGGTTTATTAATTTAGGGCACTTCTTTTAAGAGGTTGATCTATATCTAATCTAAAGCTTTTAATGGTTTATACTTGGTATTAGAAAAAATATATTTTGTTCGTAAATTCATATTTGAATAAAAATATAATTCTTTGAAATCTGTCAGGTATAAAATATTTTTTTTTTTCTGATTTTTTTTTACTTCTTTTGATATTTTACGCTTTTGCAAAGAATATAGAAAGGGGGAAAACATTCTGCGTTTTATTAATGAACAATCTGCATTCTATAGTCCTGTAAAGATCCGCGCTATAAAAGATCTTGAAGTTTCCTCACATCTGAGAAGTCACAGCCCAGCGACTTGTTATTACAATATCGATAAAATATCTGTTATTACAGAACCGTCTGACGAAAAAAAATATATAACTTAAAAACTAAATACTGCAGATTAAAAGAATCTAGATAATACATTGATAAACAGAGAGTTTGAAAAATCGTACAATAAGTTTTTAGATACCTGAAATCTCTGATCTGAAGTGTATGTCAATACTCCGGCTGTAAGTATGTGCAGATCGCGTTTCCTGATCCACGAGACCTGCACAAAAATATATCCATTTATCGTTTTTTTTATTATAAACATAGTAAATAAAAACGTTCGCATCCTAATTTTACCCCCTTAGGCGAGAAATTCCTAAGAATTCCTTCTTAGTGTGTGCCTGTGTCAAAAATAATTACCTACCTTCAATATTTCTTTTCCTTTTCCTAGATTAAGCGGTTTGAGCGTGACGATGATAAATCAGTCAGTTATTTTATATATATATATACATATAGATTAAGACAAATCACACTTCTATTTCGTTTATGATAGAAAATTAATTATCTATGTACGAGTATTATGTGATATTCTTTAGACATCTTTATCAAATAAGATTAAAACAATTACATTAATTGTTAAAACATTATTGCAAGACACTTTGTTCAAATCAGCTCACTTCGATATGTTTTCAATTCAGAACCTTAATGTGGTGATTTAGAGGGTTTTAAGGAGATTTATATATATTTTGTGATCCATCACAATATTCCCAATTTGTGTACAACAAACAAAACCTTTTGACAATGAATGTAATGTGTTTTTATCAAAATAAAAACACTTTACAAACAATTTTCAAGCATAAACTAAAAAAACAATCGATCTTTCGAAAGCAGTCTATTTTCAAAAATTAACATACATTTATTAATCCCGCACTTTCTAATATATGTGGTATATATGTATAGAAAAAAAAACAAAAGTTGCAATATTGCAGGAGTACAACTACGAAAGCAACTTAATATTTTCAAATATGTACATTTATACATAAATACATACTTGAATACAAATAGATGAAATCAAAATTCATTAATATTATGTAGATTAAATTTAACATTTTTTTTTTGTTTTTAATTATCATGTAATAATAAGTACAAAACAATGAAAATGAGTGTTTTTTAATTGTTGACAAAGCTTTTGTATATTAAACTCGAGTTATTTAAGGCCAAATCCATCAAAGACACTTTTAATTAACAATTTAATTTACTTTTCAGGAAAACAACAAACGTCAGGACCGAACTAAAATGAAAAAAAAAAACGACTATGCCTTTAATGAATTCGGGTATACGCGACATTTTTAAATATTCATAGAAATGCAGTAAGACGATGACGGAATATCCCGTCATCGGCGCTGAGTGTGTTAATCGGTTGCTATACATTAAAAAATAAAAAACAAAAACTTACTCAACCCAAAAGTAATCTGAAAACACAGACAGGCGAAAAACAGAGAATTTGAGGTATTCGACGTAAAAATACAACAGGATTTTACACTTACAGCCTTGTCCCCTAACTGTTGTACCCTGCAATGCAGGAACGCCGACTGTCCGACGGCGGCGGTCACATTTCTGGGAACATTGAACTCGAAATACGGGTATATTCCCGGATCGTACTGCGTGTAATTGAAATCCACGAACGGGAAATCTGAAACGATAAAATATGGATTCCGTTACACGCCAACGAAGCGTCCATTATACAGGTTGTCCCAAGACTATTCCCGAAGACTTAAGGGCGTGTTTATGTTCCCTATTACTTGTAAGAAATGGAATAAAAAAATGCAAAAATAATCTATGACCAAATTTATTAATTTTATCAAAGCGCTCGTGCAAATTCCCTTTTTGCTTGCAGACACTCGGTAAGGCCGATCAATGACCCGGCGCGGCGCGGACTCGCTTAGCGACCGACTCACGTAAATTTAACACATTTTTAACCCGAAAACCACGATGAGTTTTGATATGAGGGCAAAACAAATCATGTTTGAAATCGCATGGTCAATAGGCTGGATTTTTTTAACGGGAATAATCTTGGAACATGGTTTATATTTAAAACCACCACTGTACAGGATGAACTTTTTCGCACGGACGTTGAAAAACTTGTAAAACACAAGTTGATCATTTTGAAGTATAGAACGAATGAATGAATAAAATGATGTGAATGAGTAAAAGTTCACTTTGTATATTTATACAGGATGAATTGCTGATTGAACGATCCCTTATTACTTAATTCTCGCTAGATGGCATCGTTTAACTAAAAGTAGAAAAAAATAAATTCCAGCTCTCTAATTATAAGAAAAAAATCAGAATATTATAATGGCGGAACCCTTTCACCTGGCCTATTTTAAAAATATATTACTGGTACTAAAATATTGTATAGTGTTAAATAATTGCCACGAAATATTCTAAATGTAAAAAAAATGACCAAACATGTACATATTTTGTCCAAATTCTTAATTTTTAAAAATAAATTAAACTCTAGCATAAAAACAAATAAACAAAGACCCAAGTATTGTTTTTAAATTAAAAATAATACCCGCAATTTATTAATATTATTGTATAGTGTAAAAATATATATAAATATAAATTTTATTATATTAATTGAATAATATTTAATGATAGAGTAATAATAGTTTATTTAAATACAAAAATATAACTAGTTTGCTTATTATTAATAAACTTAATCCTATATTTAATTTATATTTGTGTAAATTAATTTTGTTTTTATATCAATATTGGTTTTATTTTTGTGTAATGAAAATTACTTAGTCATAGTGTACTAATTAAGAGTTGTCATAGTATATTTTCAAGAAATAAATAAATAAATTCGTTTAGGAGAGGCATTAAACACATTTCTTTTTTGACATTTAATTGGCAAAGTGCAAAGCAACCAAAATTATCTGAACCTCCCCTGCCCCCATACGACGAAAGGGAACGAACGAGGCGAGGCGGAAATTTCAAATTATGCAGCGCAAGACTTCAGACAGGTATGAAGATTATGACTTCAAGGTTCAAGATTTGACCTGAACCGACATACAAACATTGCAAGGTAAATAAAAGCTTGTAAAAATAACGTGTCAGCAACTATTCAAGGGTTATGTACAAATTATTAGTGGCTAAGGTCAGGAGATATAGAGCCTTTGGATTGGAAACGCATTCCCGTCATTCCCTCGACTGCGCCACAGTCATAGCCGTTTTTTTTAAATTAAATCATTTTATGGTCGACTGTATCAAAAGCTTTTATGAAATCAATAAACATGGTGGATATGTTAATAACAAGAATGACCACGATGCCCTGTAGCTACCACGTAATATCAACTGTTTCTATACATTGCTTAGTAGTAAATTATTTAACCAGAAACTGACGTCTTACAGCTAGGCTCAACAGGTGTCAATAAGGCCATCTCCTTCCCAGACTATTCGCGACTGTAGTACCAACTTATCTTATGATAGATTGCTTTATTACTTATCTCCATTTGTACCTGCGGAAATTTTAACTGATTAGATGAGAATTTTTGGCGGCTATAGAGGCGAGAGTAGGTTATTTTTTAGGTTCGAGAAAAACTAAAATTATTTAAATTTATCACAAATTTTAACACCATTTTGGTTTTTTTTTTGTAAATTTTTTTAAACGGCACAGACATATTAATTTAATTTAATAATATGCCACTGAACATACCTTTACGTGTTTCTATTTGCGTACATAGATGTGTTAGTATTAATTTTAACTGGTCAGAAAATCAGACGTTCCAACAGCCGTACTGTAATATTTTTAAATTCGAATATAACATTTGAGCGCTTTATCGAACTGTCAATGTTTCATTAATTACTACTAAATTTTTTTGACTTTAATGTTTTTTAGTATGTTCCAAGTCAATTCGCAAAGGCTTAAGGGGCGTGTAGTGTATGTAACCTATTCTGAGTAAAAAAAAACATTCTCAAATTTGTATTATTTTTTAACAGATTGTGTCAATTCGATCAGCGCGCAAATTTCGATGCCACGCCGATCGATAATGGCCTTCACACCGTTACGGCGTACGGTGATCGTTGTGCGCTCCCAACAAAGATAACACTAGAAATCGCAGGACCAACTAGCTGTGTTTAGGTAGATTTCATTAGGAATTCTACCTATTGTCATGACTTCGGGAAAATTTCGACATATCTTCGCGTTTCACATCCCCTAGAACCCATCTTTCTATATCACTTTCATGTGGACACGATAACTGCCGTAATTTATACCAATCACTTTTAAATTGACACATAAAATTTAAGGGCACAAAACCTCGGTCAAGGAATGGGGGGAGGTTCGAAAAAGTAAAATTTAACTTTAACTTTCTTAGTACATTCTATCAACCAGGTCCTAGAGATGGGAAAAATGGGTTTTTCAAAATTCAAATTTCCCTACGAGTTTTGTAGCACAGTATATAGAGGAATTCAAGGGCAAGGCGAGTTGAGGTTTAATGGAAATTGTCTTGGGAGACGGTCTATATCATTCTACCAACCTCCGATGGATATGGTTGTTTTTTATCAATCTACCCACAAAATTCAACTCTTTCACATTTGTACTTTTCGAGTTGAAAGATGCTACGGACGGGGATGATTTAGCAGCTTAGACTAGCGACCAACCCTTGGGTGTTTTTGCGAATGGATAATAAAATATGTGTTTAAATATCACCCCAATGAAAAATCCCTTTGATTCAAGTTTGGCTTTGAAGTCCGTCTGTCACGGTGCGACGTCGCGACCCTTATCAACAGCACAGATCTCAATTACGTTGTCACGACCAAACGACCTGCAGACGCTGCGTCTATTAAACTTAATAAGAGAATCGCTCGACCGGTGACTAAATAAATATAATGGCACGTGGTCCGGTCTTTACAAAGCTTTTTCTGACTAGGACTAGGACTGAGTCGTGTAGAATCAAAAGCACCAATCTGCCAAGATTGCCATTAAAAGGTTTTGTATCGATTTCGAAGCCGCTTCATCTTTGCTTCAAATGATGTGAAACGCGAAGATATGTCCTAAAGAAATCTACCTAAAAAGTACAAACACACATTCGTGTTATTCGTCGAAATAATGTTTTTTTTTTATCCATACTATAACGATACTTCGAGCTACACTTAATTCGGTCCAGCGGACTTTCACAACACTACTGCAGCAACTGAAATACAAACGCAGATTTGAGTGCCGGTGTATGCCCGTAATAAACGGCCTCGCTTGGTGAAGAAAGCAACAAAGCAGGCGGAACTGCCTTCGCGACAAAATAAGTAATGTAAACATGGAGTAAAAAGTTAACATAATAAATATGGTAACACATACATTTTTATATTTAGTGAATATATATATTACTTATACGTAATTTAATTAGAATTAAATTAACATATCATCTTAATATATATAAATCTCGTGTCACAATGTTTGTCTTCAATGGACGGCTGAACCACTTAACCGATTATAATAAAATTTGAACACCATGTGCAGTTCGATGTGCACTTGAGAGATAGGATAGTTTAAATCTCAAATTATAGTCGCAATTTTAATTTATCGCTAATTTTTTGTCCGTTATTATTTGGCAGTCATAAAACTGACAGATGTCGATACCTTTCGACTGGGTTGATGGCGCTAATGTCTGTTATTATTTGACAGTGACAGTTATTCGACGCAAACGTATTAAAAGAGCCCATCAGTTGGCAAAACAAATTGAATCAAGAAATCTAGCTCAAAGAATCAGGACAGCAGGTCATGCACAAGAATCTCAAGAACAGTGTAACGAACGTCTTCAAGAGAATATCATAAGAACAAGAAAATTATTATTTTCAGTCAAATGCCACCGAAAAAATCTAACCTCAACAACGCGAGCGGCAAAGGGACACGACGCAAACGTGTTGAAAGAGCTCAGCAATTACCAGAACAAATCGAACCAAGAAATGCAGCACAAAGAATCAGGACTGCAGAAAGTCGTGCACGAGAATCTCAAGAACAGTGTGACGAACGTCTGCAACAGAATATTACGAGAACAAGAGCGGCACGAAAACGAAACATAGCTACAGTACGAGTACTAGATCGACAAAGGCAACGGATCAGCCGCTCATTAACACGTGCATCATTCGTTCGGCTTGCCTTTGAATATGCACCAGATATTAACTACTCAGCGCATTCAAAAACTGCTATCGGTGGAATGGATATAGTATGTCAATATTGTCAGGCATTGAAATTTCGGAATGAAGCAGCCGGCATGTGCTGCGCATCAGGAAAAGTTGTGCTGTCACCTCTACCCGCTCCGCCGGAGCCTTTATTATCCCTTCTTACTGGCAATTCAGATGATTCCAAATTATTTTTGCGTAAGATACGCAAATTTAATTCTTGCTTCCAAATGACGTCATTTGGGGCAACTAAAATTTGCGATCGTGCATCCGATGGACGTAATTTTGAAACTACATTCAAAATTCAAGGCCAGGTGTACCATAAAATCGGATCACTGATGCCAATGCCTGATAACAATCCGAAATTTCTTCAAATTTATTTTATGGGCGATTGTGAAGAGCGCGTGACGACTCGGTGCCTGTATAATTTTATTGAACAAGCAGAGGAAAGAGCAATTGTGATATTATTGGAAAATTTTTTAGAAGATCACAATCAACTAATTCAATTGATCAAAAGAGTTTCGCCACGACTGCAAAATGACAATTATCAAATCGTCATAAAAGCCGACAAAGTACCATTAGGTGAACATGCTGGTAGATTCAACGCTCCAACTGTTGATGAGGTTGCTGTTATCATGGTTGGTGATCCAGTTGACAAAAGATCTATAAACATTACACGGCGAGACAACACTGTCAGTACGATTTCGGATCTACACCGTTCATATGACGCACTACAATATCCATTGATATTTTGGCAAGGACAAGATGAATATCACCTTAATATCAAACAGTATGATCCAAATACCGGTAAATTTGACAATTATCTATTTACTTTCTTACTGTATGTATAGATTTTAATTTCGTATTGCATTTTATTTTTTATTTTTTTAGGTGATTACAGAAATAATAAAGTTAGCTCAATGAACTACTACGCACACCGAATAATGGTTAGACAACATCAAGACAATTATATCCTTCGATATCGTCAGCTGTTCCATCAATACATTGTTGATATGTATGCTAAGGTCGAAAGCGAACGCTTGCGATTCCTTCGATTCAACCAGGCAAAACTACGATCGGAAGAATATATTCACTTACGAGATGCTGTTGCTGGAAACATCGATGGAAATTTAAATCCCAATGACATCGGTAATGCTTTCATTTTACCTTCAAGCTACATCGGCAGTCCACGGAACATGCAGGAATACATACAAGATGCGATGACTTACGTACGTCATTACGGCCGACCGGATTTATTTATTACATTCACATGTAATCCGAATTGGGAAGTGATACAAACTTTACTATTGCCAGGACAACAAGCCATTCATCGTCATGATTTAACTGCACGTGTGTTTAAACAAAAATTGAAATCCTTATCCTTAATATAACAAAAACTTTAGCCACAGCAACGCGTGGCCGGGTCAGCTAGTATTCTATAATTATCTTTATTGTTAACGTTATAAGTTTTATAAGCATCTTAAAAATAAACTTTTATCGTGTATTTAAGTAATCTTGTTCAAATTAAGTACACTAGGCAATCATTAAATAAGTTCGCACTTCAGATAGGTTTTTGATAAGATAACGCAAAAACGGATCGACCCGTATGGTTCAATCAAATATATTTGAAACTTTTAATTATTTCTGTAGCATTGTTTATTTTCCTAATAGGTATTTCATTGTTTTTAGTTTCAACTAAAGGTGTTCATTTATTAATCGATGTAATTAGTGATTTTACGTCGTTATATTCGCATAATTATAACAATTAATAATATCGGTAATGTTATTATTATTTATTTGATTTTAACAATAAATAAATCATCTGTATGAATCTCAGCGTAATAGTGATTGCTCTTTGTCTTGTGTTGTATTGAATGGAAATTAAACAGACAATTGAGATTAAAAATTGAATTGATATTCGATTAAATTCATTATTGTGTTGTATAAAACGGTCAACAATATTCCGTGTTACCATACAAGCGATATTATTACTCGGCTTGTGATTGTGTATTGTGGGTAGAACCTTCTTGTTGGACCCGTGCCTTCTGTCGTTCGGTTCACTATATTTGTAGCGTTTGTTTATTTAGTTTCTTGGGTTTTTTTATTGTAATAAATAAATAATAAATAACAATGAAATATATGCGATCATAGCAAACACTCACCGTTCGCCCGGGAGCACTGCATCAGCGTGAAGATTGCCACGAGACAGAGCGAGGGCGATCGGAGGAATTTCATCAACGCGTCGAACATTTCTCAAGATGTGCGGCTAGCTTCACAGCATTCCGATCGCTTCACCGGCGCATTGCGTGACTGCCAGTATGTCGTTTGATCTCAATCACATAATTGACTTAGGTAATCGTCTTCTCACGGAACATCATTGTTAACTTTTTTTTAATATATAGCTTATTTCTGGCGATTAAAACATATATCGATATCTAGCAGTATATACCTCTAATTTAATTATTAAAAAAGCATAGAAAATAAAGAATACATTATGTATTAGATTTATACTTTGCTTTTTATGTATATATAACTTATATTTGATTATTGTTTTTAATAGCGGCAATCGTATCTTTGACGATATTAAAAAATTTAGAAAAGTTTATTAACTTTTTGATAAAGAGTAAGATGGAAAAATATTTATAAAGTATTATAGTAAAATATAAAACGGGATGAGATGATTTTATGAGTGACTTGTGTATAAAGTTGATGAAAATAAAAATAATGCATATGTAAAAAGTGTATAATTAAAGCACATGAATAGTGTGCTTTAATTATATATTATTTATGTAATTGTATAATTGAGTTGTAAAAGTATTTCACTTATATTTGAAACTTATATACTTAATCTATACCGGTAAGATTACATTATTACAAGTAAATTCTACAGTATACAATATTGTCAAAGATTGTGTCATTTGATTTGTTTGTATATTTTTGTGTACATAAATAAATATTTTTTTATTTATTTTTCACATAGTTTAGCATAGGTACTCTATACTCACACTGTTGCACTTAAATAACCTCTCTTAACAAGTAACTTCTATATTATATCTTATGTATAAATAAATAATATTGTATGAATGTATAATCTTAATTTACCAAATACCGACTCATTATTTGATTATGTAATTATTTGAGCTTTGTTTGATTATGTGTTTATCATTTTTCTTTTAATTTAACTAAAGAAATAAATATATATTTGTCTGAATATGAACATTTTATGCGATAATATTATATACATATTGTTTTTCTAATATATATATATAAACATTTGTCGTTTCTCTAAGGTGCATTGACATTCTGACAGCGATATTTTCCTCATTCTCCTTTCGTTTCCATACCTATATTAATTTAATTGTCGAGCTGTTCGTCAAGTGACAGTTGACAGTTGACAGTAGCAGATTCTTTTGGCCTCATTCAGAAGCGCCCGTATCGCAGGCGATGCCGCACATCCCCTCCATCTGTCCCAACTTTACTTCAAATTACTTTCAAAATACTACCCTAAATATAATATATCTATTATTACAATTTAACCAAATGTGTAGGTTAAATCTAAATTCTATTTTTTTCACAATCGTCTAATTAAATCAAATTTTGCATAAAAATAATTAAACTTAAAATTCTATGCATTCTCGTATATTGTTTTCTTTGTTTTTTTTGTAAAAAAAATCAGCGATACCTTTCTTTATATTGAACCTACATTTATAATAACGTAACCAATTATTTAATATATATTTTAAATTCGTTTTATAATTACCTAACGTTTTTTTACTTTTTAGGCGATTAACCGCTGTTGAGATATGGATTGGGTGATTAGTACCTCCTACACTAACCTAACATGTTCACTGTCCCATGATTATACCGGCAGGCTACAATAAATTTTGATTATATTATAATTAATAATAAGGTCAAATGCCTTTATAATCCAATTCTATTTTTATTTACATGCTTATATAAACATATATAAATAGTCTTGTTTACTTAATAGATAAATACAAAATAATTGTTTTATTATAAATCATGTTTATACTTTTTCAAGAACTTTAATTAACATTGAAGTAATATTAATTTAAACAAATAAAAAAATACCACTACATAAAACATACACAAAAGTATAGATATTAGTAATCATGAGGACCGTCATAAAAACAAACACTACTCTAACCTTTTTCTTATCTTAATGTTAGCCAGAAATCCATAATCGGATTAAATTGCTATAATTAAGATAAGTTTATATTTTATTTTTTATTAAAATAAAAAAAAACCTAGTTAATCTAACCATTGTATAACCTTTCAATTTTTCAGCAAACTATAGGTATTAAAAAAAATCATATGAATGCAAAATTAAATACATGTGTTAAAATTTGTCGTAAGGCTAAATAAAATAAATATATGTAGTAATTTTAAATATTTTCTTATATCTTTTTATCTCTAGGTAATTTTAGCTGTGAATGTTACATTTTTAATCTGTCTATACATACATATACCTCAAATTGTAAATAATTAAAAATGATTACTTTTTTAAATATAATAATATTGTTATTTTTTAAGATTTATAGCATTGTTCCGTGTAATTATTAGTTTTTTTTATCTGGGTGTAAATTAGATATGTAAATTAGATTGTTTTTAAACTGGTTGTATTTACAATAATATAATAATTATTTAGTTTTTTAATAATAATAAAGCATCAGTCAAATGATGGAAGTGACGTATTTACAAAAAAAAACTGAACGGTCTCCCTTGGTATAGATTCATCTATTTATAGGAGGAATAGTACGGTGTAACAGTCGCTTGTCGCGTTAATTGTGATGTTCGTCTATTTGCATAGTGTACAATATAGTTTAAATGCTATAATATCAAATAAATAAATAAAGGCACCACACACGACACGTGAAAAACCACAAGAGGCGAAAAACGAATCCCTGCCGCTATAATAGCAGGAAGTGCGATATCACTGAGCGCAAACAAGCGACGCCGCTGAACTCGACGACGGGTTTTTCAGCGTGTTTTCAGCGCGACCGCGCGCCGAGCACTGAAGCCCGGGGGCGCCAACCGCGGCCCGCGGCCCGCTCGACATGCGCGCTCGGGCCGCGCGGCGCGGTTTGACATGTCATGTCAATTGTCACGGATATAAGTGGACTGTCGCCGAGCCGTCGCGGATCCGCCGGATCTAGGTATAATGACAACGTGCAAAAATGTCTGTTATATAAATACGTAAGCGAATACGATTTATATTTACTATTAATATTTATACATTCATATATAGGGTGATGATTTTAGAGGCGTGGTTTTCAAGAAGAGATAAAACGCATATAATTTGATGTTATGGCTAAGAATTTAGTTTTATTATAAAGATAAGGGTTTACCATTATGTTTTAAAAATGATTTCGGGTAAGTGGCCGCCGCGGCTGACTCGAACAAATTCCAGCCGAGAGGCCCAATTTTCAACCACTTTTTGCAGCAAGTTGGGCCGTATGTCAGCAATAACGCGCCGAATATTCTCTTCCAAGGCGTTAATCGTGTCCGGCTTATCTGCGTAGTCCTAGGCGTCGCGATCGGACGATCAGCTGGCATTACATAATAATCGTTTGATATTACGTAAATTTTACATTTTTTTACTCGGAACCTTGATAAACTCTCTTTAGAATTTTTTGGGGCCTTTACGAGTCATATTTAAAGACGCAGAGCCATTAGCTGGATTTTTTTATTGAGACACTCTGTATACTCAAATAGGTAACACCTCGACACAGGCATTTGCCTAGTGAGGTGTTACTAATCCACACAATCTGTACTTTTTTATCTAGAAAATCAATAAAATGCTACAAAGTTTACCCATTTAATAATATTAATTGTATATTGGATATTTAAATAAATATATAAAAATTTAAGATATAAAAAAAAAAATATGCACAGAAGAGATATTTTTAATAAGTGTTATAGAAACCTAAAATGAGTTACATTATAATATTAGTATCTACATACTTAGCCCTTAAATCAACTTTAGTCTGACATTATTAGAGTCTTTATTAAATAGAAGAGAAACTTAACGGATTATTTCCAAATTGAATGTATCTAAATGTAATTCTGTATGTATATAGTAAAATATACAAATCGCACAACACATAATAGCAAAATCCGGGATAAAATCACAACCGGTATTCACACTGATAAATCCGATGCAAAAAAATATAACTCGTAATAGGCGTGTTATATTGTGCGCATTTTCCTGAAGAAATTGATGGTTCGCGCGTTTCAGGGCTGAAGCAAACCCCTCACGTATCAATTTGTACCACGTCACTCAATCTTTTCATTCGCCTAAGCAGCTTGCGCAACTCATAGGGACGTCGGAAGCACGACGAATAAAAGCAATCGATTCATAGTACATAAGTTAAATGTACGATCACTGTACATACTGCACTGTACTGTGATCACTGAAATATAGTGCATCAAATATAAATGTACATAATATTTTTACTATATCTAAAGCAATGATGATTTCGATAAATTAATAATTCAGAAAAAGCATATGATAATTAAATTCATACAGAATATTTGAAAATTGTAATGTAAGCCTTGTATTATTGTATTGTGAGCCTTGTAGCAGTTTGTTTTTTCCCGTTGAAATTATTTGGAGAAGATTTTTATTTTTTTGTTTCATATGTTTAAATTGTCTTCCAAATTGTTTTTTTAATGTAGACCTTGGTTGCAGACTATTATTCTAAATTGTTTTTTATTTTTGTTTAAATTTTTAAACCTTGATATTTTTTATTTTGATTGGCAATTGCCTATATCTGTAGACGAGGGAGTTTTTTTGTCAGTTCATTAAAAGAACTGTTTATAGTTATATACGTTTATAGTTACTGTTGGTTTTATTGGCAACTGCCCCAACATATATTTTTTTTGTATTATGTAGAAGTTTTTTGGAATACAAGAAAAAAATTTATAAACCTGCCAAAAACTGGTGTTTTATTTCTTCGTTAATTTCCTGAAGCAGGCGCAAAGAGCGTTAGTATTACTCACCCATTCCTGATATTTTATATGAGCATTTTTTTTATTATTCATGATTCATTTTTTTATTTTATTCTCTTTATTATTTCTAAATTTTCAGGCGCCCAGCAAATTTTAAGTTCTTTTAGTTTTTTTATTTATTTTGTAACTTCTTGTTACAGCCTTAACGATGTATGTACTAAGAAAGACTGATTATTAATTGTGCTATAAAAAATATGTTTTTTTAACAATAAAATGCATTCGTCTTGCAACAATAAAATACACATAGAAGTTTTATTAGTAGTGTGAAAATTTATCATCTATTAGAATTTGCCTCCAGATAACACTGCTTCAATATTGTTTCACCAGAGTGTATTAGGTGACATTATGCGTCTCGCATGTGCGTCTAAGCAATGTATCAGTGGCTAGCTAAAGGCAGAGGATAGATGTTGGAAGATTTTTTTTTGACTACTGTGAATATTGAAGACAACAATGGGTTGATTCAATTAGGAATGGCCTTATAAACAATAATTCATCGTCTTTCGATTATCCATCGAAAATTTGATTTTGAATTTTGATTCCCTAAATTGCCTATCTGCTTATTGCTTGGCATACAGGCTCCTTAATAAAAGAGCGTGTTTGTCATTTGTTTTATACCTAAAATATATATAATAAATATTTTAAGGATTTATTTTATTATATCAGATCGAACATTAATTTTATTTATTTAAAATTTTGTCAGGAGTCACTTTGAATACTTTTTAGTTATTTGGTGTCCATAGTGTTTAAATAAACGGAATTAAAAATATTATGCAATACTTATATTATATATCTTATTCATTATTTAATGATAAGCTGAAGGGATTTCTACCAAACTCTGATTCTAAACAACCAATTTAATGCTGTCTTTGTACTAAAATTTGAACTTCTTAATAGTTCAATAAACTTTCTAGCATAAGTAGAAACAGAGTATGCACTTCAGAGTACCCCAGCGAAATACTAGATATTTTTTTATACATTTACATTGAATAAAAAAAACACAAAATTTTTACTAAAACCCAAAACGCGATATACCACTTATATAAACTAAACCCAAAAATAAAAATACCCTTAATTACACCCATAATTATACAAACACTTATAACACGTTTAGATTAATAAAAAAAGTTATATACATATAGATAATAAATAAATATAGGAGTGATCTTTTGGAAAATGAAATTTTACTTGCAGTTTAAATTCATTCAAAAACTAGGTCCGAGAAATTTAAACAAATATTAAAAAACAACCTGTTATTACTGAATGACTGAATAACTGAGTGTTATGACTGTTATTCTTTTTAAATAACCCTTTTCTATATTTTTTATAACAATTTTAAACATTGTACTATACACATTCTTATCTGAATCAACATCTTATACGACTATTTTCCAGTTTTCAATTGAAAGAAATTGTCTTTTTTCATTGGATTTATTCAAGTACAAAATTATAAATCTTTTTCTAACAATCTTGCCAAAAGTACTTATACTCCACTACCATCCGAAGTCACAATTTAAAAATCTGTATTATCCTCCTCTCCCCACTTCCCAAAAAGTATCCTTAATCCCCCTTAATCCACCTTTATCCTCCCTACCTACTTCCCAAAAAGTATCCTTAATTCCCCTTAATCCACATCGCAAATTTAGTTTATAAAAAAGGAATTTGACTTCTCAAAGTACGCGAACAATTCATTTTAAAATGTTATTGATGTACATGTTATCATATTTCACTTGGCAAAAAACGCCAAAACTTAAAATCGATTTTGACAATCGACTTTTGCCAACCCCACCGTCCATTGATAGATCCCTCTTCGAAGGAGACAAAGATATATAAGACACGGCCGGACTTATCCTTTGTCAGGACGAGATTTTCCCGGGACGTTCGTTTTTCCGACGCGAAAACTTTATGTTATAAATTATTCAACTGCGCTCGAAGCAGGTCGTGTGTTTTTCCAGTGAAATATTTATGTTTCCCTTTGAAAAGCGATGTATTATTACCAACTATTTGCATTTTTTAAACAATGCAAAAGCTTTATTATTACCATCACAGGCACATTTGGCTTGGTCGAGTGGGGCCCAAAAGAATCTAGGTCATAACAATCTTTTTATAAAATAACCTTTTATTCTTATTCTCCCGTAGAAGTTATTTATTATTTTATTTTTTAAAATGAACGTTATTTGGCAAGTCCATTTTTAACACATACCGCTCCGTACGTAAAAAGTGTGGAGCACACGATGCCACCTACTGAATATGTTTGTTTTATATATTTAATATTATATTGACATAGCTTTTGTAAATAAAACTCAAATTATTTACTGACAAATCCGTCAAAAACCTTTCAATTCAGTAGCGCACTTTTCACTTAAATAATCAAACGACAAAACCGAATTAAAATGAGAAAAAATCGATGATTAGTCTGTTTTTCATGGATTCACTATATGCCATGCTTTCAAATATTATTAGAAATGCAATGATCTGATGAGGTTATATGTATGTCTTGTGGACATTGTAAATTATTGGCCTATAATTTCCCTAGAACTTTTATTTGAAATAATTTTTGAGCAACCCTTACGGAAAGGGATGATCAAAAAGTTTCGGCACTTTTATCCGGTGTAATCTACCCCCGTAATCGTGCCGAAAGGATTTTTTTAATTCCTATACGCGGTAGGTATATTTTGATTTTCGATTTAAACAATTTTTTTGAATTTCAACAAGAAATTCTCTTCCCTGATTATGCTTTAATCAGATTTTCTGATTTGCTCCATTGCATATAACTAATAAAACATATTATTTTGTATTAAGTTATTTTTATTTTATCGACTCTCACTGTAAGACTCTTAAATTATTAAGCAATTACTCTCGTGGTAAGATAACCTCAAGGAAACTACAAAAACATTCTAGAAGGGTGGAAGACACTCCATTCCATTCTATCATTCCACTTATCTACATCTCGTGTGAAGAAATAATAAAAATTATGTTCTTATTATTAAGCCTTTCTCGCAAGTTTAACTCCTCCGAGGCATGCAAGCAAAGCATTAAGAGGTATTCCATGTGATTTGTGTAAGTGATCTCTGTGCTTTTGATGGTAGTAAGATGGAAAATGAACCGAATATAAATAAATAAATATATTCTGTAATGCATTCATTTTAAGTACTAAAATCACGATTTTTTCGCAATAAACGGTGTTATTTTATTCATTTTTACAAACTTTATTTAGCTTGCAAAGCTTGCTAAGCCGACAGGCTTAGATAAAATATTACAAGCTGAATTAGAACCACTTCCTCATATCCTACGGAGTTGAAATTTGACACGTTGGCTTAACTCCGATGACAATGCATGTTTATGGTAAGCACGACCTAATTCAATACCCTGGAATGGCTCTAGACGAAGGAAATCTTCAACGGCCAACATCACAAACACAAAATTTTGTATACGCACTCAAGCACTTAAACAAAAGCTTGTTTTTAAAAATGTTTTCTATTAATTTATTTTAATTAATATTATATATACCATATTGATATAATCAGATTAATTAAAATTATGTATAAAAAATAGTTTAGTCCCTTTAGTTTAACTATACAACCGGCTTGTTTAAGTCAAATCTTAAATAATAATAAAAAAAAAATAATGACGTCAGTTATTATTTGTTGCTGGTTATCTGAGAACTCTACAAAAGAAGATTTTAACCAAAAAAAAATTGTGAACCTATAGTCGTTTTAGTGCAAATTCCGCCAAGATTATTTAAGTTAGGTACTATGCCAATTTTATTTTTAAAATACCAAATTGTTTAATATGAACTACTTAATCCAGCCACGAAACTCAAAAGACGAAAACCGTTTATTTTAAACTATACTGTAGTGTAGTGTTTAGGGAAAAACCTTGAATTTTTATTCATAAATGTAACAGTAGTAGCAGCGAATGTTCTTGGCGTGCTGTTGCGGCGTTTCGTTACACGCGAAGGAGTCTCACTCCGACGAGACTCCGACGAAAATCACTTCACTTCACAAAAACATCGCTCACTCCGCCGGCGATCGCAAGGCGACCTCCAAATGTTGCAGATGCTCGGAGGTGGATTCAGCGCTGAAACACAAGCGAGCACTTAGCGCCTGTAAATAATGCATTACGCCGCTAAGGCGTACTCGGATCAACTAAGATTTGTACTATCAATTTATCAACAAGGCCCGTTCTTGAAACGGAGTGACTACACAGCGCCGACTAGAATTCCGTTTGTTTTGTTTCGCGCCGAGCAGTGCTTCTCAATCAGTTCAATTGTATAGCTGTACAAAAACATCAAAAAAATAATAATTAAATTCAGTAGGTTCAAGGTTTTGTATCGATTTTGAAATATCTTCGTCTATAACAGTAATCAAAACGAGCACTCTGCAGCCATGTTGGAATTACTTATTTTAATGAAATTAAATTTTTATTAAAACCTACACCTCTTTGTTTTATTGTGACATCATTAGCAACATGTTGGCAAACAAACAATTGCAATTTGCAAAACCCAGTTTCAAAAACAACAGGATGTAAATTATTTTTATTAAATTGCCACAAAACTGCAGATTGTTTTTGATGTTTACGACTTATTCATATACTCGTATACTAAGATATAAAGTAAACAACAAAAAAAAAACGGATGTATAGGGTGATGTTTTTAGAGGCGTGGTTTTCAAGAAGGGATAAAACGCATATAATTTGATGTTATGGCTAAGAATTTAGTTTTATTATTTATTTTTATTATTTTATTTTATTATTTGCCGCGGTCGCGTTGGCTACATACATTCGTATAGGCGGGTAGGTTATATGACTAGTTTAAGATACATAGGGTGGTGATTTTAGTGGCGTGGTTTTCAAGAAGAGATAAAACGCATATAATTTGATGTTATGGCTAAGAATTTAGTTTTATTATAAAGATAAGGGTTTGCCATTATGTTTTAAAAATGATTTCGGGTAAGTGGCCGCCGCGGCTGACTCGAACAAATTCCAGCCGAGAGGCCCAATTTTCAACCACTTTTTGCAGCAAGTTGGGCCGTATGTCAGCAATAACGCGCCGAATATTCTCTTCCAAGGCGTTAATCGTGTCCGGCTTATCTGCGTAGACAAGCGACTTCATATAACCCCACAAAAAATAGTCCAGCGGTGATAAATCGCACGATCTTGGAGGCCACGCCACGTTGTTCAGGAGTAAGTCTATTCATTATGAAATGGCAAACCAAACTGAGCATAAATCAAGTGACAGCTGTCAAAAACACCAACTACGAAAAAAGTAGTGCCAGATTGAAAACCACGCCTCTAAAAAAAACACCCTTGCACATATTAATAAATAAATAAATAAATATTTTTGTGCGCTGGAATTGTGCTGGTTTAAAGGTTACATATCCCTCTAATTTTGAAACCTGGGTTTTTTTCCGGTTTCATTGATCGTGCGAAAAAATCGTCTTTTTGGCATTTTCTAGTTGGTATTAAGAACGAAAAGGACAAACGAAAATGAATCAATAATTTGATTTTTGTTTTAGTATATGAAATGGAATATACAGTGATATTTCATTAATATCGATTACATTTTTGAAATTTCAGTTATTTAGTAATTAAATAACAAATTCTCTGTCATGTGCTATTATTTTATTATTATTTTTTTTTACAGGATGTCCCAAGATCTTTCCCGTAAATTTAAGGGGGTGTATATGTTCCCTGTTACTAGTAAGAAATTATATAAAAAAATGCAAAAATATTTGATACCCAAAATTAATTATTTTTTAAACTAAATTTGTGTAAAACAATCATAATATTACGGCAGCGTTCGCCAGGCATACTAAACTCGCTGAAAACACGTCGGGCGCCACATCGTGAATGCAACTCAAACTCGTTTTACACAAATATATTAGGTTTTAACTAGAAACTTCAACATTTTTTTTCTCGAATACCATAATGAATTTTGATATAGTTTCTTAACAAATAACACTAGGAATCGTAGGACCTATTAGCTGTTTTTTTTATTGGGATTGACCTTGGTACATCCTGTATATCGATTAATGAATACCAACCCTTATTCCAGTTCAGTACTGTCTTTCTCTATGAGATGTCTAACACATCAAAATTATATTTGTAAGGAAAATAAATAAAATGTTTTTAATTATAAAGATCTACGGGACATTTTCCGTATATTATTCTAAATTAAAACTTTTTATGACCAGGCGTTTAGAATATACAAAAAGATTACGCAGTCTCGCGTTATGCGCGACCGTTTTTGAGCATTTCGCTCCGGAACCCTGAAAATGAATGTTGAGAATCACTGCACTATTGCGTCGTAGTTACATCAACCCAGCCCCGCGAACACAGACCCACTTAATGCCGCCCAATAAACAAAGCTTTTGCCTAGTTAGGCGGGAAAGCTCGTGTTTTAACAGCTAATGTAAATACGGTGTTACACACACGACTCGCGGCGAAATAATAAGTACTCGACGCCGCGCGGTGTGTATTTTGGATCTTTGTGTACTGTTGTAAAGCTGAATTAGTTTGCCCTATGGCTTAAAACAGACCTTTTGAGAGAGTCTTTTGAACCATACTGTATATATACTACACTGCGTGTTGTTTTAATTTGGAATATACGGTTTTCAGTTATTTATTTAGTTATACTATTTATTTATATGTTATGTGACTACCAAATTGACAAATTTTAAGCAACACTATATCTATACATTAATACGTGAAGGTAAAACATATTGCGCGCACTTAGACGTGTGAGATTTGCACAGTTGGCAAGTTAAAATTTATCTAAAATATGTGTTACAAATAAATTTAATTTAATACATTTTGAACAGTTCATTGACAGAATGAGTATCGAAATGTTCCTTTTTCTCAATGTCAATGTCAATGTCAATGTCAAGCAAAAATAATGATTAATGTCAAGTCTCATTTTTACGTGTAAAATTTAAAACTAACAATGAATTATATCAAAAATAAATACAAATAATTAACATTTTTAATTTCATAGGTATTTCAGGTATTACAATTTTTTCATACCTAGTAATAATAAAAACATACTTATTATTTATACAAACATAGAAGTAAAGATATAAGTAATTAATATACATAAGTATAATACTTAATACATATAAAGTCGTATTACATACACTAAGGTTAATCAAATGTACTAAAAATCAGACCTACGTTAAAAGAAATTATACTATATTGTGTAAAAATTAGTAAAATTAGTAAATTATTTTTTTTTTGTTTTTAATAAAATAATTGCTATGACCTAGGTCATATTAGAACCCTACTCAACTAGGCCACTAGAGTCAGGGGAGATGGTGGTAATTAAGCGTTACCACTACCGAACGCCTTAACCACTAGACTACCACGATCTGTTTAATACGGTATTTTAATAATTAGCTCGATTTTTTTCATAGGCAAATTAAACCAAAAATATGATTTTTTCTTTAATTTATATAAGCGTTTATATCATTTTCTATATTTTTGCTAATTCCTTCGTTCGATTTTTAATTTAATTATTTGCTGTTGGCAAATATTTGAATATATTTCGTGGGCGTCTAAGTTCTGAAAACGGATCATTTGCCCTTGCTGGGGGGGGGGGGGGGGGGTTAGATGAGCCACGAACTTCACTCCGCGCGACCAAAGAATCGGTCGTAACTCCACCACGTAAAGGGTTACACAGTTATTCGTTCGTCGCCATGTATATATCTTGATGTGCTATAGGAAGTTAGCCAGGTACACAAATCCTAGACACATTTCTCTATTTTTTATAAAAGGGTACTATTGCCTAATTAAATAAATTGTTGCGTTTTTCGTACACTAAGTATGCGGGTAGGTAATCCAATGTCGTTTTTGCCTTCACGCTCTGAGCGGCTGCTCTAAAGTGTCGCAGTGTTCTAGATCTGTCATTCGTACGGAGATGACAATGACGTGCCGACACTGCGACATTGCAGCGATTCGGATGTCGATAGGTACTCCGTACTGGTCGAAATGCTTTTGCGGGTTAAAAGGAGTATTTTTGGTAGCGACACGTTTGTTCATTTGATGGTGGTGAATTTGATAGCGTTTTATCTATTTAGTATTCTTTGAATGTATATCATTTATAAATAATCACTTTAATTAATCTTAGTTAATATATATACATAGGATTGCATCATTACATAAGAGAGTAATGTCTTAAGTATGTATCCTCTCTATAGAATCCGCTGTATCGGGGCTGGATGTATCTTATCCTGACCATTTTCTCAAACTCCATATGAATACGAATTGACTAGGTATATGTAAATTAATAAATAAGAACTTCGACTCAAAACTAAGATAAATGAAACCTTGCAAGTTAGCTGACAACCTTGACGAGGTATCTAGTCCGAGAGCGCGATAGATGAGACTGAAGTCTGTATGCACGCACTGGCTTCAATTATGTAAACTAAACCGCATTTCGTCCTCTTCCATGCTAATTCATAACTAACATAAATATTAATTACATCGTGACATCGGAAATACATATCGACGTAACATTGTCATTTGCATGGCTGGTTTTCTATTAAACAACCATTTTTTAACCAGCATAAATTTCCGGACCAGAACTTCGAGCTACATACGGGGGTGATTTTGGTACCGTTGGTTTCACATTCTACTTTTAACCTGTTCCGGCTGTCACAAGATTTCAGTTACAAATCCAGCGCCGTGCGAAAACGCTTAATAGACGATTCGCACAGATTAAATTTCATGTTTCAGAAATAAAATTTGATAAACTTATATAAAACTATACTCTACTATGTTCTATACTTAGTATATAAAAATTGGCTTCAGATATTAGTAATTAAATAATAAGAATAAAGACCCGGAATGTGTGAGAAATATGGTGATGAGAGCGCGTTGAAGATTTGATGGTATTAGATCGCGCCGAGACAGTTGGACAAAGACTGAAGTTGCCAGGTGCCTACTAAGGACAAGAAAACTTGTCGTGAGAAAGGAATTTCTCGAGTATCTTAGTTTGTCTCTAATGACGTCAAACGGTATGCTGACTGCAATCTATATTGGAAAATCTTCAAAAAATCCACATTTTTAGTGATGTACCACTCATTGACCACTAAGTATTTCGACGAGTGGTTTATAACATTACATACATTGAAGACTTATCTTGTACTCCACGGAGGCTGTATTTTTAAATCGATTTTCGTTTTTGAAATATAAATTAAATTAAAAAAATATATGCTTTTATTTTTCGCTTCGCATTCGATAATACAGCTACGATTTACCCGAAAAATAGTGCATATCGTAGACAAAATAATGGTGTAGTTCTTAGCAAAGGCACACTTTTATTTTTTTTTCTTATTCTAGAGATAATTGAAAGTTACTAAATTTAGACATATATTTCGACGAAACTGTAAATCATCACTCGCACGCACGCCGCGGCAACTATCGATCAACACTTTTACGGCTAAGGGTTTGAGGTCGACATTAGCATGATCAAAAACAGTGTGTTACGATGTCACGATTGAATTATATTTGAGCATAGGATGCGTTTAAACTTATAACAACCCTCTCGGGGGTTGAAAATTACATATTCGAATGAGTTTTTTGAAAAAAAAAATAGTATATCTCTTTTAATAAGCCGTTAGATGAGACAGTATAAGAGCTAACCTAACCCAACGTTGGGTTTCGTCTTTCGAGGGTAGGCACCGAAGCGATAAGGGTACAAAGTAAAGTAAACGCTTTCGTTTGACTTTGTGTTTGCATTTAAAAGAATGCTCCAATCGTAAAATCGTCGCTGAAAAATATAGCCCGTAAAAGCTGAAAGGATTGCATCCGCCCAACGACCGCCGCCCTTGCTTTAATTGTGAACGCTGTAGATATTTTAAAGGCAACAATCTACGTTTATTTACCGAGATCAACGAGTTTCGAACCCGCAACTCTGTAATGATTATAAAACCAATAAATATGCAAAATAATATACCCTCGACTGAAAAAAAATCGTTTCGGCACGCCGGAAGACGGAGGTAGATTTCATCGGATCAAAGTGGTGGAATAATTTGGCCATCCCTTACCGTAAGGGTTGCTCATATCAAATGTTGATTCAAACAAAAGTTGTAGTTACTTTATTGGCCTACAATTAACATTTGGTTTGATCCTGTGAGGTATGACTTTTTGAAAAAACAATTTTTCCTAGGACCAATGGTTGGTGCTATCAAAAAGTTTTCTTAGATAAGTTTTAGGCCCTTATCTAAGGAATAATATAAAATTTAAATGAATTCTATATTTCATATACTAAGAAATTCACTTTTTCGAAAAAAACCCCCATTCCCGCCTGGTCTGATTTTACCCATTAACGAACTTTATCGAGATTTTGAGTCTTTATATTTCATGAATCCATTTAAAAGTGATTTTTTAATGCTCAAAAATTTATTATTGCTCAAAAAATGTGCTTTTGTACGATACTTTGGCAGATTTTCTAACGTCGTTTCTAAGGCCGTACGATTTTACGATACTTTGGCAGATTTTCTAAGGCCGTACATTTCCGTATTTCAACCCGTCTCTCTATCCAGTTCTGTCGTACACTGTAAGTACAATTTTAGGAACACTTTAGTACAACGAAATCGTTAGAAAATGACGTGGCATATAATCTCCAACACGATTCTTTATAACTATCCTTATCGGATATTCTGTTCTGCTATCAATCCAAACTATTTTTATTTTACTTAGGTATAAAATATTTAGCTAGATAATATATTAAAGTACTATATAAAAATGAATAAAGAAATAAAAATTAAACAGAAAATGTTTTGACACACCCACTTCAAAACGTTTTCACGTTACTTTATTTTTATATAATATTATATTATAATGACACTTATTTCGTTTTCTTTAACTGATCATTAAATTTCGATAAATTTATTTAAGAAACAAAACTGTTAAAATAATAGGAAATACAAAATATGCCGAGATAATGGCTTGAAAGCGCCGCCAAAATGGAAGGAAAACAAGATGAGTGAGTGGAAAATTTCAAGGGAAATACTTGAAAATTTCCTCAGCCATAAAGACGAAAAGGGAGACGACATTTGACACACAATTATGATAATTTCGCCTCGAATCTCCTTATATTTTATGCCGCCTATCACAGCCTGCGCTGTCACATACGCTAGGCGAAAGAATTATTTTAAGTATCGTTTTTCGACCTACCCTGTTTAATATTTTAAATCTAAAGTGACTTAAACCTAAGAAACTGATCAGTTTCTCCTCAAAAAAAAATTAACAGCGGTAATCTTGGAAAATTTTATATTCCACGTTAGCGCAACATGGCACAATTTATTCAGGATTTCGTAGAAGAAAAAAAAACAGCGAACGACCGGTCAATCATTACTGAACACCACATTTCCGTTCGTATGCTAAATAAAAGACTATTGCTTGTCGCATTGTCTAATCAGGCATGAATAGTGTCAGTGCGGAAATTATGAAATAACCTCTTCTACCACCTTCTTGAGCTTTATTTAGCTTTCTAAGGGTTGATTCTGGATGAAATTAAACATAGATCATTAAACATTCATTTTAATTTATAAGCATAGTTTATATTTATTTTTTTTTAATATATATTTTTAAATGAGAACACCAACGACATGAGTTCACAATGGTAAGTTCTAATTTAAGATCGTGGTTTACTCATTTTGGTTCAAAGCGAGTCACGACCCCTTTTCATAGTTCTCTCGGGGAACAGTTGTCACGCCGGGGTTGGGAAGAATAAATATAATAAACAGGGTAGGGTTATCACCCAATAACATGCGTGCTATGAATTACAGGGGTTTCCCCGCGCGGCCTTATATTAAAAACATGTTTCGCTTACCTAATTGAGAATTTACTGAAACGCGTTACATCAGTTCGAAAAATTTGTTCTTTTTCTGACCGGATTGTTTGAGTGACGTGGATCCGTGCGACTGGACGCGTAACGAAACGCTGCACTGGGGCGCTGGGAAAGCATTGCTGCAGCAATCGTTACAGGAAACTCCGGCGTTTGGCGCCGTCGTCCACACAACGATTAAAAATATAAACCTTAAAAACCTTAGGAATGATGATGACAAACATTAATCAGTAAAAAATATTGATAAAATGTTTCACAATTACGAGAAAAACGACTTGAAAATTAAATAGAAATCGTGTTAATGTTTAAAAGCGCGGTTTTTTATTTTTTCGAAATTATATTTTTTCTTGTGAGGTCGATTTAGTTATTGATATAGATCGACCTCCTAAAAGGAGTGCCCTAAATTTAAAAACACTCTATATATATATATATATATATATAATATTTTACAAAGATTTTTCGTTTGTTTAAACACTTATTATTATTAGACAAAAGATGGAGAAAAAAAGTAGAGGAAGATAGAGATTAGGCGAGTACCTCTGCTGGACATTTCGGAGCTCCGTGGCCCCTTCTTCAACAGCTAAACGAAGACTGGTCTAGGTACATCATCTGTCACCTGAAGTACCTACACGTTGGTTTACCTGCTAGTGGTCGTAGTGGGGAGGTGGGATTGATATAAAACATACAATATAATACCTAAAAAATTATTATAATATTATTTGAAATTTCTAACTAACATATAATCATTACGCGTTAAAACTTTAAATCATGTTAAATAAACTTTAAAAAATAAATAATAATTATAAAAAAATAAATAAACAAATAAAAAAACAAAGAAATACTATAATATTAATAAACAAAAAACGGAAATAATATAATTTAATTAATTACCCAGTCAATTATACTCCGCAAAAATAAAATAATTAAAAACCCAAAAAAAGATAATCATCAGAAAATGTTGTATGAGTATATCTATATGTACATTCAAAACATATACACATACCTTATATATATATATATATATTTAAGGTAATCATTAATTGTTGTGTGGATGACGGCGCCAAACGCTGGAGTTTCCTGTAACGATTGCTGCAGCAATGCTTTCCCAGCGTCCCCGTGTAGCGTTGCATGTAACAAAACGCTGCAAAAAACATGCTGTTTATATTTTTATATTAAATGACAAATGTGGATTTGGGCGCAAGTACCGATTTATGTTCATAAATGTATATTTATAAAAACCTTAGGGTTGCCCGTTTCACTTCCTGGCGAATATTACGACACAGATAGGTCGAATGATCCAACTCAAAATAGTGTCATCACGCCGGCCGTCCCTTTCATATCGCGAGGGAGGAAAAGGGATGAAAGTATAATAACGATGATAGTTTTACGACGTGTTCCCTTAAGAGGTCCAACCGCCCATCTTTCCTAAGGCTCTCTTCACATAAACATTTTCGGAATTAATTGAACATTATTTAATATGTGATTTTAGTAGACATTTTTTTTTTTTATAAGTTACCAAATGGATCTCGAATGTGTATAAAAATTAGTTTACTTTTTTGAGATAAACTCTCTTGGAAAAGTTAATTCAAAAGTATTTGAAATTTTCCTAATTTACGCGATTAAATCGTTATTAAATCATATTTATTTATTTATATTTCTTGTGGGAAAACACACAGCTATATCGATATTACATGAAAAAAGTAAGAATGAATTATATAACAAAAGAGATTATGAATTTACTTCATAATTACAAACATTATATTCAGCAGGTATTTTTCTTCGTTCTTATGGCTTGATTTGGCGCAGTTTCGACTGCCTTATTGTTGTTGCCATGATGCGAGACCGTTGCGGGCAAACTACATCTCGCAAGTCTGTAACTCAATGTGTTTTTTGTTGTTTACTTTATGTTAATAAAAACTAAAATGAACTTAAACAAATTATAACTCAAAAAGGCACTCAGAGCTTTACCCCGAGCAACTAAAGTTAAACTGAAACGTTAAAAAAAGAGATGTTTGTGCGCTGTATTTATGAGAACCATCACTTTCACATCTCCGTATGAGCGTAGAAGAGGTCACGTCAAGGTAAAGCTTCATTTGCCCTCGAACGTACATATTTTTGGGATTCGCCAAAAACCATTAATTGATTTTATTTTATTTTATTTATTTTCTCTGGGTGGGGGGGGGGGGGTGCCATTGGGCGCAATTCAGACTGTCTTATTGTTATTTTCGCGATTCCGTAGCGTTCGTTAATTACAGGCAAACAACATCTCGCAAGTCTGCAAACTGAATGAGTATTTTTTTTTGTGTATGTTTTGTTAATAAACTTAGTCAATAGTGTTGAGCAAACCGCCGAATATTCTCAACGTCAAAAAATGATCTGGCCGGATTTGACCTCACTGAGCATTCGAACCCGGGACCTAGAAGCAGGCTCTTATACCACTGCGCCACCACGCCGTAGGTGTGATATTTTCAAAATAAACTGTTTCAAAGGAAAATGCTTTCAAAATAAATTAAATTTTAAAAATATAAACTTTAAGGTATAGGATTTGTATAAAGAGGATGCGTTGTGTATAAGAGAGAAAGATATTGTGTGTCTGTGAAATAATTGAGTTTAAATAGGTAACACTACATTAAAATTATAAAATTAAATTTTTTTTAAAATATTTGGTGTTTAAGTTATCTTGTAAAAGTTTTAAAAGAATTAATTCGCTCAAAATAGTTAATATATATTACTTATATAGGGTATATTAAATTTAGAACACTCCTTTAAGCAGGTTGATCTATATCGGTAACTACCGGTTTAGTTACCGATATAGATCATGAAAAATGAAAATCATGAAAAAAAATCATACGAAACTAATTATATTATTAAAAACTTTGTATTTCGTCACTAACCGTTCTCACGCTATGCGTTCAACCGCGCTCTCAAACATTAAAACGATTTATATTTAATTTTAAAGTCTTTTTTCTCGTAATTGTGAAATATTTTTTGCTTATTAATGTTCGATTGTCGACATAGAGCAACCCCCTAAAAGGACACCAGTGAATTTAAATACACCCTGTATATCTAAGGGCGGTTGCAAATTTGACAGTGGGTAGCGGGACACAGTATAACATTTTGCCTCGCTGTATTCTACACTTGAATGAGACAAACATAAAGTGGCTTGCGGTATGCGTTAATTCGACCAAACAAAAAAAGACAGAAACGGTTGAAAGGAGAAACATTATAAGAAGTAGACATTATTTATTAATTTTTTTAAAAATGTTATAACAAAATATTGAAATATTTAACACGTTAACCTTTATTCTTAGACACTAAAGTAAAAAAAAAACCTTATCAATATTCAAGTAAAAAGAGTACATGCATATGAAAGACAAAACACAGATTATACTAAATAGAAATAATATAAATTATATATTAATTTATACATACATTACAAATATGGTTATTATATGATTACGTCGAATATTACATATAAATATAGATCAACTCGTGTATATACAGGAGGTCCGAAAAGTCGACGTCCAAAGTAAAACAAGAGATTAAAGTGGTCATAGGCTATATGTTATGTCTTAGCGGTTTTTAAGAAATTCATGTTTAAATCTATTTTTCATTTTTTTTTTTCGACAAAAGTGGAGTCAATGTGCTAATGTTTTTTTCATTAGTAGTATTAACAAATAACTAAATATTTAAGTAAAAACAATTTTACTAGAATTATTTTATATTAAGTACGAAAAAAAACCCTGTTTGTTTATTCGGACAAAATAACGAATCCCAGACAGATATTTCTACAATTTGTAATTATAAAAAAATACTCTAAAAATTTATCCTGCTATTGTAAAAACATCTCTTTAATCTCTTGTTTTAGTTTGAACGTCGACTTTTCGGACATCCTGTATAAATATAATATACGAACGAAAATAAGCAATTCAATAACATGCATTTTGAATTGCCTAAGGCTATCGTGGAAAATATCAAAAGCCCCTGATGAAGGGAGAGGAAGCAATCAGGAATAAGATATTAATAAAAAATATTTATTTAACAAAGTGTGCAGCCGGCTTTGGTGCAGGCCAAAGCCTAAAAGACCCCCAAGTGATTTTTTATGACTTCAAAAGGAGCGCTTCTTTTTCTTTTATGGTTGTCAGCGGCCATGAGAAGACTTCGTCCCGCGTGCGAATTTCAGTGCCTATATTCTCTGAATTCGCGGGCGAGACGAAACATAAGCCAGCTCTAATAATCGTATAGCTACTCAAACTATTATTTACAAATGTTATTATTTTTCTAGTTTCTACTTTGATAAGTAATATATTTATTTATTGTCTCTACTTTTACAAAACATATTTTTTTGACAAAACTCTACCCAGGTAGCGCTCGTTTAAACGGCTTAGGATTAAGGATACTAATAATTCTTCTGGGAAAACACACAATAATATCAATATTACCTATATTAAAAAAAATAATAAAAATTAGTCATATAACAAAACCGATTATGGACTAACATATTCTTCAGTAGGTAAGTATGTTTTCAAAATTAAATTGTTATAAATTCGCCAAGCTAAAAAAGTTTGCTCTAGTTTAGGTAAAAAGTTGACTTGTTTGTTTGCATTGATCAGTTTATGCTAAAAAGACAGCTGTTTGCCTGTTAGTCAGTACCTTGATTAAAAAATAAATGTAAATAATATCCAAAATTATATATATGAAAATAAAATATGGAAATTAAAAGAGCATCTTTATTGTATTTATGGGTACTCCCCTCTGGCAGGGGTACTCCCCTCTGAGGGGAGCACCCCACCCCGCTGACAACCGAAGAGTCAAATCTGTAGTTTTGCACTCGAAGACTGGGGCCTTATAAGAGTTCGTCTTCCTTTCTCACCGTTCCTAGTTTTTATGGTATGACTCGACGCATCTGGGCAATATAATTCTTTGGGATCTGTCAGTTTATAAGATAAAAGAGTAGAGAAAAATTCTGTGTAAAAAACACAAAAAAGTTTTGATTTTTATTTTACTTCATTTAAAATCTTTTTGTAAAGTACCTATATACGCTTTTGCGAAAAATGCAGAATTGGGACCAAACTGGTGTTTCACAGACTCAACCCCTGCAGCTGTAAAGCTCCGTGGTTTAAAAGATTCTGAAGATAGCCAAGTGAGGGTGGAGGCACCGGATAGCGCGCTAGCAGTTGCAGGACAGATTGCTCCGAGGCACGTGGTCATGATGGACGTCGAAGAGTTCTTCGCGAGAATGACATCCAGGTGGCTCCACTGTCGGCAGCGGCCAAGACTCCGCACCTCCCGATGTCGACTTAGTCGACGGTTTGACGAACCAGCAGGTAAATGTTGACTGTATAAACCTTTCGTAACTTAATCTTATAGTATCCTCATCGTCTGATATACGAGCAATGACACACCATGGCGCGAGGTTGCCCTGACCTCCAGAGTCAAGATTCCGCGAAAGATTTCCTGAATTGATTCGAATTCAACCATACTTCGAACCCACCGCTACGAATATCTGTTTCGTGTATATGAAATATACACAGGCAACGTCAGAAGAGCTTCGTAAAACTTAAAAAACAAACGAGAAACCTTTTTATTATATTATATTTTAAGAAATATTTATTATTAATTTAGATAAGGATTTAGATTTAAAATTTCTTGGTTATAACATGGTTATATATTGCATGCATTATATAAGTAGTACATGCTAATGTAATTATAGTACATTCGATCTGTAACTTTTCTTTGATTGCATACTGTCATGTTTTAAAATAACAATTTATAATTATTTTGTTTTGACGATTAACTTCTTCCAAAAGTACTGTATACTTTCTGGAGAATTAAGATTGTTAATGTCTAATATCTTTCAGTTTTTATAATTTTTTTTTTTTTTGATGGTGAACTTCATTGCAATATTAACAAAATATTATCGCAGGACCAATTATCTGTTAACGACCTTGACTGAGATTTAGTGACCTTAAATTTTATGTATCAATTTGAAAGTGATTGGTGTAAAATTACGACAGTTATCGGGTCCACAAGAAAGTGATATAGATAGATATATAAATATTTAAACTGAAGGTGATTTTGGGTTCTAGGGGATGTGAAATGCAAAAACGATTCAGAATTCCCAAATGTGGCTTAGCATTAAATTACCCATGTGGGTACAACATATACCATTGAAGGTAAATCAAATATAAATATAAAAAATAATATTTCCTCTTCAATCATCCATTCAATAAAAAAAAAAAACGGAAAAAATCTCTTTTATGGCGTAATAACACCAAATTGAATAACTTTTGTTTTGCAAATTTTCTTGAATTTTCCATACAAAATAAATAATATCCCAGCAAACGTATGGTTAGCCCGCGAGCAAACGAAACGGTAACAATGCGTTTAAACGCTAGCAGGATTGTGTTTTCTACTGTCAATTACTTATTTTTTTTGTCATATTGAAAATGATCAGTTCGAAGTATAGAATGACCCATAAAAAAAAGTGCATGAGATAAAGTTCGCTCTTTATAAAAATGTTCGCAAAGTTGGCATCCTTTTACCGAAGTCGTTTACGACTGTGTCAACATCGCCCCGGGCGCTAAATATTTCAGCCGACAGTAAGGGTGAGCACACACAGGCCCTTTCAAGCGCCAGACATATAAAGATGGTATTTATGGCCTCCGGCGGCGTTTTTCTTATGCTTAAACGTCAACACCCCCCCCCCCATCGCCCCCCCGAACTCCCTGCATCACAGCCACTCATTCTTAGTATGTCTCGTGTCAGTAAGCATTATTTTTACACTGTACACCGGTGTCCCAGAACCATTCCGATAAAAAAATCCCTTGAACATACGAGTACTATAGTTGGTGATATAAAAAAAAATGACTTAGATAAGTTTTAGGTCCTATAATTTCCCTACAATTTTTGTTTAAAATATTTTTGATATGAGCAACCCTTATAGTAAGGGATGGCTAAATGTTTCTCCGATTGGGTTTTTCGTAAGCTAAACATGTAAAACGTTTTTACATTTAAACAACATTGCTGAACTAAGTGAGTTCAAAATGTTTGTTATTTCACTGATGGGATTAAAGCTTTCGGGAACGATTACTAGAAGATTTTGGAACCTTATAGAATAATTTCAAAATCTTTTCTAAGTGGCTGGAATGTATGGATAGTTTGAAGAACTGGAGATTTGTAAATGGAGATTTGCAGTATATTCAACCTCTGATAGTTCCAGAAGCTTCTAGAAGGTTCTACAGATTAGTGCAAGGTTGTGGAAGCTTCCGGAATAATTTTGACTTTCTTGGAAGGTTTGAGAAGTATGAAGAATGTGGTGGAAAGATATAGAAAGTTGCGGAATATTCCTTCCTGGACAGTTTCAGAAGCTGTTAGAAGGTTTTACAGATATGTTTTAAAATAAAACTTTTTAAGTCATTGTCTCTTTGTATATAGATATACGAACCCCTGAATTGAGTCACGTAACCGAGGGAAACTCGTTAAATATCTTTATATGCTTAAATAAAATGCTGAAATAAAACGCAAATTATGTTGAAATAAAACGCAAAATGTCCGTAAAATATTGAAAAGAATGTTTGATACAAATTCGTAAAATTATCGCCTATTACTTTGATTTGGCGAAATCTATTTTCGCCATCCGGCGAAAATATTGTTAACTTTTTTAAAAGTTAACAATAAAATATGAAAAAGAGATACCTACGCTACATTAAACGATCATAAACTCCTAGCAAGTCGTAACTACCTATAAAAAAACTTCAATCCCAAAGGAAAACTTTTAACGGCATCATATAACCTATCGGAGTATTTCTAATGGCAAATTACTTTCCTCGATTCACAGAACGGTAAATCTTTATTTCCTTTAGAATTTTGCCGCCCTAATTGCCACGTAATTCAGAGGTTGCAATTATCATTAATTCGTGATAGGTCGTCACTTAGAGGTGGATAGTGGAAAAATCTATCAGCGCCGCCATCTAAGATCGTGATAGTAATTAAGGTGCCCTAAATAATTTGTATATGACCTAAGTCTATACAAAAAATAAAATAATTTTCGAAGTGACCTTCGATAAAAGCTTTTATCTTTTTAATCGCTATCATATAATGTGAACAGATTCTATATTAATTTGTTTGGTAGTAGTAAATTATTTAACTAGAACCTGACGTCTCACAGCTAGGCCCTACAGGCGTCATTCACGCAACCTAGCGCGACTATGATCTATACAAAAAGCATCTATGTATTGAATACTAAGCTATATTAAATTTAATGAACTATGGTTTTTCGTAACCTGGATACGTACAGTCTTACGACAGACTGGCAGACACACATACTTGTATTTCAAAACCAGAATACTACACTAAAATTGATCTAAATCCTACTATTTAAATAACTTATTTTTATTTATTTAATTTCACAACACATTTTGACAATAATAATAAAAAATAATGGTACAGCAAACAAGCGACAGACACTATATTTGCATGCGTTTCCTTCCATCAACACAGTCAGCGCCGATGACGATATATCGCGTCATTGGTGTATATGTCAGTTGCTGTGTATGTGTAAAAATATCATCTGCCCTCTGCACTTCCGCATCTTATACCTGAATTTATGAAAAGCTTACCTTACTAATCGTCATTTTTTTCATTTTAGTTTTATTTTTTTGTGAATTCTTTATTTATAAACAAAATACATATTCTATTTATTTGTTCACTAAACCCTTGCGGGTTTTTATGTGAACTAATTCGTTCCCACTTTTTACTTGTTTAATAAAATTTATATATACATATTATTACATATTCATTATTAACATATTATAACACTTTTAACAATGTTGAGCTACATATGACGGTATCTATCCAGCCTGCCATTATTATATTTGTTTATTTATAAAAAACGGTCACTTCCAATCGCGTCGGTCTAATTATAATAAAATTGGTACGCGTACATTCATCAACACAAATACTATTTATAATATATTTTTTTAATTCTTTTTTTTTAAACGTATTTAGATAAGTTATTAGATTCCTTTAGATTACTCGGCAGGTTATTAAATAAAATTGGAACAATTCTCTCCAGCCTTCTTTTGCCATATTCATTGTTGAATTTCGCCACTTCCAAAATTCCTTTTGTTGTTTGCCTTGTTATTTTACTGTGCGGTATTTTCTGTTTAGTTCGGTTTTGACGTTTGATTGTTTAATTGAAAAGTGCGCTGCTGAATTGAAAGTGTTTCTGATGAATTTGGCGGTAAATAATTCGAGTTTTTTTTACAAAAGCTCCGTCAATATAAAAAAATAAATATAAAAAACAAACATTTTCATAGTTTTGTACTTATTATTGGATATTCCATTCGGTCAACGAACTTCGCCGATACGGAGCGAAATGTGTTCTAACACATTCTATCGTTTGCACTAAAGAAGGCAGTGTTCAGTCCTGTTCAAGTTTTATCTTCTATACATACAATAATCTATAGGTAGCTACTATCCCAACATTTGCGGGATAGTAGCCATCCCCGCGAAAGTATAAACACTAACTCTGTAATGTGTTTTGGTTTGCCTAAATTATGCAAAACTATCGCTTAATAATATTATAGTCATTTATATTTTATAATGTTACGATTATACCTTCTGTAATAAATTTAATAAAAAAAGAATACTTTTTTTAATACTTTCATCAATAGTAAAGATAAATAAAACCTAATTGTATTTTTATATTGTTATGTTGTTAATGATTAATAGTAACATATAAGTACTTGTAATTGCAATTACATATAGAATATACATTCATACTATATTTTTATCACATTCATCATAAATTATTTTTTTACATACTAAAATCATACTTAATTTATTACTTTATTTATTTTTATTAACATACAAGTTTCACACACTCACAACTACCACAAACATCACTCACAAATTTCACATAAAACTTAAAAAAAAAAAAAATCTACTGTATACGTATATAATATTAATAATTTAAATATATTTTAAGAACACTGTTCAAATTTTTATGCTAATCTTAACAGGTAAAATGACCGAAATCCATAATTGGTTTTATATGCTAGTAATAAGTTTTGTTTGTAATTGTAAAAATGTAATACTGTGGATTTTTCAATAAAGAATAAATAAAATAAATAAATAAAATAAAAATATTGTTAAATACCCTTTATTTCTTATATTGCTAGACTACATTTTATATATTATTTTAAAAGCACGCAAAGCTCTATTTACAGCCGAAGGCGAAGCGGACTTAAAAAAAACTAAGTACTGAAAATTATGCCGAGCACTGGGAGAGTTCAACCTATAATAACACAAAGGAATACGGGAGAATACTTGCACGCGCACAAAGGCATGAAACTGAAAAAAAAGGTGCTACGGCGGCGATGAGGATTTTTACAGCAAAGCCCTGAAGGGATTTCAGCGACTGTAAAAGCCCTATTAAACATTCGTAGTTAATTGAACCGGGATTTAATTAAAAAAAAAATGAAATTCTAGTTTATTATTCATATTTTGGTTTTGAAAACATTTGTAAAAAAAAAAGCGGGTATGTCGCGGCCGGGAGAACGGATGAACATGAAATATTTACAATATTCATTGAGATCTTTTTCGGAGGGAAGAAAAATAGGAAATATGGCTATGATTCCTGTAGCTATTATATAACATTAACTGCCTCTATACATTATTTAGTAGTAGTAACCTATGGTACGAACTTTTTTTTTTTTTTTTTTATTACAGTAATGCACCATGTACAACCCCACGAAGACTGGTGCCTTTTCCGTGGGTATCTTAGCTTACAATTCAACAATATAATTACACAACACCTTAATTAAATTTAAAATAAAATTAAAACTAAAACACTGCGCGCTGACACCAATCCCAAGTAATCCTTCCTTTATACAATATAATGTAAGTGTATACTAGAGACGTTGAGTAGTCACTCAATATAATAAACATACATAATAAGACAACAACATAAACAACAGCGTTACAGCATAAGTAATAATTAATCAAAAAAACAAAAAAAATAAAATAATAATAATAAAGTTATAATTTATAATTTTGACATGAGTGTAATTTTGATGTGGTTTTTTATTGACTTCACGTTTTTAAATGTTTTAATGTCATTTTCTAGCTCATTAAAAAGTTTAGGGATTAAGTAACGTAAAGTACGTGATCCGTAGTAATTATTAATACGAGGAACATTCAATGTGTGTCTTTGTGCTTGCCTTGTGGTGTAAGCATGAACTACGGGATCCTTATATGAGGCGTCTGAGAAGTGGTCAATCAGGATTCGGTGAGCGATCATTTGCTTCACTGGCAGAACATTGACAAATCTAAATAATTGAGGCTCGTTTTCTCTACTTTCGGCTCTAATTTCCGTTGGTACAATTTGTTTTAGAAGCCTCTTTTGTAAATTGCCGATTTTCGAGATGTAGGTATCGAAAGTGAGACCCCACACTCTTACCCCATATGCTAAAATAGAGTCAATGAGGGTTATATAAACAGTTTTCTTTATATTATATGGCAGAATGTTTTTGATGTAAAATAATATTTTAAGGAAGTACCTTAGTTTATCACTTAGTATTTCTATATGCGTCCCCCAATTGAAATGTTTGTCAAGTGTTAAACCAAGATATTTATGATTATCGACAGTTTCTAGAAACGGACATACACAATGTTGAGTGTCCGAATCAAGACATGCGTATGTGTGGGCCTTGATTTTGACCTCACCTCTTCGTATGTAGGGAGAGGTCACATACACTTGTGATGGGTTGCTTCATTCCCATCTCCACTTGTGCCTGTGGCACTTTTATCCCATGCGATGTAGATGACAGTCGTACTGAACATTCTTTTATATATTTTTACTTGAGCAGTTTGTATTAATTTTAACTGGACAGTAATATAATAATACAATCCAACAGCGGTGCTGTCATATTTTTGTAATTCGAATATTTGGGACAATGTTACATTTATTAGTAATAAAAATTTGTTGAACTTTAATGTTATATTTATTAATATTATCCGACAGCCTCTGATGTGATCTAAACGGCTATGGTTATTTTTCGAGAGCATAAATCTACACTCAAAAATTCAACTCTTTCGCATTTGTACTTCTCGAGTTGAAAGTTGCAACAGACGGACGGACAGACGGACACACAAAGGATGAGGAAAGTAGGTTTTTATACGTGAATGTATGCGTAATAGCTAATACTGGGTGTGATTGTGTCAGATGCACTGCCGAGGCATGAGATCAGATGTACTCTTGTGGTAGCGTGGCTTTCTTGCGTTCCCGACGCGGCTTCACTCGCTCTTATGGAGTTACACTTATATCACTGGATTGCTGGCGAGACGTTCTTTCAAATTGCGCGATTTCTGTATTTGTCATTGATTAGAATAGTTCGTTTTTTTTTGTTATTTTTAAACTTCAACTCTATTTAATGTCATCTTTAAATACATATGGATGTATATTTTTATGAGGAATCGATCAAAATGAGCATCTTAGCTTTTCTAAAAGTGATATACTGCGCAGAAATTTCCATATGGGGCAAAACGTACCCAAAATGGCGGCATGCCACAAATTAACGGGCGTAAAGCGTATTAAATGCTTTGTTTTTGGTCATATACAATTACTTTGGACCCTGTCCAACTAGGCCAAATACGCCTGTCAAAGAGTCAGAGGAGATGGTGGTAATGAAGCGTTGAAAATGGTATGAACCCGCGACATTTGGGTCCATGTCCGACGCCTTAATCACTAAACTACCACGATTTCTATTTGATTTTGTATAAGTCAGTGACATTTGAAAGCCAGATAAGAAGCCATAACGAGTGAGCGCGATAGATATAGTCCTGGCTGAGACGGCGTTAGGTGTTAGACAGGGACAGAGAGAGAGAGGTCCGTTGGATTCGCCACCTTGTCGACCAATTTTATTGTTTATAACATAACAGTCTAGACAAGCCGGGCTTTTCGGCTTCTATGTAGCGTACCGCCACTGCTTTCATTATTTTAAAACCGACAACTTTCGAGCCGCCATCTCACGCCCTGCAATCTTTCCGAATTCAATATAAATACGCGAACGAGAGAAAAGTTGGGAAGGAAACGCGCATTTTCATGTCGGCTTTTCTTTCGTCGATTTGTCGACTTCCGTTGGCCTGATTTTTCCGTGTCGCTAGTTAGCAGACTTTTTTACGTGTCTCCTAATAGCATGTTGTTATTGTTAAGGCTCGTCTACATAACAACAGATCTATTCATAGAAATAATACATAACAACAGAGGCCAAAGGTGTTGTTAGCTATGAAAGGCCTTTGTTTAGTTTATATATTTTGTAACTAAGCAATAAACACAGTGAAAAAAAAACGCAACTTTTATATTTATTTATAATTAAGGTAATAGCCAAACCTATACATTCAAATTGTGCATCAATTTTTCGTTAGAATTACACAATGTAAAAAAAAATATAACCACGCTTTAACAAATAGCACAAATCCGTTCCTGGATTCGTATTGTGTATATCAACTTCATACATAAATTACTCATAAAATCAACGCATTTCACCATCATCCTTCATCGTAATCGCATAACCATTTTTTAAATATATTTTTTGTTAAAATATCATCCTTCCTTCTTTCATCTAATTAGATGGTTACATAATATTTGACAATATTTTACACTAAAGAGGAAAGGTGAGAGTTAAAAATGCATTTTTATAAAACTCAGCGCTGGGTTTAAACCGACATCCTGCGCTCTCAAGTACAGGACCTCTTTAGAACCATTATAAATATTATGCTATCCAGCACTTTAACAAAAAAATATTCAAAATTTTTCAATATTGTCAAAGATTGTGTCATTTATCTTTTCAGGCGATTTGCCGCTATTAAAAAACAATCGTCAAATAAATTTATTTATATATAAGATTTATAACTTCTCACAGGTATTAAAAGTCATGAAAAAAAACTCAGTTTTATTATATTCAAGTATTTTTTATAAAACATTCAAATTATTCGAAAATGTAAGCATATTCGAAAGAAAAATGTATTTAAAGGTTATATTATTATTATAAAAGGAAACAAGGGTATGAAAATAAATTAAAATAAAAAGTAAAAATATACAGGTTGAACTTAAAGTCAGCAGTTTCCTTTTACGGTGTCATTCGGACCATTAATCCGAAAAACTTTTGTTCAACGAGTTTTCGTATAGCTGACAAAAAAAAATCCATTTAAAAATATTGAACGTTTGGTGTTCCCGACCTACCTTACAATATTTGCGTGAGGGAAACTATCCGTTCCTCACTGTCGTCAATCATATTTGTAGGTACGGTTATTATTGTTATAAATGAATCTATATGTCTCGTCAAATCTCGTGGCTTCGCGGAGGAATCTTCAAACGACTCCGACCGCAGCAAAACTTTAATCATATCCGCCCGTTTCAGACGGTGTCGCCGTCTGAAACAGGCGGCGGGGGCTGAAATACTTTCATGAAATATTCTACAGATGAAAATGTCTGAACGCGGGCGTTTGACGGATAGTCTCGTCGGAGTGACGGCACGGCATTAGGGCGATATCATATTAGATCGTCAAATTTCAGCACTTTCATTTTAAATTTGGCAAAAACATGTATGTTTTAAATTTATACCGGTTGAACATAAAGTCAACAGTATCATTTTTAGGGGTGATTTTGGGGATGAAATTAAACAACTTTTGTTCAACAACTTCGTAAACACTGGTATAAAATGTCACCAATCTTTAGATTGCACCAATAACTAATCAATTTAGTGGCGTACTTTTCAAAATATTGTAAATACTTATTTAGTTTATATTAAGTCAATTTAATTAGGCCTTTAAACTATTTAATTACGTAACTCAACTAAATATTGTAAAAATTATGAACGAAAATTGCAACTACCAAATTAAAATCAATTTTAACAATCAAGCCATGTTTTGTTAGTGAAAAAAATCTAATATCTTCATATAAATCGCACATTGGCCGTTAGTCTGCAGAATAACTAGATAATCCGCGCATCAACTGTTTTACGAAGATTAACACTAACATATACACTGATAATATTGTTACGCAACAGTGCTATTACATAGTGTATAGTTACTTATTCGTCACTCAGAAATGTAACGGAAAACGCAGTGAATGTGATTCTTCCCAAATTTCCGCTCTAACTTGACGGTGCGAGGAGTGGGGGTGCAGCGTTTCGTTACGCGTCCAAGCCGCTCTGAAGTGCGTACGTTTGAATTTTCACTTCAAAAATAACCTCAAAGCAATGAATGAGAATTTCATTGTTTGTACACAGTTTGTGTCCTGTTCCGAGCGCCTTTCGCTCAATAGACTCAAATCTTACCTATCGCTGTAAGTGCAGAGTTGTAATCCTAAAATTGAGCACATATTCAAGCAGAAAACTCCACTTTGCTCTTCGCTTGATTACGGCATTCCGTGGCGGGTCTTTAATATTTACGAGGTCATTTCGGCCCTGGCGAAAGTGGACCGTCGCGTCTGGTGATCGCGCTGGGTAAAGGTGAGGATTTCTGAGGTTGAGTTGAGGAAATTACATCATTTTATTGGAGAGATAAAAATGTATCGTGGCCTAAATCAGACACAGTATTGGAAATCATACCAATATATTATTATGCACACACAAACTCACAGCACACCCCTGCACACTTTATTATACACACTCAACATGTACTTCCTTGCAATTTCATTTTACTATTTTTGTATAAAATGTTTTCCTTTCCTTAATTTCCTTACAACCCCTTCGGTCATATGTACCTAATTACTATGCAATTACTTTTAGTCGTCCTTAGTAATTGTATTATTTTTGTGTTTGTAACATTTATTGTAACGCTGTTTGTAGTGCAAATAAATAAATAAATAAATGTTACTAGAATCTAATATATAGGTTGAACTTTTCTAATGCTACCAACACGGGACAAAGCCCGGGTTTTGAACAGTTAGTTTAATTTATAAATTTCAGAATACTAATTTAATTAATTTATTTATATCGTCATTTACGAGTACATGCACTGTTATGTTATATAACAAGAAAATAGTGTTTACACAATAAATACATTATTGTAATTTTTAATCACTTGCAAAATAAGTAAATATAAAAAGTTTAGGGATTTTTACAAACCGTGGTTTTAATTATAGATGAAGTCACCAGAATTATAGTCCCCGACATTTTTCCACGCTGTTTTATAACGAGTTATTTTTCAAGTGAAAAATACTTCTAGTGAATTTCAGCAGAATTACGAAAGCAGACATTTTACGATGGCGTTACCTATTTAAGTTGCATAATTCTTCATACCACGATGGCGGACTTACTAGCTAACATTCTGACGTCAATTTCTCCACGCCGAACTACAGCGTGGGAATTTTAACCAAGATTTGTACTCACCCATTTGGGGGTATGTTTTATATTTCTTTTTATCAATAAATGATGGCTAATTTTCGGGCTGAAATAGAGATTTAATCTTTAAAACGGCCCGCAACAGGCTATGCCTGACTGGGCAGCCGGAAACCGGCGCTTCAGGAGACTAGACAATCTGTTTTCAGTCTTGATACGAAAAAAATCCTATTAACGTAGTTAATTATCATGTTTTAAGTGTAAAAAGGTATGATACTGATTTTGTACTGTGCTTCATAAAATTGGATTTTTTTAATAAAATCAAAATAAGATATAATATAACCATATATAAACCGTATCCCATAACCAATATCGATTAAAAATCGGTTATTCGGTACTATGATTTCGGATTTAATCTGTAATGCGGTATATCAAAATATATCATGGTTTCTAAGAAAATAATTATTTAATTTACGTATTAATATTGTGAAACCCAATAAGCAGTCAATTAAATCGACCAAAGTACTTTTAAATAATATATATACTGTAAAAATATTAAAAACTGCTATATTTTATACCTTTACTGACAATTTATTTAATAATCAATACATATTATTAGGGAATTTAAAAACATAATATTAAAAAAAAAACGCTTTTACACAAGAAAAAAAATTGCGAATGTCATTTCGAAAGGTCGAACAAAATAATTACAATTTCTATGAACAAATACATTATGATTCTCGTGGAAGATGGAATATGCAGAGATCTCATCCACATTGCGGACATAAATACAATGGCTGCTAGCTCTATGTCGTCATCCATTTTATTGGATATATCTAAAACATCACAAAATAAATTATTATTAAAAAAACAAGTTTTTAAATGCGTATAAAAAAATCGTGTCTGTGCTGTTGACCGTTGAGGAGTTCCGGGTGTAGAATCAGGTCATGCTTACCATAAAAATGCATTGCCATTGGAACTGAAACGTGTCAAATTTCAACTCCGTAGGGTAAGAGGAAGTGGTTCTAATTCAAGTTGCAAGATTTGACCTGAATAAATCCCTGTAGAGAACATTGCCATGATATAAGCCGACTACAGGCATCTCCAATTAGAGATAAACATTTTTAAAAGACTTCAAGAAAATTAACCAGCATCTATATCTCAATGGACAAGTAATCATCAATCATATGACAGTGTCTTACCATTAAATCTTATAAAAATTATGCAACACGCTCAAATTGCTTTAAAACAATCACCCCTGATTATTTTGATCAAATTTGTACAGTTTCCACAGCTGATTTTAATGCATTTTATATTTAAAATACGTATTTTCTCAATTAAAATTACAAATCAATGCTAGGTTATGACATTTGAAAAATATATGTTTTGACGTCTGCTTGCTTTCATCTAGTTTTTAAAGTTTGAAAATATCGTAATTTAAACATACAATTTAACAGAGTAATTAATAGTTTTTACCGGAAAATTTTATTCAATTAAAAGTGAAAAAATTAAATCGACGAAGTCAAATCGGGGGCATATAAAGAATGCGACAATATTTCAGTCACCGTGTTTGCCCTTTAAAATAACGCAGCGAATTTTAGTCAACTGTCAATTTATATTGTCTTAAATAAAAGTTTATTTGTACATATCTACATATATAGGGTGTTTTTTTTTAGAGGCGTGGTTTTCAATCTGGCACTACTTTTTTCGTAGTTGGTGTTTTTGACAGCTGTCACTTGATTTATGCTCAGTTTGGTTTGCCATTTCATAATAATAGACTTACTCCTGAACAACGTTTGCAAATAGTGCAAATTTAGAAAAAATCACTCTAAATTTTTTTTAAATCACTCTAAAATAAAGTAAAAATCGCGTCGTGGCCCTGTGGCGTGGCCTTCAAGATCGTGCGATTTAACACCGCTGGACTATTTTTTGTGGGGTTATGTGAAGTCGCTTGTCTACGCAGATAAGCTGGACACGATTTACGCCTTGGAAGAGAATATTCGGCGCGTTATTGCTGACATACGGCCCAACTTGCTGCAAAAAGTGGTTGAAAATTGGGCCTCTCGGCTGGAATTTGTTCGAGTCAGCCTTTATAATAAAACTTATCTTAAACTTAAAGCTTATCTTTATAATAAAACTAAATTCTTAGCCATAACATCAAATTATATGCGTTTTATCTCTTCTTGAAAACCACGCCTCTAAAATCATCATCCTATACTTGTGAGTGTAGGTTCCATAAGACTGAATTATTCTGACATAATTATTAATAACGGATAAGGTCCGGATAAGACCGGAGGAGAATTAGAGTACACTCTAAGGAACCTTTACCTACATACCAACTTCGACAAAGGAAGGTTCGTTTGATAAATGGTTTTGTTTTCGGCCAGAGGTCAGATGCTGTATTGTATTAGAGGCTGTCATGACATTCTTAGTTATGAGATAGAAATTAGGAAAAAAACACCGCTTTCTATATGTGATAATTATGATTGTAAGTATTAATTTCAAGGGCACGTGTATATTTTATCAAGTACTTTATGTACCTCATATATTTATATATTACCAAAGGTCGAAATTGAACCGTAACTCATTAAACTTTTAAGTTTGAGTTTTATTAAGTTTATCATTGCATATATATATATTTTAATTTTGTTCTAAATACGTCATTAGAGCGTGTTTGTCTTAATTTTCTGCAATATCTATTAAATTAAAAATTTAATGTTAGTAACAGTTAGAAAAAAAAACAATTACAGTTTGTATTTGTATCTAATTTTTGATATATATTTTTTAATTTATTCATGTCAAAATGAGACTTGACATTCATAGATGGCATTAATAATTATTTTTGTTTCACCTGACAGACTATTGAAAAAGGAACATTTGAAATCACACAAAATTCACAGCTCGAAACTCATTCAATCAATCAGCTGTCAGTAGTGTGAACGTTTTATTTTATTAAATTTGATGTATATGCAACACATATTATAAATAAATTATAGCTTTTTGCACTCCTTCTCCATATAAACTTTAGCTATCTCACACTTTTCCGTGCGCCCAATATGCTTAAAAAGGGATCCAAATTTGTCTCTTCACATATTAATAATTATAAATTTATTGAATATTATGGCTCATACTTTTATATGTCTAAGCAGACTGAAAAAAATCACTAATAGTCGCCAGGCCAAAAAGACCGAGAAATAAGACTGTACCTAACCTAACCTAACCAACATGTCAAATTTCAACTCCTTATGAGAGGAAGTGGTCCTAATTCCGCCTGCAAGATTTGGCCTAAATCGACATACAAACATTGCAAGCTGAATAGAAGCTTGTAAAAATATGAAAAAGATGTCGGCTGTGCATAACCACTTCCCAGAGAGGATTCATCTTCAGTGGACTAAATTGTTTTGGTCCACTGAAGATGCGTGTGTCATAAGTAGGACACACGCGCCGACAAAATCAATACAAGTATTTTAGTATCCCATTGATGTCAGTTGCATACAAGTGCCCTAAGGAAGGTTTTCCAGTAAAGTCTCACGGTCGACTCGTGCGTTACAATAAATGTTACAAACACAAAAATAATACAATTACTAAGGACGACTAAAAGTAATTGCATAGTAATTAGGTACATATGACCGAAGGGGTTGTAAGGAAATTAAGGAACGCACGCTTCGCTTCGCTTCATCACTGCTTCGCTGCACTTAGGATTAAAGAAAGTACCTGCAAGGATGTTTAGTCTTAGAAAGTGTAATCCGCTACATAATTTTAAGATACAAGATGTCCCAAGTCAATTCCGAAATACTTAATGGATGTAAAATTTTCTCCAAGCTCCAATTTTATAATTTCTTTGCCGAAATGATGTAAATTAAAGTTTTTTTTCTCGTGTAAATAAATATTTTTACAAATGAGTCGTATAGAATCAAAAGCGGCAATCTGCAGTAATTGTGTTTGGTGGCAAATTAATAAAAATAATTTACATCCTGTTGTTTTTGAAACTGACTTTTGGAAATTACTGTTTTTGTTTCCAACCTGTTACTAATGATGTCACAATAAAACACAGAGGTGTAGGTAATTAAGTAATCATAATTTTTAACATTAGTAATTTTAATATGGCTGCAGATTACGTGTTTTGATTACAACCTAATATTTTAAACATGTTTTGTATAGCCAGATTGCTGTTTCAGATTATTATTTATTGCTTCGAATTGTGGTAAAGATGAAGATGTTTCAAAATAATCACAAAACCTTTTAATTACAATTTTGGCAGATAGCTGCTTTTGATTCTATATGACGTAAGAAATATTATGACTTGTGTTGTCGTAGTCACAATGCGAAGCCACTGTTTATGTAATTAATATAGCTGTCAATAAAGTACATATTTCAAAGATAATATAGATATAATTATAATCACATAGGTACCCGTTTTAGTTTCCGAAGAGTAAATGAAACATAAAATGAAAACTTATATTAATATTATACACGTTTAATTTCCACGTTAGTTTATGACAAGTAAATATTGCATTTGAGGAGATTTACATTTTACAACAACAAAACGTGAAGGCAAATGTAAATTTAATTTAAATCATACATTTAAATTAAATTTATTCATCCTTACAGCCGGCCAACTTAATTTGTTACGGTCCTTAAGGTCAGCCGTGAGAATTACTGGAATATTTTCCCGAACATTTAAATAAAACGATAAAACTTAGATGCTAAATTATTTATTTTTTATTTCTGATTAGGTATATAATATTGATATTTAATATTATGTGACTGTTTCATACTTACGATCATAGATAGCATTTGTTTCTTGAGCACTTTAGATCTATCTTTAAAGTAAGGTCTCACGTCTAGGCCTCTGGGACTATTTTCAGTGAATTGGAGACTATTTTCAGTCTTCTATTCAGCTTGCAATGTTTGTATGTCGATTTAGGCCAAATCTTGCAGGCGGAATTAGGACCACTTCCTCTCATAAGGAGTTGAAATTTGACATGTTGGTTGCATGCAACCAACATGCATGTTGCATGCATGTTGCATGTTGCATGCATGTTTGCATGTTGGTTGGTTGTTGGTATGCATTTTCATGATAAGCATGACATGATCCCACACCCAGGAATGGCTCCAGACGAAGGAACTCCTCAACGGTCAACAGTACAGACACGAAATTTTCTATACGCATTCAAGAACTCAAATAAAATAATGTTTTCATAGGTTTTTCCTTAGTCATTTTGAATTATACCTTTCGACGTTTAGTCTATTTAATATCTAACATATTTCCTGTATTACATACCCATAAATTATTCATATTGCCGTATGCATATTCGACGCATAAAATACCTGGATTGCATTATTATCGATCGCGAGTTTATTTACTATTTAGAAGTGTGTGCATTGACAGTGTGATTCTCAGTAATTCTCAGATATAGCGCGTTGAACAAAAACTAAGTTATTTCAATTTCAATTAAATTACCTAAATTTGTCAAGTTATCAATTTGCGCCTAAAAACCAATTAAGAGGAAGTCTACGCTATCAATCTACGAATATTATGTGAGTATAAAGTATTCCAATATCTGAATGTCATATATATATATATATATATATATATATATTATTTAATTTTTTCTACTGCTTACATCTTACATGAAGACACTTATATAAAAATAAATTAATCAACAACTTAAGCCGACTACAGGCATTTCCAATTTAACATATATGTTTAACTGAACGATCTAGTATCTATATGAGTACATAAGTATGTGATAAATGTGTGAGGTGTAATTCGTGAGTATATTAGGGTGTGAAATGTAAGAGAGTGTTAATACGTATGTATTTTAGTGGTGTATATAGAATGGTGTGTATATATATGTGTTTGTGATGGTGACGAAAATACTAATACTAATATTATATATATTCAAAAAGAGTTTCTTTTATGTTGAGTATAAAGTCGCCTTTATGCAAATGAAAAATGTCTATTTCGCTACAATTGTGGTTATGTTTGTATATTACTGAGTTGCATAATTCGTATTGCACTTAGGCTCAAAAAATATATCTTTATTTCAATATTTCAAAGGCAACATATTCTGAGTAATCAGAGTCGATTAAAATTTGTAATAATGTCTGTGTGTGTGTATTAATTATTTGGTCAGCAGTGTGTATTTAGGTCAGTTCTCTTTTTTCCAACATGTACGCGCATCAAAATGAAATTATTTGGCAGTGCCGGATTAGGTGTATTCAATATTTTTTAGCAGAAAATGTACGATTTAATATGATCAATTGAAATTTGATGAAAAAAATCTTGGCTGTTTTAGCTAGGTAGAAAAAAATAACTTAAGTCATAGCTGACCTCGTCTAACTTGTCATCTGCTTCATTTAATTGTAAATTATTTGCAGTTAAAATCTTTACAGAATGTTTTTCAATTTAAGGCACTCCTTTTAGGAGGTTAAAAACATTCTGTATATATATATCTAAATTTCTTTATTAAAAAAATATTTTTTTATTGTGATTTTTTTACTAAATTGTGATAGTTTCGTCTTGGTACTTGAGCGATCTATAAACCGCTCAATCAATGGTTATACTAAAAATGTTATATGTTATTAATATATAATAATCGTTTTTATTCATAGTTATCAAATTTTAAGTTTCTTTTGTTTTTGACGTATTTAATAAATACGATACAAAATAAAATATAAATTATTTCAGAGATTTAACTTGGATATATGTAAATATTTGCACAAATATTTTATCTTTTCTTAAACGAAATAATCAAGAAAATATATGGCCTCGCTACATAGTATTTGTGCATCTTTATAAATATTTGCGCACATGTCTGAAACCGGCTTAAGGCGCACTCTATACTCAAATATTATTCAATCGAGATAGCATAAAATACTATTTTTGATCATGCTAATGTCGTTATCATATTGTTTAATCTTCCTTAGCAGTAAAAGTATTGATAGATAGTTGCCGCGACTAATAATTTACGGCCCCGTCAAAATATATCATGTCTGAATTTAGTAACTTTTATTTATCTCTAAAATAAGAATAAGATTTAAAAGTGTGGCTTTGAAATATCTACACTATTATTTTGTTTAAACTATGCTTTAAAAGGTTAAAACTGCCTTGTTTGTAAAAGAACTTATATAAAATGCAGAAAAAGAAGATTTTTATGAAATGCTAGATAATTTTACAAACTTGCGATTTGTTTAAAGTTTAGTTTGATATTTCTACTAGGATACATTGTTTTATATACGATTTAAAAAAGCATAAAAAATCGAAAAATAAAATTCTACCATAAACTCACAGGGTGAACATAAAGTCAGCAGTATCGTTTTAAGGGGTGATTCTGAACTGTTACAGCTTAGTAAATTATGCAAAAAACTGGTCTAAAATAACCAAAGAGTCTTAAAAAACAATTCCAAAGTGTGGTCACCTAGCAAAGTATCAGACCGCGCGGCGTCGCGACCGGTAACCGACTGACTCCACGGGTCACCGTACCTACAAATGCATTGACGACAGTGAACGACAGGTTATTTCCCGCGCGCAAATATTGTAATGTTGGCCAACGCGCCAAACGCTCAAAATTATGGGTTAACACTGCTGTTAGAAATTTGAGGGCGTATTATTTATTACTGTCCTATTGAATACAAACTCATTTATGAGCGCAAATAGAAATAATTATGTAAAAGAATGTTCAGTGCTACTTTATATTTAATATAAATTACAAAATTTGTTAACATTTATGATGATTTGAAAGAATTTCATGTTACTATTGTAAGTTTTTTTATTATTTTATTCTACTCAGACTTGAAAAAAAAACCCTTTATGGCCATCCAATGGGTTAAAATTGCCGTAGGCACAAGTGGAAATAGGAAATGAAGCAACCCATCACAAGTTCGTACCATAGGTGATAGTAGTCTAGAGGAAGAGGCCTTTAATGACGGCTGTAAGTGTTTCTTATCGCGCGCTTATAAATCATCTTACCACTTTTTGAAATCCCTTATCACGTAACGATGTTTAAACGGTAATTTTGATATAATTTTATTAAACAAATAAACTGAATTAAAATAATTTAAAAACGGCATCGGTCTAATTAAACAACGTTCTACCTGCCATTTTTATTGTGTTTCATAATGTGTATTCAATTCCAGGCCAATTTCATTCAAACGTCTTATACATGTAGCAAAAATACGAGTTCAAAAATATTCCATCACATGACAAAGTAGTCAAAAAAATTACAACGATTTAGTTTTTAGTGCAACAATAGTAAACTAGTTAAAAAAAATAACATTTAACAAAAAAAAAACAAAACGTGTGTGATTTATTTTCAGTAAGTATCTCTGTAACTATAACTATGGTTAATAAAACCATCAATATTCAGAAAATGCTGAATGCGTCGAATGAATTTGAATGGTCCTCATGGTCGTCAAAGCCACCTGCAAAGGCCTGAAGGCAGGAATTATCGCGCGCCGAAGGCCTCGTCGAAGCCACTCGCAGTACCTATCTGCCAATCAGGGGCAAAACCCGAGGTTGTGCTAATTTGTTAAAACATATTTCGTTTAATCTTTTTGCACAAGTGTTGAATTGGGCAGATAGAGCTTTGTTTAGCTAGCGTGATGATTAGTCTCGTTGATTGAAATAAATCACTTTTCTTTTTTCCTGAATACGGCATTTTTACTTTAAATATAAATAAAATTTAGCATAATAGCTGATAAGAATGCATAGCGTAGTGGTAGATAAGAAAGTGCGATATTTATTTTTCCAACGTAATGTTTATAATATAATACAATAAACATCGCGTGACTGTGCTGTTTTTTAGATGTTCTTAAATTTTGTAAATAAATAACTTGTATATTGAGAGTGAAATTTTACTCATTGTATTTATAAGTACACCGCAGAAAGTATTAAACTTCAAAAACACAAACCCACTTCAAAAAAGGGTTCTCAATTCGACTTGCAAGTTAGTAAGGATATGTAAAGGTGCTTATCAGCCAATTGAGGTGTTATTTGGGTAAGTTTTGCACTGTGTATGTAAAATTTCGGCATAGCATACTTGTGAACTTTATTATTGAAAGACTCTTAAATTCAGATAACATTTTTTTGCGTCTAAACTGAGATTTACGACCTCAAGTTAGGGTCCTGTGTTATTTTTAACGAAAAAAAATGCATTTTTAAAAATTGCAATGACTGTCTAATTAGGGAATTGGCAATATTCGGGAACGCCAGTAACACAGCGAAAACTGTATGGATTTAGCGTGCCAGCGAAACGATTCCCGCGAAAACCGGGCCTCAGAGCGTAGGCTATTTGCGCAGACAGTCATCTCCCCTGACTCTAGGCCAGGCACATTTGGCCTAGTTGAGTAGGGCCCAAAATAATCGTATAAGTCATAGAAATTATTTAAATAAAAATAATAAATAATAAAGCAGTTTATTTAGACAGGATGAAATTTAAGTTAACACTATCCTTTGAATCTGGGCATGAATCTGTACATCTCTTGTTAAACAACTTTATAAATAAAGCAAAAAAAAAAGTATATAAAAAATACCTAAAAAAGGTAAAAGCAAAAATTCTAAAACATATTAAAGTATGGTCACCCACCTGTTAGAGCTCACGCGCGACGCTTCGGCAAAGTAGGGTATTTTTTTGCATACACTCTGGCACAACATCCTTACACGTATCGCCCCGTATATAATATTTTATTTTCGACGAAATGTCACTTGACTACTTCTTTTGTTCCCAGTTTGGTTACATTGGAGAACTTCAAGTGCTGTGCTCAAACCAATTTCGACAATGCACAAAGAAAATGAAACCTCAAATGCTCTATTAAAACCGACAAACACAAATCACGAACAAAGCGAAAAATATACAATCAAAGTCTATAAATCAAGATGGCTGATGCTTGCAATTTTTATGCTTTGTTGCATATGTTCACAAGTTCACACATTCCAAATGCTGATCATTGCCCATGTGTTGGTGAAGCTATTTCCAGTCGAGGAAACGATGATAAGAATCACTGGGTTGATATGTAATATCAACTTTTTGGTGTGTCTCGTTCCGAGTTGTTACCTTCTGAATAAAATGGTGAGTACGTAATACTATATTTATCGATTGACACGTTTGTATTTGAAGTATCTGAAATAAACGGAATAGGTCGCTGAACCTTATTACCAGATCCACAGACATCCATCTCGTCCAGATAATGCAGGATTTCAAAGGGAATGTACAGTCCCTGCTCATATTATTAGAGTCACCGCCAATATTCCGAAAATTTAACATTGCTACTTTTACACTGCTACTTGGAGAATATTGCCACACTTCTATTTTTAAAGCATGTGCATACACTAATCTGTCACAAAATATAAAATTGTAATTAATTTGATTATTTCTTAGTTATTCAACTTCTAATGTTAAATTTTCAGAATTTTGGCAGTGTTTCTAATAATATGAGCAGGGACGGTAGTGTATTAAGAAATTGTATTAAGCAAAACTGCAAAAAAAATAGATTATAATTGCTGCAGATTATGCGATTCTTTACGAAAGAGTATTAAAGGTTTTTTCATTTAAACAGTTGATTAATTTATATGTCCTTAAGTGAGTGAGGGATGTTGGTTTCATTTTGAATATTTTCCTGTCGAACACTGTTTTTTTTTACTTGCTTCATCCTTTACTTATCCTTTACATTCTCGACTTATCCTTTGGAATACTGTTGCTCCGTCCAAGACTTCACATACTGGCAAATAATCAGAATCGCTTGACGACTTTGGAAATGATCCTTATAGGAAGTCGCTTTTTCGTTATCCAGAAAGTTTAACCACACAACTTCTTTCTATGTCGGCTATTCAATAAGTATATTGAAACACCAGCCTTACAAACCCTTAATACTTTAATTCAAACTTGTAAAATACTCAGCAGGTGTCTGATGATGTTATAAAAACGGAAAACAGTAACGGGTTTGCATGTGTTAGCTCGCCTGGAACAATTTTGCACTCCTGTGTGTACTTTTATCGTAATTTTGGTTCGAGTACTTGTCGATTCGTTGGAGATATTACAACGGCTTGTTCACTTTTGTAGGAAACATCGTCAATAGTGTTACTTTTTTCGACTTTTACTTTTCCGATTGTATTTTAAGGTTGATAAATGATGAGGTTTATTATTGTAGATCCAAACAAAAATAATCCACATTCTGATTACCAGTTTTGAAGTCCCGATAAGTAGGTATAACCGTAAACTGAAAAATTTCTTAAAACACTTCAAATAAATACAAACAGAGTGTTATAACACAAATTTCCACCATACGCTCGCTGATCAAAGACAATTCTCTATTCAGCATACTGGGATAGTACGCGAATGACGGAGCTGAATTGCAAACTAAGAGTTAAAAGTAAGGTCTGTGAAAACGGTGTTTAGGTTAAGGAATTTGTGAAAATTTAAGGAAAAACAAATACAACTCAAGTAAAGGTAATTTAGTACAAAAGATTCCTTTCAGAATATGCGTCAATGCGTCGTTATAGGCATGACGGTGACCACAGTTGGAGCCTGGTTGAAAGTGGTCGCCATCAGGCCGGAGTGGTTCAACTACATGCTCGCGGCGCAGTTCATAGCGGTCTCCGGGCAAGGGCTCCTGGTCAACTCTTCGGCGAGGCTGGCCAGTTTGTGGTTTCCGAGCAATGAGGCGAGTTTTACATAAATATATTCTTATGACTATAAAGCTTGTACTATATTTTGGAAAGGAAAGCATGCAAATACTACTGGGATTCTAATCCCTGACCCGACCACTACTTTGCGTTATATTTCAGCTGTATTTATTTATTTATTTAATCGAGGAAAAACAACTGGTACTAGAGATGAGATGAAATCCTAAAAAAACTTATAATTTAGTTTAGTCTTGCATTCTTACAAGTTTTTCACATATAGAGTGTTTTTTTTTCATATCTAATGCTACTAAGTTATATAAATTTTCTGACATTGAGATCATGATTGTGCTCACAATTGCAAGCATAACTAACGCAATACCATATTAAATACACAAAAATAAAAGTAAAAATAGTAGCAAGCAGCGTGGCTATGGAGGTGGATTAAGATTAACGATGAAGAAAGTCGAGTTCAGGATGCTGTGTTTTGAAAAGACTTTAGAAGAGTAAATACAGATTTCTTAAAACTGTGGCCTTCGAGAAAACATCCACCTCTAGGAACATTTGTTGAATGTTTGACATAATCTGTCAAGGGTTGCTCTAAAACAAGCGTTGGACCTGTGCGTCAAAGGCTCAAAGAGTAATGGCGTGTCGACGGGAGAGTCATGGCGGTACATGGAAGTTGATTTATTCAAGTAATTGAGGACAGTCGAAGTAATTATTACATCTTTTGAACAGTACAGTCATATCTAATATTATGCGTCGATTCTTTAGACTCAAACAGTCATGTTTTTTCAATAAATGAGTGTATCCTAAAGGTCGTTCACGGATTCTATACTGTAATGATTTAAAAAACTTTTTACCTTTGTTTGTTTTTTTTTCATATACGTAATATAAAATATTATAGATTATGGTATGTTTTTTTTTAAATTACAGGTATCAACCGCTTGCTGCTTAGCTCAGACTGGTGTACTAATTGGTATAGCGTTGGGTTTTTTTATCTCACCACTTATGGTACCGCTCTCTGAAGATCCATCACAGATCGGGAAGGATTTGCGTTTCATGATGATCATGGTGGCTTCGTTCACTACAATCACACTTCTTTCCACATTGATTTGTTAGTATAATAATTGATTGATATGCTAGAAATCGCCCAATAAATTAATCTAATGCTAAGGCTATTTTTTTTTATTAATGTTTAGTTAGCAGACAGCCTAGACGCAAACCGTACAGAAGCATAAATGTTGACAGTTTATAAATCTAATTTTTCCAAGTTACAGATGACGCACTATAATTAATTGAAATAAATAATTTGCAGTTAAAACATAAAATATATTTCCATCTATAAGTTTTTACTTTACTTAAGAGAAGTAAAATGAATGTTTGTGTGTATACCCAAGAAAAACGACCATAGCCGTTTGGATTACATCGAAAGCTGGTCGGATAATATAGATATTTAACATTGAAGTCAACACATTTATCGTACTGAAGATTGAAACTTGACATGTCGATACAGCGGTATTTGGCAGCACGGTTAATGGAACGTATTATTTATTAGTCGCCAGTATAAATTAATATAAATTCATCTATAAGCGCAAATAGAAATATGTAAAAGAATGTTCAGTGCCAAGTAATTATTTATAGTATTGGATAGCATTGCAATACTTTTAAACTTTTGCTGAGTTTTTGAAAAAGCTAAATAATACTTAAAATGGTGTCAAAATTTATGATAAATTTAAAGAATGTAATTTACATATGTTTTGCTTATTTTAATCTTCTCAAACCATCACAACTTGGAACCACAGACAGGCATGTAGTCTGAGATGCCTTTAAGTAGGGCGTAGCTGAAAGACGTCAGGTTCTGGTTAAATAATTTACTACTACTATGCAATGTATAGAAGCAGTGATATTATATGATAGCTACAGGGTGTCATAGCCATTCTTAATTTAAATTTAAAACGACTTCAAAGTTGTATAGAAACCATTTGAATGTTTGAGAACGCAATGAACGCAGGGCGTGAGCTAGATCAGTGACCCCAAGAGGGCGGTTCGGAAAACGCTTCGAAGGAAAACAAAGTTTTTTATAAATATATAATTATAGTATATTTTCCTAAACTACCTCCCTCCTCCTCCTAAAAGGTGTGCCCTAAATTTAAAAACACCCAATTTAATATACTTTTCATTATTTTAATGGTATATAACTAAATTATTGCTTTCGGCGAAGAATGTTAGTATTGGTGTAAAATAGTACCATGATTACAGTAAATTGGTAAATTTGAAAATTCGTTGTTGCAATGTTTTCAGTTTTCAAAACCGCCCCACCGCAACCGCCCTCGATCAGCCAAGGTTTAATATCCAGCGAGACAAAGATGTCGGGTTTGATCTCCGTGGCGAGGACTTTGATGAGGAAGAAACCATTTTTATTTTTCATTCTGACTTCAGCGATCGCCAACGGACAATTCATTGCGACGAATAATTTCACTGGACCACTTTTCAATGCATATTTTCCAGTAAGTACATAGTAAAACTTTTAGTACATAGTAACATAAAGTAAAATTTTTTTTTTATTTCATCTTAATTATGCTGTATTTGCAACTAAAGTAGGTTTATCATTTCCTGAGCTTGGTAATTACAATTTGAAATCAAATTGGAATATATATGTTCGTACCTAGTATAAAATCATCAGAAATTACTTAGTTATCCATTACCTAACTAACATAAATATTTTTTTCATTTTAAGCTTGTATAAGGGTTATTAGATAGTTTACAATTACTATTATTTAAATTAATCATTATCTAAGTAATCAAGCTTCATTAAGGGGCATACAGTCGTTAGTTACCGTTTTTTTACATTTTAGATAAGGTGTGTCCCAGAAATGATAATCAAAATGGGAAATTAAATACACTGGACTTTTGTCTAGTTCCATTCCTGTCTACTTTTTGCAAATTTATTCTGTGTGCTAAGTAAAAGGTTTTTTGAGCCATTTTTTGTCGCAAAATAAAGGCAACAAAGTTCCATTCCTGAATACTTTTTAAAATTGTGTTTCAATAGTTTAAAATAAATTATTCTGTCACTATCCGCATTGTGACCAGCGACAGACCGAGAAGAAGCGTGCGATAGTAGTGTGCGCGGCGCACTCTTCGCACCAGTGTCGGGATCCGCCGTGACGATAGAGTAGGACACCGCGAAAAATGTCTTTCTAAACACGGCCGTATGCCCTTTATGAGACGGTAATGTGTGGACATGATTCATAGTGTTACTATGTAATTGCACCAGGAAACCTGCTCTGAACGGCACCAGAAGCGAGTATGCTACTTAAACGAGTATTGCAGGAATACCGGCGCATATAATTAACCGTGCTGTTAATAATATCTGGTTTTTAAAAAAATTTAGCATCTATAGAACCTACTGTACTATAACAAAATGGTGTACCTATTAATTTATACTGTGACACAAATATTATCTATGCGGTAGAAAACAAATTACATGTCTATTAGAACTTGACGGGCAATGGCTGTTACACAACGACTTACACTTAGTTGTCTTTCCAACGTACCTATAAACTTTATTTTATTTTAAGTTGTTTTTCCCTCTGATAAAATCACATATAAAAAGTATTATAATTATTGAAAAATTGTATTTTTTATATTATCTATATATTAATACGTGAAGTGAAAACTCTGGATTCCTTTTTAACACTCCAGCACACGCGTTCAATTTTATTTCATACGCACACGCGCGGTCTACAATAGTATACCACTTCGATTTATGGTTTTAAATGAAAATCGCCTATTGTTGTAAGTTAAATATTAAATTTTCTTCACAATATAATTATAAAACAATTATAGTTCAATGTTTAATAAGCATTTATTAAAACAAAAAGCAAGCTTAATTATAAAAAAAAGAAAAATGTGGGGTCTTTCTTATAAAATTATTAATTATTTGAGTCTGATACAATTCCCGCAAATCGATCGTTGATGATCTGGGCACACATTTGTTGCGGGGAAAACATACTTTTCGCGTCACAGCCGTCAACTGAAAATGTTTTAAAAATATTGAAGATCAATAAATTCTTCAATATTTTTTAAAATATAAGATAAAAAACAAATGAAAAAATAACAAATAAATATATCTCTCGCTCTAAATATACTTCCAAGAACGCACGCGTGGTCTACAATGTTAGAACACCAACTTTGACGGATCACAGTGAAATCGTCCGTTGCATCCGAAGATAGCGAGAGCACTAATACCGTACTTAAAACGTCCATTTGAAGGTACTGAGAGGTACATGACCATAGAATCACGTGAAGCTGAACACGTGGGTTATTTATACCCGCGCGTGTGCTGGAGTGTTAAGCATATAGCGCGCACGGAGGAGCGTGAGATTTGGCACGGTTAAAGTTTAAATCGAGAAGTCCAGAAAGCTAAAATTTATCCATTATATGTCTTAAATACATTAAATTAATTAACATAAAACGTTCATAGTACAGGGCTTTGAATTTTGTGTGATTTCAAATGTTCCTTTTCAATAGACTGTCAAAAGCGTAATTATTAAGTTTAAAAAAAGTGAGTAAATTTTATTATTTAAGTTAAACCCTGTCTAATCTTAATTTCAGTAATTTCGGTATTTTTTTTACATTCCGATATGCGAACCTATCTTCCATTTCACTTTATCGAAATCCCCCCTCCCTCCCCCCTCCCATTCCCGTCCCCCTGGTCAGATTTTGCCAATTAATGAACTTGACCGTGATTTTGTGCCCTAAAATTTTATGTATCAATTTAAAGGTGATTGGTGTAAAATTACGGCAGTTGTCGTGTCCACAAGAAAATGATATAAATAGATAAACAGATATATAAACTTATTATATATTAACTTTTAAACCGAGGGTGGTCTTGGTTACTAGCCGTTGTGAAACGCGAAGATATGTCGAAATTTTCATGACATGCAATTAGGCAGTTTTCTTAATTAAATCTACCTAAAAATGTGCGCATCCTTTGATATTTAACAAGCTTGAATATTAAACGGGTAAATTCTAGGAGTGTTTTTTTATTTTGCAGGAACATTCCCAGTCCGTGGGCCTGGTTTGCACCGCACAAATGGGGTGCGGCCTCGTCGGGATGATCCTGGGCGGAGTGATCTTGGACAAAACTAAGAAATTCAAGGAAACCCTCGTCGGTTTCTCATTCCTCTCCGCTCTGGCTATCATAGCCGTGGGGTTTACACTGGAACTCCGCAGGGTTGTATGGAGCTACGTATCTTTCGGTGCTCTCGGGTTGGTATATATGCATATACAGGGTGTATTTAAACTCACTGATGTCCTTTAAGAACGTTCAACAAACAATAATCAGCATAAAAAATATTGGAAAAGTGTTTTGAAATTACGAGAAAAACGAATTTGAAATTTAATAGATATGGCTTTAATGACATTCTTTTTTATATATTTCAAATTTCCGTAGCTTTCCGTTTTTTGTTTTTTGAAAGTTATACCTCTGGATTTTTGTTTTAAATGTTGCTTTTTTCTTTTAGTTTTATAATTTTTTGCTTGTATATTACCATGTAACGGAACCCCAGCGCGTGGGTCCCGTGGGATTAAAAGCATTTATTACTGATCCACTGATTACATAAGTACTCCGATATTCAATGTAGTGTCTAACTCCATTATGTACGGACGCGGACCGGCGTGACGTCAGGCAGACGAATAGGTATCGGCGGCGCGAGAACTCAGGTGGAATAGGCGTCGTACCAGCGGACGACCTCCGCTCTTATAGACTGCGTCGGAGGGGAAACCCTCTTCCTCAGCCCTGGTGCATTCGGTGCGTTCGGTTGACGTCACTTCCGTTCGACTAACTGTGCACGGGTGGCGTGATGCAGCCGTCAGCATAAACCTGGCGCGGACTTGTGACCTCTGTATGCTATTCTCTAAAACAGTGTATGCTATTGTTAAATAAATAAATGTAATTTTAAGGTTGCAATATTCAGCCTAAATTAATAATTCCATCTTTCAGAGTTTACGATCATTCAATTATATTATCATTGGTATTTTCGATATAGTAGCTATAATATATTTTATATTCATTATCAAACTCAACAAACTGTGTACGAAAATGTTGAAGAATGGAAAAACTTATGGTAGTCTCAACAATATGATAGCGTTTGTTTTTCTAGGTTTGTCCAATGCGGCATGCTGGCGGTAACCTTCGAGGTCCTGGCCGAGACCACGTACCCAGAACCTAACCTTCTGACAGCGACCTACCTGTCGGCTGCCAACTTTGTGTTCGCCGTCATCTTCACGTCGGCACTGAACGCCGTTTTCAGTCACTACGCCCCTATATGGACGATTGTTGTTTTAGGGGTGATTATTATTTTCGCCGCCTTTTCTTTATTAGGTGTACCTATTAAAATGCGAAGGCAAAACGCCAGCCTGTATAATCACTTGCGATATAAATAAAAGTGGTTGTCATGGCAATGACACTTACACTGACGAAATCGCATTTCTAGCATTAAGAATGACGTACATATTATCCTAAAGTGATGTCCTAACGCGAACAATTTAATTATATAAAGTTATTGTTATTTATTTATACACGCCGTCAAAATGTATTACTTTTAAACATAAATGCTTTAGATAAATCAAATTGTTTTATTTATTGTGATGAAGTAATATTGTGTAAATGTTGATTTATTTGTATTTGGGGAAGAAACTAATGTGGGGGAAAAGTACCAACCATTATTACAACCACGCCTCCGTTTAAACCCATAATACAGTCCTTCTAATGTCCGTCTTTTCATGTGAATTTTTTTAAAATTGCAGAGCAATTTTTTTTAAATTATACATCTAAATATAATAATATACTAATAAACATTTAGGGTTGAAAATATTTCTAAATTTAAAACCCAAGAAATTAAGTTCACAAGATGGTGGAGGTGGTTAGCTGCAAGTGTTGCTGTCAAAAAGTATACCAAAATCACGTGAAAATTGCAAATCAACCGACAAAAAACTTGTATACAAGATGAACTCAAAATCAGCAGTATTTATTTTAAATAAATTAAAAATTATTATTATTATTATGTGACACTGAACATTCTTTTAAGTATTTCTATTCGAGTGTATTAATTTTAGAAGGCCAGTAATAAATAATATCTTCTAACAGCCGTCCCGTCATAATTTTGAAATTCGAATATGATATTTGAGCGCTGTATCAAACTGTCAATGTTTCATCTATTAGTATTAGAATTAACTAAATTATTATGTATCTATATTATTCGGACAGACTCCAATGTGATCTAAGGATAGTAGTTTACTTGAATGTCCGTGCAGAACTACTATAGCGGATCAGAGTAAATCGTCCGTTGCATCCAACCCAGTGCAACAGATTAGTCTACCGCACTTAAAACATCCATTTAAAGGTACGGAAAAGTGCATTACTATAAAAGCGCGTGGGTCATTTATACCTGCTGCGGTCTACTATAATTATTGTAGTCGCGCGCGTGCTGGAGTGTTAAATTAGCACATTCTCTTGATTACAAGAACGATCCCAGACATGTTTGCGTTTACGTGCAAATGCTATTAGACATTCGTACACAGGGTGTTCATAAACGTAAACCCGATAATATGCGAAATTAAAAATAGTTTATAACAATTTTCCACACCCTATTATATTCACAGTTTATAACACTCATATTATTACTATAGATTAGTTCCTAGTTCGTTCTGTTAAAAGTATATATTAAATTGGAGATGACTGTAGTCGGCTTAAGTTGTTATTTATCTATTTCTATGTAACTGTCATTATGTATATCTGTAAGCATTTCTCATACAAATAAATATTTTTTTATAAAATTTCTTGTCGTCTTCAACAAGTTTAAATCAGTCTGATACTATTTTAATAGGAAGTAAATAGTCTCTCAAAACACTCAGGTTTTGTTTTGGCTTTGCTCCGTGTAACAATAAAATGAAACCTCTTTGTAATAACAAATAAGGTTATTACGAACCGACTTTCTTTACAAAGCTACTTTTTAATATTAAATAGAAACCCCCATACAAAGTCGGAACGGGATAGCTAGAAATAAATAAAATAGACGAGCAGATAGGTTAGAAGCGCGTTGGTTTGTAAGATAATTATTACAAAATGGTATTGAATCTAAGAACAAACATGGCCAGTTAGTTGTTATCTCTCAGAAGTTTCTTTTTTTGGCACACATTGTTTACATTTTCATCATATCAGCTGCCTGAAATAAAATTTTGTGTGCGATAAAGGTCACGGTTAGGATTTTATGCAGATGGGTGATTCAATCGAAACTAAAATGTTAACAAAGCTATGAACGCATTGCAAAGTGGCTATGGTTAAAATATTAAAAACAATAATTTCTAGAGTTAGTATATTAATGATGAACTATTTTTTTTATATTAACTAATTGACTAAAAAATGAGCAAATGACTAAAAAAATGCTTTTCGACGGTTTTAGACCTGTTATTAAAAATTAAATGTTTGAAAAACACCCGAAAGGATTTTTATCATGTAGGGATGTATTTTTTTAACCTAATCTCCCTAAAGCTGGTGCACTTTCCCAACGTTGTTTCAGAGACATTATCCCAGTTTTATCGGAGGACTCGTGAAGGTCTTTAAAATCCTGCTCAACTGCTGGTGTTTTCAGAGGTTGGGGAAATGAGGCCGATCATCAATTAAAAAACAATTATTAATTATATATTTTATTTAATACCTAAACGAGTCTCTCAAAATAACAATACACATTTATTAGAAACTTTATTAGTAGAAATAATTTGATTTAATTTTTATTATTTATTTATATAACGAGTTTTTCATTACAGTCCGTCACCATACGGCTTTTTCAAAATGCATGTGCATATTATTTATTCCACTAGTTTATGGTTGCTTTATCATTTTATTATATTTATACAGTGGTTGTAAAATCATATTTTTATATTCAAAAGTCGTCTTTCACTCGGTAACATTATTAATAATCACAGGTTTTCTTTTTTTCTTATTATCGCATTTTATTTTTATCTGAAAATTTACATTAGCTAATAGGTAATACCATTTTGATAACATTTTTTAAAATATAATACAGTAAACGTTGTGACAGTGGTTTTGGAGGTTAAGGTAGATGCTCTTGAATTTAGTATGGTTGTCGGGCTAAAACCATCAAGGGCTGTGCTAGAACAATCTTCAATAATGCGGGAGAAGAATTATTCATCAGAAAGTGTTTTTCTAAAACCGCTTAACACTTACAATACACAAAGTGAAAAGTTTACGATCGAAGTCTACGGAGCGAGATGGTTAATGCTGGCAATTTTCATGATCTGCTGTTTGTGGACGCAAGTCCATACATTCCAAATGTTGATCATAAGCCAAGTGTTGGTGAAGTTCTTTCCAGTCGACGAGCTGATGATAAGGATGACTGGGTTGATATGTAGTATCAACTTCCTGCTATGTCTTGGTCCAAATTGTTACCTATTGAATAAAATGGTGAATATATACTTATTATTAATTAAATGTTATTTAAAGTCAAGACCCCCTTTTATTCCTATTTAATTTTTTAACTTATTTCTTTACCTTTGATTTGTCTATGGAATCCTTTTGGAATACTGTCACTTCGTCCAGGACTCCACGCACTGGCCAATAAGCAGAATCACTTGACGAATTTGGAAATGATTCTTTTAGAATGATCCTCCCGAGCAATTTTTATTTTATTATCGCAGAGCGGTGTCGAGAATGTCAACCCAAACTCATTATTCGTCTATTCCTCAAATAGCCCACTTATTAATATATACAATAACTGTTTTAAATTCTCCGCGAAACAGTTTATGCTATTTTTAACAAAGGTCTTACAGACTTTTAGTATAATTACTTAAACAAAGCTTAAATTGTCAGTATCTATTTTTTCGTCTTCTTTGGTGTTATATTCAAGTTTTACATAATGAGGGTCAACGTTTAGTTCTGAACATTCTGAATACCAGTTGTAATCATCTCAGCCCTTTATAAATTCAACTTGAGTGACATCTACACCACTCATTGCAACTGCAACCCCGTTGTGAATATTTAAGGTGAAACGAATACAAGTCAAGCGAAGGTAATTTCATGCACTAGATTTTTTTCAGAATATGCGGCAATGCGTCGTCATTGGCATAACGGTGACCGCAGTTGGATCCTGGTTGAAAGTGCTCGCTGTCAGGCCGGAACGGTTCAACTACATGCTCGCGGCGCAGTTCATAGCGGTCTCCGGCCAAGGGCTCCTGGTCAACTCTTCGGCGAGGCTGGCCAGTTTGTGGTTTCCAAACAATGAGGCGAGTTTACGTACCGACTGCTAGGAATAAACCTGACCTAACCTAACCTTTTCTGTACAAACCGTTGGTGTAAATGAAACAACAACCTTGGGATCTTGGCTTAGAAATACGCCAAAGTTTTAAGCACTCGGTTTTGATAGTAGTCTACGCAGTTTGTTCACGCACCAATAATATATGTCAGGTAAAATGGAGGCAAACAAAAAAAAAATAGCTTATGTGTGTATTAACATCTTCTGTTAGGATGTTGATTAAATATTTTGTCGTCGACTGTATGTTAATCTTAATATATATAAATCTCGTGTCACAATGTTTGTCCTCAATGGACTCCTAAACCACTTAACCGATTATAATAAAATTTGAACACCATGTGCAGTTCGATGTGCACTTGAGAGATAGGATAGTTTAAATCTCAAATTATAGTCGCAATTTTAATTTATCGCTAATTTTTTGTCCGTTATTATTTGGCAGTCATAAAACTGACAGATGTCGATACCTTTTTATTTTATGGGCGATTGGGAAGAGCGCGTGACGACTCGGTGCCTGTATAATTTTATTGAACAAGCAGAGGAAAGAGCAATTGTGATATTATTGGAAAATTTTTTAGAAGATCACAATCAACTAATTCAATTGATCAAAAGAGTTTCGCCACGACTGCAAAATGACAATTATCAAATCGTCATATTTTAATTTATTGCTAATTATTTGTCTGATATTATTTGGCAGTCATAAAACTGACAGATGTCGATACCTTTTTATTTTATGGGCGATTGTGAAGAGCGCGTGACGACTCGGTGCCTGTATAATTTTATTGAACAAGCAGAGGAAAGAGCAATTGTGATATTATTGGAAAATTTTTTAGAAGATCACAATCAACTAATTCAATTGATCAAAAGAGTTTCGCCACGACTGCAAAATGACAATTATCAAATCGTCATATTTTAATTTATTGCTAATTATTTGTCTGATATTATTTGGCAGTCATAAAACTGACAGATGTCGATACCTTTTTATTTTATGGGCGATTGTGAAGAGCGCGTGACGACTCGGTGCCTGTATAATTTTATTGAACAAGCAGAGGAAAGAGCAATTGTGATATTATTGGAAAATTTTTTAGAAGATCACAATCAACTAATTCAATTGATCAAAAGAGTTTCGCCACGACTGCAAAATGACAATTATCAAATCGTCATAAAAGCCGACAAAGTACCATTAGGTGAACATGCTGGTAGATTCAACGCTCCAACTGTTGATGAGGTTGCTGTTATCATGGTTGGTGATCCAGTTGACAAAAGATCTATAAACATTACACGGCGAGACAACACTGTCAGTACGATTTCGGATCTACACCGTTCATATGACGCACTACAATATCCATTGATATTTTGGCAAGGACAAGATGAATATCACCTTAATATCAATCAGTATGATCGAAATACCGGTAAATTTGACAATTATCTATTTACATTGGTGTATGGTGATGTTCCACGTTATTTCACATGGAACAAATCCAGTAAAAAATGGGAGCCACGGAAACAAGGAAAACCACATCCTTCCATTACAGGCATATTCAAAGCTAAGACATTGGGGAGACTTTACACGGTACATCCAAAGCAACGTGAGTGCTTCTATTTACGTTTGTTATTGGTGAATGTTCCCGGACCAACGTCTTTTGAATTTTTACGAACAGCTAATGGTCGAGTATTCAATACATACCAGGATGCATGTCGTGAACTGCAATTGCTAGAAGACGATAACCATTGGGACTTAACGCTTGCTGATGCTGCGTTGACATCAACACCGAATAACATTCGTCAGTTGTTTGCAATTATTTTGGCGACATGTTATCCCTCGCAAGCACAAACTTTGTGGGAAAAATATAAAAATTGTATGACAGAAGACATCTTGCACCGAATTAGACAAACAAATCAATGCCAAAACATAGATTATACACCAGAGATGTACAATGAAGCATTGGTCTTGATCGAGGATTTATGTGTTCTTATTTCAAATTTACCACTTAATCATTATGGTATGCCATCACCTAATCGTCCAGCCACCGACTTAGTCAATACCGATTTACAACGAGAAAATCAATATGACCATGGAAGTTTAGCAACAATTATCATGAACAGTGAACCATTACTGACAGCAGAACAAAAAATTATTTATGATCGGATTATGCTGGCTGTTGCTGCTGAACAAGGCGGTTTTTTTTTCTTGGATGCACCCGGTGGAACCGGTAAGACATTTTTAATATCGTTGATTCTTGCCAAAATACGGTCGCAACAAAAAATCGCATTAGCATTAGCATTGTCAGGCATTGCGGCTACTTTACTGGATGGTGGGCGAACAGCACATTCAACATTCAAGCTGCCATTGGACGTTCATAATAAACCAGATGCAATGTGTAACATCAAAAAGAATAGTGGAATAGCTGCAGTGTTGCGGAAGAGTTCTATAATAATTTGGGATGAGTGCACAATGGCACACAAATATTCACTTGAAGCATTAAACAGAACTATGCAAGATTTAAACAGCAATAATAAACTTTTCGGTGGTGCTATCTTACTTTTGTCTGGTGACTTCCGGCAGACCTTACCGGTTATACCTCGCTCTACTTTCGCGGATGAGATTAATGCATGTTTGAAACAATCATTCTTATGGCGAAGTGTTGAAACACTTCGATTGACCATAAATATGCGAGTACAATTGCAAAATGATCCATCAGCACTAATATTTTCCGAACAACTACTAGATATTGGGAACGGTAAAATAAAACTGCAACCAAATACGCAATGCATTAAACTACCAGACAATTTTTGCACTGTTGTTCAGGATAAAACTGAATTGATTCAGAGTATTTTCCCGGATATACAGAATAATTATTTGAATCATGAATGGCTTAGTCAACGGGCGATTTTGGCAGCCAAAAACGTTGATGTTGACGAAATTAACTTCCAGATACAACAGTTGTTACCAGGCGATCTGATGTCTTTTAAATCAATCGATACTGTTGTTGATGAAAATGAAAGTGTAAATTTTCCGATTGAATTTTTAAATTCATTAGATATCCCTGGAATGCCACCACATAATCTTCGATTAAAGATTGGTTCCCCTATTATTCTCCTCCGTAATTTGAATCCACCTCAATTATGTAACGGTACGCGTTTGGTCATCAAAAAGATCACCGGAAACATTCTTGAAGCAACCATTTTGGCTGGGAAGTTTAAAGGAAAAGTGGTCCTGCTGCCACGTATTCCGATGATACCATCAGATTCTACCATACGCTTCAAAAGGCTACAGTTTCCAATTCGTTTAGCTTTCGCCATGTCTATAAATAAATCTCAAGGTCAAACAATGTCCATTTGTGGTTTAGATTTGGAAAATCCATGTTTTTCTCATGGGCAACTATATGTTGCGTGTTCACGTGTTGGGAAACCGTCGAATCTATTTGTGTTAGCTAAAGACAGGTTAACCAAAAACATTGTGCACCGATTGGTGTTAAATTAAATTGAAATTGAAAGTATTTATAATTCAAAAAAAAAGATATTAATGTTTAAAAGTTTAAGACTGTCTGCCTTGCCTACCTCATTCATGAGTTTAAGCGTCACATGTTATTTACTGTATTATACTGTAATATACTTATATTTGTTATAAAATTAAATGGAAATAATAAATCTGATAAATTTTTATTTTTTACCTATTGATTTCTGCTTAGTATCAAGTGTAAGAACATTTTAATTAATTGTGTTCAACGTACTTCCCCTTCAAATCAATCTCAATCCAGTGAATTTGTATACCAACATCATCATTTTCGTCTTAGTTCGTAAATAATTTCATTGTACTAAAGGGTTATAGTAGTAGAAAGTCAAATAAGGAGATCACCATATTTTTTTACAAATACCATCTGTGTGAAAAAGCATAGTGGACTCCGTGACTGATGTTCTCTTATTGTTCCTCTTAGATTGTTTACTATAATGTAATATAACAAAAACTTTAGCCACAGCAACGCGTGGCCGGGTCAGCTAGTGTATTAATATATACTCATTTTATTACATCAGCTGTACGCTTTGACATTACTTTATTGACATTGACCGATTATTGAAAAAGGATCATTTGAAATCACACAAAATTCACAGCTCTGTCAGTAGTATGAATGTTATTTATTTAAATAAATAAATAAACTTTCTATACTTCTCCATATAAATTTTAACTATGCCAAATCTCACACTCCTCCGTTAGCGCCATATGCTTAAAAAGAGGTAGAATGTCTTCTCTTTTCTAGATTTCAAAAGTATCACTCCGTACTACCATCCTAATTTCTAATCTACAAAATTCCTAATTTAGTTTCGTATTAAATTAGTTTTTTTTTATTTTTTCAATATTTTTAAATAATAAAAGTTTAAAATGGTGTATTTCATTATGTTTTATTTTTATTTAAATTTTTAATTGGTTCTCTTTGTGTAATATTTTTTAGTATTATTCTTTTTTACGTCATTATCTGTATTGTGTATAATTTCTGTTGTGTAACCAAAATAAATAAATAAATAAACAGACACCGACATTATATTTCAATTTATAATAACTAAAACGTGGCACTGAATATTCTTTTACATATTTCAATTTACGCTTAAAGATAAGTTTATATTAATTTATACTGGCCAGCAATAAATAAAACGTTCTAATAACCGCCCTGTCAAATGTTTTGAAATTTGCATATGAACGTAAATGAATTATGAGCACTGTGTCAGTTTTATAATAAAAAAATGTTGAATTTATTGTTAAGCTCATACCTGAATTTAAAAGTAAACCTTTGAAGACCTTTTTTAAAAGATACTGTTTATTTCTTGAAAACAAGATATTCGAGCACTTTGTAATATGATATACTATTTATTATATCTTTAGGGCCTGTACAATTTATCATCAACTATTTAAATTTAATTTAAACTCACATTATTTAAATAACAGAAATACTAAATAAAACTTTCTGCGATATAAAATTGTTCTTCATAAAAATGCACTTAAATCAGATATGTAAAATCTGCGAATGTCCACCTACATACATAAAATGATATGGCTTATATTTCAAAATAACATATATCCCCTAAATATTTCACATAGATGGTCAGGAGAGGTACATATATCCTGTTGTCACATGAAAAAGCATGACCTCAATATTTGGGTACCTTGGCTGTGTAAAAGTTACAAATTACAAATTTTGTTTTAGGAACCTACGTACTTACCTGCATTGGCTGGTGAAAATAAAAACGATCTTAAAAGAAAAAAAGATCCAAAATTTTATCCTTAATTATCTGCAAATATCACTTTTATGTAAATAAATGCAATTATCCATAGAGTTAATCGTGTTAACTTTGAAAACGTATGAAATTCTATCTAAAATGCATTTTTATTGATCTGATTAATCGAGTTTCCAGATTTTATTTTTTGAGTTGTATTTTATGGTTTCTAGGCCTTTAGGTTATATATTTTTTATTTATTTTCAGATCTCTACCGCTTGTTGCTTAGCTCAGACGGGTGTTGTAATTGGTATGGCATTGGGTTTTTTTCTCCCACCACTTATGGTACCGTTCTCTGATGATCCATCAAAGATCGGGAGGGATTTGCGTTTCATGATGATCATAGTAGCTTCGTTAACTACAATCACACTTCTTTTTACATTAATTTGTAAGTATAACCTTAGCTATAATAAAATTACGATTTTTACCCGTTGGAAATTATCGAGCCGTCATTGGATTTGTTGGTTACAAATGTGTACATCTATTCGATGAACTATTTTACAATATATAAAATAATTAAATTGTTAGTAATTAAGAGAAAATTACCTGCAGTTACTTATGATCACTTTGGCGTACGCGCAATATTCTAGTAGTGTGAAGTTAATACTCCGAACGCACAAGCTTCTGATAGGCTGTTTAAAATTTCAAATATTTCACTTAATAGAAAATCGAAATTGCTCCTGATAATTAGTTCACCGACTTTTGATCATAACTTACAACCTTGCCGAAGAACCAATAGTCAATAGATGTTGTTGCTTTGAGACAACTCGGCCGAGTTGGTCTCAAAGCCGCGTAGAACTCGGTCGAGTGTGCGAAAGAGCCACTTGTCAGACCACTTCTGTCGCTCTCCTACTATTCCCTGAACCCGTCCTTGTACCTTTTCCCTGGATCGCCGTGTGTCGAACAGGGTACCCCTAAGACTCACGACTAAGCACACTCTGAAGTAGTTGTTATTGGCATAACATTAAGGGTCGGTCGTCCGTTTTTGGGCAAAGAAGGACATTTCATCTTGAAAAACCTTAGGTGATTTGCAGGTTCTTTTGCAAAGCACTCTCCGACTGCCCATTGTACAACACAAATATATAAAAATCCTTGAAAAGCGAAAAAATAAGGTGTAGTACTCACTACGTCACCGCGCAGTCTGACCCTGCAGAATGCAGAGATGAGATTGACTTGCCTGAGCGCAGCTGTCATAATGATCGATATTGTGACAACCCTGTTCGCTCGTGCAAAAATCTCAAGCGCGCGAAAAAAAGTGACCATTTATGGCCGATTTTTTTTCCCACTTGTGGACGACCGATTCTTAAGGATGTTGCTAAAGATTTGTTCAATATAATAGTAAAATGCGTTTGCCGTTTGTATCTATCCTAATTAGTGATATAAAAGTGCTTGACAGATTATGTCAAAAATTCAATAAATTGTTCCTAGAATTGGATGTTTTCTCGAAGACCACAGTTTTTAAGAAATCTGTATTCACTCTTCTAAAGTCTTTTAAAATACAACAACCTGAACTCGACTTTCTTCATCGTTAATCACTTCGCTTTTTTTTTGCTACTATTTTTATTTTTGTGTTTTATTTTTATGTTTGTGTATTTAAAGTTGTACTGCAATTGTAAGCAATCAATCATGATCTCAATGTCAGAAAATTCATATAACTTATTAGCATTAGATATGAAACAAATCACTCTATATGTGAAAAATTTGTAAGGATGCAAGACAAAGTTCATAAGGTTTTTTAGGATTTCATCTCATCTCTTGTAACCGTTGTTTTTCCTTGATTAAATAAATAAATAAAAAGAGCTTCATAGTATTCTTTATTCTTTATTCTTTATTAGAGAAATCAACAGTTTTACAAACAATTGGTATTAATGATAAATTTACATTCTTATCGTAAAACTAATCAAAGATTTCTACTGTTAATATAACACTAAAAACTAGAATAGAAACTAAACATGTATAGTTAAATTATGCTTATACTCTTAATCATATCATATCAAAATGCTGTCATGGCTTGAATTCACATGATATAGACATAGTAAATCGGTTTAAATATTGTAAATTGCACATACAATATCATTTTAACTAATAGAAACGTGTTTACAATGATTGCTTACAGTTTTCAAAGCAGCTCCGTGCCATCCTCCTTCGGTCAGCCAAGCGTTGGCGACCGCTGAGGCCAAGGCGCCAGGATTCATCTCCGTCGCGAGGACCTTAATGAGGAAAAAATACATTTTACTTTTCTTCCTGACGTCAGCGATCGCCAACGGGCATTTCGTTACCATTAATAATTTTACCGGACCACTTTTCATCGCATATTTTCCGGTTAGTTCAGTTTTTGTTACCTCGAATCGATCTACAAATAATCAATTACTGACAAATTTTGTAAATCGTACGTTTTTGGTACGTTTACAGGGCGGGGTTATTTATTTATTATTAATAAATATTTCAAAAATCACATGTAATTCTTAGTTCTTAGAAAAGTAGATACAATTTTGAGCTAAATTAATTAAATATAAAATGTGAAATATCGTCAGACACTATTTCTCTGTGTGCCCGGCTTGTGTCCGTGGTTTTATAGACTTGAATGCTGCGTGTGTGTGCGTTTACGTACCTATAAAGGCGATGTTTTGAAACAACAACTCCTTTTAAGGTCTTTCATTTCGAAATTGGCGTTTTTGCCAGAATTTACTTCATAAGTCTTCCATAAACGTTTCGGAGTAATTCGTCTGTGGGAAATAATTTGATGGCTACCATAACGGCGTTACGTTGCCGTTGGCATACTACTATTGTTTATAGATTTTCAGACCTTGCAGAGTAAAATTTGTGGACCAAATTTTTTTTTTAGGAATATTCTCAATCCGTGGGCCTGGTCTGCACCTCACAAATGCTGTGCGGCGTCGTCGGGATGATCCTGGGCGGAGTGATCATGGACAAAACCAAGAAATTCAAGGAAACCCTCGTCGGTTTCACATTCCTCTGCGGTTTGGCTATCATAGCCATGGGATTTACACTGGAACTCCGTAGTGTTGCATGGAGCTACGTATCTTTCAGTGCTCTCGGGTTGGTATATAAGCATACACTATACAGGCTATTACCCCAAGAAATGTAAAAAATATTTTTAAATGATAAATAGTGTAGGTATTACAACAACCGTTTAATATTAAATCTTTAAGTTTACGTTTAAATTTTTAACTTCTATACATCCACTCATGTATGAGAAGCTAATATCCCTATTATCTGTATGTGTAGATTGATATTCAAGAAAAAAAAATAGCAGTTTAGATCACATCGACAGCTGATCGAATAATATAGATATTTAACATTAAAGTTAAGATTTTTTTTATGAAACTGACAGTTATCACAAGGTCTAGCTGTAAGGCGTCAGGTTCCGGTTAAATAATTTACTACTACTAAACAATTTTGAAACAGTTGATATTATATTACACACAAGGGACTTCGGGGCGTCATAGCCATTGTTGACTTCTTCACAATTCATACTCGAAATCGCAATTCCAATTAGCTGAACTTTTTATCGGGAATGGTCTTAGGACATGCTATAGTATTATAAATTTTAATATATTATTGAGCTATTAATTATATTTTATGATTCATCTTTTTAGGAGATTTGCCACTACTTAAAAACAATCATAAAATATAATAAATAGGTCAAACAGCTTTATAACTCAAAAATATTTTATTTTAATTTCAATACCTTTATATAGGTGTTTTTTTTAGAGGCGTGGTTTTCAAGAAGAGATAAAACGGATATAATTTGATGTTATGGCTAAGAATTTAGTTTTATTATAAAGATAAGGGTTTGCCATTATGTTTTAAAAATGATTTCGGGTAAGTGGCCGCCGCGGCTGACTCGAACAAATTCCAGCCGAGAGGCCCAATTTTCAACCACTTTTTGCAGCAAGTTGGGCCGTATGTCAGCAATAACGCGCCGAATATTCTCTTCCAAGGCGTTAATCGTGTCCGGCTTATCTGCGTAGACAAGCGACTTCACATAACCCCACAAAAAATAGTCTAGCGGTGTTAAATCGCACGATCTTGGAGTCCACGCCACAGGCCCACGACGCGATTTTTACTTTATTTTAGTGTGATTTTTTCTAAATTTGCACTATTTGCAAACGTTGTTCAGGAGTAAGTCTATTCATTATGAAATGGCAAACCAAACTGAGCATAAATTAAGTGACAGCTGTCAAAAACACCAACTACGAAAAAAGTAGTGCCAGATTGAAAACCACGCCTCTAAAAAAAACACCCTATACATATGTCACTCATAAAATCATCTCCTTTAACTATGGCCTTACATGGATCAACCCCATAACAGGAAATTATTTTAGGAAAATTGACTTTGAGACACGACTCGATTAAATTGGTTAGAGGGAAATTTAAACACCACATATGTATTATCAATAGCACATTTCTTCACAGAGACGTCACAAAACGACATAATCTTATTAGATTATGTCGTAGAAATCTGAATAGAGGAAAATGAGGAAGGGGAGGAGAAGGATGAAGAGGAGATGGAGGAAATGGGGGGAGGGGGGTTGGATAAGAATTAGATTTAGGGTAAAATCTCCGCTTTGTCCTAGAATCAGAACCGCTTTTGAATCTATCCAGTTTTGAAGTCGGGCGGGATTACAAAGTAATAGAGATATGTCAAACAGTATGCTCTTTAACAGTTAGAATGAGTGCCTGATGTAGTAAGAATGAGAGAATGATACGGTTAGAGTGAGAGAATAATACGGTTAGAATAAGAGCATGATACGGTTAGAATAAGAGCATGATACGGTTATAGTGAGAGTATGATACGGTTAGAATAAGAGCATGATGTGGTTAGAATGAAAGCATGATACGGTTAAAATTAGAGCATGATACTTTATTTATTTATTTATTAAACAAGTTTCCCCATGTACACGTTATAATTAAAGTAAAAAAATAAACTACTAAAAGGAAAAAAACATAATTAAAAACAAAAAACAATAACAATAAAAAACAACAAATAACTAGAACTAATCAGGAAAAAGATAACGTTATAAATTAAAATAATACTACCAGACAAACATTAACAAATAAATAAATCACGCTGATCTCACAAAGGTGTAATAGAAAGCAGATTTTTCAATCCTATTAGGCGAACAGACAAAGATATCAATCTCCGGGGAAATGGAATTTAATAATTCGACTGCTCTCCCAATTGGACTATATGGACTATACGGTTAGAATAAGAGCATGATACATAAATAAATTTATTTTCATTTCAGGTTCGTAGAATCCGGCATGCTGGCGATAACCTTCGAGGTCCTGGCCGAGACCACGTACCCAGAACCCAGCCTCCTGACAGCGACCTACCTGTCGGCTGCCAACTTTGTGTTCGCCGTCATCTTCACGTCGGCACTGAACGCCGTTTTCAGTCGCTACGCCCCTATATGGACTATTATTGTTTTAGGGGTGATTATTATTTTCGCCGCCTTTTCTATGATAGGCGTGCCTATCAAATTGCGAAGGCAAGACGCACATCCTGTATAATCACTTGCGATATAAATAAAAGTGGGTGTCAGGCGAAATCGTATTTGTAGCAATAAATACTATAGTTGATCATAATCAATATTTGATCACTCCTGGTGACTAATGTATAATGCAAATGTTGATTTATTTATTTATTAGGCTTACAGCGTTACAATATATGTTACAAACACAAAAAAAATACTATTACTAAGGCCGTTTAAAAGTAGTTGCTAACCAGCGTGCTAACTCTCTCATTAACAGACTTCACAAAACTATCACGACCTCGGTGAAAAATGTCAATGTCACCAAAATGACAATTGTATATATATAGGATTCTATGAAGCTGAGCATTAGAAATATGGAAAATTTGAGTCTGACGAGTGCGACGAGATGGCACACGGAAGGAAATTTTAGATGCAATATTCATAGAGTGCAGACGATTGTGTAAGATGTCATATAGAGATACTATATAGGAAACAGTTCACCTGTTAGTAAGAGACATTAAGTTATGATACCTTTAACTGTAAATAATGTGTAAAAAAGTAGTCTCGATTTGAGGAGGATTGGGAGAGAAATACCAATCCAAAAATTAAGCTCTATAAAATGAAATAATACCTTAAGTTTTTTTTTTTAAAGTGTTTTTAATATTCTACAAAACTAAGTTTATTCGTAAATATTTGTAAAATTATTTTTTCAAAAATCACTTTTTCGGCTGTATGTCATTATTTGATATTTTTTAACGTTAATTTTTTCAACCGTGTTTTGCCGTTATTTGCCTTAATTTTTGACAAAATATACTTGTATAAAAAACAAGTGTCATTGGCGATCTTCGGTGGCGGTTTCTAATAACAACATAACTCCAAGATAGTGTTCCAGATCGGATACCCGTCGGGTCATCCCGTACTCCCCAGAAGGCCAGTGCGCAGGTCTTCCTTTCTAGGTGTTCAGACGCTTTCGCGTCGGCGAAGCGCTGGAGCCGACTTAGTTGACAGCGCGGTTTGGCGAAGCGCGGAGCCGCGGCCGGATGTCGACAGCGAAGCGTCGCTTTTTACGTCACGCGAAATGGCAGTCTATGAAAGCATATCTACTGTTATAAGTGACGCATAAAATGAATTAAAAGTGGAGTTTAACCAACGGTTGTAAATTGAGTGTAATTTAGTGGTTTAAATAGTGTCAGTAAATATGAAAATATTGCACGATCTTGTAAGTCGCGTAGGAGCGCAATTATATAAAGATATTTAAATGTATCACACGCATACAGTACGGGTTAAAAGAAGTTGAAGGGGAAAAAAGCAGGTCATAAAAAACCTTTTTTTTTTTAAATCATACGTGTTACCTTATTAAAAGCGTTGCTGCTGAGTCGTGGTGCGACTGGCAAGGTACGTAATCCATCTTAGCACGTGCAAAATAAAACTCGGAAGTGTAGGAAAATAAAAAAGTTATACAAGGTGGTAGACATAAAGGTAACTTAAAAGCATGAAATAAAACCAATGAGTATAAATTATAGGGAGAGAAAAGAAAATTCGAAGGTTGATGTGTGGATTTAAATAAGTTTTTTAAATACAATTAGGTTTAAATTAAATATTTCAATTTATGGTTTTTTTATTCAACATATTTGGTTTTACAACGTGGGGCTTCTAGTAAATCTTACCACACATGAAGGCACCCTGAGACGCATTAACTTAAGTAGAGAGCTGCAGTTAACTGCACCTGACATCATTTTGAATGCTTAATACAGCATCAGCTGATTTCCTCCTTTCAGCTAAGAATTTAACCATGTGAAATAAAGAAGTATTTGATCTACTCGCGAAGTGCATAGAGGATTTACGATCCAAGTGTTTTAGGATTCTATTTTGGAGACATTTGTTACGCGCTTAGAAAGTAAACAGATTTAAATTCTCGTGAATTCATAAAATGAATCCTAAAACCTTAAATACATATAGTGTGAAGGGGACGAGATTTTTTTTTTAATTTGAATAAACCTACCTCATATAAAGATACTATTATTCAACTAATGGAAAAGCGCTCCGTATCTTAATATTATTTAACTAATGACTGATGGTTTACAAATTAGTCTGAAATATTGTGGTAGTCTAGAAACTCAAGCGTTAAGCCAGTAGGCAAAAACAAAAAAAAGGAATCTGTTGATCACAGGCCGATAAGGGGAAGGACCTGCAAATTCAAAAAAAAAAATACATAGCATATGACCTTTATGGTGCCTAAATTTAAGCGTACCCGTTAGATTAACAAAATTTTACTAAATATTAGCGGATTAATTAATTTTACTCAGTTGTACAAAAAATGTGCTAAGGTTCTAGCAATTTAAATTAAAGATTTAAATTCGAATCTAAAATTGTAAATTGTTTACTATATTATTCTAGAAAATATATATTTTAATGTATATTTATTAAATAGGTTTACTCCTAATAACAAAGTTACATCACTAATAACGAGTATCGAATGATTAGGTAACACGCTATAAAAATAGCGTTACATGTTACAAATGCAACCCCCTAAATACCCAAAAAAATATACCTTTAATACCCTATTGTCAGAGTAGGTCGCAATAAAATAACAATTATTTTATTTTATTTTAAAAGTACACAAATATGATCAGTTGCTTCCAGCTAATCTTTAAATAAATTACTTTTAAACCATCAGATATTGGAACGTATTAATGATTACTAGCCAGTTTAAACTATACAAACTTATCATATGCGCAAATAGAAACATGTAAAAGAATTTCCAGTATCATATTATAATAAATATTATGAAATAAATTATTATGACCGTGTTTATTTATTTATTGTGATTACCCAAAAAAGATTGTACAAAATACAGTTAATGACGTAAAGATAATATAAATTGATTTACCAGTACTTAAACTAGGGTAGACCCCTACACTAATAAAGATATTTAGAGGTAAAAAATAATAATATTAAAATATATTACACGAATTTAAATAAGATAAAACAAATAGAAACAAGAATGGCTATGGCACCTGTAGCTATCATTTAATATCAACTACTTCTATACATTGATTAGAAGTAGTTAATTATTTAACCAGAACTTGACGTCTTACAGCTAGGCCTTAAAGGCGTAATAAAAGGCATTTCCCCCAGACTAATCTTGCCTTTCTGTGGCTTCAACTTGTAATGGGTTGAATAGATTAAAATAAAAAAAAACAGGTTGGTATAATCGTATGATGACATTCTATCAATTCATCATACATTTTAACACCATTTTAGTTTTTTTTTGTAAATTTTAGTAATGAAACAACCCTCGTATATTTACTGAAATTATGATTTATTTAATACTAAGTTCTCCCAACTTGAGGAATTCTGTGAGGAATTTAAATAAATTCGCCATAAACTGTATTATATTTCATAATTATCTGATAATATCACTGCATCTACATAATTATCACTGTATTTACATTCAACAATGTTTCCGAGCGCTTTATTATCTAAGAAGAAAATCACGCGATAACTGCGCTTTAGCCGAATGAGCGTGTCGCATTAGATTCATTACCTGCCTAGGAAAAAATGTGCGCGGTGCGCTAAAGAAGTTTTACTTAAAAAAAACACTTTTATGCTTAAAAGTGTTTTTTATGCTTATTGATAGTCGATTTAGAAATTCTGTGCTTTATATTTATAGGGCCACACGTTATACTCTTTGCGCGGTCAGTAAGCAATTATTGGTTTTTATTTAATTACAGCTTCATAATACAGAAATTAAAAAAACCAAAATATCTATGTTTTAAATCATTTGCCTTTCATTTACTATTTTTCCTAAGGCTCTGTCTTTTATAAGAGAGCAATGCAACTAAAAAAGAACTATTAGCTGTTTATCATATATAAAATTTCACTTCAGTTTTTCAGATAGGTAAATCTAAACGAGAGGGTGAAAATTGTGCTAACCTAGTATTTTTTTTCTTTTGCGGAGACCTGAAAAACTGTTCACACAAATTTATTTATTTATTATTTAAATTATATTTTATCATTCAGCGTTTAAATCGTACAGAATAACTATATCCCTACACGAACATCATAATTAAAGCCTATACTTTTGGTGTTTTAAACAAAAAATATTTAGAACCATTTGGTAATAGTAGTCACATTCTTTTTTAAATATTTTAAATTATGCAAGTCATATTAATAAAATAATATTTTTTATATATCATGGAGGGTAATCAACTGCTTTTCACATTAAGGCGTAACAGTCGACCTTGTAATTCAGTGCTTTATATTTATATAGGGCGTCATATTTTACTCTCTGCGCGGTCAGTAAGCAATTGTTGGTTTTTATATAATAAAATCTTTCTAATAATATAGAAATCATAAAAACAAACCTTTCTATGTTTTACACCCTTTATTTGCCTTTCAATTACTATTTTTGCTAAGGCTTTAATGCCATTTATAAGAGAGCAATTCAACTGGAAAAGAACTATTAGCAGTTTATCATTTATTAAATATCTCAGAAATAGAATTGAATTTTAAAAATCTGCCTTCAATATGTTTAAGACATAAGATTAAATATCCAATGGCTACCAAATGCCAGTCATAATAAAAGAGTGTAAATGAATCGAAATGAATATTTATCCTTTGCCTTCGCCTTAAAAGCGGACATGACGATTGTGGGCGACCACATTTACTGACTTCTCGACGTCACTTCGACGGCAAATTCGGAACGAGGTCGCCGTGACGTGACGTGCCGTGACGTGGCGAAAAATCCTTTCCCGCGACGCGGCAAACGCGACCCGCGTCTGTCCCGGAGGGTCTGAGGAAATCTCTTATTATTCGGGACATGACAGCCTACTTAACAAAGTTCGCGCTTTGTGTGAAATAAGCTTTATAACCGTCTTCATTACCTGGTTATAGAATACATATTTCTTGGGTATATTTTATTAATACCGTCTGCGTATTTTGCCTACGCGAGAATACCGTCTTTTTTTCGCAGCGGTTACGTCGTCTATGCGATGATTTATTCACCTCGGTTAATTTGTTTTCATTAAATAAATACCCATTTCATCTTGAGTTGTGAAAACCTCTACAATTAAGAAAAACATAAAATAATAGTAAAAATAAATAAATTAAGATAAAATCTTTAGACAAAACCTGACAGTATAAACCTATTATTGTTTCAAAATAATGTATGTCAAAAAATAATTATAATACGCTAGTGCGAGTGTAAATGAATTTTGATCTTTTTATGTATTTATCTACTTAAGTGAAAATCTGTTATTAGTCAACGCAATGGAATCGTATGTACCATTTTCTTATATATTGTATTGTATTGCATTGCATATTATATTTATATTACCTTCATCATAAATTATTTTTATACATACTAAAACCATACTTAATTTATTACTTTATTTTAACATATACATATAAATCACACACACTCTCAATTACCACAAATATCACTCACAAATTACACATAACACATCAAAAATTTCTACAGTATATGTATGTAATATTCATAATCTATATTCATATATTTTAAGAACACTGTTCCAAATTTTTATGGTAATATTAATATGTAAAATGTCCGAAATCTATAATTGGTTTTGTATACTAGTAATAAGTTTTGTTTGTAATTATAAATATTATTACTGTTGGATTTTTCAATAAATAATAAATAAATAAATTGTTGATTTCCCAAATAAACAATAAATAAATAAATCGAAAATACGTAAAAATGTTGATAATTTCTAGATACTGAATTGTGTATTTAATATATAATAAGGCGTGTTTTAATATATAAATAATAAAGGTTATCGGGAACTCGGAGAATCTCCCATCGAGTGCACTTAATTGTTTGAGCAATTCTCTGAAACGGATTCATATACTTTCTCGTCTGACGTCTCAATCTGAACGGCCGCGGCGCTGAAAATATATCCTTCATTATTTCAGCGCGGCTGAAAGACAACCTTACAGGGGCCGGATAATGCCCACTCATATATCGCTGTCAATGTGTGGAGATGGGGAGGGAGAGGGAGGCATTGTGTAAATAAACATAATGAAGGAATACGCGCGTCGGCTCCGTTCGACCCCAATCTTCCCTATACTCCTCGGCGGGCTTACTATGTAACGAAATTTATGCCGAACACACATAAATCATTTATTTATTTAACCCAACTAAGTAAAAACTTGTTGTAGGGCGGACAATACGTGCATATGCCTTATATTATTTACCTAACTAATTATTTACCATTATTTTACTAATTCATGTAGTTGCATCCATTGAGATGCGGTAATTAAAAAATATAGATTTTCAAAATATAATATTTTGATAAAGTTACAAAAAACGAAAAATGTCTGTTTATTTCGATAAATACCGACATTTCTTAATAAAATCAGAGAGATGTTATGTGATAGGTATATCTAAACATTTATATTTTTAAAAATAATAACCGATATAATTGTATACTAAATTGTATATAATTATAATTGTATACTAAAATAAAAACTTTGTTTACAGAGCAACGCAATTGTTTATTCCTAACAAATTTGAAGATAGTGTCTTATATATTTATAACCAAGGTATGGTTATAATAAACATATCAACAAACAATCTATCGAACTGCATTGCGATGTTTACTGTATCGGCATATAGTTGATACATTTTACAATACTTATGTGATCCGCGTTAAAATTTACCTTGTCCAAATGTTTTCATATGCAAATATATCAAAGTTATGAAATATAATCTGAACATAAACGCCAAGCGGCCTGTGGGTCAAATTACCAATAATGAAATCTGATTTTGCCCAAAGGAATATTTGTTTTGCAGGGAATTTTAACCTTTGATCGGCATAAAATTAGTGCGGCTTTCAGCCGGTTAAATAACAAAATATATATGCTCCTCGGAGGACAGGAATTTCCTGGTGTGGGGAGCATCGCATTTATAATTAATTATAAACATAGCCCTTAGAAATTAATCTTAAATTTAATTTATTATAATATATATTATTATAATGTTTGTTACATGTATAATATTTTGTACTTTGTTGAACATATAAATAAAATAAAATAACTCTAATTTTCTTATTTTATTGTCGTTTGTCAATATAGCAACCTTTGTCTGGTAAAAGCAAAAACAATTATTTTTATCTATTGTGTAAGACGCTGCTGCAAAAAAACAAGCTCATAATACTTTCTACGCTTTTTTTATGTATATATAAAAAATAATCGATTGTACTCACTTATAAAATCACCTAAAATCCATTAAAACATAGCACAAGTTTATATTAAACTCACAGTAAACAAAGGCATTTTTTTTGGTTTAACATTTTAAAATGGTATCATACTGTTTTCCTTCTTAAAATCGGGTGTAGAATATAATATTTTTATGGCGTTGGATGTAGGCTGGCAGCATTAAAATATAATTAATAGGATTGCCCAGGCCGCACCCGTGCGGGCAGGGCACTCGTCAGGTTTTAATAAATACGGTAATGTTTCGTGGTCATTATTATAAACTGTGTTTTTCCTAAAGAAGCCATTTACTGATGATACAAATATTATTTCAGAATATGGTTATGTTTTAAAATGTAATCATTGAGAGGTGTAGAAAATATACGAAATAAAAAAAAATATGTTAAAATCAGTGCTCGAAGTGACACATGCATCAACATGAAGTTAGGACAAGTGTGTGGAGGTCACGACGAGGCCGGCGCCGACTCGGGGACGAGGGCGGGCGACGTTCAGCTTCAGCAGCTGAAAACCGCCAGGACTGAAAAGTCCGCGGTGGTGATCTGCGTGGCAATCGGGCTCCTTTTGATGAGATGCACTGATGCCCTTGGTGAGTAACTTCTATCTTATTATTGTATTTTTTTTTTGTTATTTACTATTCGGACGAAAGTTCACTCCCCATTATATCTTCTAGTATTTGACCATAATCGCGGTGAATGACATTTCTGTGAACACTTTATGGCCAAAACGCAGAAAACATAATATGGGCAAGTCATGTACCATCAGACAATTTCTGCATTTTGGAACAAATTTCTTTTTGCGCTGATTTTATGACAGTTAAAACTACTACAAAAATTTAAAAACTGGTGTAATGGTCGAAACGATAATTTTTCTTCTATAGAAATATTCTGCGGTTAGAGATTTTTTATATTCCATTAAAATCGTATTTTTGTACTACTTTAGTATTTTTGTATATACTGAATATATTTACTTTCGGACAAGGCGTTTGTGGCTTCGGCCGACAATTGTGTGGTTGCTAAAAATAAATGACTAAAATAAGATACATTGAACACACATATATTTATTTCGATGTTTTTAGAGATATCTATACGAGAAAAATAAAAAAACTAATAACACAAATAGTCATCCTTTATTAATAACACTGAACAAATCTACATTCTAGAGAATCGTTGGAAATGTTTATTTCAACAATTTTAACATACAAACAATTAATCATTCCGGTCTTGAACCCCCCCCCCCCCTCTGAAACAAACCATAAATTAAAGAAAAATGTATTCGCAACAATTTATGGACATAAAGTGTACGAAAATGCGTCCGAAGGTACAATTTAGCGTCTGTCCGAAGGCACATGATTTTATGCCATAAATGAATTATGCTAATAATTTGAGGTTATAAAAATAATCTAATGGCTATATTTTCAATATTAAATACCTACTTGCATTAACTAAATTTGAGGTTCTTTCAATTTAGACAAAATACATATCGAAAATCGTCAAAAAACGTGCTTTTTGCGCGAAAAAAATTGACAGCCTTCCCTAAAAAATATTTGGCACAAGGGAGAGTTAAATACATCACTGTTGCCATATACAAAAAATAGCATTAGGCAGCATATATTACATTTTTGAACTGAAGTAGTCAAGAAATAATACCACTATCCCAAGGTACACTACTCCAAATTTGGATATTAGATTCGCGAAAATAGAATCTAAATTCAAAGGGTTGATCAAGAGGTTGGAAAAACATTACCTTAAATTGCGTCCGATTCCTAATCTGTTAGAGATAGAAACATTAATACTATTTATAAGAGAAATTCAGTTAGTTATAAAGTATTTTTTTAATATAGTAAATTTATAAACTTATCCTTCGTTGAACAGTTTAAAATGTACCTAATAAAAGTTGATCTTAATTTATCTGTACCTAAAATTATATGTGATATTATTATTTATTTTTATTATATAAAACTAGGTTATTTGATTTTAAAATTAGTTTGAACACATTTTTTGTTAATGACACTAGTTAATTTGTAATGTAAAACTGTATTACATTTTGATACGGGTATATTTCTGTGAGTTTCTGGTAAACAAAATCGTGTTTTTCCCAGAAGAACAGAGTATATCGTGGATACTAAAAGCAAAAGTAAGTATTATTTATAAAGCGTTCTACAGCGCTCTCAAACACTAAAATGATTTTTATATAATTTTGAAGTCGTTTTTCTCGTAATCAAGAAACATTTTTGCAATATTTTTTGCTGATTAATGTTTGATTGTCGATATAGATGAACATTCTAAAAGGAGTGCACTAGATTTAAAAACAGCCTGTATATGAACGTATCGGGGTACCTAATACGTCTCTGTCTTCCTATGTAGGCATCCGGATTTCGGACGGGGCCGCCAGGGCTGCATTCGGAGCACGTGCGTGTTTATGTGTGTACTGACTAGCCAGATCAAAGATTGCTGGAATATATTTCGAGGCATGTAAGCCTAATAAACGTTTTACCTATAATCCTAAATAATTGTGACGAATTATTTTACCGATTCTGAGAATTTTAATTAAAGCAGCGGTAACAGGAATTAAACATTAAATAATATTACATAAAAAAAAGAATATTTTTACATTAGGTAATATGCTTAAATAAAATAATCAAAACGCGGACATATTATTTCAATTTATAATAATTATAACGTATCACTAAATATTCTTTTACATATGAATGAATGAATTTAATATTAATTTATACTGGCCACTAATAAATAATACTTCCCAAAAGCTATAACACATGTTTGAAATTCGAATATGATCGCGCCTTAATGATGAACGCTATGCCATATTATTATCAGTTTCATGCTAAAAAAAATATTGAATTTAATGTTTAATATCTATATTACCCGACCAGCTTTCGATGCGATCTAAACGGCTATGGTTCAGCCAAAGGACGGGGATAGTAGCTACTTATACATGAATGTATGTATGTATAGCAGCTAAAAGGTGTACAAAGTTTTCCCTTCGCGTGTTATATATACATAAAACTAACTGTCCTTGTTGTTATCAGTGGTTTTCAATCAGATTGGTTTCGTATTCCATCGGGTGTCCGTCCCGCAAGGCGCTATACTTGGACCGCTAATATTTATGACATATCAGTATGCTAATAGTGCCCTTTACGCAAATGACATGGAAATTTACCATCTTGTCGTCATGATCTCGACTGCCAGCATCTCCAGGATGATCTTGATTTAATGATTATTGCGAGAGGCATAAACTTTTGTTGAAAATTTTGACCTAAACACATAAAGCTGGACATATTATATTCTGTGTCTATTATATTGTGTGTATATTCATATTATATTATATGTATTTATTAATTTGTATCTGTATATTTTTTAGTATGTATACATGTATGGAAATATATATCTTTTGTAATATGTATTAGTACCTTATCCAAATCTGCTATAATTGCTAAGCATTTGATAATAATATTAACGCAATAAATATATATGTCTATGAAAATGTATATATCTGCATATACTAGAGCACCTCCTAATAAAATTTATTTATTTATTTATTTATTCTTTATTGAAAAATCCACAGTATTAAATTTTATAAATTCAAACAAAACTTATTACTAGTATATAAAACCAATTATGGATTTCGGTCATTTTACTTAATAACATTACCATAAAAATTTGAACAGTGTTCTTAAAATATATATAGATTATTAATATTATATACGTATACAGTAGATTTTTTTTTTTTTTGAAGTGTTATGTGTAATTTGTGAGTGATGATTGTGGTAGTTGTGAGATTGTGACATTTGTATGTATATATTAAAATAAAGTAATAAATTATGTATGGTTTTATTATATATAAAAATAATTTAAGGTGATATAAATATAGTATGTATGTATATTCTATATGCATTGTATTGTACATTTACAGTACTTATATGTTACAATTAACCATTACAACACAACAATCTAACAATACTATTAGGTTTTATTAGTCTTGACTATTAATGATATTGGAAATCTCTTTTTTGAATGATAATAAGGAGGTATTCAATATATCGATTTCTAAAATATCTTTATTGTTATAAAATATTGAGTGAATCGAATATTTATCACTTCGATACAGGCATTACGCCTAGTGAAGTCATTATAACCCAATATACCTGTACTTCTTTTCTATAGCTAATTATATTTAAGGCTTGAAATTTATTTTTGAAAAAGAATATATATATATATATATATTTTAAGTGTTATAATTATGTAATGTACTATGGATGGATGGATAAATAAATAAATTTCCAAATGTTTCTACATATATTATTTTGTTCATGATATCTAAAACGTTTAAATGTAGAATTAATTCTCGACGCCATTGTTTGATAAGTAAGATTAAAAAACGGTTTCATGTTAATAGTGAATTTATATAACGTATTAAAAAAAAACCGTCGAGCGAAGTAACGAATGAAAGCTCTGTGAAAACGAATTTACTTCTCGGCCATATTTACATTCGTTTAAAGGAGCTTTATAAAAAAAAAAAAAAAAACGTTAGCTAGGAAAGTCAATTTAAGTTGAGTGGAAAGTCGACTCAACGCCGCGGTGCGTACTGGGCAATCTATGTAGATTGACTTTGACGTCCTACCCGATTCTGAGCGAATGAATAATAAATGCTTAAGACGAACCTTTGCGATTGCTAAGAAACACAAGTCGACCCGAGGACATCTGTAGATTTGCTTACGAATAAACTCACACGCCATATCTACATGGTGCATTTAATATCACTGCAAACATTAGTCAGCAAAAAATGTGTACCTGGGCATACTTACAATTTATGGTATATATATATACTAGAATATATATACTAGATATATATGGAATATATATATATACTATATATACTAGATATATATGTTATATATATTCTGGAATATATATATACTATATATACTTGCCTTTTCCAATAAACAGTGATATTCATGAGTTTAATACACGTCATAAAAGTAATTATGTTCAACCTGCGTCGCACGTACCGCCAAATACCAATCTACATGTCATTATTTAGGCCTAAGATATTTTAATTAGCTCTAAAAGCTTTAAAAGTATAAATAACTTTCGCGAGTTTAAGCTCGGGTTGAAGAATATATTCTAGGAAAAAATATTTATATTTTTAAGGATTTTAGATAGCTAAGTGATAAATTAGTTATACACAATGCATATCTAACTTCTGTTCTTGTATATATACTCGTATATATTTTTTTATTATTTGTATTCTTTATTGTTGTTTCTCTATTGTCTTATTCTGTTGTTTTTTTTAAAATTGAAATGTCCAATTTTGTCTATGGAAATAAATTATTTTATCTTATCTGACCCTAAATTACGGGAAAAAATATTTAAAATTATAACAAACATAAATAAATAGGATTACGTCTAATTTGGCTGAGTATACAAATTATTTGCGTAATTGATTTAAAAAATAAACAAAGACTAAAAATGAGGGTGGGTAACCTATTATGAGTAAGAAATGATATTTAAAAAAATGCTAAAACAATCATCCCCGATTTTATTTTTTTATCAGAGAGTGTCAATTTGGTCATCGCGCGAATTTCGATGTTAAAAGAGGCCATAACACCCTCTTCAAGAATGCTCAATTGTTTTAAGACGCTGTCCGCACTGGACATGAGATCCGAAGTTCAATCGCCAATGCTTTGATTTGTTATTTCCGCAGGATTTCGATTGTTCAGGTCTTCAGTTGACTGATTATCAACATTAGGAAAAACAAACCATTTTCGTCTCTACGGTTTATTGATAAAAAAAAAATAACGTTTCTGTGGAAATTCCTGCCAATGAAAAATGTTTTTAGTTCAGGCGCGCACGCTTAATGAACGAAGGACATCATTTGAACGATTCTGACCTACAAATTGTTGCCTGCGAAAAGAAGCCTTGCGCGTTGAACGGAAAGGTGTAATTTCTATGACGGGTATAACGGCGCTCATAACACAAACCGCGGCCTACCATTTTGTATGAAATAATGATAGCACAAAAACATATTTAAAATGTTAAAACATGTTATTTCTAAGTTGTTTTAACATATATCTCAAATAGCTTAGGTAAATCCCTCCTCCACTTTATTCTCAATATAAAACTATATTTATTTTATTTGGGATGTTTCTGGTTTCAGAAGCGGGTGACTTCAAAAAATGCTATTTTAAAAACAGGGTAATTTTTTTTTAATATATAGTTTTTGCATAAAGTTTAAAGAAATGTCCTTAGGTAATTCACTAGAATAATAAATTATCTTTAATGTAAATAAACTAGATTACTCATATCTCTTCTAAGGCGTTTGGAAACCTGTAAAATTCGCATTTTCGTAGCATTCAGGTGTGTCAGGCGCCCTAAGACAAGTCTCCGCCCACGAAAGAGCATGCTGTTCATGCCGCCCCCGGTTGGAGTTGGCGCCGCCCGACGCAGCCCAGTTTAGCTCTCGGCTTACAAGACCTTTTTCTACATTCCAGATCATCCGTTCACCGATGAGGACCAAACGCAGACAAACCCTGGATCGTATCCATACTTCGAGTACAACGTGCCGAGGAACGTCACCACGGCCGTGGGCCAAACGGCCTTCCTGCACTGTCGGGTTGAGCAGCTCGGCGACAAGGCTGTGAGTAAACAGTATTCTAATCTCTCGAGTGATTGACGTGCCAAATGCGTGTGTCACCTCTTATCAATTTTACTATATCTTGCACGTAATGTGCATATATTATACACTTTTCTTTTTATTTTTAGCCATAACGATTCATTTTCATATAACCTACGTTGAACGTAAGTTATTCTTGTAAAAATATTAAAAAGAAAATCGAATTTTCCAAATATCAATACTGTCAGACTTTTATATAAGTAAACTAACGGCGAACGCCCATTATGACATAAATCATCTAAATATACTATTATAAGAATATAATATGATATTTATTTATTTATCATTATTGGAGAAACCAACAATTTTACACAGTACATACAACAAAAAAATACATTTGATTGATCGATAAAACACTATGTAAAACTAAAAATAGGTTTCTAAACAAACAATAAGTATCAATAACTTGAGGTGTAAATTATGTATTTTATTTTTCTTTTAATCTTAATATATATAAATCTCGTGTCACAATGTTTGTCCTCAATGGACGGCTGAACCACTTAACCGATTATAATAAAATTTGAACACCATGTGCAGTTCGATGTGCACTTGAGAGATAGGATAGTTTAAATCTCAAATTATAGTCGCAATTTTAATTTATCGCTAATTATTTGTCTGTTATTATTTGGCAGTCATAAAACTGACAGATGTCGATACCTTTCGACTGGGTTGATGGCGCTAATGTCTGTTATTATTTGACAGTGTCAGTTATTCGACGCAAACGTATTAAAAGAGCCCATCAGTTGGCAGAACAAATTGAATCAAGAAATCCAGCTCAAAGAATCAGGACAGCAGGTCATGCACAAGAATCTCAAGAACAGTGTAACGAACGTCTTCAAGAGAATATCATAAGAACAAGAAAATTATTATTTTCAGTCAAATGCCACCGAAAAAATCTAACCTCAACAACGCGAGCGGCAAACGTCAAAACGCAAACGTCAAAACTACGATCGGAATAATATATTCACTTACGAGATGCTGTTGCTGGAAACATCGATGGAAATTTAAATCCCAATGACATCGGTAATGCTTTCATTTTACCTTCAAGCTACATCGGCAGTCCACGGAACATGCAGGAATACATACAAGATGCGATGACTTACGTACGTCATTACGGCCGACCGGATTTATTTATTACATTCACATGTAATCCGAATTGGGAAGAGATACAAACTTTACTATTGCCAGGACAACAAGCCATTCATCGTCATGATTTAACTGCACGTGTGTTTAAACAAAAATTGAAATCCTTAATTGATTTTATTGTTAAATATACAATTTTTGGTATCACACGTTGTTGGCTGTATACGATAGAGTGGCAAAAGCGAGGTTTGCCTCATGCCCACATTTTGGTTTGGCTTAAAGATAGAATCCGTCCTGAAGAAATCGATCAAATAATTTCAGCCGAAATTCCAGACCCATTAATTGATCAAGAATTATTTGATATTGTCACCAAACACATGATCCATGGGCCATGCGGTGTTTTCAACATGACCTCATCGTGCATGGAAAATGGAAAATGTAAAAAAACTTCCCAAAGCCGCATACGAATGACACGATCACGGATATTGATGGTTATCCAATGTATCGCCGCAGAAGTACTGAGAATGGTGGCCACACATTTACAATGCGACTGCCGAACTTTCCAAATCAAGTTGAGTTTGATAATCAGTGGGTGGTACCATACCCACCACTACTTTCAAAAACTTACAAAGCTCATATCAATGTTGAGCTTTGCAGTTCTGTTAAATCAATTAAGTATATTTGTAAATATGTAAACAAAGGCAGTGATTTGGCCATATTTGAAGTAAAAAACATAAATAAAAATGATGAAATAGCACGATACCAAATGGGCAGATACATTAGCAGCAATGAAGCTATTTGGCATATTCTCAGCTTTCCCATCCACGAAAGAGATCCTGCTGTCCAACATCTGGCAATACATCTTGAAAACGGTCAACGTGTATACTTCACTGAAGAAAATGTTCTCCAAAGAGCGTTCGAAGCTCCGAAAACGACTCTAACTGAATTTTTTACATTGTGTCAAAAACCTGATGTTTTTGGCCAATTCGCGAAGACATTGGTGTATGGTGATGTTCCACGTTATTTCACATGGAACAAATCCAGTAAAAAATGGGAGCCACGGAAACAAGGAAAACCACATCCTTCCATTACAGGCATATTCAAAGCTAAGACATTGGGAAGACTTTACACGGTACATCCAAAGCAACGTGAGTGCTTCTATTTACGTTTGTTATTGGTGAATGTTCCCGGACCAACGTCTTTTGAATTTTTACGAACAGCTAATGGTCGAGTATTCAATACATACCAGGATGCATGTCGTGAACTGCAATTGCTAGAAGACGATAACCATTGGGACTTAACGCTTGCTGATGCTGCGTTGACATCAACACCGAATAACATTCGTCAGTTGTTTGCAATTATTTTGGCGACATGTTATCCCTCGCAAGCACAAACTTTGTGGGAAAAATATAAAAATTGTATGACAGAAGACATATTGCACCGAATTAGACAAACAAATCAATGCCAAAACATAGATTATACACCAGAGATGTACAATGAAGCATTGGTCTTGATCGAGGATTTATGTGTTCTTATTTCAAATTTACCACTTAATCATTATGGTATGCCATCACCTAATCGTCCAGCCACCGACTTAGTCAATACCGATTTACAACGAGAAAATCAATATGACCATGGAAGTTTAGCAACAATTATCATGAACAGTGAGTGAACCATTACTGACAGCAGAACAAAAAAATATTTATGATCGGATTATGCTGGCTGTTGCTGCTGAACAAGGCGGTTTTTTTTTCTTGGATGCACCCGGTGGAACCGGAAAGACATTTTTAATATCGTTGATTCTTGCCAAAATACGGTCGCAACAAAAACATCGCATTAGCATTAGCATCGTCAGGCATTGCGGCTACTTTACTGTATGGTGGGCGAACAGCACATTCAACATTCAAGCTGCCATTGGACGTTCATAATAAACCAGATGCAATGTGTAACATCAAAAAGAATAGTGGAATAGCTGCAGTGTTGCGGAAGAGTTCTATAATAATTTGGGATGAGTGCACAATGGCACACAAATATTCACTTGAAGCATTAAACAGAACTATGCAAGATTTAAACAGCAATAATAAACTTTTCGGTGGTGCTATCTTACTTTTGTCTGGTGACTTCCGGCAGACCTTACCGGTTATACCTCGCTCTACTTTCGCGGATGAGATTAATGCATGTTTGAAACAATCATTCTTATGGCGAAGTGTTGAAACACTTCGATTGACCATAAATATGCGAGTACAATTGCAAAATGATCCATCAGCACTAATATTTTCCGAACAACTACTAGATATTGGGAACGGTAAAATAAAACTGCAACCAAATACGCAATGCATTAAACTACCAGACAATTTTTGCACTGTTGTTCAGGATAAAACTGAATTGATTCAGAGTATTTTCCCGGATATACAGAATAATTATTTGAATCATGAATGGCTTAGTCAACGGGCGATTTTGGCAGCCAAAAACGTTGATGTTGACGAAATTAACTTCCAGATACAACAGTTGTTACCAGGCGATCTGATGTCTTTTAAATCAATCGATACTGTTGTTGATGAAAATGAAAGTGTAAATTTTCCGATTGAATTTTTAAATTCATTAGATATCCCTGGAATGCCACCACATAATCTTCGATTAAAGATTGGTTCCCCTATTATTCTCCTCCGTAATTTGAATCCACCTCAATTATGTAACGGTACGCGTTTGGTCATCAAAAAGATCACCGGAAACATTCTTGAAGCAACCATTTTGGCTGGGAAGTTTAAAGGAAAAGTGGTCCTGCTGCCACGTATTCCGATGATACCATCAGATTCTACCATACCCTTCAAAAGGCTACAGTTTCCAATTCGTTTAGCTTTCGCCATGTCTATAAATAAATCTCAAGGTCAAACAATGTCCATTTGTGGTTTAGATTTGGAATGTCCCGGCCGATCCGCTTCCAGCGGATCCGAAGACCAGTCCTCTTCAGTCGGGACACAGCTGGGTGGCTTCTGATGCCACGTTCTCAAGGTGGACTGTAGATCCGAGCTTTCCAAGAGTCAGTCTCCTCAAATCAAGCTAGCCTGATTTATAATGCAACGATTTCAAAAAGTTCAAAATGATTAAAAGTCAATAAAAACAGAATTGAAAGTTATCACACTATTTATTCAAAACAGTATATTCAACGGGTCGTAAATCCGTTGAATAAGCAAAAGGATATTGTCTGAATCACAATTTAAAACACAGAATAAAGTTCAGTACTAATTAAATTAATGCGAACAAACATTGACAGTTTATAATACAGTTCTCCGAAATAGTGACAATTTGTGACTATTTATTTTATAAAATAAATGTCAGATTGTCTTCAATTCACTCACCGATATGCTAAATCTCCAGCCTAACTTCGCATCGTTTACTAAACGAGTCTTGAATGCTGAAGTGCATTTGTTTTTGGTAATTTGTGACCTCGTTGATTTAGCTCGATTTTATCTCGTTGCGTGATTAACATTTAGCTCTCGTGGTATCCAAAACCTCTGGTTGGATGGTACGTAATTAATAGAGTTACACCAACTTCTAAAAATTTTAAACTAAGTTTAATATTCGCGACGGCTATCGATTGACGTTATAAAAAACTGACAGCGAAACGGTGCTCAGTCACGTCTGCTAAAAAAACTAAACAACACTAACTCGCCCGTAGGTACGAGCGCCTCTTTTAAGCATTAGTGAAACCCTCCCCCCGTCCCTCGACGGGTGACTGTCTCTCTCCCGTATCTACAGACGTTTTTGAAATATTTTAAGTCACGTAATTTTTATAATACATTTTAACCGTGACTTATTGTTGCTAATATTATGCTAAAACAAATATATTCCCTTAATCTAAAGGATATATTTACATGTTTTCCTTATTGGATAAAAACGATTTTGTAATTATATAATAAAAATAAACAATTCGTTTTTAGCCTAACTATTAAATTATAGGTATTCTATTTTGTTTCCTTGACCTACAAACCTAAATCCAGTGACTTTTTCCTTTGAATTAAATATCATTTCGCGGCGAATGTTAATGGCCTGTTAATTAGGTTCTCGTTAAATACCGCGCGCGACCAAGCGTTTTGTTTTCAAATTGAAATCCATTAATATGTTACGCCTCGCACGCCCTTAATTGCTTTATAATGATGTTATTTTGACTTAAGATTTAAATATCTTACCTATATAAATGTTACGTATCTACCTTATGGATACTTCAAATAACAACAAAATATTATCATTATACAGTTTTACAATCTTACAAGCTAGACAAAAAACATTTATACATATGTGGATAGTGATCATTCTCACATTCAGTCAATTTTGGCACCAAAAAACTATAGTTTTCTTATACTATTAAAATATTAAATAAATGTGAATATTTAGAATTCACCGTTACCAATTTTTGAAAGACCTTCGCGGCGTCTTTAAAGGCAAATTTCCCGTCTCGTTTTTATTGCGGTACGGCGCCTCGTACACTTATATGACGGTAAGGGTTTGTTTATTACGTACGCTTAGTAATCCGTGCTTTTAAGCCATCCTTTTGTCATACTAAGCTAACTGCGCCGTATTTTCAGATATTTTGCTTCAAATGATATTTTTATTTAAAATTCGTCAGTCTGGTGTTGCCAACCTATAATTTCCGAAATTAATTTCCTGAATGTGAGTTTACCTCATATTTACCACGACATTCCGCCCTCTCTGAAACGTTACTCTTTCAGCCTTTGATGGTCGTGGACTCGTAATACTGCTATTTTGACTGCCGGTCGTTTGTAGTGTTTCCCGTGGCTTTTGACGGTTACCGCCCGGGTTTGTCCGTCTGTGCCGGGGTGTGTTTGCACTACTATGCCGCGCAGCCAAGCGTTTCGCGGAAGTCTTTCATCAATAATAAACACCACGTCACCTACTTGGATAGGTTTCGCGGGTTCTTGCCATTTTTCTCGATGTATAAGAGTGGGCAGATATTCACGTATCCAGCGTCGCCAAAAATGATCGGCTAATGTTTGCGCTATGCGCCATTGTTTTTTGCCGAACAAATCAGTAGCGTCAATTTCCCCTATGGCCGCTTTTCCTGATGAGCTACCTATCAGGAAATGGTTAGGTGTAAGGCTCTCGTCGTCCTTATGGTCAAGTGACACGTGGAACAATGGCCGACTGTTTACTGTTTGTTCAGCTTCCGCCATCAACGTGATTAATACCTCGTCTCGAGGTGCCCTCTCTTTCAATATGGCGTACAAAGCCCTTTTAATTGATTGGATCATTCGTTCCCACGCCCCGGCCATGTGCGAAGCGGCTGCTGGTAAAAAAAACCACTCAATTTTTTGAATTGAAAATTTTTCTTTTAATTTGTCCTCATTTATTTCGGCAATGGCCCTTTTTAATTCGTTATTTGCTCCGTGCAAATTTGTGCCATTGTCGGAATAAAATACCTTAGGTACGCCGCGCCTCGCCGACATGCGTTTTATTGCCATAATTGCCGCGTCCGTGCTTAGTGAGTGCGCTATTTCGATGTGCACGGCTCGAGTCCGTAAACAGGAGAACATAACTCCCCAGCGCTTTTCCCTGTGTCGGTTGACCGTTACTTCAAGGGGTCCGAAGTAATCGATCCCGACTGCGGAAAAGGGCCGCTCGTGATGTTGGAGTCGTACGGCAGGTAGATCGGCCATACGGGGAGGTATCGCCTTTGCCTGTTGATTCTGGCAATGTTGACATTCTCGAGCCGTTTTCCGAATAGCGCCTCTGGCTTTTAATATATAAAAACGCTGTCTTAGTTCGTTTAATACGAACTCTCGGCCTTGATGGGAACTCGACTCATGTTCATGTCTTATTAATAACTTTGTATAGGGGTGACTTGCATCCAATATGGCCGGCTTAATGAATTGCAATGCGACACCTTGCACTGCACTTATGCGGCCGCCTACACGCAGTATTTTTTCGTCATCTAAAAATGCATTTAGATGACGTATTTTACTCGACTTTTTTACCGGCCGATTTGCGCTTATTTCTCTTATCTCCTCAGTGAAAATTTCGTTTTGCGCTCGTCGTAACCAGTAATTTTCCGAGTTATCGATCTCTTTCGCGGAGAGCGCCCCCCGCTCCCCCCTTTTTCGAAAAATATCGACTGCTCGAAACACCCACGCGGTACAGCGAATTAGACGCGTCCATTTTGAATATTTTGACGCGTCTATTAAAGGTGTTTCGGGCTCCGGTGCGTGAGTGACGAAGGCGTGTTTTATCACTTCATCGTGATAATTCACATCCTCTTGAAGTGCAATACCTAATTTTTCGGGCGGCCATTTTTTCTCGTCTTCGTATAAGAAGGCGGGCCCATGCAGCCATTTTGACGACGTGTCATTTTTGTATGGCGTTCCGTCTCGCGTTGCCTCGTCGGCGGCGTTATCGGCGGACTGAATCCAGCGCCAGCTGTCACCTGCGGTTAGTTCGTCGATCTCACCTAATCGATGCGCTACGAACGTTTGATATTGTCTCGGGTCGTTCCGAATCCAGTGTAAAACTGTTTTCGAATCCGTCCATAAGATAGTATTTTCGAACTTCCAGGTGTGTTCAGATTTCAGTGTAGCCGCCAAACGACTGGCTAAAAGCGCTGCCTGCAATTCTTTTCTTGGCATAGACATTATTTTTAGCGGACTAACTTTAGTCTTGCCGGCCAAAAATGACACTCGTATTTTACGGTTTGCGTCTAAAAAACGTGCGAACGCAACCGCGGCAATACCCTGTTGGCTTGCATCTCCGAAAATGTGCAATTGCACTCCGGATTTTACCTGGCCGTGGCACTGATAGCTACGGGGTATCCTGAGCTCTTGAACTTTTTTCAAGTCCTCGAGCCATTCGTCCCATTTGCGTCCCACACCTTCGCTTACGAGATCATCCCATCCCGTTTTTAGTAACCACATTTCTTGCATAAGTATTTTTCCTTTTATAGTGAGCGGGCCCAAAATACCTAACGGGTCGAAAACTGACATTAATAAACTTAACGCCTGCCGTTTTGTAGGTATAATGTCCCCACTCACTAGTCCGGGAGGTAATTTACTAAAATTAGTATCGAAGGCTAATTCGTCTGTTGTGGGGTGCCAAATTAATCCTAGGATTCTTTCGCTGCTATCAGTGCCATGTGTAGTCCATCGCACACTTTTTTGTGAGCGATCTTCCGGGCTCACCGACTCTATGGCTTGCGGACTATTTGTCGACCAGTTGCGAATTTCGAATCCGCCCTGTTTGTGTACGTAGGTGACATCTCGTACTAATTTTTTCGCCGTTTGTAGGTCATCTACGCTATCCAGGTAGTCGTCCATATAATGAGAGTCGAGTATGGCCCGCGCTGCGTCTGGATAAGCCGACCTATGTGCCTCGGCGTTTACGTTTTTTACGTATTGCGCCGAGCACGGCGAACAAGTAGATCCGAATAGAACTACTTGCATTGCATATTCCTGAGCTGGCTCTTCGATCCGCATGTCACGCCAGAGGAATCTTTGAGCCTGTTGGTCTTCTGGCCGCATGCGGACTTGCAAAAACATTTCTTTCAAGTCAGCTGAAATTGCAATAGTTCCTTGTCGGAACCGACATAATATACCCATAAGGGGTTTTAATAGGTCCGGACCGCTTAACAAATTGTCGTTTAACGAAGTGCCCCCTGATCTCGCGGCCCCATCGAATACAAGTCTGAATTTTCCAGGTTTATTTACGTTAGTGACCATGAAATGAGACAAGTACCAGGTTTTAGTTGTCACGGACGCTACTTCGTTATTTGATAATTTTCGGGCATAGCCTTTTGCCAGAAAATCTTTTATCGTATTGCTATACGCTTCCGATAAAACTTTGTCTCGTAACAGACGCCTTTCTACGTTTTCTAAACGTTTTAAGGCCATAGCACGGTTATATGGAAGGTTTATTTCGTCCGATTTCCATAATAAACCGGTTTCATAACGGTGACCTATATTGCGTGTTGTCTCCTTTAGGATTTTATTTGCGCGTTGATTTAAATTAAATTGATATGGTCGTTTAGGGCCGCTCATTTCTTCTATTTGAAAATAGCCCTTTAAATCGTTTTGTAATTGCGCGTCGCGCTCGTCGAGTCGTAGGTGTAACACGTGACCGCTATTAGCGCCGACGCCGAAATTACCATTTAATGACCACCCAATTAACGCTTTCGTGACGACAGGTCCCTTGCGCCAATCACCATGCACTTCCTGGGGCAAGATGAGGCCATACTGGTCTTGCCCAATAAGCATTTTTATTTTTCCGTGAACTGACTTAATAGGTAACCTAGATATAAACGGATATTTTTCTCGTAATTTATCGATATCTAAATTATGATAAGGTAAATTTAGATTTTTCATAGTTTTCACATGTTTTAAATTATAAATTACGGAATTGTTTTCGGCTTGAATTTTTATATCTACCGACCGAGTACACGAGTTCTGTGATTTCATACCGTTAATACCTACTATTTTTAATGTCGATGCCACGCCCTTTGCGCCGATTTTGTTTGCTATTTTTTCGTCGATTAGAGTCAGAGTTGATGCCTCATCCAATAACGCGAGTATATCCATGGACCCAGCCTCGCCCGTGACCTTCACATTGACAACTCTGAGTCCAATGCTTCCGTTCTCATGACGTGTGTGCGTCACGTGACCTGTCTCGACCGTGGTTGACCCCTCCGGAGGGGCTGCTTGGCCGGGTTCCGAACGCGTTATCGGATGAAGTAACTTATGGTGTTTACTTTTGCATCCGTTAATTCCGCACGACACTTTTCTCTTACATTGGAGTGCGGTGTGCCCTAATTTTAAACAAATAAAACATAAATTCTCTTCCCTGACCCAATCGCGTTTATTATTTAGGCTTAGAGCCGCAAAATTCCTACAAACATTTAAATCATGATTTGTTTTTTTACAGTACAAACATTTTTTATTCTCTATCGATTTTTCGTAGGTATTAAAAATATGCCTACGCGTCGGCTCTAATTTTTTAATCGCGCGCGTTTTTAACTCGCTGCGTTCTTTGATCGCGGGCTTTGAACTACCTGAGTTAGTTTCCTCTTTTGAGGCCGCGTCCAGTAATGACTCTAGCCATTCCCCGAAATCTGTTAGTGTTGGATGTTCTCCCCTAAATTCTCTATACCACTGAAGCCTTAAATATTGAGGTAATTTTAAAATTAATTCTTTCAACAATGGCGGATTAATTAAATATCCGTCATGTCCCATACTTTTAAGTGAGTGTACAATATTGCAAACGATGGTGCCAAAATTAACTAATTGTGAAAGTGAGTCACTTACCCCAATATTCGGGACACTGCGAGCCTCTGTCATCAGTTCATCTATGCGAGCATCTGGTCTGCCGAAGCGTCGATAAAGCACCTTCATGATGGCAGGAACGTTCTCCGGTTCGACTAGCAGCGACCTCACAGCCTCCCTCGCTGGCCCGCTGAGTGAGGCAGCCAAACGGATTAAATTATCCGCATTGGAGTAGCCGCACATCTCGTTCCCTTGATTGAATAAACTAATGAATATTGGAAACTCATTAGTGTTTCCGGTAAACTTCGGCAAGTCACGTAAAAGTTTTGCACGCGCCGACACTAACATGTTATTTCGATACGAATCACTTGTATTAGGCACTGACACACACACTTTTTCAGTTTTTATCGGCGACCGTTGTCGGTAGCGCGTTGTCTCGCTCTCGCCCGGCCGCCCCTCTTGTGTCGCGCCAATGCGGAGATTTCGAAACGCCTGTTTCAAATCGTCCGCTTGCGTGTCGATTCTCGGTATTTTCGTCGCGGCCCATTCGCGACAATACCTAGACGATGCGGATGAGTCCGCGATGCTGCCCTCATCGTCATCTTGTTCCTCGGCCTCGATCATTTTTTTTTTGATCTCCAGCCTCTTTGCCACCAGATCCATCTGTATCTGGGTGGCTTCTGCAGCGGCTTGCAGCCTGGAGTTTTCTGCAGCGGCTTGCAGCCTAGAGTTTTCTGCAGCGGCTTGCAGCCTGGAGTTTTCTGCCTGCAGCCTGGCGCTCTCTTCTGCAGCCTCAAGGTCCGCTGCCAGCAGTTGTCTGGTGACGCTGCTTCTCGAAGCAGCTGACGTCCTGGACCTGCGGCTTGCAACGGATGATGCCCGTGACGCAGGGAGTTCCTGGGCCGCTGCCTGCAGCCTCTCCTGGAGCCTGGATGGGCCTGCTTCCGTGCTGACCTGTTCGGCTTCCTGGGAATCCTGTGCCGTCATGCTCAGACGCTCCGTTGTGTACGGCGCTTGTTCCTCGGCTCTGTCCTGTCGGCGTCCTGCGCTGATGGTTCGTCCTGAACCGCGACTTGTATTGCCTGACAGTCTTTGCCTCAGGCGCTCGCTCTTCCTCTCTCCTGGAGTTGCCTGATCTGCCATATCCTTTTGGCTCGCTTGACTTTTTGACATCTTGTCAAAGAAAACTCGGGGCTCGTCCAATCTGCGCTCGAAAGGACCAACAAAGATGCTATGTCCCGGCCGATCCGCTTCCAGCGGATCCGAAGACCAGTCCTCTTCAGTCGGGACACAGCTGGGTGGCTTCTGATGCCACGTTCTCAAGGTGGACTGTAGATCCGAGCTTTCCAAGAGTCAGTCTCCTCAAATCAAGCTAGCCTGATTTATAATGCAACGATTTCAAAAAGTTCAAAATGATTAAAAGTCAATAAAAACAGAATTGAAAGTTATCACACTATTTATTCAAAACAGTATATTCAACGGGTCGTAAATCCGTTGAATAAGCAAAAGGATATTGTCTGAATCACAATTTAAAACACAGAATAAAGTTCAGTACTAATTAAATTAATGCGAACAAACATTGACAGTTTATAATACAGTTCTCCGAAATAGTGACAATTTGTGACTATTTATTTTATAAAATAAATGTCAGATTGTCTTCAATTCACTCACCGATATGCTAAATCTCCAGCCTAACTTCGCATCGTTTACTAAACGAGTCTTGAATGCTGAAGTGCATTTGTTTTTGGTAATTTGTGACCTCGTTGATTTAGCTCGATTTTATCTCGTTGCGTGATTAACATTTAGCTCTCGTGGTATCCAAAACCTCTGGTTGGATGGTACGTAATTAATAGAGTTACACCAACTTCTAAAAATTTTAAACTAAGTTTAATATTCGCGACGGCTATCGATTGACGTTATAAAAAACTGACAGCGAAACGGTGCTCAGTCACGTCTGCTAAAAAAACTAAACAACACTAACTCGCCCGTAGGTACGAGCGCCTCTTTTAAGCATTAGTGAAACCCTCCCCCCGTCCCTCGACGGGTGACTGTCTCTCTCCCGTATCTACAGACGTTTTTGAAATATTTTAAGTCACGTAATTTTTATAATACATTTTAACCGTGACTTATTGTTGCTAATATTATGCTAAAACAAATATATTCCCTTAATCTAAAGGATATATTTACATGTTTTCCTTATTGGATAAAAACGATTTTGTAATTATATAATAAAAATAAACAATTCGTTTTTAGCCTAACTATTAAATTATAGGTATTCTATTTTGTTTCCTTGACCTACAAACCTAAATCCAGTGACTTTTTCCTTTGAATTAAATATCATTTCGCGGCGAATGTTAATGGCCTGTTAATTAGGTTCTCGTTAAATACCGCGCGCGACCAAGCGTTTTGTTTTCAAATTGAAATCCATTAATATGTTACGCCTCGCACGCCCTTAATTGCTTTATAATGATGTTATTTTGACTTAAGATTTAAATATCTTACCTATATAAATGTTACGTATCTACCTTATGGATACTTCAAATAACAACAAAATATTATCATTATACAGTTTTACAATCTTACAAGCTAGACAAAAAACATTTATACATATGTGGATAGTGATCATTCTCACATTCAGTCAATTTTGGCACCAAAAAACTATAGTTTTCTTATACTATTAAAATATTAAATAAATGTGAATATTTAGAATTCACCGTTACCAATTTTTGAAAGACCTTCGCGGCGTCTTTAAAGGCAAATTTCCCGTCTCGTTTTTATTGCGGTACGGCGCCTCGTACACTTATATGACGGTAAGGGTTTGTTTATTACGTACGCTTAGTAATCCGTGCTTTTAAGCCATCCTTTTGTCATACTAAGCTAACTGCGCCGTATTTTCAGATATTTTGCTTCAAATGATATTTTTATTTAAAATTCGTCAGTCTGGTGTTGCCAACCTATAATTTCCGAAATTAATTTCCTGAATGTGAGTTTACCTCATATTTACCACGACATGGAAAATCCATGTTTTTCTCATGGGCAACTATATGTTGCGTGTTCACGTGTTGGGAAACCGTCGAATCTATTTGTGTTAGCTAAAGACAGGTTAACCAAAAACATTGTGCACCGATTGGTGTTAAATTAAATTGAAATTGAAAGTATTTATAATTCAAAAAAAAAAATATTAATGTTTAAAAGTTTAAGACTGTCTGCCTTGCCTACCTCATTCATGAGTTTAAGCGTCACATGAATCCAGTGAATTTGTATACCAGCATCAACATTTTCGTCTTTGTTCGTAAATAATTTCATTGTACTAAAGGGTTATAGTAGTAGAAAGTCAAATAAGGAGATCAGCATATTTTTTTACAAATACCATCTGTGTGAAAAAGCATAGTGGACTCCGTGACTGATGTTCTCTTATTGTTCCTCTTAGATTGTTTACTATAATGTAATATAACAAAAACTTTAGCCACAGCAACGCGTGGCCGGGTCAGCTAGTTCAACTATAAATATAGACATATTTGTCTGAACATAAACATTCTATGCGACAACATTGTGTATATATATATATATTTTAATTTATTTTCTCACAAATAGACACCTTTTATATTTCTCTTATTGACGGTTTGACATTCTTAGCTGTAGCACAATATATCACTGCCTTCCTTAGTACAGACATAGTCCAGTAAAGAAGGCAGGGCACAAAATGTAGCAGTGCTAATCGCTCCCTGTGCATTTATAATATTCATTTGTAACTGTGATTTATTCTACTACAATTCTATTTCTTTGTCAAATTAATTATGTTCCAATAAATAAATAAAATAGATCAATATTAAATTGTTCAAAAATGTAAAAAGTTTCCATGTCATTTCTACCGAGATCTTTTTAGCAGTCATTATGTCTTTATTATTTATAAAAAGTAACATTACAATGTTTGCTGTCAAAGGGTTAAAGGGTATGAAACATTAATTAAAATTCACCAATGAAAGTCTTTAGAAGCTGTTGACCTGGTCCCACACCTGTTCGCACAGGTAGGAAAAAAATAACTATGTTCTAAAAAAGGTAAAAGGGCGTTGAAACACATTATGTACTTTGACTACGCTTAGTTGCCAGGTTTAGATGTCATTATCTCGCCTGGTCCTCCTAACCAAATGTCCAATTACCATTATGACGGGCTTATCCAAACAGGGTAACTGAAATGTGACGTCACAAAACGAATTTATTTATCCGAGCGTGTCGGGCATGTCATTAGGGACGACCGCAAACTTGATTATCTTAATTAGGCCTCCGGGCCACGGACGCGCCGGCTTCAGTCGAAGGAGACTTCCGTATAGTTTCCGCCCTGCTTTACGATGCAAACTGAAAATATTGGCTGAAAAAAAATCTCGGAAATGTGTTCAACTAAAATATGTTTCCTATATCGAACCGTTATCATAAAAATAATTACTAACCTAAAGAAACATTTTTCGGATACCGGATAGATAAAGGAGGAACAAGATCTGCTGACATATTAAATATTTTATATTAACATTTTTTGACCTTTATTATTATATTTCATATTATGTAATATCCTTTTTATTGTTATTGAATTGTTTTTAAGAAGAGTCTAGGTTTGTTTTATTTTGTCTCTACGCTATCATAAAATCTCGAACAGATACGAGGCTGTGAATTTTAAAAAAATCCCGATTTTCGTAAAATATCGTAATATACAGGTTGCTTTTAAATTTAGGGCTCTTCTTATAGGATGTCGATATTTATTTACAATCAAACATTAATCGGCAAAAAAATATTGGGAAAATGTTGTTGAATTACGAGAAAGACGACTTCGAAGTTGTATAGAAATCGTTTTAATGTTTGAGAGTGCTGTTGACCTCAGGGCGGGCGGCTCGAAGGTCGTAGGTGTATGAGGGATATATGGCTCCAAAAACGCCGGGCCCGTACCCGAAACTAAAGCGCAGCACTGCCGCGAATATGGCACGGAACATAGAAATGCCTAGAAGCGGCATTGTGGGTCTGTTCCGCGGTGTGCACCTTCAAGTTCAAAGTATAGTATGTGTGGGAGAGTAGACCGCATATAGGTTCTTCTTTGATCTGTGGCCCAAAATAAGCACGCTTCCGGGGAGATTAGTATTTAGTTACCAAGCAGCTGACATTTATTATTATTTAAATAGAGAAGAAAAAATCCTCTTAATATACGAACAATTTACATACGAACATTCATGTTTGCTCATCTTAACCGTGGGTCTTAATGGGTGAAAGAGCTTATTTTATTTAGCTTGCAATGTTTGTATAGCGGTTTAGGTCAAATCTTGCTAGCGAAATTAGAACCACTTCCTCTTATCCTAGGGAGTTAAAATTTCACATATTGGTTTAGTTTCGTAGCAATGCATTTTTATGGTGAGCATGACCTGATTTTGCACCCAGGAATGGCTCCAAGCGAAGGAACTTCAAAACGGCCAAGCGAAATTTTCAAGCACTTAAATAACACCTTTTTTATTATTCATTTATTGAAATATACTGGAATATAAGCCTAGCTCTAGTTGATTCCATCGAAGTTTCATTTTAATAACATTTATTAATAGTATTGATACAATTAATTTGAATAAAATACAATCAATTTTGTATTGACAGTAAACAGTAAACAGAGACTTGTTTTATAACGACTTCAATGTTTCGGTGGATAAATTGTTCGATTATTGTCTACTAACAAAATGAAGTTTTATTGTAAGATTTATTAGTTTTTTTTGGCTGTAAGGCAATTTTGAAGTGGGCTTCATTTTTCTTTGAGTTGTTTTTATGAACTACAACTCAAGTAATTTGGCTTTTTTGTTTACTCTAAGCAAAAAACTTGACCTATTGAAGTCAAGTACATAAATAGAATCCAAAAATCACATACAAAATCATCATATTTTATTTTACATATCAGAAAAAAAAATATACAGGGTGAACTTAAGGTCAGGTGTATCCTTTTAAGAAGTCATTCTAGGCATGAATCTCAACAACTTATGTTCAACATAATTTTATATAGATAGCAAAAAAAAAACATAAAAATATAAATACTCCATTGAACGCGCGTATTGTTGTGTTCCCGACCCTGTACCGACAAATGTGAAGTCAGTCGGTTCTTGGGTCGCGACGTCGCTACGCCGTGCGGTCTGATATTTTATTTGATGACCATATTTTAAAATGTTTTCAGTATTCTTTCTTTTGCCGTTGTAGAATAGATATCTTTTGCTTTATTTACGAAGTTCAAGTTCAATCTGTATTAGTGTAATGTTCAATCAAGTTCGATCTGTATTAGTGTAATGTACAATCAAGTTCGATCTGTATTAGTGTAATGTTCAATCAAGTTCAATCAGTATTAGTGTAATGTTCAATCTGTATTAGTGTAATGTGACCGCTTTAGTATGAAGGTCAGCCGCCATCTCGCTCTCGCGCGCGGCGCCGCGCGTCACTCATAAGGTTCTCATTACACTTTTAGTATGTTATCTGTTCCGAGCGAATGTTTAGGCAATATGGCTATTTTCCATCCAAAATGCTCTGTGAATAAGTCGATTTCCTCATCTATGACCGGCTCCCTTTCATTTGATGCCTAAGAGTGATTTCGGATCATCATTTCAGTTTACGAGCGAGGCGATGGCAGATAGTTCTAAATGTCATAGCCTAGTTTCGGGGGAGAGACGAACACGAAAATAGCCTTTATTTCCTTCGTCCGAAGGCCCTTTGAAAATTCCCTCGGACACAGCTGTTAGAATTTTTGGTATAGTTAACTACGTGCTTAATCCATAATCTATTTTTAATCAGAAAGCGTCTCAGAGCGACACACAAACGTTGTAGTGTCGTGACTCCGTATTTGTAAATATTAGTGTGTACAGAAAAAAAACCCGTAAAAAAAAATCTTGTAGATATATGACGCTATAGGCGATAAGCACGAGGCGTGCTTACAGTTCCACTGCTAATTGTTTGGTTGACGTAACAAAACAGGCTCGTAATGTGTTCTTCAAAAAATATTATAATTCAGTTTTTCAAGATTATCCTCGTTTAACAATCTCACTGCAGTAGTTGAGGTGTACCACCTTCCCTGGCTCCCCATCACACGCAGATGGTTCCGAACCATACGAGAGCACGTCACATCTTGAATGAGTGTGTAACGGAGGGGTCCTCGTTAGCGTGTGGTGAAGGATTAGGGGAGAATAGAGTTAGAGGAAGTTACACACTTATCCTAACCAGTTCCTCAGTAGGAATATAAACTGAAGTTAATTAATAACAGGTGATAGCTATGTTATTTGCGGTGAAACTGAAGACTGAAAGCTCCGTCTTCGAATATGCTGCCAGGATTTGGAGACTGAAGGAAGTTTTATTTACGTGTTGCCTGCCTATAGAGAAGGCCTAATAAAAAATGAACGAAATTTTGTATCAAACTCCAAATAATATTATTAACCACATTTAATTGAATCATATATTTTTTGGCCTTGTAAAACTGATTGTATTACAGATCGACATGTTAAAGAATCTATTTATATATAAATGTATCTGATATTCAATTAACTTTCACTTACCTTCTTTTAATCAATTCAAAGTTGGCAATTACCAAAAAAGTACTCACAAACGAACTGCTTTCTCTAGGACTGACTCCCTTTCTTAACTACACTCAGGTAGTAAACAAAAGTTGCAGTGGCACTAAACGCTCAAGCAATTATATAGGATGTTTTTTTTAGAGGTGTGGTTTTCAAACTGGCACTACTTTTTTCGTAGTTGGTGTTTTTGACAGCTGTCACTTGATTTATGCTCAGTTTGGTTTGCCATTTCATAATGAATAGACTTACTCCTGAACAACGTTTGCAAATAGTGCAAATTTAGAAAAAAACACTCTAAATTTTTTTAAAATCACTCTAAAATAAAGTAAAAATCGCGTCGTGGGCCTGTGGCGTGGCCTCCAAGATCGTGCGATTTAACACCGCTGGACTATTTTTCGTGGGGTTATGTGAAGTCGCTTGTCTACGCAGATAAGCCGGACACGATTAACGCCTTGGAAGAGAATATTCGGCGCGTTATTGCTGACATACGGCCCAACTTGCTGCAAAAAGTGGTTGAAAATTGGGCCTCTCGGCTGGAATTTGTTCGAGTCAGCCGCGGCGGCCACTTACCCGAAATCATTTTTAAAACATAATGGCAAACCCTTATCTTTATAATAAAACTAAATTCTTAGCCATAACATCAAATTATATGCGTTTTATCTCTTCTTGAAAACCACGCCTCTAAAATCATCACCCTATACTTTGTTACAAATTGTTATTTGTACTACATTGACAATGACCGAATGTTAAAAAATTGGTTATGTCATTTTAAAAAAGTTTGGGTGAATATATGAGAGAATTCTTTTGCTAAATTATTTCGTTGTTTATTTTTTTTCAGTGCTCCGTGTTCGACAGCACTTCGCGATACACCAATGCCACAGTCTACCTCTACTGTGAGATTTCCATTCTTGAGTTCTCTCCTTCTTCCTCCGTTCTGGCACTATTTACTTCCCTCCCTTTATTGATTCCAGCCCCGGGCTGGGCTCGTTCCCATATTTGGTCACTCCTGTGGGATATTGACCTAGGAAAAATACCTACAGGGATAGAATCAATAGAATAGAAAATTCCAAAAATATTTTTTTATTTAAATCATGACCTGGCGTATCATCAAACGCAATAATATAAAAGTATTTTCTTTATTAATGCAGAATACATAAAATAAGTAAATTAAGTGGATTTTTCGTTAGTTTTCAGGTTTTCATAATACTGGTTTAAATGAATTTTATAATTCAATACTTCTATGAAAAACCTTAGGAATTTTCGTTCGAAATGGGTAATTTCAGAGTTTCTAAAATAATAATTATAATATTTTGTGTATGTATTTTTTTATGTGTGTATTTAAAATTAGGAAAGTTCGTAGTGCGCATGTTTGGGTTTTCAAAATATTTTATCGCTAAATTTAGGTTAGGTTAGTAGAGTGCAGTAAATAGGGAATTTCGGGCTAATTTTCAAAATCTTAAATTGTATTCAAATTATTCATTGCATTTATACATAAATTATGTAAGCTGACTGAAATAAACTAGTGAAATCGATAAAGTCTTAAAAATCTAGTGTAATGTGACAAAAATCTAGTGTAATAAAACAAAAATCTAGTGTAATGTGACAAAAATCTAGTGTAATGTTACTAAGTAATAAATACCAACCTCCTTTCCCCAATAAAACGCAGCTGATATGTAACGCTTTACTTAACCAACGCTCTTTGGTAACGCTCGTATAGTCAGTCACGAGCGTTACCAAATCGCAATTCAAGCCACCCTGAAAGATCCTAGGGTTCCCTCTTTAAATGTTTTACACATCAAAAATACTATATTAACATATCGCTCTCAATATAAATGAATTACGCTGGCAAGCAAAAGTCGTGAACTCGATATGGTTACCATTTTAATCGTGTCGTTTTAATCATAACTACCCTATTTATCAGTTTTGCTATTTTCTTTCGTAATCTGCTTAACGCCTCGTCGTAAACCCTCGGAATCGACACGGCGAACGGGTTAATTCCCAGCGTGAACTTTTAAAGGCTTCTTACAATGTGTAACACGTCACGTACCTACCCGCGTTTAACACCATAAACGGATTAAAATATTTATCATATATATCTAATTAAACAGGACGTTCGGTGAATCGAAAGGAGGTGTTTGCAGCAAAAAGGTTTCAGTAAATGAGGTCATTTATTAAAGTGAATAAGCTCGCGCGCCGAAGGCGCCGTCGAAGCCGCCTGCGGGGCTTAGTATGGCCCGAAGATGAGTCGTGATGCGACTTATCCCGAGTGCTGTGGATACGACATCGCGTGCCAAAGGCGCTGTTCAAGCCGCCTTCAGGGCTTAGGTGCCAATTGAAGATATACTATTAGATGTATAAATAGTGTATTTTTTTTGCATTTTTATAAAATTCAGCGTCAAGGGCCTCTTTAGTACCTTTATCTTCATAAAAACTTAATATATTTTTTATATATTATCAAAAATGATGTCTCTTATTCTTTTATTTTAAATAGAAAAAAAAATCTAAAATGGTTGACTAAATATTATTTTTGACATTGCCATTCTAATACCTATAACATTTGATGATTTTAATTATTAAATAAATGTGATTTGTATTATAATTATAAATATGGTATATAAAAATATAGGGTGTTACTTTGTTATAATAATAATAGGGTGTACCTACATTAGGTATGTTTAATGAATAATCCGATGCAGAGTGATTAAACAACGTCAAAGGCCTTTGTTAGATCCATAAACATGAGCATGGCTAATAGTGTCAACATAGTTTGCCGTTGCGTGTTTGACTGACTATTAGGAAGCCTTAGGAGTTAATGCTCGTGCTGCGGGCTGTCCAGCGGTGGGTGCCAGCGACGGGCTCAGGAGATGACCTGATCGATGTCACGTCGGATGCTGAAAGGGCTGATCGCTGCTCAAAAGGCATTCAGCTTCCATTGCTTGTCATAAATTAGTTGGAAACGATTGTTACCACAGTTTAAGAGGACTCAACCCGGTTATTTCCTATACAAACGCTCTCATTTGTAGATATAGAAGAACTACGCTTTTATAGAATTAAAAAGATAAATTTTGACTTTGTCTAAAAGTTAAGAGCGTTGAAATGCATGTATTTTTCATACAATTTTTAAAACTTTAGACGTAAATATCTTTTTTTTTATTTTTTTATTTATTCTTTATTGAAAAATCCAACAGTATTAATTATTATAATTACAAACATATCAAACCAATTATGGATTTCGGACATTTTACATATTAACATTAGCATAAAAAATATGGAACAGTGTTCTTATTGACTAAATACAAAAACCTAGAAATAGGTGCAATTAAAGAGTCATAGTTTTTGGTTTTCAAATATAAAAAAGTAAGGAGTTTTTCTGATTTTCCAAGCCGTCAGATGAGAAAGAACGATTTAATAGCCCTTCAGTTTTTCAGATAGGTAAATCTAAACGAGAGGGTGAAAATTGTGCTAACCTAGTATTTTTTTTCTTTTGCGGAGATCTAAAAAACTGTTCACACAAATTTATTTATTTATTAATTATATTATATTTTATCATTCAACGTTTAAATCGTACAGAATAACTATATCCCTACACGAACATCATAATTAAAGCCTATACTTTTGGTGTTTTAAACAAAAAATATTTAGAACCATTTGGTAATAGTAGTCACATTCTTTTTTAAATATTTTAAATTATGCAAGTTATATTAATAAAATAATATTTTTTATATATCATGGAGGGTAATCAACTGCTTTTCACATTAAGGCGTAACAGTCGACCTTGTAATTCAGTGCTTTATATTTATATAGGGCGTCATATTTTACTCTCTGCGCGGTCAGTAAGCAATTGTTGGTTTTTATATAATAAAATCTTTCTAATAATATAGAAATCATAAAAACAAACCTTTATAATATGTTTTACACCCTTTATTTGCCTTTCAATTACTATTTTTGCTAAGGCTTTAATGCCATTTATAAGAGAGCAATTCAACTGGAAAAGAACTATTAGCAGTTTATCATTTATTAAATTTCTCAGAAAAAGAATTGAATTTTATAAATCTGCCTTCACTATGTTGAAGATATATAATCAAGGTATCTAAACATATTTTTTTATGATTAAATATCTAATGACTATTAAATGCCAGCCATAAAAAAAAAGGTCTAAATGAATCGTTTTTTTTTTTTTTTGAGAAATCATGTTGGCCGATGAATACAAGTCTATAACCTTCCTAACATGGTAAGAGTTACCTGTTCTAAGGAAATATTCTAAGGAAATTTATCGTTTGGCTTCGCCTTAATATGATATTCTCCAAGCGCCAAAGAGATGCTGGTAGCTCTGGGATAAATGGAAGTCTCTCCCGCTCTGGGACTCGAAGCCTGGTCCACGTGACTCGACGGTCAGCTGCACCGCCGAGCCGTGAGCCTTTGTAAAAACGTCCGAACGCCATAAAAGTCGATTTGAATGGCGGGCCGCGGGAGAAACGCTTTCAGTTGCGAGGCTGAAAATGAAAGTCTTTTGTTTCAGCGGCACAATGGAGAAATTACGAGAACGCTGACAAAGGGCCCGCCTTGATTACGACCGATCATATTTCACGAAGACTCATCAAATACAATACTCGCTATAAAATATGGCCGCTCGTTAAAGGAATTATCATACAACTCATATTTCTTACTTACCACTCCAGAGATATGTATTAAATTCAGCCTTTTCATAAATATTTAGGTGAAAATATTACTAGGAATAACGCGTGGAAATCGACAAATTATCAACTGCTTAGTACTGTAAAATATTGAGGAAATCCTAGGTGGAAAAAAAATCTGTGAGTGTCGGGACTCACGCTAAGGTGCATTAACGTTCGTTTGTAAATGTGATAGGTGGATTTAAAATTTTAATAAAACGAAATATAGGCTGAAAGATACAATAAATTGACTATTTATATATTATGATTACAATTCATGACAGTTACCTAAGCAACCTGACAACGCTCTATTTTATTTTTATACGGTACTCCAATAAAATAATGAATAAACAACATGTTTAGATTAATTTTAGACGCTTAAGTACGAAAAACCTTACCTACCTATATAACAAATGTTAGTTGTTTAGTTTATTTTATTTTATTTATTTTTAATCGTTATTTACATATCCTCTTATATAATAACAAATAGCGTTTACACAATAAATATTACATAGCTTATACATACATTATTGTAATTTGTAATCGGCACAACGGTTTTATATAACGTTAATAGCACAATGTGCTGTTCCAAGGAGACACCAAACATTTGTAGAAATACTTTAGTATTTTGACGCAAGCTACAAGACTTCATAATATGTTATATATAATCAATAAATTATAATAGGTATAATACTGTGAGGACATCTCTCTCACTTTCGTAGAGTCCATAGTTCGCGTGAGTGTAAGAACACTCTTGGATCTAAGTTACGTAGATTTAGGTTAGGTTTGGGCTTAAGTTTAAGTTACGCGTTTTGGGTTTAAGCTTAGTATACGCACTGGCAAGAGTTCCGATGAAAACGAGTGAATTCTAAGATCAGACGGTGGGCGGATTTTAGCTCTTACTACAAAAAGGTAAAATATAGTCGAGTCTTATGATAGTTCAAAATGAGCGCGATTAGGTTACCCAATACTATATTGAAAGTCAAGCATTGTGCTTGACCGGGTGGGGTTTTAGATGGCAGTGGATGCATATGCAGTGAAGATTTGAATAGAAGGAGTATGTCCGGTTATGAACCCTGTAATAATTATATTGTTATATCCTACGACGTGGGATGTCTAACAAAACGTTAGATCTTGTCACACGTGAAGATACCTCGAGACGCATTAGCTACAGTTAACTGCACCTGAGATTATTTTGTATACAGCATCAGCTTTAGACCTTCTTTCAGCTAAGGATTCAACTATATGAAATCGAGAAGGATCAGTTCTACTTGCAAGGTGCGTAGAGGACTTGCGATCCATGTGTTTAAGGAATTTGCGTTGAACCGCTTCAATTTTGGATACATGCGTCGCGTACTTAGGATTCCAAATTTGGGAGCCATATTTTAGGACACTACGCACTTACGAAGAGCGATACCTGATTTAAACTCCCGGTAGATTCGTAAAATGAAGCCTAAAAGACGTTAACCCTAACCCTAATATACAAAATCAATGTCAGTAAGCGAGGACACGATATAGCATTATCAATTTAACAGAATTTCATTAAAAGTAAACCCCAAACAAATATAGGTTATGTTTGCGACGTGCCGTAAAAAAGGGATTTTAAACCGCCGGCCTGCTGTAATGCACTAGCTTTGTGCGTCAATATATCTTGTTATCGCGGTGTTTATCTGAAACGTTAATAGCCTCCCTCCAAATAAGTCCAGCGGGGTGGATAAGGCTCGCGGCCTCGGAGGAAAATCCCCTTTTTTTTCAACCCTCCTCACGAATAGAAGGGGAGTCTTGTCGGCGCTGCTACGCTGTATTTAATTTCCGGAGCATACGAGCCAGTAACACATCTTATTTTCAGGAACACTTTTTTGCTGCCTAACAAGATGAACTGCATTACTGAAAAACGTGTTTTATTGCATTAGGAATTACTTAAGGCGAAGCCAAAGGAAGATATTTAGAGCATTATTTCTATAGCTAGAATTTGATAACCATTGGATATTTAATCATAAAAAAATATGGTTAGATGACTTCAATATAGTAAAGGCAGATTTATAAGATTCAATTCTATTTCTGAGAAATTTTAATAAATGATAAACTGCTAATAGTTCTTTTTTAGTTGAAATGTTCTCTTAAAAAAAAACTTTAGTGCCAATAGAAAAATAGTACACGAAAGACATGGAAATGCTTTTTTTTAATTTCTATATTATGAAGCTGTAATTAAATAAAAACCAATAATTGCTTACTGACAGCGCAGAGAGTAAAACCTGAAGCCCTATAAAAATAACGCAACGAATTTCAAGGTCAACTGACTACATGCTTCGCCTTAAGTTACTGTATTCTGCAATAAACGATTAATACTGCATTTCTGCATTAAACAAGTTACTTCATTTCATTCAAAGGCGAGAAGCGTCATACAAGTTATTGCATTTCTGTGCTAAGCGGAATAGTTACTGCATTTCTGATAAACGCGTTAAATTGTCACATTACTTTAGTAAAAATCGCTTATTTGCTGCCAAATAAATTGAAACAAACAAGCAAACAAGTTAGGGCCGACATTTCAGTACTTGCATAGAGTAATTTTTTAATAAAGAAAATAACTTTTAAGCATGACTTAACTTGAATTGTGTATTTCGGTTACTTTTTAAGTTTGACTTTGTTAAGAATATGTATGTTTTGAGGTTATGCTGTCAGCTGTAGGATTACTAGGATGTTGCCATACGCGTTTGCTTGAATTGAAGATGTTCAAAATATGCAAATCCAGTCAATTTTAATTAGTTAGAAAATATAAAATCAAGTACGAGACGAAAACCACAGATGGCAATACACGGCGACTGTAGCGCCGTTAATGTACTGAAATCGCTCCAACAGCGGTATTTTAACACTGACTTAAGTTCGACTTAAGGTTTAAGTCGTATTTGTTTTGATTGCTAAGGCGGACTTTTATGTTCGACTTAACGCTAAGAGTGAGTTGAAATACGATGTGTATCGGTTAAGTATAACTTAACATTTAGGTTAGTCTTAAGTAGCACATTAAATTTCGGCCCTTAGCTAAGTCGGACTTTAAGTACGACTTAACGCTAAATGGGAGTTAAAATATGATGTTCACCGGTTAAGTCTGAGCCAAAAGTTTAACTTAATTTTAAGTAGGACATAAAAATTCAGCCCTTATCTGCATTAAAACTGTAGAAAGCCCCCGGTAAGGCCAAATGTTGTAATAATTTACTTATTTTGGCCATATTTGACAGACTCTGAGACTACCAGGAAACTGGGGTCTTGTTAGCGTAGTTACAATTTACTGATATAAAAATGACTCACCGAGATATATATCACCTACTATATCACATACTATATAGGTAGGCGGCTATCTATCCCTTCTCAAAGGCAAATTACTTTATACACTGTAAAATTCCTACTTTATAGGGTCCTTTAAGCAAGACCTACGCTGCGTCTCACTCCCCTACAACGCCGACGCACTTCAACCCTGAAACGGTCGCGCGCGGTCGAAATGACAACTCTAATAGCATGTTTCTGGTTTACAGATATTGCCACGGTGCTTCCAAATTTTATCATTACCTTTTTAAAAGCTATTTGAAAATAAACTAATTATAACAAATATTCAAGCAAATGATTAATAATCAATCGTGGTAGATATTTTCGATATAGCTAGTGGGCCGTGGGTTTATATAGGTATTTATAAGTTTTGGATTGTATCTAACCAATAAGGAATAGGGTTAAATGGAATAATCCAAAATAATAAAATTTGTGAATAAATTATTATACATTCGGTAAGAAAATAAGAACAGGATTATGTTATTATTTGTTAGTTCCGAACTGCAACTATGCATTTTAGACACAATTGATTTGTGAAATATTAAATGTGAGTGCGAATCGTCTAATCGACGATTTCATACGGCTTTGAATTTGTAACTGGAATGTTGTGCAGTGTGCAAAGTTCTTTAAAAGAAATTAAATAATTATGTTCACATTTGCCGTAATTGATAGTAAATGCGTCTAAATTGGACACTGATGAAATAATTTTTTGAGTAGTATGAGCTAGTAAAGCCAAATGACCGGTTTTAGTTTCAAACGAAAAGTTTTAGCAAAATATTTCGATAGCATACTCCTTCACGGGAAATAAAAAAGAAATAAATCTTAAATACATTATTTAAATATTATACAGTCGACGTAGTTTAAGTTCGAATAAAATGTGAAATGTTACTGTATTTAAAGAATGTTTACTTTAGCAACGTTCCTTAACCGGATTATATATTTTTTCCCCCTTAAATTAATTCACACATCCAAAAAGAATTTCGCTTCATCTAATTTCATTTTAAAAAATAACATGTCTATAGCAGGGTTAGACAGGCGCGAAAAATTTAAATTCTTGTAAAAAATACTCCTAACTATTAAATGGGCACGAAGTCTGAAAAAATGTATTTTTTTTTTGCTATTCAGAGTAACAGCTCTGAGTAGAATGGCTACATTCTACATCGATTAAATAAACTGTTTGTAAAATAAAAACGGTTTTACCACACTGTTATTTTTTTTAATATTTAGATAAAAAGTTAAACAGAATAGTGTTGTCAGTAAGGAAGATTTTATAATTTACTGATTTAATAATAATTTATAAAAAATTCATGATTTTAAACATTATCTTAGGTGTTTTTATTTTACTATTTTTCACAGGGTTTAACTCATACCCACACTCACACTCTCACACTCACTTTTATACTCACACTGTAACACTATATAAATAACCTTTCTTAGAACAGGTAACTCTATCCAAGTTGAAAGGAAAAGACCTTAACAAATCGGTCAATATTACTAGTGCCCAGTAAATGTATGACTAGTAAATAATTGAATATTGTATTTTATTTTAATATCTAGTATAAAACTGAACACTATATTGCCGATACCATATTTTATTTAATAAAAACTTTGAATTTAAAATTAAATCTCTAATCATTTAAATCTATACATTTTTATGAAATAAGTACTGAATGTTCTTATATTATTTAACGATTTTTTTTATTTTATTAATAACGAATGTATGATAATATAAGTGGAAAATCGTTTTATGCTTGTAATTAAAAACCTACTTTCCCATAGGCTTCATATAAAGAAATACAATTGTGTCAAATAATTTTAATTTCGAAAAACATTTTTCCTGGAATGAATGTCCAATAAACTTATAAGCGGGTCATTAAATAAAATGCTATTCCAACAATATGGTGGTTTTGTTTTTTTTATATATTTTTTGTATAATGATCCTTTATGAATTCCTTAGAATAGTAAATTATCTTTAATGTAAATAAATTGGTTTACTCATATCTCTTGTGGATATATCTCCTGACTAATTTGACAACCTGTAAAATTCCCATGTTTGTAGCATTCAGGTGTGTAGGCGCCTTAATGGGTGTTAGTGTTCCCTATTATGAGTAAGAAATTATATAAAAAAATGCGAAATGAATACAGCCTCAAATTTATATTGCAATTATAATTTATTAAACATCCTTCCCGTGTATTTAATTTGCAAATCTAATGAACAGACACATACAGGGTGAATTTAAAGTCAGCAGCAAGGGGTCATTCTGGGCCTGAATCAACTTTTGTACGACAAGTTTTCATATAGCTAACAAAAAATACGTTTGGCGGAATTGATGTGTTCCTGATCTATCTATTTGACAATATTGTGCATTACAATATTTGCGCGCGTGAACCTACCCGTCGTTTATTATCGTCAATACATTTAGTTAGTCGGTTTCGGGGTCGCCTCGCGGTCTGATATTTTATTATGTGACCATACTTTAGTACATTTTCTTTGGCCATTTTTGACCAGTTTTTTTTTTGCATTATTTACAAAGTTGTTGAAAGAGTTTTGAAAGAGTAGGCTTTATTCGAACATCGACGTGTAGAAAAGAGACGGATATACTCGCCGACCGCGAATTCGTTACATTTGGAATCGATGAAACATGTTTTTTGTATTTAAATAATTATTATCATTTGAAAAAAATGTTTTTTTTTAAGTAATGTCCTAGATTATTATATTGTCTATCTTTAGAAAGAAAAATTAGGTTCGCGTCACTTACACAACTTAAAAGAAAATCGTTGCAAGAAAAAAACAACACTTTCTTATTTATTTATTTTCATTACTATAATAAGGTGTATTTCGTTTTTTTTTTAAGCAAAGTACTAAATTAATATATGTATAATATTGTGGTGTTTTTAGTTTTAGCCATTTGTTGGGAATAACTTCAACAAAATGCACCAAAATACGTTTTAGGGACTGGTGGCGCCTTAAGTTCAAACTGTATAAACGTTTTGACCGTTTTGAAACCTATAAAAACGCATTTATGCCCTAGGCTCCAAAATGGAATGTGTACAGTATTCTTCAGGCGCCCCGCGGATAAGTCCTGAAAGTATTTTTGCAAACAAGAGCATTAATAATCCTTAGCTTCTAAGTACTTCTTATGAACCCTCCACAAAGATCTTAATATTACCCTCTGGACGTAGAGTTAGGCCAATATTTGCAGTGTAATATTAAAAGGGCCCCGATTTCTCGTAAATATTTGCATTTTAACAGATTTCTAACCCGAAGCTATCCTTCACGCAAATTCCCATTAAAATTATACACAAGCAAAAGTAATCGATTTTCATGGATAGGGAGGGGAATAGGCCGGGAGCTTATGGCATATTTATTATACGTAAAGTCAAACAGAGGTTTAATTAGGAATGCAGCAAAAAATATGAAATAACTCCCGACTGTACAAGCATACAACAAAAAACTTTTATGTTATCATTAAATTATCATTTAATTGTTTCTGCGATTTAGAGTATTATTTGTAAAGACAGTATATCAAAATTATATCATGACTTCCGAGAAAAAAAAGTGGAGTTTAGATAATAATTTTAAACGATTCATGTAGCGAGTACTACCAGCTGATGCTGACGCATCATAGTGGTAGGTAGGAAAGCGGGGAGCAGGATTGGCTTTTTTGCTTAACATACGCGTAACGCGGTCGAGGTTATCTTACTCGTATAATAGGGAACAGAAACACCCTTCAAATCTTCGTTAAATGCCTTGCGACACTGTTTATTGTAATACTATACATTTTTTACAAAGTAACAGTGAGCGCAGCGCATTGCTGCAGTAATCGTTACAGGCGGCTTACGAATACCATTCTAAAACATTTGCTGTGTGTCGCATTAAATTATACGCTAGTTAGCCGCTATACTCACATTATTGTCTTTCACAAACAAACACGCTGTATATGATATTCATTTATAAAACACACCTTTATTTATCCTCGTTAGATATAACTGGCCTAGAGGTATGCATTGCATGTGAGGTTAAAATGTTGTCCGTCATCAAACAGTTACCCACAAAAAAGCTAGTAAGGCGTTTTGATTTGGGTAAATAGAGTTACTATGTTTTAAAAAGGATTTGTCGTTTAGGTAAATGGAGTTATTAGGTTTTAAAAAGAATTTGGCATTTTTTTGTAAATAGAGTTAGTAGGTTTTAAAAAGAATTTGGCATTTCGGTAAATGGAGTTACTAGGTTTTAAAAAGAATTTGGCATATTCGAATAATGTCATTTAAACTCGTACAATTTTAGGTTATCTTGTCAGTATTTATTAGGTAGTTATTGTGTTTGGCAATACATAATTAGTGAATGCAATCTTTAAGAATAAGATAAATCATGACACTAAAATTATTCCAATCCTGGAATTCATACAGCCATTCCTGGGTGTAGATTTAGGTCATGCTCACCAAAAAAAGGCATTTTCATCGGAACTGAACTTACATGTCATATTTTAACTCCGTAGGATAAAAGGACGTGGTTGACATACGAACATTGCAAGCCAAATAAATTAATCCTAAATATATGTTTTCTGTAGCAAATTTAATAAAATAATCTGACGTGCTAAGCAAATTCGGTCAATATGGATCATCCTGTGTATATAAGTAGCTTGATCATACCTGCCATTGCTATGTCATTATTTTCCTCCCTCCCTCCCCTCCTCGCCCTCTCCTCAAGCTTAGTTTCGCTCCGGGAAAGAACAAAGGTAAATTAGGTCGATCCAACTCGATATTAAAGTTGTGCGCCCCGTTGTTTGCATTAGTTTTTGGCGGCATTCGGGGAAGTTTGTTCGCGACCCTGTTTCTTGTTTGTTTAGTTTTTAACAGATATCCCCCGGCGACTTTCCCGCGACTTACGGCTATAAATTATAGCCCGGCGGGTAGTCGATTCGCGTTGGGCTAGTGCGACTTGCGTTGGAGTTGAGTGCCAAAACGAGGCGAATCATTTTTGCAGCAAATTCTGAAATCAAATCTACCTTCGCCTTTCGGCACGCGAAGGTAGATTTCATCGGATCAAAGTAGGGGATAGGTTAGCTCCAATTGTACGAACTTGCGCGAGCTGCCGCGCGATCCACTCAGCGATCAGCTCAGCGAGAGTGCGCGTACTGAATCCCTCTTCATACTGTGCCGTAAGAATTGCTTATATCAAACATCGTATCGAACAAAAGTTGTGAGAAAATTATAGGCTTAAAATTTATCTATTAAGCGAGGTATGATTTTTTTAATTTTGAAAAACCATTTTTTCCCACCTCTAGGACCAATGGTCGGTGCTATCAAAAAAGTTTACTCAGATAAGTTTCAGGCCCTTATCTGAGAAATAATATAAAATTTAAATGAATTCTGTATCTTATATACTTAGAAAGTTATAGCAAAATTCCACTTTTTCGAAAAACCTCTCCCTATTCCCGCCTCTATCGCCCTGATATGATTTTGCTCATAAAAACATACTCGAGAGTTTACGTTTTATTTTCCACGAACATCACCTTCGAAGAAGTCGTTGGAAGGCGCTGTTTGGCGGTTTGGGGGGGGGGGGGGAGGGGGGCGTCTTCCGGGGTCCGGCGGATGCTGTGTTTCGTGCTTGGCCTTAATCTTGCCCATTAAACTTCTGTGTAATAGAAATTTGTCCCAAACAATACTTATCCGCTGAGAGGTATATCTCTGAGCGTTCTGGTCTAACGCTAATCTGTGATCAATGTCTAGCTAAAATCTTTTGATCACAAATCTGAGCAAATTTAATCATTTTGGTTTGTTGTTGCTAGTTAGGTATTTTTCGGATTGATGTAGATCAAAATGTATTTTAGCTTCTATACATACATTCATCTATCACCTTCCTTTGGCCGTCTGCTGTCAGTTGCATCTTTCAACTCGAAAAGTAGAAATGCAAAAGAGTTGTATTTTAATGTGTAGGCTCTCGACAAACAAGCCGTTTAGATTGCATCGAATAGCCACTATTGTTTTGTAATGGTTTTATGCTTTTATTTTAAAAAATATTTCTTATAAAAGAAAAGAAAAAAAAGAAAAGAAAATGTTTCGATAATAAATGGTAGGTACATAAGTTTCAACAGTATTTTCCAATAAAAGAAATGTGCTCAGCTGCCCTCCTTTCTGAGAGAGGAGTGTGCTGATTTTCAGCACGTCCCGTTTTATTACGTTATAATATATAATTTATACTTCAGGTAAAATATATAATATTCATATATATTAGTATTATAATATTCGTCTTCATTGGGCAGTTTGAAAGTAATACGCAGTCTTTTAATAAATTATGAGTTTAAGTTACCTATGGAAGTTACCGTTATAAATAAACATAATAAAGCAGGCTAGATAGATACCGTCAGGTGGGTGTCAGCATTGTGAATAGTGTTGTCATGTGATGAATAATGAATATGTCATAAAATATATTATATCAATTTTATTAAATAAGTAAAAAGTTGGAACGAACTTTTATTGTATGTAATATATATTTTATATATATAATATTATGCACTATTTATTATATGTATTATATTTTGTATTTATGATATTTATCCTATGATCACCTTTGTTATTAGTAACGTCTCGCGAACGTAATAATATTTCATTTTTTCTGCAACTTCCTTTTGGCTGCTCTTAGAACAGGTTTTTTAACCTAGTTAGAGTAGCCATGTTACTTCAGAGCAACAATAAATGACTGGTGTTTAATTTGTCTATATTATATTAATTTAATTCCTTGTTCAGTGTTATTATATCATTTATTGTTGCAACATCTTATTGTACCATATTGAATAAATAAATAACTAGTTCACATAAAAACCCGCAAGGGTTTAGTGAACAATAGAACCTGTATGTTTTGTTTATAAATAGAGAATATTTAAAAATAAAAACAAATAGTTCTCTAGTTAATTATTAGATTAGATAGATTGGAAATTTATTAAATAGCTTTTATTAAATTTGGTACATTTTTGTTCCAGGTGTCGTGGATCAGAAAACGAGACCTGCATATACTGACGGCTGGAATATTGACGTATACGTCAGATCAAAGGTTTCAGGTATGGCAAATGACCAAAAATTTTAAAATATTATTTTTATTGGCCCAATTTATAACAATGTCTTTGGCCTCCTCCCCATAATAGAACTTCCTCAAAAGAAATATGCAAACATACAAAGGGCCATTTATAATGGAGTAAGTTTGCAGTCGCGCGAAAGGGACAGCACGACCGGAACGCGGCGAAACGCGCGCGCCGTCCCTTGCGCTCGCCCGCAAACTCGCCCGCGATTTATCAGGCGAATCGTAAAACCGGCAAAAGGAGTCCCTCTTTACGGACCTTCGTGTATTTCACAAATAAAACCAACGAGTCGGCGATGTTTTGAATAAAATCCAGGTGCGGACTGCGGCGCCCCTTTTTATGGGCAGAATCGTAAACGTCTTTCATTGTGGTAGAGTCCGTACGTTTTCGTGGGAAATGAATAAACTCTCGATAGGGTGACTCAGCGGCCCGCTTTCAACGTGTTATCGGGAAACATTTTAACGAAACCTATGCGCTCAACTTTTCCTCAACTCAACTTTTCAACATATAAAAAAAACTTATATTTAATTGCACTAAAAAGGAGAAAATTGTAACGACGTAATCTTCATCGTCACGTTCTTTTAGTAACAGTATCACTACCTATCGCTTGATGGCGCTAATTTAATTAAATCACATTTATTTTTACAATCTTTTATTTAACTTGCAATGTTTGTATGCCGGTTCAGATAAAATATTACAATCTGAATTAGAACCACTTCCTCTTATACCACGGAGTTGAAATTTAACATGTTGGTTCAGTTCTGATGAAAATGCATTTTTATGGTAAGCATGACCTGATTATACACCCAGGAATGGCTCCAGATAAAGGAACTCCTCAAAGTTCGACAGCACAGACACAAAATTTTATGTACGCATTCAAAATAAAAGCTTGTTTTAAAAACGTTTTTTTACTATTGTTATTAATTTAATTTGAATATTTGTATTGAGTATTGTCCAATATTGTCATACAAGTGGGTATACAAAATTTCAGCAACTATGAAACTATGAATTATGAAAAGCGGTTTAAATTTTGATTTCAAGATTTGACACATACATTCAACAATGACAAGATAATAATATCGGTAAAATAATACCATTGTAGTAAAATTTATATTTTTTTTATTGTGGTCTATAATTATCTCACACACACACTATTTTTAAATAAAAATAGAACATTTTGTTTGGAAATAAAATGTGTGTTTTTTGAGTACAAAAAAATGTTTTCTTATTACTCGCATTACTCCAATATTTACTAAAAAAAACATTTTCCTGCCTAAATATATGAGCTCTTTCATATTAAGAAATAATTTGTGTCCAATTTTAAAAACGTTTTAAACTATTCTGAACAGTGTTTGAATGGAGGTTATGCAAAGTTAAATGTTAAAAATTAATTTCGATTCATTTCTACCCTTATTTTATGTCTCGCATTTGCTAACCATTGGATATTTAATCATAAAAAAACAGGTTTAGGTACCTTGATCTTAAATATAGTAAAAGCAGATTTTTTAAAATTCAATTATATTTATGAGAAATTTAATAAATGATAAACTGCTAATCGTTCAAAGTCATAAACTAGACTGCTAGTCGCTCTTATAAAAGTCATTAGATCATTAGGAAAAATAGTGATTGAAAGGTCTAATTCTAAAACATAGAAATGTTCGTTTTTTTAATTTCTATATTATGAACTCGAGTTGAAGGTGGACCGTCAATCTTAAACGTGTAAATAACCTTTAAAACTTTACTAACATTTTATAGATGCTGTTGTCCCTTGCAGGTCAAAAGACCGGACAGGTCTGAAAACTGGACGCTCCAGATTAAGTTCCCACAGGAGAGGGACGCGGGGATTTACGAATGCCAGGTCAATACGGAGCCCAAAATGTCGATGGCTTTTAGGCTTAATGTTATTGGTGAGCGAAGACTTTGATTTATTTATGTAAATATGATATGATAAAACATTTTTTTTAACATGTCGATATAATTAACCAGGTTATTAACATAATGTTTGATTATTTAAACTGAATATAATATTAATTGAATATAATAATGTGAAATTGCTAGTAAAAATTGTATAAATGAACGCATTATTACCACCATCTCTCCTGACTCTAGCACAGACACATATGGACTAGTTAAGTAGAACGCAAAATAATAGTTAACAGCCTAGGTCATTTAAAAAAAAAACGGTGATAGATTTTGCGATTTTAGGTACTTCGATAGTACATAATTACAGTTTCTATTGTAATATAATTTCCTTATCTAACACCTAACTAAGTAACTACGCTCACCCGACTAGGTTAGTAGGTTAGTGTAACGCGATCCGCTATTCGTGATATATGTAACACGGACGCTGTATCGAGCCACGTGTTTGTGCTTACAGTTAAATGGTCCTGGTATTTCTTTGTTACATAAATTACGATAAAATATAAATAATGGCCTATACCTTTGTGGGTAAGTAGTTTTTTTAAAATATATATGTCAGGACTTACGCTCAATATATGTAAACAGCAGCGTTCGTCTGTGAATGTATAGGAGGATTATTCATTTATTGGATTTCAATTAGTAAATGTCAAATCTAATTTAAATAAAAGTTTTCTCGTCCAGTCGCATCGGCTCACACCGTGAACGCTCGTTCGAGCGTCACAATAACGAGGGTTGTGTATTTGTGGGAGTTACCGAAGCGCAATTCACACCACCCAGGGACCTACGTATACATTTGTACACATCAAAAAGCTCTTTCCACCGCTTGAACCTAGCAATACCCTCCCTTTGCGTCACAACGGACGGTGGGATAGAGGACGGTGCCTTTCTAAGCAATTGCGCAAAATTTAGTGTTCAGAAATGATGGGCACCGTGCGCGACCGTTTGTTCACCACCACATATACATACATACAACAGTTACACTTACATTCCACACCATATATACTCAGTGGCGGTACTCCCATAGAAGCCGAAAAGCCGGGTTTGCCTACATTTTTTAATAAAGTTACAAATTTTAGCCTAGTGTACAAGTTTTGGGCTCGACACTGTATATACTCAGAACTATGTATACTCTCTGTAAAACTGTGTATACAGGTAGCCCAAGGTCTATCCCACAAACTTTAGGGGGTGTTTAAGTTCCCTATTAAGAGTAAGAAATTATGTAACAAAATCTGAAAAATTTTCATCACCAAATTTATTATTTTTGTAATAAAATTGGTGTAAATCGATCTTATCAATCGATAAATCAATATTATCTGTCGACCAATAGCATCCCTCTTACAACCCCAGAAAGGGGAAAGGAGTTACCCCTTCTTCTTATACCGACCTCTGTTCGACCAGTGGCATCTGACAATCATTTAACTCCGCCCTAATGGGGCGTTTCGAACAACGTGGCAGGGCATTAACCTCGATCTTGAAAGACCGCGGCCTAGTGACCCAGTGACGTAGTTATGACGAGGGAGGAGCCATTGAAAAATATCTGTCTCACATGAGTTAGAATAGAAACTTCAACATTTTTTTTCTCGAAAACTATAATGAATTTTGATATAGTTTCTTAACAAATAACACTAAGAATCGTAAGACCTATTAGCTGTTTTTTTTAATGCGCGGAACCTTGGGGCACCCTGTATATGTAGTCGGCTTAGTTATTAATTAATGGATTTTTATGTAACTGTCTGTATGTAGCGTTTCTAAGAAATAATAGTTGGAATATTTAGGCGTGTACTATTTAATTACGCTAAGTCACACTATCACTGGACCAAAGTCCAAGTAAAGTAAGTGGTAAAGTTTAATATTTTGTTCACAGAGGCTAAGGCAAAGGTACTCGGACCCTCAGATTTGTATGTTAAAGCAGGCAGCGTGGTCATCCTGACATGCCTTTTGAGTCAAGGACCCCACGACCTGGGAACGGTGTCATGGTTTAAAGGTAAGTTAAAGTTGGTAACGTAAGCATATTTCACACCTGTGAAATTGCCAGATGTCCAGTCCTCACGCCTAGTTTAGATGGAAGTTTTGTGCTGACGTCAAACGCAACTAGAATTCATTTGCAAATTCCTTCTTGCTTTGTGTGAAAAATGCTGTATTTCATACAACCTGACGTCAATCATAGGCGATTTATAAACTCCTTTCTCACGGATTAGTTTTCATATTCGAAGAAGGAACTTTTAGTCTCACCAAACATCTCCCTAGGTGGTTAACTAACATACAAGTCTTTGCCTTGTATTGAGTCGAAGCTATTATTTTTTTTAGTCAGAAACTGTTTAGGATAAGTGTGTAACTTCAATAAACTACTTGGTGAACCTGATCTATCTCTATCTTCACTTTATCCTTACCACACGTTAACGAAGGATCTTGATCCACCGTTTCGTTAGATTTTTGAGCTCGCTTAGGATCTACGATCAAGAAAATATATCTCCGCAAAATACTTTTTTCAAATGTGTCCCTCCCTATAGTCAAAATGAAAATGCAATAGACTCTATATCTTTGTTTTTTTTAACACCCCGAGTAACTATGCGTTAAAGCGTTAATATAATTTGGTTTTCTACTGTTTTTTACTTGCTTTTTTGTCATAGAACAAAAGTTGATTAGTTTGAAGTATAGAATGATCCCATAAAAGGATGTTAAAAGGATGAGAAAAAGTTCAACCTGAAAAGTGGTTTTTTAGATTACGCAACTGATAACAGCCGTTCTTTAGTAACTAAAACACAAACTAAGATGTCCCCTTAAGTCTCAAACATCCAATTAACATCGTAATTTATTGCCATGAGAATATATTTCTACAAGCTTTTATTTAGCTCGCAATGTTTGTGCGTCGGTTCAGGTCAAATCTCCCCAACTCCCCAAGGAGCTCACCAACGTTCAACAGCACAGACACGACATTTTGTATACGCATTCAAAATAAAAGCTTGTTTTTAAAAACGTTTTTTTACTGATATTTAAATGTGCGCAAACTGTGGCATCTAAAATTAAAATTAATATTTCGTCGGCAAAAAAAAATAGCGCCATCTACCGCCTACTAATTGCAAGAGGTATGAGGCCATATAAAATCCACATTATAATCAATGATAGTAATCTCATTCATCAATGGGGTTCATGGGTCGAGGTTTGCGTCTTGGCTCAGCTTTGTTTGTGCCTTTGTTACGTCACGTTCACCGGCGCACATTCAATTACGCGATCTCTCTGCCATTATGGTAATTTGTTGAGATAGGCACACAGTTAGTAATTTATCAGGGATTGTCCTGACAATTTACGCCTTGATTAATTTATAGTTGAATAATCTTCGATAGAGTCTTCATTGCAAATGGTGTATGTTAACTACTATAATGTGCAGAATTAGGACAAAACTTTTTAAACATATTAAAAAAAATCTAAATATAAACGCTCAAACGCAAATATCGCGAATTCAACCAAAAAAAAAGATATATTTTTTTTAAAATCCATTACAGTACATTGGAAGATGATTATTAACACTAACATTATACCGTAAATACACCAAAAGTTTGTAACTTAAGTAATTTCAAAAAGACGGTTTTATTGATTTAAAAAAATATTCCATAGATTTTAAATAATAACTGATTTAATCGATTTTAAAAAACATCGACACTAAAATCAATAACAAATATTCAAGCCCTTAAAATGAGCATCTGAAACAGAACGTCTTTTTATCATACATCTATCATACACATGCTATGATCATATACAAATTAAATACTATGTGCCCTGCTCAACTAAGCTACGATCGCTCGTGGTAGAGCACAAAACTCTGAACAGGAAACATTTAACCGAAACCAGATAATAAATTTCAGACAATGCATATTCATAAAAACTTCTGAAAGGCCATTAAATATTTCAGTGATCTAAATTGTAAACCCAAATACGATACTTATATTCTATTCGTTTTTTGCCTTATACAGGTTGCGACAAAAAGATTTAGTAATATTTAAGCGGGTGAAATGGTGGCTGAAAATAAGCATATTTTACTTTTTATATATTTTTTTTACGAAAACATATATCCATAAACGTAGAGTGCATTTTTTCTGTATAGTTGCAAAGCGAAGAAAAATAAAACAATTATGCGTACCGGCGCGGCAGCAACGCTTTTATAAATGGTGAAAATGATACATTTAAAACAAAAAAGCGGGTATGCTGTGTTTGACTGTCATCGTTATGAAAAAGGCAGAAATGTAGGAAAATTAAAATTAACACTAATTGTGTCTGTGTCGGGATGCACAGTCGAGATATGAAGGCAGATGCGAATTTCATTCGCTCCTGAGACGGCTTTACTGGTCTAAGCGCGTACGATTTCCGTATTTCGCCTGAAAGATAAAATATATCGAACCACCTGAAACTGTTTTTTTATATTTACGACGTTCGCGTATTAGATACATATATTATTTGGCCAACTTTCACGCTTCAGCGCGAGGAAGTAATGGGGACACATTACGGAATGTTTTCCCCAAAAATTCGCCTGAAATTGCTCCCCCAGTGTTCGCCCGCCCGTGCGTCCCGCAGTTCGCAGTCCGTAATGCCGCAAAGTACCTTCTATAAAACTTTTATTTTAGCGCTCAGAGCGATGCGGATATTCCAACTTCCCATCGGAGGCTGTTATTTCCCTCGATAATGATCTTAACGAAGAATTTCAAACATTTATCTTAAATGGATCTCTGGCTATTTTTTATAAGGCACCAGCAAACTAATGTAATAATGCAGAATAAAGGTGATTAGTACTGTTCTTATATGAGACCTACCTTCTTCACTAGACGATTTTTATACCAGGGAAGACAGTAAAAAAATATATTAATAGTTAAAAAATATTTTTAAAATTAGCTCTTACTTTGCCCAATTTTGCTGATTTTGCCCAATAACAAACTTGACCGAGATTTTATGCCCTTATATTTAGTGTAACAACGCGGCAATTGATTGGTGTAACATTACGGCAGTTATCACAAAAAAATGATATATATATATATATAAACTGATTTTGTCCAATTTTGCTGATTTTGCCCAATAACAAACTTGACCGAGATTTTGTGCCTTTATAGTTTATGTAACAACACGGCATTGATTAGTGTAACATTACGGCAGTTATCACAAGAAAATGATATATATATATATATATATATAAACTTTAAAACTGAGGGTGGTTTTGGTTTCTAGGGGATGTGAAACGCCTAGATTTCGATATTTTCCGAAAGTCATGCTATTATGGTACTCATAGATAGCATATTAATGTAATCTACCTAAAAAATCTAATTGAGAACTTCTCTTTTTTTAAAGAAGGTTTAAAAACGCATTGCTGCCAGTTTTCTGTAAACCTAAAGGTTGTTGAAAGCTACGAAATGTTGCCCTTTGAGGTTCGACTCGAAGCGGCGTAGTTTGCCCGCCAAAGTGTGAAATTCCTACGCCGACCGCAGCGCAGCTGTTTGCTAGTGACGCGCTGTAATCGAAAATCTGGCCAGCTGACGAGGGTCGCGACGGCCGAAGTTCAAAGCCTCCGCTGAAACTGAAACACTGAAACATTCGCGAAGCGCCCGTCGGTTAGGCCAAATCAATATCACGAGTGTTGAAAACATTTATGTTAGTGAAAAAAATCCGTCCTGTCAAATAATGTTTGCTCACCCTACTGACATAAACTCCTATGACATCTATCATTAATATAACTAACTCCAAAAACGTATATTTAATATTTTTATAATTATTTTTATACATACTAAAACCATACTTAATTTATTACTTTATTTATTTTTATTAACATACAAGTGTCACACACTCACGACTACCACAAACATCACTCACAAATTACACATAAAACTTAAAAAAAAAAAATCTACTGTATACGTATATAATATTAATAATCTATATATATTTTAAGAACACTGTTCAAATTTTTATGCTAATCTTAACATGTAAAATGACCGAATTCCATAATTGGTTTTATATACTAGTAATAAGTTTTGTTTGTAATTGTAAAAATACTGTGGATTTTTCAATAAAGAATAAATATTTAAATAAATAAATAAATAATTCATTTCCCCGGATTGCCTTAGACGATTCGAAAATGTTTATTTTGGTGTGAAAGGACATTTTTGGAATTTTTAAGTCGTTTTAGTAACACTTTTTAGTAAATCGACTTACGTCTAGTAAAAAGGTAGAAAAAACAAATAAAAACTAAGTTTTCGATTCAAAATAATTTTGAATTTAATATCATTACGATTAAAATCCAGTAAATTAAAACATTGGATCTGCGTCGACCAGATGGTGGAAGTTATACTTCTTTAGCCGTTCGCACACACCCACTCACACACACACACACAGGATATATAAATGAAATATAAGACATTTTCCCCTGTTATTCAATATATTATTATAAGTCACTACATTATTATACTATACGCCTATACATTATCATTATCAATAATTTCTTCTATAATCCGGATTTTACTCCTAACGCGTGACGCGGTTTCTCGACCAACATCCCATCCCAATGAGTACAACGGGCGCAAAGAACTATAACTTCAAAAAAACCGACTTCAAAATAAATCTAAAACATCGTTTTGTAGACACCTAATGAATGCATACTTACCAGTAACAGCCTGGTGGTGCACTGGTATAAGCGCCCGTTTCTAAATCCAGAGGTCTCGGGTTCGAATCGCCATTGGATCAACTCCGGCCAGGACATTATGTGCCGTTGAGAATATTCAACGGCACTTTTCTCAACGCTGTCGACTGAATTAAGCATACCTAAACAACAAAAAAACACTCATTCAGTTACAGACTTGCGAGATGTTGTCTGCCTCGCATCGTGAAAACTATTATAGGGCAGCCGGAACTGCGCCCTCTCCGACGACACAAGCCACGCGAATGAGGAAGAGGGTTTCCTCATTATTATTGTGAAAAATCTATATTAAATACTTTTAAACTTTTTTTTTGTTTGCTATAATATCAAAATTCGACGTATATACGAGTATACTATTAAATAAATACAAAGTTAATACAAATGCACCGTAAAAAAATCTTTATGAATGGGGTTTGAAATTACGGTTAATAGGTACGGATTAATATTTTTTTTGTGAGCAGATATGTTTATAAATATACATACAACCTACCTTCGTAAGTATATTTCCTAGTAGGGCGAGGCTATATAAATGAAAAATGTAATTAAAACCTAGCGGCGAACTATAAAATTAAAGGAAATCCTTGGTCGCATTCCGTGCTAGAGGTTGTGTTTAGTTTCCGAAAGATCGGACAGATGGCAGTAGCCATTTTCCACTTAGCCTTACTATGCTGATTTTCACTTATTTATGTCCTGATTTGTACCAAATAGATAAATGAGATCGTGGTAGTCTAGTGGTTAAGGTGTTGAACTACTGACACAACTTTATTTTAACTAGAAAATAAAAAAAAAACAACATAAAGAACATTTCATTATTGAACAACAAAGATTAATTATACGTATTAAAAAATTAAAACCGATTTATTACGAAACTAAATCAGGCATTTTGTCTGTAGTTTTGAACATTCGTATAGTATTTAGACGGCGTTTTACCGAATTGTTGAAAAAGGGTAATTTGGGGACCTTAGTATTAAATAAATCATAAATTCAGTAAATAGAAAAAGGAGGGGGGGGGTTGTTACATTACTAGCTTCGCCTTAAAATTTACAAAAAAAAAACTGAAATGTTGTTTAAATTTATGATGAAATGAAAGAAAGATTAAATAATATTGTATCTATGTTTTGTTTAAATTTAATAAACTAATTAGAAAAGTTGAAACCACAGACAGGCGCGTGATGTCTGGGGGATGCCTGTAAGGCCTATGACAGGTTCTGTTTAAACATTGTGGCAGTTGATATTAAATAATGCCATAGCCAACTGATCGATGACGTTTTGATGCCAGGGTCCGAGCTGATAACCGAACCGTCGCAGCATCCCAACGACCACGGCGAGTCCACGAGGATACGCATCTTCACGGAGTGGAGGGAGCAGCTGACGTCCAGGTTGCACATCGGCAGGGTCATCTCCGCCGATAGCGGCAACTACAGCTGCAGGCCGACCGTTGCTGAGGGCCACAGCGTCAACGTGCACGTCATTAACGGTTAGTACGTTGCAGTTAAGGCTATGCACATTGACAGTTGACCTTGAAATTCGGCGCTTAATTTCAGGTCAGGCGTCAGGGCATCAAGTTTTACTCATTGCGCGGTCAGTAAGCAATTGTTGGCTTTTTTTAAATAATAGCTTCATAACAAAGAAATTAAAAAAACAAACATTTCTATGTTTTATATATAGGATGATGTTTTTAGAGGCGTGGTTTTCAAGAAGAGATAAAACGCATATAATTTGATGTTATGGCTAAGAATTTAGTTTTATTATAAAGATAAGGGTTTGCCATTATGTTTTAAAAATGATTTCGGGTAAGTGGCCGCCGCGGCTGACTCGAACAAATTCCAGCCGAGAGGCCCAATTTTCAACCACTTTTTGCAGCAAGTTGGGCCGTATGTCAGCAATAACGCGCCGAATATTCTCTTCCAAGGCGTTAATCGTGTCCGGCTTATCTGCGTAGACAAGCGACTTCACATAACCCCACAAAAAATAGTCCAGCGGTGTTAAATCGCACGATCTTGGAGGCCACGCCACGTTGTTCAGGAGTAAGTCTATTCATTATGAAATGGCAAACCAAACTGAGCATAAATCAAGTGACAGCTGTCAAAAACACCAACTACGAAAAAAGTAGTGCCAGATTGAAAACCACGCCTCTAAAAAAAACAGCCCTATATATTATTATAATGCTACTGAAGAATTGTCAAGTCGTTAGATCACACTATATTTAAACATTTACTTAAGGATGTAAATCAAAGGATAAATATTAATTTCGATTCATTCTGACTCTTTTTTTCTACGCCTTTAATTTGGTAACCAATGAATATTAAATCATAAAAAAAATATTTTTAGATACCTTGATCTTATGTTTTTAACATAGTAAAGGCAGATTTTTGAAACACAATTCTAATTCTGGGAAATTTATTAAATGATAAACTGTTAATAGTTCTTTTTTAGTTGAATTGCTCTTTTATAAATGGCATTAAAACCTTAGGAAAAATAGTAATTGAAAAGCAAATGAAGGGTTTAAAACAAAGAAAGGTTTGTTTTTTTAATTTCTATATTATGAAGCTGTAATTAAATAAAAACCAACAATTGCTTACTGACTACCACTACATTACTACACTAAATTCATTTGGGCAGATTTGGCGGGTAAACTAAATTATCGCCCACGAATCAATCGACTAGTAAAAATTCACTGCTGGTGATTGTTTTATTAAAACCGAGTTCATTCTGATCGCACAATTATTTAGTCGCTGGTTATAACTTTAGCAGGTTTAAGATGAATTTTCTCGTCCTGGCATTCAATTGTAAACGTGTTGCAATGTTTTTTTTTTTTTTCCTACAGGCGAGCATCCGGCTGCGATGCAACACGGCAACACCAACACAGCCTCCCTGACAACTCTATCCTGTAACCTGTTCATCTCCCTTTATTGCACGCTCACCTGTATATTCACCCACAATTTAGAGGGACTCAGGTGAAGACATAGCCAAGGTTCATTGAAACAAATATGAAAATAAATCAAATTTAAATAGAAAAATAAATAAATGTATCACGAAGAATCACTCGGAAGACAGCCGTAGGGCCTAATAAATAAATAAAAACAATATTTAAATCCACGCAATATTTATTTGAATTTAAACATAGTAAATACCTTCAGAGATTATTATTGTTTATTAAGTTTACTGTTATTAATTTAAATTAATATTTGCAGATTGATAAAGTCATTTTCAGTTGTCCTAAAGTAATGTTTAACGTATTTGATTGCATTATTCGTTTTATTAAAAACTGGTTAATTCATTAAATGTATTATATTATAAATATAATACAAATATATAAGTTAAGTGACTTTCCAAGACCGAAAAGAATCAGGGAACAGGGTTGTGTAAGAAAATAATATATAATAAATAAAAATGAATATTTTTAAGTGTGTAAAATGGAAGATCAATGTAAATTTTTTGAAAAATAATGTAAATAAATAGAATCTAGATTGTGAATAATAGGTATTCCTGAAATAAATTGAACAAATTTTAATATTTATTTAAATTTTTTTCTGTAGTTTTTTCTCTCTTAAGAGAAAAGCCATGTTAATTAATATTTCTAATAGATGATTCAACGCAATTAACATATTAAAGGCTTTATATTATGAATGCTTACAAAATTATTATAATGATTATCTTGTCCATACGTAATAATTACAAACTTTTATTTAGCTTGCAATGTTTGTGTATCGGATTAGGTCAAATCTTGCAAGTTGAATTAGAACCACTTTTTCTCATCATACAAATGGTTCAATTCCGATGACAATGCAGTTTGATGGTAATCACGACCAAGGATTGGCTTTAGACGAAGGAAATCCTCAAAGGCCAAACTTCAAGCAATTAAATAAAAGAGTGTTTTTATTTTTAATATATTTTTTTTTGTAATGTGCCACGAATACAATTAGGTACTAGGGCTGTAAAATAGCCGTTATTTGTCTTTTAAATTGTGTACGATAATTATGTAAATATTCGTCGTACAGTTTATTTATTTATTTTTTTATGTAGTCCAATGACAATAAGTCTCTTTTTGCAGGCAAATTTAATTTGTTTCTTTAAAAAAAACAATAATGATGTACTTAACTTAAATATTCTATGCATAATTTAATCCTGTTATAAACAATATGCGTTGAATCCGTCTGTTTATTTATATTAATTTGAAAAATTGAGTGTGATTATATTTTATTAGGCCTAAATCTTGTCAGAATAAGTTTTCCAAAACAATTAATTATCTCTCCTTATACAGGGCCTTTGGATCAACGATTTCGAAATTTTGAACTTTTAAAACAAAACCTAGAAAACAAACTGGAAATAACGGAATATTAATTCAAGTTATATATTGAAATATAACTAATAGTGAAATTTACTGTATAATAAAAATACTGTAGAAAAATAAACATGATATTGTAACTAGGCATATTATGGAGGTTAATTTAAGAATAAAGAACGTAAATATAACTCTGTGTTTTAAATTTTTTTGAAGTATTTTAACTGTTTCATGTGTAAAATTTGATTATTTTATTTATTTAATTTAATTTACATTTTTACTATATTTTACTTTTGACGCAATGGATTTCTGAAATGTGAAATGTGAGAAATAGTCGGCGGCCTTTATCCGGTCGTTAATTAAATTTCTACGGAAATTTACAGTGTGCGAATCGTCTATTAAGCGTTTTCACACGGCAATGAAATTTGTAAGTGGAATATTGTGCATGGGCACAATTTCAATTCAAAACTACGATATTTAGTAATGAGTATACGGTAAGTCTTTTGCCCTAAGAATACATGTTGGTTACTAAATTAATATGTAGTATGTATATGTATCAGATGTTACAATAAGCTCGCCCTTTTGTAACGTATTTATGCGTGTCAAATAAAATATTTATAATTATTATTTTTATGGCGTCATGTTCAATATTTAGTCTTTAAAAATTTTGCAGTGTACGAGTATGTTTAATATAACACATATAAAGGAGCCCACAACTAGGTTTTGCAAATATTTTGAACCCTATTCAACTAAGTTAAATATGCTTGTGCTAGAGTCAGGGAAGATTATGGTAATGAAGCGTTAAAACAGGTATGACTGAGTGCGGATTCGAACCCGCTGCCGTCGCTGGGGTATTGTTTGTTTTTTGCTATGTTATTTTAAACATGATATTTCTAGATATGAATGAGTAATAAAAAGAATATTCTAAGAGATCTTAGGTATTTCGTAAGGATTTCCTCTGCGCCCTTCTCACCCCCCCCCCCCCCCCGCACAACCGTCAAGTGGATAAGTCTGTTTCCGATTATCATCCCTCCGGGACCTGCGAAACTCTTCTCTTCTCTATATATATATCTCTCTCTCTCCTAGTCCGAAACACGATTATTAACTTAACATTTTCACCATTTTCAGGGCAGAGCGAGTAGGGCGGGGGCAGGGGCGGGCGGTGTAGGTTTTCATTACTTTTTATTTGTTATACTTACATAAAGCGAACATGTTGTCATTTGACCTTGAAATTCGTTGCGTTATTTTCATAGGGCGTCAGGTTTTACTCTCTGCGCGGTCAGTGAGCAATTTTTGGTTTTTATTTAATTACCGAATATAATATAGAAATAAAAAAACAAACATTTCCATGTTTTAGACCTTTCGTTTGCCTTTCAATTACTATTTTTCCTAAGGCTCTGTCTTTTATAAGAGAGCAATTAAACTAAAAAAGAACTATTAACAGTTTATCATTCATTAAATTTCTCAGGAATAGAATTGAATTTTAAAAATCTGCCTTAAAGTCGAAAGATCAAGGTATCTAAGCATATTTTTTATGATTAAATTTTCTAGTAAAAAGGGTCTACACGAACCGAAAAATAATAATAATATTTAGCTTTAATTGTTGTATTACAGGGCTACATATAACTTCTACATATATAGGGTGCATCAAAAGTATGTACTTAAGTGATTCACGTGCCACAAATGGAGACCCGGAACACATGGTGCGGCTTTCATCAAAATGATTATGACACCCGTAGCTATCATATAATATAAACTGCTTATTGTTTAGTAGTAGTGAACAGGCATCTCTCACTCGGACTACTCACGCCTGTGGCACCAACGTGTGGTTGCTTCATTTCCTATCTCCACTTGTGTCTGCGGCACTTTTAACCTATTCGATTTGCGTTTTGGAAGGTTTTAGGCGATAGTGGACCATTTTTTAGGTCTGAGTAGACTAAAATAAAAAAATATACATAAAATCATTATATTCTTTCAAATCGTCATAAATTTTAACATCATTTTAGTTTTTTTTTGTAAATTTTGACGCGCGGCCAGTAATGAAACAACGCGCACATAATATTTCAATTTTTAATAACTTATAACGTGGCACTAAACATACTTTTGCATTTGTCTATTTGCGCACATTAATGAGTTTTAACTGGCCAGTCATAAATAATACGTACTTATGTTTTAAACAGCCACGCTGTTAACATACGATTATGATATTAGGGCTTTCTGTCGAACTGTCAATGTTTCATTCATTAATAATATTAACAATTTGTAAACTTTAATGTTATAATATATTTACGGGCAGATGGACGGATAGACGGCCAAAGGACGGGGAATGTAGCTTCTTATATATAATATATGTATGTACTTGGGGTATATAAATATTTTTTTTTACGAAAGGTATCAATAAATGTTGTGTTAACATATTAGCTGAATTAAGTTCAGTTTCTTATTAAAAAGACTCAAAATGAATTAGGTTCAATAAATGTATAAAAATCAAAATGATATGTATTTTAATTATCGATGCGCGCACAATGACAAATGTGACAAGCTCACAAAATGAACATCTTCGAAGGCAACTAACCGGTTGCAAATACAATTCCACATAATACAAAGCCGTTCCATAGAAAATATATCAGGAAATGAATTTTCATTATATGACAAATCCAACAAATTTTAATCAAAGGTCATAAAAATCGGCCTAGCCGTTTTTGAGTTATAAAATATGGTGCAACTAACCCGGCTTTCCTTTATATAATATATAGATTTCATCCTGTGTGTAAACGTTTAAAAAATTCAACTCGCGCAACAAAATTGGCGCGGTACGCAATACAAATAAATAGATTAGGGTTGCTCGAATAACGAGAAGGGACATTATTTTTCTCTCGCTCATAACGCGTCGCGTTCTCCACGCGAACCGCTCGGCGACACGCTATTCGCGACGAAATATGAGTCGGCCTCGCGCCTGAAACGACAGCCGACCGTTTTACTTGCTCCGCTCACGAACTTTCAGCCCCTTTTAATCTAGTTTAAATGTTACGACCCACTCATGCGTAGGCAACATATTTTTAGGTTGTAATAAAACTTTTGGATCCACGTATTTCAAAAAAAAAGTCTGTTTATTGTAAACGTATATAAGTAAAATTGGGTTTTCCTTGGGTTCAGAAGTATATTTTATACAATATTAAAATTGAGGACTTTAATGATGCCAGTGGTCGAAATTTGACCATTTAAGTTTGAGCATTATTGAGGTTCTTATACCTCTAAGCGTATGTTTGTCTTTATTTCCTGCAAAACCTAGGAAACTTTTTTCTCATTTTTAAACTAATTTTATATGACGTTTAATACCCAACTTAGGGGGAGTACAAACGTGAACTAAGGACACCATTTGAACGATTCTGACCTACGAATTGTTTGCCCGCGAAAAGAAACCTTGCACGATGAACGGAAAGGTGTAAACTCTATGAAGGGCATAACGGCGCTTATAACACAAATCGCGGCCTACCATTGGGTATAAAATCTTGATAGCATTTACTTGTTTTTTTTTTAAATTAACGTAAAGTTTTTTTAATCCATTTTTTTAAAAATTATAACACAAAAACACATATTTTTATGAAAATTTAAAAACTTTTAGCATAAATTATCACTTTTCATAAAACTAAAACTAAAATCTCGTATTTTAGGCTAATATTGTTATTTTATTTCTATTGTTACGCCGTATATCTCAAATCGCTTACATAAATCCCTCTTTCACTTTATTCTCATCATAAAACTATATTAATTTCATATGGGATGTTTCTGGTTTCAGAAGCGGATGACATTAAAAAATGCTATTTGAAAAACATGGTGGTTTTGATTTTTATTTTTTATATTTTTTACATAATGTTTAAAGAAATTTCCTTAGTTAATTCCTTAGAGTAATAAATTATCTTTAATTTAAATACACTAGATTACTCATATCTTTTGTGAATATCTCTCCTAACGCCTTTGAAAACCTATAAAAATTTCTTTTTTTTTAGCATTCATAAAATGTCAAAATTAAGGTGTCTATTTCCTGTAGGAACACCGTTAAATTAAAACGTCAATCATAGACAATCGTCAGTAGTATATTGATTTACAAAGAAAAAAAATAGTTAAGACTTGTTCACTTGAAGTACACTTCTAGTGTTCTGTTAGTCACACAACACAGTCTGTCTAGTTCCTTTCCCTCTTAACCTAAGCGAGGGTTCCGTTTCATCAGTTTCATCCCCGTTCAAAGGTAGACCTCTTTATCTATTTTTACAACAACTAAAGTTTCACCTTAACCTTACGACGAGCTTTTTAAACCCGTGCGATTTACTTTCGTCTCGCCCTTAAATATTTCTGCTCAAACGAATCGTGTTCCATTTATTTTGAGCAGTTTGTAGCTTTCCTAAGGGCCAATTTGTGAACTTATGTTTTAGCTATTAGAGAAATTTGTCCCTTGGCTAAAAGAAAATACTTTCCAGTATCGATGACAGCAATTAATTGCACATACGATACAATATTAAAAAATAAAAAAAAATAAAATGTATTTATTTATTTTAATGTTCGTAAAAAAAATAATAATTAATACATGCTTTAGTATTATATTAAAAATATATGGATTAGCGGCAACTGACTCAGAACATTAAAACTTTCAATATTTAACTCCCCACTGGGCGCCGTCTGTGTCGGGTGTTTTGTAGAGTTAAAGTTAGTATATTACTTTTATTAGCGAAATATTCCACACACAATACAATGCGATATTACAAAAATAAATAATACAATATTATTAAAGAAAGAACACTTCGAAAGTCAACGACACCTGTATCTATCATATCAATACCAACTGCTTCTATCCCATTGATCAGTGGTAGTAAATTATTTAATCAGTCCACAATTCAAAAAAACCACCAACATCAAAATTAAGTTTAGGTTATTTTTTTTTCTAGATAAAATGTGCTTTTACTCTTTTAAGATAAAAATAATATTTAAACGATTAATTATATATTTTAAAACAAAAGGGTTCTCATTAAAATGATTGAAAAGTGATTTAAATAATGAATTTAGGACAATAAATTACAATTTTATTTTTTTATTCGCATACTTTTCTTATTTAATCGTAATAATGAAATGGAGAGAGAAGACTTAATGCGTTTTCATGAAACGCATAAAAGAAAATAAATTCCCGAAACGCGAGGTAAGGCGATAGAAACGAACTGTTTTTCCTGAAAGAAACACGTGAGCGCCGTCCGTAGTGCGCGGCGAGAGGATGGATTTATTTCAGTGGCGGGCAGGTATTCGTTCAGCGCGAAAAAATGCTCTCAGAATATAAATATCTCGCAGGGATGGAGCGCCCTTAATAAAGGACTTGGTCCATTCTATCTCCTCTGACCCTCGAGCAGACCTTGACCAATAGGTTCTATGGTAGGATTCCATTTGAATTTATAAATTCTATTTTAGAGACAGTGGCGGCGCGCTGATAATAAAAGAAACAAATATTAAAAAAATGAATTTACATATTATTGTATAAATTTTTATTCATACCTGATATCTTTTTCGAACTATGAAGAAATGTTCTAGGGATAGTATTTTTTATCAGTAAATTATATGGGTTTATACGGTTCGTGATGAAAAGAGATTTTTCAAAACAGAATACACATCCTTTTATAAAAAAAAAGAAACAGAATACTTTAAACCAATAAGCATTACGTATAAAGAAAGTCAGTGAAATAATATATTGTTAAAAACTATTTATTATATTACCTATGTTTCGGGAACAAGTTGTTAGTTTCGACGGGCCAGTTTTATTGTTTTTATGATTCATATCAAACAGATTATATCTCTGAAGTCTGTAAATAATTATTCTTTAGGCGCGGGTAAAATACCCAACCTAAATTCTTAATAACAAACCTATAAAATTGTTGCCTGGACAAAAGGTTAATATGAGGGATATTTAAGCGTGTACAGCCTCACAATTTTCTGCAGATCAGAATATTCTTAAGAAACGTGGTCTTGAGGACTCAATTCCATGCACTGAACTCGCTGCAGGGTTTTTATTTGTACCATTTTCGAGTAGTTGACAGAATAAGAAGTGTTCTTCCTTCTCAGGATAGGAAAGAAGTGAAAAAAAGAAAATGTGACAGATGGTGGGAGATTAATTATTTTGGCTTCAACAATTATTTGCTCAAAAGGATTATTTAGGAAAAATATTCAAATCTTAGATATTCGTAATTTATGCATATAAATCGAAGCCAAATCAACAAAATCCGTTTTATAAAACGGATTTTAAAAAAAAGGAAAAATATTTTTATCGTTACATAATAAAAAAAAACTCGATAAATAAGTAAAATTATTTTTTATTTTGTTGACGACGCCAATGGGCACAAGAAACGGTATCTCAAAAGAATCGGTGATAGTTTTAGGGCAGAAAGGACCTCCCTCAATCTAGTGAGTGAAAAACGGGTTTCCTTGAAAAAAGGTGTCTCGTGTGTTTGAAAAAGAACATTAAATTTTATTTTTATGTAAAGCACTCCGGCCTGAATGGCATCTTGGCAATACGCACTTGACCTCGCCATTAGCGAATCTAAAGCAGCGTTTATAAAATATAATTTTGATGGTCAGTGGCGTGCGAAAATGCTAAAGACTACCAATCTATCTGTTCAATGTACTAACAATGTTTCAGTTAGAATTACAAGTTACGTTTATTAATGGTTTAATAAAAATAATAGTGAAAACTCCAGCTCAACATGCATTGTAAACCTACTCCCTCACCTTTATCCCTAAATAAATCTACCTCAAATTTATTAACATTTAAAAAAACGTTTAAACATTTAAAATTTGTTTCGAGTGTAAGTGTTCTAATAACAGCAATTTTTAGCACATATCGTGTACCCTCAAAAAAGCCAACATTGGCAAATGAGATTAACTTTGCCAAGTAGAAACAAAACAATTAAACAAAAAAAAAGAAATGTTTGATACTTCTACAAGTTTATAAAATTTATAAATGTACTGACAACATTCAATACCTGATTTTCTCCTATCTTCACTAAGTTACCTCTCAGGTCAAAGTGGGTAAAGTTTTTTGTGAAACTTTTCACAAAAACTTCTCTGTGAAGTGATAGTTCCAGTATTGTTGCAACGAGTAAGTAATTGTTTTGTTCATTGTTAATTTGTATCAGATAAGCCGTATTGGTAAGAACTGAGTATCATAACTTTCTTACTTTAGGAGAAATAATGATGGGCAATGTTAACTCGGTATGTTGGAACACGGTTTGATAACTTTGCCCACTAACTTTATATCAGTGCTGTCACTTTGTATGTATAATTTCATTGATATAATCACACTCCAGTCACTTCTGGACTGCTTACAAAAAAATGGTGTTGTTGTTAGACGCATTTTGATAGGATTGGTAGATAGTTAGGTCTCTAGATGTAGATAAAAAAATCGAAGGATGTTACTTAATTATAGCTAAAAAAATAAACAATTAAAAATTTTACTCAAGACGTTTGACTTTTTAAATTGATGAAAATGATTAAACGGTTAAAATTAAAAAAATATCTAAATGATTTTTATTTAATTTCTGTTCAAATCTGGTGTACCTACTTCCAATTATACGTATGGCTAATCTGGATAGTGACAACCCTATCATATTGGTGTTGCCTGAAAGAAAAATGTTACAACCTAACTGTGAGACCCGGAACAGACGGATTGAATCGTGTAATACACATGCGCTTTCCATAAGCGCGCTCTACTCAGCGCATTGTTTGTGAGCACGAACGAGCAATTAGAGGTCTCAGCCGCGCCGTTCGCAGCTAAAATACGCTTTCGTGAGAATTATCCGCGCCCCTACAAAGCCAACTGTAATCATTCATTTTTGTTCATTTTGCCAAACGTTCGCTCGCGGCGACATTAATAACTGTTTAATTATCGTTTGTACAATATTAATACGGCACTTTTATTTATAGTTCCTTAATTAAATGAAAATATACTTAAAGGCACATCGGAAGGCGGAGGTACATACATTTCACCGCATCAAAGTAAGGGATACGCAAACTCCAATTGTATGAACTTCTATCAAATATCGCACTAACATTTTGAATTAATTTAATCCGGAAACTATTATGGGATGTGTGATTTTTTCAATTTTGAAAAATCAGTTTTTCCCACTCCTACAACCAATGGTTGGCGCTGTCAAAAAGTTTACTTTTGTAATTTTTAGGACCTTATCTAAAGAATAATATTAAATTTAAATTAATTTGATTTTTTATATACTAAGAAAGTTATAGTAAAATTTCTCATTTTTTAAATTATTCCTTATTTCTGCCCCCTTGGTCTGATTTTGCGCATTAACAAACTTGACCGCGATTTTGTGACCATAAATTATAATATGTATGAATTTGAAAGTGATTACGGCAGTTATCGTGTCCACAAGAAGGTGATATAGATAGATATGTCAAAATTTCCCGGAAGACGTGAGATGTTACCCATTGCAATGGGTAACTTTCTAATTCAATTTACCTAAACCGTATTTTTTTTTTTAATAAATTACGATGTTTTGTGGATGTTTGAGATATCTACATCGCCTTTCAGTTACTAAAGAGTGTTTTCAAATTTCTTGTTAGCAGTTTAGTAATCTAAAAGCCGCTATGCTAAATAATTAAGCAGATAGAAGTCAACGAATCGATAAAAAAAAATGAGAGGTAGATGGGCGTTTTGTTAGATTTACTAAGGACATTGTCCGGCAACTAAGTCGGTGGTGAAAAACAGTGAAACTATCAAATCTAATACAAAGAAACAGGCCAAAGCAATTGACAGCGGTTGGCCGAGATACTTGGACCAGAATGTGTCCGCTGTGATGTTGGTATTGTTATTATATAAGTTTTTGGCATATGTGTGGTAAGGTTTGTACATCTGTTCGCGGTACACGTGAGCGAACGCCAGGCATATGCCCAGGAGTAGATAGGACGTCTCGGAGACTACGTCCATTGGACATCCCAGGATGGTGCCTGAAAAAAGTAAGTATAATCTTGAGTTAAATTAATTAAATATTAAATGTAAAATATCGCGTAAGTGACTATCTATGTGTGTGCTTGCGTCCGTGGTTTTATAGGACTGATGTTATGTTTGTAGATGGTTTGGAGGTTTGTAACAGCAACTCCTGCTTATACATTTCGAAAATAGCGTTTTTGCCAGGATCGCGAATCAACCTCACTGGTCTTCATAAATTAGGTTCAAGTAATTTGGTTTAAGAACCTTCAAAGCATTTTCAAATATGTGTTTAATTCATAAACTATTTGTAAAAAGTACACTAAATTTCATATTAATGTTATACAGGTGTCCCATAAGTGGTGGATCAAACGAAATCAGGTGATAGAAGAGGTCATTTGCAATCAAACTTAATATAAACATGGTCTACCAATTCTCAATGGTTTAGAAGTTATACCACTTACAACCACTTTTTTGAAAATACTTACCCCGTCTTACATAAAAAATCATGAATAAAAAATGATCAATTTTTCAACATTTTTTTTTTTGTTTCGTGCTTATTAGTAATTTATCTTTCTAGTAAAAGTATTTTCCTGAACTTTTCCTCGATATTAAAAAAGTAAACTTGAATTTTGTCATAATTTACTATTTAAAATAAAACAATGCTTTCAAAAACTGTCAACATTAAGGAACTCTATGCGCCTGGAGAGTGCATTTAAATTTATCGCACAAAGAAAACGTCATAGGCCAGCGTTGATGTCACTGGCAATGAAAGCACCCGACTGCGTTAGATAAATGTGGTTAAACGTGCGATACTTTTAGTTTATACTAAAAGTATCGCACGTTTAACCACACGAGCAATGCGTGGAACTGTCATACGAGTATGTCTATGATACCAATTTCGTATACTGTGCTGTTGGCCGTTGAGGGATTACTTCGTTTGGAGCGTAGAATTAGAGCATGCTTACGATAAAAATGCATTGTCCTCGGAATTAAACCAACATCTCAAATTTCAACTCCGCAGGTTAAGGGGAAGTGGTTCTAATTCAGCTTGCAAAATTTGAATCAAACCCACATGCATACATGGCAAGCCAAATGAAAGAAAAAACTAAGAAATGGAGGCACGCAGTGAACAAAAACCAGAACCAAAAATCAAAGCTAGAATTGAACTCCGGTAGTTTAAAGAGTGACCTTTTGACGAAACTGAAACTTAGGTAAAGACTCCGTGCACTGACAGAACTTTGGATTCAATCGAAAAGCGATTAAAATATATCGCACAGATCTATATTGTAAAAATCTCCAAACAAAAAAAGTTCTCCAAACCTTGAAAGCCCTTTAAACGATCCAAAGTAATAGCGTTTGTTGTATATTTGTATATTATACAAACATAAAAAATAAAACTTATAGTTATTAGAGAAATAAAAAGCTAGAAAATGGCGATACAGTAAGAAAAAACATTTTAATAATTGCTCAATGAGAAATGTAATCCGGAACTAAAACGCCCAGTGGTTTGTAAAATGGGGAATAGAAGTGGTTTACAAAGTTGGAATAAAAAATAAAAGTCCAATTTGTTTTTATCGATTATTTGCGTGTAGGTAGTTCTTGAATAAGAAGTAGCTTTATTTATAATAAGCTTGAGTGAGAAACCTGGAGTCTGATAAGGGATTATTTCATCCCACCGCCGACATGGTGTCATACCAACGGATTTAGCTACCAAATATGACGAAAATAGTCGAAACCTAAATAGCTCAAACTCACCCAGCAACATAGCGCTTACTATGATGATAAATCCTCCAAAGAAACCACTAAAGATCATGATTCCTTCCATGTCATACATGTAATCCTCATGTATCGTTGTGTTATCAGTGGTTTGTGTTGTTGGTGATATGGGTGTGGTCTTCTCGGCGGTCGTTTCCGCGGTGGTGGTGCCGTCAGAGCTGGTGTCGGTCATACTGGCAATGGTGGAAGTGGTGACGTCTCTCGCCTCGCGCCTAAGCACCGATGATTCCTCAAAGTCTTTATGTGGGAAGCTTTGTTCCACGAATTCTTTTGGTAACATTTTTACGTGAAATGTTTTGTAGTAGATGATCAGGCTGATGACTAGCAATGACTGAAAGTAGAAGTACTGTGATATAAAATTTTGTTTCATTTGTGACAAATTCACCGACCCTTTCTTTTAAACGTGCTTTTAAGATCAGCTTTCACTGTCTTGTTGATGATTTCATGATGCGAGACCATTCATTACAGGAACATCCGCATCTTTTACCTTGTTCGAGCGATCTTATTAAATATTTTCTACTGCAACATTTATAACCCGGCTCTGTTTAATCCAGTGGGGTTCAGACAAAACCAAAATTAATATTTTTATTTTGTTCGGATTGCTTTTTCTTATACCTCCTTACACCCCATCGCAAAAACAAGACCACTCTAGTGATTAATGTTTTAAAGTGACAAATTCAAGCTCCAGGTGATTCTCTGATTCTCAGCCAAGCATTAAACCCAGCCCCAAGAATTCACTCATGCTTTACAAACCTACCTTAGTACAAGAGTTAGTCCGGTTACGTAAGGATTTAGCATTTCTATCAATTTATTTCTTAAAATAAATCACGAATTCTTTGATTTATAATAAAATTGTGTATAAAATAGTTACAAATAGTCATATATTAAGAATCACGATGCATGCTACACGAAAATCACCGTGATTCAAAGCATAGCTGTTCTTTCGTGAATCAAATGTCTGAAATAACCAGCCCAGCCCTATTTGAGTGCCTAGTTATAAAGAGCGCTCGCATACAAGCGATGTTTCCAGATTACTTTCAAGCGCTCGAGGTAACATTTGAATGTTCATTGTGGAAAAACACCTATCATCCAATATAGCAATAGTTTTTGGAGATAACTACCCTTTAGGTATCGGGCATTTTAAATATTTAAAAAAAAAAAAACATAATAAGGTCTTCATAGCAAATTATTGAACCCTATTAAAGATTTTAGGAGAACCAAATATTGTTTCTCTTAAAATCTGATTAAAGAGAGATGGAGTGCATCCATTACACAAGTTTAAAAAATCCTCAAATTTTTGAGGATATTGCTATTAAATAACCAAATAAATAATGTTAATAGTTTTATTTTTATAAGATAATTTTTAAAAAAGGGCAAACTATCATGCTAATAATTATTATGGTTACCGCTATAACTCACTCAGCTTCAAGTTTCTATATTTTAGGTTTTCAGGGTAAAACCCAAATAACAGTAATTTTATATAAATAAATAAAATGCTTTGTGAAATTTTAAAAATACATAAAATACTCACGAGTTCTGTGAATTTTATACAAGTAACTGACATCTTTAATACAAGTTTATACAAGTAACTCCCGAAACTAATATTTTGTGAAATTGCTAGAGAAATATTTTCAAGATTTGCATTGAATAAAATTCACCATTTAATCTACTGTAATAATATATAATATCATTTTATGAATTCGTTAACGTTGTCATTCGTCAAGAGTCAAAAGAGTCATCTTGTCAAAGTGACATTTTACAATATTATTTTTAAGCTAACAATATCGCTGTTTCGCAAAGGCAGCAACATCTTACCCTCACCTTACCTCAGTTATTGGTCTCAAGAAATTTAAAATGTTAAGCGAATTTTTTTGGTTGTAAATAATATATAATCTTTTGGAAGTAATAAACATTATTATAGCCGTTATAATAGTGTTTTTTTTAATGCTATGTCAAATCAGATTGAAATTTAAATTGACAGCTTACAGCATTTTAGAGCCATGGCTATCCCGGCAATCAAATATTCTCACTTGGTATGTTATTCTTTATGTAATACTTTGAATTCTTGTAGTCAAATGTAATTGATATTAGATTGACCTAAATGTTTAATAGAAAATCGGTGTAGGTAATTGACAACTTTGAGATCATCGTCATAACTCTAGCAGGCACTACTCACCGTAGCTACATTGGTGGAAACCATCTCGAGGAGTGGCCTATCTGAGGATATTTTATTCTTGGAACTGTCCACAATGCCTAAAACCAGATTTCGGAAATATTCATCTCCTGTTTAATGTTTACCATGTGTATTTCTCCATATTTATCTACACAATAAAAGCATTTACTGATTTTATGCCTTCTTAGTTACATAAATACTACTAAAGAATATCTTATTTTCAACACAAAAACTATAGTCATAAAATCTTGTTTTGATCGTAGACATGACATCAATCAAAAAGAGGCGTGTCCTTGAATATGCTTCTAAAATTATTAGAGGTAACACATTATTGTAATCTATGTTGACATATTATATAATATGACATATTTATGATAGATCATTACCTATATTACTGTTAACTTTTAATATCGTTTTGCGTGCTTTATCTCGTATCATTTCAAGGTTAAGAGGATCCGGTATATTTCATAAATCGGAGGAATATTCTTGGAATTTCATGATAAGATTTGCACGCTTCTCATTTCTTGATCTAATTTTAATCAAGTGTTGGTGTTTGTTTAGCTTGCAGTGCCCTGATTAGGTTCTGGTTGGAATCCCTAATTGATTTCGACCTAATTTTAGTAGTTTATTTTCCTTTTTTGTGGATTTATCCTAAAATTTCTAGTGGTTCTTTTTGGTATACCACAGAACTGCTTAAGGCCGATCATAGGCATGTCCTGATCAGTTCGTTGCCATCAAGGGTCAAGTGACCCGGTACCTAATGTGAGGGTGACTCGTTTTGTGTGCTGATAGTAGGAGTGGAACTAATATGAATAGTTTAAAGGGAAAATACAGAGTTGATACTTCGCTGCATTCTAATTACAACCCTACATAGATAGATTGTCAGAAGTCCTATGATAACTCACAGCATCGAGCAGAGAAGCGTGTTCTAGAATCACATATTTTTTTTTTGATCATTTCAGGTAGTGGCCGGCGGCTGCCTCTACACCTTATACAGAAGTGCTGGTGGAATGGAGGACGCCGACGGCGAGTTGGCGTACGGCAGAATCGTGTTCTTCGGAGCAATCTACTCCGCGATGGCAACTATTTCGTTTGTGTTCATGATAGGTGTGAACAAAATGATATATACTGAGTTAAATACTAATGTAAAATCTACCATCTCTTATCTCGGGGCTATTTATAAAACATATCATTCTTCCGGTTAGAAATATAAATGTGTGTAGATTCAAAAGAAATCAGATCAGAAAACCTTGTACATGGTAAATAGTTTTAGCTTTTATACTCACATTCATGTATGAGAAGATACTATCCCCTTTCCTTTGGCGGTATTTGTATTAAATTCGCATTTAAAAATATAACAGTATGGCTCATATAAGAATGTTCATTGCCACGTTATAATTATTATAATTGAAATATTTTGTCCATGTTTATTAATATATTTATTTATTGATTTATTTATTCTGGTTACCCAACATAAGTTGTACAAAATACATGTAATGACTTAAAGACAATGACGTAAAAAAGAACAAAATGCACATTGAATGAACTAAAAGTGCCGCAGGCCCAAGTGGAGATAGGAAATGAAGCAACCCATAGCAAGATGGTACCACGGGCGCGTGTAGTCGACGGGAGATGCCTTTAATGGCGCCTGGTTTTGGTTAAATAATTTACTGCTACGGAACAATGTATGGAAGCAGTTGATATTATACCTTACTTGTTTTTTCCTAGCTCACAGCGCCGGCTGCCCTATCCTCATTGAACTGGAACTTTGGTACGACGCTGTTTTAGCGACCGGTCTCGTGCTCTCGACGCTCCAGATACAAAAAATGAAGGAAAGATTGATTTGGCCAGGATCCGATGACGACACGGAGATAGCAGCCAACGCCAGGTCGTCTTTGGAAAGGTCAGATTTTGCAGAAGCATTCGACAGGCATGCTGCTTCGGCGACGAATCCAAAAACAAATGATCAAATGATTCACAATATGGACATGCTGGTGATCAACCAGCAATTGGGAATATTGGCGGCGGTCGCTCTGGCCGTCGACTTCTTGATTCAAATGTTCTGCACGCACGACTTTGTCATCAGCGCCACTTCCTATTAAACTGTTCGTCATCATTGACTTCACTGCCTTCAATATTGCCGTCATCAGTGACTTCACTGCCTTCAACATTGCCGTCATCAGTGACTTCACTGCCTTCAACATTGCCGTCATCAGTGACTTCACTGCCTTCAACATTGCCGTCATCATTGACTTCACTGCCTTCAATATTTCCGTCATCGTTGACTTCACTGCATTCAACATTGCCGTCATCAGTGACTTCACTGGCTTCAACATTGCCGTCATCATTGACTTCACTGCCTTCAACATTGCCGTCATCATTGACTTCACTGCCTTCAACATTGCCGTCATCAGTGACTTCACTGCCTTCAACATTGCCATCATCATTGACTTCACTGCCTTCATCACTGACTTCGACAAACAATCAACAATCTCAATCAGTCAATTTCAAACAATTTACAAGATTAATTACATAATTTTATTATTTAATACATTAATTGTTTTACTTCGACTAATTTAATAAATTCTCATCGAAAAAGTGTAACATCGTTATGGTAGCCATTAAAATGTTTCCCATAGACAACGCGAATGTACCTAAATCGAGCTTATAGACCCCAATGACGTAGATTCGCGATTCTGGCATAAACGCCGTTTTCGAAATGAAAGACCTTAAAAGAAGTTGTTTCAAACGAACGCACGCACACACGCAGCATTCAGGTCTATAAAACCACGGACACAAGCCGGGCACACAGAGAAAGAGTGTCTGACGATATTTCACATTTTATATTTAATAAATTTATCTCAAAATTTTATCTACTTCTCTAAGAACTAAGAATTACACGTGTTTATTGAAATATTTATTAATTATAAATAGTTTAATAAGTGTACATTTTTGCACTTCTGCAGATGCAAATTGCTGACCGCGTCGGTTCAGCAATAAAATACCGCATTCCATTTTGCGGCAGTGTTGTGTCCTGAAAATAGCCTGAAAATAGCCTGTAGCGCACTGCCAAGTCGCTACAAGTTCACTTCTTTCACGCGATAATTTGTCCTCCGTGTGCACTCCGGATGACTCCAAATGGCTCTTTCAACATTCATGATGCATTATTGCGGGAATATGGCTTCTAAAAAGCTTTTAATGTTTTATACTTGGCGTTAAAGGAACTGCATTGGTGTTCACAAATTCATATTTGAAAAAAAATATAATTCTTGAAATATTATATTATACAACAGTGACACCTTACATTAAATATTATTTTCTTAGACTATTTTTAGTAACAGCTTCTAAAGATTTCAATATTTCTACTTTTATGCTCATTTTAATATATATTTTATATTTAATAAAAAAAACATTACATACATTTAATTCATTTGTAGCATGCAACTTATTTAAGTTATAGGATGTTTTTTTTAGAGGCGTGGTTTTCAATCTGGCACTACTTTTTTCGTAGTTGGTGTTTTTGACAGCTGTCACTTGATTTATGCTCAGTTTGGTTTACCATTTCATAATGAATAGACTTACTCCTGAACAACGTTTGCAAATAGTGAATCGCGTCGTGGGCCTGTGGCGTGGCCTCCAAGATCGTGCGATTTAACACCGCTGGACTATTTTTTGTGGGGTTATGTGAAGTCGCTTGTCTACGCAGATAAGCCGGACACGATTAACGCCTTGGAAGAGAATATTCGGCGCGTTATTGCTGACATACGGCCCAACTTGCTGCAAAAAGTGGTTGAAAATTGGGCCTCTCGGCTGGAATTTGTTCGAGTCAGCCGCGGCGGCCACTTACCCGAAATCATTTTTAAAACATAATGGCAAACCCTTATCTTTATAATAAAACTAAATTCTTAGCCATAAAATCAAATTATATGCGTTTTATCTCTTCTTGAAAACCACGCCTCTAAAATCATCACCCTATATTACAACACATTTTCTTTAAAAATACAATATATTTTTAATAATACAAAATTTAAATAAGCCAATAAGCTATTTTTTTTTTTTAGCCGGAATGGTCTTGAAGCACAATTTAGGTATATATATATAACTACTCTTAAACATATATATTTATCCTGGTTCCTTGTTATTTAGTTCAAGTTTGCATGGATTGCATGGATCACAAGTTTGCATGGATCACTTTACTAGCCTAATTCCCGTATTGTGCTTTTAATTTTTTATTTAGATTTTTTACAAAATTTCAGTATACTAGTATATACGGACTTAGAAATAACTCACAATATGCGCATTTCTAACCGTAGGCCGGGTTCGCCGGACGCCGAAGGTTCCGCCAACGTCATCCGTTTCGCCCCGGGCTGTCAGTTATTTGAAAATAAAACCAGCGTCATAAATCATAATACCGTGAGCTCTGCTGTTTTTAGTGCGTCGGCCGAGAGCGGGTTTCGGCGGATTTGCGGAGGCTGTAGCGAGAGCGGAAGACGTGCTTCCGAGATAAAACTGATCTCGGCGATTAAATATTCCGAAATAAATCGTTTCTGAGACGAATCCATGCGATAACTTTACCTTTTCGTAATGCTATATCGGTCATTTAAAAAAGTGAACGGGCAAAATGACAAAAAATCGTTTGTCGCGTATTCCGTTCATAAAGAGTAAACGCGATTTTAAAACCGAAATATACCGACCGGGCCCCAATTCGTTTTCCCCATTTTTCGTACGATATTTTCGACCTACTCTGAGGTCAGAGCGTGACCGACAGATAATACCAAATCGAAATTCACTCCGTAAATGTTTACACACCGATATTATTTAATTTAAAAAAAACATACACCTCAATAGCTTCACTAATTCTTCTAATTCTTAGACTAGCAGCTGCAGTCGACCAATATTTTTAAAATATCAATTTTTTATTTCAATATAAATATTTTCTCACCGTAAGCATTCGCACCGTGGATCGAGCCACCGCATTTAAAATTTTTCTAGAGTGGCGCCTTTACAATTTGTCAGTGCAACCGATAATACACGTCGTGTCGAACAAAATAATTTCAAATTCAAAGTTTTCATTAATTAATATAAGGTACTGGTCACGTTGGCTGATATGATAAGGTCTGTTACCTTTCTAACTAGATGCGAGTTACCTGTTATAAGAAAGGTTATTTATAAAATGTTACAACGTGAGGATAAAAAACCTATGCAAAATAATAAAAAAATGTTTTAAGCACAAATATACACGCGGTTAACACTTTACATACCATTAAATAAATAAATAATAAACTTTTTAAATTTCAGAGTGACTGCTACATTTTCAGTGAGGTCTCATTTATGTATATGTTATAGGCGATTCAATTATGAATACATAAATCTGTCTTAAATTAATCTATATATTAATACATGAAGGGAAAACTTTGTACCACTTTTTAATCATATTACGCGCACGGAGGAGAGTGAGATTTGGCATCGTTAAAGTTTATATGGGGAAGTATATAATCTATATACATATATATGTATATATGGAGAAGTATATATAGTATATAATGAAGAAGGAATATAATATATGTTACAAATACATTAAATTAAATAAAATAAAACTTTTATACTCGTACTACTGACAAAGCTGTGAACTTTGCTGTCATTTCAAATGTCCTTTTATTTGAATAATCTGTCAATGTCAATGTAGTAATTAGTCAAGCAAAAATAATTAATAAAACCATCTCATATTACTATGAACACCAATACTCATTTTTACACGAAAAAATTAAAACTAACAATGAATTGTATAAAAAAATAAACACAACAATAAAATTTTTTTTCAACCGTTACATTAAATTTTAAATTTCATTTAAGTTGCAGGGAATTAAGGCAGACATACGCTAATGACGTATTTGTACACGCTCGCACTTGATTTAATAAAAACATTAAAAAAAAATAAAATAATGGTTATAGAGGTAAACTCATCCTTAAAAGTTTAATAAATTATGGTCGAATTTCGACCACTGGGCGATATTTTAATTTTGGTAGTTCGTTATTAAACTGTGCTCACGGCCTCAAAATAAGAGTACTTAAAAAGTATTTTTATGACATCAGTAATGTCAAAACATATATGTTACTGCAAAATGTTTCATATTTTGATATCCTTAAAGTATCTGCAAGTGGTTAGTATTAATTAATTTTAAAATGTTTGAATTAAAAAAAAATACATCGTATGCTACCTATAAATATATTCATCGCCGCTGTTGCATGTCAACTTTGTTATTAGGTCAAATTAGGTTATTTGGTTTAGGTCAAATGTTGCAAGCTGAATTAGAACCACTTCCTCTTGTCCTACGGAGTTGACATGTTGGTTAAGTTCCAGATGGTACTTCTCAATGGTCAACAGCACAGACACGACATTTTGTATACGCATTCAAGCACTTAAATAGAAGCTCGGTTTTAAAAGTGTATTTTTTAGTATATATAATAATTGCGATTCATTTTTTTTATTATGTAAAATAAGCTATCCTTACAGTTTGATTTTTTCAAAGCAAATATTAAAAATAAAATACAAATATTCATTCGGTAATTTTTAAACTTTCACAAATCGAGTATTATATTTTAGTAATGTTAATCGATTTAATAAGTTCAACAGTGTGGGAGAAAATTAAAAATTGCTAAAGTTAATGTCTTATTTATGTCCTGATTTGTACCAAATAGATAAATGAGATCGTGGTGGCCTAGTGGTTAAGGTGTTGGTATACTGACACAACTTTATTTTAACTACAAAATAGAAAAAATAAATAAAATTAAAATAAAAAAAAAACAACATCAAGAACATTTCATTATTGAACAACAAAAGATTATTTATACGTATTAAAAAAATTAAACCGATTTATTACGAAACTAAATCAGGCATTTTGTCCGTAGTTTTGTGCATTCGTATAGTATTTGTATTGGTATAATAAACGGCGTTCCGAAACTTTTACCGAATTGTTGAAAAAAGGGTAATTTGGGGGACGTTAGTATTAAATAAATCATAAATTCAGTAAATAGAAAAGGGGGGGGGGGAGTTGTTACATTACTAGCTTCACCTTAAAATTTACAAAAAAAAAAACTGAAATGTTGCTAAAAATTTATGATGAAATGAAAGAAAGATTTAATAACATTGAACCTATGTTTTTTTTAATTTAATAAACTAATTAGAAAAGTTGAAACCACAGACAGGCGCGTGATGTCTGGGGGATGCCTGTAAGGCCTATGACAGGTTCTGTTTAAACATTGTGGCAGTTGATATTAAATAATGCCATAGCCAACTGATCGATGACGTTTTGATGCCAGGGTCCGAGCTGATAACCGAACCGTCGCAGCATCCCAACGACCACGGCGAGTCCACGAGGATACGCATCTTCACGGAGTGGAGGGAGCAGCTGACGTCCAGGTTGCACATCGGCAGGGTCATCTCCGCCGATAGCGGCAACTACAGCTGCAGGCCGACCGTTGCTGAGGGCCACAGCGTCAACGTGCACGTCATTAACGGTTAGTACGTTGCAGTTAAGGCTATGCACATTGACAGTTGACCTTGAAATTCGGCGCTTAATTTCAGGTCAGGCGTCAGGGCATCAAGTTTTACTCATTGCGCGGTCAGTAAGCAATTGTTGGCTTTTTTTAAATAATAGCTTCATAACAAAGAAATTAAAAAAACAAACATTTCTATGTTTTATATATAGGATGATGTTTTTAGAGGCGTGGTTTTCAAGAAGAGATAAAACGCATATAATTTGATGTTATGGCTAAGAATTTAGTTTTATTATAAAGATAAGGGTTTGCCATTATGTTTTAAAAATGATTTCGGGTAAGTGGCCCAATTTTCAACCACTTTTTGCAGCAAGTTGGGCCGTATGTCAGCAATAACGCGCCGAATATTCTCTTCCAAGGCGTTAATCGTCTCCGGCTTATCTGCGTAGACAAGCGACTTCACATAACCCCACAAAAAATAGTCCAGCGGTGTTAAATCGCACGATCTTGGAGGCCACGCCACAGGCCGACGACGCGATTTTTACTTTATTTTAGAGTGATTTTTTCTAAATTTGCACTATTTGCAAACGTTGTTCAGGAGTAAGTCTATTCATTATGAAATGGCAAACCAAACTGAGCATAAATCAAGTGACAGCTGTCAAAAACACCAACTACGAAAAAAGTAGTGCCAGATTGAAAACCACGCCTCTAAAAAAAACAGCCCTATATATTATTATAATGCTACTGAAGAATTGTCAAGTCGTTAGATCACACTATATTTAAACATTTACTTAAGGATGTAAATCAAAGGATAAATATTAATTTCGATTCATTCTGACTCTTTTTTTCTACGCCTTTAATTTGGTAACCAATGAATATTAAATCATAAAAAAAATATTTTTAGATACCTTGATCTTATGTTTTTAACATAGTAAAGGCAGATTTTTGAAACACAATTCTAATTCTGGGAAATTTATTAAATGATAAACTGTTAATAGTTCTTTTTTAGTTGAATTGCTCTTTTATAAATGGCATTAAAACCTTAGGAAAAATAGTAATTGAAAAGCAAATGAAGGGTTTAAAACAAAGAAAGGTTTGTTTTTTTAATTTCTATATTATGAAGCTGTAATTAAATAAAAACCAACAATTGCTTACTGACTACCACTACATTACTACACTAAATTCATTTGGGCAGATTTGGCGGGTAAACTAAATTATCGCCCACGAATCAATCGACTAGTAAAAATTCACTGCTGATGATTGTTTTATTAAAACCGAGTTCATTCTGATCGCACAATTATTTAGTCGCTGGTTATAACTTTAGCAGGTTTAAGATGAATTTTCTCGTCCTGACATTCAATTGTAAACGTGTTGCAATGTTTTTTTTTTTTTTTTTCCTACAGGCGAACATCCGGCTGCGATGCAACACGGCAACACCAACACAGCCTCCCTGACAACTCTTTCCTGTAACCTGTTCATCTCCCTTTATTGCACGCTCACCTGTATATTCACCCACAATTTAGAGGGACTCAGGTGAAGACATAGCCAAGGTTCATTGAAACAAATATGAAAATAAATCAAATTTAAATAGAAAAATAAATAAATGTATCACGAAGAATCACTCGGAAGACAGCCGTAGGGCCTAATAAATAAATAAAAACAATATTTAAATCCACGCAATATTTATTTGAATTTAAACATAGTAAATACCTACAGAGATTATTATTGTTTATTAAGTTTACTGTTATTAATTTAAATTAATATTTGCAGATTGATAAAGTCATTTTCAGTTGTCCTAAAGTAATGTTTAACGTATTTGATTGCATTATTCGTTTTATTAAAAACTGGTTAATTCATTAAATGTATTATATTATAAATATAATCTTTTTAATATATATAAATCTCGTGTCACAATGTTTATCTTCAATGGACGGCTGAACCACTTAACCGATTATAATAAAATTTGCACACCATATGCAGTTCGATCCAACTTGAGCGATAGGATAGTTTAAATCTCAAATTATAGTCGCAATTTTAATTTATTGCTAATTATTTGTCTGTTATTATTTGGCAGTCATAAAACTGACAGATGTCGATACCTTTTTATTTATGGGCGTTTGTGAAGAGCGCGTGACGACTCGGTGCCTGTATAATTTTATTGAACAAGCAGAGGAAAGAGCAATTGTGATATTATAGGAAAATTTTTTAGAAGATCACAATCAACTAATTCAATTGATCAAAAGAGTTTCGCCACGACTGCAAAATGACAATTATCAAATCGTCATAAAAGCCGACAAAGTACCATTAGGTGAACATGCTGGTAGATTCAACGCTCCAACTGTTGATGAGGTTGCTGTTATCATGGTTGGTGATCCAGTTGACAAAAGATCTATAAACATTACACGGCGAGACAACACTGTCAGTACGATTTAGGATCTACACCGTTCATATGACGCACTACAATATCCATTGATATTTTGGCAAGGACAAGATGAATATCACCTTAATATCAAACAGTATGATCCAAATACCGGTAAATTTGACAATTATCTATTTACTTTCTTACTGTATGTATAGATTTTAATTTCGTATTGCATTTTATTTTTTATTTTTTTAGGTGATTACAGAAATAATAAAGTTAGCTCAATGAACTACTACGCACACCGAATAATGGTTAGACAACATCAAGACAATTATATCCTTCGATATCGTCAGCTGTTCCATCAATACATTGTTGATATGTATGCTAAGGTCGAAAGCGAACGCTTGCGATTCCTTCGATTCAACCAGGCAAAACTACGATCGGAAGAATATATTCACTTACGAGATGCTGTTGCTGGAAACATCGATGGAAATTTAAATCCCAATGACATCGGTAATGCTTTCATTTTACCTTCAAGCTACATCGGCAGTCCACGGAACATGCAGGAATACATACAAGATGCGATGACTTACGTACGTCATTACGGCCGACCGGATTTATTTATTACATTCACATGTAATCCGAATTGGGAAGAGATACAAACTTTACTATTGCCAGGACAACAAGCCATTCATCGTCATGATTTAACTGCACGTGTGTTTAAACAAAAATTGAAATCCTTAATTGATTTTATTGTTAAATATACAATTTTTGGTATCACACGTTGTTGGCTGTATACGATAGAGTGGCAAAAGCGAGGTTTGCCTCATGCCCACATTTTGGTTTGGCTTAAAGATAGAATCCGTCCTGAAGAAATCGATCAAATAATTTCAGCCGAAATTCCAGACCCATTAATTGATCAAGAATTATTTGATATTGTCACCAAACACATGATCCATGGGCCATGCGGTGTTTTCAACATGACCTCACCGTGCATGGAAAATGGAAAATGTAAAAAAAACTTCCCAAAGCCGCATACGAATGACACGATCACGGATATTGATGGTTATCCAATGTATCGCCGCAGAAGTACTGAGAATGGTGGCCACACATTTACAATGCGACTGCCGAACTTTCCAAATCAAGTTGAGTTTGATAATCAGTGGGTGGTACCATACTCACCACTACTTTCAAAAACTTACAAAGCTCATATCAATGTTGAGCTTTGCAGTTCTGTTAAATCAATTAAGTATATTTGTAAATATGTAAACAAAGGCAGTGATTTGGCCATATTTGAAGTAAAAAACATAAATAAAAATGACGAAATAGCACGATACCAAATGGGCAGATACATTAGCAGCAATGAAGCTATTTGGCATATTCTCAGCTTTCCCATCCACGAAAGAGATCCTGCTGTCCAACATCTGGCAATACATCTTGAAAACGGTCAACGTGTATACTTCACTGAAGAAAATGTTCTCCAAAGAGCGTTCGAAGCTCCGAAAACGACTCTAACTGAATTTTTTACATTGTGTCAAAAACCTGATGTTTTTGGCCAATTCGCGAAGACATTGGTGTATGGTGATGTTCCACGTTATTTCACATGGAACAAATCCAGTAAAAAATGGGAGCCACGGAAACAAGGAAAACCACATCCTTCCATTACAGGCATATTCAAAGCTAAGACATTGGGGAGACTTTACACGGTACATCCAAAGCAACGTGAGTGCTTCTATTTACGTTTGTTATTGGTGAATGTTCCCGGACCAACGTCTTTTGAATTTTTACGAACAGCTAATGGTCGAGTATTCAATACATACCAGGATGCATGTCGTGAACTGCAATTGCTAGAAGACGATAACCATTGGGACTTAACGCTTGCTGATGCTGCGTTGACATCAACACCGAATAACATTCGTCAGTTGTTTGCAATTATTTTGGCGACATGTTATCCCTCGCAAGCACAAACTTTGTGGGAAAAATATAAAAATTGTATGACAGAAGACATCTTGCACCGAATTAGACAAACAAATCAATGCCAAAACATAGATTATACACCAGAGATGTACAATGAAGCATTGGTCTTGATCGAGGATTTATGTGTTCTTATTTCAAATTTACCACTTAATCATTATGGTATGCCATCACCTAATCGTCCAGCCACCGACTTAGTCAATACCGATTTACAACGAGAAAATCAATATGACCATGGAAGTTTAGCAACAATTATCATGAACAGTGAACCATTACTGACAGCAGAACAAAAAATTATTTATGATCGGATTATGCTGGCTGTTGCTGCTGAACAAGGCGGTTTTTTTTTCTTGGATGCACCCGGTGGAACCGGTAAGACATTTTTAATATCGTTGATTCTTGCCAAAATACGGTCGCAACAAAAAATCGCATTAGCATTAGCATCGTCAGGCATTGCGGCTACTTTACTGGATGGTGGGCGAACAGCACATTCAACATTCAAGCTGCCATTGGACGTTCATAATAAACCAGATGCAATGTGTAACATCAAAAAGAATAGTGGAATAGCTGCAGTGTTGCGGAAGAGTTCTATAATAATTTGGGATGAGTGCACAATGGCACACAAATATTCACTTGAAGCATTAAACAGAACTATGCAAGATTTAAACAGCAATAATAAACTTTTCGGTGGTGCTATCTTACTTTTGTCTGGTGACTTCCGGCAGACCTTACCGGTTATACCTCGCTCTACTTTCGCGGATGAGATTAATGCATGTTTGAAACAATCATTCTTATGGCGAAGTGTTGAAACACTTCGATTGACCATAAATATGCGAGTACAATTGCAAAATGATCCATCAGCACTAATATTTTCCGAACAACTACTAGATATTGGGAACGGTAAAATAAAACTGCAACCAAATACGCAATGCATTAAACTACCAGACAATTTTTGCACTGTTGTTCAGGATAAAACTGAATTGATTCAGAGTATTTTCCCGGATATACAGAATAATTATTTGAATCATGAATGGCTTAGTCAACGGGCGATTTTGGCAGCCAAAAACTTCCAGATACAACAGTTGTTACCAGGCGATCTGATGTCTTTTAAATCAATCGATACTGTTGTTGATGAAAATGAAAGTGTAAATTTTCCGATTGAATTTTTAAATTCATTAGATATCCCTGGAATGCCACCACATAATCTTCGATTAAAGATTGGTTCCCCTATTATTCTCCTCCGTAATTTGAATCCACCTCAATTATGTAACGGTACGCGTTTGGTCATCAAAAAGATCACCGGAAACATTCTTGAAGCAACCATTTTGGCTGGGAAGTTTAAAGGAAAAGTGGTCCTGCTGCCACGTATTCCGATGATACCATCAGATTCTACCATACCCTTCAAAAGGCTACAGTTTCCAATTCGTTTAGCTTTCGCCATGTCTATAAATAAATCTCAAGGTCAAACAATGTCCATTTGTGGTTTAGATTTGGAAAATCCATATTTTTCTCATGGGCAACTATATGTTGCGTGTTCACGTGTTGGGAAACCGTCGAATCTATTTGTGTTAGCTAAAGACAGGTTAACCAAAAACATTGTGCACCGATTGGTGTTAAATTAAATTGAAATTGAAAGTATTTATAATTCAAAAAAAAAGATATTAATGTTTAAAAGTTTAAGACTGTCTGCCTTGCCTACCTCATTCATGAGTTTAAGCGTCACATGTTATTTACTGTATTATACTGTAATATACTTATATTTGTTATAAAATTAAATGGAAATAATAAATCTGATAAATTTTTATTTTTTACCTATTGATTTCTGCTTAGTATCAAGTGTAAGAACATTTTAATTAATTGTGTTCAACGTACTTCCCCTTCAAATCTCAATCCAGTGAATTTGTATACCAACATCATCATTGTCGTCTTAGTTCGTAAATAATTTCATTGTACTAAAGGGTTATAGTAGTAGAAAGTCAAATAAGGAGATCAGCATATTTTTTTACAAATACCATCTGTGTGAAAAAGCATAGTGGACTCCGTGACTGATGTTCTCTTATTGTTCCTCTTAGATTGTTTACTATAATGTAATATAACAAAAACTTTAGCCACAGCAACGCGTGGCCGGGTCAGCTAGTACAAATATATAAGTTAAGTGACTTTCCAAGACCGAAAAGAATCAGGGAACAGGGTTGTGTAAGAAAATAATATATAATAAATAAAAATGAATATTTTTAAGTGTGTAAAATGGAAGATCAATGTAAATTTTTTGAAAAATAATGTAAATAAATAGAATCTAGATTGTGAATAATAGGTATTCCTGAAATAAATTGAACAAATTTTAATATTTATTTAAATTTTTTTCTGTAGTTTTTTCTCTCTTAAGAGAAAAGCCATGTTAATTAATATTTCTAATAGATGATTCAACGCAATTAACATATTAAAGGCTTTATATTATGAATGCTTACAAAATTATTATAATGATTATCTTGTCCATACGTAATAATTACAAACTTTTATTTAGCTTGCAATGTTTGTGTATCGGATTAGGTCAAATCTTGCAAGTTGAATTAGAACCACTTTTTCTCATCATACAAATGGTTCAATTCCGATGACAATGCAGTTTGATGGTAATCACGACCAAGGATTGGCTTTAGACGAAGGAAATCCTCAAAGGCCAAACTTCAAGCAATTAAATAAAAGAGTGTTTTTATTTTTAATATATTTTTTTTTGTAATGTGCCACGAATACAATTAGGTACTAGGGCTGTAAAATAGCCGTTATTTGTCTTTTAAATTGTGTACGATAATTATGTAAATATTCGTCGTACAGTTTATTTATTTATTTTTTTATGTAGTCCAATGACAATAAGTCTCTTTTTGCAGGCAAATTTAATTTGTTTCTTTAAAAAAAACAATAATGATGTACATAACTTAAATATTCTATGCATAATTTAATCCTGTTATAAACAATATGCGTTGAATCCGTCTGTTTATTTATATTAATTTGAAAAATTGAGTGTGATTATATTTTATTAGGCCTAAATCTTGTCAGAATAAGTTTTCCAAAACAATTAATTATCTCTCCTTATACAGGGCCTTTGGATCAACGATTTCGAAATTTTGAACTTTTAAAACAAAACCTAGAAAACAAACTGGAAATAACGGAATATTAATTCAAGTTATATATTGAAATATAACTAATAGTGAAATTTACTGTATAATAAAAATACTGTAGAAAAATAAACATGATATTGTAACTAGGCATATTATGGAGGTTAATTTAAGAATAAAGAACGTAAATATAACTCTGTGTTTTATATTTTCAAGTATTTTAACTGTTTCAAGTGTAAAATTTGATTATTTTATTTATTTAATTTAATTTACATTTTTACTATCTTTTACTTTTGACGCAATGGATTTCTGAAATGTGAAATGTGAGAAATAGTCGGCGGCCTTTATCCGGTCGTTAATTAAATTTCTACGGAAATTTACAGTGTGCGAATCGTCTATTAAGCGTTTTCACACGGCAATGAAATTTGTAAGTGGAATATTGTGCATGGGCACAATTTCAATTCAAAACTACGATATTTAGTAATGAGTATATGGTAAGTCTTTTGCCCTAAGAATACATGTTGGTTACTAAATTAATATGTAGTATGTATATGTATCAGATGTTACAATAAGCTCGCCCTTTTGTAACGTATTTATGCGTGTCAAATAAAATATTTATAATTATTATTTTTATGGCGTCATGTTCAATATTTAGTCTTTAAAAATTTTGCAGTGTACGAGTATGTTTAATAAAACACATATAAAGGAGCCCACAACTAGGTTTTGCAAATATTTTGAACCCTATTCAACTAAGTTAAATATGCTTGTGCTAGAGTCAGGGAAGATTATGGTAATGAAGCGTTAAAACAGGTATGACTGAGTGCGGATTCGAACCCGCTGCCGTCGCTGGGGTATTGTTTGTTTTTTGCTATGTTATTTTAAACATGATATTTCTAGATATGAATGAGTAATAAAAAGAATATTCTAAGAGATCTTAGGTATTGCGTAAGGATTTCCTCTGCGCCCTTCTCACCCCCCCCCCCCCCCGCACAACCGTCAAGTGGATAAGTCTGTTTCCGATTATCATCCCTCCGGGACCTGCGAAACTCTTCTCTTCTCTATATATATATCTCTCTCTCTCTCCTAGTCCGAAACACGATTATTAACTTAACATTTTCACCATTTTGAGGGCAGAGCGAGTAGGGCGGGGGCAGGGGCGGGCGGTGAAGGTTTTCATTACTTTTTATTTGTTATACTTACATAAAGCGAACATGTTGTCATTTGACCTTGAAATTCGTTGCGTTATTTTCATAGGGCGTCAGGTTTTACTCTCTGCGCGGTCAGTAAGCAATTGTTGGATTTTATTTAATTACAGAATATAATATAGAAATAAAAAAAAACAAACATTTCCATGTTTTAGACCTTTCGTTTGCCTTTCAATTACTATTTTTCCTAAGGCTCTGTCGTTTATAAGAGAGCAATTAAACTAAAAAATAACTATTAACAGTTTATCATTTATTTAATTTCTCAGGAATAGAATTGAATTTTAAAAATCTGCCTTTACTATGTTGAACTACGTTGATGTTGTTTACTATGTTGATGTTCAAGGGTATTTCAAACATACTTTTTTTTATGATTAAATTTTCTAGATACCAGCCATAGTGAAAAAGTGTCTAAACGAATCGAACAATAATATTTAGCTATAATTGTTGTATCGCAGGGCTACATATAACTTCTACATATATAGGGTGCATCAAAAGTATGTACTTAAGTGATTCACGTGCCGCAAATGGAGACCCGGAACACATGGTGCGGCTTTCATCAAAATGATTATGACACCCGTAGCTATCATATAATATAAACTGCTTATTGTTTAGTAGTAGTGAACAGGCATCTCTCACTCGGACTACTCACGCCTGTGGCACCAACGTGTGGTTGCTTCATTTCCTATCTCCACTTGTGTCTGCGGCACTTTTAACCTATTCGATTTGCGTTTTGGAAGGTTTTAGGCGATAGTGGACCATTTTTTAGGTCTGAGTAGACTAAAATAAAAAAATATACATAAAATCATTATATTCTTTCAAATCGTCATAAATTTTAACATCATTTTAGTTTTTTTTTGTAAATTTTGACGCGCGGCCAGTAATGAAACAACGCGCACATAATATTTCAATTTTTAATAACTTATAACGTGGCACTAAACATACTTTTGCATGTGTCTATTTGCGCACATTAATGAGTTTGTAATCATTTTAACTGGCCAGCCATAAATAATACGTACTTATGTTTTAAACAGCCACGCTGTTAACATACGATTATGATATTAGGGCTTTCTGTCGAACTGTCAATGTTTCATTCATTAATAATATTAACAATTTGTAAACTTTAATGTTATAATATATTTACGGGCAGATGGACGGATAGACGGCCAAAGGACGGGGAATGTAGCTTCTTATATATAATGTATGTATGTACTTGGGGTATATAAATATTTTTTTTACGAAAGGTATCAATAAATGTTGTGTTAACACATTAGCTGAATTAAATTCAGTTTCTTATTAAAAATACTTAAAATGAATTAGGTTCAATAAATGTATAAAAATCAAAATGATATGTATTTTAATTATCGATGCGCGCACAATGACAAATGTGACAAGCTCACAAAATGAACATCTTCGAAGGCAACTAACCGGTTGCAAATACAATTCCACATAATACAAAGCCGTTCCATAGAAAATATATCAGGAAATGAATTTTCATTATATGACAAATCCAACAAATTTTAATCAAAGGTCATAAAAATCGGCCTAGCCGTTTTTGAGTTATAAAATATGGTGCAACTAACCCGGCTTTCCTTTATATAATATATAGATTTCATCCTGTGTGTAAACGTTTAAAAATTTCAACTCGCGCAACAAAATTGGCGCGGTACGCAATACAAATAAATAGATTAGGGTTGCTCGAATAACGAGAAGGGACATTATTTTTCTCTCGCTCATAACGCGTCGCGTTCTCCACGCGAACCGCTCGGCGACACGCTATTCGCGACGAAATATGAGTCGGCCTCGCGCCTGAAACGACAGCCGACCGTTTTACTTGCTCCGCTCACGAACTTTCAGCCCCTTTTAATCTAGTTTAAATGTTACGACCCACTCATGCGTAGGCAACATATTTTTAGGTTGTAATAAAACTTTTGGATTCACGTATTTCAAAAGGTTCTTATACCTCTAAGCGTATGTTTGTCTTTATTTCCTGCAAAACCTAGGAAACTTTTTTCTCATTTTTAATATAATTTTATATGAAGTTTAATACCCAACTAAGGGGGAGTACAAACGTGAACTAAGGACACCATTTGAACGATTCTGACCTACGAATTGTTTGCCCGCGAAAAGAAACCTTGCACGATGAACGGAAAGGTGTAAACTCTATGAAGGGCATAACGGCGCTTATAACACAAATCGCGGCCTACCATTGGGTATAAAATCTTGATAGCATTTACTTGTTTTTTTTTTAAATTAACGTAAAGTTTTTTTAATCCATTTTTTTAAAAATTATAACACAAAAACATATATTTTTATGAAAATTTATAAACTTTTAGCATAAATTATCACTTTTCATAAAACTAAAACTAAAATCTCGTATTTTAGGCTAATTTTGTTATTTTATTTCTATTGTTACGCCGTATATCTCAAATCGCTTACATAAATCCCTCTTTCACTTTATTCTCATCATAAAACTATATTAATTTCATATGGGATGTTTCTGGTTTCAGAAGCGGATGACATTAAAAAATGCTATTTGAAAAACATGGTGGTTTTAATTTTTATATTTTTTACATAATGTTTAAAGAAATTTCCTTAGTTAATTCCTTAGAGTAATAAATTATCTTTAATTTAAATACACTAGATTACTCATATCTTTTGTGAATATCTCTCCTAACGCCTTTGAAAACCTATAAAAATTTCTTTTTTTTTAGCATTCATAAAATGTCAAAATTAAGGTGTCTATTTCCTGTAGGAACACCGTTAAATTAAAACGTCAATCATAGACAATCGTCAGTAGTATATTGATTTACAAAGAAAAAAAATAGTTAAGACTTGTTCACTTGAAGTACACTTCTAGTGTTCTGTTAGTCACACAACACAGTCTGTCTAGTTCCTTTCCCTCTTAACCTAAGCGAGGGTTCCGTTTCATCAGTTTCATCCCCGTTCAAAGGTAGACCTCTTTATCTATTTTTACAACAACTAAAGTTTCACCTTAACCTTACGACGAGCTTTTTAAACCCGTGCGATTTACTTTCGTCTCGCCCTTAAATATTTCTGCTCAAACGAATCGTGTTCCATTTATTTTGAGCAGTTTGTAGCTTTCCTAAGGGCCAATTTGTGAACTTATGTTTTAGCTATTAGAGAAATTTGTCCCTTGGCTAAAAGAAAATACTTTCCAGTATCGATGACAGCAATTAATTGCACATACGATACAATATTAAAAAATAAAAAAAAATAAAATGTATTTATTTATTTTAATGTTCGTAAAAAAAATAATAATTAATACATGCTTTAGTATTATATTAAAAATATATGGATTAGCGGCAACTGACTCAGAACATTAAAACTTTCAATATTTAACTCCCCACTGGGCGCCGTCTGTGTCGGGTGTTTTGTAGAGTTAAAGTTAGTATATTACTTTTATTAGCGAAATATTCCACACACAATACAATGCGATATTACAAAAATAAATAATACAATATTATTAAAGAAAGAACACTTCGAAAGTCAACGACACCTGTATCTATCATATCAATACCAACTGCTTCTATCCCATTGATCAGTGGTAGTAAATTATTTAATCAGTCCACAATTCAAAAAAACCACCAACATCAAAATTAAGTTTAGGTTATTTTTTTTTTCTAGATAAAATGTGCTTTTACTCTTTTAAGATAAAAATAATATTTAAACGATTAATTATATATTTTAAAACAAAAGGGTTCTCATTAAAATGATTGAAAAGTGATTTAAATAATGAATTTAGGACAATAAATTACAATTTTATTTTTTTATTCGCATACTTTTCTTATTTAATCGTAATAATGAAATGGAGAGAGAAGACTTAATGCGTTTTCATGAAACGCATAAAAGAAAATAAATTCCCGAAACGCGAGGTAAGGCGATAGAAACGAACTGTTTTTCCTGAAAGAAACACGTGAGCGCCGTCCGTAGTGCGCGGCGAGAGGATGGATTTATTTCAGTGGCGGGCAGGTATTCGTTCAGCGCGAAAAAACGCCCTCAGAATATAAATATCTCGCAGGGATGGAGCGCCCTTAATAAAGGTCCATTCTATCTCCTCTGACCCTCGAGCAGACCTTGACCAATAGGTTCTATGGTAGGATTCCATTTGAATTTATAAATTCTATTTTAGAGACAGTGGCGGCGCGCTGATAATAAAAGAAACAAATATTAAAAAAATGAATTTACATATTATTGTATAAAGTTTTATTCATACCTGATATCTTTTTCGAACTATGAAGAGATGTTCTAGGGATAGTATTTTTTATCAGTAAATTATATGGGTTTATACGGTTCGTGATGAAAAGAGATTTTTCAAAACAGAATACATGTATCCTTTTATAAAAAAAAAGAAACAGAATACTTTAAACCAATAAGCATTACGTATAAAGAAAGTCAGTGAAATAATATATTGTTAAAAACTATTTATTATATTACCTATGTTTCGGGAACAAGTTGTTAGTTTCGACGGGCCAGTTTTATTGTTTTTATGATTCATATCAAACAGATTATATCTCTGAAGTCTGTAAATAATTATTCTTTAGGCGCGGGTAAAATACCCAACCTAAATTCTTAATAACAAACCTATAAAATTGTTGTCTGGACAAAAGGTTAATATGAGGGATATTTAAGAGTGTACAGCCTCACAATTTTCTGCAGATCAGAATATTCTTAAGAAACGTGGTCTTGAGGACTCAATTCCATGCACTGAACTCGCTGCAGGGTTTTTATTTGTACCATTTTCGAGTAGTTGACAGAATAAGAAGTGTTCTTCCTTCTCAGGATAGGAAAGAAGTGAAAAAAAGAAAATGTGACAGATGGTGGGAGATTAATTATTTTGGCTTCAACAATTATTTGCTCAAAAGGATTATTTAGGAAAAATATTCAAATCTTAGATATTCGTAATTTATGCATATAAATCGAAGCCAAATCAACAAAATCCGTTTTATAAAACGGATTTTAAAAAAGAGGAAAAATATTTTTATCGTTACATAATAAAAAAAAACTCGATAAATAAGTAAAATTATTTTTTATTTTGTTGACGACGCCAATGGGCACACGAAACGGTATCTCAAAAGAATCGGTGATAGTTTTAGGGCAGAAAGGACCTCCCTCAATCTAGTGAGTGAAAAACGGGTTTCCTTGAAAAAAGGTGTCTCGTGTGTTTGAAAAAGAACATTAAATTTTATTTTTATGTAAAGCACTCCGGCCTGAATGGCATCTTGGCAATACGCACTTGACCTCGCCATTAGCGAATCTAAAGCAGCGTTTATAAAATATAATTTTGATGGTCAGTGGCGTGCGAAAATGCTAAAGACTACCAATCTATCTGTTCAATGTACTAACAATGTTTCAGTTAGAATTACAAGTTACGTTTATTAATGGTTTAATAAAAATAATAGTGAAAACTCCAGCTCAACATGCATTGTAAACCTACTCCCTCGCCTTTATCCCTAAATAAATCTACCTCAAATTTATTAACATTTAAAAAAACGTTTAAACATTTAAAATTTGTTTCGAGTGTAAGTGTTCTAATAACAGCAATTTTTAGCACATATCGTGTACCCTCAAAAAAGCCAACATTGGCAAATGAGATTAACTTTGCCAAGTAGAAACAAAACAATTAAACAAAAAAAAGAAATGTTTGATACTTCTACAAGTTTATAAAATTTATAAATGTACTGACAACATTCAATACCTGATTTTCTCCTATCTTCACTAAGTTACCTCTCAGGTCAAAGTGGGTAGTGTTTTTTGTGAAACTTTTCACAAAAACTTCTCTGTGAAGTGATAGTTCCAGTATTGTTGCAACGAGTAAGTAATTGTTTTGTTCATTGTTAATTTGTATCAGATAAGCCGTATTGGTAAGAACTGAGTATCATAACTTTCTTACTTTAGGAGAAATAATGATGGGCAATGTTAACTCGGTATGTTGGAACACGGTTTGATAACTTTGCCCACTAACTTTATATCAGTGCTGTCACTTTGTATGTATAATTTCATTGATATAATCACACTCCAGTCACTTCTGGACTGCTTACAAAAAAATGGTGTTGTTGTTAGACGCATTTTGATAGGATTGGTAGATAGTTAGGTCTCTAGATGTAGATAAAAAATCGAAGGATGTTACTTAATTATAGCTAAAAAAATAAACAATTAAAAATTTTACCCAAGACGTTTGACTTTTTAAATTGATGAAAATGATTAAACAGTTAAAATTAAAAAAATATCTAAATGATTTTTATTTAATTTCTGTTCAAATCTGGTGTACCTACTTCCAATTATACGTATGGCTAATCTGGATAGTGACAACCCTATCATATTGGTGTTGCCTGAAAGAAAAATGTTACAACCTAACTGTGAGACCCGGAACAGACGGATTGAATCGTGTAATACACATGCGCTTTCCATAAGCGCGCTCTACTCAGCGCATTGTTTGTGAGCACGAACGAGCAATTAGAGGTCTCAGCCGCGCCGTTCGCAGCTAAAATACGCTTTCGTGAGAATTATCCGCGCCCCTACAAAGCCAACTGTAATCATTCATTTTTGTTCATTTTGCCAAACGTTCGCTCGCGGCGACATTAATAACTGTTTAATTATCGTTTGTGCAATATTAATACGGCACTTTTATTTATAGTTCCTTAATTAAATGAAAATATCCTTAAAGGCACATCGGAAGGCGGAGGTACATTTCACTGGATCAAAGTAAGGGATAGGCAAACTCCAATTCTACGAACTTCTATCAAATATCGCACTAACATTTTGAATTAATTTAATCCGGAGACTATTATGGGATGTGTGATTTTTTCAATTTTGAAAAATCAGTTTTTCCCACTCCTACAACCAATGGTTGGCGCTGTCAAAAAGTTTACTTTTGTAATTTTTAGGACCTTATCTAAAGAATAATATTAAATTTAAATTAATTTGATTTTTTATATACTAAGAAAGTTATAGTAAAATTTCACATTTTTTAAATTATTCCTTATTCCTGCCCCCTTGGTCTGATTTTGCGCATTAACAAACTTGACCGCGATTTTGTGACCATAAATTATAATATGTATGAATTTGAAAGTGATTGGTGTAAAATTACGGCAGTTATCGTGTCCACAAGAAGGTGATATAGATAGATATGTCAAAATTTCCCGGAAGACGTGACATGTTACCCATTGCAATGGGTAACTTTCTAATTCAATTTACCTAAACCGTATTTTTTTTTTTAATAAATTACGATGTTTTGTGGATGTTTGAGACATCTACGTCGCGTTTCAGTTACTAAAGAGTGGTTTCAAATTTCTTGTTAGCAGTTTAGTAATCTAAAAGCCGCTATGCTAAATAATTACGCAGATAGAAGTCGACGAATCGATAAAAAAAAAATGAGAGGTAGATGGGCGTTTTGTTAGATTTACTACGGACATTGTCCGGCAACTAAGTCGGTGGTGAAAAACAGTGAAACTATCAAATCTAATACAAAGAAACAGGCCAAAGAAATTGACAGCGGTTGGCCGAGATACTTGGACCAGAATGTGTCCGCTGTGATGTTGGTATTGTTATTATATAAGTTTTTGGCATATTTGTGGTAAGGTCTGTACATCTGTTCGCGGTACACGTGAGCGAACGCCAGGCATATGCCCAGGAGTAGATAGTACGTCTCGGAGACTACGTCCATTGGACATCCCAGGATGGTGCCTGAAAAAAGTAAGTATAATCTTGAGTTAAATTAATTAAATATTAAATGTAAAATATCGCGTAAGTGACTCTCTATGTGTGTGCTTGCGTCCGTGGTTTTATAGGACTGATGTTATGTTTGTAGATGGTTTGGAGGTTTGGAACAGCAACTCCTGCTTATACATTTCGAAAATAGCGTTTTTGCCAGGATCGCGAATCAACCTCACTGGTCTTCATAAATTAGGTTGAAGTAATTTGGTTTAAGAACCTTCAAAGCATTTTTAAATATGTGTTTAATTCATAAACTATTTGTAAAAAGTACACTAAATTTCATATTAATGTTATACAGGGTGTCCCATAAGTGGTGGATCAAACGAAATCAGGTGATAGAATTTGCAATCAAACTTAATATAAACATGGTCTACCAATTCTCAATGGTTTAGAAGTTATACCACTTACAACCACTTTTTTGAAAATACTTACCCCGTCTTACATAAAAAATCATGAATAAAAAATGATCAATTTTTCAACATTTTTTTTTTTTGTTTCGTGCTTATTAGTAATTTATCTTTCTAGTAAAAGTATTTTCCTGAACTTTTCCTCGATATTAAAAAAGTAAACTTGAATTTTGTCATAATTTACTATTTAAAATAAAACAATGCTTTCAAAAACTGTCAACATTAAGGAACTCTATGCGCCTGGCGAGTGCATTTAAATTTATCGCACAAAGCAAAACGTCATAGGCCAGCGTTGATGTCACTGGCAATGAAAGCGACCGACTGCGTTAGATAAATGTGGTTAAACGTGCGATACTTTTAGATTAAACTAAAAGTATCGCACGTTTAACCACAAGTTGCCGCATTCTTATGGATGCGGCAACTAGCTCGAGCAATGCGCGGAACTGTCATACGAGTATGTCTATGATACCAATTTCGTATACTGTGCTGTTGGCCGTTGAGGGATTACTTCGTTTGGAGCGTAGAATTAGAGCATGCTTACGATAAAAATGCATTGTCCTCGGAATTAAACCAACATCTCAAATTTCAACTCCGCAGGTTAAGGGGAAGTGGTTCTAATTCAGCTTGCAAAATTTGAATCAAACCCACATGCATACATTGCAAGCTAAATAAAAGAAAAAACTAAGAAAAGGAGGCACGGAGTGAGCAAAAACATTTAAAAATGTTGTACAATTTCTCAACCAGAACCAAAAATCAAAGCTAGAATTGAACTCCGGTAGTTTAAAGAGTGACCTTTTGATGAATCTGAAACTTAGGTAAAGACTCCGTGCACTGACAGAACTTTGGATTCAATCAAAAAGCGATTAAAATATATCGCACAGATCTATATTGTAAAAATCTCCAAACAAAAAAAGTTCTCCAAACCTTGAAAGCCCTTTAAACGATCCAAAGTAATATCGTTTGTTGTATATTTGTATATTATACAAACATAAAAAATAAAACTTATAGTTATTAGAGAAATAAAAAGCTAGAAAATGGCGATACAGTAAGAAAAAACATTTTAATAATTGCTCAATGAGAAATGTAATCCGGAACTAAAACGCCCAGTGGTTTGTAAAATGGGGAATAGAAGTGGTTTACAAAGTTGGAATAAAAAATAAAAGTCCAATTTGTTTTTATCGATTATTTGCGTGTAGGTAGTTCTTGAATAAGAAGTAGCTTTATTTATAATAAGCTTGAGTGAGAGACCTGGAGTCTGATAAGGGATTATTTCATCCCACCGCCGACATGGTGTCATACCAACGGATTTAGCTACCAAATATGACGAAAATAGTCGAAACCTAAATAGCTCAAACTCACCCAGCAACATAGCGCTTACTATGATGATAAATCCTCCAAAGAAACCACTAAAGATCATGATTCCTTCCATGTCATACATGTAATCCTCATGTATCGTTGTGTTATCAGTGGTTTGTGTTGTTGTAGGTGTCGTTTCCGCGGTGGTGGTGCCGTCAGAGCTGGTGTCGGTCATACTGGCAATGGTGGAAGTGGTGACGTCTCTCGCCTCGCGCCTAAGCACCGATGATTCCTCAAAGTCTTTATGTGGGAAGCTTTGTTCCACGAATTCTTTCGGCAACATTTTTACATGAAATGTTTTGTAGTAGATGATCAGGCTGATGACTAGCAATGACTGAAAGTAGAAGTACTGTGATATTTAAATTTTGTTTCATTTGTGACAAATTCACCGACCCTTTCTATTAAACGTGCTTTTAAGATCAGCTTTCACTGTCTTGTTGATGATTTCATGATGCGAGACCATTCATTACAGGAACATCCGCATCTTTTACCTTGTTCGAGCGATCTTATTAAATATTTTCTACTGCAACATTTATAACCCAGCTCTGTTTAATCCAGTGGGGTTCAGACAAAACCAAAATTAATATTTTTATTTTGTTCGGATTGCTTTTTCTTATACCTCCTTACACCCCATCGCAAAAACAAGACCACTCTAGTGATTAATGTTTTAAAGTGACAAATTCAAGCTCCAGGTGATTCTCTGATTCTCAGCCAAGCATTAAACCCAGCCCCAAGAATTCACTCATGCTTTACAAACCTACCTTAGGACAAGAGTTAGTCCGGTTAGGTAAGGATTTGTCATTTCTATCAATTTATTTCTTAAAATAAATCACGAATTCTTTGATTTATAATAAAATTGTGTAAAATAGTTACAAATAGTCATATATTAAGAATCACGAAGCATGCTACACGAAAATCACCGTGATTCAAAGCATAGCTGTTCTTTCGTGAATCAAATGTCTGAAATAAGCCCAGCCCTATTTGAGTGCCTAGTTATAAAGAGCGCTCGCATACAAGCGATGTTTCCAGATTACTTTCAAGCGCTTGAGGTAACATTTGAATGTTCATTGTGGAAAAAACACCTATCATCCAATATAGCAATAGTTTTTGGAGATAACTACCCTTTAGGTATCGGGCATTTTAAATATTTAAAAAAAAAACATAATAAGGTCTCCATAGCAAATTATTGAACCCTATTAAAGTTTTTAGGAGAACCAAATATTGATTCTCTTAAAATCTGATTAAAGAGAGATGGAGTGCATCCATTACACAAGTTTAAAAAATCCTCAAATTTTTGAGGATATTGCTATTTAATAACCAAATAAATAATGTTAATAGTTTTATTTTTATAAGATAATTTTTAAAAAAGGGCAAACTATCATGCTAATAATTATTATGGTTACCGCTATAACTCACTCAACTCACTATAACCGCTATAACTCACTTAGTTTCTATATTTTAGGTTTTCAGGGTAACACTCAAATAACAGTAATTTTATTTAAATAAATAAAATGCTTTGTGAAATTTTAAAAATGCATAAAATACTCACGAGTTCTGTGAATTTTATACAAGTAACTGACATCTTTTCAGGGTATAACTCCCGAAACTAATATTTTGTGAAATTTCAATATTCAATATTTTGTGCTAGAGAAATATTTTCAAAGATTTGCATTGAATAAAAACAGATATCTTGTCAAAGTGACATTTTACAATATTATTTTTAAGCTAACAATATCGCTGTTAAAATATACTTTCGCAAAGGCAGCAACATCTTACCCTCACCTTACCTCAGTTATTGGTCTCAAGAAATTTTAAATGTTAAGCGAATTTTTTTGGTTGTAAATAATATTTAAATATATTTGTATATAATATATAAATAACCTTTTGGAAGTAATAAACATTATTATAGCCGTTATAATAGTGTTTTTTTTAATGCTGTCAAATCAGATTGAAATTTAAATTGACAGCTTACACATAAAGCATTTTAGAGCCATGGCTATCCCGGTAATGAAATATTCTCACTTGGTATGTTATTATTTATGTAATACTTTGAATTCTTGTAGTCAAATGTAATTGATATTAGATTGACCTAAATGTTTAATAGAAAATCGGCGTAGGTAATTGACAACTTTGAGATCATCGTCATAACTCTGGCAGGCACTACTCACCGTGGCTACATTGGTGGAAACCATCTCGAGGAGTAGCCTATCTGAGGATATTTTATTCTTGGAATTGTCCACAATGCCTAAAACCAGATTTCGGAAATATTAATCTCCTGTTTAATGTTTACCATGTGTATTTCTCCATATTTATCTACACAATAAAAGCATTTACTGATTTTATGCCTTCTTAGTTACATAAATACTACTAAAGAATATCTTATTTTCAACACAAAAACTATAGTCATAAAATCTTCTTTTGATCGTAGATATGATATTAATCAAAAAGAGGCATGTCCTTGAATATGCTTCTTAGAGGTAACAAACACATTATTGTAATCTATGTTGACATATTATATAATATGACATATACATGATAGATCAATTTACGTTCGGTAGTGGATATAAGGTTCTGTGTGGTAGGTACTGCGCCCTTTGGAAAATTTATCATCTATTAGTTTGCCCTCTATACCTATATTAGTGTCAACTTTTAATATCTTTTTGCGTGCTTTATCTCGTATCATTTCAAGGTTAAGAGGATCCGGTATATTTCATAAATCGGAGGAATATTCTTAGAATTTTAAGATAAGACTTGCACACTTCTCATTTCTTGATTTAATTTTAATCAAGTGTTGGTGTTTGTTTAGCTTGCAGTGCCCTGATTAGGTTCTGGTTAGAATCCCTAATTGATTTCGAACTAATTGTAGTAGTTTATTTTCCTTTTTTGTGGATTTATCCTAAAATTTCTAGTGGTTCTTTTTGGTATACCACAGAACTGCTTAAGGCCGATCATAGGCATGTCCTGGTCAGTTCGTTGCCGTCAAGTGACCCGGTACCTAATGTGAGGGTGACTCGTTTTGTGTGCTGATAGTAGGAGTGGAACTAATATGAATAGTTTGATATTAGAATATATAACTAATATGAATAGAAGCAGTTGATATTATACCTTACTTGTTTTTTCCTAGCTCACAGCGCCGGCTGCCCTATCCTCATTGAACTGGAACTTTGGTACGACGCTGTTTTAGCGACCGGCCTCGTGCTCTCGACGCTCCAGATACAAAAAATGAAGGAAAGATTGATTTGGCCAGGATCCGATGACGACACGGAGACGGCAGCCAACGACAGGTCGTCTTTGGAAAGGTCAGATTTTGCAGAAGCATTCGACAGGGTTGCTGCTTCGGCGACGAATCCAAAAACAAATGATCAAATGATTCACAATATGGACATGCTGGTGATCAACCAGCAATTGGGAATCTTGGCGGCGGTCGCTCTGGCCGTCGACTTCTTGATTCAAATGTTCTGCACGCACGACTTTGTCATCAGCGCCACTTCCTATTAAACTGTTCGTCATCATTGACTTCACTGCCTTCAACATTGCCGTCATCAGTGACTTCACTGCCTTCAACATTGCCATCATCATTGACTTCACTGCCTTCAACATTGCCGTCATCACTGACTTCGACAAACAATCAACAATCTCAATCAGTCAATTTCAAACAATTTATAAGATTAATTACATCATTTATACGATGAATTACATAATTTTATTATTTAATACATTAATTGTTTTACTTCGACTAATTTAATAAATTCTCATCGAAAAAGTGGAACATCGTTATGGTAGCCATTAAAATGTTTCCCATAGACAACGCGAATGTACCTAAATCGAGCTTATAGACCCCAATGACGTAGATTCGCGATTCTGGCATAAACGCCGTTTTCGAAATGAAAGACCTTAAAAGGAGTTGTTTCAAACTAACGCACGCACACACACGCAGCATTCAGGTCTATAAAACCACGGACACAAGCCGGGCACACAGAGAAAGAGTGTCTGACGATATTTCACATTTTATATTTAATTAATTTATCTCAAAATTTTATCAACTTCTCTAAGAACTAAGAATTACACGTGTTTATTGAAATATTTATTAATAATAAATAGTTTAATAAGTGTACATTTTTGCACTTCTGCAGATGCAAATTGCTGACCGCGTCGGTTCAGCAATAAAATACCGCATTCCATTTTGCGGCAGTGTTGTGTCCTGAAAATAGCCTGAAAATAGCCTGTAGCGCACTGCCAAGTCGCTACAAGTTCACAAGTTCACGCGGTAATTTGTCCTCCGTGTGCACTCCGGATGACTCCAAATGGCTCTTTCAACATTCATGATGCATTATTGTGGGAATATGGCTTCTAAAAAGCTTTTAATGTTTTATACTTGGCGTTAAAGGAACTGCATTGGTGTTCACAAATTCATATTTGAAAAAAAATATAATTCTTGAAATATTATATTATACAACAGTGACACCTTACATTAAATATTATTTTCTTAGACTATTTTTAGTAACAGCTTCTAAAGATTTCAATATTTCTACTTTTATGCTCATTTTAATATATATTTTATATTTAATAAAAAAAACATTACATACATTTAATTCATTTGTAGCATGCAACTTAAATATAGGGATGTTTTTTTTAGAGGCGTGGTTTTCAATCTGGCACTACTTTTTTCGTAGTTGGTGTTTTTGACAGCTTTCACTTGATTTATGCTCAGTTCGGTTTGCCATTTCATAATGAATAGACTTACTCCTGAACAACGTTTGCAAATAGTGAATCGCGTCGTGGGCCTGTGGCGTGGCCTCCAAGATCGTGCGATTTAACACCGCTGGACTATTTTTTGAGGGGTTATGTGAAGTCGCTTGTCTACGCAGATAAGCCGGACACGATTAACGCCTTGGAAGAGAATATTCGGCGCGTTATTGCTGACATACGGCCCAACTTGCTGCAAAAAGTGGTTGAAAATTGGGCCTCTCGGCTGGAATTTGTTCGAGTCAGCCGCGGCGGCCACTTACCCGAAATCATTTTTAAAACATAATGGCAAACCCTTATCTTTATAATAAAACTAAATTCTTAGCCATAACATCGAATTATATGCGTTTTATCTCTTCTTGAAAACCACGCCTCTAAAATCATCAACCTATATTACAACACATTTTCTTTAAAAATACAATAAACCTACACTTTGTAGGTTTATTGTATTTTTAAATAAGCCAATAAGCTATTTTTTTTTTTTAGCCGGAATGGTCTTGAAGCACAGTTTAGGTATATATATAACTACTCTTAAACATATATATTTATCCTGGTTCCTTGTTATTTAGTTCAAGTTTGCATGCATTTTATCACTTTACTAGGCTAATTCCCGTGTTGTGCTTTTAATTTTTTATTTTTTTTAGTATATACGGACTTAGAAATAACTCACAATATGCGCATTTCTAACCGTAGGCCGGGTTCGTCGGACGCCGAAGGTTCCGCCAACGTCATCCGTTTCGCCCCGGGCTGTCAGTTATTTGAAAATAAAACCAGCGTCATAAATCATAATACCGTGAGCTCTGCTGTTTTTAGTGCGTCGGCCGAGAGCGGGTTTCGGCGGATTTGCGGAGGCTGTAGCGAGAGCGGAAGACGTGCTTCCGAGATAAAACTGATCTCGGCGATTAAATATTCCGAAATAAATCGTTTCTGAGACGAATCCATGCGATAACTTTACCCTTTCGTAATGCTATATCGGTCATTTAAAAAAGTGAACGGGCAAAATGACAAAAAAATCGTTCGTCGCGTATTCCGTTCATAAAGAGCAAACGCGATTTTAAAACCGAAATATACTAACCGGGCCCCGTTTACTATTTCGTTTTACTAATTATTTATCGTTATACTAATTCGTTTTTCCCCATTTTTCGTACGATATTTTCGACCTACTCTGAGGTCAGAGCGTGACCGACAGATAATACCAAATCGAAATTCACTCCGTAAATGTTTACACACCGATATTATTTAATTTAAAAAAAACATACACCTCAATAGCTTCACTAATTCTACTAATTCTTAGACTAGCAGCGACCAATATTTTAAATATATCAATTTTTTATTTCAATATAAATATTTTCTCACCGTAAGCATTCGCACCGTGGATCGAGCCACCGCATTTAAAATTTTTCTAGGGTGGCGCCTTTACAATTTGTCAGTGTAACCGATAATACACGTCGCGTCGAACAAAATAATTTCAAATTCAAAGTTTTTATTAAATGAAATAAGGTACTGGTCACGTTGGCCGATTTGATAAGGTCTGTTACCTTTCTAACTAGATGCGAGTTACCTGTTATAAGAAAGGTTATTTATAAAATGTTACAACGTGAGGATAAAAAACCTATGCAAAATAATAAAAAAATGTTTTAAGCACAAATATACACGCGGTTAACACTTTACATACCATTAAATAAATAAATAATAAACTTTTTAAATTTCAGAGTGACTGCTACATTTTCAGTGAGGTCTCATTTATGTATATGTTATAGGCGATTCAATTATGAATACATAAATCTGTCTTAAATTAATCTATATATTAATACATGAAGGGAAAACTTTGTACCACTTTTTAATCATATTACGCGCACGGAGGAGAGTGAGATTTGACATCGTTAAAGTTTATATGGGGAAGTATATAATCTATATACATATATATATATATATGGAGAAGTATATATAGTATATAATGAAGAAGGAATATAATATATGTTACAAATACATTAAATTAAATAAAATAAAACTTTTATACTCGTACTACTGACAAAGCTGTGAACTTTGCTGTCATTTCAAATGTCCTTTTATTTGAATAATCTGTGAATGTCAATGTAGTAATTAGTCAAGCAAAAATAATTAATAAAACCATCTCATATTACTATGAACACCAATACTCATTTTTACACGAAAAAATTAAAACTAACAATGAATTGTATAAAAAAATAAACACAACAATAAAATTTTTTTTCAACCGTTACATTAAATTTTAAATTTCATTTAAGTTGCAGGGAATTAAGGCAGACATACGCTAATGACGTATTTGTACACGCTTGCACTTGATTTAATAAAAACATTAAAAAAAAAATAAAATAATGGTTATAGAGGTAAACTCATCCTTAAAAGTTTAATAAATTATGGTCGAATTTCGACCACTGGGCGATATTTTAATTTTGGTAGTTCGTTATTAAACTGTGCTCACGGCCTCAAAATAAGAGTACTTAAAAAGTATTTTTATGACATCAGTAATGTCAAAACATATATGTTACTGCAAAATGTTTCATATTTTGATATCCTTAAAGTATCTGCAAGTGGTTAGTATTAATTAATTTTAAAATGTTTGAATTAAAAAAAAATACATCGTATGCTACCTATAAATATATTCATCGCCGCTGTTGCATGTCAACTTTGTTATTAGGTCAAATTAGGTTATTTGGTTTAGGTCAAATGTTGCAAGCTGAATTAGAACCACTTCCTCTTGTCCTACGGAGTTGACATGTTGGTTAAGTTCCAGATGGTACTTCTCAATGGTCAACAGCACAGACACGACATTTTGTATACGCATTCAAGCACTTAAATAGAAGCTCGGTTTTAAAAGTGTATTTTTTAGTATATATAATAATTGCGATTCATTTTTTTTATTATGTAAAATAAGCTATCCATCCTTACAGTTTGATTTTTTCAAAGCAAATATTAAAAATAAAATACAAATATTCATTCGGTAATTTTTAAACTTTCACAAATCGAGTATTATATTTTAGTAATGTTAATCGATTTAATAAGTTCAACAGTGTGGGAGAAAATTAAAAATTGCTAAAGTTAATGTCTTATTTATGTCCTGATTTGTACCAAATAGATAAATGAGATCGTGGTGGCCTAGTGGTTAAGGTGTTGGTATACTGACACAACTTTATTTTAACTACAAAATAGAAAAAATAAATAAAATTAAAATAAAAAAAAAACAACATCAAGAACATTTCATTATTGAACAACAAAAGATTATTTATACGTATTAAAAAAATTAAACCGATTTATTACGAAACTAAATCAGGCATTTTGTCCGTAGTTTTGTGCATTCGTATAGTATTTGTATTGGTATAATAAACGGCGTTCCGAAACTTTTACCGAATTGTTGAAAAAAGGGTAATTTGGGGGACGTTAGTATTAAATAAATCATAAATTCAGTAAATAGAAAAGGGGGGGGGGGGAGTTGTTACATTACTAGCTTCACCTTAAAATTTACAAAAAAAAAAACTGAAATGTTGCTAAAATTTATGATGAAATGAAAGAAAGATTTAATAACATTGAACCTATGTTTTTTTTAATTTAATAAACTAATTAGAAAAGTTAAAACCACAGACAGGCGCGTGATGTCTGGGGGATGCCTGTAAGGCCTATGACAGGTTCTGTTTAAACATTGTGGCAGTTGATATTAAATAATGCCATAGCCAACTGATCGATGACGTTTTGATGCCAGGGTCCGAGCTGATAACCGAACCGTCGCAGCATCCCAACGACCACGGCGAGTCCACGAGGATACGCATCTTCACGGAGTGGAGGGAGCAGCTGACGTCCAGGTTGCACATCGGCAGGGTCATCTCCGCCGATAGCGGCAACTACAGCTGCAGGCCGACCGTTGCTGAGGGCCACAGCGTCAACGTGCACGTCATTAACGGTTAGTACGTTGCAGTTAAGGCTATGCACATTGACAGTTGACCTTGAAATTCGGCGCTTAATTTCAGGTCAGGCGTCAGGGCATCAAGTTTTACTCATTGCGCGGTCAGTAAGCAATTGTTGGCTTTTTTTTAAATAATAGCTTCATAACAAAGAAATTAAAAAAACAAACATTTCTATGTTTTATATATAGGATGATGTTTTTAGAGGCGTGGTTTTCAAGAAGAGATAAAACGCATATAATTTGATGTTATGGCTAAGAATTTAGTTTTATTATAAAGATAAGGGTTTGCCATTATGTTTTAAAAATGATTTCGGGTAAGTGGCCCAATTTTCAACCACTTTTTGCAGCAAGTTGGGCCGTATGTCAGCAATAACGCGCCGAATATTCTCTTCCAAGGCGTTAATCGTCTCCGGCTTATCTGCGTAGACAAGCGACTTCACATAACCCCACAAAAAATAGTCCAGCGGTGTTAAATCGCACGATCTTGGAGGCCACGCCACAGGCCCACGACGCGATTTTTACTTTATTTTAGAGTGTTTTTAAAAAAATTTAGAGTGATTTTTTCTAAATTTGCATTATTTGCAAACGTTGTTCAGGAGTAAGTCTATTCATTATGAAATGGCAAACCAAACTGAGCATAAATCAAGTGACAGCTGTCAAAAACACCAACTACGAAAAAAGTAGTGCCAGATTGAAAACCACGCCTCTAAAAAAAACAGCCCTATATATTATTATAATGCTACTGAAGAATTGTCAAGTCGTTAGATCACACTATATTTAAACATTTACTTAAGGATGTAAATCAAAGGATAAATATTAATTTCGATTCATTCTGACTCTTTTTTTCTACGCCTTTAATTTGGTAACCAATGAATATTAAATCATAAAAAAAATATTTTTAGATACCTTGATCTTATGTTTTTAACATAGTAAAGGCAGATTTTTGAAACACAATTCTAATTCTGGGAAATTTATTAAATGATAAACTGTTAATAGTTCTTTTTTAGTTGAATTGCTCTTTTATAAATGGCATTAAAACCTTAGGAAAAATAGTAATTGAAAAGCAAATGAAGGGTTTAAAACAAAGAAAGGTTTGTTTTTTTAATTTCTATATTATGAAGCTGTAATTAAATAAAAACCAACAATTGCTTACTGACTACCACTACATTACTACACTAAATTCATTTGGGCAGATTTGGCGGGTAAACTAAATTATCGCCCACGAATCAATCGACTAGTAAAAATTCACTGCTGGTGATTGTTTTATTAAAACCGAGTTCATTCTGATCGCACAATTATTTAGTCGCTGGTTATAACTTTAGCAGGTTTAAGATGAATTTTCTCGTCCTGGCATTCAATTGTAAACGTGTTGCAATGTTTTTTTTTTTTTTTTTCCTACAGGCGAACATCCGGCTGCGATGCAACACGGCAACACCAACACAGCCTCCCTGACAACTCTATCCTGTAACCTGTTCATCTCCCTTTATTGCACGCTCACCTGTATATTCACCCACAATTTAGAGGGACTCAGGTGAAGACATAGCCAAGGTTCATTGAAACAAATATGAAAATAAATCAAATTTAAATAGAAAAATAAATAAATGTATCACGAAGAATCACTCGGAAGACAGCCGTAGGGCCTAATAAATAAATAAAAACAATATTTAAATCCACGCAATATTTATTTGAATTTAAACATAGTAAATACCTACAGAGATTATTATTGTTTATTAAGTTTACTGTTATTAATTTAAATTAATATTTGCAGATTGATAAAGTCATTTTCAGTTGTCCTAAAGTAATGTTTAACGTATTTGATTGCATTTTTCGTTTTATTAAAAACTGGTTAATTCATTAAATGTATTATATTATAAATATAATACAAATATATAAGTTAAGTGACTTTCCAAGACCGAAAAGAATCAGGGAACAGGGTTGTGTAAGAAAATAATATATAATAAATAAAAATGAATATTTTTAAGTGTGTAAAATGGAAGATCAATGTAAATTTTTTGAAAAATAATGTAAATAAATAGAATCTAGATTGTGAATAATAGTTATTCCTGAAATAAATTGAACAAATTTTAATATTTATTTGATTTTTTTTCTGTAGTTTTTTTCTCTCTCAAGAGAAAAGCCATATTAATTAATATTTCTAATAGATGATTCAACGCAATTAACATATTAAAGGCTTTATATTATGAATGCTTACAAAATTATTATAATGATTATCTTGTCCATACGTAATAATTACAAACTTTTATTTAGCTTGCAATGTTTGTGTATCGGATTAGGTCAAATCTTGCAAGTTGAATTAGAACCACTTTTTCTCATCATACAAATTGTTCAATTCCGATGACAATGCAGTTTGATGGTAATCACGACCAAGGATTGGCTTTAGACGAAGGAAATCCTCAAAGGCCAGACTTCAAGCACTTAAATAAAAGAGTGTTTTTATTTTTAATATATTTTTTTTTGTAATGTGCCACGAATACAATTAGGTACTAGGGCTGTAAAATAGCCGTTATTTGTCTTTTAAATTGTGTACGATAATTATGTAAATATTCGTCGTACAGTTTATTTATTTATTTTTTATGTAGTCCAATGACAATAAGTCTCTTTTTGCAGGCAAATTTAATTTGTTTCTTTAAAAAAAACAATAATGATGTACATAACTTAAATATTCTATGCATAATTTAATCCTGTTATAAACAATATGCGTTGAATCCGTCTGTTTATTTATATTAATTTGAAAAATTGAGTGTGATTATATTTTATTAGGCCTAAATCTTGTCAGAATAAGTTTTCCAAAACAATTAATTATCTCTCCTTATACAGGGCCTTTGGATCAACGATTTCGAAATTTTGAACTTTTAAAACAAAACCTAGAAAACAAACTGGAAATAACGGAATATTAATTCAAGTTATATATTGAAATATAACTAATAGTGAAATTTACTGTATAATAAAAATACTGTAGAAAAATAAACATGATATTGTAACTAGGCATATTATGGAGGTTAATTTAAGAATAAAGAACGTAAATATAACTCTGTGTTTTATATTTTCAAGTATTTTAACTGTTTCAAGTGTAAAATTTGATTATTTTATTTATTTAATTTAATTTACATTTTTACTATCTTTTACTTTTGACGCAATGGATTTCTGAAATGTGAAATGTGAGAAATAGTCGGCGGCCTTTATCCGGTCGTTAATTAAATTTCTACGGAAATTTACAGTGTGCGAATCGTCTATTAAGCGTTTTCACACGGCAATGAAATTTGTAAGTGGAATATTGTGCATGGGCACAATTTCAATTCAAAACTACGATATTTAGTAATGAGTATATGGTAAGTCTTTTGCCCTAAGAATACATGTTGGTTACTAAATTAATATGTAGTATGTATATGTATCAGATGTTACAATAAGCTCGCCCTTTTGTAACGTATTTATGCGTGTCAAATAAAATATTTATAATTATTATTTTTATGGCGTCATGTTCAATATTTAGTCTTTAAAAATTTTGCAGTGTACGAGTATGTTTAATATAACACATATAAAGGAGCCCACAACTAGGTTTTGCAAATATTTTGAACCCTATTCAACTAAGTTAAATATGCTTGTGCTAGAGTCAGGGAAGATTATGGTAATGAAGCGTTAAAACAGGTATGACTGAGTGCGGATTCGAACCCGCTGCCGTCGCTGGGGTATTGTTTGTTTTTTGCTATGTTATTTTAAACATGATATTTCTAGATATGAATGAGTAATAAAAAGAATATTCTAAGAGATCTTAGGTATTGCGTAAGGATTTCCTCTGCGCCCTTCTCACCCCCCCCCCCCCCCCCCGCACAACCGTCAAGTGGATAAGTCTGTTTCCGATTATCATCCCTCCGGGACCTGCGAAACTCTTCTCTTCTCTATATATATATCTCTCTCTCTCCTAGTCCGAAACACGATTATTAACTTAACATTTTCACCATTTTCAGGGCAGAGCGAGTAGGGCGGGGGCAGGGGCGGGCGGTGTAGGTTTTCATTACTTTTTATTTGTTATACTTACATAAAGCGAACATGTTGTCATTTGACCTTGAAATTCGTTGCGTTATTTTCATAGGGCGTCAGGTTTTACTCTCTGCGCGGTCAGTGAGCAATTTTTGGTTTTTATTTAATTACCGAATATAATATAGAAATAAAAAAACAAACATTTCCATGTTTTAGACCTTTCGTTTGCCTTTCAATTACTATTTTTCCTAAGGCTCTGTCTTTTATAAGAGAGCAATTAAACTAAAAAAGAACTATTAACAGTTTATCATTCATTAAATTTCTCAGGAATAGAATTGAATTTTAAAAATCTGCCTTAAAGTCGAAAGATCAAGGTATCTAAGCATATTTTTTTATGATTAAATTTTCTAGTAAAAAGGGTCTACACGAACCGAAAAATAATAATAATATTTAGCTTTAATTGTTGTATTACAGGGCTACATATATCTTCTACATATATAGGGTGCATCGAAAGTATGTCCTTAAGTGATTTCACGTGCCGCAAATGGAGATCTGGAACACATGGTGCGGCTTTCATCAAAATGATTATGACACCCGTAGCTATAATATAATATAAACTGCTTATTGTTTAGTAGTAGTGAACAGGCATCTCTCACTCGGACTACTCACGCCTGTGGCACCAACGTGTGGTTGCTTCATTTCCTATCTCCACTTGTGTCTGCGGCACTTTTAACCTATTCGATTTGCGTTTTGGAAGGTTTTAGGCGATAGTGGACCATTTTTTAGGTCTGAGTAGACTAAAATAAAAAAATATACATAAAATCATTATATTCTTTCAAATCGTCATAAATTTTAACATCATTTTAGTTTTTTTTTGTAAATTTTGACGCGCGGCCAGTAATGAAACAACGCGCACATAATATTTCAATTTTTAATAACTTATAACGTGGCACTAAACATACTTTTGCATGTGTCTATTTGCGCACATTAATGAGTTTTAACTGGCCTGTCATAAATAATACGTACTTATGTTTAAACAGCCACGCTTTTAACATACGATTATGATATTAGGGCTTTCTGTCGAACTGTCAATGTTTCATTCATTAATAATATTAACAATTTGTAAACTTTAATGTTATAATATATTTACGGGCAGATGGACGGATAGACGGCCAAAGGACGGGGATAGTAGCTTCTTATATATAATGTATGTATGTACTTGGGGTATATAAATATTTTTTTTACGAAAGGTATCAATAAATGTTGTGTTAACACATTAGCTGAATTAAATTCAGTTTCTTATTAAAAATACTTAAAATGAATTAGGTTCAATAAATGTATAAAAATCAAAATGATATGTATTTTAATTATCGATGCGCGCACAATGACAAATGTGACAAGCTCACAAAATGAACATCTTCGAAGGCAACTAACCGGTTGCAAATACAATTCCACATAATACAAAGCCGTTCCATAGAAAATATATCAGGAAATGAATTTTCATTATATGACAAATCCAACAAATTTTAATCAAAGGTCATAAAAATCGGCCTAGCCGTTTTTGAGTTATAAAATATGGTGCAACTAACCCGGCTTTCCTTTATATAATATATAGATTTCATCCTGTGTGTAAACGTTTAAAAAATTCAACTCGCGCAACAAAATTGGCGCGGTACGCAATACAAATAAATAGATTAGGGTTGCTCGAATAACGAGAAGGGACATTATTTTTCTCTCGCTCATAACGCGTCGCGTTCTCCACGCGAACCGCTCGGCGACACGCTATTCGCGACGAAATATGAGTCGGCCTCGCGCCTGAAACGACAGCCGACCGTTTTACTTGCTCCGCTCACGAACTTTCAGCCCCTTTTAATCTAGTTTAAATGTTACGACCCACTCATGCGTAGGCAACATATTTTTAGGTTGTAATAAAACTTTTGGATCCACGTATTTCAAAAAAAAAGTCTGTTTATTGTAAACGTATATAAGTAAAATTGGGTTTTCCTTGGGTTCAGAAGTATATTTTATACAATATTAAAATTGAGGACTTTATTGATGCCAGTGGTCGAAATTTGACCATTTAAGTTTAGCATTATTGAGGTTCTTATACCTCTAAGCGTATGTTTGTCTTTATTTCCTGCAAAACCTAGGAAACTTTTTTCTCATTTTTAAACTAATTTTATATGACGTTTAATACCCAACTTAGGGGGAGTACAAACGTGAACTAAGGACACCATTTGAACGATTCTGACCTACGAATTGTTTGCCCGCGAAAAGAAACTTTGCACGATGAACGGAAAGGTGTAAACTCTATGAAGGGCATAACGGCGCTTATAACACAAATCGCGGCCTACCATTGGGTATAAAATCTTGATAGCATTTACTTGTTTTTTTTTTAAATTAACGTAAAGTTTTTTTAATCCATTTTTTTAAAAATTATAACACAAAAACATATATTTTTATGAAAATTTAAAAACTTTTAGCATAAATTATCACTTTTCATAAAACTAAAACTAAAATCTCGTATTTTAGGCTAATTTTGTTATTTTATTTCTATTGTTACGCCGTATATCTCAAATCGCTTACATAAATCCCTCTTTCACTTTATTCTCATCATAAAACTATATTAATTTCATATGGGATGTTTCTGGTTTCAGAAGCGGATGACATTAAAAAATGCTATTTGAAAAACATGGTGGTTTTAATTTTTATTTTTTATATTTTTTACATAATGTTTAAAGAAATTTCCTTAGTTAATTCCTTAGAGTAATAAATTATCTTTAATTTAAATACACTAGATTACTCATATCTTTTGTGAATATCTCTCCTAACGCCTTTGAAAACCTATAAAAATTTCTTTTTTTTTAGCATTCATAAAATGTCAAAATTAAGGTGTCTATTTCCTGTAGGAACACCGTTAAATTAAAACGTCAATCATAGACAATCGTCAGTAGTATATTGATTTACAAAGAAAAAAATAGTTAAGACTTGTTCACTTGAAGTACACTTCTAGTGTTCTGTTAGTCACACAACACAGTCTGTCTAGTTCCTTTCCCTCTTAACCTAAGCGAGGGTTCCGTTTCATCAGTTTCATCCCCGTTCAAAGGTAGACCTCTTTATCTATTTTTAAAACAACTAAAGTTTCACCTTAACCTTACGACGAGCTTTTTAAACCCGTGCGATTTACTTTCGTCTCGCCCTTAAATATTTCTGCTCAAACGAATCGTGTTCCATTTATTTTGAGCAGTTTGTAGCTTTCCTAAGGGCCAATTTGTGAACTTATGTTTTAGCTATTAGAGAAATTTGTCCCTTGGCTAAAAGAAAATACTTTCCAGTATCGATGACAGCAATTAATTGCACATACGATACAATATTAAAAAATAAAAAAAAATAAAATGTATTTATTTATTTTAATGTTCGTAAAAAAAATAATAATTAATACATGCTTTAGTATTATATTAAAAATATATGGATTAGCGGCAACTGACTCAGAACATTAAAACTTTCAATATTTAACTCCCCACTGGGCGCCGTCTGTGTCGGGTGTTTTGTAGAGTTAAAGTTAGTATATTACTTTTATTAGCGAAATATTCCACACACAATACAATGCGATATTACAAAAATAAATAATACAATATTATTAAAGAAAGAACACTTCGAAAGTCAACGACACCTGTATCTATCATATCAATACCAACTGCTTCTATCCCATTGATCAGTGGTAGTAAATTATTTAATCAGTCCACAATTTTAAAAAGACGGTGACGCTTTGGCTAATGAACAAAACAAGGCAAGAATGCGAAAAGCAACTTATTCAAACTATTGCTTGAGTACACATATTATTGTTCATTTACTTTTTATACATTATATATACAACAGAAACATCAGAATAATAATTCTGATGTTAATTGTAGGTATTTAGAAATTTCACATTCATTAACAAACGCTACAGATAAATATTGTATTATTATAGCTAACTAAAAACGATAAGTTTATTTGAATTAAAGTATGTTTCTAATGTATGTATTTACGTATATATATATATATATATATATATGTGTGTGTGTGTGTGTGTAAATGTTATATATTTATTGTGTGTATGTGTATATATATATATAAAATGTTTTATCTATATATATATATATTTATCACGGATCTCTAATATAGACCTCGCGCCCCTATTATCACTCTATTTATATATTTCAAATAGGTAACACCTCGACACAGGCATTTGCCTAGTGAGGTGTTACTAATCCACACAAACTGTACTTTTCTTTTATGGAATATCAATAACATGCGATATATTAATATACATGTAATGATATAATTTTTTATGGATATAATAAATAAATAAATAAATAAATAAAATAAAAATAAAAAATTCAAAAAAACCACCAACATCAAAATTAAGTTTAGGTTATTTTTTTTTTCTAGATAAAATGTGCTTTTACTCTTTTAAGATAAAAATAATATTTAAACGATTAATTATATATTTTAAAACAAAAGGGTTCTCATTAAAATTATTGAAAAGTGATTTAAATAATGAATTTAGGACAATAAATTACAATTTTATTTTTTTATTCGCATACTTTTCTTATTTAATCGTAATAATGAAATGGAGAGAGAAGACTTAATGCGTTTTCATGAAACGCATAAAAGAAAATAAATTCCCGAAACGCGAGGTAAGGCGATAGAAACGAACTGTTTTTCCTGAAAGAAACACGTGAGCGCCGTCCGTAGTGCGCGGCGAGAGGATGGATTTATTTCAGTGGCGGGCAGGTATTCGTTCAGCGCGAAAAAACGCCCTCAGAATATAAATATCTCGCAGGGATGGAGCGCCCTTAATAAAGGACTTGGTCCATTCTATCTCCTCTGACCCTCGAGCAGACCTTGACCAATAGGTTCTATGGTAGGATTCCATTTGAATTTATAAATTCTATTTTAGAGACAGTGGCGGCGCGCTGATAATAAAAGAAACAAATATTAAAAAAATGAATTTACATATTATTGTATAAAGTTTTATTCATACCTGATATCTTTTTCGAACTATGAAGAGATGTTCTAGGGATAGTATTTTTTATCAGTAAATTATATGGGTTTATACGGTTCGTGATGAAAAGAGATTTTTCAAAACAGAATACACATCCTTTTATAAAAAAAAAGAAACAGAATACTTTAAACCAATAAGCATTACGTATAAAGAAAGTCAGTGAAATAATATATTGTTAAAAACTATTTATTATATTACCTATGTTTCGGGAACAAGTTGTTAGTTTCGACGGGCCAGTTTTATTGTTTTTATGATTCATATCAAACAGATTATATCTCTGAAGTCTGTAAATAATTATTCTTTAGGCGCGGGTAAAATACCCAACCTAAATTCTTAATAACAAACCTATAAAATTGTTGCCTGGACAAAAGGTTAATATGAGGGATATTTAAGAGTGTACAGCCTCACAATTTTCTGCAGATCAGAATATTCTTAAGAAACGTGGTCTTGAGGACTCAATTCCATGCACTGAACTCGCTGCAGGGTTTTTATTTGTACCATTTTCGAGTAGTTGACAGAATAAGAAGTGTTCTTCCTTCTCAGGATAGGAAAGAAGTGAAAAAAAGAAAATGTGACAGATGGTGGGAGATTAATTATTTTGGCTTCAACAATTATTTGCTCAAAAGGATTATTTAGGAAAAATATTCAAATCTTAGATATTCGTAATTTATGCATATAAATCGAAGCCAAATCAACAAAATCCGTTTTATAAAACGGATTTTAAAAAAGAGGAAAAATATTTTTATCGTTACATAATAAAAAAAAACTCGATAAATAAGTAAAATTATTTTTTATTTTGTTGACGACGCCAATGGGCACACGAAACGGTATCTCAAAAGAATCGGTGATAGTTTTAGGGCAGAAAGGACCTCCCTCAATCTAGTGAGTGAAAAACGGGTTTCCTTGAAAAAAGGTGTCTCGTGTGTTTGAAAAAGAACATTAAATTTTATTTTTATGTAAAGCACTCCGGCCTGAATGGCATCTTGGCAATACGCACTTGACCTCGCCATTAGCGAATCTAAAGCAGCGTTTATAAAATATAATTTTGATGGTCAGTGGCGTGCGAAAATGCTAAAGACTACCAATCTATCTGTTCAATGTACTAACAATGTTTCAGTTAGAATTACAAGTTACGTTTATTAATGGTTTAATAAAAATAATAGTGAAAACTCCAGCTCAACATGCATTGTAAACCTACTCCCTCACCTTTATCCCTAAATAAATCTACCTCAAATTTATTCAACATTTAAAAAAACGTTTAAACATTTAAAATTTGTTTCGAGTGTAAGTGTTCTAATAACAGCAATTTTTAGCACATATCGTGTACCCTCAAAAAAGCCAACATTGGCAAATGAGATTAACTTTGCCAAGTAGAAACAAAACAATTAAACAAAAAAAAAGAAATACTTCTACAAGTTTATAAAATTTATAAATGTACTGACAACATTCAATACCTGATTTTCTCCTATCTTCACTAAGTTACCTCTCAGGTCAAAGTGGGTAGTGTTTTTTGTGAAACTTTTCACAAAAACTTCTCTGTGAAGTGATAGTTCCAGTATTGTTGCAACGAGTAAGTAATTGTTTTGTTCATTGTTAATTTGTATCAGATAAGCCGTATTGGTAAGAAATGAGTATCATAACTTTCTTACTTTAGGAGAAATAATGATGGGCAATGTTAACTCGGTATGTTGGAACACGGTTTGATAACTTTGCCCACTAACTTTATATCAGTGCTGTCACTTTGTATGTATAATTTCATTGATATAATCACACTCCAGTCACTTCTGGACTGCTTACAAAAAAATGGTGTTGTTGTTAGACCCATTTTGATAGGATTGGTAGATAGTTAGGTCTCTAGATGTAGATAAAAAAATCGAAGGATGTTACTTAATTATAGCTAAAAAAATACGTTTGACGTTTGACCTTTTAAATTGATGAAAATGATTAAACGGTTAAAATTAAAAAAATATCTAAATGATTTTTATTTAATTTCTGTTCAAATCTGGTGTACCTACTTCCAATTATACGTATGGCTAATCTGGATAGTGACAACCCTATCATATTGGTGTTGCCTGAAAGAAAAATGTTACAACCTAACTGTGAGACCCGGAACAGACGGATTGAATCGTGTAATACACATGCGCTTTCCATAAGCGCGCTCTACTCAGCGCATTGTTTGTGAGCACGAACGAGCAATTAGAGGTCTCAGCCGCGCCGTTCGCAGCTAAAATACGCTTTCGTGAGAATTATCCGCGCCCCTACAAAGCCAACTGTAATCATTCATTTTTGTTCATTTTGCCAAACGTTCGCTCGCGGCGACATTAATAACTGTTTAATTATCGTTTGTGCAATATTAATACGGCACTTTTATTTATAGTTCCTTAATTAAATGAAAATATCCTTAAAGGCACATCGGAAGGCGGAGGTACATTTCACTGGATCAAAGTAAGGGATAGGCAAACTCCAATTCTACGAACTTCTATCAAATATCGCACTAACATTTTGAATTAATTTAATCCGGAGACTATTATGGGATGTGTGATTTTTTCAATTTTGAAAAATCAGTTTTTCCCACTCCTACAACCAATGGTTGGCGCTGTCAAAAAGTTTACTTTTGTAATTTTTAGGACCTTATCTAAAGAATAATATTAAATTTAAATTAATTTGATTTTTTATATACTAAGAAAGTTATAGTAAAATTTCACATTTTTTAAATTATTCCTTATTCCTGCCCCCTTGGTCTGATTTTGCGCATTAACAAACTTGACCGCGATTTTGTGACCATAAATTATAATATGTATGAATTTGAAAGTGATTGGTGTAAAATTACGGCAGTTATCGTGTCCACAAGAAGGTGATATAGATAGATATGTCAAAATTTCCCGGAAGACGTGACATGTTACCCATTGCAATGGGTAACTTTCTAATTCAATTTACCTAAACCGTATTTTTTTTTTTTAATAAATTACGATGTTTTGTGGATGTTTGAGACATCTACGTCGCGTTTCAGTTACTAAAGAGTGGTTTCAAATTTCTTGTTAGCAGTTTAGTAATCTAAAAGCCGCTATGCTAAATAATTACGCAGATAGAAGTCGACGAATCGATAAAAAAAAAATGAGAGGTAGATGGGCGTTTTGTTAGATTTACTACGGACATTGTCCGGCAACTAAGTCGGTGGTGAAAAACAGTGAAACTATCAAATCTAATACAAAGAAACAGGCCAAAGAAATTGACAGCGGTTGGCCGAGATACTTGGACCAGAATGTGTCCGCTGTGATGTTGGTATTGTTATTATATAAGTTTTTGGCATATTTGTGGTAAGGTCTGTACATCTGTTCGCGGTACACGTGAGCGAACGCCAGGCATATGCCCAGGAGTAGATAGTACGTCTCGGAGACTACGTCCATTGGACATCCCAGGATGGTGCCTGAAAAAAGTAAGTATAATCTTGAGTTAAATTAATTAAATATTAAATGTAAAATATCGCGTAAGTGACTCTCTATGTGTGTGCTTGCGTCCGTGGTTTTATAGGACTGATGTTATGTTTGTAGATGGTTTGGAGGTTTGGAACAGCAACTCCTGCTTATACATTTCGAAAATAGCGTTTTTGCCAGGATCGCGAATCAACCTCACTGGTCTTCATAAATTAGGTTGAAGTAATTTGGTTTAAGAACCTTCAAAGCATTTTCAAATATGTGTTTAATTCATAAACTATTTGTAAAAAGTACACTAAATTTCATATTAATGTTATACAGGGTGTCCCATAAGTGGTGGATCAAACGAAATCAGGTGATAGAAGAGGTCATTTGCAATCAAACTTAATATAAACATGGTCTACCAATTCTCAATGGTTTAGAAGTTATACCACTTACAACCACTTTTTTGAAAATACTTACCCCGTCTTACATAAAAAATCATGAATAAAAAATGATCAATTTTTCAACATTTTTTTTTTTGTTTCGTGCTTATTAGTAATTTATCTTTCTAGTAAAAGTATTTTCCTGAACTTTTCCTCGATATTAAAAAAGTAAACTTGAATTTTGTCATAATTTACTATTTAAAATAAAACAATGCTTTCAAAAACTGTCAACATTAAGGAACTCTATGCGCCTGGCGAGTGCATTTAAATTTATCGCACAAAGCAAAACGTCATAGGCCAGCGTTGATGTCACTGGCAATGAAAGCGACCGACTGCGTTAGATAAATCTGGTTAAACGTGCGATACTTTTAGATTAAACTAAAAGTATCGCACGTTTAACCACAAGTTGCCGCATTCTTATGGATTTACAACTAGCTCGAGCAATGCGCGGAACTGTCATACGAGTATGTCTATGATACCAATTTCGTATACTGTGCTGTTGGCCGTTGAGGGATTACTTCGTTTGGAGCGTAGAATTAGAGCATGCTTACGATAAAAATGCATTGTCCTCGGAATTAAACCAACATCTCAAATTTCAACTCCGCAGGTTAAGGGGAAGTGGTTCTAATTCAGCTTGCAAAATTTGAATCAAACCCACATGCATACATTGCAAGCTAAATAAAAGAAAAAACTAAGAAAAGGAGGCACGGAGTGAGCAAAAACATTTAAAAATGTTGTACAATTTCTCAACCAGAACCAAAAATCAAAGCTAGAATTGAACTCCGGTAGTTTAAAGAGTGACCTTTTGACGAATCTGAAACTTAGGTAAAGACTCCGTGCACTGACAGAACTTTGGATTCAATCAAAAAGCGATTAAAATATATCGCACAGATCTATATTGTAAAAATCTCCAAACAAAAAAAGTTCTCCAAACCTTGAAAGCCCTTTAAACGATCCAAAGTAATATCGTTTGTTGTATATTTGTATATTATACAAACATAAAAAATAAAACTTATAGTTATTAGAGAAATAAAAAGCTAGAAAATGGCGATACAGTAAGAAAAAACATTTTAATAATTGCTCAATGAGAAATGTAATCCGGAACTAAAACGCCCAGTGGTTTGTAAAATGGGGAATAGAAGTGGTTTACAAAGTTGGAATAAAAAATAAAAGTCCAATTTGTTTTTATCGATTATTTGCGTGTAGGTAGTTCTTGAATAAGAAGTAGCTTTATTTATAATAAGCTTGAGTGAGAGACCTGGAGTCTGATAAGGGATTATTTCATCCCACCGCCGACATGGTGTCATACCAACGGATTTAGCTACCAAATATGACGAAAATAGTCGAAACCTAAATAGCTCAAACTCACCCAGCAACATAGCGCTTACTATGATGATAAATCCTCCAAAGAAACCACTAAAGATCATGATTCCTTCCATGTCATACATGTAATCCTCATGTATCGTTGTGTTATCAGTGGTTTGTGTTGTTGTAGGTGTCGTTTCCGCGGTGGTGGTGCCGTCAGAGCTGGTGTCGGTCATACTGGCAATGGTGGAAGTGGTGACGTCTCTCGCCTCGCGCCTAAGCACCGATGATTCCTCAAAGTCTTTATGTGGGAAGCTTTGTTCCACGAATTCTTTCGGCAACATTTTTACATGAAATGTTTTGTAGTAGATGATCAGGCTGATGACTAGCAATGACTGAAAGTAGAAGTACTGTGATATTTTAATTTTGTTTCATTTGTGACAAATTCACCGACCCTTTCTATTAAACGTGCTTTTAAGATCAGCTTTCACTGTCTTGTTGATGATTTCATGATGCGAGACCATTCATTACAGGAACATCCGCATCTTTTACCTTGTTCGAGCGATCTTATTAAATATTTTCTACTGCAACATTTATAACCCAGCTCTGTTTAATCCAGTGGGGTTCAGACAAAACCAAAATTAATATTTTTATTTTGTTCGGATTGCTTTTTCTTATACCTCCTTACACCCCATCGCAAAAACAAGACCACTCTAGTGATTAATGTTTTAAAGTGACAAATTCAAGCTCCAGGTGATTCTCTGATTCTCAGCCAAGCATTAAACCCAGCCCCAAGAATTCACTCATGCTTTACAAACCTACCTTAGGACAAGAGTTAGTCCGGTTAGGTAAGGATTTGTCATTTCTATCAATTTATTTCTTAAAATAAATCACGAATTCTTTGATTTATAATAAAATTGTGTAAAATAGTTACAAATAGTCATATATTAAGAATCACGAAGCATGCTACACGAAAATCACCGTGATTCAAAGCATAGCTGTTCTTTCGTGAATCAAATGTCTGAAATAAGCCCAGCCCTATTTGAGTGCCTAGTTATAAAGAGCGCTCGCATACAAGCGATGTTTCCAGATTACTTTCAAGCGCTTGAGGTAACATTTGAATGTTCATTGTGGAAAAAACACCTATCATCCAACATAGCAATAGTTTTTGGAGATAACTACCCTTTAGGTATCGGGCATTTTAAATATTTAAAAAAAAAAACATAATAAGGTCTCCATAGCAAATTATTGAACCCTATTAAAGTTTTTAGGAGAACCAAATATTGATTCTCTTAAAATCTGATTAAAGAGAGATGGAGTGCATCCATTACACAAGTTTAAAAAATCCTCAAATTTTTGAGGATATTGCTATTTAATAACCAAATAAATAATGTTAATAGTTTTATTTTTATAAGATAATTTTTAAAAAAGGGCAAACTATCATGCTAATAATTATTATGGTTACCGCTATAACTCACTCAACTCACTATAACCGCTATAACTCACTTAGTTTCTATATTTTAGGTTTTCAGGGTAACACTCAAATAACAGTAATTTTATTTAAATAAATAAAATGCTTTGTGAAATTTTAAAAATGCATAAAATACTCACGAGTTCTGTGAATTTTATACAAGTAACTGACATCTTTTCAGGGTATAACTTCCGAAACTAATATTTTGTGAAATTGCTAGAGAAACTTGGGCCTAGCTGTAAAACATATGGAAAAAAAAATTTTTTAAAAAAATATTCTAGAAAATTGTAAACTATTGTAGAAAATTATTGTAAAATAAAACCTGTAAAATATCTCAAAGAAACACTTGGGCCTAGCTGTAAAACATATGGAAAAAAAATTTTTTTAAAAAAATATTCTAGAAAATTGTAAACTATTGTAGAAAATTATTGTAAAATAAAACCTGTAAAATATCTCAAAGAAACACTTGGGCCTAGCTGTAAAACATATGGAAAAAAAATTTTTTTAAAAAAATATTCTAGAAAATTGTAAACTATTGTAGAAAATTATTGTAAAATAAAACCTGTAAAATATCTCAAAGAAACACTTGGGCCTAGCTGTAAAAACTATTGAAAAAAAAAAAATTTGTAAAAAAAATAAAAACTCCCTATTGAGCCAAAAACCGTTCACATAACCAAATTTAATTTAGGTATAGTAGCCTCTAAAACCAATATCTATTTCAAAACATCTTTTAGTAACACGAGTAACGTAGGCACGACTTATTTAACGCCGAAATTAGACACCGTAAACATGATGAAATTGTATTTGCACAGAACACGTGATTTTTTATAAAAATAATATCGCCATTTTTTTGCCTATCGAATAAAATAAATCAGAACTTACCACAAGATCGGTTCCGAACAAAAATAACAAACACAACACAACTGCAGACTCAAAAGTAAACTCTAGGATATGTAATATCCTAGAAAATGGCTGCTTTTTCGGCGATTGCAAACGATGAAATAAGTACGCAGACAAGTCCCCTCGCGAAGCAGCCAAACAGACGACACGATGGGCAATGGTTTCGAACAACTTCCGTTTTGACGTGTCAGCGGTCAGTCAAAATGCTGATTTGTTAGGCAATTATCGGACGTGCCGGAAATACGTCACTCTGTTCAATAATTATTTTAAAATAGTTATGGGTCGTGTATCTACTCGCAAATTATTTGAAGTAGAGATGGGTTAGTTGCGATTTTAATGGTGAAAACGTCAAGTTAATCGATCATACTGATAATTTGGCAAAAATTTTCAAATGACTGACGGCATTTTTCGTATTGGGTAGAAATACATAAAAAAACTAACCAAAAGATACTTTTCAGTACACTTTTTTTTACTTTATCTCAAAAAACACAAACCACGGAAGAGTGACAACACACAACATTGAAAAATATTACAAATTGCGACCGATAATTTGCGATATTAGTTCAGACCAACCGATTTTTAATTTGTGTTGATAGCGATTTTTCCATTCACATTCTAAAATAGTGATCGGCCCTGTATCAGTTTGCAAATTTTTTGAAATAAAGATAATTTCGTCGCGATTTCGATGGTGCAAACTTCAAGTTAATAAATCATACTGTTAATTTGTCAGAAATATTAAAATCAAGTGGGGAAGGCTCTTTCGCCATGACGTCTACTCACGTCGTACGCTCTCAACGGACACAGAAATGTCCGCGCGGCATGACGTCCCCTCACGTCGTACGCCCTCCAGGGGTTAGCTAACAATATCGCTGTTAAAATATACTTTCGCAAAGGCAGCAACATCTTACCCTCACCTTACCTCAGTTATTGGTCTCAAGAAATTTTAAATGTTAAGCGAATTTTTTTGGTTGTAAATAATATATAACCTTTTGGAAGTAATAAACATTATTATAGCCGTTATAATAGTGTTTTTTTTAATGCTGTCAAATCAGATTGAAATTTAAATTGACAGCTTACACATAAAGCATTTTAGAGCCATGGCTATCCCGGTAATGAAATATTCTCACTTGGTATGTTATTATTTATGTAATACTTTGAATTCTTGTAGTCAAATGTAATTGATATTAGATTGACCTAAATGTTTAATAGAAAATCGGCGAGGTAATTGACAACTTTGAGATCATCGTCATAACTCTGGCAGGCACTACTCACCGTGGCTACATTGGTGGAAACCATCTCGAGGAGTAGCCTATCTGAGGATATTTTATTCTTGGAATTGTCCACAATGCCTAAAACCAGATTTCGGAAATATTAATCTCCTGTTTAATGTTTACCATGTGTATTTCTCCATATTTATCTACACAATAAAAGCATTTACTGATTTTATGCCTTCTTAGTTACATAAATACTACTAAAGAATATCTTATTTTCAACACAAAAACTATAGTCATAAAATCTTCTTTTGATCGTAGATATGATATTAATCAAAAAGAGGCATGTCCTTGAATATGCTTCTTAGAGGTAACAAACACATTATTGTAATCTATGTTGACATATTATATAATATGACATATACATGATAGATCAATTTACGTTCGGTAGTGGATATAAGGTTCTGTGTGGTAGGTACTGCGCCCTTTGGAAAATTTATCATCTATTAGTTTGCCCTCTATACCTATATTAGTGTCAACTTTTAATATCTTTTTGCGTGCTTTATCTCGTATCATTTCAAGGTTAAGAGGATCCGGTATATTTCATAAATCGGAGGAATATTCTTAGAATTTTAAGATAAGACTTGCACACTTCTCATTTCTTGATTTAATTTTAATCAAGTGTTGGTGTTTGTTTAGCTTGCAGTGCCCTGATTAGGTTCTGGTTAGAATCCCTAATTGATTTCGAACTAATTGTAGTAGTTTATTTTCCTTTTTTGTGGATTTATCCTAAAATTTCTAGTGGTTCTTTTTGGTATACCACAGAACTGCTTAAGGCCGATCATAGGCATGTCCTGGTCAGTTCGTTGCCGTCAAGTGACCCGGTACCTAATGTACACAGCCGGGCACACAGAGAAAGAGTGTCTGACGATATTTTACATTTTATATTTAATAAATTTATCTCAAAATTTTATCTACTTCTCTAAGAACTGAGAATTACACGTGTTTATTGAAATATTTATTAATAATAAATAGTTTAATAAGTGTACATTTTTGCACTTCTGCAGATGCAAATTGCTGACCGCGTCGGTTCAGCAATAAAATACCGCATTCCATTTTGCGGCAGTGTTGTGTCCTGAAAATAGCCTGAAAATAGCCTGTAGCGCACTGCCAAGTCGCTACAAGTTCACAAGTTCACGCGGTAATTTGTCCTCCGTGTGCACTCCGGATGACTCCAAATGGCTCTTTCAACATTCATGATGCATTATTGTGGGAATATGGCTTCTAAAAAGCTTTTAATGTTTTATACTTGGCGTTAAAGGAACTGCATTGGTGTTCACAAATTCATATTTAAAAAAAAATATAATTCTTGAAATATTATATTATACAACAGTGACACCTTACATTAAATATTATTTTCTTAGACTATTTTTAGTAACAGCTTCTAAAGATTTCAATATTTCTACTTTTATGCTCATTTTAATATATATTTTATATTTAATAAAAAAAACATTACATACATTTAATTCATTTGTAGCATGCAACTTAAATATAGGGATGTTTTTTTTAGAGGCGTGGTTTTCAATCTGGCACTACTTTTTTCGTAGTTGGTGTTTTTGACAGCTTTCACTTGATTTATGCTCAGTTCGGTTTGCCATTTCATAATGAATAGACTTACTCCTGAACAACGTTTGCAAATAGTGAATCGCGTCGTGGGCCTGTGGCGTGGCCTCCAAGATCGTGCGATTTAACACCGCTGGACTATTTTTTGTGGGGTTATGTGAAGTCGCTTGTCTACGCAGATAAGCCGGACACGATTAACGCCTTGGAAGAGAATATTCGGCGCGTTATTGCTGACATACGGCCCAACTTGCTGCAAAAAGTGGTTGAAAATTGGGCCTCTCGGCTGGAATTTGTTCGAGTCAGCCGCAGCGGCCACTTACCCGAAATCATTTTTAAAACATAATGGCAAACCCTTATCTTTATAATAAAACTAAATTCTTAGCCATAACATCGAATTATATGCGTTTTATCTCTTCTTGAAAACCACGCCTCTAAAATCATCAACCTATATTACAACACATTTTCTTTAAAAATACAATAAACCTACACTTTGTAGGTTTATTGTATTTTTAAATAAGCCAATAAGCTATTTTTTTTTTTTAGCCGGAATGGTCTTGAAGCACAGTTTAGGTATATATATAACTACTCTTAAACATATATATTTATCCTGGTTCCTTGTTATTTAGTTCAAGTTTGCATGCATTTTATCACTTTACTAGGCTAATTCCCGTTTTGTGCTTTTAATTTTTTATTTAGATTTTTTACAAAATTTCAGTATACGAGTATATACGGACTTAGAAATAACTCACAATATGCGCATTTCTAACCGTAGGCCGGGTTCGCCGGACGCCGAAGGTTCCGCCAACGTCGTCCGTTTCGCCCCGGGCTGTCAGTTATTTGAAAATAAAACCAGCGTCATAAATCATAATACCGTGAGCTCTGCTGTTTTTAGTGCGTCGGCCGAGAGCGGGTTTCGGCGGATTTGCGGAGGCTGTAGCGAGAGCGGAAGACGTGCTTCCGAGATAAAACTGATCTCGGCGATTAAATATTCCGAAATAAATCGTTTCTGAGACGAATCCATGCGATAACTTTACCCTTTCGTAATGCTATATCGGTCATTTAAAAAAGTGAACGGGCAAAATGACAAAAAAATCGTTTGTCGCGTATTCCGTTCATAAAGAGCAAACGCGATTTTAAAACCGAAATATACTAACCGGGCCCCGTTTACTATTTCGTTTTACTAATTATTTATCGTTATACTAATTCGTTTTTCCCCATTTTTCGTACGATATTTTCGACCTACTCTGAGGTCAGAGCGTGACCGACAGATAATACCAAATCGAAATTCACTCCGTAAATGTTTACACACCGATATTATTTAATTTAAAAAAAACATACACCTCAATAGCTTCACTAATTCTACTAATTCTTAGACTAGCAGCTGCAGTCGACCAATATTTTAAATATATCAATTTTTTATTTCAATATAAATATTTTCTCACCGTAAGCATTCGCACCGTGGATCGAGCCACCGCATTTAAAATTTTTCTAGGGTGGCGCCTTTACAATTTGTCAGTGTAACCGATAATACACGTCGCGTCGAACAAAATAATTTCAAATTCAAAGTTTTTATTAATTAATATAAGGTACTGGTCACGTTGGCCGATATGATAAGGTCTGTTACCTTTCTAACTAGATGCGAGTTACCTGTTATAAGAAAGGTTATTTATAAAATGTTACAACGTGAGGATAAAAAACCTATGCAAAATAATAAAAAAATGTTTTAAGCACAAATATACACGCGGTTAACACTTTACATACCATTAAATAAATAATTAATAAACTTTTTAAATTTCAGAGTGACTGCTACATTTTCAGTGAGGTCTCATTTATGTATATGTTATAGGCGATTCAATTATGAATACATAAATCTGTCTTAAATGAATCTATATATTAATACATGAAGGGAAAACTTTGTACCACTTTTTAATCATATTACGCGCACGGAGGAGTGAGATTTGACATCGTTAAAGTTTATATGGGGAACTATATCTATATGGAGAAGTATATATAGTATATAATGAAGAAGGAATATAATGTATGTTACAAATACATTAAATTAAATAAAATAAAACTTTTATACTCATACTACTGACAAAGCTGTGAACTTTGCTGTCATTTCAAATGTCCTTTTATTTGAATAATCTGTCAATGTCAATGTAGTAATTAGTCAAGCAAAAATAATTAATAAAACCATCTCATATTACTATGAACACCAATACTCATTTTTACACGAAAAAATTAAAACTAACAATGAATTGTATAAAAAAATAAATACAACAATAAAAATTTTTTTCAACCGTTACATTAAATTTTAAATTTCATAGGAGTTGCAGGGAATTAAGGCAGATATACGCTAATGACGTATTTGTACACGCTCGCACTTGATTTAATAAAAAAAATATGTAATGGCTATAGAGGTAAACTCATCCTTAAAAGTTTAATAAATTATGGTCGAATTTCGACCACTGGGCGATATTTTAATTTTGGTAGTTCGTTATTAAACTGTGCTCACGGCCTCAATATAAGAGTACTTAAAAAGTATTTTTATGACATCAGTAATGTCAAAACAAATATGTTACTGCAAAATGTTTCATATTTTGATATCCTTATAGTATCTGCAAGTGGTAAGTATTAATTAATTTTAAAATGTTTGAATTAAAATAAAATACGTCATATAAATATATTCATCGGCGCTGTTGCGTATTAACTTTGTTATTAGGTTATTTGCTTCACTTGCTTGAACCACTTCCTCTTGTGCTACATAGTTGACATGTTGGTTAAGTTCCAGACTCCTCAACTCCTTGGTTAAGTTCCAGAACTCCTCAGCGGCAACAGCACAGACACGACTTTTTGTATACGCATTCAAGCACTTAAATAAAAGCTCGGTTTTAAAAGTGCATTTTTTAGTATATATAATAATTGCGATTCAATTTTTTTATTATGTAAAATAAGGTATCCTTACAGTTTAATTTTCAAAGAAAATATTAAAAATACAAATATTCATTAGGTAAGTTTAAAGTTTCACACATCGAGTATTATATTTTAGTAATGTTAATCGATTTAATAAGTCCAACAGATTGAGTATAAAGACGTGCGCAAAACCGTGTGAGAGAAAATTGAAAATTGCTTAAAATTGAAAGTTAATGTCTATAAATAAATACAAAAGTTTTAAAGGAGTTTCTATCCATTTTTTCTATCCAGGTATTTTCCTCTTGTGGTCTATATGTCCTGTTTCACACCGCGTCGAATGTGTTCGTCGAAGGCCACAGCGCAGATGTCGTCAGGACAACTTTTCTTGGGGTGGTTTACGCGCAAATTCTACTGATTGCATCGCTCATAATACTTGGTGAGTTGGAAAGCAAATATTATCGATTCTATAACCACATAACCAGATAACCAGCATCTCAGGTGGTTATAAGGGTAGGCGACAAAGTGCCGCCTCTCATATTATCTAGAAGGTATATGTTTTAAATTAACTGTTTTTAAAAACAAATCATCATTTTATGTACTTGTAACGGCCAATAATGATACGGTATGAAGAGGTTAATTCGATTTATTATAATTCACTCCAATATTATACTCGTTACAATAAAACTACGATAATTAATATATAGCGTCTGACTCCATAGTGTGCGCGCACGGGGGCACGCGTGTCGACTGGCAGGCGAGTAGGTATTGACGGCGCGAGACTCTGACGGGATAGGCATCGCACTGGGGTTGACACCCGCTCTTATAGTCTGCGCCGGAGGGGAAACCCTCTACCTCAGCCGTGATGCATTAGGCGCGGCCGTCTGACGTCATCCTCGATGGGCTGCCTGTGGCGTGATGCGATGTGGCGTGACATCCCGCGCTGCTGATGCTAGCAACCAGGGCATGGACGTACGTGACCCTGTGACCCCCACATACTATTTAATTATATTTTGTATTCAACGGCATATTTAGCCAATATTCAACGATATGTTTTAAAGGGGTGCAAAATTTTAAAAAAGTGTTAACTCAAACACGCATATTTTGTGATATTTATAATAATTATACTTTTTTTCGTATAGCTAATATTAGCGTAAATGTGGCACTGACCTACTTTACCATCCTTCTGTTGCGAAGGCCAATAATACAAACTCATCTGGGAGTAGTTTCGTTGCTGTCTTTAAATGAAATCGTGTGAACAGCCAAACATACGACTTTTTGTATGCATACCATAAGAAATATACGAAAGTAATTTCTTTTAAAGTGAGATTGTGTTAGTCTAGTGGTTAAGGCGTTGGACTATTGACCAAAGGTCGCGGGTTCGATTCCGCACATGGTCGTACCATTTTTGACGCTTTATTACCACCATCTCGACCAGGTCTAGTACGAGGACATTTAGCTTAGATGAGTAGGTCTTAAAATATTATAAATGACCTAGGTCATAGCCATTATTTTTTAAAAATAAAAAATATATATGTGATCGATAGGTAGGATTTTTTTTTTAATTATTACGTAGAGCGTTAAAGATGTTCAATTTTATTTTATTTTGAATAGGTATGTCCATCAATAGTCAACTTGTAATCCTTAAGATCTATTTGCCATAAAATTTTGTAAAATGATTTTTTTTAAATAAATGATAGAAATAATAAACAAACATATATAACTAAACACCTTCTGCGTGTTTTGAAGTCGCTTAAAAATGAAACAAAATTGTATTAGGTACATATGATTATAGTGTTCTTGAAGTATTCCTTTGTACCTATTAATACTCACTGTACAGAGTTATGAAAATATATAATTTAATATACTGACGTATTTCATTTATGTAAGGATTTATTTATTAAAAAGATCAGGGAAAATATTTACCACCAACAATCATTATTAACTCTCATTCGCACACATAAATATTCACACTCACACACATATCTTTCTTCACAAACACCTACATATCTACATTAAACTTTACTCCATTAAACACACACCACCTTCACGTGTGTATGTCATATAATTAGGTAAAACACCCTACTACCCGTTTTTTATATTAATTTTATACATCTATGAAATTATCAAATAAATACTGGGCAAATGTCAATTACATTGTCACCAATATTGGGGTTTCAGGATATTTACATGGTTGCCAAATGCCAGCAAGGTTAGAGCTCTATTGGAATGTGATTGGTTTCTCGCTCCTGATGATCTGCCTAGGCGAGTTGCAGACCATCAAGGGCGGCCTCGAACGTCTGCCTAAGGACGAGTATCTCACCCTGGACGCCGTCTCGAGGAGAGAGGTCCTCGCGCTGAACCAGATGCTGGAGTGCGCGCTCGCCCTGGCAATGCTCCTCGATCTCGTCTTGAAGTTACCGTACGCAAGTGCGCGGACGATTTTCCGTTCTCGGCGGAAATGCGATTATAGTATTTCTGAAATGTGAAATGTGAGAAATAGTCGGCGGCCTTTATCCAGTCGTTATTAAATTTCTACGAAAATTTACAGTGTGCGAATCGTCTATTAAGCGTTTTCACACGGCAATGAAATTTGTAAGTGGAATATTGTGCATGGGCACAATTTCAATTCAAAACTACGATATTTAGTAATGAGTATACGGTAAGTCTTTTGCCCTAAAAATACATGTTGGTTACTAAATTAATATGTAGTATGTATATGTATCAGATGTTACAATAAGCTCGCCCTTTTGTAACACCTTATGCGTGTCAAATAAAATATTTATAATTATTATTTTTATGGCGTCATGTTCAATATTTAGTCTTTAAAAATTTTGCAGTGTACGAGTATGTTTAATATAACACATATAAAGGAGCCCACAACTAGATTTTGCAAATATTTTGAACCCTATTCAACTAAGTTAAATATGCTTGTGCTAGAGTCAGGGAAGATTATGGTAATGAAGCGTTAAAACAGGTATGACTGAGTGCGGATTCGAACCCGCTGCCGTCGCTGGGGTATTGTTTGTTTTTTGCTATGTTATTTTAAACATGATATTTCTAGATATGAATGAGTAATAAAAAGAATATTCTAAGAGATCTTAGGTATTGCGTAAGGATTTCCTCTGCGCCCTTCTCACCCCCCCCCCCCCCCCGCACAACCGTCAAGTGGATAAGTCTGTTTCCGATTATCATCCCTCCGGGACCTGCGAAACTCTTCTCTTCTCTATATATATATATATATCTCTCTCTCTCCTAGTCCGAAACACGATTATTAACTTAACATTTTCACCATTTTCAGGGCAGAGCGAGTAGGGCGGGGGCAGGGGCGGGCGGTGTAGGTTTTCATTACTTTTTATTTGTTATACTTACATAAAGCGAACATGTTGTCATTTGTCCTTGAAATTCGTTGCGTTATTTTCATAGGGCGTCAGGTTTTACTCTCTGCGCGGTCAGTGAGCAATTTTTGGTTTTTATTTAATTACCGAATATAATATAGAAATAAAAAAACAAACATTTCCATGTTTTAGACCTTTCGTTTGCCTTTCAATTACTATTTTTCCTAAGGCTCTGTCTTTTATAAGAGAGCAATTAAACTAAAAAAGAACTATTAACAGTTTATCATTCATTAAATTTCTCAGGAATAGAATTGAATTTTAAAAATCTGCCTTAAAGTCGAAAGATCAAGGTATCTAAGCATATTTTTTATGATTAAATTTTCTAGTAAAAAGGGTCTACACGAACCGAAAAATAATAATAATATTTAGCTTTAATTGTTGTATTACAGGGCTACATATATCTTCTACATATATAGGGTGCATCGAAAGTATGTCCTTAAGTGATTTCACGTGCCGCAAATGGAGACCCGGAACACATGGTGCGGCTTTCATCAAAATGATTATGACACCCGTAGCTATAATATAATATAAACTGCTTATTGTTTAGTAGTAGTGAACAGGCATCTCTCACTCGGACTACTCACGCCTGTGGCACCAACGTGTGGTTGCTTCATTTCCTATCTCCACTTGTGTCTGCGGCACTTTTAACCTATTCGATTTGCGTTTTGGAAGGTTTTAGGCGATAGTGGACCATTTTTTAGGTCTGAGTAGACTAAAATAAAAAAATATACATAAAATCATTATATTCTTTCAAATCGTCATAAATTTTAACATCATTTTAGTTTTTTTTTGTAAATTTTGACGCGCGGCCAGTAATGAAACAACGCGCACATAATATTTCAATTTTTAATAACTTATAACGTGGCACTAAACATACTTTTGCATTTGTCTATTTGCGCACATTAATGAGTTTTAACTGGCCAGTCATAAATAATACGTACTTATGTTTTAAACAGCCACGCTTTTAACATACGATTATGATATTAGGGCTTTCTGTCGAACTGTCAATGTTTCATTCATTAATAATATTAACAATTTGTAAACTTTAATGTTATAATATATTTACGGGCAGATGGACGGATAGACGGCCAAAGGACGGGGATAGTAGCTTCTTATATATAATGTATGTATGTACTTGGGGTATATAAATATTTTTTTTACGAAAGGTATCAATAAATGTTGTGTTAACACATTAACTGAATTAAATTCAGTTTCTTATTAAAAATACTTAAAATGAATTAGGTTCAATAAATGTATAAAAATCAAAATGATATGTATTTTAATTATCGATGCGCGCACAATGACAAATGTGACAAGCTCACAAAATGAACATCTTCGAAGGCAACTAACCGGTTGCAAATACAATTCCACATAATACAAAGCCGTTCCATAGAAAATATATCAGGAAATGAATTTTCATTATATGACAAATCCAACAAATTTTAATCAAAGGTCATAAAAATCGGCCTAGCCGTTTTTGAGTTATAAAATATGGTGCAACTAACCCGGCTTTCTTTTATATAATATACTAGCTGACCCGGCCACGCGTTGCTGTGGCTAAAGTTTTTGTTATATTACATTATAGTAAACAATCTAAGAGGAACAATAAGAGAACATCAGTCACGGAGTCCACTATGCTTTTTCACACAGATGGTATTTGTAAAAAAATATGCTGATCTCCTTATTTGACTTTCTACTACTATAACCCTTTAGTACAATGAAATTATTTACGAACAAAGACGAAAATGTTGATGTTGGTATACAAATTCACTGGATTGAGATTTGAAGGTGATGTACGTTGAACACAATTAATTAAAATGTTCTTACACTTGATACTAAGCAGAAATCAATAGGTAAAAAATAAAAATTTATCAGATTTATTATTTCCATTTAATTTTATAACAAATATAAGTATATTACAGTATAATACAGTAAATAACATGTGACGCTTAAACTCATGAATGAGGTAGGCAAGGCAGACAGTCTTAAACTTTTAAACATTAATATCTTTTTTTTTGAATTATAAATACTTTCAATTTCAATTTAATTTAACACCAATCGGTGCACAATGTTTTTGGTTAACCTGTCTTTAGCTAACACAAATAGATTCGACGGTTTCCCAACACGTGAACACGCAACATATAGTTGCCCATGAGAAAAACATGGATTTTCCAAATCTAAACCACAAATGGACATTGTTTGACCTTGAGATTTATTTATAGACATGGCGAAAGCTAAACGAATTGGAAACTGTAGCCTTTTGAAGGGTATGGTAGAATCTGATGGTATCATCGGAATACGTGGCAGCAGGACCACTTTTCCTTTAAACTTCCCAGCCAAAATGGTTGCTTCAAGAATGTTTCCGGTGATCTTTTTGATGACCAAACGCGTACCGTTACATAATTGAGGTGGATTCAAATTACGGAGGAGAATAATAGGGGAACCAATCTTTAATCGAAGATTATGTGGTGGCATTCCAGGGATATCTAATGAATTTAAAAATTCAATCGGAAAATTTACACTTTCATTTTCATCAACAACAGTATCGATTGATTTAAAAGACATCAGATCGCCTGGTAACAACTGTTGTATCTGGAAGTTAATTTCGTCAACATCAACGTTTTTGGCTGCCAAAATCGCCCGTTGACTAAGCCATTCATGATTCAAATAATTATTCTGTATATCCGGGAAAATACTCTGAATCAATTCAGTTTTATCCTGAACAACAGTGCAAAAATTGTCTGGTAGTTTAATGCATTGCGTATTTGGTTGCAGTTTTATTTTACCGTTCCCAATATCTAGTAGTTGTTCGGAAAATATTAGTGCTGATGGATCATTTTGCAATTGTACTCGCATATTTATGGTCAATCGAAGTGTTTCAACACTTCGCCATAAGAATGATTGTTTCAAACATGCATTAATCTCATCCGCGAAAGTAGAGCGAGGTATAACCGGTAAGGTCTGCCGGAAGTCACCAGACAAAAGTAAGATAGCACCACCGAAAAGTTTATTATTGCTGTTTAAATCTTGCATAGTTCTGTTTAATGCTTCAAGTGAATATTTGTGTGCCATTGTGCACTCATCCCAAATTATTATAGAACTCTTCCGCAACACTGCAGCTATTCCACTATTCTTTTTGATGTTACACATTGCATCTGGTTTATTATGAACGTCCAATGGCAGCTTGAATGTTGAATGTGCTGTTCGCCCACCATCCAGTAAAGTAGCCGCAATGCCTGACGATGCTAATGCTAATGCGATTTTTTGTTGCGACCGTATTTTGGCAAGAATCAACGATATTAAAAATGTCTTACCGGTTCCACCGGGTGCATCCAAGAAAAAAAAACCGCCTTGTTCAGCAGCAACAGCCAGCATAATCCGATCATAAATAATTTTTTGTTCTGCTGTCAGTAATGGTTCACTGTTCATGATAATTGTTGCTAAACTTCCATGGTCATATTGATTTTCTCGTTGTAAATCGGTATTGACTAAGTCGGTGGCTGGACGATTAGGTGATGGCATACCATAATGATTAAGTGGTAAATTTGAAATAAGAACACATAAATCCTCGATCAAGACCAATGCTTCATTGTACATCTCTGGTGTATAATCTATGTTTTGGCATTGATTTGTTTGTCTAATTCGGTGCAAGATGTCTTCTGTCATACAATTTTTATATTTTTCCCACAAAGTTTGTGCTTGCGAGGGATAACATGTCGCCAAAATAATTGCAAACAACTGACGAATGTTATTCGGTGTTGATGTCAACGCAGCATCAGCAAGCGTTAAGTCCCAATGGTTATCGTCTTCTAGCAATTGCAGTTCACGACATGCATCCTGGTATGTATTGAATACTCGACCATTAGCTGTTCGTAAAAATTCAAAAGACGTTGGTCCGGGAACATTCACCAATAACAAACGTAAATAGAAGCACTCACGTTGCTTTGGATGTACCGTGTAAAGTCTCCCCAATGTCTTAGCTTTGAATATGCCTGTAATGGAAGGATGTGGTTTTCCTTGTTTCCGTGGCTCCCATTTTTTACTGGATTTGTTCCATGTGAAATAACGTGGAACATCACCATACACCAATGTCTTCGCGAATTGGCCAAAAACATCAGGTTTTTGACACAATGTAAAAAATTCAGTTAGAGTCGTTTTCGGAGCTTCGAACGCTCTTTGGAGAACATTTTCTTCAGTGAAGTATACACGTTGACCGTTTTCAAGATGTATTGCCAGATGTTGGACAGCAGGATCTCTTTCGTGGATGGGAAAGCTGAGAATATGCCAAATAGCTTCATTGCTGCTAATGTATCTGCCCATTTGGTATCGTGCTATTTCGTCATTTTTATTTATGTTTTTTACTTCAAATATGGCCAAATCACTGCCTTTGTTTACATATTTACAAATATACTTAATTGATTTAACAGAACTGCAAAGCTCAACATTGATATGAGCTTTGTAAGTTTTTGAAAGTAGTGGTGAGTATGGTACCACCCACTGATTATCAAACTCAACTTGATTTGGAAAGTTCGGCAGTCGCATTGTAAATGTGTGGCCACCATTCTCAGTACTTCTGCGGCGATACATTGGATAACCATCAATATCCGTGATCGTGTCATTCGTATGCGGCTTTGGGAAGTTTTTTTTACATTTTCCATTTTCCATGCACGGTGAGGTCATGTTGAAAACACCGCATGGCCCATGGATCATGTGTATACAGCCAACAACGTGTGATACCAAAAATTGTATATTTAACAATAAAATCAATTAAGGATTTCAATTTTTGTTTAAACACACGTGCAGTTAAATCATGACGATGAATGGCTTGTTGTCCTGGCAATAGTAAAGTTTGTATCTCTTCCCAATTCGGATTACATGTGAATGTAATAAATAAATCCGGTCGGCCGTAATGACGTACGTAAGTCATCGCATCTTGTATGTATTCCTGCATGTTCCGTGGACTGCCGATGTAGCTTGAAGGTAAAATGAAAGCATTACCGATGTCATTGGGATTTAAATTTCCATCGATGTTTCCAGCAACAGCATCTCGTAAGTGAATATATTCTTCCGATCGTAGTTTTGCCTGGTTGAATCGAAGGAATCGCAAGCGTTCGCTTTCGACCTTAGCATACATATCAACAATGTATTGATGGAACAGCTGACGATATCGAAGGATATAATTGTCTTGATGTTGTCTAACCATTATTCGGTGTGCGTAGTAGTTCATTGAGCTAACTTTATTATTTCTGTAATCACCTAAAAAAATAAAAAATAAAATGCAATACGAAATTAAAATCTATACATACAGTAAGAAAGTAAATAGATAATTGTCAAATTTACCGGTATTTGGATCATACTGATTGATATTAAGGTGATATTCATCTTGTCCTTGCCAAAATATCAATGGATATTGTAGTGCGTCATATGAACGGTGTAGATCCGAAATCGTACTGACAGTGTTGTCTCGCCGTGTAATGTTTATAGATCTTTTGTCAACTGGATCACCAACCATGATAACAGCAACCTCATCAACAGTTGGAGCGTTGAATCTACCAGCATGTTCACCTAATGGTACTTTGTCGGCTTTTATGACGATTTGATAATTGTCATTTTGCAGTCGTGGCGAAACTCTTTTGATCAATTGAATTAGTTGATTGTGATCTTCTAAAAAATTTTCCAATAATATCACAATTGCTTTTTCCTCTGCTTGTTCAATAAAATTATACAGGCACCGAGTCGTCACGCGCTCTTCACAATCGCCCATAAAATAAAAAGGTATCGACATCTGTCAGTTTTATGACTGCCAAATAATAACAGACAAATAATTAGCAATAAATTAAAATTGCGACTATAATTTGAGATTTAAACTATCCTATCGCTCAAGTTGGATCGAACTGCATATGGTGTGCAAATTTTATTATAATCGGTTAAGTGGTTCAGCCGTCCATTGAAGATAAACATTGTGACACGAGATTTATATATACGCGAACCGCTCGGCGACACGCTATTCGCGACGAAATATGAGTCGGCCTCGCGCCTGAAACGACAGCCGACCGTTTTACTTGCTCCGCTCACGAACTTTCAGCCCCTTTTAATCTAGTTTAAATGTTACGACCCACTCATGCGTAGGCAACATATTTTTAGGTTGTAATAAAACTTTTGGATCCACGTATTTCAAAAAAAAAGTCTGTTTATTGTAAACGTATATAAGTAAAATTGGGTTTTCCTTGGGTTCAGAAGTATATTTTATACAATATTAAAATTGAGGACTTTAATGATGCCAGTGGTCGAAATTTGACCATTTAAGTTTGAGCATTATTGAGGTTCTTATACCTCTAAGCGTATGTTTGTCTTTATTTCCTGCAAAACCTAGGAAACTTTTTTCTCATTTTTAAACTAATTTTATATGACGTTTAATACCCAACTAAGGGGGAGTACAAACGTGAACTAAGGACACCATTTGAACGATTCTGACCTACGAATTGTTTGCCCGCGATAAGAAACCTTGCACGATGAACGGAAAGGTGTAAACTCTATGAAGGCCACAACGGCGCTTATAACACAAATCGCGGCCTACCATTGGGTATAAAATCTTGATAGCATTTAGTTGTTTTTTTTTTAAATTAACGTAAAGTTGTTTTAATCCATTTTTTTTAAATAATAACACAAAAACATATATTTTTATGAAAATTTAAAAACTTTTAGCATAAATTATCATTTTCATAAAACTAAAACTAAAATCTCGTATTTTAGGCTAATTTTGTTATTTTATTTCTATTGTTACGCCGTATATCTCAAATCGCTTACATAAATCCCTCTTTCACTTTATTCTCATCATAAAACTATATTAATTTCATATGGGATGTTTCTGGTTTCAGAAGCGGATGACATTAAAAAATGCTATTTGAAAAACATGGTGGTTTTGATTTTGATTTTTTATATTTTTTACATAATGTTTAAAGAAATTTCCTTAGTTAATTCCTTAGATCATTAAATTATCTTTAATTAAATTACACTAGATTACTCATATCTTTTGTGAATATCTCTCCAAACGCCTTTGAAAACCTATAAAAATTTCTTTTTTTTTAGCATTCATAAAATGTCAAAATTAAGGTGTCTATTTCCTGTAGGAACACCGTTAAATTAAAACGTCAATCATAGATAATCGTCAGTAGTATATTGATTTACAAAGAAAAAAAATAGTTAAGACTTGTTCACTTGAAGTACACTTCTACACAGACTATGTTGTGTTAGTCACACAACACAGTCTGTCTAGTTCCTTTCCCTCTTTACCTAAGCGAGGGTTCCGTTTCATCAGTTTCATCCCCGTTCAAAGGTAGACCTCTTTATCTATTTTTAAAACAACTAAAGTTTCACCTTAACCTTACGACGAGCTTTTTAAACCCGTGCGATTTACTTTCGTCTCGCCCTTAAATATTTCTGCTCAAACGAATCGTGTTCCATTTATTTTGAGCAGTTTGTAGCTTTCCTAAGGGCCAATTTGTGAACTTATGTTTTAGCTATTAGAGAAATTTGTCCCTTGGCTAAAAGAAAATACTTTCCAGTATCGATGACAGCAATTAATTGCACATACGATACAATATTAAAAAATAAAAAAAAATAAAATGTATTTATTTATTTTAATGTTCGTAAAAAAAATAATAATTAATACATGCTTTAGTATTATATTAAAAATATATGGATTAGCGGCAACTGACTCAGAACATTAAAACTTTCAATATTTAACTCCCCACTGGGCGCCGTCTGTGTCGGGTGTTTTGTAGAGTTAAAGTTAGTATATTACTTTTATTAGCGAAATATTCCACACACAATACAATGCGATATTACAAAAATAAATAATACAATATTATTAAAGAAAGAACACTTCGAAAGTCAACGACACCTGTATCTATCATATCAATACCAACTGCTTCTATCCCATTGATCAGTGGTAGTAAATTATTTAATCAGTCCACAATTCAAAAAAACCACCAACATCAAAATTAAGTTTAGGTTATTTTTTTTTTCTAGATAAAATGTGCTTTTACTCTTTTAAGATAAAAATAATATTTAAACGATTAATTATATATTTTAAAACAAAAGGGTTCTCATTAAAATGATTGAAAAGTGATTTAAATAATGAATTTAGGACAATAAATTACAATTTTATTTTTTTATTCGCATACTTTTCTTATTTAATCGTAATAATGAAATGGAGAGAGAAGACTTAATGCGTTTTCATGAAACGCATAAAAGAAAATAAATTCCCGAAACGCGAGGTAAGGCGATAGAAACGAACTGTTTTTCCTGAAAGAAACACGTGAGCGCCGTCCGTAGTGCGCGGCGAGAGGATGGATTTATTTCAGTGGCGGGCAGGTATTCGTTCAGCGCGAAAAAACGCCCTCAGAATATAAATATCTCGCAGGGATGGAGCGCCCTTAATAAAGGACTTGGTCCATTCTATCTCCTCTGACCCTCGAGCAGACCTTGACCAATAGGTTCTATGGTAGGATTCCATTTGAATTTATAAATTCTATTTTAGAGACAGTGGCGGCGCGCTGATAATAAAAGAAACAAATATTAAAAAAATGAATTTACATATTATTGTATAAAGTTTTATTCATACCTGATATCTTTTTCGAACTATGAAGAGATGTTCTAGGGATAGTATTTTTTATCAGTAAATTATATGGGTTTATACGGTTCGTGATGAAAAGAGATTTTTCAAAACAGAATACACATCCTTTTATAAAAAAAAAGAAACAGAATACTTTAAACCAATAAGCATTACGTATAAAGAAAGTCAGTGAAATAATATATTGTTAAAAACTATTTATTATATTACCTATGTTTCGGGAACAAGTTGTTAGTTTCGACGGGCCAGTTTTATTGTTTTTATGATTCATATCAAACAGATTATATCTCTGAAGTCTGTAAATAATTATTCTTTAGGCGCGGGTAAAATACCCAACCTAAATTCTTAATAACAAACCTATAAAATTGTTGCCTGGACAAAAGGTTAATATGAGGGATATTTAAGAGTGTACAGCCTCACAATTTTCTGCAGATCAGAATATTCTTAAGAAACGTGGTCTTGAGGACTCAATTCCATGCACTGAACTCGCTGCAGGGTTTTTATTTGTACCATTTTCGAGTAGTTGACAGAATAAGAAGTGTTCTTCCTTCTCAGGATAGGAAAGAAGTGAAAAAAAGAAAATGTGACAGATGGTGGGAGATTAATTATTTTGGCTTCAACAATTATTTGCTCAAAAGGATTATTTAGGAAAAATATTCAAATCTTAGATATTCGTAATTTATGCATATAAATCGAAGCCAAATCAACAAAATCCGTTTTATAAAACGGATTTTAAAAAAGAGGAAAAATATTTTTATCGTTACATAATAAAAAAAAACTCGATAAATAAGTAAAATTATTTTTTATTTTGTTGACGACGCCAATGGGCACACGAAACGGTATCTCAAAAGAATCGGTGATAGTTTTAGGGCAGAAAGGACCTCCCTCAATCTAGTGAGTGAAAAACGGGTTTCCTTGAAAAAAGGTGTCTCGTGTGTTTGAAAAAGAACATTAAATTTTATTTTTATGTAAAGCACTCCGGCCTGAATGGCATCTTGGCAATACGCACTTGACCTCGCCATTAGCGAATCTAAAGCAGCGTTTATAAAATATAATTTTGATGGTCAGTGGCGTGCGAAAATGCTAAAGACTACCAATCTATCTGTTCAATGTACTAACAATGTTTCAGTTAGAATTACAAGTTACGTTTATTAATGGTTTAATAAAAATAATAGTGAAAACTCCAGCTCAACATGCATTGTAAACCTACTCCCTCACCTTTATCCCTAAATAAATCTACCTCAAATTTATTCAACATTTAAAAAAACGTTTAAACATTTAAAATTTGTTTCGAGTGTAAGTGTTCTAATAACAGCAATTTTTAGCACATATCGTGTACCCTCAAAAAAGCCAACATTGGCAAATGAGATTAACTTTGCCAAGTAGAAACAAAACAATTAAACAAAAAAAAAGAAATACTTCTACAAGTTTATAAAATTTATAAATGTACTGACAACATTCAATACCTGATTTTCTCCTATCTTCACTAAGTTACCTCTCAGGTCAAAGTGGGTAATGTTTTTTGTGAAACTTTTCACAAAAACTTCTCTGTGAAGTGATAGTTCCAGTATTGTTGCAACGAGTAAGTAATTGTTTTGTTCATTGTTAATTTGTATCAGATAAGCCGTATTGGTAAGAAATGAGTATCATAACTTTCTTACTTTAGGAGAAATAATGATGGGCAATGTTAACTCGGTATGTTGGAACACGGTTTGATAACTTTGCCCACTAACTTTATATCAGTGCTGTCACTTTGTATGTATAATTTCATTGATATAATCACACTCCAGTCACTTCTGGACTGCTTACAAAAAAATGGTGTTGTTGTTAGACGCATTTTGATAGGATTGGTAGATAGTTAGGTCTCTAGATGTAGATAAAAAAATCGAAGGATGTTACTTAATTATAGCTAAAAAAATACGTTTGACGTTTGACTTTTTAAATTGATGAAAATGATTAAACGGTTAAAATTAAAAAAATATCTAAATGATTTTTATTTAATTTCTGTTCAAATCTGGTGTACCTACTTCCAATTATACGTATGGCTAATCTGGATAGTGACAACCCTATCATATTGGTGTTGCCTGAAAGAAAAATGTTACAACCTAACTGTGAGACCCGGAACAGACGGATTGAATCGTGTAATACACATGCGCTTTCCATAAGCGCGCTCTACTCAGCGCATTGTTTGTGAGCACGAACGAGCAATTAGAGGTCTCAGCCGCGCCGTTCGCAGCTAAAATACGCTTTCGTGAGAATTATCCGCGCCCCTACAAAGCCAACTGTAATCATTCATTTTTGTTCATTTTGCCAAACGTTCGCTCGCGGCGACATTAATAACTGTTTAATTATCGTTTGTGCAATATTAATACGGCACTTTTATTTATAGTTCCTTAATTAAATGAAAATATCCTTAAAGGCACATCGGAAGGCGGAGGTACATTTCACTGGATCAAAGTAAGGGATAGGCAAACTCCAATTCTACGAACTTCTATCAAATATCGCACTAACATTTTGAATTAATTTAATCCGGAGACTATTATGGGATGTGTGATTTTTCCAATTTTGAAAAATCAGTTTTTCCCACTCCTACAACCAATGGTTGGCGCTGTCAAAAAGTTTACTTTTGTAATTTTTAGGACCTTATCTAAAGAATAATATTAAATTTAAATTAATTTGATTTTTTATATACTAAGAAAGTTATAGTAAAATTTCACATTTTTTAAATTATTCCTTATTCCTGCCCCCTTGGTCTGATTTTGCGCATTAACAAACTTGACCGCGATTTTGTGACCATAAATTATAATATGTATGAATTTGAAAGTGATTGGTGTAAAATTACGGCAGTTATCGTGTCCACAAGAAGGTGATATAGATAGATATGTCAAAATTTCCCGGAAGACGTGACATGTTACCCATTGCAATGGGTAACTTTCTAATTCAATTTACCTAAACCGTATTTTTTTTTTTTAATAAATTACGATGTTTTGTGGATGTTTGAGACATCTACGTCGCGTTTCAGTTACTAAAGAGTGGTTTCAAATTTCTTGTTAGCAGTTTAGTAATCTAAAAGCCGCTATGCTAAATAATTACGCAGATAGAAGTCGACGAATCGATAAAAAAAAAATGAGAGGTAGATGGGCGTTTTGTTAGATTTACTACGGACATTGTCCGGCAACTAAGTCGGTGGTGAAAAACAGTGAAACTATCAAATCTAATACAAAGAAACAGGCCAAAGAAATTGACAGCGGTTGGCCGAGATACTTGGACCAGAATGTGTCCGCTGTGATGTTGGTATTGTTATTATATAAGTTTTTGGCATATTTGTGGTAAGGTCTGTACATCTGTTCGCGGTACACGTGAGCGAACGCCAGGCATATGCCCAGGAGTAGATAGTACGTCTCGGAGACTACGTCCATTGGACATCCCAGGATGGTGCCTGAAAAAAGTAAGTATAATCTTGAGTTAAATTAATTAAATATTAAATGTAAAATATCGCGTAAGTGACTCTCTATGTGTGTGCTTGCGTCCGTGGTTTTATAGGACTGATGTTATGTTTGTAGATGGTTTGGAGGTTTGGAACAGCAACTCCTGCTTATACATTTCGAAAATAGCGTTTTTGCCAGGATCGCGAATCAACCTCACTGGTCTTCATAAATTAGGTTGAAGTAATTTGGTTTAAGAACCTTCAAAGCATTTTCAAATATGTGTTTAATTCATAAACTATTTGTAAAAAGTACACTAAATTTCATATTAATGTTATACAGGGTGTCCCATAAGTGGTGGATCAAACGAAATCAGGTGATAGAAGAGGTCATTTGCAATCAAACTTAATATAAACATGGTCTACCAATTCTCAATGGTTTAGAAGTTATACCACTTACAACCACTTTTTTGAAAATACTTACCCCGTCTTACATAAAAAATCATGAATAAAAAATGATCAATTTTTCAACATTTTTTTTTTTTTTGTTTCGTGCTTATTAGTAATTTATCTTTCTAGTAAAAGTATTTTCCTGAACTTTTCCTCGATATTAAAAAAGTAAACTTGAATTTTGTCATAATTTACTATTTAAAATAAAACAATGCTTTCAAAAACTGTCAACATTAAGGAACTCTATGCGCCTGGCGAGTGCATTTAAATTTATCGCACAAAGCAAAACGTCATAGGCCAGCGTTGATGTCACTGGCAATGAAAGCGACCGACTGCGTTAGATAAATGTGGTTAAACGTGCGATACTTTTAGATTAAACTAAAAGTATCGCACGTTTAACCACAAGTTGCCGCATTCTTATGGATGCGGCAACTAGCTCGAGCAATGCGCGGAACTGTCATACGAGTATGTCTATGATACCAATTTCGTATACTGTGCTGTTGGCCGTTGAGGGATTACTTCGTTTGGAGCGTAGAATTAGAGCATGCTTACGATAAAAATGCATTGTCCTCGGAATTAAACCAACATCTCAAATTTCAACTCCGCAGGTTAAGGGGAAGTGGTTCTAATTCAGCTTGCAAAATTTGAATCAAACCCACATGCATACATTGCAAGCTAAATAAAAGAAAAAACTAAGAAAAGGAGGCACGGAGTGAGCAAAAACATTTAAAAATGTTGTACAATTTCTCAACCAGAACCAAAAATCAAAGCTAGAATTGAACTCCGGTAGTTTAAAGAGTGACCTTTTGATGAATCTGAAACTTAGGTAAAGACTCCGTGCACTGACAGAACTTTGGATTCAATCAAAAAGCGATTAAAATATATCGCACAGATCTATATTGTAAAAATCTCCAAACAAAAAAAGTTCTCCAAACCTTGAAAGCCCTTTAAACGATCCAAAGTAATATCGTTTGTTGTATATTTGTATATTATACAAACATAAAAAATAAAACTTATAGTTATTAGAGAAATAAAAAGCTAGAAAATGGCGATACAGTAAGAAAAAACATTTTAATAATTGCTCAATGAGAAATGTAATCCGGAACTAAAACGCCCAGTGGTTTGTAAAATGGGGAATAGAAGTGGTTTACAAAGTTGGAATAAAAAATAAAAGTCCAATTTGTTTTTATCGATTATTTGCGTGTAGGTAGTTCTTGAATAAGAAGTAGCTTTATTTATAATAAGCTTGAGTGAGAGACCTGGAGTCTGATAAGGGATTATTTCATCCCACCGCCGACATGGTGTCATACCAACGGATTTAGCTACCAAATATGACGAAAATAGTCGAAACCTAAATAGCTCAAACTCACCCAGCAACATAGCGCTTACTATGATGATAAATCCTCCAAAGAAACCACTAAAGATCATGATTCCTTCCATGTCATACATGTAATCCTCATGTATCGTTGTGTTATCAGTGGTTTGTGTTGTTGTAGGTGTCGTTTCCGCGGTGGTGGTGCCGTCAGAGCTGGTGTCGGTCATACTGGCAATGGTGGAAGTGGTGACGTCTCTCGCCTCGCGCCTAAGCACCGATGATTCCTCAAAGTCTTTATGTGGGAAGCTTTGTTCCACGAATTCTTTCGGCAACATTTTTACATGAAATGTTTTGTAGTAGATGATCAGGCTGATGACTAGCAATGACTGAAAGTAGAAGTACTGTGATATTTAAATTTTGTTTCATTTGTGACAAATTCACCGACCCTTTCTATTAAACGTGCTTTTAAGATCAGCTTTCACTGTCTTGTTGATGATTTCATGATGCGAGACCATTCATTACAGGAACATCCGCATCTTTTACCTTGTTCGAGCGATCTTATTAAATATTTTCTACTGCAACATTTATAACCCAGCTCTGTTTAATCCAGTGGGGTTCAGACAAAACCAAAATTAATATTTTTATTTTGTTCGGATTGCTTTTTCTTATACCTCCTTACACCCCATCGCAAAAACAAGACCACTCTAGTGATTAATGTTTTAAAGTGACAAATTCAAGCTCCAGGTGATTCTCTGATTCTCAGCCAAGCATTAAACCCAGCCCCAAGAATTCACTCATGCTTTACAAACCTACCTTAGGACAAGAGTTAGTCCGGTTAGGTAAGGATTTGTCATTTCTATCAATTTATTTCTTAAAATAAATCACGAATTCTTTGATTTATAATAAAATTGTGTAAAATAGTTACAAATAGTCATATATTAAGAATCACGAAGCATGCTACACGAAAATCACCGTGATTCAAAGCATAGCTGTTCTTTCGTGAATCAAATGTCTGAAATAAGCCCAGCCCTATTTGAGTGCCTAGTTATAAAGAGCGCTCGCATACAAGCGATGTTTCCAGATTACTTTCAAGCGCTTGAGGTAATATTTGAATGTTCATTGTGGAAAAAACACCTATCATCCAATATAGCAATAGTTTTTGGAGATAACTACCCTTTAGGTATCGGGCATTTTAAATATTTAAAAAAAAAACATAATAAGGTCTCCATAGCAAATTATTGAACCCTATTAAAGTTTTTAGGAGAACCAAATATTGATTCTCTTAAAATCTGATTAAAGAGAGATGGAGTGCATCCATTACACAAGTTTAAAAAATCCTCAAATTTTTGAGGATATTGCTATTTAATAACCAAATAAATAATGTTAATAGTTTTATTTTTATAAGATAATTTTTAAAAAAGGGCAAACTATCATGCTAATAATTATTATGGTTACCGCTATAACTCACTCAACTCACTATAACCGCTATAACTCACTTAGTTTCTATATTTTAGGTTTTCAGGGTAACACTCAAATAACAGTAATTTTATTTAAATAAATAAAATGCTTTGTGAAATTTTAAAAATGCATAAAATACTCACGAGTTCTGTGAATTTTATACAAGTAACTGACATCTTTTCAGGGTATAACTCCCGAAACTAATATTTTGTGAAATTTCAATATTCAATATTTTGTGCTAGAGAAATATTTTCAAAGATTTGCATTGAATAAAAACAGATATCTTGTCAAAGTGACATTTTACAATATTATTTTTAAGCTAACAATATCGCTGTTAAAATATACTTTCGCAAAGGCAGCAACATCTTACCCTCACCTTACCTCAGTTATTGGTCTCAAGAAATTTTAAATGTTAAGCGAATTTTTTTGGTTGTAAATAATATTTAAATATATTTGTATATAATATATAAATAACCTTTTGGAAGTAATAAACATTATTATAGCCGTTATAATAGTGTTTTTTTTAATGCTGTCAAATCAGATTGAAAATTAAATTGACAGCTTACACATAAAGCATTTTAGAGCCATGGCTATCCCGGTAATGAAATATTCTCACTTGGTATGTTATTATTTATGTAATACTTTGAATTCTTGTAGTCAAATGTAATTGATATTAGATTGACCTAAATGTTTAATAGAAAATCGGCGAGGTAATTGACAACTTTGAGATCATCGTCATAACTCTGGCAGGCACTACTCACCGTGGCTACATTGGTGGAAACCATCTCGAGGAGTAGCCTATCTGAGGATATTTTATTCTTGGAATTGTCCACAATGCCTAAAACCAGATTTCGGAAATATTAATCTCCTGTTTAATGTTTACCATGTGTATTTCTCCATATTTATCTACACAATAAAAGCATTTACTGATTTTATGCCTTCTTAGTTACATAAATACTACTAAAGAATATCTTATTTTCAACACAAAAACTATAGTCATAAAATCTTCTTTTGATCGTAGATATGATATTAATCAAAAAGAGGCATGTCCTTGAATATGCTTCTTAGAGGTAACAAACACATTATTGTAATCTATGTTGACATATTATATAATATGACATATACATGATAGATCAATTTACGTTCGGTAGTGGATATAAGGTTCTGTGTGGTAGGTACTGCGCCCTTTGGAAAATTTATCATCTATTAGTTTGCCCTCTATACCTATATTAGTGTCAACTTTTAATATCTTTTTGCGTGCTTTATCTCGTATCATTTCAAGGTTAAGAGGATCCGGTATATTTCATAAATCGGAGGAATATTCTTAGAATTTTAAGATAAGACTTGCACACTTCTCATTTCTTGATTTAATTTTAATCAAGTGTTGGTGTTTGTTTAGCTTGCAGTGCCCTGATTAGGTTCTGGTTAGAATCCCTAATTGATTTCGAACTAATTGTAGTAGTTTATTTTCCTTTTTTGTGGATTTATCCTAAAATTTCTAGTGGTTCTTTTTGGTATACCACAGAACTGCTTAAGGCCGATCATAGGCATGTCCTGGTCAGTTCGTTGCCGTCAAGTGACCCGGTACCTAATGTGAGGGTGACTCGTTTTGTGTGCTGATAGTAGGAGTGGAACTAATATGAATAGTTTGATATTAGAATATATAACTAATATGAATAGAAGCAGTTGATATTATACCTTACTTGTTTTTTCCTAGCTCACAGCGCCGGCTGCCCTATCCTCATTGAACTGGAACTTTGGTACGACGCTGTTTTAGCGACCGGCCTCGTGCTCTCGACGCTCCAGATACAAAAAATGAAGGAAAGATTGATTTGGCCAGGATCCGATGACGACACGGAGACGGCAGCCAACGACAGGTCGTCTTTGGAAAGGTCAGATTTTGCAGAAGCATTCGACAGGGTTGCTGCTTCGGCGACGAATCCAAAAACAAATGATCAAATGATTCACAATATGGACATGCTGGTGATCAACCAGCAATTGGGAATCTTGGCGGCGGTCGCTCTGGCCGTCGACTTCTTGATTCAAATGTTCTGCACGCACGACTTTGTCATCAGCGCCACTTCCTATTAAACTGTTCGTCATCATTGACTTCACTGCCTTCAACATTGCCGTCATCAGTGACTTCACTGCCTTCAACATTGCCATCATCATTGACTTCACTGCCTTCAACATTGCCGTCATCACTGACTTCGACAAACAATCAACAATCTCAATCAGTCAATTTCAAACAATTTATAAGATTAATTACATCATTTATACGATGAATTACATAATTTTATTATTTAATACATTAATTGTTTTACTTCGACTAATTTAATAAATTCTCATCGAAAAAGTGGAACATCGTTATGGTAGCCATTAAAATGTTTCCCATAGACAACGCGAATGTACCTAAATCGAGCTTATAGACCCCAATGACGTAGATTCGCGATTCTGGCATAAACGCCGTTTTCGAAATGAAAGACCTTAAAAGGAGTTGTTTCAAACGAACGCACGCACACACACGCAGCATTCAGGTCTATAAAACCACGGACACAAGCCGGGCACACAGAGAAAGAGTGTCTGACGATATTTCACATTTTATATTTAATTAATTTATCTCAAAATTTTATCAACTTCTCTAAGAACTAAGAATTACACGTGTTTATTGAAATATTTATTAATAATAAATAGTTTAATAAGTGTACATTTTTGCACTTCTGCAGATGCAAATTGCTGACCGCGTCGGTTCAGCAATAAAATACCGCATTCCATTTTGCGGCAGTGTTGTGTCCTGAAAATAGCCTGAAAATAGCCTGTAGCGCACTGCCAAGTCGCTACAAGTTCACAAGTTCACGCGGTAATTTGTCCTCCGTGTGCACTCCGGATGACTCCAAATGGCTCTTTCAACATTCATGATGCATTATTGTGGGAATATGGCTTCTAAAAAGCTTTTAATGTTTTATACTTGGCGTTAAAGGAACTGCATTGGTGTTCACAAATTCATATTTGAAAAAAAATATAATTCTTGAAATATTATATTATACAACAGTGACACCTTACATTAAATATTATTTTCTTAGACTATTTTTAGTAACAGCTTCTAAAGATTTCAATATTTCTACTTTTATGCTCATTTTAATATATATTTTATATTTAATAAAAAAAACATTACATACATTTAATTCATTTGTAGCATGCAACTTAAATATAGGGATGTTTTTTTTAGAGGCGTGGTTTTCAATCTGGCACTACTTTTTTCGTAGTTGGTGTTTTTGACAGCTTTCACTTGATTTATGCTCAGTTCGGTTTGCCATTTCATAATGAATAGACTTACTCCTGAACAACGTTTGCAAATAGTGAATCGCGTCGTGGGCCTGTGGCGTGGCCTCCAAGATCGTGCGATTTAACACCGCTGGACTATTTTTTGAGGGGTTATGTGAAGTCGCTTGTCTACGCAGATAAGCCGGACACGATTAACGCCTTGGAAGAGAATATTCGGCGCGTTATTGCTGACATACGGCCCAACTTGCTGCAAAAAGTGGTTGAAAATTGGGCCTCTCGGCTGGAATTTGTTCGAGTCAGCCGCGGCGGCCACTTACCCGAAATCATTTTTAAAACATAATGGCAAACCCTTATCTTTATAATAAAACTAAATTCTTAGCCATAACATCGAATTATATGCGTTTTATCTCTTCTTGAAAACCACGCCTCTAAAATCATCAACCTATATTACAACACATTTTCTTTAAAAATACAATAAACCTACACTTTGTAGGTTTATTGTATTTTTAAATAAGCCAATAAGCTATTTTTTTTTTTTAGCCGGAATGGTCTTGAAGCACAGTTTAGGTATATATATAACTACTCTTAAACATATATATTTATCCTGGTTCCTTGTTATTTAGTTCAAGTTTGCATGCATTTTATCACTTTACTAGGCTAATTCCCGTGTTGTGCTTTTAATTTTTTATTTTTTTTAGTATATACGGACTTAGAAATAACTCACAATATGCGCATTTCTAACCGTAGGCCGGGTTCGCCGGACGCCGAAGGTTCCGCCAACGTCATCCGTTTCGCCCCGGGCTGTCAGTTATTTGAAAATAAAACCAGCGTCATAAATCATAATACCGTGAGCTCTGCTGTTTTTAGTGCGTCGGCCGAGAGCGGGTTTCGGCGGATTTGCGGAGGCTGTAGCGAGAGCGGAAGACGTGCTTCCGAGATAAAACTGATCTCGGCGATTAAATATTCCGAAATAAATCGTTTCTGAGACGAATCCATGCGATAACTTTACCCTTTCGTAATGCTATATCGGTCATTTAAAAAAGTGAACGGGCAAAATGACAAAAAAATCGTTCGTCGCGTATTCCGTTCATAAAGAGCAAACGCGATTTTAAAACCGAAATATACTAACCGGGCCCCGTTTACTATTTCGTTTTACTAATTATTTATCGTTATACTAATTCGTTTTTCCCCATTTTTCGTACGATATTTTCGACCTACTCTGAGGTCAGAGCGTGACCGACAGATAATACCAAATCGAAATTCACTCCGTAAATGTTTACACACCGATATTATTTAATTTAAAAAAAACATACACCTCAATAGCTTCACTAATTCTACTAATTCTTAGACTAGCAGCGACCAATATTTTAAATATATCAATTTTTTATTTCAATATAAATATTTTCTCACCGTAAGCATTCGCACCGTGGATCGAGCCACCGCATTTAAAATTTTTCTAGGGTGGCGCCTTTACAATTTGTCAGTGTAACCGATAATACACGTCGCGTCGAACAAAATAATTTCAAATTCAAAGTTTTTATTAATTAATATAAGGTACTGGTCACGTTGGCCGATAAGATAAGGTCTGTTACCTTTCTAACTAGATGCGAGTTACCTGTTATAAGAAAGGTTATTTATAAAATGTTACAACGTGAGGATAAAAAACCTATGCAAAATAATAAAAAAATGTTTTAAGCACAAATATACACGCGGTTAACACTTTACATACCATTAAATAAATAAATAATAAACTTTTTAAATTTCAGAGTGACTGCTACATTTTCAGTGAGGTCTCATTTATGTATATGTTATAGGCGATTCAATTATGAATACATAAATCTGTCTTAAATTAATCTATATATTAATACATGAAGGGAAAACTTTGTACCACTTTTTAATCATATTACGCGCACGGAGGAGAGTGAGATTTGACATCGTTAAAGTTTATATGGGGAAGTATATAATCTATATACATATATATATATATATGGAGAAGTATATATAGTATATAATGAAGAAGGAATATAATATATGTTACAAATACATTAAATTAAATAAAATAAAACTTTTATACTCGTACTACTGACAAAGCTGTGAACTTTGCTGTCATTTCAAATGTCCTTTTATTTGAATAATCTGTGAATGTCAATGTAGTAATTAGTCAAGCAAAAATAATTAATAAAACCATCTCATATTACTATAAACACCAATACTCATTTTTACACGAAAAAATTAAAACTAACAATGAATTGTATAAAAAAATAAACACAACAATAAAATTTTTTTTCAACCGTTACATTAAATTTTAAATTTCATTTAAGTTGCAGGGAATTAAGGCAGACATACGCTAATGACGTATTTGTACACGCTTGCACTTGATTTAATAAAAACATTAAAAAAAAAATAAAATAATGGTTATAGAGGTAAACTCATCCTTAAAAGTTTAATAAATTATGGTCGAATTTCGACCACTGGGCGATATTTTAATTTTGGTAGTTCGTTATTAAACTGTGCTCACGGCCTCAAAATAAGAGTACTTAAAAAGTATTTTTATGACATCAGTAATGTCAAAACATATATGTTACTGCAAAATGTTTCATATTTTGATATCCTTAAAGTATCTGCAAGTGGTTAGTATTAATTAATTTTAAAATGTTTGAATTAAAAAAAAATACATCGTATGCTACCTATAAATATATTCATCGCCGCTGTTGCATGTCAACTTTGTTATTAGGTCAAATTAGGTTATTTGGTTTAGGTCAAATGTTGCAAGCTGAATTAGAACCACTTCCTCTTGTCCTACGGAGTTGACATGTTGGTTAAGTTCCAGATGGTACTTCTCAATGGTCAACAGCACAGACACGACATTTTGTATACGCATTCAAGCACTTAAATAGAAGCTCGGTTTTAAAAGTGTATTTTTTAGTATATATAATAATTGCGATTCATTTTTTTTATTATGTAAAATAAGCTATCCATCCTTACAGTTTGATTTTTTCAAAGCAAATATTAAAAATAAAATACAAATATTCATTCGGTAATTTTTAAACTTTCACAAATCGAGTATTATATTTTAGTAATGTTAATCGATTTAATAAGTTCAACAGTGTGGGAGAAAATTAAAAATTGCTAAAGTTAATGTCTTATTTATGTCCTGATTTGTACCAAATAGATAAATGAGATCGTGGTGGCCTAGTGGTTAAGGTGTTGGAATACTGACACAACTTTATTTTAACTACAAAATAGAAAAAATAAATAAAATTAAAATAAAAAAAAAACAACATCAAGAACATTTCATTATTGAACAACAAAAGATTATTTATACGTATTAAAAAAATTAAACCGATTTATTACGAAACTAAATCAGGCATTTTGTCCGTAGTTTTGTGCATTCGTATAGTATTTGTATTGGTATAATAAACGGCGTTCCGAAACTTTTACCGAATTGTTGAAAAAAGGGTAATTTGGGGGACGTTAGTATTAAATAAATCATAAATTCAGTAAATAGAAAAGGGGGGGGGGGGGAGTTGTTACATTACTAGCTTCACCTTAAAATTTACAAAAAAAAAAACTGAAATGTTGCTAAAATTTATGATGAAATGAAAGAAAGATTTAATAACATTGAACCTATGTTTTTTTTAATTTAATAAACTAATTAGAAAAGTTAAAACCACAGACAGGCGCGTGATGTCTGGGGGATGCCTGTAAGGCCTATGACAGGTTCTGTTTAAACATTGTGGCAGTTGATATTAAATAATGCCATAGCCAACTGATCGATGACGTTTTGATGCCAGGGTCCGAGCTGATAACCGAACCGTCGCAGCATCCCAACGACCACGGCGAGTCCACGAGGATACGCATCTTCACGGAGTGGAGGGAGCAGCTGACGTCCAGGTTGCACATCGGCAGGGTCATCTCCGCCGATAGCGGCAACTACAGCTGCAGGCCGACCGTTGCTGAGGGCCACAGCGTCAACGTGCACGTCATTAACGGTTAGTACGTTGCAGTTAAGGCTATGCACATTGACAGTTGACCTTGAAATTCGGCGCTTAATTTCAGGTCAGGCGTCAGGGCATCAAGTTTTACTCATTGCGCGGTCAGTAAGCAATTGTTGGCTTTTTTTAAATAATAGCTTCATAACAAAGAAATTAAAAAAACAAACATTTCTATGTTTTATATATAGGATGATGTTTTTAGAGGCGTGGTTTTCAAGAAGAGATAAAACGCATATAATTTGATGTTATGGCTAAGAATTTAGTTTTATTATAAAGATAAGGGTTTGCCATTATGTTTTAAAAATGATTTCGGGTAAGTGGCCCAATTTTCAACCACTTTTTGCAGCAAGTTGGGCCGTATGTCAGCAATAACGCGCCGAATATTCTCTTCCAAGGCGTTAATCGTCTCCGGCTTATCTGCGTAGACAAGCGACTTCACATAACCCCACAAAAAATAGTCCAGCGGTGTTAAATCGCACGATCTTGGAGGCCACGCCACAGGCCCACGACGCGATTTTTAGTTTATTTTAGAGTGTTTTTAAAAAAATTTAGAGTGATTTTTTCTAAATTTGCATTATTTGCAAACGTTGTTCAGGAGTAAGTCTATTCATTATGAAATGGCAAACCAAACTGAGCATAAATCAAGTGACAGCTGTCAAAAACACCAACTACGAAAAAAGTAGTGCCAGATTGAAAACCACGCCTCTAAAAAAAACAGCCCTATATATTATTATAATGCTACTGAAGAATTGTCAAGTCGTTAGATCACACTATATTTAAACATTTACTTAAGGATGTAAATCAAAGGATAAATATTAATTTCGATTCATTCTGACTCTTTTTTTCTACGCCTTTAATTTGGTAACCAATGAATATTAAATCATAAAAAAAATATTTTTAGATACCTTGATCTTATGTTTTTAACATACTAAAGGCAGATTTTTAAAACAGAATTCTAATTCTGAGAAATTTATTAAATGATAAACTGTTAATAGTTTTTTTTTAGTTGAATTGCTCTTTTATAAATGGCATTAAAACCTTAGGAAAAATAGTAATTGAAAAGCAAATGAAGGGTTTAAAACAAAGAAAGGTTTGTTTTTTTAATTTCTATATTATGAAGCTGTAATTAAATAAAAACCAACAATTGCTTACTGACTACCACTACATTACTACACTAAATTCATTTGGGCAGATTTGGCGGGTAAACTAAATTATCGCCCACGAATCAATCGACTAGTAAAAATTCACTGCTGGTGATTGTTTTATTAAAACCGAGTTCATTCTGATCGCACAATTATTTAGTCGCTGGTTATAACTTTAGCAGGTTTAAGATGAATTTTCTCGTCCTGACATTCAATTGTAAACGTGTTGCAATGTTTTTTTTTTTTTTTCCTACAGGCGAACATCCGGCTGCGATGCAACACGGCAACACCAACACAGCCTCCCTGACAACTCTATCCTGTAACCTGTTCATCTCCCTTTATTGCACGCTCACCTGTATATACACCCACAATTTAGAGGGACTCAGGTGAAGACATAGCCAAGGTTCATTGAAACAAATATGAAAATAAATCAAATTTAAATAGAAAAATAAATAAATGTATCACGAAGAATCACTCGGAAGACAGCCGTAGGGCCTAATAAATAAATAAAAACAATATTTAAATCCACGCATTATTTATTTGAATTTAAACATAGTAAATACCTACAGAGATTATTATTGTTTATTAAGTTTACTGTTATTAATTTAAATTAATATTTGCAGATTGATAAAGTCATTTTCAGTTGTCCTAAAGTAATGTTTAACGTATTTGATTGCATTATTCGTTTTATTAAAAACTGGTTAATTCATTAAATGTATTATATTATAAATATAATACAAATATATAAGTTAAGTGACTTTCCAAGACCGAAAAGAATCAGGGAACAGGGTTGTGTAAGAAAATAATATATAATAAATAAAAATGAATATTTTTAAGTGTGTAAAATGGAAGATCAATGTAAATTTTTTGAAAAATAATGTAAATAAATAGAATCTAGATTGTGAATAATAGGTATTCCTGAAATAAATTGAACAAATTTTAATATTTATTTAATTTTTTTTCTGTAGTTTTTTCTCTCTTAAGAGAAAAGCCATGTTAATTAATATTTCTAATAGATGATTCAACGCAATTAACATATTAAAGGCTTTATATTATGAATGCTTACAAAATTATTATAATGATTATCTTGTCCATACGTAATAATTACAAACTTTTATTTAGCTTGCAATGTTTGTGTATCGGATTAGGTCAAATCTTGCAAGTTGAATTAGAACCACTTTTTCTCATCATACAAATGGTTCAATTCCGATGACAATGCAGTTTGATGGTAATCACGACCAAGGATTGGCTTTAGACGAAGGAAATCCTCAAAGGCCAGACTTCAAGCACTTAAATAAAAGAGTGTTTTTATTTTTAATATATTTTTTTTTGTAATGTGCCACGAATACAATTAGGTACTAGGGCTGTAAAATAGCCGTTATTTGTCTTTTAAATTGTGTACGATAATTATGTAAATATTCGTCGTACAGTTTATTTATTTATTTTTTATGTAGTCCAATGACAATAAGTCTCTTTTTGCAGGCAAATTTAATTTGTTTCTTTAAAAAAAACAATAATGATGTACATAACTTAAATATTCTATGCATAATTTAATCCTGTTATAAACAATATGCGTTGAATCCGTCTGTTTATTTATATTAATTTGAAAAATTGAGTGTGATTATATTTTATTAGGCCTAAATCTTGTCAGAATAAGTTTTCCAAAACAATTAATTATCTCTCCTTATACAGGGCCTTTGGATCAACGATTTCGAAATTTTGAACTTTTAAAACAAAACCTAGAAAACAAACTGGAAATAACGGAATATTAATTCAAGTTATATATTGAAATATAACTAATAGTGAAATTTACTGTATAATAAAAATACTGTAGAAAAATAAACATGATATTGTAACTAGGCATATTATGGAGGTTAATTTAAGAATAAAGAACGTAAATATAACTCTGTGTTTTATATTTTCAAGTATTTTAACTGTTTCAAGTGTAAAATTTGATTATTTTATTTATTTAATTTAATTTACATTTTTACTATCTTTTACTTTTGACGCAATGGATTTCTGAAATGTGAAATGTGAGAAATAGTCGGCGGCCTTTATCCGGTCGTTAATTAAATTTCTACGGAAATTTACAGTGTGCGAATCGTCTATTAAGCGTTTTCACACGGCAATGAAATTTGTAAGTGGAATATTGTGCATGGGCACAATTTCAATTCAAAACTACGATATTTAGTAATGAGTATATGGTAAGTCTTTTGCCCTAAGAATACATGTTGGTTACTAAATTAATATGTAGTATGTATATGTATCAGATGTTACAATAAGCTCGCCCTTTTGTAACGTATTTATGCGTGTCAAATAAAATATTTATAATTATTATTTTTATGGCGTCATGTTCAATATTTAGTCTTTAAAAATTTTGCAGTGTACGAGTATGTTTAATATAACACATATAAAGGAGCCCACAACTAGGTTTTGCAAATATTTTGAACCCTATTCAACTAAGTTAAATATGCTTGTGCTAGAGTCAGGGAAGATTATGGTAATGAAGCGTTAAAACAGGTATGACTGAGTGCGGATTCGAACCCGCTGCCGTCGCTGGGGTATTGTTTGTTTTTTGCTATGTTATTTTAAACATGATATTTCTAGATATGAATGAGTAATAAAAAGAATATTCTAAGAGATCTTAGGTATTGCGTAAGGATTTCCTCTGCGCCCTTCTCACCCCCCCCCCCCCCCCGCACAACCGTCAAGTGGATAAGTCTGTTTCCGATTATCATCCCTCCGGGACCTGCGAAACTCTTCTCTTCTCTATATATATATCTCTCTCTCTCCTAGTCCGAAACACGATTATTAACTTAACATTTTCACCATTTTCAGGGCAGAGCGAGTAGGGCGGGGGCAGGGGCGGGCGGTGTAGGTTTTCATTACTTTTTATTTGTTTTACTTACATAAAGCGAACATGTTGTCATTTGACCTTGAAATTCGTTGCGTTATTTTCATAGGGCGTCAGGTTTTACTCTCTGCGCGGTCAGTGAGCAATTTTTGGTTTTTATTTAATTACCGAATATAATATAGAAATAAAAAAACAAACATTTCCATGTTTTAGACCTTTCGTTTGCCTTTCAATTACTATTTTTCCTAAGGCTCTGTCTTTTATAAGAGAGCAATTAAACTAAAAAAGAACTATTAACAGTTTATCATTCATTAAATTTCTCAGGAATAGAATTGAATTTTAAAAATCTGCCTTAAAGTCGAAAGATCAAGGTATCTAAGCATATTTTTTATGATTAAATTTTCTAGTAAAAAGGGTCTACACGAACCGAAAAATAATAATAATATTTAGCTTTAATTGTTGTATTACAGGGCTACATATATCTTCTACATATATAGGGTGCATCGAAAGTATGTCCTTAAGTGATTTCACGTGCCGCAAATGGAGACCCGGAACACATGGTGCGGCTTTCATCAAAATGATTATGACACCCGTAGCTATAATATAATATAAACTGCTTATTGTTTAGTAGTAGTGAACAGGCATCTCTCACTCGGACTACTCACGCCTGTGGCACCAACGTGTGGTTGCTTCATTTCCTATCTCCACTTGTGTCTGCGGCACTTTTAACCTATTCGATTTGCGTTTTGGAAGGTTTTAGGCGATAGTGGACCATTTTTTAGGTCTGAGTAGACTAAAATAAAAAAATATACATAAAATCATTATATTCTTTCAAATCGTCATAAATTTTAACATCATTTTAGTTTTTTTTTGTAAATTTTGACGCGCGGCCAGTAATGAAACAACGCGCACATAATATTTCAATTTTTAATAACTTATAACGTGGCACTAAACATACTTTTGCATGTGTCTATTTGCGCACATTAATGAGTTTTAACTGGCCTGTCATAAATAATACGTACTTATGTTTAAACAGCCACGCTTTTAACATACGATTATGATATTAGGGCTTTCTGTCGAACTGTCAATGTTTCATTCATTAATAATATTAACAATTTGTAAACTTTAATGTTATAATATATTTACGGGCAGATGGACGGATAGACGGCCAAAGGACGGGGATAGTAGCTTCTTATATATAATGTATGTATGTACTTGGGGTATATAAATATTTTTTTTACGAAAGGTATCAATAAATGTTGTGTTAACACATTAGCTGAATTAAATTCAGTTTCTTATTAAAAATACTTAAAATGAATTAGGTTCAATAAATGTATAAAAATCAAAATGATATGTATTTTAATTATCGATGCGCGCACAATGACAAATGTGACAAGCTCACAAAATGAACATCTTCGAAGGCAACTAACCGGTTGCAAATACAATTCCACATAATACAAAGCCGTTCCATAGAAAATATATCAGGAAATGAATTTTCATTATATGACAAATCCAACAAATTTTAATCAAAGGTCATAAAAATCGGCCTAGCCGTTTTTGAGTTATAAAATATGGTGCAACTAACCCGGCTTTCCTTTATATAATATATAGATTTCATCCTGTGTGTAAACGTTTAAAAAATTCAACTCGCGCAACAAAATTGGCGCGGTACGCAATACAAATAAATAGATTAGGGTTGCTCGAATAACGAGAAGGGACATTATTTTTCTCTCGCTCATAACGCGTCGCGTTCTCCACGCGAACCGCTCGGCGACACGCTATTCGCGACGAAATATGAGTCGGCCTCGCGCCTGAAACGACAGCCGACCGTTTTACTTGCTCCGCTCACGAACTTTCAGCCCCTTTTAATCTAGTTTAAATGTTACGACCCACTCATGCGTAGGCAACATATTTTTAGGTTGTAATAAAACTTTTGGATCCACGTATTTCAAAAAAAAAGTCTGTTTATTGTAAACGTATATAAGTAAAATTGGGTTTTCCTTGGGTTCAGAAGTATATTTTATACAATATTAAAATTGAGGACTTTATTGATGCCAGTGGTCGAAATTTGACCATTTAAGTTTAGCATTATTGAGGTTCTTATACCTCTAAGCGTATGTTTGTCTTTATTTCCTGCAAAACCTAGGAAACTTTTTTCTCATTTTTAAACTAATTTTATATGACGTTTAATACCCAACTTAGGGGGAGTACAAACGTGAACTAAGGACACCATTTGAACGATTCTGACCTACGAATTGTTTGCCCGCGAAAAGAAACTTTGCACGATGAACGGAAAGGTGTAAACTCTATGAAGGGCATAACGGCGCTTATAACACAAATCGCGGCCTACCATTGGGTATAAAATCTTGATAGCATTTACTTGTTTTTTTTTTAAATTAACGTAAAGTTTTTTTAATCCATTTTTTTAAAAATTATAACACAAAAACATATATTTTTATGAAAATTTAAAAACTTTTAGCATAAATTATCACTTTTCATAAAACTAAAACTAAAATCTCGTATTTTAGGCTAATTTTGTTATTTTATTTCTATTGTTACACCGTATATCTCAAATCGCTTACATAAATCCCTCTTTCACTTTATTCTCATCATAAAACTATATTAATTTCATATGGGATGTTTCTGGTTTCAGAAGCGGATGACATTAAAAAATGCTATTTGAAAAACATGGTGGTTTTAATTTTTATTTTTTATATTTTTTACATAATGTTTAAAGAAATTTCCTTAGTTAATTCCTTAGAGTAATAAATTATCTTTAATTTAAATACACTAGATTACTCATATCTTTTGTGAATATCTCTCCTAACGCCTTTGAAAACCTATAAAAATTTCTTTTTTTTTAGCATTCATAAAATGTCAAAATTAAGGTGTCTATTTCCTGTAGGAACACCGTTAAATTAAAACGTCAATCATAGACAATCGTCAGTAGTATATTGATTTACAAAGAAAAAAATAGTTAAGACTTGTTCACTTGAAGTACACTTCTAGTGTTCTGTTAGTCACACAACACAGTCTGTCTAGTTCCTTTCCCTCTTAACCTAAGCGAGGGTTCCGTTTCATCAGTTTCATCCCCGTTCAAAGGTAGACCTCTTTATCTATTTTTAAAACAACTAAAGTTTCACCTTAACCTTACGACGAGCTTTTTAAACCCGTGCGATTTACTTTCGTCTCGCCCTTAAATATTTCTGCTCAAACGAATCGTGTTCCATTTATTTTGAGCAGTTTGTAGCTTTCCTAAGGGCCAATTTGTGAACTTATGTTTTAGCTATTAGAGAAATTTGTCCCTTGGCTAAAAGAAAATACTTTCCAGTATCGATGACAGCAATTAATTGCACATACGATACAATATTAAAAAATAAAAAAAAATAAAATGTATTTATTTATTTTAATGTTCGTAAAAAAAATAATAATTAATACATGCTTTAGTATTATATTAAAAATATATGGATTAGCGGCAACTGACTCAGAACATTAAAACTTTCAATATTTAACTCCCCACTGGGCGCCGTCTGTGTCGGGTGTTTTGTAGAGTTAAAGTTAGTATATTACTTTTATTAGCGAAATATTCCACACACAATACAATGCGATATTACAAAAATAAATAATACAATATTATTAAAGAAAGAACACTTCGAAAGTCAACGACACCTGTATCTATCATATCAATACCAACTGCTTCTATCCCATTGATCAGTGGTAGTAAATTATTTAATCAGTCCACAATTTTAAAAAGACGGTGACGCTTTGGCTAATGAACAAAACAAGGCAAGAATGCGAAAAGCAACTTATTCAAACTATTGCTTGAGTACACATATTATTGTTCATTTACTTTTTATACATTATATATACAACAGAAACATCAGAATAATAATTCTGATGTTAATTGTAGGTATTTAGAAATTTCACATTCATTAACAAACGCTACAGATAAATATTGTATTATTATAGCTAACTAAAAACGATAAGTTTATTTGAATTAAAGTATGTTTCTAATGTATGTATTTACGTATATATATATATATATATATATATGTGTGTGTGTGTGTGTGTAAATGTTATATATTTATTGTGTGTATGTGTATATATATATATAAAATGTTTTATCTATATATATATATATTTATCACGGATCTCTAATATAGACCTCGCGCCCCTATTATCACTCTATTTATATATTTCAAATAGGTAACACCTCGACACAGGCATTTGCCTAGTGAGGTGTTACTAATCCACACAAACTGTACTTTTCTTTTATGGAATATCAATAACATGCGATATATTAATATACATGTAATGATATAATTTTTTATGGATATAATAAATAAATAAATAAATAAATAAAATAAAAATAAAAAATTCAAAAAAACCACCAACATCAAAATTAAGTTTAGGTTATTTTTTTTTTCTAGATAAAATGTGCTTTTACTCTTTTAAGATAAAAATAATATTTAAACGATTAATTATATATTTTAAAACAAAAGGGTTCTCATTAAAATTATTGAAAAGTGATTTAAATAATGAATTTAGGACAATAAATTACAATTTTATTTTTTTATTCGCATACTTTTCTTATTTAATCGTAATAATGAAATGGAGAGAGAAGACTTAATGCGTTTTCATGAAACGCATAAAAGAAAATAAATTCCCGAAACGCGAGGTAAGGCGATAGAAACGAACTGTTTTTCCTGAAAGAAACACGTGAGCGCCGTCCGTAGTGCGCGGCGAGAGGATGGATTTATTTCAGTGGCGGGCAGGTATTCGTTCAGCGCGAAAAAACGCCCTCAGAATATAAATATCTCGCAGGGATGGAGCGCCCTTAATAAAGGACTTGGTCCATTCTATCTCCTCTGACCCTCGAGCAGACCTTGACCAATAGGTTCTATGGTAGGATTCCATTTGAATTTATAAATTCTATTTTAGAGACAGTGGCGGCGCGCTGATAATAAAAGAAACAAATATTAAAAAAATGAATTTACATATTATTGTATAAAGTTTTATTCATACCTGATATCTTTTTCGAACTATGAAGAGATGTTCTAGGGATAGTATTTTTTATCAGTAAATTATATGGGTTTATACGGTTCGTGATGAAAAGAGATTTTTCAAAACAGAATACACATCCTTTTATAAAAAAAAAGAAACAGAATACTTTAAACCAATAAGCATTACGTATAAAGAAAGTCAGTGAAATAATATATTGTTAAAAACTATTTATTATATTACCTATGTTTCGGGAACAAGTTGTTAGTTTCGACGGGCCAGTTTTATTGTTTTTATGATTCATATCAAACAGATTATATCTCTGAAGTCTGTAAATAATTATTCTTTAGGCGCGGGTAAAATACCCAACCTAAATTCTTAATAACAAACCTATAAAATTGTTGCCTGGACAAAAGGTTAATATGAGGGATATTTAAGAGTGTACAGCCTCACAATTTTCTGCAGATCAGAATATTCTTAAGAAACGTGGTCTTGAGGACTCAATTCCATGCACTGAACTCGCTGCAGGGTTTTTATTTGTACCATTTTCGAGTAGTTGACAGAATAAGAAGTGTTCTTCCTTCTCAGGATAGGAAAGAAGTGAAAAAAAGAAAATGTGACAGATGGTGGGAGATTAATTATTTTGGCTTCAACAATTATTTGCTCAAAAGGATTATTTAGGAAAAATATTCAAATCTTAGATATTCGTAATTTATGCATATAAATCGAAGCCAAATCAACAAAATCCGTTTTATAAAACGGATTTTAAAAAAGAGGAAAAATATTTTTATCGTTACATAATAAAAAAAAACTCGATAAATAAGTAAAATTATTTTTTATTTTGTTGACGACGCCAATGGGCACACGAAACGGTATCTCAAAAGAATCGGTGATAGTTTTAGGGCAGAAAGGACCTCCCTCAATCTAGTGAGTGAAAAACGGGTTTCCTTGAAAAAAGGTGTCTCGTGTGTTTGAAAAAGAACATTAAATTTTATTTTTATGTAAAGCACTCCGGCCTGAATGGCATCTTGGCAATACGCACTTGACCTCGCCATTAGCGAATCTAAAGCAGCGTTTATAAAATATAATTTTGATGGTCAGTGGCGTGCGAAAATGCTAAAGACTACCAATCTATCTGTTCAATGTACTAACAATGTTTCAGTTAGAATTACAAGTTACGTTTATTAATGGTTTAATAAAAATAATAGTGAAAACTCCAGCTCAACATGCATTGTAAACCTACTCCCTCACCTTTATCCCTAAATAAATCTACCTCAAATTTATTCAACATTTAAAAAAACGTTTAAACATTTAAAATTTGTTTCGAGTGTAAGTGTTCTAATAACAGCAATTTTTAGCACATATCGTGTACCCTCAAAAAAGCCAACATTGGCAAATGAGATTAACTTTGCCAAGTAGAAACAAAACAATTAAACAAAAAAAAAGAAATACTTCTACAAGTTTATAAAATTTATAAATGTACTGACAACATTCAATACCTGATTTTCTCCTATCTTCACTAAGTTACCTCTCAGGTCAAAGTGGGTAGTGTTTTTTGTGAAACTTTTCACAAAAACTTCTCTGTGAAGTGATAGTTCCAGTATTGTTGCAACGAGTAAGTAATTGTTTTGTTCATTGTTAATTTGTATCAGATAAGCCGTATTGGTAAGAAATGAGTATCATAACTTTCTTACTTTAGGAGAAATAATGATGGGCAATGTTAACTCGGTATGTTGGAACACGGTTTGATAACTTTGCCCACTAACTTTATATCAGTGCTGTCACTTTGTATGTATAATTTCATTGATATAATCACACTCCAGTCACTTCTGGACTGCTTACAAAAAAATGGTGTTGTTGTTAGACCCATTTTGATAGGATTGGTAGATAGTTAGGTCTCTAGATGTAGATAAAAAAATCGAAGGATGTTACTTAATTATAGCTAAAAAAATACGTTTGACGTTTGACCTTTTAAATTGATGAAAATGATTAAACGGTTAAAATTAAAAAAATATCTAAATGATTTTTATTTAATTTCTGTTCAAATCTGGTGTACCTACTTCCAATTATACGTATGGCTAATCTGGATAGTGACAACCCTATCATATTGGTGTTGCCTGAAAGAAAAATGTTACAACCTAACTGTGAGACCCGGAACAGACGGATTGAATCGTGTAATACACATGCGCTTTCCATAAGCGCGCTCTACTCAGCGCATTGTTTGTGAGCACGAACGAGCAATTAGAGGTCTCAGCCGCGCCGTTCGCAGCTAAAATACGCTTTCGTGAGAATTATCCGCGCCCCTACAAAGCCAACTGTAATCATTCATTTTTGTTCATTTTGCCAAACGTTCGCTCGCGGCGACATTAATAACTGTTTAATTATCGTTTGTGCAATATTAATACGGCACTTTTATTTATAGTTCCTTAATTAAATGAAAATATCCTTAAAGGCACATCGGAAGGCGGAGGTACATTTCACTGGATCAAAGTAAGGGATAGGCAAACTCCAATTCTACGAACTTCTATCAAATATCGCACTAACATTTTGAATTAATTTAATCCGGAGACTATTATGGGATGTGTGATTTTTTCAATTTTGAAAAATCAGTTTTTCCCACTCCTACAACCAATGGTTGGCGCTGTCAAAAAGTTTACTTTTGTAATTTTTAGGACCTTATCTAAAGAATAATATTAAATTTAAATTAATTTGATTTTTTATATACTAAGAAAGTTATAGTAAAATTTCACATTTTTTAAATTATTCCTTATTCCTGCCCCCTTGGTCTGATTTTGCGCATTAACAAACTTGACCGCGATTTTGTGACCATAAATTATAATATGTATGAATTTGAAAGTGATTGGTGTAAAATTACGGCAGTTATCGTGTCCACAAGAAGGTGATATAGATAGATATGTCAAAATTTCCCGGAAGACGTGACATGTTACCCATTGCAATGGGTAACTTTCTAATTCAATTTACCTAAACCGTATTTTTTTTTTTTAATAAATTACGATGTTTTGTGGATGTTTGAGACATCTACGTCGCGTTTCAGTTACTAAAGAGTGGTTTCAAATTTCTTGTTAGCAGTTTAGTAATCTAAAAGCCGCTATGCTAAATAATTACGCAGATAGAAGTCGACGAATCGATAAAAAAAAAATGAGAGGTAGATGGGCGTTTTGTTAGATTTACTACGGACATTGTCCGGCAACTAAGTCGGTGGTGAAAAACAGTGAAACTATCAAATCTAATACAAAGAAACAGGCCAAAGAAATTGACAGCGGTTGGCCGAGATACTTGGACCAGAATGTGTCCGCTGTGATGTTGGTATTGTTATTATATAAGTTTTTGGCATATTTGTGGTAAGGTCTGTACATCTGTTCGCGGTACACGTGAGCGAACGCCAGGCATATGCCCAGGAGTAGATAGTACGTCTCGGAGACTACGTCCATTGGACATCCCAGGATGGTGCCTGAAAAAAGTAAGTATAATCTTGAGTTAAATTAATTAAATATTAAATGTAAAATATCGCGTAAGTGACTCTCTATGTGTGTGCTTGCGTCCGTGGTTTTATAGGACTGATGTTATGTTTGTAGATGGTTTGGAGGTTTGGAACAGCAACTCCTGCTTATACATTTCGAAAATAGCGTTTTTGCCAGGATCGCGAATCAACCTCACTGGTCTTCATAAATTAGGTTGAAGTAATTTGGTTTAAGAACCTTCAAAGCATTTTCAAATATGTGTTTAATTCATAAACTATTTGTAAAAAGTACACTAAATTTCATATTAATGTTATACAGGGTGTCCCATAAGTGGTGGATCAAACGAAATCAGTTGATAGAAGAGGTCATTTGCAATCAAACTTAATATAAACATGGTCTACCAATTCTCAATGGTTTAGAAGTTATACCACTTACAACCACTTTTTTGAAAATACTTACCCCGTCTTACATAAAAAATCATGAATAAAAAATGATCAATTTTTCAACATTTTTTTTTTTGTTTCGTGCTTATTAGTAATTTATCTTTCTAGTAAAAGTATTTTCCTGAACTTTTCCTCGATATTAAAAAAGTAAACTTGAATTTTGTCATAATTTACTATTTAAAATAAAACAATGCTTTCAAAAACTGTCAACATTAAGGAACTCTATGCGCCTGGCGAGTGCATTTAAATTTATCGCACAAAGCAAAACGTCATAGGCCAGCGTTGATGTCACTGGCAATGAAAGCGACCGACTGCGTTAGATAAATCTGGTTAAACGTGCGATACTTTTAGATTAAACTAAAAGTATCGCACGTTTAACCACAAGTTGCCGCATTCTTATGGATTTACAACTAGCTCGAGCAATGCGCGGAACTGTCATACGAGTATGTCTATGATACCAATTTCGTATACTGTGCTGTTGGCCGTTGAGGGATTACTTCGTTTGGAGCGTAGAATTAGAGCATGCTTACGATAAAAATGCATTGTCCTCGGAATTAAACCAACATCTCAAATTTCAACTCCGCAGGTTAAGGGGAAGTGGTTCTAATTCAGCTTGCAAAATTTGAATCAAACCCACATGCATACATTGCAAGCTAAATAAAAGAAAAAACTAAGAAAAGGAGGCACGGAGTGAGCAAAAACATTTAAAAATGTTGTACAATTTCTCAACCAGAACCAAAAATCAAAGCTAGAATTGAACTCCGGTAGTTTAAAGAGTGACCTTTTGACGAATCTGAAACTTAGGTAAAGACTCCGTGCACTGACAGAACTTTGGATTCAATCAAAAAGCGATTAAAATATATCGCACAGATCTATATTGTAAAAATCTCCAAACAAAAAAAGTTCTCCAAACCTTGAAAGCCCTTTAAACGATCCAAAGTAATATCGTTTGTTGTATATTTGTATATTATACAAACATAAAAAATAAAACTTATAGTTATTAGAGAAATAAAAAGCTAGAAAATGGCGATACAGTAAGAAAAAACATTTTAATAATTGCTCAATGAGAAATGTAATCCGGAACTAAAACGCCCAGTGGTTTGTAAAATGGGGAATAGAAGTGGTTTACAAAGTTGGAATAAAAAATAAAAGTCCAATTTGTTTTTATCGATTATTTGCGTGTAGGTAGTTCTTGAATAAGAAGTAGCTTTATTTATAATAAGCTTGAGTGAGAGACCTGGAGTCTGATAAGGGATTATTTCATCCCACCGCCGACATGGTGTCATACCAACGGATTTAGCTACCAAATATGACGAAAATAGTCGAAACCTAAATAGCTCAAACTCACCCAGCAACATAGCGCTTACTATGATGATAAATCCTCCAAAGAAACCACTAAAGATCATGATTCCTTCCATGTCATACATGTAATCCTCATGTATCGTTGTGTTATCAGTGGTTTGTGTTGTTGTAGGTGTCGTTTCCGCGGTGGTGGTGCCGTCAGAGCTGGTGTCGGTCATACTGGCAATGGTGGAAGTGGTGACGTCTCTCGCCTCGCGCCTAAGCACCGATGATTCCTCAAAGTCTTTATGTGGGAAGCTTTGTTCCACGAATTCTTTCGGCAACATTTTTACATGAAATGTTTTGTAGTAGATGATCAGGCTGATGACTAGCAATGACTGAAAGTAGAAGTACTGTGATATTTTAATTTTGTTTCATTTGTGACAAATTCACCGACCCTTTCTATTAAACGTGCTTTTAAGATCAGCTTTCACTGTCTTGTTGATGATTTCATGATGCGAGACCATTCATTACAGGAACATCCGCATCTTTTACCTTGTTCGAGCGATCTTATTAAATATTTTCTACTGCAACATTTATAACCCAGCTCTGTTTAATCCAGTGGGGTTCAGACAAAACCAAAATTAATATTTTTATTTTGTTCGGATTGCTTTTTCTTATACCTCCTTACACCCCATCGCAAAAACAAGACCACTCTAGTGATTAATGTTTTAAAGTGACAAATTCAAGCTCCAGGTGATTCTCTGATTCTCAGCCAAGCATTAAACCCAGCCCCAAGAATTCACTCATGCTTTACAAACCTACCTTAGGACAAGAGTTAGTCCGGTTAGGTAAGGATTTGTCATTTCTATCAATTTATTTCTTAAAATAAATCACGAATTCTTTGATTTATAATAAAATTGTGTAAAATAGTTACAAATAGTCATATATTAAGAATCACGAAGCATGCTACACGAAAATCACCGTGATTCAAAGCATAGCTGTTCTTTCGTGAATCAAATGTCTGAAATAAGCCCAGCCCTATTTGAGTGCCTAGTTATAAAGAGCGCTCGCATACAAGCGATGTTTCCAGATTACTTTCAAGCGCTTGAGGTAACATTTGAATGTTCATTGTGGAAAAAACACCTATCATCCAACATAGCAATAGTTTTTGGAGATAACTACCCTTTAGGTATCGGGCATTTTAAATATTTAAAAAAAAAAACATAATAAGGTCTCCATAGCAAATTATTGAACCCTATTAAAGTTTTTAGGAGAACCAAATATTGATTCTCTTAAAATCTGATTAAAGAGAGATGGAGTGCATCCATTACACAAGTTTAAAAAATCCTCAAATTTTTGAGGATATTGCTATTTAATAACCAAATAAATAATGTTAATAGTTTTATTTTTATAAGATAATTTTTAAAAAAGGGCAAACTATCATGCTAATAATTATTATGGTTACCGCTATAACTCACTCAACTCACTATAACCGCTATAACTCACTTAGTTTCTATATTTTAGGTTTTCAGGGTAACACTCAAATAACAGTAATTTTATTTAAATAAATAAAATGCTTTGTGAAATTTTAAAAATGCATAAAATACTCACGAGTTCTGTGAATTTTATACAAGTAACTGACATCTTTTCAGGGTATAACTTCCGAAACTAATATTTTGTGAAATTGCTAGAGAAACTTGGGCCTAGCTGTAAAACATATGGAAAAAAAAATTTTTTAAAAAAATATTCTAGAAAATTGTAAACTATTGTAGAAAATTATTGTAAAATAAAACCTGTAAAATATCTCAAAGAAACACTTGGGCCTAGCTGTAAAACATATGGAAAAAAAATTTTTTTAAAAAAATATTCTAGAAAATTGTAAACTATTGTAGAAAATTATTGTAAAATAAAACCTGTAAAATATCTCAAAGAAACACTTGGGCCTAGCTGTAAAACATATGGAAAAAAAATTTTTTTAAAAAAATATTCTAGAAAATTGTAAACTATTGTAGAAAATTATTGTAAAATAAAACCTGTAAAATATCTCAAAGAAACACTTGGGCCTAGCTGTAAAAACTATTGAAAAAAAAAAAATTTGTAAAAAAAATAAAAACTCCCTATTGAGCCAAAAACCGTTCACATAACCAAATTTAATTTAGGTATAGTAGCCTCTAAAACCAATATCTATTTCAAAACATCTTTTAGTAACACGAGTAACGTAGGCACGACTTATTTAACGCCGAAATTAGACACCGTAAACATGATGAAATTGTATTTGCACAGAACACGTGATTTTTTATAAAAATAATATCGCCATTTTTTTGCCTATCGAATAAAATAAATCAGAACTTACCACAAGATCGGTTCCGAACAAAAATAACAAACACAACACAACTGCAGACTCAAAAGTAAACTCTAGGATATGTAATATCCTAGAAAATGGCTGCTTTTTCGGCGATTGCAAACGATGAAATAAGTACGCAGACAAGTCCCCTCGCGAAGCAGCCAAACAGACGACACGATGGGCAATGGTTTCGAACAACTTCCGTTTTGACGTGTCAGCGGTCAGTCAAAATGCTGATTTGTTAGGCAATTATCGGACGTGCCGGAAATACGTCACTCTGTTCAATAATTATTTTAAAATAGTTATGGGTCGTGTATCTACTCGCAAATTATTTGAAGTAGAGATGGGTTAGTTGCGATTTTAATGGTGAAAACGTCAAGTTAATCGATCATACTGATAATTTGGCAAAAATTTTCAAATGACTGACGGCATTTTTCGTATTGGGTAGAAATACATAAAAAAACTAACCAAAAGATACTTTTCAGTACACTTTTTTTTACTTTATCTCAAAAAACACAAACCACGGAAGAGTGACAACACACAACATTGAAAAATATTACAAATTGCGACCGATAATTTGCGATATTAGTTCAGACCAACCGATTTTTAATTTGTGTTGATAGCGATTTTTCCATTCACATTCTAAAATAGTGATCGGCCCTGTATCAGTTTGCAAATTTTTTGAAATAAAGATAATTTCGTCGCGATTTCGATGGTGCAAACTTCAAGTTAATAAATCATACTGTTAATTTGTCAGAAATATTAAAATCAAGTGGGGAAGGCTCTTTCGCCATGACGTCTACTCACGTCGTACGCTCTCAACGGACACAGAAATGTCCGCGCGGCATGACGTCCCCTCACGTCGTACGCCCTCCAGGGGTTAGCTAACAATATCGCTGTTAAAATATACTTTCGCAAAGGCAGCAACATCTTACCCTCACCTTACCTCAGTTATTGGTCTCAAGAAATTTTAAATGTTAAGCGAATTTTTTTGGTTGTAAATAATATATAACCTTTTGGAAGTAATAAACATTATTATAGCCGTTATAATAGTGTTTTTTTTAATGCTGTCAAATCAGATTGAAATTTAAATTGACAGCTTACACATAAAGCATTTTAGAGCCATGGCTATCCCGGTAATGAAATATTCTCACTTGGTATGTTATTATTTATGTAATACTTTGAATTCTTGTAGTCAAATGTAATTGATATTAGATTGACCTAAATGTTTAATAGAAAATCGGCGAGGTAATTGACAACTTTGAGATCATCGTCATAACTCTGGCAGGCACTACTCACCGTGGCTACATTGGTGGAAACCATCTCGAGGAGTAGCCTATCTGAGGATATTTTATTCTTGGAATTGTCCACAATGCCTAAAACCAGATTTCGGAAATATTAATCTCCTGTTTAATGTTTACCATGTGTATTTCTCCATATTTATCTACACAATAAAAGCATTTACTGATTTTATGCCTTCTTAGTTACATAAATACTACTAAAGAATATCTTATTTTCAACACAAAAACTATAGTCATAAAATCTTCTTTTGATCGTAGATATGATATTAATCAAAAAGAGGCATGTCCTTGAATATGCTTCTTAGAGGTAACAAACACATTATTGTAATCTATGTTGACATATTATATAATATGACATATACATGATAGATCAATTTACGTTCGGTAGTGGATATAAGGTTCTGTGTGGTAGGTACTGCGCCCTTTGGAAAATTTATCATCTATTAGTTTGCCCTCTATACCTATATTAGTGTCAACTTTTAATATCTTTTTGCGTGCTTTATCTCGTATCATTTCAAGGTTAAGAGGATCCGGTATATTTCATAAATCGGAGGAATATTCTTAGAATTTTAAGATAAGACTTGCACACTTCTCATTTCTTGATTTAATTTTAATCAAGTGTTGGTGTTTGTTTAGCTTGCAGTGCCCTGATTAGGTTCTGGTTAGAATCCCTAATTGATTTCGAACTAATTGTAGTAGTTTATTTTCCTTTTTTGTGGATTTATCCTAAAATTTCTAGTGGTTCTTTTTGGTATACCACAGAACTGCTTAAGGCCGATCATAGGCATGTCCTGGTCAGTTCGTTGCCGTCAAGTGACCCGGTACCTAATGTACACAGCCGGGCACACAGAGAAAGAGTGTCTGACGATATTTTACATTTTATATTTAATAAATTTATCTCAAAATTTTATCTACTTCTCTAAGAACTGAGAATTACACGTGTTTATTGAAATATTTATTAATAATAAATAGTTTAATAAGTGTACATTTTTGCACTTCTGCAGATGCAAATTGCTGACCGCGTCGGTTCAGCAATAAAATACCGCATTCCATTTTGCGGCAGTGTTGTGTCCTGAAAATAGCCTGAAAATAGCCTGTAGCGCACTGCCAAGTCGCTACAAGTTCACAAGTTCACGCGGTAATTTGTCCTCCGTGTGCACTCCGGATGACTCCAAATGGCTCTTTCAACATTCATGATGCATTATTGTGGGAATATGGCTTCTAAAAAGCTTTTAATGTTTTATACTTGGCGTTAAAGGAACTGCATTGGTGTTCACAAATTCATATTTAAAAAAAAATATAATTCTTGAAATATTATATTATACAACAGTGACACCTTACATTAAATATTATTTTCTTAGACTATTTTTAGTAACAGCTTCTAAAGATTTCAATATTTCTACTTTTATGCTCATTTTAATATATATTTTATATTTAATAAAAAAAACATTACATACATTTAATTCATTTGTAGCATGCAACTTAAATATAGGGATGTTTTTTTTAGAGGCGTGGTTTTCAATCTGGCACTACTTTTTTCGTAGTTGGTGTTTTTGACAGCTTTCACTTGATTTATGCTCAGTTCGGTTTGCCATTTCATAATGAATAGACTTACTCCTGAACAACGTTTGCAAATAGTGAATCGCGTCGTGGGCCTGTGGCGTGGCCTCCAAGATCGTGCGATTTAACACCGCTGGACTATTTTTTGTGGGGTTATGTGAAGTCGCTTGTCTACGCAGATAAGCCGGACACGATTAACGCCTTGGAAGAGAATATTCGGCGCGTTATTGCTGACATACGGCCCAACTTGCTGCAAAAAGTGGTTGAAAATTGGGCCTCTCGGCTGGAATTTGTTCGAGTCAGCCGCGGCGGCCACTTACCCGAAATCATTTTTAAAACATAATGGCAAACCCTTATCTTTATAATAAAACTAAATTCTTAGCCATAACATCAAATTATATGCGTTTTATCTCTTCTTGAAAACCACGCCTCTAAAATCATCAACCTATATTACAACACATTTTCTTTAAAAATACAATAAACCTACACTTTGTAGGTTTATTGTATTTTTAAATAAGCCAATAAGCTATTTTTTTTTTTTAGCCGGAATGGTCTTGAAGCACAGTTTAGGTATATATATAACTACTCTTAAACATATATATTTATCCTGGTTCCTTGTTATTTAGTTCAAGTTTGCATGCATTTTATCACTTTACTAGGCTAATTCCCGTTTTGTGCTTTTAATTTTTTATTTAGATTTTTTACAAAATTTCAGTATACGAGTATATACGGACTTAGAAATAACTCACAATATGCGCATTTCTAACCGTAGGCCGGGTTCGCCGGACGCCGAAGGTTCCGCCAACGTCGTCCGTTTCGCCCCGGGCTGTCAGTTATTTGAAAATAAAACCAGCGTCATAAATCATAATACCGTGAGCTCTGCTGTTTTTAGTGCGTCGGCCGAGAGCGGGTTTCGGCGGATTTGCGGAGGCTGTAGCGAGAGCGGAAGACGTGCTTCCGAGATAAAACTGATCTCGGCGATTAAATATTCCGAAATAAATCGTTTCTGAGACGAATCCATGCGATAACTTTACCCTTTCGTAATGCTATATCGGTCATTTAAAAAAGTGAACGGGCAAAATGACAAAAAAATCGTTTGTCGCGTATTCCGTTCATAAAGAGCAAACGCGATTTTAAAACCGAAATATACTAACCGGGCCCCGTTTACTATTTCGTTTTACTAATTATTTATCGTTATACTAATTCGTTTTTCCCCATTTTTCGTACGATATTTTCGACCTACTCTGAGGTCAGAGCGTGACCGACAGATAATACCAAATCGAAATTCACTCCGTAAATGTTTACACACCGATATTATTTAATTTAAAAAAAACATACACCTCAATAGCTTCACTAATTCTACTAATTCTTAGACTAGCAGCTGCAGTCGACCAATATTTTAAATATATCAATTTTTTATTTCAATATAAATATTTTCTCACCGTAAGCATTCGCACCGTGGATCGAGCCACCGCATTTAAAATTTTTCTAGGGTGGCGCCTTTACAATTTGTCAGTGTAACCGATAATACACGTCGCGTCGAACAAAATAATTTCAAATTCAAAGTTTTTATTAATTAATATAAGGTACTGGTCACGTTGGCCGATATGATAAGGTCTGTTACCTTTCTAACTAGATGCGAGTTACCTGTTATAAGAAAGGTTATTTATAAAATGTTACAACGTGAGGATAAAAAACCTATGCAAAATAATAAAAAAATGTTTTAAGCACAAATATACACGCGGTTAACACTTTACATACCATTAAATAAATAATTAATAAACTTTTTAAATTTCAGAGTGACTGCTACATTTTCAGTGAGGTCTCATTTATGTATATGTTATAGGCGATTCAATTATGAATACATAAATCTGTCTTAAATGAATCTATATATTAATACATGAAGGGAAAACTTTGTACCACTTTTTAATCATATTACGCGCACGGAGGAGTGAGATTTGACATCGTTAAAGTTTATATGGGGAACTATATCTATATGGAGAAGTATATATAGTATATAATGAAGAAGGAATATAATGTATGTTACAAATACATTAAATTAAATAAAATAAAACTTTTATACTCATACTACTGACAAAGCTGTGAACTTTGCTGTCATTTCAAATGTCCTTTTATTTGAATAATCTGTCAATGTCAATGTAGTAATTAGTCAAGCAAAAATAATTAATAAAACCATCTCATATTACTATGAACACCAATACTCATTTTTACACGAAAAAATTAAAACTAACAATGAATTGTATAAAAAAATAAATACAACAATAAAAATTTTTTTCAACCGTTACATTAAATTTTAAATTTCATAGGAGTTGCAGGGAATTAAGGCAGATATACGCTAATGACGTATTTGTACACGCTCGCACTTGATTTAATAAAAAAAATATGTAATGGCTATAGAGGTAAACTCATCCTTAAAAGTTTAATAAATTATGGTCGAATTTCGACCACTGGGCGATATTTTAATTTTGGTAGTTCGTTATTAAACTGTGCTCACGGCCTCAATATAAGAGTACTTAAAAAGTATTTTTATGACATCAGTAATGTCAAAACAAATATGTTACTGCAAAATGTTTCATATTTTGATATCCTTATAGTATCTGCAAGTGGTAAGTATTAATTAATTTTAAAATGTTTGAATTAAAATAAAATACGTCATATAAATATATTCATCGGCGCTGTTGCGTATTAACTTTGTTATTAGGTTATTTGCTTCACTTGCTTGAACCACTTCCTCTTGTGCTACATAGTTGACATGTTGGTTAAGTTCCAGACTCCTCAACTCCTTGGTTAAGTTCCAGAACTCCTCAGCGGCAACAGCACAGACACGACTTTTTGTATACGCATTCAAGCACTTAAATAAAAGCTCGGTTTTAAAAGTGCATTTTTTAGTATATATAATAATTGCGATTCAATTTTTTTATTATGTAAAATAAGGTATCCTTACAGTTTAATTTTCAAAGAAAATATTAAAAATACAAATATTCATTAGGTAAGTTTAAAGTTTCACACATCGAGTATTATATTTTAGTAATGTTAATCGATTTAATAAGTCCAACAGATTGAGTATAAAGACGTGCGCAAAACCGTGTGAGAGAAAATTGAAAATTGCTTAAAATTGAAAGTTAATGTCTATAAATAAATACAAAAGTTTTAAAGGAGTTTCTATCCATTTTTTCTATCCAGGTATTTTCCTCTTGTGGTCTATATGTCCTGTTTCACACCGCGTCGAATGTGTTCGTCGAAGGCCACAGCGCAGATGTCGTCAGGACAACTTTTCTTGGGGTGGTTTACGCGCAAATTCTACTGATTGCATCGCTCATAATACTTGGTGAGTTGGAAAGCAAATATTATCGATTCTATAACCACATAACCAGATAACCAGCATCTCAGGTGGTTATAAGGGTAGGCGACAAAGTGCCGCCTCTCATATTATCTAGAAGGTATATGTTTTAAATTAACTGTTTTTAAAAACAAATCATCATTTTATGTACTTGTAACGGCCAATAATGATACGGTATGAAGAGGTTAATTCGATTTATTATAATTCACTCCAATATTATACTCGTTACAATAAAACTACGATAATTAATATATAGCGTCTGACTCCATAGTGTGCGCGCACGGGGGCACGCGTGTCGACTGGCAGGCGAGTAGGTATTGACGGCGCGAGACTCTGACGGGATAGGCATCGCACTGGGGTTGACACCCGCTCTTATAGTCTGCGCCGGAGGGGAAACCCTCTACCTCAGCCGTGATGCATTAGGCGCGGCCGTCTGACGTCATCCTCGATGGGCTGCCTGTGGCGTGATGCGATGTGGCGTGACATCCCGCGCTGCTGATGCTAGCAACCAGGGCATGGACGTACGTGACCCTGTGACCCCCACATACTATTTAATTATATTTTGTATTCAACGGCATATTTAGCCAATATTCAACGATATGTTTTAAAGGGGTGCAAAATTTTAAAAAAGTGTTAACTCAAACACGCATATTTTGTGATATTTATAATAATTATACTTTTTTTCGTATAGCTAATATTAGCGTAAATGTGGCACTGACCTACTTTACCATCCTTCTGTTGCGAAGGCCAATAATACAAACTCATCTGGGAGTAGTTTCGTTGCTGTCTTTAAATGAAATCGTGTGAACAGCCAAACATACGACTTTTTGTATGCATACCATAAGAAATATACGAAAGTAATTTCTTTTAAAGTGAGATTGTGTTAGTCTAGTGGTTAAGGCGTTGGACTATTGACCAAAGGTCGCGGGTTCGATTCCGCACATGGTCGTACCATTTTTGACGCTTTATTACCACCATCTCGACCAGGTCTAGTACGAGGACATTTAGCTTAGATGAGTAGGTCTTAAAATATTATAAATGACCTAGGTCATAGCCATTATTTTTTAAAAATAAAAAATATATATGTGATCGATAGGTAGGATTTTTTTTTTAATTATTACGTAGAGCGTTAAAGATGTTCAATTTTATTTTATTTTGAATAGGTATGTCCATCAATAGTCAACTTGTAATCCTTAAGATCTATTTGCCATAAAATTTTGTAAAATGATTTTTTTTAAATAAATGATAGAAATAATAAACAAACATATATAACTAAACACCTTCTGCGTGTTTTGAAGTCGCTTAAAAATGAAACAAAATTGTATTAGGTACATATGATTATAGTGTTCTTGAAGTATTCCTTTGTACCTATTAATACTTACTGTACAGAGTTATGAAAATATATAATTTAATATACTGACGTATTTCATTTATGTAAGGATTTATTTATTAAAAAGATCAGGGAAAATATTTACCACCAACAATCATTATTAACTCTCATTCGCACACATAAATATTCACACTCACACACATATCTTTCTTCACAAACACCTACATATCTACATTAAACTTTACTCCATTAAACACACACCACCTTCACGTGTGTATGTCATATAATTAGGTAAAACACCCTACTACCCGTTTTTTATATTAATTTTATACATCTATGAAATTATCAAATAAATACTGGGCAAATGTCAATTACATTGTCACCAATATTGGGGTTTCAGGATATTTACATGGTTGCCAAATGCCAGCAAGGTTAGAGCTCTATTGGAATGCGATTGGTTTCTCGCTCCTGATGATCTGCCTAGGCGAGTTGCAGACCATCAAGGGCGGCCTCGAACGTCTGCCTAAGGACGAGTATCTCACCCTGGACGCCGTCTCGAGGAGAGAGGTCCTCGCGCTGAACCAGATGCTGGAGTGCGCGCTCGCCCTGGCAATGCTCCTCGATCTCGTCTTGAAGTTACCGTACGCAAGTGCGCGGACGATTTTCCGTTCTCGGCGGAAATGCGATTATAGTATTTCTGAAATGTGAAATGTGAGAAATAGTCGGCGGCCTTTATCCAGTCGTTATTAAATTTCTACGAAAATTTACAGTGTGCGAATCGTCTATTAAGCGTTTTCACACGGCAATGAAATTTGTAAGTGGAATATTGTGCATGGGCACAATTTCAATTCAAAACTACGATATTTAGTAATGAGTATACGGTAAGTCTTTTGCCCTAAAAATACATGTTGGTTACTAAATTAATATGTAGTATGTATATGTATCAGATGTTACAATAAGCTCGCCCTTTTGTAACACCTTATGCGTGTCAAATAAAATATTTATAATTATTATTTTTATGGCGTCATGTTCAATATTTAGTCTTTAAAAATTTTGCAGTGTACGAGTATGTTTAATATAACACATATAAAGGAGCCCACAACTAGATTTTGCAAATATTTTGAACCCTATTCAACTAAGTTAAATATGCTTGTGCTAGAGTCAGGGAAGATTATGGTAATGAAGCGTTAAAACAGGTATGACTGAGTGCGGATTCGAACCCGCTGCCGTCGCTGGGGTATTGTTTGTTTTTTGCTATGTTATTTTAAACATGATATTTCTAGATATGAATGAGTAATAAAAAGAATATTCTAAGAGATCTTAGGTATTGCGTAAGGATTTCCTCTGCGCCCTTCTCACCCCCCCCCCCCCCCCCGCACAACCGTCAAGTGGATAAGTCTGTTTCCGATTATCATCCCTCCGGGACCTGCGAAACTCTTCTCTTCTCTATATATATATATATATCTCTCTCTCTCCTAGTCCGAAACACGATTATTAACTTAACATTTTCACCATTTTCAGGGCAGAGCGAGTAGGGCGGGGGCAGGGGCGGGCGGTGTAGGTTTTCATTACTTTTTATTTGTTATACTTACATAAAGCGAACATGTTGTCATTTGTCCTTGAAATTCGTTGCGTTATTTTCATAGGGCGTCAGGTTTTACTCTCTGCGCGGTCAGTGAGCAATTTTTGGTTTTTATTTAATTACCGAATATAATATAGAAATAAAAAAACAAACATTTCCATGTTTTAGACCTTTCGTTTGCCTTTCAATTACTATTTTTCCTAAGGCTCTGTCTTTTATAAGAGAGCAATTAAACTAAAAAAGAACTATTAACAGTTTATCATTCATTAAATTTCTCAGGAATAGAATTGAATTTTAAAAATCTGCCTTAAAGTCGAAAGATCAAGGTATCTAAGCATATTTTTTATGATTAAATTTTCTAGTAAAAAGGGTCTACACGAACCGAAAAATAATAATAATATTTAGCTTTAATTGTTGTATTACAGGGCTACATATATCTTCTACATATATAGGGTGCATCGAAAGTATGTCCTTAAGTGATTTCACGTGCCGCAAATGGAGACCCGGAACACATGGTGCGGCTTTCATCAAAATGATTATGACACCCGTAGCTATAATATAATATAAACTGCTTATTGTTTAGTAGTAGTGAACAGGCATCTCTCACTCGGACTACTCACGCCTGTGGCACCAACGTGTGGTTGCTTCATTTCCTATCTCCACTTGTGTCTGCGGCACTTTTAACCTATTCGATTTGCGTTTTGGAAGGTTTTAGGCGATAGTGGACCATTTTTTAGGTCTGAGTAGACTAAAATAAAAAAATATACATAAAATCATTATATTCTTTCAAATCGTCATAAATTTTAACATCATTTTAGTTTTTTTTTGTAAATTTTGACGCGCGGCCAGTAATGAAACAACGCGCACATAATATTTCAATTTTTAATAACTTATAACGTGGCACTAAACATACTTTTGCATTTGTCTATTTGCGCACATTAATGAGTTTTAACTGGCCAGTCATAAATAATACGTACTTATGTTTTAAACAGCCACGCTTTTAACATACGATTATGATATTAGGGCTTTCTGTCGAACTGTCAATGTTTCATTCATTAATAATATTAACAATTTGTAAACTTTAATGTTATAATATATTTACGGGCAGATGGACGGATAGACGGCCAAAGGACGGGGATAGTAGCTTCTTATATATAATGTATGTATGTACTTGGGGTATATAAATATTTTTTTTACGAAAGGTATCAATAAATGTTGTGTTAACACATTAACTGAATTAAATTCAGTTTCTTATTAAAAATACTTAAAATGAATTAGGTTCAATAAATGTATAAAAATCAAAATGATATGTATTTTAATTATCGATGCGCGCACAATGACAAATGTGACAAGCTCACAAAATGAACATCTTCGAAGGCAACTAACCGGTTGCAAATACAATTCCACATAATACAAAGCCGTTCCATAGAAAATATATCAGGAAATGAATTTTCATTATATGACAAATCCAACAAATTTTAATCAAAGGTCATAAAAATCGGCCTAGCCGTTTTTGAGTTATAAAATATGGTGCAACTAACCCGGCTTTCTTTTATATAATATACTAGCTGACCCGGCCACGCGTTGCTGTGGCTAAAGTTTTTGTTATATTACATTATAGTAAACAATCTAAGAGGAACAATAAGAGAACATCAGTCACGGAGTCCACTATGCTTTTTCACACAGATGGTATTTGTAAAAAAATATGCTGATCTCCTTATTTGACTTTCTACTACTATAACCCTTTAGTACAATGAAATTATTTACGAACAAAGACGAAAATGTTGATGTTGGTATACAAATTCACTGGATTGAGATTTGAAGGGGATGTACGTTGAACACAATTAATTAAAATGTTCTTACACTTGATACTAAGCAGAAATCAATAGGTAAAAAATAAAAATTTATCAGATTTATTATTTCCATTTAATTTTATAACAAATATAAGTATATTACAGTATAATACAGTAAATAACATGTGACGCTTAAACTCATGAATGAGGTAGGCAAGGCAGACAGTCTTAAACTTTTAAACATTAATATCTTTTTTTTTGAATTATAAATACTTTCAATTTCAATTTAATTTAACACCAATCGGTGCACAATGTTTTTGGTTAACCTGTCTTTAGCTAACACAAATAGATTCGACGGTTTCCCAACACGTGAACACGCAACATATAGTTGCCCATGAGAAAAACATGGATTTTCCAAATCTAAACCACAAATGGACATTGTTTGACCTTGAGATTTATTTATAGACATGGCGAAAGCTAAACGAATTGGAAACTGTAGCCTTTTGAAGGGTATGGTAGAATCTGATGGTATCATTGGAATACGTGGCAGCAGGACCACTTTTCCTTTAAACTTCCCAGCCAAAATGGTTGCTTCAAGAATGTTTCCGGTGATCTTTTTGATGACCAAACGCGTACCGTTACATAATTGAGGTGGATTCAAATTACGGAGGAGAATAATAGGGGAACCAATCTTTAATCGAAGATTATGTGGTGGCATTCCAGGGATATCTAATGAATTTAAAAATTCAATCGGAAAATTTACACTTTCATTTTCATCAACAACAGTATCGATTGATTTAAAAGACATCAGATCGCCTGGTAACAACTGTTGTATCTGGAAGTTAATTTCGTCAACATCAACGTTTTTGGCTGCCAAAATCGCCCGTTGACTAAGCCATTCATGATTCAAATAATTATTCTGTATATCCGGGAAAATACTCTGAATCAATTCAGTTTTATCCTGAACAACAGTGCAAAAATTGTCTGGTAGTTTAATGCATTGCGTATTTGGTTGCAGTTTTATTTTACCGTTCCCAATATCTAGTAGTTGTTCGGAAAATATTAGTGCTGATGGATCATTTTGCAATTGTACTCGCATATTTATGGTCAATCGAAGTGTTTCAACACTTCGCCATAAGAATGATTGTTTCAAACATGCATTAATCTCATCCGCGAAAGTAGAGCGAGGTATAACCGGTAAGGTCTGCCGGAAGTCACCAGACAAAAGTAAGATAGCACCACCGAAAAGTTTATTATTGCTGTTTAAATCTTGCATAGTTCTGTTTAATGCTTCAAGTGAATATTTGTGTGCCATTGTGCACTCATCCCAAATTATTATAGAACTCTTCCGCAACACTGCAGCTATTCCACTATTCTTTTTGATGTTACACATTGCATCTGGTTTATTATGAACGTCCAATGGCAGCTTGAATGTTGAATGTGCTGTTCGCCCACCATCCAGTAAAGTAGCCGCAATGCCTGACGATGCTAATGCTAATGCGATTTTTTGTTGCGACCGTATTTTGGCAAGAATCAACGATATTAAAAATGTCTTACCGGTTCCACCGGGTGCATCCAAGAAAAAAAAACCGCCTTGTTCAGCAGCAACAGCCAGCATAATCCGATCATAAATAATTTTTTGTTCTGCTGTCAGTAATGGTTCACTGTTCATGATAATTGTTGCTAAACTTCCATGGTCATATTGATTTTCTCGTTGTAAATCGGTATTGACTAAGTCGGTGGCTGGACGATTAGGTGATGGCATACCATAATGATTAAGTGGTAAATTTGAAATAAGAACACATAAATCCTCGATCAAGACCAATGCTTCATTGTACATCTCTGGTGTATAATCTATGTTTTGGCATTGATTTGTTTGTCTAATTCGGTGCAAGATGTCTTCTGTCATACAATTTTTATATTTTTCCCACAAAGTTTGTGCTTGCGAGGGATAACATGTCGCCAAAATAATTGCAAACAACTGACGAATGTTATTCGGTGTTGATGTCAACGCAGCATCAGCAAGCGTTAAGTCCCAATGGTTATCGTCTTCTAGCAATTGCAGTTCACGACATGCATCCTGGTATGTATTGAATACTCGACCATTAGCTGTTCGTAAAAATTCAAAAGACGTTGGTCCGGGAACATTCACCAATAACAAACGTAAATAGAAGCACTCACGTTGCTTTGGATGTACCGTGTAAAGTCTCCCCAATGTCTTAGCTTTGAATATGCCTGTAATGGAAGGATGTGGTTTTCCTTGTTTCCGTGGCTCCCATTTTTTACTGGATTTGTTCCATGTGAAATAACGTGGAACATCACCATACACCAATGTCTTCGCGAATTGGCCAAAAACATCAGGTTTTTGACACAATGTAAAAAATTCAGTTAGAGTCGTTTTCGGAGCTTCGAACGCTCTTTGGAGAACATTTTCTTCAGTGAAGTATACACGTTGACCGTTTTCAAGATGTATTGCCAGATGTTGGACAGCAGGATCTCTTTCGTGGATGGGAAAGCTGAGAATATGCCAAATAGCTTCATTGCTGCTAATGTATCTGCCCATTTGGTATCGTGCTATTTCGTCATTTTTATTTATGTTTTTTACTTCAAATATGGCCAAATCACTGCCTTTGTTTACATATTTACAAATATACTTAATTGATTTAACAGAACTGCAAAGCTCAACATTGATATGAGCTTTGTAAGTTTTTGAAAGTAGTGGTGAGTATGGTACCACCCACTGATTATCAAACTCAACTTGATTTGGAAAGTTCGGCAGTCGCATTGTAAATGTGTGGCCACCATTCTCAGTACTTCTGCGGCGATACATTGGATAACCATCAATATCCGTGATCGTGTCATTCGTATGCGGCTTTGGGAAGTTTTTTTTACATTTTCCATTTTCCATGCACGGTGAGGTCATGTTGAAAACACCGCATGGCCCATGGATCATGTGTATACAGCCAACAACGTGTGATACCAAAAATTGTATATTTAACAATAAAATCAATTAAGGATTTCAATTTTTGTTTAAACACACGTGCAGTTAAATCATGACGATGAATGGCTTGTTGTCCTGGCAATAGTAAAGTTTGTATCTCTTCCCAATTCGGATTACATGTGAATGTAATAAATAAATCCGGTCGGCCGTAATGACGTACGTAAGTCATCGCATCTTGTATGTATTCCTGCATGTTCCGTGGACTGCCGATGTAGCTTGAAGGTAAAATGAAAGCATTACCGATGTCATTGGGATTTAAATTTCCATCGATGTTTCCAGCAACAGCATCTCGTAAGTGAATATATTCTTCCGATCGTAGTTTTGCCTGGTTGAATCGAAGGAATCGCAAGCGTTCGCTTTCGACCTTAGCATACATATCAACAATGTATTGATGGAACAGCTGACGATATCGAAGGATATAATTGTCTTGATGTTGTCTAACCATTATTCGGTGTGCGTAGTAGTTCATTGAGCTAACTTTATTATTTCTGTAATCACCTAAAAAAATAAAAAATAAAATGCAATACGAAATTAAAATCTATACATACAGTAAGAAAGTAAATAGATAATTGTCAAATTTACCGGTATTTGGATCATACTGATTGATATTAAGGTGATATTCATCTTGTCCTTGCCAAAATATCAATGGATATTGTAGTGCGTCATATGAACGGTGTAGATCCGAAATCGTACTGACAGTGTTGTCTCGCCGTGTAATGTTTATAGATCTTTTGTCAACTGGATCACCAACCATGATAACAGCAACCTCATCAACAGTTGGAGCGTTGAATCTACCAGCATGTTCACCTAATGGTACTTTGTCGGCTTTTATGACGATTTGATAATTGTCATTTTGCAGTCGTGGCGAAACTCTTTTGATCAATTGAATTAGTTGATTGTGATCTTCTAAAAAATTTTCCAATAATATCACAATTGCTTTTTCCTCTGCTTGTTCAATAAAATTATACAGGCACCGAGTCGTCACGCGCTCTTCACAATCGCCCATAAAATAAAAAGGTATCGACATCTGTCAGTTTTATGACTGCCAAATAATAACAGACAAATAATTAGCAATAAATTAAAATTGCGACTATAATTTGAGATTTAAACTATCCTATCGCTCAAGTTGGATCGAACTGCATATGGTGTGCAAATTTTATTATAATCGGTTAAGTGGTTCAGCCGTCCATTGAAGATAAACATTGTGACACGAGATTTATATATACGCGAACCGCTCGGCGACACGCTATTCGCGACGAAATATGAGTCGGCCTCGCGCCTGAAACGACAGCCGACCGTTTTACTTGCTCCGCTCACGAACTTTCAGCCCCTTTTAATCTAGTTTAAATGTTACGACCCACTCATGCGTAGGCAACATATTTTTAGGTTGTAATAAAACTTTTGGATCCACGTATTTCAAAAAAAAAGTCTGTTTATTGTAAACGTATATAAGTAAAATTGGGTTTTCCTTGGGTTCAGAAGTATATTTTATACAATATTAAAATTGAGGACTTTAATGATGCCAGTGGTCGAAATTTGACCATTTAAGTTTGAGCATTATTGAGGTTCTTATACCTCTAAGCGTATGTTTGTCTTTATTTCCTGCAAAACCTAGGAAACTTTTTTCTCATTTTTAAACTAATTTTATATGACGTTTAATACCCAACTAAGGGGGAGTACAAACGTGAACTAAGGACACCATTTGAACGATTCTGACCTACGAATTGTTTGCCCGCGATAAGAAACCTTGCACGATGAACGGAAAGGTGTAAACTCTATGAAGGCCACAACGGCGCTTATAACACAAATCGCGGCCTACCATTGGGTATAAAATCTTGATAGCATTTAGTTGTTTTTTTTTTAAATTAACGTAAAGTTGTTTTAATCCATTTTTTTTAAATAATAACACAAAAACATATATTTTTATGAAAATTTAAAAACTTTTAGCATAAATTATCATTTTCATAAAACTAAAACTAAAATCTCGTATTTTAGGCTAATTTTGTTATTTTATTTCTATTGTTACGCCGTATATCTCAAATCGCTTACATAAATCCCTCTTTCACTTTATTCTCATCATAAAACTATATTAATTTCATATGGGATGTTTCTGGTTTCAGAAGCGGATGACATTAAAAAATGCTATTTGAAAAACATGGTGGTTTTGATTTTGATTTTTTATATTTTTTACATAATGTTTAAAGAAATTTCCTTAGTTAATTCCTTAGATCATTAAATTATCTTTAATTAAATTACACTAGATTACTCATATCTTTTGTGAATATCTCTCCAAACGCCTTTGAAAACCTATAAAAATTTCTTTTTTTTTAGCATTCATAAAATGTCAAAATTAAGGTGTCTATTTCCTGTAGGAACACCGTTAAATTAAAACGTCAATCATAGATAATCGTCAGTAGTATATTGATTTACAAAGAAAAAAAATAGTTAAGACTTGTTCACTTGAAGTACACTTCTACACAGACTATGTTGTGTTAGTCACACAACACAGTCTGTCTAGTTCCTTTCCCTCTTTACCTAAGCGAGGGTTCCGTTTCATCAGTTTCATCCCCGTTCAAAGGTAGACCTCTTTATCTATTTTTACAACAACTAAAGTTTCACCTTAACCTTACGACGAGCTTTTTAAACCCGTGCGATTTACTTTCGTCTCGCCCTTAAATATTTCTGCTCAAACGAATCGTGTTCCATTTATTTTGAGCAGTTTGTAGCTTTCCTAAGGGCCAATTTGTGAACTTATGTTTTAGCTATTAGAGAAATTTGTCCCTTGGCTAAAAGAAAATACTTTCCAGTATCGATGACAGCAATTAATTGCACATACGATACAATATTAAAAAATAAAAAAAAATAAAATGTATTTATTTATTTTAATGTTCGTAAAAAAAATAATAATTAATACATGCTTTAGTATTATATTAAAAATATATGGATTAGCGGCAACTGACTCAGAACATTAAAACTTTCAATATTTAACTCCCCACTGGGCGCCGTCTGTGTCGGGTGTTTTGTAGAGTTAAAGTTAGTATATTACTTTTATTAGCGAAATATTCCACACACAATACAATGCGATATTACAAAAATAAATAATACAATATTATTAAAGAAAGAACACTTCGAAAGTCAACGACACCTGTATCTATCATATCAATACCAACTGCTTCTATCCCATTGATCAGTGGTAGTAAATTATTTAATCAGTCCACAATTCAAAAAAACCACCAACATCAAAATTAAGTTTAGGTTATTTTTTTTTTCTAGATAAAATGTGCTTTTACTCTTTTAAGATAAAAATAATATTTAAACGATTAATTATATATTTTAAAACAAAAGGGTTCTCATTAAAATGATTGAAAAGTGATTTAAATAATGAATTTAGGACAATAAATTACAATTTTATTTTTTTATTCGCATACTTTTCTTATTTAATCGTAATAATGAAATGGAGAGAGAAGACTTAATGCGTTTTCATGAAACGCATAAAAGAAAATAAATTCCCGAAACGCGAGGTAAGGCGATAGAAACGAACTGTTTTTCCTGAAAGAAACACGTGAGCGCCGTCCGTAGTGCGCGGCGAGAGGATGGATTTATTTCAGTGGCGGGCAGGTATTCGTTCAGCGCGAAAAAACGCCCTCAGAATATAAATATCTCGCAGGGATGGAGCGCCCTTAATAAAGGACTTGGTCCATTCTATCTCCTCTGACCCTCGAGCAGACCTTGACCAATAGGTTCTATGGTAGGATTCCATTTGAATTTATAAATTCTATTTTAGAGACAGTGGCGGCGCGCTGATAATAAAAGAAACAAATATTAAAAAAATGAATTTACATATTATTGTATAAAGTTTTATTCATACCTGATATCTTTTTCGAACTATGAAGAGATGTTCTAGGGATAGTATTTTTTATCAGTAAATTATATGGGTTTATACGGTTCGTGATGAAAAGAGATTTTTCAAAACAGAATACACATCCTTTTATAAAAAAAAAGAAACAGAATACTTTAAACCAATAAGCATTACGTATAAAGAAAGTCAGTGAAATAATATATTGTTAAAAACTATTTATTATATTACCTATGTTTCGGGAACAAGTTGTTAGTTTCGACGGGCCAGTTTTATTGTTTTTATGATTCATATCAAACAGATTATATCTCTGAAGTCTGTAAATAATTATTCTTTAGGCGCGGGTAAAATACCCAACCTAAATTCTTAATAACAAACCTATAAAATTGTTGCCTGGACAAAAGGTTAATATGAGGGATATTTAAGAGTGTACAGCCTCACAATTTTCTGCAGATCAGAATATTCTTAAGAAACGTGGTCTTGAGGACTCAATTCCATGCACTGAACTCGCTGCAGGGTTTTTATTTGTACCATTTTCGAGTAGTTGACAGAATAAGAAGTGTTCTTCCTTCTCAGGATAGGAAAGAAGTGAAAAAAAGAAAATGTGACAGATGGTGGGAGATTAATTATTTTGGCTTCAACAATTATTTGCTCAAAAGGATTATTTAGGAAAAATATTCAAATCTTAGATATTCGTAATTTATGCATATAAATCGAAGCCAAATCAACAAAATCCGTTTTATAAAACGGATTTTAAAAAAGAGGAAAAATATTTTTATCGTTACATAATAAAAAAAAACTCGATAAATAAGTAAAATTATTTTTTATTTTGTTGACGACGCCAATGGGCACACGAAACGGTATCTCAAAAGAATCGGCGATAGTTTTAGGGCAGAAAGGACCTCCCTCAATCTAGTGAGTGAAAAACGGGTTTCCTTGAAAAAAGGTGTCTCGTGTGTTTGAAAAAGAACATTAAATTTTATTTTTATGTAAAGCACTCCGGCCTGAATGGCATCTTGGCAATACGCACTTGACCTCGCCATTAGCGAATCTAAAGCAGCGTTTATAAAATATAATTTTGATGGTCAGTGGCGTGCGAAAATGCTAAAGACTACCAATCTATCTGTTCAATGTACTAACAATGTTTCAGTTAGAATTACAAGTTACGTTTATTAATGGTTTAATAAAAATAATAGTGAAAACTCCAGCTCAACATGCATTGTAAACCTACTCCCTCGCCTTTATCCCTAAATAAATCTACCTCAAATTTATTCAACATTTAAAAAAACGTTTAAACATTTAAAATTTGTTTCGAGTGTAAGTGTTCTAATAACAGCAATTTTTAGCACATATCGTGTACCCTCAAAAAAGCCAACATTGGCAAATGAGATTAACTTTGCCAAGTAGAAACAAAACAATTAAACAAAAAAAAAGAAATACTTCTACAAGTTTATAAAATTTATAAATGTACTGACAACATTCAATACCTGATTTTCTCCTATCTTCACTAAGTTACCTCTCAGGTCAAAGTAGGTAGTGTTTTTTGTGAAACTTTTCACAAAAACTTCTCTGTGAAGTGATAGTTCCAGTATTGTTGCAACGAGTAAGTAATTGTTTTGTTCATTGTTAATTTGTATCAGATAAGCCGTATTGGTAAGAAATGAGTATCATAACTTTCTTACTTTAGGAGAAATAATGATGGGCAATGTTAACTCGGTATGTTGGAACACGGTTTGATAACTTTGCCCACTAACTTTATATCAGTGCTGTCACTTTGTATGTATAATTTCATTGATATAATCACACTCCAGTCACTTCTGGACTGCTTACAAAAAAATGGTGTTGTTGTTAGACCCATTTTGATAGGATTGGTAGATAGTTAGGTCTCTAGATGTAGATAAAAAAATCGAAGGATGTTACTTAATTATAGCTAAAAAAATACGTTTGACGTTTGACCTTTTAAATTGATGAAAATGATTAAACGGTTAAAATTAAAAAAATATCTAAATGATTTTTATTTAATTTCTGTTCAAATCTGGTGTACCTACTTCCAATTATACGTATGGCTAATCTGGATAGTGACAACCCTATCATATTGGTGTTGCCTGAAAGAAAAATGTTACAACCTAACTGTGAGACCCGGAACAGACGGATTGAATCGTGTAATACACATGCGCTTTCCATAAGCGCGCTCTACTCAGCGCATTGTTTGTGAGCACGAACGAGCAATTAGAGGTCTCAGCCGCGCCGTTCGCAGCTAAAATACGCTTTCGTGAGAATTATCCGCGCCCCTACAAAGCCAACTGTAATCATTCATTTTTGTTCATTTTGCCAAACGTTCGCTCGCGGCGACATTAATAACTGTTTAATTATCGTTTGTGCAATATTAATACGGCACTTTTATTTATAGTTCCTTAATTAAATGAAAATATCCTTAAAGGCACATCGGAAGGCGGAGGTACATTTCACTGGATCAAAGTAAGGGATAGGCAAACTCCAATTCTACGAACTTCTATCAAATATCGCACTAACATTTTGAATTAATTTAATCCGGAGACTATTATGGGATGTGTGATTTTTTCAATTTTGAAAAATCAGTTTTTCCCACTCCTACAACCAATGGTTGGCGCTGTCAAAAAGTTTACTTTTGTAATTTTTAGGACCTTATCTAAAGAATAATATTAAATTTAAATTAATTTGATTTTTTATATACTAAGAAAGTTATAGTAAAATTTCACATTTTTTAAATTATTCCTTATTCCTGCCCCCTTGGTCTGATTTTGCGCATTAACAAACTTGACCGCGATTTTGTGACCATAAATTATAATATGTATGAATTTGAAAGTGATTGGTGTAAAATTACGGCAGTTATCGTGTCCACAAGAAGGTGATATAGATAGATATGTCAAAATTTCCCGGAAGACGTGACATGTTACCCATTGCAATGGGTAACTTTCTAATTCAATTTACCTAAACCGTATTTTTTTTTTTTAATAAATTACGATGTTTTGTGGATGTTTGAGACATCTACGTCGCGTTTCAGTTACTAAAGAGTGGTTTCAAATTTCTTGTTAGCAGTTTAGTAATCTAAAAGCCGCTATGCTAAATAATTACGCAGATAGAAGTCGACGAATCGATAAAAAAAAAATGAGAGGTAGATGGGCGTTTTGTTAGATTTACTACGGACATTGTCCGGCAACTAAGTCGGTGGTGAAAAACAGTGAAACTATCAAATCTAATACAAAGAAACAGGCCAAAGAAATTGACAGCGGTTGGCCGAGATACTTGGACCAGAATGTGTCCGCTGTGATGTTGGTATTGTTATTATATAAGTTTTTGGCATATTTGTGGTAAGGTCTGTACATCTGTTCGCGGTACACGTGAGCGAACGCCAGGCATATGCCCAGGAGTAGATAGTACGTCTCGGAGACTACGTCCATTGGACATCCCAGGATGGTGCCTGAAAAAAGTAAGTATAATCTTGAGTTAAATTAATTAAATATTAAATGTAAAATATCGCGTAAGTGACTCTCTATGTGTGTGCTTGCGTCCGTGGTTTTATAGGACTGATGTTATGTTTGTAGATGGTTTGGAGGTTTGGAACAGCAACTCCTGCTTATACATTTCGAAAATAGCGTTTTTGCCAGGATCGCGAATCAACCTCACTGGTCTTCATAAATTAGGTTGAAGTAATTTGGTTTAAGAACCTTCAAAGCATTTTCAAATATGTGTTTAATTCATAAACTATTTGTAAAAAGTACACTAAATTTCATATTAATGTTATACAGGGTGTCCCATAAGTGGTGGATCAAACGAAATCAGGTGATAGAAGAGGTCATTTGCAATCAAACTTAATATAAACATGGTCTACCAATTCTCAATGGTTTAGAAGTTATACCACTTACAACCACTTTTTTGAAAATACTTACCCCGTCTTACATAAAAAATCATGAATAAAAAATGATCAATTTTTCAAAATTTTTTTTTTTGTTTCGTGCTTATTAGTAATTTATCTTTCTAGTAAAAGTATTTTCCTGAACTTTTCCTCGATATTAAAAAAGTAAACTTGAATTTTGTCATAATTTACTATTTAAAATAAAACAATGCTTTCAAAAACTGTCAACATTAAGGAACTCTATGCGCCTGGCGAGTGCATTTAAATTTATCGCACAAAGCAAAACGTCATAGGCCAGCGTTGATGTCACTGGCAATGAAAGCGACCGACTGCGTTAGATAAATCTGGTTAAACGTGCGATACTTTTAGATTAAACTAAAAGTATCGCACGTTTAACCACAAGTTGCCGCATTCTTATGGATTTACAACTAGCTCGAGCAATGCGCGGAACTGTCATACGAGTATGTCTATGATACCAATTTCGTATACTGTGCTGTTGGCCGTTGAGGGATTACTTCGTTTGGAGCGTAGAATTAGAGCATGCTTACGATAAAAATGCATTGTCCTCGGAATTAAACCAACATCTCAAATTTCAACTCCGCAGGTTAAGGGGAAGTGGTTCTAATTCAGCTTGCAAAATTTGAATCAAACCCACATGCATACATTGCAAGCTAAATAAAAGAAAAAACTAAGAAAAGGAGGCACGGAGTGAGCAAAAACATTTAAAAATGTTGTACAATTTCTCAACCAGAACCAAAAATCAAAGCTAGAATTGAACTCCGGTAGTTTAAAGAGTGACCTTTTGACGAATCTGAAACTTAGGTAAAGACTCCGTGCACTGACAGAACTTTGGATTCAATCAAAAAGCGATTAAAATATATCGCACAGATCTATATTGTAAAAATCTCCAAACAAAAAAAGTTCTCCAAACCTTGAAAGCCCTTTAAACGAACCAAAGTAATATCGTTTGTTGTATATTTGTATATTATACAAACATAAAAAATAAAACTTATAGTTATTAGAGAAATAAAAAGCTAGAAAATGGCGATACAGTAAGAAAAAACATTTTAATAATTGCTCAATGAGAAATGTAATCCGGAACTAAAATGCCCAGTGGTTTGTAAAATGGGGAATAGAAGTGGTTTACAAAGTTGGAATAAAAAATAAAAGTCCAATTTGTTTTTATCGATTATTTGCGTGTAGGTAGTTCTTGAATAAGAAGTAGCTTTATTTATAATAAGCTTGAGTGAGAGACCTGGAGTCTGATAAGGGATTATTTCATCCCACCGCCGACATGGTGTCATACCAACGGATTTAGCTACCAAATATGACGAAAATAGTCGAAACCTAAATAGCTCAAACTCACCCAGCAACATAGCGCTTACTATGATGATAAATCCTCCAAAGAAACCACTAAAGATCATGATTCCTTCCATGTCATACATGTAATCCTCATGTATCGTTGTGTTATCAGTGGTTTGTGTTGTTGTAGGTGTCGTTTCCGCGGTGGTGGTGCCGTCAGAGCTGGTGTCGGTCATACTGGCAATGGTGGAAGTGGTGACGTCTCTCGCCTCGCGCCTAAGCACCGATGATTCCTCAAAGTCTTTATGTGGGAAGCTTTGTTCCACGAATTCTTTCGGCAACATTTTTACATGAAATGTTTTGTAGTAGATGATCAGGCTGATGACTAGCAATGACTGAAAGTAGAAGTACTGTGATATTTTAATTTTGTTTCATTTGTGACAAATTCACCGACCCTTTCTATTAAACGTGCTTTTAAGATCAGCTTTCACTGTCTTGTTGATGATTTCATGATGCGAGACCATTCATTACAGGAACATCCGCATCTTTTACCTTGTTCGAGCGATCTTATTAAATATTTTCTACTGCAACATTTATAACCCAGCTCTGTTTAATCCAGTGGGGTTCAGACAAAACCAAAATTAATATTTTTATTTTGTTCGGATTGCTTTTTCTTATACCTCCTTACACCCCATCGCAAAAACAAGACCACTCTAGTGATTAATGTTTTAAAGTGACAAATTCAAGCTCCAGGTGATTCTCTGATTCTCAGCCAAGCATTAAACCCAGCCCCAAGAATTCACTCATGCTTTACAAACCTACCTTAGGACAAGAGTTAGTCCGGTTAGGTAAGGATTTGTCATTTCTATCAATTTATTTCTTAAAATAAATCACGAATTCTTTGATTTATAATAAAATTGTGTAAAATAGTTACAAATAGTCATATATTAAGAATCACGAAGCATGCTACACGAAAATCACCGTGATTCAAAGCATAGCTGTTCTTTCGTGAATCAAATGTCTGAAATAAGCCCAGCCCTATTTGAGTGCCTAGTTATAAAGAGCGCTCGCATACAAGCGATGTTTCCAGATTACTTTCAAGCGCTTGAGGTAACATTTGAATGTTCATTGTGGAAAAAACACCTATCATCCAACATAGCAATAGTTTTTGGAGATAACTACCCTTTAGGTATCGGGCATTTTAAATATTTAAAAAAAAAAACATAATAAGGTCTCCATAGCAAATTATTGAACCCTATTAAAGTTTTTAGGAGAACCAAATATTGATTCTCTTAAAATCTGATTAAAGAGAGATGGAGTGCATCCATTACACAAGTTTAAAAAATCCTCAAATTTTTGAGGATATTGCTATTTAATAACCAAATAAATAATGTTAATAGTTTTATTTTTATAAGATAATTTTTAAAAAAGGGCAAACTATCATGCTAATAATTATTATGGTTACCGCTATAACTCACTCAACTCACTATAACCGCTATAACTCACTTAGTTTCTATATTTTAGGTTTTCAGGGTAACACTCAAATAACAGTAATTTTATTTAAATAAATAAAATGCTTTGTGAAATTTTAAAAATGCATAAAATACTCACGAGTTCTGTGAATTTTATACAAGTAACTGACATCTTTTCAGGGTATAACTCCCGAAACTAATATTTTGTGAAATTGCTAGAGAAATTGCTAGAGAAATTCAAAGATTTGCATTGAATAAAATTCACCATTTAATCTACTGTAATAATATATAATATTATGAATTCGTTAATAGTCAACAGATATCTTGTCAAAGTGACATTTTACAATATTATTTTTAAGCTAACAATATCGCTGTTAAAATATACTTTCGCAAAGGCAGCAACATCTTACCCTCACCTTACCTCAGTTATTGGTCTCAAGAAATTTTAAATGTTAAGCGAATTTTTTTGGTTGTAAATAATATATAACCTTTTGGAAGTAATAAACATTATTATAGCCGTTATAATAGTGTTTTTTTTAATGCTGTCAAATCAGATTGAAATTTAAATTGACAGCTTACACATAAAGCATTTTAGAACCATGGCTATCCCAGTAATGAAGTATTCTCACTTGGTATGTTATTATTTATGTAATACTTTGAATTCTTGTAGTCAAATGTAATTGATATTAGATTGACCTAAATGTTTAATAGAAAATCGGCGAGGTAATTGACAACTTTGAGATCATCGTCATAACTCTGGCGGGCACTACTCACCGTGGCTATATTGGTGGAAACCATCTCGAGGAGTAGCCTATCTGAGGATATTTTATTCTTGGAATTGTCCACAATGCCTAAAACCAGATTTCGGAAATATTAATCTCCTGTTTAATGTTTACCATGTGTATTTCTCCATATTTATCTACACAATAAAAGCATTTACTGATTTTATGCCTTCTTAGTTACATAAATACTACTAAAGAATATCTTATTTTCAACACAAAAACTATAGTCATAAAATCTTCTTTTGATCGTAGATATGATATTAATCAAAAAGAGGCATGTCCTTGAATATGCTTCTTAGAGGTAACAAACACATTATTGTAATCTATGTTGACATATTATATAATATGACATATACATGATAGATCAATTTACGTTCGGTAGTGGATATAAGGTTCTGTGTGGTAGGTACTGCGCCCTTTGGAAAATTTATCATCTATTAGTTTGCCCTCTATACCTATATTAGTGTCAACTTTTAATATCTTTTTGCGTGCTTTATCTCGTATCATTTCAAGGTTAAGAGGATCCGGTATATTTCATAAATCGGAGGAATATTCTTAGAATTTTAAGATAAGACTTGCACACTTCTCATTTCTTGATTTAATTTTAATCAAGTGTTGGTGTTTGTTTAGCTTGCAGTGCCCTGATTAGGTTCTGGTTAGAATCCCTAATTGATTTCGAACTAATTGTAGTAGTTTATTTTCCTTTTTTGTGGATTTATCCTAAAATTTCTAGTGGTTCTTTTTAGTATACCACAGAACTGCTTAAGGCCGATCATAGGCATGTCCTGATCAGTTCGTTGCCATCAAGGGTCAAGTGACCCGGTACCTAATGTGAGGGTGACTCGTTTTGTGTGCTGATAGTAGGTGTGGAACTAATATGAATAGTTTAAAGGGAAAATACAGAGTTGATATTTCGCTGCATTCTAATTACAACCCTACTTATTGTAAGAAGTCCTATGATAACTCACAGCGTCGAGCAGAGAAGCGTGTTCTAGAATCACATATTTCTTTTTTGATCATTTCAGGTAGTGGCCGGCGGCTGCCTCTACACCTTATACAGAAGTGCTGGTGGAATGGAGGACGCCGACGGCGAGTTGGCGTTCGGCAGAATCGTGTTTTTCGGAGCAATCTACTCCGCGATGGCAACTATTTCGTTTGTGTTCATGATAGGTGTGAACAAAATGATATATACCGAGTTAAATACTAATGTAAAATCTACCATCTCTTATCTCGGGGCTATTTATAAAACATATCATTCTTCCGGTTAGTAATATAAATGTGTGTAGATTCAAGAGAAATCAGATCAGAAAACCTTGTAGATGGTAAATAGTTTTAGCTTTTATACTCACATTCATGTATGAGAAGATACTATCCCCTTTCCTTTAGCGGTATTTGTATTAAATTCGTATTTAAAAATATAACAGGATGGCTCATATAAGAATGTTCATTGCCACGTTATAATTATTATAATTGAAATATTTTGTCCGTGTTTATTAATATATTTATTTATTCATTTATTTATTCTGGTTACCCAACATAAATTGTACAAAATACATGTAATGACTTAAAGACAATGACGTAAAAAAGAACATAATGCACATTGAATGAACTAAAAGTGCCGCAGGCCCAAGTGGAGATAGGAAATGAAGCAACCCATAGCAAGATGGTACCACGGGCGCGTGTAGTCGACGGGAGATGCCTTTAATGGCGCCTGGTTTTGGTTAGATAATTTACTGCTACGGAACAATGTATGGAAGCAGTTGATATTATACCTTACTTGTTTTTTCCTAGCTCACAGCGCCGGCTGCCCTATCCTCATTGAACTGGAACTTTGGTACGACGCTGTTTTAGCGACCGGCCTCGTGCTCTCGACGCTCCAGATACAAAAAATGAAGGAAAGATTGATTTGGCCAGGATCCGATGACGACACGGAGACGGCAGCCAACGACAGGTCGTCTTTGGAAAGGTCAGATTTTGCAGAAGCATTCGACAGGGTTGCTGCTTCGGCGACGAATCCAAAAACAAATGATCAAATGATTCACAATATGGACATGCTGGTGATCAACCAGCAATTGGGAATCTTGGCGGCGGTCGCTCTGGCCGTCGACTTCTTGATTCAAATGTTCTGCACGCACGACTTTGTCATCAGCGCCACTTCCTATTAAACTGTTCGTCATCATTGACTTCACTGCCTTCAACATTGCCGTCATCAGTGACTTCACTGCCTTCAACATTGCCATCATCATTGACTTCACTGCCTTCAACATTGCCGTCATCACTGACTTCGACAAACAATCAACAATCTCAATCAGTCAATTTCAAACAATTTATAAGATTAATTACATCATTTATACGATGAATTACATAATTTTATTATTTAATACATTAATTGTTTTACTTCGACTAATTTAATAAATTCTCATCGAAAAAGTGGAACATCGTTATGGTAGCCATTAAAATGTTTCCCATAGACAACGCGAATGTACCTAAATCGAGCTTATAGACCCCAATGACGTAGATTCGCGATTCTGGCATAAACGCCGTTTTCGAAATGAAAGACCTTAAAAGGAGTTGTTTCAAACGAACGCACGCACACACACGCAGCATTCAGGTCTATAAAACCACGGACACAAGCCGGGCACACAGAGAAAGAGTGTCTGACGATATTTCACATTTTATATTTAATTAATTTATCTCAAAATTTTATCAACTTCTCTAAGAACTAAGAATTACACGTGTTTATTGAAATATTTATTAATAATAAATAGTTTAATAAGTGTACATTTTTGCACTTCTGCAGATGCAAATTGCTGACCGCGTCGGTTCAGCAATAAAATACCGCATTCCATTTTGCGGCAGTGTTGTGTCCTGAAAATAGCCTGAAAATAGCCTGTAGCGCACTGCCAAGTCGCTACAAGTTCACAAGTTCACGCGGTAATTTGTCCTCCGTGTGCACTCCGGATGACTCCAAATGGCTCTTTCAACATTCATGATGCATTATTGTGGGAATATGGCTTCTAAAAAGCTTTTAATGTTTTATACTTGGCGTTAAAGGAACTGCATTGGTGTTCACAAATTCATATTTGAAAAAAAATATAATTCTTGAAATATTATATTATACAACAGTGACACCTTCCATTAAATATTATTTTCTTAGACTATTTTTAGTAACAGCTTCTAAAGATTTCAATATTTCTACTTTTATGCTCATTTTAATATATATTTTATATTTAATAAAAAAAACATTACATACATTTAATTCATTTGTAGCATGCAACTTAAATATAGGGATGTTTTTTTTAGAGGCGTGGTTTTCAATCTGGCACTACTTTTTTCGTAGTTGGTGTTTTTGACAGCTTTCACTTGATTTATGCTCAGTTCGGTTTGCCATTTCATAATGAATAGACTTACTCCTGAACAACGTTTGCAAATAGTGAATCGCGTCGTGGGCCTGTGGCGTGGCCTCCAAGATCGTGCGATTTAACACCGCTGGACTATTTTTTGTGGGGTTATGTGAAGTCGCTTGTCTACGCAGATAAGCCGGACACGATTAACGCCTTGGAAGAGAATATTCGGCGCGTTATTGCTGACATACGGCCCAACTTGCTGCAAAAAGTGGTTGAAAATTGGGCCTCTCGGCTGGAATTTGTTCGAGTCAGCCGCAGCGGCCACTTACCCGAAATCATTTTTAAAACATAATGGCAAACCCTTATCTTTATAATAAAACTAAATTCTTAGCCATAACATCGAATTATATGCGTTTTATCTCTTCTTGAAAACCACGCCTCTAAAATCATCAACCTATATTACAACACATTTTCTTTAAAAATACAATAAACCTACACTTTGTAGGTTTATTGTATTTTTAAATAAGCCAATAAGCTATTTTTTTTTTTTAGCCGGAATGGTCTTGAAGCACAGTTTAGGTATATATATAACTACTCTTAAACATATATATTTATCCTGGTTCCTTGTTATTTAGTTCAAGTTTGCATGCATTTTATCACTTTACTAGGCTAATTCCCGTTTTGTGCTTTTCATTTTTTATTTAGATTTTTTACAAAATTTCAGTATACGAGTATATACGGACTTAGAAATAACTCACAATATGCGCATTTCTAACCGTAGGCCGGGTTCGCCGGACGCCGAAGGTTCCGCCAACGTCATCCGTTTCGCCCCGGGCTGTCAGTTATTTGAAAATAAAACCAGCGTCATAAATCATAATACCGTGAGCTCTGCTGTTTTTAGTGCGTCGGCCGAGAGCGGGTTTCGGCGGATTTGCGGAGGCTGTAGCGAGAGCGGAAGACGTGCTTCCGAGATAAAACTGATCTCGGCGATTAAATATTCCGAAATAAATCGTTTCTGAGACGAATCCATGCGATAACTTTACCCTTTCGTAATGCTATATCGGTCATTTAAAAAAGTGAACGGGCAAAATGACAAAAAAATCGTTCGTCGCGTATTCCGTTCATAAAGAGCAAACGCGATTTTAAAACCGAAATATACTAACCGGGCCCCGTTTACTATTTCGTTTTACTAATTATTTATCGTTATACTAATTCGTTTTTCCCCATTTTTCGTACGATATTTTCGACCTACTCTGAGGTCAGAGCGTGACCGACAGATAATACCAAATCGAAATTCACTCCGTAAATGTTTACACACCGATATTATTTAATTTAAAAAAAACATACACCTCAATAGCTTCACTAATTCTACTAATTCTTAGACTAGCAGTCGACCAATATTTTAAATATATCAATTTTTTATTTCAATATAAATATTTTCTCACCGTAAGCATTCGCACCGTGGATCGAGCCACCGCATTTAAAATTTTTCTAGGGTGGCGCCTTTACAATTTGTCAGTGTAACCGATAATACACGTCGCGTCGAACAAAATAATTTCAAATTCAAAGTTTTTATTAAATGAAATAAGGTACTGGTCACGTTGGCCGATTTGATAAGGTCTGTTACCTTTCTAACTAGATGCGAGTTACCTGTTATAAGAAAGGTTATTTATAAAATGTTACAACGTGAGGATAAAAAACCTATGCAAAATAATAAAAAAATGTTTTAAGCACAAATATACACGCGGTTAACACTTTACATACCATTAAATAAATAAATAATAAACTTTTTAAATTTCAGAGTGACTGCTACATTTTCAGTGAGGTCTCATTTATGTATATGTTATAGGCGATTCAATTATGAATACATAAATCTGTCTTAAATGAATCTATATATTAATACATGAAGGGAAAACTTTGTACCACTTTTTAATCATATTACGCGCACGGAGGAGTGAGATTTGACATCGTTAAAGTTTATATGGGGAACTATATCTATATGGAGAAGTATATATAGTATATAATGAAGAAGGAATATAATGTATGTTACAAATACATTAAATTAAATAAAATAAAACTTTTATACTCATACTACTGACAAAGCTGTGAACTTTGCTGTCATTTCAAATGTCCTTTTATTTGAATAATCTGTCAATGTCAATGTAGTAATTAGTCAAGCAAAAATAATTAATAAAACCATCTCATATTACTATGAACACCAATACTCATTTTTACACGAAAAAATTAAAACTAACAATGAATTGTATAAAAAAATAAATACAACAATAAAAATTTTTTTCAACCGTTACATTAAATTTTAAATTTCATAGGAGTTGCAGGGAATTAAGGCAGATATACGCTAATGACGTATTTGTACACGCTCGCACTTGATTTAATAAAAAAAATATGTAATGGCTATAGAGGTAAACTCATCCTTAAAAGTTTAATAAATTATGGTCGAATTTCGACCACTGGGCGATATTTTAATTTTGGTAGTTCGTTATTAAACTGTGCTCACGGCCTCAAAATAAGAGTACTTAAAAAGTATTTTTATGACATCAGTAATGTCAAAACAAATATGTTACTGCAAAATGTTTCATATTTTGATATCCTTAAAGTATCTGCAAGTGGTAAGTATTAATTAATTTTAAAATGTTTGAATTAAAAAAAAATACGTCATATAAATATATTCATCGGCGCTGTTGCGTATTAACTTTGTTATTAGGTTATTTGGTTTACGTCAAATGTTGCAAGCTGAATTAGAACCACTTCCTCTTGTGCTACATAGTTGACATGTTGGTTAAGTTCCAGACTCCTCAACTCCTTGGTTAAGTTCCAGAACTCCTCAGCGGCAACAGCACAGACACGACTTTTTGTATACGCATTCAAGCACTTAAATAAAAGCTCGGTTTTAAAAGTGCATTTTTTAGTATATATAATAATTGCGATTCAATTTTTTTATTATGTAAAATAAGGTATCCTTACAGTTTAATTTTCAAAGAAAATATTAAAAATACAAATATTCATTAGGTAAGTTTAAAGTTTCACACATCGAGTATTATATTTTAGTAATGTTAATCGATTTAATAAGTCCAACAGATTGAGTATAAAGACGTGCGCAAAACCGTGTGAGAGAAAATTGAAAATTGCTTAAAATTGAAAGTTAATGTCTATAAATAAATACAAAAGTTTTAAAGGAGTTTCTATCCATTTTTTCTATCCAGGTATTTTCCTCTTGTGGTCTATATGTCCTGTTTCACACCGCGTCGAATGTGTTCGTCGAAGGCCACAGCGCAGATGTCGTCAGGACAACTTTTCTTGGGGTGGTTTACGCGCAAATTCTACTGATTGCATCGCTCATAATACTTGGTGAGTTGGAAAGCAAATATTATCGATTCTATAACCACATAACCAGATAACCAGCATCTCAGGTGGTTATAAGGGTAGGCGACAAAGTGCCGCCTCTCATATTATCTAGAAGGTATATGTTTTAAATTAACTGTTTTTAAAAACAAATCATCATTTTATGTACTTGTAACGGCCAATAATGATACGGTATGAAGAGGTTAATTCGATTTATTATAATTCACTCTAATATTATACTCGTTACAATAAAACTACGATAATTAATATATAGCGTCTGACTCCATAGTGTGCGCGCACGGGGGCACGCGTGTCGACTGGCAGGCGAGTAGGTATTGACGGCGCGAGACTCTGACGGGATAGGCATCGCACTGGGGTTGACACCCGCTCTTATAGTCTGCGCCGGAGGGGAAACCCTCTACCTCAGCCGTGATGCATTAGGCGCGGCCGTCTGACGTCATCCTCGATGGGCTGCCTGTGGCGTGATGCGATGTGGCGTGACATCCCGCGCTGCTGATGCTAGCAACCAGGGCATGGACGTACGTGACCCTGTGACCCCCACATACTATTTAATTATATTTTGTATTCAACGGCATATTTAGCCAATATTCAACGATATGTTTTAAAGGGGTGCAAAATTTTAAAAAAGTGTTAACTCAAACACGCATATTTTGTGATATTTATAATAATTATACTTTTTTTCGTATAGCTAATATTAGCGTAAATGTGGCACTGACCTACTTTACCATCCTTCTGTTGCGAAGGCCAATAATACAAACTCATCTGGGAGTAGTTTCGTTGCTGTCTTTAAATGAAATCGTGTGAACAGCCAAACATACGACTTTTTGTATGCATACCATAAGAAATATACGAAAGTAATTTCTTTTAAAGTGAGATTGTGTTAGTCTAGTGGTTAAGGCGTTGGACTATTGACCAAAGGTCGCGGGTTCGATTCCGCACATGGTCGTACCATTTTTGACGCTTTATTACCACCATCTCGACCAGGTCTAGTACGAGGACATTTAGCTTAGATGAGTAGGTCTTAAAATAATTATAAATGACCTAGGTCATAGCCATTATTTTTTAAAAATAAAAAATATATATGTGATCGATAGGTAGGATTTTTTTTTTAATTATTACGTAGAGCGTTAAAGATGTTCAATTTTATTTTATTTTGAATAGGTATGTCCATCAATAGTCAACTTGTAATCCTTAAGATCTATTTGCCATAAAATTTTGTAAAATGATTTTTTTTAAATAAATGATAGAAATAATAAACAAACATATATAACTAAACACCTTCTGCGTGTTTTGAAGTCGCTTAAAAATGAAACAAAATTGTATTAGGTACATATGATTATAGTGTTCTTGAAGTATTCCTTTGTACCTATTAATACTCACTGTACAGAGTTATGAAAATATATAATTTAATATACTGACGTATTTCATTTATGTAAGGATTTATTTATTAAAAAGATCAGGGAAAATATTTACCACCAACAATCATTATTAACTCTCATTCGCACACATAAATATTCACACTCACACACATATCTTTCTTCACAAACACCTACATATCTACATTAAACTTTACTCCATTAAACACACACCACCTTCACGTGTGTATGTCATATAATTAGGTAAAACACCCTACTACCCGTTTTTTATATTAATTTTATACATCTATGAAATAATCAAATAAATACTGGGCAAATGTCAATTACATTGTCACCAATATTGGGGTTTCAGGATATTTACATGGTTGCCAAATGCCAGCAAGGTTAGAGCTCTATTGGAATGCGATTGGTTTCTCGCTCCTGATGATCTGCCTAGGCGAGTTGCAGACCATCAAGGGCGGCCTCGAACGTCTGCCTAAGGACGAGTATCTCACCCTGGACGCCGTCTCGAGGAGAGAGGTCCTCGCGCTGAACCAGATGCTGGAGTGCGCGCTCGCCCTGGCAATGCTCCTCGATCTCGTCTTGAAGTTACCGTACGCAAGTGCGCGGACGATTTTCCGTTCTCGGCGGAAATGCGATTATAGTATTTTGTAATCGTCTTATGATACCGTTCGCATTCAGCGCCCTATTAATGCCTGCATTTCTATTAATAACCTTCATTTCTATTAATATTTAAAAGGGTGGCAATTCGCGTATACCTAAATTCATAAAAACATAAAATAATCCTTATTTTTTAAATTTAGTCCGGTTTTGACGTTTGATTGTTTATGCAAAAACTACTCTAGTGAATTGAAAGTGTTTTTGGCGGGTACTGCAAGTGCAGTTAACACTCCGGGAGCTGGTGAATGCTTTTGATACTTATTTTCGTACGCAGCAATGAAGATTTTTTTTTCACAAGTTATACTTCTTTGGCCATTCGCACACACCCACTCACATACACCCACTCACACACACCCACTCACAGACACAGACAGGCACTCTACGGATTTTACTCCTAACGCGTGACGCGGTTTCTCGACCAATATTCCATCCCAATGAGTACAACGGACGCTAAGAAGTTTAACTTCAAAAAAACACAGACCACTAGCTTCAAATTTCGGAAGGGACTCTACAACGCGACAAACGTATTTCGTAAATAAAGCAATTGGACTCTACAACTCGACAAACATATTTCGTAAATAAAGCAATTGAACTCTACAACTCGACAAACGTAATTCATAAAAAAAACTTCAAAAAACACAGTCAACTAGCTTCAAATTTCGGAAGGGACTCAACCACGCGACAAACTTATTTCGTAAATAACACCATTGGACTCTACCACTCGACAAACGTAATTCATAAAAAAAACACTCCAAACAAAAAACACACAAAAACGCGTGAGGCGGTTTCTCGACCAACATCCCATCCCAATGAGTGCAACGGGTGCAAAGAAATATAACTTCAAAAACATTTTTAATACAAACTTTTAAATGCGTATACAAAATTTCGCTTCTATGCTGTTGATTGTTGAGGAGTTCCTTCGTCTGGAGCCAAATATGGGTGTAGAATCAGGTCATGCTCACCATAAAAATGCATTGTCATCGGAACTGAATCGTCATGTCAAATGTCAACTCCGTATGATAAGAGAAAGTGGTTCTAATTCAGTTTGCAAGATTTAAAACAACGTTGCTAAAAAGTTTGTAAATGAGTTGAACTTATTTTCGACACAGAGTATTTATGCATAAGATGAGACTGAATGATTTAAGAGCACGCACAAGGCAGACAAGAGCTCTTTGCTTTATGTCAGTGATCTAAATATGTTGGTAGGTAATACGCCATAAGAAGGTTTACTTTAAATTGTATAGTGTGTTAAAAAAATCAATTTGTTCGTTGTACTTAACAATACAAACATTATCAGGTCAGTTATTTATTTTAGTCTTGTTGTCGATATATTTTTTTTTGAAAGGTCAATTGTTCCGGTTGATTTAGGAAGCATTTTAGGACTTTGACCTTCTCGGCGACCTCAACGCGCTATTTCATAATTTGTCCTCATATATCTTCCTAAATTTTGAAGCTTGGTCCAAGAAATATAAATAAACGAAATTGTCTAAATAATACATATATATATAGGGTGTTTTTATAGAGGCGTGGTTTTTAATCTGGCTCTACTTTTTTCGTAGTTGGTGTTTTTGACAGCTGTCACTTGATTTATGCTTAGTTTGGTTTGCCATTTCATAATGAATAGACTTACTCCTGAACAACGTTTGCAAATAGTGCAAATTTAGAAAAAATCACTCTATTTTTTTTTTAAATCACTCTAAAATAAAGTAAAAATCGCGTCGTGGGCCTGTGGCGTGGCCTCCAAGATCGTGCGATTTAACACCGCTGGACTATTTTTTGTGGGGTTATGTGAAGTCGCTTGTCTACGCAGATAAGCCGGACACGATTAACGCCTTGGAAGAGAATATTCGGCGCGTTATTGCTGACATACGGCCCAACTTGCTGCAAAAAGTGGTTGAAAATTGGGCCTCTCGGCTGGAATTTGTTCGAGTCAGCCGCGGCGGCCACTTACCCGAAATCATTTTTAAAAAATAATGGCAAACCCTTATCTTTATAATAAAACTAAATTCATAGCCATAACATCAAATTATATGCGTTTTATCTCTTCTTGAAAACCACGCCTCTAAAATCATCACCCTATATACTTTCCCTATAGCCTTTCGTACTATATTTAAGCAGACGAAAGGTATCTTCTAAGGTGCTCCCTTACCAACAACGTTAATTGCTACGGGAGATTTAAAACCTCCATACTGTCGCGGTCTCGTGAGCTTCAGGTAAATTCCCATATTGGGGTCTCTTGAGCCAGTCCATTGTCCGTCGCATGTTGATTATAAATTCAGATTATGCGATTGCCGCGACTATGCAGGAGGCTTATTTAGTCGTACCCGGATTCGTGACTCGACTGCGGTTCAGAGGTAATTCCCCTCATTATGCTTACACTATAGTCTAAGGGTCGGCAACATAAGTTAAATTATAAAAAAGGCAATCTACGTTGTCTCTGTAGTTATTAGCGTAATTCAAAATGCATTTTGTAATTAAACGCCTTAAACACAGTCAAAATATTGTATTTACTTTGATTTATCTGTAGGGAATTTAAATAGGTCGACTATTCAAAAACCTACGTTTATAACGTCCTTAAATATGGATCCCACAACTATAAACCTTAGTATGTGGAGTCATGTCTTCAAAATAGTATCGGCTCAAAATAAATGTTTATTTATTTATTCTTTATTGAAAAATCCAACAGTATTAATTTTTATAATTACAAACAAAACTTATTACTAGTATACAAAACCAATTATGGATTTCGGACATTTTACATATTAACATTAGCATAAAAAATATGGAACAGTGTTCATAAAAAATATATATAATGAATATTATATACATATACCGTAGAATTTTTTGATGTGTTATGTGTAATTTGTGATTGATGTTTGTGGTAGTTGTGAGTGTGTGTGATTTGTATGTTAATACAAATAAATAAAGTAATAAATTAAGTATGGTTTTAGTATGTATAAAAATAATTTATGATGAAGGTAATATAAATATAATATGTATGTATATTCTATATGTAATTGCAATTACAAGTACTTATATGTTACAATTAACCAAATACAACATAACAATCTAACAATACATTTGTAGGTTTTATTTGTCTTTACTATTAATGATATTGGAAATCTCTTTTTTGAATGATAATAAGGAGGTATTCAAAATATCGATTTTTCCTTATGCACTATGATCGTTTTAGTCCTTCTAGTCCGTAAGGTGAACTATTTAATCGAAAAAAACCTAAAGGCAGATATATTGTTAACTGTTATCGAGTTAAAAATCATACTGCGCAGAAGTTTCTATATTATGGGGTGAAACGAACTACGGTCCTCACTAAAACTATCACGTGTTATAATTTGATTTTCTATATAAATAATAGTTTCTGAGCTGCAACACGAAACTCTACACCGATTTTATAGTCGTAGAATTTTATGATTTTCTCCCTCGAGAGCAAATTCTAGAACTATTAAATTCAAAATCTCTCTTTTGCTTAGGTCATGGATTCCCATCATTAGGATTCGTAACTTAAATATATGCTAAAAATATCTGCCCTAGAACAAGTTTGACTTAGTTGGCAGCATTTTCACACGCCCTCGCGGTATCTAGTTTTTCACTCATTGCTGTTTTTTTTATTTATAGTTTAATGCGTTAAAATTAAATAAATAAACAAATGAACATGATTTCGTGTCACTGGCTCTGAGCCTAATGCCAATCGGTCAATGCATGTTGAAAGCGATACAAATCAGCCAAGGCTCGGCTGCCGAGATTATTTGTTCTTGACAATAGAGGCGCGTTGCGACATTTCGTCGAAAAAAGTCGACCTAAATTCTGCGGCCTAAGCAACAGTTACGCGATGTTTTTTTTTTAATTATTTTTTATTGTTCTTGAATATTCTTATTGAGAACCGTTTTTTTAACAAATTGTCAACAGTTCACTTAATATTCGATAGGAGTTTCTACGGCCCTGGATACCCTACAAAAAATCACTGGTTGACGTGTTATTTTTTAAAGCACTCGTTTTGTAACACTATATTGAACGTTTGGTGCACGTATTGTTGTTATTACTGACCTATCCAATAGACCTGCATATTTGCGCGCGGGAAACTACCCGTCGATCATGTCGTCAATACATCTGTAGGTACGGTGCCCCGTGGAGTCAGTCGGTTTCTGTGCCACTACGCCGCCCGGTTTGATATTTCGTTGGTGACCGCACTTTAAGGCGCCCCGGGACGCATTTGTCCTTGGGATTTGAAAGAGTAGGCTTTAATCGAACATTGACGCGTAGAAAAGAGACGGATATACTCGCCGACCGCGAATTCGTTACATTTGGAATCGATGAAACATGTTTTTTGTATTTAAATAATTATTATCATTTGAAAAAAATGTTTTTTTTAAAGTAATGTCCTAGATTATTATATTGTCTATCTTTAGAAAGAAAAATTAGGTTCGCGTCACTTTCACAACTTAAAAGAAAATCGTTGCAAGAAAAAAATAACACTTTCTTATTTATTTATTTTCATTACTATAATAAGGTGTATTTAGTTTTTTTTTTAAGCAAAGTACTAAATTAATATATGTAGAATATTGTGGTATTTTTAGTTTTAGCCATTTGTTGGGAATAACTTCGACAAAATGCACCAAAATACGTTACAAAACACGTTCTAGGGACTGATGGCGCCTTAAAATGTTTTTTATCTCGTTCTTTCGCCATTTTAGAACAGTTTTTTTTTTGCTTTAGTTACAAAGTTTTTCAATTTTATGTTCAGAATTTCCCCTTAAAAGAATACTCACACACTCACAACTACCACAAACATAACTCACAAATTACACATAACAGATCAAAAAAATCTAATGTATACGTATATAATATTTATGATATATATATATATATTTTAAGAACACTGTTCCAATTTTTTTCGCTAATGTTAATATCTAAAATGTTCGAAATCCATAATTGGTTTTGTTTACTATTAATAAGTTTTGTTTGTAATTATAAAAATTAATACTGTTGGATTTTTCAATAAAGAATAAATAAATAAATAAATATTGCTGACTTTAAATTCATCCTGTATCTTTCTGCGTTAGCTGGTAGAGATTGTCTTGCCGCAATAAGCTCGCTCTTTTATGAACCATTTATTTATGCGTGTCGAACAGAGCGTTTAATATTATTATTAGTAATACTTGTGACTTATAATCTAACCTAGTTTCAGCCACTTGAAATTTCACTCCAGCGGCTGCTTCAAGGGGGCTCTTCCCGATGCTTACTTGTATCATTTTATTTCCTCTAACGGCTGTTTAGTTTAACTAACCTCAATGGGACAGTATATTTCATACAAAAACTCTTAGAAACGAAGATCGATACTTCATCATTCACAATCTTTTAATTTACAGAAAAACAGGGTTTAAGGTTAAAAAATTAAACAAAAAGTGAAGGGTACCGCCGTACCCTTCACTTTTTGTTTATTTTGTGAAAGGTACCGCCGTACCTTTCACTTTTTGTTTATTTTGTGAAGAGTACCGCCGTACCCTTCACTTTTTGTTTATTTTGTGATAGGTACCGCCGTACCTTTCACTTTTTGTTTATTTTGTGAAGAGTACCGCCGTACCCTTCACTTTTTGTTTATTTTGTGAAAGGTACCGCCGTACCCTTCACTTTTTGTTTATTTTGTGAAAGGTACCGCCGTACCCTTCACTTTTTGTTTATTTTGTGAAGGGTACCGCCGTACCCTTCACTTTTTGTTTATTTTGTGAAAGGTAGCGCCGTACCCTTCACTTTTTGTTCATTTTTTTAACCTTAAACCCTGTTTTTTGTAAAATAAAAGATCGTGAATGATGAGGTATCGATCTTCGTTTCTAAGGGACCTCGGATTGATGTAAATATCCTACATTAAGGTCGGCACTGACGTCGAGCTTCGACAAAGCCTTAACCCATTACCGACGTCGATCTATTCCGGCGACTAATTGTCATCCCGAATTACAAGTCACGGAGCCAAGCAAAGGCTATTGCTGCGATCGAAAAGCAGCTTTCGGTACGGGGGACTAAGTGCCACTTTGGCGTGTGCACTGCACGTCGCGTGAGCCCGCTTGTAATTTGCTCGAGCGGAAACTGTACCGTCTACGTCGATTACAAATTAGGCCGGCCTTTGAACGCGACTAAAATTTAAATTTTACAATAACATAACTAACTAATCTCTCTAACGGCTAAACCAATTGTTAAAATAATAGTTTAGATAGTGAAATAGGATAACTAAAGTTTATAAATTAGTCCTAAAACTTGTAGATTAAAAATCTTAGTATCTGCTTCCCAACATACGAATATAAATGAAACTGTCTATGATTTCGAAATAATCCTTTCTTAAGGTTCAACCGATTTTAACGATATTTTCATTATCAGGTAGAGGACTTTTCAGAAATTATTTTAGACTACTTTTTATTGCGGAAAGATTCAAAGTTCCCGTGTAAAGATGTGCTAAATGCGTCAGGCGCCCGCAGGGCCTGGCTGCTAACCAAAGGCGAAGTCCGGCTAGTACAGCTAGAAATATATAATTTAAAAGCAAAATTTCTGAAAGTAGAAATATAAAAAAACAGGCTATTCAAACAGCTGTTTTTAGTACACCGATATTAGAATAAAATGTGTAATTATCTCAGCGTGTAATGGAATTACGCTAAAAGGGAAAAACCTTAAAAAATAATATATTAAAAACCGACTAAATTAAAAAACAAATATACGAAAAATACATTGAATTTAAAAAGTAAGCACACCTAATTTTTTTTAATTATTCCTACCTTTTTAAGTATTTATTTCTACAAAACTCATAAGTGACTAAACCTGAGAAACTTTCTTATTTTGACGGAGTATTTGGTTTGATCTAAGCATTAAAAATACGCAAACGCTTGTAGCTAGTCAAGAAACCGGTAAGTAAGATAAATTATTAGCCGGACTGTCGTGTGTTCAGCACCTTACCATTCCCGAAAGTAGCTGCAAACTTTGTGACGGTGTTTATGGGAGATGCAGATTAAAATCGCTCGTTTTGGTCTACTCAACCCGAGAAGGCCCCACTATAGATGTGTACTCATCAACGGTTGACCTAATTTTTTTTAATTATTCCTACCTTTTTAATTATTTATTTCTACCTGATGGTAGAGGACTTTTCAGAAATTATTGTAGACTACTCTTTATTGCGGAAGATTCAAAGTTCCCGTGTAAAGATGTACTAAATGCGTCAGGCGCCCGCAGGGCCTGGCTGCTAACCAAAGGCGAAGTCCGGCTAGTACAGCTAGAAATATATAATTTAAAAACAAAATTTCTGAAAGTAGAAATATAAAAAAACAGGCTATTCAAACAGCTGTTTTTAGTACACCGATATTAGAATAAAATGTGTAATTCTCTCAGCGTGTAATGGAATTACGCTAAAAGGGAAAAACCTTAAAAAATAATATATTAAAAACCGACTAAATTAAAAAACAAATATACGAAAAATATATTGAATTTAAAAAGTAAGCACACCTAATTTTTTTTAATTATTCCTACCTTTTTAAGTATTTATTTCTACAAAACTCATAAGTGACTAAACCTGAGAAACTTTCTTATTTTGACGGAGTATTTGGTTTGATCTAAGCATTAAAAATACGCAAACGCTTGTAGCTAGTCAAGAAACCGGTAAGTAAGATAAATTATTAGCCGGACTGTCGTGTGTTCAGCACCTTACCATTCCCGAAAGTAGCTGCAAACTTTGTGACGGTGTTTATGGGAGATGCAGATTAAAATCGCTCGTTTTGGTCTACTCAACCCGAGAAGGCCCCACTATAGATGTGTACTCATCAACGGTTGACCTAATTTTTTTTAATTATTCCTACCTTTTTAATTATTTATTTCTACCTGATGGTAGAGGACTTTTCAGAAATTATTGTAGACTACTCTTTATTGCGGAAGATTCAAAGTTCCCGTGTAAAGATGTGCTAAATGCGTCAGGCGCCCGCAGGGCCTGGCTGCTAACCAAAGGCGAAGTCCGGCTAGTACAGCTAGAAATATATCATTTAAAAATAAAATTTCTGAAAGTAGAAATATAAAAAAAACAGGCTATTCAAACAACTGTTTTTAGTATACCGATATTAAAATAAAATGTGTAATTCTCTCAGCGTGTAATGGAATTACGCCAAAAGGGAAAACCCTTAAAAAATAAAATATTAAAAACCGACTAAATAAAAAAACAAATATACGAAAAATACATTGAATTTAAAAAGTAAGCACACGGAATGGCGTCGACACCTAATTTTTTTTAATTATTCCTACCTTTTTAATTATTTATTTCTACAAAACTCATGAGTGTCTAAACCTGAGAAACTTTCTTATTTTGACTGAGTATTTTATTTGATCTAAGCATTAAAAATATGCGAACACGTGTAGCTAGTCAAGAAATCGGTAAGTAAGATAAATTATTAGCCGGACTGTCGTGTGTTCAGCACCTTACCATTCCCGAAAGTAGCTGCAAACATTGTGATGGTGTTTATGGGAGATGCAGATTAAAATCGCTCGTTTTGGTCTACTCAACCCGAGAAGGCCCCACTATAGATGTGTACTCATCAACGGTTGACCTTTATCTTAGGTCTGGCGCGTGTGAATGCGAGGTAGTTTTGTAAATTTGTGTGGTATAAATCAAGTCGATAACGACTTCCGCTCGCATCGCGGCGCTATAAATCACGTCCACATATAGAAATAGCCAACGGGTCGGAGATTTTTCCGGCGGAACCTACCTCCCGACGATCGTCTGTAGCGGCCGCCCGCAGGAGAAAGCGCCCTTGATTTATTGTTGCGCGAATCGCCGTCAACTTTTTCCCCGCCCGCCCAACCCGATCCGCCCACTGAAACTGACTTCTCATAATTATCGCCGTTCGCTGATCGATCGACTAATTGTGTACACGAGATGAATGCCTTGGCTAATGGCTATGGGTTGAGAATGACTCAATTTCCCCTTGAAGTTTGGGAATCTATTATTTATATAGAGTGTATTTAAAATCCTTACTGCCTTTCAGGGTATTTATCTATACAAACAATCAGACAATAATCCACAAAAATATATAGAAAAAGTGTTTCCGAATCACGAAAGAAACGATTTGCTAGCCATTGGATATTAAATCATAACAGAATATGTTTAGATACCTTGATATTATTTCTTCAACATAGTAAAGGCAGATTTTTAAAATTCAATTCTATTCCTGAGAAGTTTTATAGGTAATTGATAATCTGTTAATAATTCTTTTTTAGTTGAATTGCTCTTTCATAAAAAACATTAGTGCCTTAGGAAAAATAGTGATTGAAAGGCAAATGAAGGGTTTAAAATATAGAAATGTTTGTATTTTTAATTTCTATATTATGAAACTTAAATAAATAAAAACCAACAATTGCTTACTAATCGCGCAGAGTAAAACCTGACGCCCTATACAGTACCGAAAAAATCTAACAAAGTTTTTTAGTATCGCACATTCATAGAACACTTTTATAAGATGGTGTTTTTTTTTTCGGGACGACATTTAGCTGCAAATTTATAGCAAACGGATCACGCAGAACTGTCAACCGACTTTTGTTATTTTATTCTATGGTACTGGTCGAGGTTCGCCAAATGTTTGTCAAATGTTTGTCTGATTAGGTCGTTTTGAGTTACCAACCAAGCTATCCAACACCTCTTTTGAAACCATTGAGTAGATGAGAAGAAGAGTAACACCACAAAAAGCTATCTTTATAAGCAGTAGAGATAGAGTGCGTATCTCTTCTTTCAAACACGCAGACCGCAAATAATGCATTAGAGAGACAGAGATGACGCTATTATTGTCACAGTTCATGCGGTAACTAAATAGCCGTGATCTATATATACCACCTATGACCAAATATGGTATGGTAGGTACCCAATAATCATTTTACCAACTTTTTCGTGAAAATCGTTGTAGTAAGGATAAGGTGAGGATAGAATTAGAGTTTAACAAGTTCACCGAGTAGTTTATTAAAGTTACACACTTATCCTAACCAGTTTCTGACAAACAGAAATTAATAAATAACAGTTCGGTGAAAAAAGACTGATTACTGAAAGTTCCGCCTTCGATTATGAAAACTAAATCGTGAGTGAAGGATTTATAACCCGTCTCAAGACGAACTGATTAGACGTCATGGCGTGTGAAATGAAACTTGAAGCATTTTTCCAAACAAAGCAAATGCTGGTAACTTTCAATTAGAAATTTGCAAACTAATTAATTCTAGTTGCCTCTGACCAAAAACTTCCTGGGCATGAGAACTGTATATTTGGCAATTTCACAGGTGTGCAAAATGCTTACGTTTATTTGAAAGGAGGCGGCCGTTAGAATAGTGCCTAGGGGCGGAAAATTCTTAAATGCGGCCCTGGACCCCAGCACAAGAAAGTTAGTTGAGGGGGGCCCACATGACCTAGGTCACAATCCAATGGCGGTAAATTCTGATCCATACTTCCTTATAACGACAGAAAAAACATTATTTTCCTCTAATGTCGTGGTTTCTTAGATATGCTCCAATATTTTATGCAAGTCAAGCCTTTCTGAAAAACAGACATATATTTGACCTACTCTTTCGTTCGCTTGTCTCGATGTTGCCAACGAAGACAGATAATGCCAATTTGATGCTAATGTGATTGCTTCTCAGGACGGACGCTATGAGCGGTAACACGCACATCTTTCTTCTCTCTCTGGCTCGTTAGAGGGCGACGACAGCGGTGGTGACAGCACAACAAACCGATTGTTCATTTTAAAAACAATCTGCACTTTAGACAGAGACATCCGCTATTGTGTTAATTTTTAGTGTGTCGAATCGTGAGAGAAAAAATCATATAGGAACCTACCAAGGGTACATAATTTAAAAAAATTTTATTTATTTATTCTTATACACCAAAATACATACATTACAGAACAGTGGTAACAGTTCAATGGCGATTAATGTAACCAACAAGCGACCGGCACCTACTGCGCTGATGTTCCCTGTCAGTTGAAGGCAGTTGAATATTCGCCAATTGATATTACACAATTTGAATATTTACCACTCGGCCAAGTTGCGTTATAAGCCACAACTATTATCTACTTTTGAGGTGTTGTGGTGGGCATCTTTCGCCCTCCTTGCCAACATACAGGTGCATGTATCTACAAGTGGATTATTCCGAATAGCCCTACTGGTAAATTTAAATACTAGGTGACTGTTTCCTAAAGTAAGGTAATTTCAAAGTTTACACAAACATATTCAGGCTTATTTGGGTAATTTTAATTGGACCTTTTACTGAGCCATACAAAAACTTGGAGTTATTTTGTTCTTGCGTTTTGACGCCATCATGTTAACAAACGACATTGCAAGAATGATTGAAATGGATTCAGGTGGCCTCAATACGTTGATTATTTGTCTTAATTTTCCAGAATTGATCTTTATTATTAGGCTGTATATTTTTAAAGTAAAAGTTTGTTATGTTTTTAAAGTACTTTAAAAATTAACATTATAAAACACTTTTTAGGACTTTTTCTTTTGTCATTTTAGACCAATTATTTTGCTTTATTTCAAAGGTGTTTTATTGAAAACAAAAGAATATCTTAAAAAATATCTAACCGTTTTTTTTGTTGGTGTTTTGAATTGCAAACAAAATAGACTGCTGAGAAATTAACAAGCCTTATTCCGTCCGCCGCCATATTGTAAAGTAGCATCAAAATGTTCATAAAATATTTAATGAAAGAATATTTGATATGTTTACCGAGGAGTTTTTCTTTTTATTTCCATTTTATCATTTTAGGCATGCATGAAAAAGCGCCTTTATTGTGGGCTTCGTTTTAATTTGATGCGTTAAAATGTATGAATTTTCCTCAGTCTTTATTTATTTTCTTGATTAGGTAAAAAACGGGAAACCTTATAGTATGTTCGGATTTAATTACTGTTCTTAAAATGTTCTTCTTCAAATATTTCACATTTTTTTTACACAATTTGTAATACGTAAAAAAAAATAAATCTAGTATAGTCAAATTATCAGTATTTTCATAGTTATATGGCTGATTTAAATTTTAGACGAAAAAAACTGCGTTTAAATTATGTAGATATTTTTTACACACTTCATAATTGTATGTTTTAATAAAGTCTTATTTTCCCACTAAACAAAAAACAATGGTTACACTACACTCATTAGAAGTGAACTTAAGTTGGTCAAATCCGTCATTTTATGTTTCAAAGTATCACCTAATACTAGCATTTCTATTCAACAATTTTTTCGCATGGCTATTTATTTAAGCGACCTACCGAGTTTACACAAATATACCTGAATAGCGTGTCGCATAAACTGCCCAGGAAAAAATGAGTGGGGTGCGCCCAAAGAAGTTTTATTTAAAAACAAATGATTTGTTATTTTAGCTTCCAACTCTGCGGCGCCTAATGTATTCGCGTTGCTGTAATGACAACATGCCCGAGTTTCATAGAATAAAGTAATTTTACATTCACCCTTATGCATAGTCGCTTTAGTTCACTGCCAAAGTGACAGCGCATGCTATTTCCCATAATAAGCTAACGAGATTCATAAGGACGTATTAGAATTCTTAAAATTATTATGCAAATTATAAGAAATATTTATAAAATATAAAAAAAGTATCATGTCAACAACAATATGCAGACGATACAATAAAAATATGCAGACAATATATTAGAATTACTGCTTTGAAAACTATGACACATATTTTAGTGTCTCGATTTTAGTGACACGTCATGGACCCATCGCACAGTGGTCACCTTATCATTACGTGCCAAACGTTTTTTGGTTTTGTATTAAAAATGCCTTCAATTGATGGTCGGCAGCTGATGCTGGTATAAAAAATCTAAATAAAAACTGCTTTTCTAACGATTATACGGTAAAACAAATGCTATTTTGAATCGGTAGATAAAAGTTTCAATTAAATATTTAAGTAATTTAAAGTGTTTTTTTTTTTGTTCTTAAGCTTAAATTAACTTATTATTAAACTTCGGAATCCGAGCTGGATCCCGAAAGAAAGAGGATGTCAATAGTCCAACCTTTGGACATTGGACTATCGACCCATAAATTGCGGGTTCGAATCCGCACATGGTCTTACTATTTTTAGCGCTTCATTACCACCACCTCTCTCGACTCTAGCACAGGCGCATTTGGCCTAATTAAGTAGCGCCTAAAATAATTATCTCCCAATGTGTGTTGACGTGGGTTTTTTTTTTTAAACAAAGAAACAATTGATATTTTTTCTTAAGTGAGGTTGAGACGAAAGTAAAATTAACAACGAATTTTTGTTTTAAACGCTCCAAGGTGAACCCAAAGGATAAATATTAATTTCGATTTATTTATATCTTTTTTTCTATGGTTGGCATTTGGTAAACATTGGATATTTAATCATAAAAATATATATTAACTTGATCTTATGTTTTCAACATAGTAAAGACAGTTTTTTAAAATTCAATACTATGTCTGAGAAATTTAATAAACTGCTAATAGTTCTTTGTTAGACTGCTAATTACTTTCTTATAAAGACATTAGAGTGTTAAGAATTAAAAGGCAAAAAAAAAATAGGAACGTTTATTTTAATAATTTCTATAAGCTGTAATTAAATAAAAACCGACAATTGCTTACTGACCAATTAAAACTTGACAAAGTAAAACTTAACGCCCTATAAAAGCACCGAATTTCAAGGTAGAGTGTTAATATGCTTCACTCTAACTAAAATAGGTTAATATCGGTTTTTCTATGAGACGATTCACATTGGTCGACTTTTGTGAAATATTTGACTAAACTTTTCACTCTATTTATTTATTGATTTTGTTTTTACATGTTTCTTAGATGATGAATAAGATAACCATACCTAACTGGATATTGCCCGTAGGCTAATTTTAATAGTTATTTAATAGTTATTTAATAGTTATTTAATAAAACCATCTCTTTCTATTCCGCGCTAAATTTCTAAGCGTGAGCGAGACGTGACATGCAAAGCGCGTTTGCGCGTGAAGTCCTCACTGACGCGCAATGCACGAATGGCCCAGTGTGCGTCGCAATTACAAATAGATTGAATGCACTCGGAGTGCATTCGAAAGCGCACTTCCGCCGGGAGTGATGTGCACCGGAACTAACCCGTTCAGCGAACATCGTTCACCGAAGTGATGTGCGATACTTTTCCTAAAGCACTTGTCTATTTTACCTGCTGGCTGAGAGACGGTAGATTATTGAGTAGGTTTTTAAGTAGATTTCACTAGGAAGTTTACCTATTGCAATGGGTACCATATCATGACTTTCGACATATCTTCGCGTTTCACATCCCCTAGAACCCAATACCACCCTCAGTTTAAAAGTTTATATATCTATCTATTGTGGTGTGACAAGTGATTTTCAAAAATTTTAAAAATCATACCTCCTTTATTGACACAGTACTAAAACGTGTCAATTGCAGGCCTATAATTTACCTACAACTTTTGTTTAAAACAATTTTTGATATGAGCAACCCTTACGGTACAGTATAAAGAGGAATTCAGTATACGCACTGTCGCTGCGCAAGGGTACGGCGGGTTGAGGTCCGCGATGTCCGATACAAGTTCGTACAATTAGAGTTCGCCTATCACCTACTTTGATCCGGTGAAATCTACCTCCGCCTTCCGGTGTGCCGAAAGGGATTTTTGTTTCTTAGCGCCGATAATTTATGACAATGCAAAGGAAATTCAAAAAAAAAATATGTTGAAGTATTCTTATGAATTACTTAAAGTCAGCAATATTCTTTTAAGGGGAGATTTTGAACATGAAATTACAACTTTTGTAAATTAAGCAAAAAGAATTGTGATTAAATTACAAAATAAATAATCCCAAAAACATGTTAAAGTATGGTCACCTAACAAAATACCAGACCGCGCGGCGTCACGACGTCGCGACCCAATAACTGTACCTATGAATGTATTGAAGATGGTAATAACGGGTAGTTTTCAGCGCGTAAATATCGTAATGTAAGTCGATTGGATAGGTCAGGAACACAACAATACGCGCACCAAACGATCAATAGAGTGTTTATATTTTTATATGATTTTTTTTAGAGTTAGATTTTTTGGAGTCAGCTAAAACTTAAGGACGAGGAGGTTTTTGATTCGAAGCGTGTTTTTTTTAAATGTACTTTTCGAGATGGAAGCTAAATGTATAGAAGCTAAAGGTGCCTTTACCCAAATCGTGGATTATAGTGCCTGGGCGCCTTCGGCGTTGGTTAACAGAGACCTCAGCGCCCGAAGGTCAAAGTCCCCGCTAAAGTCAGTGTCGCTCGAAACAATTCGCGACCGAAAGCGAGACGAATTAATTATCAGGAAAGTTTATCCGTAAAGAAAATCCGTTATAAAAATATATACGCAATCGCACAAATCCAATCGCACAGTTTGGACTGTGCATTATAATCGCATTTTAATCGCTAAATTACAAGCAAAAAAAAAATATACGTATCGAGTACGTATATCTTCTAAATTATATGGAAACATGTTTACAATCATATTTTAATTGCTAAAAAAAAAATAAACTTGATAAACAAAAAATTAGATTATTATATTTTAATTTTTACCTCTAATTACCTCAATTTAAATTGTCTTCACGTCATTACCTGTATTGCGTACATCTATTTTCTAGTAGCCTCCAATGTTTGTGACTCAAGTTTCTATTTAAATTTGTAACTGATGTACTCGTAGATAATCACTTGGAGCGCAGTCGACTGCGGCGTTCCTACGGGAATAAGTTAGAAGGAAGCCTTCCTGGAGTAAAGTTACGCTATGTAAATAATCTAGGCGAAATAGTTACTAACTTTCGTCTATTTGAATTTCTAGTTATGTTGATAAATATGATCTAGGTTTAACTTTCGTCTAGAGTCACCACTGAGATTGATCTGCAAATACAGTGGGGCATAAATAATACTATCGGTCGCCCAATCGTTGAAATTCGACCGAAATTCATTAAAATGTTAAGTTTCAGCGTTATTAAGTTTCATATACTATAGTGAGGTGAGTATACCTCTATAATTATTGCATATACGCAAGTTGCGAGAGTTTGCCTTAATTCTGTGCAATACCTATGAAATTTAAAATTTAATGTTAACAGTTGAAAAAAAAAACACAATTTCAGGTTGTATTTGTATTTTTGATAAAATTCATTGCTAGTTTTAGAAGTATAAGTTGGCATTAATAATTATTTTTACTTGGCATTAATTACCACATTGATATTGACAGACTATTTGTCATGAGCTGCCAGTAGTATGAACATTTTATTTTATTTAATTTAATGTATTTGTAACACATATTATAGATAAATTCTACACTTCTTCTCCATATAAACTTTTACCGTGCTAAATTTCACACTCCGCAAGCGCAATGTGCTTAAAAAAGGTTAGTGGTAAAGAATCCTGTTTCCTTTCCAGAGGTCCCAGATTCGAGCCTTAGTGGTTGGGTGATTTTGCACCCGTAGATAATATTCAACGGTGCATTTCTAAGCACTGTCGTCTGAGTTAAGCCGCAAGTGCGTTCGGTAATGGTTTCTTCGTTAATAATATTATTTGGGTAAATAATGTTGCCAACTAATACCGACAGGGAATACGGAGTTGCCTGTCGATTTATTATTCATAGGTTCATGAGACTGAAGTAAAGAAAGAAAATTTAATATAAAAATAAACGCCCGGGACATAAATTTAATAGCATTTTCCAATTAAAGGAGTGCTCAGCTATCTTCCTTCCGAGATAGGAGGGTGCCGATTTTCAGCGCGTCCTGAAGAGAACATTCAGAACCTTGTAACGGAACGCTGCACATCACTTCTTGCGCCGTAAATCTAGAGTGGGGCGTCAGAACGGCGTATGTATACGTTTGTCATGTTAAAACATTTGCCGAGTGTCGTTACATCTCTAAGTGGTGGATAGCAAACACTAGTTAATCGCTATGATGTCATAGTATGCTCGTTTTTATGTTTCAATATTACCTACTTAGTGCATACTTAATTGCATTTGATATTAATTGATAAATAATGATTTTAAAAATATCTTGTTTCTATAATATGAATTTATGGAAAACTTCATAATAATAAATCGTTTAGGATTTATTTACTTATTTATTTATTTATTGACAGTAACGTAACATCAATTACATATAATGCAAAGTACTACCTAACTAGGCAATGCCCGTACTAAAGTAGACTTTACTAAAAGCATCGTTATTATAAGCATAACCGTCACACTGCGTAACATACAATTACAGTTATTTGAATTGAATTGTATGAAATAATACATAATATATAAATAATCATATGTTATATATAAATAAAAGTAAAAATAATACTGAAATAATAATAATAACAATAGATATAATATATATATAAATAATATTACATAAATGTACTCACTTTTTTTACTTTTTTCGTGTGTTGCTAAAGGCGCCGACACACCTGAATGCTCCAAACCTGCGAATATTACAGGTTTTCAAAGGCGTCAGGAGAGATAAGAGTAGTCTAATTTATTTACATTAACGATAATTTATTATTCTAGGGAATTTCCTAAGGAAATTCTGTAACCATTATTCAAAAAATATAAAATAAAAAACAAAACCACCATGTTTTTTTGAAGTCAACCGCTTCTATAACCAGAAATATCTCATATATAATAAATATAATTTTAGGATGAGAATAAAGTGAGTGATTTTATATGTGGTATAAAAACCGGTAGATTTTTGTTTTAATTCCTAAATATGAAAAAGATAATTTATGCTGAAAGTTTTGAAATTTTCAGAAAAAATATGTTTTAGTGTTATTATTTAAAAAACATATCGCTTATTTTTTTAAAAAATAACCAAATGCTTTCAATATTTCATAACAATATAAAATGGTAGGCGGCGGTTTGTGTTATAAGCGCCGTTATGCCCGTCGTAGAGTTTGCACCTTTCCGTTCATAGCGCAAGGCTTTTTTTCCCGGGCAATAAAGGCAGAAACTCTAATTTACTAATTGTAACTCTAGATTACTAATTGTAATTTGGAATTGTAGCGAAATGCGCTTTTATATTGCAGAGCTGAGTCTAATAATGCCCTTGGGAGCATTTAACGGCGCGCTTGCAGATAGGATAGGATAGTGCGGGCGGCGTAACGTTGTCGCCGGACGCGAGACAAGCATTCGGGGCGCCGCCCCAGCGCCGGCCTGTGTAGCCTCGGAGGGCGGCGCGAAACGTCGCCCTGAGATCTTAGACCAGTAAAGTCCGACATTAAAATAAAAAAACTTTTATTAAGATACATTAAATATTATTCAATCGAGACGCGCTGTTTTAGATCATGCTAATGTAACCTCAGTCGTTAAGGACCTGGAATTATTATCGACAGACGACCTTGGAATTCAGTGCTTTGTTTCTATAGGGCGTCAGTAAGCAATTGTTGGTTTTTAAACGGTTTTATTTAGCTCGACCCGTACGGAATTTATTTGTTTGGGTCAAAATTAGAAATTGAAATTTAAGCACCTTCCCGTTGTCAGATTGATCTGAAATTTGGTACACACATTCAATTTAGATGATAATACAATATAATAAAATCAATAACATTATAAATCTAAGATGGCCGTCGATACAAAATGGCGGATAAAACCGTTTAAAAACCGTTTAACTTAAAAGTTTTTAAACGGTTTTATTATTTAATCACAGCATATAGAACTTAAAAAACTAACTTTACTATGTTTTAGAACTTTCATTCTCCTTCCAATTACTTTTTTTGCCTAAGACTCTAATGTCCCTTATAAGAGAGCGATTCAACTAAAAAATAACTATTAGGAGTTTATCATTTATTAAATTTATCAGAAATAGAATTAAATTTAAAATATCTGCCTTTAATATGTCGAAGATATAAGAACTAGGTATCTAAACAACTTTTTTTTATTATTAAATATCCAATGGTTACAGCCATAAAAAAGGGTCTAAATGAGAAGAAATTAATATTTATCCTTGGCTTCGCCTTAAATCGATAGCTATCATTCAGTTTAAAATTTATAAATCTATCTATCTAACTTTATAACTTTCTTGTGGATACTAACTGCCGTAATTTTACACCAACCACTTTCAAACTGAGTTATAACTTGCTTAGTACATAAGATATCGAATTATTTCTCAGATAAGGGCCTAAAATTTATTAAAGTAGACTTTTTAATGGCACCTAAGGGTTGGAAAAAATAATTTTTCAAATGACAAAAATTATATCTTCCTTAATAAGCACGGGATTAAATCAGTTTAGAATGTTAAGTGTAGGTGCTCGCCTGTACTTTGTTCCGGTGAATTAGTTTTTGAGTTGCAACGTGAGATTTTATACGCCAGAGCACATTAAATAATGGCGTAAAAATGATATACACGCAACGTGTTTTTTTCTACTACTACCTATGGTATAGTAACGTTTATTTTCCCGTAGTTACATAAGTGCTAAATAATTCAACGTGTCGGTTATCTCGAGGAAATTTATACTCGTAACAGATGATTGCATATTAATGAAATGCTATGACATAACGATTGTGGTAATCGGTAATCAGTAATCAGCATGTAGTTACTATTGTACTAACATGCAAGTAGGCTGAGAGGAATGCTCGTTCAATTACTTATCTCACCGTCTTCGATTATTAGTGGGAGGTTAATTAATTCCGAGAAAGACTGAGAATACTCAAAGACACTTTCTCACCGACCTAAGGTTGTTTGAAGGGAAAAAATGTTTCACAGTCAACCGTCAATTCTGCATTATTAAAGCGAATTAGGGAAAAAGCGTGAAATTAAATATAAAGACTCACTGCATATATATTTTTTATAATTTTGCTTTATTACGCCAGCTTCGAGCGTGTACAAAATCGCCATTAGCGTGTGTTGTTTGTCTTAAATCCCTGCAATACCTATGAAATTTAAAATTTAATATTAGTAGCAGTTGATAGTCTAGCAATTACCCGTATGCAAAGTCATTCATAGTCTTTTCCTTGAGGAAAGTATGGTTTTGACTTGAAAATTTCTCCGAAGAGCTGTCAAAACTAAGATGTCGTATAATAGGATGTATGTTTGTACTCGTATATATTTTATATATGTGTATTTTTCATTTTTTTTCGACGCGGCAATAAGACTTTTAAGTACTAGATAGAATGTCTTCCTTAGAACAGGCGAAAGAGGAATTAATAAAATACCCCTATAAGTTAGAAAACTGAAGAGAAAAGCTTTAATAAAAGTCAAATTAAAAGAATTTATGGAAAATATGAACTAAAAATTATTTAGGTATGATAATTAAATTAACTTAAAATTAAATTAATTGTATTTTATTTAAGATTAAGAAACCGGTAGAAAAGACAGTGTCTTAGTTGGATCAATTTTCAATGTATTTATATATATTTGATTAATAAAAGTTGCTTCTGGCAACTTTGAAAATTGAAATTGATCGCCTAGTTGGGCAAGATATTTTGCATTATGATAGTATTCTTATAAGATTTGCAAAACTAAATAAATAAACTTAAGGTTACCTCAATAATAAATAATCGTCAACATTTTAGCCTGCATAGACAAATTTCAAAAAGGGGCGAATATTATGAGGAGAACTCGACTGTTCAGCTGTTTAATTTATTAAGGTCACTGGAGAGTAAGATTGCCAATATTCAAGTGAATCGAAGGGTAAGGAATTAATACCTCGAAGGCTCCTTTAGTTAAGGTTAGGACTGTTCATTTTAGGAACCATTCTGCAAATGGGTGTTAGTCTATGCTAAAGAAGGCGGTTTAATTGTGAAATATGCCGACTGTAAAAAAAATTAGTATGTATAATGTGTACTGTATGTGTACTGTATGTATACTGTAAAAAAATAGAGTATGTATAATGTTCAATTTATTTAATACATTATCAGCTTTTATCTTATTTTCATCTTTAAGAGGCTCTAAAATTTAAAAATGGTCAACACTTAAATACTTGTGGTTATTGAGACTCAGCGTTCATTATATTAATCATACTTCACGTCGGAAATACGGCTTAAAGAATGCGAACAATTCGACAACCGGAACTACGCATGGCTGACAGCTAGTGTTCCTTCATAAATATGAACTAGGAAACAAATACTTACTGGAAAATTACTTTCTGCTAACGACGCCATTAAACTGTTGCTTCCGACAAATATTGGCTCAGTTAAAACTTTTTAATCTTGTACAATGCTCTTTTAACGAGTATCCGATTGAGCAACGCGTCTAAAAACCTTTCCAGAAGACTAAATGGGGAGTTTGTGTTCCCTATTATGAATAGGGAACACAAAATTTTACTCAACCCTAAATTTATTATTTTTTTAACGATATGGTCTAAATTACCAGTCTTTGCGGTCAGCGAGTATATTGCGACGCGGCGCGATGCGATAACGTAACCTCGACCTCGCAATCTACCCGGACAATCACCGCTTTCCTACTTGCTGTTTATGACGCTTGTATCATATGTCTGATAAAATATTTTTTTCTAAAACTTTCTGCAACGCGAGTTTGATAATGGTTTTTGTAATCATCCCCAAAAGGTCAGAAGTATTTTTTAGGTAAATTCATGGAACTGAACTTGTAACGAAGCGCTGCAGCAATTGTCACCAGCATCCTGGGTGTATAAATACTCAAAAACTTAGCTGCGTTCATCGTTACATTTCTAATACACTAACGTAATGAAGTATGCACTTTTTTTATTGTAAATCTAATTTTAAAAATATAGTTTCGCAATGTATTGTGTATTTAGAACTAAATCTGATAATACAATCGACGCTGTTTTTCTAAATAAATTTGATAATCAATCAAAAACAATAATTTAAGTCTGTACGCACAAGCTGACCACTTTTCCGAATTTGAATTTATGGAAATTTTTTACCTACTAATAATTCGAAACATTAATAAATTTAAATAATTATATGAAAACCATCTAAAGGTTAACCTTTTGAGAATTAATTACCTTACAAGCTTACCTGTTTCCTAAGATGCTGCTTTGAGATCGTGGTAGTCTAGTGGATAAGGCGTTGGACTATTGAATAGTCCAAAGTTTGTCCAAGTCCAATAGTTGGATGATGCCCAAAATAATTGTATATGAACTAGGTCATAGCAAAAAAACAAATAACTTTCCCTTCTGTAGTTATGTATTGAATGAACAAGTTTTTTTACGAGGTATGTTTTAATTGATAAATTATTAATTACAATTTTAACTTTACTAATATTTTTACAGCTGTTATTATCAAAACAATGCTATCTACATAATCAGTATCATTATAGATATGTATCTATAATAAACTATTTTAAAAAATGTAATAATTTATTTAAATCAGCTCAGTTTTTTAATAAATTCGCCCCAGTTAGATTCTAGCCTACAAATGTAATAACATCGGCTACAAAAAAAAAATATGTGTTGATAGACCACCCGTTAAAAGTAAAACTTATGCAAAGAAGTTGATTAAGTTTGACATAAACTGCATCGTATTGATCTATATTTCAAAATTTCACCCCCCCCCCCAAACTGGCATCTGAAGTCATCAATGTTTTCGCAAGCCTATTTAATTATAAAAGAAGAAAATTAACGTGACAGCTGGGCTGGGACTTTAGCCGGAAGACCACTTCAGAGCGTGTCTCATTTAGATTGACTCTTGTAAAATTTTACATAAATAATAATACATAGGTACATGGATATATAATAAAAATATGAAATTTAAGGCATCTTAAGAGCCTTGTCTGTTTCCGTAATTGGAAATTGGACCCGCTGAACGTTGAGATTTGTTTTCATTCGAAGATTTTCACTTTTGTTCTCAACGAGCGTACCTAATCGTTGTACCGATGCGAAACGCCCGGCGTGCCGCAAATAAAGTACCGCAGTACTTTCTACGTCTAAAATAAATACATCGATTATTAGTAACCACTCAACCACTAACCACTCGATGGTTTGACCAAAGTGCGCCGTTGCCAAAACATTGGGTGATTCGGTACTGCCATCACTAACAAACTAAAAGTGTAATTCCCTCGCTATGAAAATAAAAATAATACATTTTAATAACAAGTTTTGGCAATATTTAAAAAGAATGGGCTCTGAAACTAAAAAAAAAAAACACACACGCATAACCTAGTTTGCGTTATTATAGATTATATAACGTGTCCCACAACTCGCACCTACCCATCTGTGCGCTTATGAAATATGTACAGTTAAACTTTCATTAAAGAATTCGAATTTTTTAAATGTCAATACTGTCAGACTTTTATAAAATGTAGAGTTGTATATTGTATTAAAAAATCCCTTTCGGTGAGACGATAGGCGAGGTAGATTTCGCTTGTATCAAACAATGCGCACCTCAACACGCAGCGAGATTGCGTATACTGAATCCTTAATACTGTGCCATAAGAGTTGCTCATATCAGATATTGTTTTAACCAACAGTTATAGCGAAATTATAGGTCTACAATTTATACTTTGAATGGTTTGAATCCTGTGCACATTAAGGGAGTTATGATTTTTTGAATTTTGAAAAACCATTTTTTTCCCACCCCTGATTTGACCGTGATTTTGTACCCTTAAATTTATGTATAAATTTGTGTAAAAATTGATTGGTGTAAAATTACGTCAGTTATCGAGATAAACTTTAAAACTGAGGTAGTTTTTGGGTTCTAGGGGAAACACGAGGATATGTCATGGTATCAATTGCAATAGGTTGCTTTCCGAATGAAAATCTACCTAAACTATTAAAAACACGTCACTTTCAAATAAAAATGTTTAATTGGGTTTATTTTGGCAATTAAAATTACCTCCATTCCCTCTGTGGCGTCTCCCACTTTAATATGCGGGTACAGTAATAACCACAACTTTCCCTTTGTCTCAAAGGTAAATTTATACAATGGTGTGCTGGCCGGAAAATTGCTTTTAATTTCGCTTTATAGCGAGTAGTTTATTTTATTAAATTACTAGCTGTTGAGCCCTTGGAAGCTAAACCCTGTGCGTGGCTTCGGCGCACGACGACTGCGGCACTCGGGAAGGGACGCTTCGCGCCCATCTTTTGGCTATTCGGGCCACTATTTTATTATAATTTAGATATCTCATCTGTCAAGTCGATGCAAGCTATTTTCAGTGACTGTCCTTGAGATGCATTACCAGTCAAAGCACACTTTGAGAGGGACTGTATTCTCTTAAGCTCAACGGATATTTCGATATAATTAATAGTACTAGCGGTCGCCCAGGGGTCGAAATTAGACCGTAGTTCATTAAACTTTGTATGTTTGAGCATTATTGAGGTTCTGATACATCTTTTGTGAGGTGAGGGGGGGTGAGGGTCCCTCTATAATCATTGAAAATATTTTTTTTTACCTATGGAATTTAAAATTTAATGTTTGTATTGTATTTGTATTTATTTTTTGATACAATTCATTGTCAATTACAATTTTTTCGTGTAAAAATGAATCTATAATTTAATGGTATTGTTCTAAATACAGAGTGGGTTTTAAATTTAGGGCACTCCTCTTAGGAGGTTGATTTATATCGATAACTAAACAGGTCTGCTCAAAAAAAAAAAATGTACAAACTATAATAATTATATTATTTAAAAATCTTTATTTTTGTTCGAAACTCGCGCTCCGAGGTCACTGACCGGTCTCGCGCCATGCATTCAAACGCGCTCTCAAAAACGAAAACGATTTCTATTTAAGTTTGAATTCGTTTTTCTCGTAAATGAGAAATATTTTTTTAATGTTTTTTTGCTGATTAATGTTTGATTGTCGGTATAGATCAACATTCTTAAGACGAAGTCGGCATTGAAATTCGAAGCGTTAGTTTTATAGGGCGCCAAGTTTTACTTCGCGCGGTCAGTAAGCAATTATTGGTTTTTATTTAATTACAGCTTCATAATAAAGAAATAAAAAAAAACAAACATTTCAATGTTTTAAACCCTTTATTTACCTTTCAATTACTATTTTTCTCAAGTCTCTAATATCTTTTATAAGAGAGCGGTTTAACTAAAAAGAACTGTTAGTAGATTATTATATAATAGAACTGAATTTTAAAAAATCTGCCATAAAACTAAACATTTTAAAACCTGTATAACATAATATATTTAGGTGTAATTAACAATATATATAAAAGTAATATTTGAAACAAAGCAGAAATAATGCAATATTATCAGGCTGTGAAGAATTTGAGATGGGCAAAGTTCGTGGCGCTGAAGTGCATTACGAATCTGCTAGCATCGAATCGGTTGGTTAAATGGATGCGCCGGGCAGTCACGCCTGTAACGTTCCGCAGTCGGCTAATGTCTCCGGCACCTCCTACCGACCGCCTCGTCTCCCCATCCGTGCCGCGATCGCTGGCCGCTGTCGGTCCCAGCAACGCGCCAGTCAGTGCGACTACGTGCCCGCAGTACCGCGCAATTCCGCCCGTCGGCTGCGACCAGCGAGGCGCGTTCGCCAATAGAAACCACTTCCCAAATATTCCGCGTCAATTATATCCAAACTATTAATCGTATTGAAAGGGAGTATTAAATTTACCGGTTCTGTGTTTGGGCGAGTCGCATTCAGAATAATTACTCTATGAAATATGCGAGCGGGGAAATTCTACCCTCAAAACAATTGTACTAATAACTCTGCAAGGAAATAATAAATATAGACTCAAGAAAGGAATTCTAGTGAATTGTGTACATAATATTCGCCATGTTAGTGCAATCAAACTTTTGATATTAAAAACAATTTGTATACGACTATTAAACAAATCGCCAAGTGTTGAAAATGTCATCGTCGCACCAAGGTCAGAACTGGATTCCGCCAGATTTATCCGCGGTCTGCCGAGTGCACAGCACCCTCACGACATGCGCACCCGCAGCATACATGTACCTCAACCTGATAGCAAGTTTGTTTGGGAGGTCGAAGGACAGCCGGAGCCGCATCCACCAAGACCCTCCAGGACCACGGTTCTATGGCGGCGATTTCAGCTATGAACCACATGTGCGAGACTTCGCCACCGTCGAGACGCACAGCTTTGGAAACGGAGGTAGTGGAATTTCGAAGACCACGTATTACGATAAGCCCGGTTTCGGCGCGCCGTCGGGTGCTCCGGACTCCTCATTCCATTCCTTCTTCGAAAGCCCCGCGTTGTCACAGAGCAACGCGTCTTTCTTCGACGAAAGCCAAGGGTTCTTGGCGTCGATTGATGATGGATTTGAGAAAACCAAACAGTCGATTATCGAAGAAACCGACCGCTATATAACGCTGTTCCCGTCCAGGCTTGGGTTCGTAGGCAGCGCTGGTTCGCAGGATAGGCCCAGGGTCACCATTCCAAAGGTCGTTACTCCAAAGCCGAAGAGTAGCAAAAGGTTTAAAAGGCAGACTTCAAAGGACGACTACGACTTCATCATAGTGGGCGCTGGATCAGCTGGTTGTGTCCTGGCCAATCGTCTTTCTGAAGTGAAAAAGTGGAGGGTAAGTCCATTTAGTTATTTACTGGAATTAATTACTGAAGTGAGAAACCCAACACATAATACTAGTTTATAAATATATACTAAACTATTTTATTTATAATAATAACTTTAAATATATTAGTAAAAGCTAATTTATTAATTTATATATTAAAAAATGGTTACATAGACTGGGTCGGAATTGTTATTAGGTAATTAATTAGTAAATAAATATTCTCTTAACCACTACATAAATCAATTAAGAAATTTAATAAGAAAGAGTAAAATATAAGCTACTTTATAATTTTTCTATCACCACATACACCTTAAATTTACTTCTCACCATATACGAGTATAATTACAATAAAAATTAAGTAAATTATTTATATTTAGTTGGTAATAATAACATTACTTGTTAAAATTTCTATAATTAAAAATTCAATGGATTCAAAGTAGTGTACGAGCTTGTATCAAAGATTGCGCGAGCTGCCGTGCGATCCACTCCCCGCTCTGTACCCTTGCTCAGCGAGAGTGCGTATACTAAATCCCTCTTTATACTGTGCCGTAAGGGTTGCTCATATCAAAAATTGTTTTAAACAAAAGTTGTAGGGAAATTATAGGCTTTGATCAAGTGCTTATTAAGGAAGGCACGCTTTTATTTAATTTTAAAAAAAGCACTTTTCCCGCCCCGGACCAACGGTTGGTACTATTAAAAAATTTTTTTAGGTAAGTTATCCGTTATCTAAGAAATTAAATAAAATCTAAATTAATTCGATATCTTCTATACTAAGAAAGTTATAGCAAAATTTCACTTTTTTGAAAAACCCTTCCCATTCCCGCCCCTCTGGTCAGATTTTGCCCATTAACGAACTTGACCAAGATTTTGTGCCCTTAAATTTGAAGTATCAATTTGAAAGTGATTGGTGTAAAATTACGGCAGTTATAGTATCCACAAGAAAGTGATATAGATAGATATATAAACTTTAAAACTGAGTGTGGTTTTGGGTTCTAGGAGATTTGAAAAGCGAAGATATGTCTAAATTTCCCGGAAGTCATTATATGGCACCCATTGCAATTGGTAGGTTTTCTAATGAAATCTACCTAAAACAGTTAATTGGACCTGCGGTTTCTAGTGTTATTGATTAAGAAACTGTATCAAAATTTATCACGGTTACAGAGAAAAAAATTAAACTTTACGTGTAAAAAAATCATGTAATAATGTCTTTATCGTGAACTTTATTACGGTAAAATCACAATAAAGATCAAAAAATCACGACTTATATTACCTATATGAAAATACAATTATTGTAAAAGTAGATAGTAATAAATAATAGATATAAATAAATGCAAGAGATATACTTAACCTATAACCTAAGAGGCCGGACTTTGTGAAGGCACAGTTCAACGAGAAACCATACTCAAACTCAAACTGAAACAAGATGTTTTTTCATTCGATCGCTTTCAGGAATATAATGTTATTTAGCTTTTGTGGCAAACCGAAAATTTTGAAAGATTTATTTAGCGCGTTGCGGGAATTTTTTAAATCTTTTTTGTTTATAACTGAGACTCCACGACGACTCTACGGTACTAAGGAAATTATTAGTTAAAAAAAATAAACAAAGACCTTATTTGTCAATAAAATAAGTTTTGTGAAAAAATAATATAATTAAAAATGTACAAGTAATAATGTTTCCTTTATTAAAATGTATGTATTTAGATAAGATATAGATTTATTTAGTATTAACTTTCTGAACTGATTTGGCTTAGTAATATGGCGTTATCAAGGCCATTATCGATCGGCGCGACATCAGAATTCGTGCGCTAACCGAATTGACACTATATATTTAAAAGTATAATAAATTTGGTGATGATTTTTTTTATATGACTTCTTACTCATAATGGTCTTGGGACATCCTGTATATCACTTCTAACTTAGATGTAAACATTATGTGAGTGTCTGAAGTGGCGTGGAGGTCGGCGTGGAGGTGGTGTGGAGGTAGGTGGCGTGGCGACAGTCACAACTTTACTCGGCTGCCGACCACCGCTCGACTGCGATGAATTTATTTCCGGGAGTTCCGCTGAATAATAGAGGCCGCAGTGACAAAATTAACTTTGGCAATTAGGAATAACTATTACTTCAGTTGGTGAAGATGTCTTCGCTGAATGTGTACAGTCAGCCTCCAAAGCTCATTAAAGTGTGGTAACATTTAAAATATTTTAATTAGCGAAATAGGTTGTCTCCAAAGTTTCACAAGGTCCAGAAGGTATATTTTAGCTTCTATAAAAACATACATTCATGTATGAGAAGCTACTATACATCTTTCAACTCGAAAAGTACAAAGGCGAAAGAGTTGAATTTATATATGTAAATTGATTCCTAGGAAAAGCGACCATAACCGTTTAGATCACATCGAAAGCTGTTCGGATAATATAGATATTTATTTGAATTACAAACATCGTTACAATACATATATGTTACAAACACAAAAAAATCCGATTACTAAACATTAAAGTCAACATTTTTATTACATAAGATTAAGGTATGTAAACTTTTTTGTGATTAAATATCCAATAGTTACCAAATACCATTCATAGAAAAATGGATCCAAATATGAGTCTAATTAATATTGATTTAATTGTCACCCTAAATTATGCCCGGATCCTTTATATCTTCCTTGACCCTTCTCGCTAAACTCAAAGCAAGCGTAAAATATTCGAAGTTGCACATATCGACTACTCGAATTGCATACTCGCCCCAAACCGCATTCCAGTCAATGCGATTCGAGGGTAGTGCGGTCTGATTGCATCTGCATATAATTCCGCGCGAAATATCTCTAAATTGTTGATATCGCGCGGTTTGCCAGGAAATACGGTATTTGCGAAAACACACTCCCGTTCGTAGGCTGATGACAGTATTCACTTAAGGCGAAGTCAAAGGATAAATATTAATTTCTATTCGTTTAGACCCTTTTATCCTCGTCCTAACAACCATAGCCGTTTAGATCACACCGAAAGCTGATCGGATAATCAAGATTGTATGCTAGTGGAAGTGGGGGGTTTGCCCCCCCGTGTACCACGTCCTTTTCAGAACGATTGTACACTTAAATCCACTTATAGTTCGCCCTCTAGACCCGTACTGTAGATAAAGTTAAGCATCTTTTTGGGTGCGATGGTTCTAATCTCTTCTGGCTTGAGGAGATGGTTGCCTAGAAGCTGGTACCTTTTGTAAGTCAGGGGCCCACATTCACCCAGTAAGCGTATAAGGGTTCTGGGCTCTCTTGGCAAAGTATGCACCTGTTTAATTTGTGCAGATGCAATTCAGCTTGCAGTGGTCTGGTTAAGATCCTTAGCTGGTTTCGACTTAACTTCAATAGCTCCGAGAGTCTTTTTTGCGAGATATTTAACATTAAAGTCAAAATATGACATAGCGATCCTATTCGAATTTCAAACATTTGACAGCGCAGCTATTGGAACATTTTATTTATTAGTGGCTAGTTAGCGCAAATATAAATATGTAGAAGAGTGTTCAGTGCCACGTTATAATTATTACAAATTGAAATATTATGTTCGTGTTTATTTATTTATTTTTTTTTTATTTTTTTAAGATCAAGGTACGTAAACATATTTGTTTTATGATTAAATTTCCTATGGTTACCAAATGCGTGTCAGAGAAAAATGGATCTAAATGAATATTTTATCTTAAAAAAAATATCTTCTATTCAGGAGGAGAAAATGCAGGCCTTCCTGCTGAGCGAATTGAGGTTTACAAACCTCTCGAGGTGATCGGATATTCGAAATGTCCGCAGATAAACGTGACAAAGTCCCGGCGCACCGTGGTCTTGTCGCATTTTGTATCTAAAACTGGCATCTGAAAATATTACGCGAATGCCGACGACTGCGTTCGCTGAAAATTGGACGACCTATTTTATTTCAGCGACTAGGTTCGCGTACCTGTATGACTTATTTGTAGATACATAAGAAAAATAACTGGATATCGTTTCATCTCGTAAATATCTGGGTTAGTACAAAATAAAAAGATAAATTGTTACTTTCTCTAAAAATTAGGAGCCTTAAGAAGACTGTATTTTTCTAAACATTTACAACCTAATCTAAAATATATTAAATATATAAATATTCTGTTTTTCACGATTAGCCAAAAACATGCTTCTGTTTTTACAAGCCGTTACATAGACACAACGATTTAAGAGAAGTGCGTTTTCGGGAAGGGCCCTCAAACTATCGGCAAAATATAATACTCAAAATACAATAATTTCATATATATACACATATGTAAAAATAAATATTGTACTACTAATACATGCCTGAAACAATCTCCTAAAACGAATGCCCTAAATTAAAAAAAAACATCTTATATTTATTTATTTATTTGTATGAGAAATGCTTACAGCTATACATTATGACAGTTACATAGAAATAGATAAATTACAACTTAAGCCGACTACAGGCATCTCCAATTTTACATATAATTTTAACAGAACAAACTAGGATCTAATTTATAGTGATAACATTGTATGAGTGTTATAATCTGTGAATAATTTTAATAAAAAAAATACTATTAATGTATTCTCTAAGAGTTGTACATAGTGAGATTTATACGAGAGCCTTGGTGTGGTATGTAGAAATAACAGAATACAATCTAAATTTTAAAATAATTTCGTTATACCAACCTTGTGACGACTAATGTATTTGTTAAGGCAGCCATTCTCTAACCGCAATCTCGGCGTTCGCTGATTATTTAATAACGATATTTCAGTGTAAACGCGACGTTACATTTGCCTCCCGCCGCCACAGGGCGGAACGGCGGGTACACCGGGCAAAAAAAATACGCCGAATCGCGATTCCGTCGTGCACTACGCTCTTAATAATTTACAATTATATCAATACTTTTTGAACCCCATAGCATTTACTGTCATAAACCTGTCATAAATAATTGAATTATTAAATTAACTATGTTCTGGTCTTTGAATATAGGACTCATCTACTGGTCTGTAGTTTAGATTTAAAAATTTCTTGTTTGAGATCTATTATAATACATTACGTAAAGCCTAATATGTTTTAATTGATATTAGTTACAAGGTTTGTTTTCGTTTCGTTTCAAATAATGAATAAACGATGGCCTACCTATCGATGCTAATGTTATAACTACCCGCTGCTTTGATTTATTTAATTTCTGAACCCCATAGGCACAGTATAAACATGACTTGCAGGCAGTATCTCGCTTCAGACACCGAGGCTTAGTACAAGCTATGTTTAAACTGTGCTATAGGTAAGAGACGATTTATTATCAGATGAAACTTGACTGAATCCATTTTGATTTTATAATGTCTGTATGCATATATGTGAATGTTTGTGGACACGATAACGTCTAAACTATATTAATACATATTAACACACTCTTACATTCCAAACCTTAACAATCTCACAGATTACAACACTCACACTATTATCGCTTATAAATTAGATCTTAGTTCGTTCTGTTAATCGTATATGTTAAATTGGAGATGCCTGTAATCGGCTTAAGTTGTTGATAAATGTATTTTTATGTAACTGTCATTATGAATATCAAAATATGAATACCTTATTATTTTTTTCCAATATGAATTCCAAGCAAAACCACAATATCCAACGACATGTTGTTTATAAACAAAACGCGAACAAATTCAGGATTAGCTTCCCTATTTACCGAATTTGTGATTTATTTCATTCTAACTCTCCCAAATTGAGCTATTTTCAATAACTCAGCAAAAGTTTCGCAACGATATAGATCAACCTCCTAACAGGAATGCCCTAAATTTAAAAACTGCCTGTATGAGAGTGTAGTGAATGAACCTGTCTAGGCTAAATTGAGCTTACTTTCCTTACTTATGAGATTCGGAAAGTATTAATCATTTTGGTATATAAATCTAACCATATTATTAGGTTATTAATTTGTTGATAGCTTTTAAAAAATAAATCGGGGATTGTCATAGGGTGAATTAGTGCGCAAATTAATGTGCATTACGGCTGCCAAACGTAATTAAAGATAGGAAGCGGACATTAATTATCATATTAAACGCGACATTCACCGACCGGTTAATGGAACGGTCCGCCGGGCGGGTTGCACGCGACGTGCGTATCTGGCGATTAATTAAATTGTGAGGCGTTCGCAATTAACACTTTCGCGCCGCGCCCGCCCACCGCCCGGGCACGAGCGCCCCGCCGGAGTTCTTTTTCCCTCCGGCCGGGGGCGGGCGGCGCGTGACGCCGAGAAGGGCGGGCGGCGTCATATTTTCCGATGCGTAAATATCCGGTGCATGACGTCGCTAAGAGCTTCGAGTCGTGTTTTTTCGCCGTGAATTTTTAATGCGGAACATTTCAATGTTACGGATAAAATACGTCAAGCTCAAACATATTCAAATTTCATAAAGTATGCCTTTTTGAATGACTTGGGCACGTGTGAAAAATAAATTTCCTAAAAGGATACAATAATTATTTATTTAATAGACTATAACCCTGAAAATAAGTTTAAGTTCTTCGTTTACAAATTAGGGCGCCACTGTGCACTAAGCCACAGAAAACAAAATTTTAAATAATGAACCATAAACTCAAAGGTTACACACCGACTAGTACTTCCGGGAGAGCAACGGATCTCCCTCAGGATCGAGGTAAAAAATAAAAAAAGTCTGGTTTGCAATTTCAAAACTAAATTAAAACATTTAATAAAAAAACTATTATCAAAAAAAACAATATGAGTAAACTGGTAAACTTATAAATAAATTAAAAAACACATAACGTATCTGGATAGAAGGAAAAAGGTTCCAGGCCGCGTGGTCGATGCCATTAGTAGCGAAATCCCGTTATTCTAGAAATTTCCTGGAATGCCATCGCGAGCCCAAAAGCGTAAGGGACCTTCCCGAAACAAAATGTATGGTTTTTTTTCCTTTAAATTAGGGATAAGTAACCCACAACAACATAGTAGCTTATAGTATCCTATAGTAGCTTATAGTAGCTTCTAGTATCCTATAGTATCCTATAGTAGCTTCTTGTATCTTCTAGTACCCTGAAATAGATTATGATCGAAATAAACGGCAGACGGCATTGGTTTGTTTATTCAAGGGGGAAATTCGCGATTTATTAAGGAGCAACAATAAAATATACAAGTGTTTCCTCGCATAGTTTAAATAGGTTGTTTTAGGTAGATTTCATTAGGAAAGCTGCCTATTGCAATGGGTACCATGTGATGACTTCCGTAAGATGTCGATATATCTTTACGTTTCACATCCCTTAGAACTCAAAACATGTATCAAGACACGTAACCTAGGAAAATGTATTTATATATATGCTTACTATTGTAACTTGAAATAAAAAGTAAAATGTTTAAGGTAAAGTTAGTAAAATTGTAGTTTGCCTAGTTTGAACCGTTGAAATCTACATCCGTCTTCCGGCGTGTTGAGAGATTTTTTTTAAAGACATCGATAGATTTCGACAAAAGCTATCGATTGAAATCAAAACGAGCCTGGTTGCTTGTCTGGTACTAAAGTAATACTTTGCGACTGTTTCCATATGGGGTGAAACGAATCCAAAATCCTCACTTAGTGCAATACCTTCTTTGATCCTTTGGTATATTTGGTATAACAGTAGTTTCGAAACTGTCTGCCCTGATTATAATATTATCAGATTTTATGCCATGTTTTTTCAAGAGCGTAGAAATTTACTACACTGAGAAAAAATCCTGCAGATAAAATGACAGCTAAACGTTTTGTGGTACCTACAGCACATTGTTGTATGCACAAACAAAATGGCGGAAGAGGCGAGAAGCGCGAGGTGTGTAAGCAACTCTACTACTGATAGTTTGGTCGAAGTAACAGAAGATGTGTCTTCTTATGTGTGCACAACTTTTCATTTGAAAGATACATCTAGGAGATTGTTTGGTTCAGGTTACAAGAAAGTTTTGTTAGGTGAACGATCTTTCAATCTACAGGAATTGGTTTGTACAGTCTACATGTTTCTCATACATGAATGTATGTATAGAAGCTAAAACTCCTCTGTCCAAAGGCAGTTTTCTTGACAGATGAAAATATAAGTTTATTGTCAGTCTGATACATATAATGCATGTATTTTAAAATGAAACTATGCGAATATCCAATGCGAATATCCTATGAACACGCGGGCGGATTTTCAAGTACTTTCGAATGCTTTTCTCGATGATATGAAACGCCCGAGTGGAAGGGAAGGGAAGGGAAGGGAAGATGTGAGACGCGCGTCGCGCCGAAGTGATTTTTTGCCCTCCGGATATTTGCCATTCTATTGTATTTGTCGGCAACTCGCAGAAGCCAACCAAATGCATCGGGAGATAAAACTCGCTCGAACATAAAAATCGATTCTCCCATATAAGCTTTATATAAAAGCATGTTATCAGAAAATATATAAATACTCTTATCTATATAAAATAGATAAGGCGTTGCCAAAAAACCTACACGAAAACCGCAAAGAAGCATTAAGGTTTTCAGTTTAGAAAAGCTTATCTTGGTAGTTGGCACACTATTTTTTTTTTTATTATTTTCAATTTAAATGTAAAGAATATATAAAAATAAAAAAAAACGTCGCACCTTTTTAGCGGCCGAGCAATCTAAAACGTCGCACACCTTTTTAGCGGTCGAGCAATCTAAAACGTCGCCCACCTTTTTAGCGGTCGAGCAATCTAAAATGTCGCACACCTTTTTAGCGGTCCAGCAATCTAAAATGTCGCACACCTTTTAGCGGTCGAGCAATCTAAAACTTCGCACACCTTTTTAGCGGCTGAGCAATCTAAAATGTCGCACACCTTTTTAGCAGTCGAGCAATCTAAAACGTCGCACACCTTTTTAGCGGTCGAGCAATCTAAAACTTCGCACACCTTTTTAGCGGCCGAGCAATCTAAAATGTCGCACACCTTTTTAGCGGTCCAGCAATCTAAAATGTCGCACACCTTTTAGCGGTCGAGCAATCTAAAACTTCGCACACCTTTTTAGCGGCTGAGCAATCTAAAATGTCGCACACCTTTTTAGCAGTCGAGCAATCTAAAACGTCGCACACCTTTTTAGCGGTCGAGCAATCTAAAACTTCGCACACCTTTTTAGCGGCCGAGCAATCTAAAATGTCGCACACCTTTTTAGCAGTCGATCAATCTAAAACGTCGCACACCTTTTTAGCGGTCGAGCAATCTAAAACGTCGTACACCTTTTTAGCGGTCCAGCAATTTAAAATGTCGCATGCCTTTTTAGCGGTTCAGCAATCTAAAACGTCGCACACCGTGTCCCACGACCATACCCGTTACTATTATTTGTAAAGACGATATGTCAAAACGATGGTTTCCGAGAAAAGATAATGTAAACTTTACGTAATAATATTATACGGTTCTTGTAATACGTACCAAGCGGATCGAGGTCATGGGCCGCGTGTCACGGCTAAGTTTACATTGCTGCTTATGAATTACCTTTCGTATACGAAAGGTAACTTACACCGGCACTTTAATAAAAATAATAAATTTGGGGATGTATTATTTACCTTTTTTTTATTCTTACTGAACACCCCACCATACATCATAAACACCCCATAAGGTATTGGGGACATCCTGTATAATCAATGCTTGTAGGAGGCAAATAGAATGGGCTCCTACCCGCTTTCGTCGCAAGAACAATTCGCTCGATCGCGTGGCGCTAATTTCACGCTCGATTTATCGGCTGCGGTCGCGTTTATAATGACGTATGCGAGTCGCTTCACCGCCGGACCAAAGAAAGGCGGCGCTGAATTCCCTGACTTCGACCGCGTTATTATACACGAAGATTTAGGGAGGTGTTTATGTTCCCTATTACGTGTAAGAAATTGTATAATAATGCGAAAATAATTCATTCCCAAATTGATTAATTTTATCGAAGCGCTCGATCAACGACCCGGCGCGGCGCGGCCTCGCTAGCGACTGAACTTTTGACAAGAATTACTGGTTAAAATAAATCTCGTTTCAAATCGTGGTGCCAATAAACTGGGTTTTTTTATCGGAAATGGTCTTAAAATACGATATATAGTGTATACTAGTGTATTCTAATAAATTTTATATATATATTTATTTTTATAATAAATTTGTTAAAAGTAGCGGTATTTTTACAACATTCGTTGCAAATGTCTCTCAAAAATTAAAACAATATTCTGGTGCGATATTTAGCAGTAGAGCAATAGGTATTAGTTTACAATTACTATTGTAAGGGAATCTACACACTTGAATGCTACAAAAAATGCGAATTTTACAGGTTTTCAAAGGCGTTAGGAGAGATATCCACAAGAGATTTTGATAATCTAGTTTATTTAAATTAAAGATAATTTATCAGTCTAGAGAATCACCTATATAAATTACTTTAAAAATTATACAACAAATATAAAAAGAAAACAAACCATGTTTATGAAATAGCGTTTTTTGAAGTCCAGAAATATCAAATTTAAAATAAATATAGTCTTATGATGAGCGTAAGTCTATTTACCTAAGCGATTTGAGATATATTGTATAACAACCTAGTAATTTTTGTTTTTTAGTTTTTGAATATGAAAATGATTATTTATGTTTTAAAATTTTCAGAAAATATATGTTTGTTTTTGTGTAAATGCTATCAATCATTGAAACAGAATGTTAGCTTTTTCACGGCGGCCAGTAAGCAATTTTGGTTTTTATTTAATAACAGCTCAATTACAGAAAAAATAAACATTTCTATGTTTTAAACCTTTCACTTAGCTTTCAATCATTATTTTTTCCTAAGGCTCTAATATGTTTTATAGGAGAGCAATTCAATTAAAAAAGAATTATTAGCAGTTTATCATTTATTAAATTTGTCAGAAGTAGAATTGAATTTAAAAATCTACCTTTACTATGTTGAACACAAGATGATCAACTACTACTACTAGTTTACTATGATCAAGATATCTAAACATATTTTTTATGATAAAATATCCAATGGTTAGCAAATGCCAGTCAAAAGGTCTAAATTAATATTTATCCTTTGCCTTCGCCTTAAGTCCTGTGCAGAAATGTCCGTGGGTGTATTTGTAACGTCGAAGTGCAGCGAATGCAAAGCATGCAATGCACGGACGCTGAGCACGTTAGTTTCCGCGCGACGCGCTAACGCATTCAGATGCATTACCTCGCTCGGGAAATTCAAAAGTTTTTCCGCCCCGCGCAGCGCGGCTAATTAGACTTGGGCGGAAAAAAACCCGCGAATAATAATGGCTGTCATATTAGCATATTACGCCGCGTTGTGCAACCGACCGAGCATGGGAAAAATGCTTTTCATACAATGTCGCGCGTCGGCGTAATCGTGAATGCGACGCCTAATCGGTTACTATTGTGTGATTTTAAAACGTAATCAGTATACAGGTTGTTTCAAATGATACCATAAATAAAAAAATCATCAATTCGCAGTTCGAACCGCAATAACATAATATATCGCATCTGTCGTCTTTATAAGACCTTACATAGAGATAGTCGCATTGACATTTTCCATGAATGCCTTAGTCAATTCATAAAAAACAATCTTGAATTGCTTCCGAAATAATAAAAGTACATATTTACGTTCATACATTATATATATATATATATATATATATATATATATTTGATGATTGTTTTTTAATAGCGGCAAATCGACTGAAAAGATAAATTACACAATCTTTGACAATATTGAAAAATTTTGAAAAAGGTTTAATTTTTTGATAAAGTGCTGGATAGTAGCATAATATTTATAAAGGTTCTAAAGAAGTCCTGTACTTGAGAGCGCAGGATGTCGGCTTAAACCCAGCGCTGAGTTTTATAAAATGCATTTTTAACTATCACCCTCTTCTAATTAGATGATGTAAGAAAAGGATGATATTTTAACAAAAAATATAAAAATAATGGATATATGATTACGATGAAGGATGATGGTGAAATGAGATGATTTTATGAGTGATTTATGTATAAAGTTGATAAAAATAAAAATAATGGATATGTAAAAGTGTAAAATTAAAGCACATGATTAGTGTGCGTATTATTTATATAATTGTATAATTGAGTTGTAAAATTATTTGACTTTTATTATATGATGGTTCTAAAGGGGTCTATATATATGTATATATATATATATATATATATATATATATATATATATATATATATATATATCTTAATATATATAAATCTCGTGTCACAATGTTTGTCCTCAATGGACGGCTGAACCACTTAACCGATTATAATAAAATTTGAACACCATGTGCAGTTCGATGTGCACTTGAGAGATAGGATAGTTTAAATCTCAAATTATAGTCGCAATTTTAATTTATCGCTAATTATTTGTCTGTTATTATTTGGCAGTCATAAAACTGACAGATGTCGATACCTTTCGACTGGGTTGATGGCGCTAATGTCTGTTATTATTTGACAGTGACAGTTATTCGACGCAAACGTATTAAAAGAGCCCATCAGTTGGCAGAACAAATTGAATCAAGAAATCCAGCTCAAAGAATCAGGACAGCAGGTCATGCACAAGAATCTCAAGAACAGTGTAACGAACGTCTTCAAGAGAATATCATAAGAACAAGAAAATTATTATTTTCAGTCAAATGCCACCGAAAAAATCTAACCTCAACAACGCGAGCGGCAAACGTCAAAACGCAAACGTCAAAACTACGATCGGAAGAATATATTCACTTACGAGATGCTGTTGCTGGAAACATCGATGGAAATTTAAATCCCAATGACATCGGTAATGCTTTCATTTTACCTTCAAGCTACATCGGCAGTCCACGGAACATGCAGGAATACATACAAGATGCGATGACTTACGTACGTCATTACGGCCGACCGGATTTATTTATTACATTCACATGTAATCCGAATTGGGAAGAGATACAAACTTTACTATTGCCAGGACAACAAGCCATTCATCGTCATGATTTAACTGCACGTGTGTTTAAACAAAAATTGAAATCCTTAATTGATTTTATTGTTAAATATACAATTTTTGGTATCACACGTTGTTGGCTGTATACGATAGAGTGGCAAAAGCGAGGTTTGCCTCATGCCCACATTTTGGTTTGGCTTAAAGATAGAATCCGTCCTGAAGAAATCGATCAAATAATTTCAGCCGAAATTCCAGACCCATTAATTGATCAAGAATTATTTGATATTGTCACCAAACACATGATCCATGGGCCATGCGGTGTTTTCAACATGACGTCACCGTGCATGGAAAATGGAAAATGTAAAAAAAACTTCCCAAAGCCGCATACGAATGACACGATCACGGATATTGATGGTTATCCAATGTATCGCCGCAGAAGTACTGAGAATGGTGGCCACACATTTACAATGCGACTGCCGAACTTTCCAAATCAAGTTGAGTTTGATAATCAGTGGGTGGTACCATACCCACCACTACTTTCAAAAACTTACAAAGCTCATATCAATGTTGAGCTTTGCAGTTCTGTTAAATCAATTAAGTATATTTGTAAATATGTAAACAAAGGCAGTGATTTGGCCATATTTGAAGTAAAAAACATAAATAAAAATGACGAAATAGCACGATACCAAATGGGCAGATACATTAGCAGCAATGAAGCTATTTGGCATATTCTCAGCTTTCCCATCCACGAAAGAGATCCTGCTGTCCAACATCTGGCAATACATCTTGAAAACGGTCAACGTGTATACTTCACTGAAGAAAATGTTCTCCAAAGAGCGTTCGAAGCTCCGAAAACGACTCTAACTGAATTTTTTACATTGTGTCAAAAACCTGATGTTTTTGGCCAATTCGCGAAGACATTGGTGTATGGTGATGTTCCACGTTATTTCACATGGAACAAATCCAGTAAAAAATGGGAGCCACGGAAACAAGGAAAACCACATCCTTCCATTACAGGCATATTCAAAGCTAAGACATTGGGGAGACTTTACACGGTACATCCAAAGCAACGTGAGTGCTTCTATTTACGTTTGTTATTGGTGAATGTTCCCGGACCAACGTCTTTTGAATTTTTACGAACAGCTAATGGTCGAGTATTCAATACATACCAGGATGCATGTCGTGAACTGCAATTGCTAGAAGACGATAACCATTGGGACTTAACGCTTGCTGATGCTGCGTTGACATCAACACCGAATAACATTCGTCAGTTGTTTGCAATTATTTTGGCGACATGTTATCCCTCGCAAGCACAAACTTTGTGGGAAAAATATAAAAATTGTATGACAGAAGACATCTTGCACCGAATTAGACAAACAAATCAATGCCAAAACATAGATTATACACCAGAGATGTACAATGAAGCATTGGTCTTGATCGAGGATTTATGTGTTCTTATTTCAAATTTACCACTTAATCATTATGGTATGCCATCACCTAATCGTCCAGCCACCGACTTAGTCAATACCGATTTACAACGAGAAAATCAATATGACCATGGAAGTTTAGCAACAATTATCATGAACAGTGAACCATTACTGACAGCAGAACAAAAAATTATTTATGATCGGATTATGCTGGCTGTTGCTGCTGAACAAGGCGGTTTTTTTTTCTTGGATGCACCCGGTGGAACCGGTAAGACATTTTTAATATCGTTGATTCTTGCCAAAATACGGTCGCAACAAAAAATCGCATTAGCATTAGCATCGTCAGGCATTGCGGCTACTTTACTGGATGGTGGGCGAACAGCACATTCAACATTCAAGCTGCCATTGGACGTTCATAATAAACCAGATGCAATGTGTAACATCAAAAAGAATAGTGGAATAGCTGCAGTGTTGCGGAAGAGTTCTATAATAATTTGGGATGAGTGCACAATGGCACACAAATATTCACTTGAAGCATTAAACAGAACTATGCAAGATTTAAACAGCAATAATAAACTTTTCGGTGGTGCTATCTTACTTTTGTCTGGTGACTTCCGGCAGACCTTACCGGTTATACCTCGCTCTACTTTCGCGGATGAGATTAATGCATGTTTGAAACAATCATTCTTATGGCGAAGTGTTGAAACACTTCGATTGACCATAAATATGCGAGTACAATTGCAAAATGATCCATCAGCACTAATATTTTCCGAACAACTACTAGATATTGGGAACGGTAAAATAAAACTGCAACCAAATACGCAATGCATTAAACTACCAGACAATTTTTGCACTGTTGTTCAGGATAAAACTGAATTGATTCAGAGTATTTTCCCGGATATACAGAATAATTATTTGAATCATGAATGGCTTAGTCAACGGGCGATTTTGGCAGCCAAAAACGTTGATGTTGACGAAATTAACTTCCAGATACAACAGTTGTTACCAGGCGATCTGATGTCTTTTAAATCAATCGATACTGTTGTTGATGAAAATGAAAGTGTAAATTTTCCGATTGAATTTTTAAATTCATTAGATATCCCTGGAATGCCACCACATAATCTTCGATTAAAGATTGGTTCCCCTATTATTCTCCTCCGTAATTTGAATCCACCTCAATTATGTAACGGTACGCGTTTGGTCATCAAAAAGATCACCGGAAACATTCTTGAAGCAACCATTTTGGCTGGGAAGTTTAAAGGAAAAGTGGTCCTGCTGCCACGTATTCCGATGATACCATCAGATTCTACCATACCCTTCAAAAGGCTACAGTTTCCAATTCGTTTAGCTTTCGCCATGTCTATAAATAAATCTCAAGGTCAAACAATGTCCATTTGTGGTTTAGATTTGGAAAATCCATGTTTTTCTCATGGGCAACTATATGTTGCGTGTTCACGTGTTGGGAAACCGTCGAATCTATTTGTGTTAGCTAAAGACAGGTTAACCAAAAACATTGTGCACCGATTGGTGTTAAATTAAATTGAAATTGAAAGTATTTATAATTCAAAAAAAAGATATTAATGTTTAAAAGTTTAAGACTGTCTGCCTTGCCTACCTCATTCATGAGTTTAAGCGTCACATGTAATTTACTGTATTATACTGTAATATACTTATATTTGTTATAAAATTAAATGGAAATAATAAATCTGATAAATTTTTATTTTTTACCTATTGATTTCTGCTTAGTATCAAGTGTAAGAACATTTTAATTAATTGTGTTCAACGTACTTCCCCTTCAAATCTCAATCCAGTGAATTTGTATACCAACATCAACATTTTCGTCTTTGTTCGTAAATAATTTCATTGTACTAAAGGGTTATAGTAGTAGAAAGTCAAATAAGGAGATCACTATATTTTTTTACAAATACCATCTGTGTGAAAAAGCATAGTGGACTCCGTGACTGATGTTCTCTTATTGTTCCTCTTAGAATGTAATATAACAAAAACTTTAGCCACAGCAACGCGTGGCCGGGTCAGCTAGTATATATATATAGATTTGATGATATAATATTTAAGCTTTCGCCATTCGGCGTCGTCAGAAAATATATGAGAGATGACGTTTAAAATGCAACCTTCATAAATTCGAAAATCGCATTTTAAACTAAAAGATAAATATATCCAGCCACTACAATTATATTAAATAATTGTAGTTTTGCTAGATAAATTAATCAGTATTATGAAATGAAACTAATTTCTTAAAATAATATATCAAGCATCATGCGTTAAATGCTGTTAAGTTAGTTTAATTTTGTCTATTTAGACCTACAGATCTGCAAGCGCCCAAGACCCAAATGTGAGAGAGTTCCCATGTCTTTAAATCAATTTCGCGGGCATCCTCGGGCAAAGACTTCAAAACTTTTACATTAAAGCAAGCATCGAAATCCCTGCCGTGAGTTCTCGCGTGAATTGGAACGGGTAAAGCGGAAAGTAATTTGGTACAGGATAATCTATGATTATTAATTCTAATGTTTAATGGCGTCGTAGTCTCACCAACATAGAACGCATCACAAAATTTACATAGAAGTTGATATACAACGTTTCTGGTGGTGCACGTTATGTTAGTGTTAATTTTATATGTATTTTTATTGTTCGCGCTTGAAAATTTATCGTCTTTTACAATAATTTTGCATGTTTTACAACGAGGTCTTTTACATGGTTCGACCCCGTTTTTTGGAAATGTGTTAAGTGGTTGGTTACCAAACGTTTTATTTTTATTTAATATATTACGTAAATTTGGTGGACGTCGATAAGACAATATAGGTGGACAATCGAGTATATTTTTACAATTTGGATTATTAGAGATTATTGAATATAAGTCTTTTAAGATTGGATTTAATTTTTCAACACCAGGAAAATAGGTGGTGTTCAGAAAAATTTTTTTGTTAATAGAGTTTGTTTTTATTTTAGGTGTAAATTTTGAAGAAGAGTCTAAAATTTGTTTTTTTAAGAGATCGGGTGGGTAATTACGTTCTAAAAGGGATTTTTTTAGGTTAGTGAGATATGTTTCTAAATCATTTTTGTTATTAGAGATTCTATGACCGCGAATAGAAAGAGAATATGGTATTGATTTTTTTGTGTGAAACGGATGGCAACTATCAAAATGTAAATATTGTTGTTTATTGGTTGGTTTTATGTGTACTGAAGTTTTGAACTGACCACCAGAAACAGTTATATCAACATCCAAGAACATATATATATATATATATATATATATATATACGTATATATATATATATATATACGAGTATATACAGGATGAATTTAATATCCGCAGTATCCTTATAACGGGTAATTCTGGGCAAGAGAGTGAATGAATCTTCGCCGAGTGCCGCAGGCATGCACCATCAATGCCACTCGCAGGGCCTACCTGCTAAGCTTGGTGTCGTGGGAAATATGAGGTAACTCACATTCAGGAAATTGATTTAGCGAAATATAAAGTTGGCAGCCCCAGACGGACGATATAGTTTTAGGTTTTAACATTATTTTTCAAATACGACGCATAAGGCGGCGCGCCAAACAAAAACGTCTAGGCACGGATTAGGATACGCGACCGGACCGTAATAAAGATACAGAGGGCTGTAAAACCCTTGTACCGCCATATAACGAACCGGGAACTTTGTTTTTAAAGACGCCGCGAAGGTCTTTCAAAAATTGGTAACGGTGAATTCTAAATATTCACATTTATTTAATATTTTTAATAATATAAGAAAACTATAGTTTTTTGGTGCCAAAATTGACTGAATGTGAGAAGTGATCACTACCCACATATGTATAAATGTTTTTTGTCTAGCTTGTAAGATTGTAAAACTGTATAATGATAATATTTTGTTGTTATTTGAAGTATCCATAAGGTAGATACGTAACATTTATATAGGTAAGATATTTAAATCTTAAGTCAAAATAACATCATTATAAGGCAATTAAGGGCGTGCGAGGCGTAACATATTAATGGATTTCAATTTGAAAACAAAACGCTTGGTCGCGCGCGGTATTTAACGAGAACCTAATTAACAGGCCATTAACATTCGCCGCGAAATGATATTTAATTCAAAGGAAAAGTCACTGGATTTAGGTTTGTAGGTCAAGGAAACAAAATAAAATACCTATAATTTAATAGTTAGGCTAAAAACGAATTGTTTATTTTTATTATATAATTACAAAATCGTTTTTATCCAACAAGGAAAACATGTAAATATATCTTTTAGATTAAGGGAATATATTTGTTTAGCATAATATTAGCAACCAATAAGTATGGAAAAAAAAAAAAAATTTATTATAATAATTATGTGATTTCAAATATTCCTAAAACGCTCGTAGGTTGTGGGCAAGAGGTATGAAGGGGGTGCGTCCGCTGAAGGGCGAAAGCGGAAACGCGTGAATAAAAGGTCGCCTCATACCTACATTCGGGTTAGTTGTTTCTAGCAAGACGTGACTAGGCACCGTTTCGCTGCTAGTGTTTTATAACGTCAATCGATAGCCGTCGCGAATATTAACTTAGTTAAAAATTTTTAGAAGTTGGTGTAACTCTATTAATTACGTACCATCCAGCCAGAGGTTTCGGATACCACGAGAGCTAAATGTTAATCACGCAACGAGATAAAATCGAGCTAAATCAACGAGGTCACAAATTACCAAAACAAATGTACTTCAGCGTTCGAGACTCGTTTAGTAAACGATTGAGAAGTTAGGCTGAAATCTACATATCGGTGAGTGAATTGAAGACAATCTGACATTTATTTCATAAAATAAATAGTCACAAATTGTCACCTTTTCGGAGAACTGTATTATAAACTGTCAATGTTTGTTCGCATTAATTTAATTAGTACTGAACTTTATTCTGTGTTTTTAAATTGTGATTCAGACAATATCCTTTTGCTTATTTAACGGATTTACGACCCGTTGAATATACTGTTTTGAATAAATAGTGTGATAACTTTCAATTCTGTTTTTATTGATTTTAATCATTTTGAACTTTTTGAAATCGTTGCATTATAAATCAGGCTAGCTTGATTTGAGGAGACTGACTCTTGGAAAGCTCGGATCTACAGTCCACCTTGAGAACGTGGCATCAGAAGCCATCCAGCTGTGTCCCGACTGAAGAGGACTGGTCTTCGGATCCGCTGGAAGCGGATCGGCCGGGACATAGCATCTTTGTTGGTCCTTTCGAGCGCAGATTGGACGAGCCCCGAGTTTTCTTTGACAAGATGTCAAAAAGTCAAGCAAGCCAAAAGGATATGGCAGATCAGGCAACTCCAGGAGAGAGGAAGAGCGAACGCCTGAGGCAAAGACTGTCAGGCAATACAAGCCGCGGTTCAGGGAGAACCATCAGCGCAGGACGCCGACAGGACAGAGCCGAGGAACAGGCACCATATACAACGGAGCGTCTAAGCATGATGACGGCACAGGATCCCCAGGAAGCCGAACAGGTCAGCACGGAAGCAGGCCCATCCGGGCTCCAGGAGAGGCTGCAGGCAGCGGCCCAGGAACTCCCTGTGTCACGGGCATCATCCGTTGCAAGCCGCAGGTCCAGGACGTCAGCCGCCTCGAGAAGCAGCGTCACCAGACAACTGCTGGCAGTCGACCTTGAGGCTGCAGAAGAGAGCGCCAGGCTGCAGGCACAAGCAGCAGCTGCAGAAAACTCCAGGCTGCAGGCACAAGCCGCTGCAGAAGCCACCCAGATACAGATGGATCTGGTGGCAAAGAGGCTGGAGATCAAAAAAAAAATGATCGAGGCCGAGGAACAAGATGACGATGAGGGCAGCATCGCGGACTCATCCGCATCGTCTAGGTATTGTCGCGAATGGGCCGCGACGAAAATACCGAGAATCGACACGCAAGCGGACGATTTGAAACAGGCGTTTCGAAATCTCCGTATTGGCGCGACACAAGAGGGGCGGCCGGGCGAGAGCGAGACAACGCGCTACCGACAACGGTCGCCGATAAAAACTGAAAAAGTGTGTGTGTCAGTGCCTAATACAAGTGATTCGTATCGAAATAACATGTTAGTGTCGGCGCGTGCAAAACTTTTACGTGACTTGCCGAAGTTTACCGGAAACACTAATGAGTTTCCAATATTCATTAGTTTATTCAATCAAGGGAACGAGATGTGCGGCTACTCCAATGCGGATAATTTAATCCGTTTGGCTGCCTCACTCAGCGGACCAGCGAGGGAGGCTGTGAGGTCGCTGCTAGTCGAACCGGAGAACGTTCCTGCCATCATGAAGGTGCTTTATCGACGCTTCGGCAGACCAGATGCTCGCATAGATGAACTGATGACAGAGGCTCGCAGTGTTCCGAATATTGGGGTAAGTGACTCACTTTCACAATTAGTTAATTTTGGCACCATCGTTTGCAACATTGTACACTCACTTAAAAGTATGGGACATGACGGATATTTAATTAATCCGCCATTGTTGAAAGAACTAATTTTAAAATTACCTCAATATTTAAGGCTTCAGTGGTATAGAGAATTTAGGGGAGAACATCCAACACTAACAGATTTCGGGGAATGGCTAGAGTCATTACTGGACGCGGCCTCAAAAGAGGAAACTAACTCAGGTAGTTCAAAGCCCGCGATCAAAGAACGCAGCGAGTTAAAAACGCGCGCGATTAAAAAATTAGAGCCGACGCGTAGGCATATTTTTAATACCTACGAAAAATCGATAGAGAATAAAAAATGTCTGTACTGTAAAAAAACAAATCATGATTTAAATGTTTGTAGGAATTTTGCGGCTCTAAGCCTAAACAGTAAACGCGATTGGGTCAGGGAAGAAAACTTATGTTTTATTTGTTTAAAATTAGGACACACCGCACTTCAATGTAAAAGAAAAGTGTCGTGCGGAATTAACGGATGCAAAAGTAAACACCATAAGTTACTTCATCCGATAACGCGTTCGGAACCCGGCCAAGCAGCCCCTCCGGAGGTGTCAACCACGGTCGAGACAGGTCACGTGACGCACACACGTCATGAGAACGGAAGCATTGGACTCAGAGTTGTCAATGTGAAGGTCACGGGCGAGGCTGGGTCCAGGGATATACTCGCGTTATTGGATGAGGCATCGACTCTGACTCTAATCGACGAAAAAATAGCAAATGAAATCGGCGCAAAGGGCGTTGCATCGACATTAAAAATAGTAGGTATTAACGGTATGAAATCACAGAACTCGTGTACTCGGTCGGTAGATATAAAAATTCAAGCCAAAAACAATTCCGTAATTTATAATTTAAAACATGTGAAAACTATGAAAAATCTAAACTTACCTTATCATAATTTAGATATCGATAAATTACGAGAAAAATATCCGTTTATATCTAGGTTACCTATTAAGTCGGTTCACGGAAAAATAAAAATGCTTATCGGACAAGACCAGTATGGCCTCATCTTGCCCATGGAAGTGCATGGTGACTGGCGTCAGGGCCCTGTGGTTACGAAGGCGTTAATTGGGTGGTCAGTAAGCGGTAAAATCGGACCGGGCGCTAATAGCGATCGTGTATCACATTCACGACGTAAGGAACGCGACGCGAAATTAAAAAACAGTAATTTCGACGCCGGCGCTAATAGCGATCGCGTATTACATTCACAACGTAAGGAACGCGACGCGAAATTAAAAAACGGTAATTTCAACGCCGGGACAAATGGCGGGCGCGCGTTGCACTTACAACGCAACGAGCGCAACGGGCTATTAAGAGACGATTTACCTTCTAATTTTCAAAAGGTGAAAATAAATTATCACAACAAAGTGATAAATAACGTCTTTGTCACTCACGTTGCTGAGACCGAAACAGCGTTAATAGACGCGTCCAAATATTCAAAATGGACGCGCCTAATTCGCTGTACCGCGTGGGTGTTTCGAGCAGTCGATATTTTTCGAAAAAGGGGGGAGCGGGGGGCGCTTTCCGCGAAAGAGATCGATAACTCGGAAAAGTACTGGTTACGACAAGCGCAAAACGAAATCTTCGCTGAGGAGCTAAAAGATATAAGCGCAAATCGGCCGATAAAAAAGTCAAGTAAAATACGTCATCTAAATGCATTTTTAGATGACGAAAAAATACTGCGTGTAGGCGGCCGCATAAGTGCAGTGCAAGGTGTCGCATTGCAATTCATTAAGCCGGCCATATTGGATGCAAGTCACCCTTACACCAAGCTATTAATAAGCCATGTGCATGAGACGAGTTCCCATCAAGGTCAAAGGTTCGTATTAAACGAATTAAGACAGCGTTTCTATATACCTAAAGCGCGAAGCGCTGTGTGGAAAACGGCTCAAAAGTGTCCGTATTGCCGGGGCCGACAGGGAAAGGCGACACCTACCCGGAGGGCCGATCTACCTGCCATACGACTCCGGCATCACGAGCGTCTCATGCACCGAGAAAAATGGCAACAACCCGCGAAACATATACAAGTAAACGACGTGGTATTTCATAATCAAAAAAAGACTTCCGCAAAACGCTTGGCTGCGCGACATAGTAGTGCAAACACACCCCGGCACAGACGGACAAACCCGAGCGGTAACCGTCAAAAGCCACGGGAAACACTACAAACGACCGGCAGTCAAAGTGGCAGTTTTACGAGTCCACGACCATCAAAGGCTGAAAGAGTAACGTTTCAGAGAGGGCGGAATGTCGTGGGAAATATGAGGTAACTCACATTCAGGAAATTGATTTAGCGAAATATAAAGTTGGCAGCCCCAGACGGACGATATAGTTTTAGGTTTTAACATTATTTTTCAAATACGACGCATAAGGCGGCGCGCCAAACAAAAACGTCTAGGCACGGATTAGGATACGCGACCGGACCGTAATAAAGATACAGAGGGCTGTAAAACCCTTGTACCGCCATATAACGAACCGGGAACTTTGTTTTTAAAGACGCCGCGAAGGTCTTTCAAAAATTGGTAACGGTGAATTCTAAATATTCACATTTATTTAATATTTTTAATAATATAAGAAAACTATAGTTTTTTGGTGCCAAAATTGACTGAATGTGAGAAGTGATCACTACCCACATATGTATAAATGTTTTTTGTCTAGCTTGTAAGATTGTAAAACTGTATAATGATAATATTTTGTTGTTATTTGAAGTATCCATAAGGTAGATACGTAACATTTATATAGGTAAGATATTTAAATCTTAAGTCAAAATAACATCATTATAAGGCAATTAAGGGCGTGCGAGGCGTAACATATTAATGGATTTCAATTTGAAAACAAAACGCTTGGTCGCGCGCGGTATTTAACGAGAACCTAATTAACAGGCCATTAACATTCGCCGCGAAATGATATTTAATTCAAAGGAAAAGTCACTGGATTTAGGTTTGTAGGTCAAGGAAACAAAATAAAATACCTATAATTTAATAGTTAGGCTAAAAACGAATTGTTTATTTTTATTATATAATTACAAAATCGTTTTTATCCAACAAGGAAAACATGTAAATATATCTTTTAGATTAAGGGAATATATTTGTTTAGCATAATATTAGCAACCAATAAGTATGGAAAAAAAAAAAAAATTTATTATAATAATTATGTGATTTCAAATATTCCTAAAACGCTCGTAGGTTGTGGGCAAGAGGTATGAAGGGGGTGCGTCCGCTGAAGGGCGAAAGCGGAAACGCGTGAATAAAAGGTCGCCTCATACCTACATTCGGGTTAGTTGTTTCTAGCAAGACGTGACTAGGCACCGTTTCGCTGCTAGTGTTTTATAACGTCAATCGATAGCCGTCGCGAATATTAACTTAGTTAAAAATTTTTAGAAGTTGGTGTAACTCTATTAATTACGTACCATCCAGCCAGAGGTTTCGGATACCACGAGAGCTAAATGTTAATCACGCAACGAGATAAAATCGAGCTAAATCAACGAGGTCACAAATTACCAAAACAAATGTACTTCAGCGTTCGAGACTCGTTTAGTAAACGATTGAGAAGTTAGGCTGAAATCTACATATCGGTGAGTGAATTGAAGACAATCTGACATTTATTTCATAAAATAAATAGTCACAAATTGTCACCTTTTCGGAGAACTGTATTATAAACTGTCAATGTTTGTTCGCATTAATTTAATTAGTACTGAACTTTATTCTGTGTTTTTAAATTGTGATTCAGACAATATCCTTTTGCTTATTTAACGGATTTACGACCCGTTGAATATACTGTTTTGAATAAATAGTGTGATAACTTTCAATTCTGTTTTTATTGATTTTAATCATTTTGAACTTTTTGAAATCGTTGCATTATAAATCAGGCTAGCTTGATTTGAGGAGACTGACTCTTGGAAAGCTCGGATCTACAGTCCACCTTGAGAACGTGGCATCAGAAGCCACCCAGCTGTGTCCCGACTGAAGAGGACTGGTCTTCGGATCCGCTGGAAGCGGATCGGCCGGGACACTTGGGGTTAAAATGCTTTGGATAGTTTTTTTTTTATTTGTTGCCTTTTTACCTTTTTAGGTAGGTATGTACTGTATTTAATCCCTTTAGGCACGCCGGAAGGCGGAGGTAGATTTCACTGGATAGGCCAACTCTAATTATATGACTTGTATCAAACATCACGGGAGCCCGAGCACCTCAACACTTGCGCAGCGAGAGTACGCATACTGAATCCCTATTTATACTATGTCGTAAGGGTTACTCACATCAAAAATTGTTTTAACCAAAAAATGCAGGGAATTTATAGGCCCACTATAAACATTTTAAACTTATTTAATCCTGTGCCTTTAAGGAAGGTATAATTTTTTGTGTTTTGAAAAACTCATTTTTCCCACCCCTAGGAGCAATGGTCGGTGCTATCAAAAAAGTTTACTGAGATATGTTTTAGGCACTTATCTAAGGAATAAAATAAAATTTGAATGAATTTGATATGTTATAAATTAAGAAAGTTATAGCCAAATTTCACTTTTTCGAAAAAACCACCCCCTGGTATGATTTGACCGCGATTTTGTGACCATAAATTATATGTATGAATTTGATAGTGATCGGTGTAAAATTACGTCAATTATCGTGTCCACAAGAAAGTGATATAGATAGATTGGTTTCTAGGGGATGTGAAACGCGAAGATTTGTCGAAATTTTCCTGAAGTCATGAAATGGTACCCATTACAATAGCTAGTTTTCCTATAAATGAAAATCTTCGTAAATACTTCGTAAAAACTAAAGTTTAACTAATTTTTAAATGGAGATTTTTAATCTTGCCGGGCAAGCTGCTAAAATTTTGAAAGCCGGGATTCGCCATGCATACCAAAAATAAAATTAAAAATCCTGAGCGGTTTTTCAGTCTAATATTGTGGTATAATTTGCACTTGAAGGTAGTTTCATTTTTGTGCAAGTCACCAACGCACGAGCCGTGAAGTCTGCGACGAATCACTCGCCAAGACCAAAAACAGACGAATTTAGTACACTGTTCCATTTGATTTCAACAGTTTGCCGGTCGAATTTGCCGTGCAACAGCGATTCATTATTAAGCTCAAATTTCGTGGCCAATTGTTGTAATTGGCTTTTCCGGACGAATTGGTTGTGATCCGAATTTACAACTGTTTTATTTATTTATTTACACACTAAGTAGCAGTGGGTGTTACGCGATAATCATATAACTTAGGTTATGTTATACGCGTAAGTAAGTTGTTTACACATAAATAATTAATGTTGTATTGAGTAGATGAAACTTTGCCTAATTATTACCCATTTAAATTGACCACTAACACGGTAAAATATCGCCAGTACAGCACTATTATCTCTGTTAAGCTAGTTATTCACTAACCGTTAGCGGATGCTAGCGAGAGAAATGTGTTTTTTTTTTTCGTTAGCGTAAGTAGACAAAACCTATGACAAGGTTTTAATTGAAAAAATACTAAATGTATTAGTAAAAATTACATTGACATAAAGTTTTTCAAATAATATAAATTTTCGAATATTTTTGAAGGTACCTTTTATAAAATCATCTCTGCTTAAACAAATTTAAACTGGAATAGGTACCAAAAAAGGTCTATTAGGCAAGCTTTTCTTCTCATTCATTATTTGACATCACTTGTTATCGACGTTTGTTTTTTTTATCATTAGGATTAGCTTCAAATAAAGGTTAAGGAACTTGAATTATTAATTTGATTGCGTGAGCCCGACCTGCTCTCGAGCGGTTTTTTTTTTATTTTATTTTGCGTAGGTAACCTAACCTAAAAGGATTTATATTTTTAATTTGTTGGTAAGACCATCAAAAACATTAAATTGTTTGAAAAATTGAAGTAGTGTTGCTGTGAATAGAATTTGAATAAAAAAAAACTAATTTCGAACAATTTAATTTAATTGTGATAGTGGTAGTCTAGCGTTTAAGATTTTTAACTATTGGGCTAGCGGTCGCTGGTTCGAAATTGCACTCAGTCATAGAAATTTTAGCATCATCTCCCCGAGCTCGCATCTCAAAAATATTCAACTCCGCTGAGTATATATATAATATAACCGCAATGTTATGTAATATCAGTGTAGTGCTATGCGTTTATTAAATATTTGAGCTTAGAATAGGCTAAACTGTAATATCTAATAAAAGGAAGGTACCTATGCGACAAAGGTGAAAATGAGCCGCTCCGCTCGCCTCAGCTCAGCTCAGCTCGCCCCGCTCGTCCGCTTTATATAATATAACCGCAATGTTATGTAATATCAGTGTAGTGCTATGCGTTTATTAAATATTTGAGCTTAGAATAGGCTAAACTGTAATATCTAATAAAAGGAAGGTACCTATGCGACAAAGGTGAAAATGAGCCGCTCCGCTCGCCTCAGCTCAGCTCAGCTCGCCCCGCTCGTCCGCTTTATATAATATAACCGCAATGTTATGTAATATCAGTGTAGTGCTATGCGTTTATTAAATATTTGAGCTTAGAATAGGCTAAACTGTAATATCTAATAAAAGGAAGGTACCTATGCGACAAAGGTGAAAATGAGCCGCTCCGCTCGCCTCAGCTCAGCTCAGCTCGCCCCGCTCGTCCGCTCCGATGTGCGATGCGCATCCCGCTTTAGTTGCGCGGCGTGAAATTATTGCTGAAAAGCTTGCGTACATTTTTGCGGCTTGTAGTCGGAGTGTTAATTTGATGGCTCAGCGTACCCCATTGCTAATTGCTCTGCAATTTTGTTGACATTCCATTCCGTTTAACGGGGTTGGGGGGGAGGGGGGGATGCTTGTCATTATTTACTGACCGCTCCCCCCATTTCCTCGCGCAACTATATTTCTTTTTATAGTTTTATGTATAGTATAATTTTAGTGAACGAAGATACACAACTAAATAATGTCTTGAGCGTAAAAAAATGAAAATTTATAAATAAGAAGCTCATATTGACCGATTTCTTACACAAATGAAATTCGTTATATTTTATATATATTGAGATATTAATATACTAAAACTGTTTCTGGTATTTCTCTTTTATATTTATATCTGCGTGTCAAAAGTTGGTACTAAACTCGCTTATTTGCTGCTGAAATTGGTGAAACTGGAAACAGGTTTGAATCTGCTGCATGAGAAAACGTAATTTATTTATTTATTTATTTATTAAAAGTATATAAACAGCGAAATAGAATACTATTATAATTAATGTTATAAGTAACATATGGTCAACAAGTATAATTCACAGCTTAACAAATTAAAAAGTAATCTTAATCTTTGATTAGCTTTACAAATACTTTTTAAGAATGTAAACTTATCCTTAATACCAATTATTGTTTGTTGATTTCTCTCAATAAAGAATAAAGAATGAGTTTGTAACAGAAGCATGAATAACTATGAGATAACAGAACCTACAAAATAAATAAATCGATGCCTTAATAAATAAATCGATGCTTCGGAACTTTTTATTATAAGTTTCCTGAATTCTATTAAGCACGGCATTCTGTGCGTAACTTGAATTACATTCAGGCTAATGAAACAGGTGAGGAGTGCGTTAGGTCAAAGCCAAAAATACTGGCCAGAATTTCCCGGACAAAAGCAAGCTGAAGAACTGTCAAATGTCTTTCGCCTATAGTAGTCGACTCCGTTTGCCTTTGTCGAGAGCCAAAAGCCAACAAAGGCCAACGATTAAATAAACTTAAGGTTAAGGCATTACTGGCAATGCATGTGAAATGTATTATTAACAGGCCACTGCGAGCTGAACAAACACCTGTACAAATTTCAACCTATCAGGTGCAGACTCTGCGAAAAGAAACCAGAAACCCCGTTTCACCTACTGGGTGAATGTGGGCCCCTCACTTACAAAAGGTACCAGCTTCTAGGCAATTAGGTATTAGTCAGCGGGAATCTTGCAGATCACACTTCCAAACCCTTGGAATATTAACGGTGTATGGTAAATATATATGTACGAATTTATCCGAACTAAGGAAGATTACCTCCTCAGTACAAGGAACAGTACTTCCTCGTACGTCTAAATTTCAAAAAACTAGTTTATATAGAGGACTAGAAATGTTCAATAAATTACCGAGAGAATATAAACACATAAAAAATATATTCATTTTAAAAAAAACCATAAAAAAAATCTGTCTCAATTCAAAGACCTATAATTGAAAGGAAGAAATGTTATGTGACAGTTATTCTTCATACTAATTATAAAATAGTATGTTTAAGCATAATTATAAAACTTCTATTTACAATTTTAATATATATATATTTATGTGATGTATTTTAATCTATGTAATACGAGTACGAGTAGTATAAATATCAAACACTAGGCATATTTCATTATGTCAATTTTTGTGAACCAATTGAAAATTGTCATTCCTATGCATTAAGTTGTTCTTGGAAATAAACTTTTATTTTACCATCGTACCCAAAAAGATGCTTAACTTTATCTACGAGTACAGTGCGGAACTAAAGGGCGAACTATAAGTGGATTTAAATGCACAATCGTTCTGAAAAGGACGCGGTACACGGGGGGGCAAACCCCCACATCCACTAACATACATAACATGTTAAATATCTTCATTATCCGATCAGCTTTCGATGTGATCTAAACGGCTATGATTGTTTTAGGACGAGGATAAAAGGATCTAAACGAATAGAAATAGTACGGGACTAGAGGGCGGACTATAAGTGGATTTCAAAGCGATACACGGGCAAATAAACGTCTTCATCCACTAATATACATACCATAAGGAGCGCTTGAAAGACGAGGGTGCACACGAAAGTTGGTGCAAGAACCAGTACAACACGACGTAATTGGCTAATCACTTACCATAGAAACATTGCAACGTGCAAAACCGCAAAAGAGCATATTCTGCGATATTCAATGTTTCCACACGCCATTACACGCTCCGCTGCAGCTGCAGTTGTTGGTGCAGTTGTTGGTGCAGGTGTTGGTGCAGGTGGAATTGGTCTCGCGGGCGATTCGAAAAGTGCCAGTTTTGCGCCGCGCGCCGTAACATCAATCCGCGGCCGACGTGCGGATGGCTTTCACACGTGCAATTATCGCCGACGCGTGCCCGAGAACCTAACGGCGTTGCCAACTCGACGGCGTTCAGTGAAACGGAAAATCTTCAAAATAAATTGCATGAAAATACTAACAGATTCTTTGGAAAAACAAAGAATAAAAATAATTTCATTAGAAAGACACAAAAATCTCTTTCGGCACGCCGGAAGGCGGAGGTAGAAGATTTCACCGGATCAAAGTAGGGAATAGCGAACTCCAATTGTGCGAACTTATATAAAACTGCTCGAGACCCTCCGTAACCTTGCACAGAGAGAGTGCGTATACTGAAACCCTCTTTATACTGTGCCGTAGGGGTTGCTCATATTTTTCTCACCCCTTGGACCAATGGTTGGTGCTGTCAAAAAAAAATACTTCAATAAGTTTTAGGCCCTTATTTTGGGGAATAAAATGAAATCTAAATGAATACGATATCTTAAATACTAAGAAAGTTACAATAAAAAAATACTTTTCGAAAAAAACCAACCCCTGGTCTGATTTTGCCCATTAACGAACTTAATCGAGATTTTGTGCCCTTAAATTTTATTTATAAATTTGAAAGTGATTGGTGTAAAATTATGGCAGTATCGTGTCCGCAAAAAAATAATATAAATAGATAGATGAAACGCAAAAATATGTCGAAATTTTCCGAAAATCATGACGTGAATAGGTAACTTTCCTAATAAAATCTACCTAAAATTCTTTTTATGAATTATAACGCATTATAACTATATTTTTTTCTGCTAGGAAATGTTTTTGTTATAATAATTTTATTTATTTTTAATGTCGTACATAACAATATTATTTAGGCCATTTATTGAAATAATAAGTCAGTAATGAAATCTTTATTGCAAACTCATTTTTCGAAAATGAGAAAAAAAATCTTTGGAAATGATTAAGTGAAATAGTTCAACAAAAGGAAAATATAAAATAGAAATACAATCTTAAAATGAATAGTAAGTTGAAGTTAAAAAATTAAACTAATTCTGTTTAGGTTTTCTTTTTATTATTTTTGTTTACATAAGGGAATATAATTTTTGCTGGATAAATCTTCATCGAAAAATGAATTTTTCTTTTTTTTTAATGACCGTAAACATTTATACTCGGACACCCTAGGTGAAGTGAATTCCGATTTTGTTCGAATGGTTTAACGACTTGTATTCAGGTTAAGGGGACTACATATGTGAACGAAGGACATCATTTAAACGATTCTGACCTACAAATAGTTACCTGCGAAAAGAAGCCTTGCACGATGAACGGAAAGATGTAAACTCTATAACGGGCATAACGGCGCTTATAACACAAACCACGACCCACCATTTTGTATGAAATATCAATAGCAAAGTTTTTTTTTAAAATCAGGGATATGGTTTTTAAATCCATTTTTTTTTTAAATAATAACACAAAAACATTTAAATTTTCTGAAAAATTAACAACTTAAAGCAAAATTATCATTTTCATACTTAAAAACTAAAACAAAAATCTCCACTTTTAAGCAAATTTTGTTAATTTATTTTTAAGTTGTTATAACAAATATCTCAAATCGCTTAGGTAAATCCCTCCTCCATTTTATTCTCATCATTAAACTTATTTTATATGGAATGTTTCTGGTTTCAGAAGTGGGTGACTTCCAAAAATGGTATATCAAAAATGTGGTGGTTTTAATTTATTTTATTTTTTTGTATAATGTTTAAAGAAATTTATTTTGGTAATTCTCTAAAATAATAAATGATCTTTAATGTAAATAAATTAGATTGCTCAAATCTCTCCTAACGCCTTTAAAAACCTGTAAAATTCGCACTTTGTAGCATTCAGGTAGGTATGTATGCGCCTTAAGTAATTTAATTCTGAAATTGTCCGGTGTACCAACCTAAGCAATCGATGGTACAATTGATTTTACAATATTGTTTTTGGCTTTTCATAGAACTGCCTTTGAACAAAGTTAAAATGGCCTCAAAATCAACAAAGCGAGATGAATATTTAATATACAAATATAAATAAACATTACCTTTAACATTAACATTTTATTTTCATCAATTTCGATACCTAAATTAAATTCGCTGCTTGTTGAAAAACTTTTAAGTGGGTTTTGTTTTGTCGTGTCTAATTTAAAAGCGCCTGGCTTTAAAATTCCATCCGGCGAATACGCTTGATGGATGACTTTAGTATACTTGTACAACAACAATTCATACTCTTATTGTCGCTTTTTGTAATTCGAGTAAGTGTAATTGAGTTTTAGTTTATAACTTATAGCAGGAACTCCTAACTGTCGGAGAGATACCCACATAATTAATAAGTATATCTTCATTTCATTATTTGAGTCTGCTGTCAAGCACAATTCTGGATAGTTTAGGTTAGGTTAGGTCTGCTGTCAATAAACAAGAGTCTGCTGTCATACATAATTCTGGATAGAAACACGCTGAGAAAAAGACCCTGTTCGCTCTATGAGAATTTCGTGTGGAAATAGTGACAGTTAAACGTTTTGTTATATCTACAGTCCTGTACGCACAAACGATCGATTCTCTAACCTTAACAGACTATTTGGTTACCGTTAATAAAGTTTTCAGTAGGCCCAATTAACGATTGGTAAATAAACAAACTACTTTGGAAGCGCTACGGAACTGTTTGTGTTTTTGTTTCTGTGGTATGTTTGCACAAATTTTCATTTGATTCTGCATCTGCAGATATTGTTTGGTACCGGTTACAAAAAAGTATCGTTCAGTGAACGATTTATCAATCTAAAGGAATTGGTTGGTACAGTCTATCAAATCGATTGGACTTCGGTTGGTTTTTAGTGTTTACTCGATCAAACGCCTTGCCCTAATCGAGGTAGATGGGCGTGATTTCTGCCATATAAGATCAATTTTCGGTAATGGGGCGTATGCGAAGGTATTATAATGTGAATTCTATGTGGCTTTGATTTCGCGAAACGTCACACATATTCGAGATAAGCTGTTCTCCGTTGAGGTCTGGTTACTATTTCGCAGTGTCGACTTTATCCTATGCAAATTGGACAGCGATGCTCCGTTGACCGCTTATAATTCGATACTAATTGAAGCATATTGTCCGGGCACTCGACCAGAAGCGACTCAAGTCGAGATCTCGTAATGAGATTATATCCTAGATCCGATCTACCCTGAGGCAATCATCTGCGAAGCGAATGCGAACAGAATTACATCCAGATATATTACTGTAAAACCATACATTCGTGTGTAAGCAAAGTGAGTTGGATCATTGCGATTTAAAATTTTCTTACAAATATAGGGTGATGATTTTAGAGGCGTGGTTTTCAAGAAGAGATAAAACGCATATAATTTCATGTTATGGCTAAGAATTTAGTTTTATTATAAAGATAAGGGTTTGCCATTATGTTTTAAAAATGATTTCGGGTAAGTGGCCGCCGCGGCTGACTCGAACAAATTCCAGCCGAGAGGCCCAATTTTCAACCACTTTTTGCAGCAAGTTGGGCCGTATGTCAGCAATAACACGCCGAATATTCTCTTCCAAGGCGTTAATCGTGTCCGGCTTATCTGCGTAGACAAGCGACTTCACATAACCCCACAAAAAATAGTCCAGCGGTGTTAAATCGCACGATCTTGGAGGCCACGCCACGTTGTTCAGGAGTAAGTCTGATCATTATGAAATGGCAAACCAAACTGAGCATAAATCAAGTGACAGCTGTCAGTGTGAGATTAAGTAGTGTGGCCAAAAGTAGTGCCAGATTGAAAACCACGCCTCTAAAATAAACATCCTATATAATTGATTTTCAAAAATCTGCTTTTACTATGTTGAAGACAAGATATCTTTAGATCAAGATATCTAAACATATTTTTTTATGATTAAATATCCAATGGTCCAGTCTTGGGAGCTAGCGTGCACCAGTGATGCAACACTAAAGTGATGCTTTAATTGATCCTCAGGTCTTGTTGCTGGAAGCCGGCATCGAAGAGCCGGAGATCACATCGGTCCCAGCGCTGGCTACAGCCCTGCAGCGCAGCAACATCGACTGGATGTACAGAACTCAACCGCAGAAGCACGCCTGCAGGTCCAGGACTAACGGAGCTTGCTACTGGGCTAGGTCTGTATTCAATATATCGATACCTAAAAAGCAGAAAATTATATATCCAGATACAAAAGCAATCTGGCTTTCATTTTGAATGGAATTGAAGCCGCTATATCGTGGAACGTTTGATGGTATACTTTGGGTCACATCATTATAAAGATAAAAACTTTTTCTCTTACAAGGAAACCATTGATTTTAATATTTTTTATAATATTCTTATGAATTTACCTAAATAAGTATAATCCATAAATGCCCTAAAATATCCTCTAATATCTATATTTACACATATTTTTGTGATTTCCCTTGAACTTTTCATAGTTTAGGTCATATATTTCGATACCAAAAGTTCTATTGTTCATTGCCTCTTGAACACCTACACCAACTAATTCGTGGAAATAGATTTTATAATATGAGTGCAACCGTATTTTATGACCTCTTAATAATTTGTGATTGTGATAAACAATATTATATTAGTAATGTTTCCTTTTAAATACCTCGTATACCCAGGGCCGTGACCCCGAGATTTCGAAAAGCTTTTTTTTTATGTATAATTGTAATATAGAATATAATATGTAGTTAATTACTGTCATTTCACTATTCAATGCTTTTTTCCTCCAGCTTTAAATGCAATTGCAAAGAAGCCCTGAGCACAGACACTGTCTTCGTGAATTTCTAGCCCATTCTTCTAACCTAACCTTAGTTCCTTAAAATGACTATCAATCAATCCAATTTTCTCTTATTTAATATTTTTCTAACAATATGCGTAAAACGTGGCAGTAATATGATACTGATTTTAGATCATTATTTTGTTGGAATGCTGTTTGCTAAATTTGTTTCTTTTTTTTCTCCCCAACAGGGGCAAGGTGATGGGCGGATCGAGTGCCATCAATTATATGATCTACATGAGAGGCAACCGCCGCGACTACGACGAGTGGGACGAGCACGGGAACCACGGTTGGAGCTACGAGGATGTGAGTATTCCATTTGAGGAGTTTTGGGTTACGGAGCCACGGGCACAGCATTGACCTGAACATTAAATAAGCTAGTTTAGCTATTGCTGGTCCCTAATGCTGCTTTGATGCACGTACAATAATCATTTCTACTGAAGTGTAGTTTCTTATGAGCCTTTATTTATCTTGCAATGGCAGTTAGTTGGCTTAGGTCAAATCTTGCGAGCTGAATTAGAACCACTTCTTGAAATTTAAAATGTTGGTTCAGTTCCAATGGCAATGATAAGCATAACCTGATTCTAAGCCCAAAAATTGCTCCAAACGAAGAAACTCCCCAAAGGTCAAAAGCACAGACACGTATTTTTTTATACGCTTTCAAGCACTTAAATAAAAGCATGTTTTTAAAAGTGTATTTCTACTAATAATTTATTCGTATTAAATTAGTTTTTTAAAAGACTTTAAATCATGGAGTGGGGTAAAATGGTTGAAGAAAAAGAATGTTGAAGAGAAAGGAATCTTAGATTGATTTGATAAGTTTTAAGAAAAAGCCTAAACTAGATATCAAAAATATAATAGATTTTAATTTCCTAAATTCATTTATTTTTATTATTAGGGTTCGTATAATATAACCGTACGCGTGACTTAAATATATGCTAATAATGTCTGCCCTAGAACAAGTTTTACTTAGTTGGGCAGCATTTTTACACACTCTCGCGGTATCTAGTTTTGCTGATTTGGTCTTTTATGATGCCTACTTTTTTATTCTTAGTTCAATGTAGTGCTATGCGTTCAAATTAAATAAATAAATAATACCATTTGGGATTCTTAACCAGAAAACCTAACATCAATCTACAATCTCAGGTGACCTCAAAATATGCTACTAAATACTTTTGTAAAGACATTTACTTTAATTTTAATGTCAAAATGGATACCGTTCAGTTAATTATAACAAAACTGAAAGAAAAGTGCAAATTTCGCTTCTGAAGAAAAGTTGAATAATTGTGAAGAATCAATATCATCGTAAATTATGGAACATATTTGGAATATTTTTTATCATTCTAGGTCAGTTCATTCCAACTAATCTTAACGGTTTTATCCATGAAGATATATATTTCAATAATCATTGTGAAAATTAAGAGAAACGGATAACTAATTAAGCGACAGCAAACAAATTAACAGCAAAAGAACTAAAGCAAAAGGCGGTTTAAGAACTCCTTTAACTGCTTAGGACGCCTTGATCGGTGACCTAAAAATAAGAAGTATTTAGTGCACCTAAGGAACACCTAAGCTTTAGTCAAACACAAATTCGTACTTTACGAATAATTCAAACAATTTAGGCAATCTAAGAGTGGTTTGGTGAAAATGGCTGTGGAACTTTTACGAATGTAGGTTTCACGAGACACCACGCGCAGATCAGGTCTTCATTAGAACCGTGAGGCCGGAAACGAGCATTTTATGCAACATCCTGTTTAATATTTACACACAATATATATAATTTATTTTGATTACATTAAAATTCTACTAAAGGAAAAAACAAAAATGTGAATATTTTAATTTATATTAGAGATTACTATCTAGATGCTTAGACACAATTAAACTACATATATAGGTGTTTTTTTTAGAGGCGTGGTTTTCAATCTGGCACTACCTTTTTCGTAGTTGGTGTTTTTGACAGCTGTCACTTGATTTATGCTCAGTTTGGTTTGCCATTTCATAATGAATAGACTTACTCCTGAACAACGTTTGCAAATTGTGCAAATTTAGAAAAAATCACTCTAAATTTTTTTAAAATCACTCTAAAATAAAGTAAAAATCGCGTCGTGGGCCTGTGGCGTGGCCTCCAAGATCGTGCGATTTAACACCGCTGGACTATTTTTTGTGGGGTTATGTGAAGTCGCTTGTCTACGCAGATAAGCCGGACACGATTAACGCCTTGGAAGAGAATATTCGGCGCGTTATTGCTGACATACGGCCCAACTTGCTGTAAAAAGTGGTTGAAAATTGGGCCTTTCGGCTGGAATTTGTTCGAGTCAGCCGCGGCGGCCACTTACCCGAAATCATTTTTAAAACATAATGGCAAACCCTTATCTTTATAATAAAACTAAATTCTTAGCCATAACATCAAATTATATGCGTTTTATCTCTTCTTGAAAACCACGCCTCTAAAATCATCACCCAATACATACTAAGATACCTCCTGTACCTATACAAAATAACACAAATAGACTCTTCAGAATTAATTTGGATCACACCTATAAATACTATGTTGATATTACTCAATTTCGATAATATGGTACCTAGGTGCAACTTGAAATTTTATAATGTTTTTTTATTTCCAGGTTCTACCATATTTCAAAAAGGCCGAAAATAATGAAGACCAGGAAGCACACAATAAGAAATACCACGGCAAGCACGGCCCGCTGAACGTGGAGCGGTTCCCCTACCTGGACAGGAACGTGTTCATGATCACGGAAGCATTCAAGGAGAAGGGTCTCAGACTGACCGACCCCAACGCCGACGAGCAGATAGGGGTCAGCATCGCGCAGTCAACCTCGAAGCACGGCCGGCGGCAGTCCACCAACGCGGCCTACATCCGGCCCGTGCGGTACAAGAGACCCAACCTGGTCATCTTGACCCGGGCGCACGTCACGCGCCTCCTCATAGATCCGCACAGCAAGAAGACTGTCGGCGTGGAGTACTTCAAAAATGGAAACGTGGCCATCGCAACAGCAAACAAAGAGGTCATACTGAGCGCCGGAGCATTGAACACTCCAAAAATTCTAATGCTCTCTGGAATAGGCCCGAAAGAATTTCTGGAACCGCTCGCCATAAAAGTCATCAGCAATTTAAAGGTTGGGTATAACCTACAAGATCACGTTACAACAGATGCAGCACTATTTGAACTATCCAATAAAACTGCTACGGCTGTGTCGAATGATCAACTGATCAATGAAATCTATCAATACTACAATTCTAAGAAAAAAAATGGTCCCCTTGCTGCAACGGGGCCGTTGAGTGCTGGCGCATTCATACAGACGAAGCTTGGATTCGGTCACGATCTTCCTGACATCCAATACCATTTCGACGGGCGCAACCTGAGAGACTTCCTCAAGGACCCCGTCGGCGCCGCGGAGAGTAATATTTTCCCTCTAGCCTTCTACGACAGCATCAACGCGAGGCCCATTCTCGTGAAGCCCAAGAGCAGGGGTTTGATCACACTGAACACAACGCACCCCCTTTGGGGCCAGCCGCTCATATACCCAGGTTATTTCAACGTCAAGCACGATTTGGACACCATGATCGCCGGCCTGCAGTACATCGTCGGCCTCGAGCATACGCACGCTTTCAAGAAGTCCGGCGCGGCGTACGTGAAGGTCTCGGTCAGGCCGTGCGATCGCTACAAATGGGGAACCTACGAGTACTGGAGCTGTGCCATTCAGGAGTACACTTCGACCATATTCCACTTCTGCTGCACGGCCAAGATGGGTCCGCGTTGGGACGACGCCGCGGTCGTGAGCCCTCATCTCAAGGTTTACGGGGTGAGCAGACTGCGGGTCGTGGACGCCTCGATTATGCCCACAATTCCAAGGGGCAATACAAATGCTCCTGTCATAATGATAGCTGAAAGGGCTGCAGATATTATAAAAGCTGAATGGATCAAAAACTAAACCTAATATTACTTTATAAAAAATTGAAGTCTGCATTTTTATCAATAGCATCATTTTATGTTATTTTCAAACCCAACCACAAACAATAAATAAAAAAAACAGCTTCATTTCATTTTATTTTTTCTATATGCCAATGTTCATTATAATTGTACCTAATTAATTATATTTAATACAAACAAATTTTAGTTCTTAAATAATATGTACATATTAAGATATTTTTTGTAAGAATAATTTAAAATATAATTATTAAAAATTAATGCTCATGCATATGTGAAGTTTTAATTTTAAAAAATCCCTTTCGACGTGCCGAAAGTCGGAGTAGTTTCAACGGATCGAAGTAGGGGATGGGCAAACTCCAATTTATCAAACATTGTGCACCTCAACCCGCCGTACCCTTGCGCAGCGAGAGTGCATATACTGAATCCCCCTTTATACTATACCGTAATTGTTGCTCATATCAAAAATTGTGTCAAACAAAATTGTTGTGAAATTATAGCCCTTCAAATATCATTTTGAACGGATTTGCCTATCAAGAGAGGTATGATACTTTTTAATTTTGAAAATTTGGCCGGCCACATCGCCTTTTATTCGGGAATACTGCGCATTTCGGGAGTTTCCCTTAAGCTAGTTATACTATAATTTCCAATATTTTTAATACTTAATTTTGTATGAAAACATCAATGATTTTCTTTCAATATATATCAACTTAATATCTAGCTTAAATACTTCAGTATGGCATATAACACTATTAAATATCCTAAATAAAAGTATAAAACCTACTTATTTTAGGATTTCTGACAGTTCTCAAGCCATTATATGGCAATATAATCACTTATTATAATTATACTATAACAATTACATGATTTCTAAAAGTGTACTTACACTCTATGCTTAGCTATAACATTAATTAAATAACAATTTCTTCATACAATAATAAATGTGTGAAACTCCTTTATAACACACCTGCACAAAAAGTCCCGATGGCGATGTAAACAAACGAACACGTGTCATTTTTTAATATGCATTTCTCAAAGGGACTTCACCGTGACGTCATTGGGATTCCCTCGAGGGATTTACCTCGCGTGAATACAAGGTCAAAATATTAACGGGGAATTCATTCAAAGATAATTAATATGTACGAAGTTGGATGTTAATATTTAGCCGTTCCAGTAGGTATATTTCCGAATAGTAAATCGAATATAAGTTTTGATTGCTTTAAAATTTACGCGCAGCGAATGAGTCGTAAACATGCGGCGCTCGCTGCGATATATTTCCGCGGCGAAGCGATACGTTTGCCAGCCGCCGGTGTTGATTTACTAGACGCCCGCGTTAAACTGATGAACAAACGCCCGGTAAATGGAATCAACCTTACCAATATGTACCTCAAATGAGCCTTCTAAACTTGGAACTTTACCACAGAGAAATATTTATTTACTAATTTTCTAGGTTAAGGTCTACACACATGATATAATAGGAAATATCTGTATAATAATAATACTCCCAATAAAAACTAAAACTGTAATAAAAATACGGTTATTAACAGGGTGTATTAATAATCAATTAATTGGAACTTGGATTTATATTAACTATCGAACATAATTTAGTTAAAATATTTTAAACCTGTTTGTCAATTACGATTGGAAATCCCTAGCGCGAGTGCATCAATCTGTCCGAAATCGAACTTGAACATATCAAGGTCAGTTATTTATTTTATTTTATTTATTTATTGATTTTTTTTTACATATTTCTTAGATAATGAATAACATAACCGTACTGGGCATTGCCCGTAGGCTAATTTTAATAGTTATTTAATAGATTGATTACATGCAATTACGTTGAGCTTTTCTGTAAGTACAAAATAAAAACTACTAGTTGAGCGCATTAAGTTGCGGAATTGATTTAAAAATATTTGAACTACCTATTTATTTTCAAAATTTTACTTGTTGATGTAGATTTTGTAGATCAATCTCTTAGAAGAACAGTAGAGTGATTTTAATTATATTCTGTCTAAAATTATCGCTGTACAACAAAACTCTAAAAATCTATTAAGATATAAATAAATTTAAAAAGATATATATCTTGGAAGAATTACCATTACGACCAATATAAGAAAGCTTAGAGAATTGGGATCTTAAAGCAAACCATTCATTATAGTTTTATATAAATAGATAATCTGAATTCAAATTTATCTTCAAAGTTTTTAATAAATAGTAATTAGTAAAGTTAAGTATCCGCAACATAATGTTTAGTTTTACGCTAAATATTAAAATATAATACAATATACAAATATGTAAATTCGTGTATTTGACCAGGTCTGTCACCTTTTTAACTAGGAAAGAGGTACCAATTCTAAGAAAGTTTATTTATAAAGTATTACGGTGTGCAAAAGACCTGCGCAAAACACCGTAAAAATAACATAAATTAACTTTAAGTACCAATATACACACGCACACTAACGGTACACATAAATTATGCAACTTTACCTTTTAAATAATATATTTTTTAAATTAATTAAAACACAAACTTTTTTAATATATATAACAACATAAACAACAACATAAAGTAGTGTTATATATCAATACATTGGGTATGGCATAAAGTAACTAAGAACAGTTTTTTTTTTTGAAAATATGAAACTATTTTATCAATTATATGCTAAGCATTTCAACACCGAGTAAAGTAAATAAAATTTTAATAATAGCTATGAGTAGCTTAAATTGCAGTACGGTTTTATCCAAACAAATATTTCCGAGTTTATTTCTTCAGCAGCATTTCTACTCAAAGAGACATCAGTTTAATATTTAGCAAGACTAACTTTAGTTTTAGCATCCCTAAATTCATCGCCTATTTGACTTCATCGCTTATTAAATTATTTATTTTAAGTATATAACGTTACAATATTTCAAGAAATTTAACTTAGTTCTTTAACATATGAGTACCATAAAAAAATATTGATTTAAAAATGCTTCCAATCGTGGTGCATTTTGTCAAAGCGCTCTTGAGGTCGTTAACAGCGAAAACATGCATTTTTCAGAATTAGCAAAGTCGTTAGCGCCCGCCTTTAATCACATTATAAGCAAGGATTGTTTACCTCCAGTATATTTTCATCCTTTCAGAGAGAGAGCTTCGAAATACTCCCTTCGATGTCGCTTTTAAATCAGTTCAAACTTAGTAGACAAAAAAACTATTAAAGGATAAATAAAATCCGACTTCAAAATAAAGCTACAACCAACAAAGTTATTAAAAATTCCTTATTATTAGGAAACAATAAAAAAAATGGATCCACTGTAGAAACAATATTATTATTAATTTATTATATTAATATTAAGCACCTTCAGTACACTTAATCCATGTCTACCTAAAAACAAGTTCGACTAAGTAAGTACCATTAACTTTACAGAAAGTATTTTTTTTTCTGAAAATGAGAAAAACAGGTAGTACTTCGCATCTGTCGTCTTTCTAATACCTTACATAGAGCCTCAGTCAAAAAAAAGGCATATTCTTGAATTGTTTCCGAAATACTAAAAATATACTAGTACATATTATATTTATATAGTATATATTCTAGTATATCTATATATATATTGGAGCGATGTTGGCGGCCCTGCGAAACGGCCAGGACTGTTATATACTTAAGAATGTTGAAAAGAGTGCAGTTTTTTACATAATACTTTTCATGTTTGTCGAATTATTGAGTCGTTGGACATGACATTGGGATTGATATGAACCCGTCTTTTATTCCAGTAGCGTGTTTCCTGTATTCGTTTGCAAGTGTAGTCATAGAAATAAATAAAATAAATAAATAAATAGAAGCGCCCCATCCGGGTACCTTCGGCGCATCTGAGCTCCCCGTTGAGAAGGCAGTGAGGGCAGTTTTTACAATATATATGAAATATTCAACGTAATCATATTATCTATTATAATCGATAATCGTATTTTCGATTATCGTTTTTTTTTTGTTTTGTTATGTTGGTACACTCTTCCCGAACATCTGTACCGAATTTCAAGTGAATGGCATTTTTTGTTTGGTTGTGAGAAGCGTAAAGGTTATAAGCGTTTTGCGTGCTCGGCGATTTTTTGCTATCGAAAAATATGGATCAAAGGATTTGCATCAAATTTTGTGTAAAAAATAAAATTAAATGCTCCGTAACACTTGAAATGTTGACAGTGGCATACGGTGAAACTGTTCTGAGTAAAAAAAATGTTTACAAGTGGTACAAACTCTTCCAAGATGGCCGGGAAGATGTCAATGACGAGCCTCGCGCTGGACGCCCAAGCACGTCAACAACTGATGAAAACGTTCAAGCAGCGAAGAAAATTGTTTCATCACTATCGATCGTCGTCGAATCGCTATCAGAGAAGTTGCTGAGGATGTTGGCATATCGCTTGGCTCATGCCATGAAATTTTTCTAACGTTTTGGGCATGAGACGTGTGTCAGCGAAGTTTGTTCCGAAACTGCTAAATTTTGACCAAAAGAACCGTCGCATGAGCATCGATTTTTTGGCCAAAAACAACACCACAATCATGCCTCAGCCACCATATTCACCGGATTTGGCCCCATGTGATTTGGCCCATTTTTCTTGTTCCCAAAACTAAAGAAACCAATGAAAGGACGGAGATTTGCAACGATTGAAGAGATAAAGACTGCATCGCTGGAAGAGCTCAAGGCTATACCGAAAAGTGCTTATGAGAAGTGCTTTGAGGATTGGAAAAATCGTTGGCATAAGTGTATTGTATCTGAGGGGGATTACTTTGAAGGGGACAACATAAATGTTGATGAATAAATAAATATTTTTTGTTAAAAATAAAAAGTCACCTTACTTTTTGAACACACAGCGTATATTGTTTCTATTTATTATAATCTGTGTCTGTGTGTGTTCTATTGTTTTTACTAAGCATAAAATATGCCTGTAAAACCGCAAATTTATATACACACGCTAAAAACACACACACACTTGTCCATGATACTTCCTTTACACTACACACTACGTGCATATTATATGTATATATAGTTTTATTTGATGTTTTCAATCATATTTAAATTTTGTATATTTTTTCTGGTCCCATAAATGTAGTACTAAAAAGTACCTTCTTGAATCGTTAAAGAAATAATTAAATAACGAATACCTACAAACAAAGATTAAAAATAACTGTCATTCGCGCTAATAAATATACAGGTGTCCCAAGGTCAATCCCAATAAAAAAAACCGCTAATAGGTCCTACGATTCATAGTGTTATTTATTAAGAATCTATATCAAAATTCATTATGGTATTCGAGAAAAAAAAATTTTGAAGTTTCTATTTAAAACCTAATATATTTGTGTAAAACGAGTTTGAGTTGCATTCACGATGTGGCGCCCGACGTGTTTTCAGCGGGTTTAGTAAGCCTGGCGAACGCTGCCGTAATATTATAATTGTTTTACACAAATTTAGTTTAAAAAATAATTAATTTGGGTATCAAATATTTTTGCGTTTTTTATATAATTTCTAACTCGTAACAGGGAACATATAAACCCTCTTAAATTTACGGGAATGATCTTGGGACAACCTATATAAAGATTAAGGTATTTTTCTTCCATCCGTTGCACTAAATTATTAGAGTCCGAATGGTAATAACGTTATATTTTATTTCGTTTCTTTTTTTATTGCCATTAAAATGTTATTATTAGAGGCTTAAAAGCATCCGTCTCTGTCGCTTGTAAATCTTCGTCTCGCTCGCTCGGCGGACGAAACCCGAACCGAGCGCCGTCGCAATTTTTCAATTTGACTTTGTTTTGCCTCGCAGCAAAATTAGAAGACATGATATAAATCGAAAAATATTTTAGGGTTTAATTGCCTATAAGCCTGATTGCTGGAGTATGGAATAATGTTGCCATGCTTACGTTTAATAGAGAGAGAGAGCATCGAGGTTAGGGTCACCAATTAGTTTATTGAGTTTCACACTTATCCTAACCAATTTATGACTCAGTAGGAATGCAAAATGACCGATAATAGCTTCGACTCGACAAAGCAAAGACTTGTATGTTAGTTTGACTACCTAGGAAGGTGGCAAGTCCGGGAGCGCGGTGAATAAAGACTGAAAGTCCCGTCTTCGATTTTGAAAACTAGTATCAGTAAGAAAATGTATTTTTTCGAAATTAATTCGATGATGAAGTATTTTTTAATTATTAGTCTGTATAAGCTGATGTGTAAGTAGAGACATGCTCGCCTTCAGTACTGGAAAACTGGTACCTGCGCCTAATTCCAAAAGCGTGTCCCATTATAATGCACGCAGTGTTGCCAGACGGGAGATTTATTGAAGTGGAGGCAGGAGTAACAGCTGCAATGTGGCTGGCATCTCAATATGATTGATGTGTCTTCGTAATTCCAAGAAGCGCCAACAGTGCGACGTTGGCTTGATGCCTGATGTCATGTTTTACGATAAAAATGGCTACGATTTTCATGGATTTTTCACCTAGGTCCTGATAATTTTGTGAATTCTGTTAATTAAAGAGTTAGCATGCTGGTTTAAATACATCACACACACAGACACACCCTCAACCTCTCACTACACTCACGCACACTCAGACATGTCCTTCCTTACTCTTACAATTTCATTTTAATATTATTGTTTAAAAGTTTTTTTTCCTTTGTTTTCCTAACATCAACTCCTTCGTTCATATGTATCTTATTATATATAGGGTGTTTTTTTTAGAGGCGTGGTTTTCAATCTGGCACTACTTTTTTCGTAGTTGGTGTTTTTGACAGCTGTTACTTGATTTATGCTCAGTTTGGTTTGCCATTTCATAATGAATAGACTTACTCCTGAACAACGTTTGCAAATAGTGCAAATTTAGAAAAAAACACTCTAAATTTTTTAAAAATCACTCTAAAATAAAGTAAATAAGCCGGACACGATTAACGCCTTGGAAGAGAATATTCGGTGCGTTATTGCTGATATACGGCCCAACTTGCTGCAAAAAGTGGTATACAAGATAGTAGTCCACATTTTCAACTGACCGAAAAAAAATATGGTATAGCAGTAAAAAGATGGTATTGGCAAAAACACCATCAATATGGCAATATGGTTGAAATAGTGACAGCGACAATTTTTGTTAGAGTTAAAAACTTACTTGGTTGCAGGTACCTTAATTTTCTAAGATATTTCTCAATGTAAATAGCATAATTTTTGGTTGCTTTTAAAACATAATATCTAGCTATCGCTGCAATTAACAACAGCTAACTGTCAATTTCACGATCAGCTGTTCAGTCAGACCGCCATTTTGAGTTGAAACACAGCAAAATAAAATGGCTGCAAGTAAAAATAATAAAATATTATGGTTGCTGCTATCAGATAACGTCGTTTTATTTCATCAGCTGTTCAACCACGACGCCATATTGTTTTGTAATCATAGCAAAAAGTTTTTGCTAAAATCTCTCGCTGCCATATAGCAAGAAATAAGTTAAATCTAACCGAAAATTATTTAACAATAATCAGTGCAAATTTTTAAAAAAACCAAACGTTTTGCTAAATTTTGTTTTTCATTATGGTTATGATATAAGATAAATGCCTTTACAATTGTAAATGCACGTACGTATAAAATGTGAATCTACCCTCTCTTAGCAAAGCTCCATTCGCTGAGGTGCAGGTAAGTCACCTCACCGCGCCGAGGCATAAATCAGGCTTTGGAGGGGGATTTCGACTGAAATTACTTTATAAATATCACCGCAATATTACTTTATTACCTAGCGCGAACTCTTCTACGTTTTAAAGTCGATTTTAAACTGTCGCACATAAACGTTATATATATATCATTATATACTCATTTCTAGTGTATTCATACATCCCTCGCCTTGCGTCTATGTAATGTATTCCGGAAAATTCCAACATAAATAGGTAAACGGAGATTTTAGAGCATATCCATAGTATTTTGAGGTTATTTGTGTAATGAAATTCAAATTCAGTTTTTGTTAAATAAAATTAGGTTTCACCAACGTAATGTTCAGTTTTACTTAAAATACATTAAAATAACATACGAATATCCATTAGTAAATTATAAAAAAAAAAATAGAAAATCGAGTACCTAGAGTACCGTCTGTTACCCTTTTAACTGGGTAAGAGTTACCTGTTCTAAGAAATGTTAATTATTAAGTGCAACGCTTTAAAAGATTTATGCAAAACCCAGTGAAAAAAAAACAAAATTAATTTAAACACAAATATACATTTATATACACACACACACACACACTAACCAAGCACACAAATAAACACAACTTTCTTTATTGAAAAACACTATAAACAAAATAAATAATACAGATGATTATTACAAAGCGATACATTCTTTTTAATTTCAATATTTTATATATAAATGCATACATTTAACTAATAAAAAGAATGTATGTTTATGAAGGTATGCATGTATTTAATGTATTATGCTTTAATTAATTTATTAATTTAAATTACTATGTAAATCTGTAGATTTCTTTTAAAATCAAATACATACGAAGAAAAAATATTCATCACTACATAAATGACGGTTTCTTACTTAATTAATTACAGTTACAAGATTAAGTAAGGCAGCCATAACTCGCCTGTTTTTAAACCTCTTGCAATATTTTGTAATAATAAATTATATAAAACATAAATAAATATAAAAAACCGCCAATACTGAAATACTCTCTTTTATAAAATTCTGAAAAAAGTATATATTTGAACATTTTAAATGTTCAAATATATTACCCTAATTTACCCTAGACCTACCTTACCCTAATTCTTGAGTGGTCCCGTCCTTGGTGAAATATCGTAGTAAATGTATTATTTGTAAAAATTTAAAACGAAATACATAACCTAATTAATTAGGTAACATCTCGCCTAGCCTTACTTCGGTAATTAATCATTATTCCTGTCTTATTGATTAAAATACTTTTGAACGATTTTACGAATTTTTATTATTTTTTTATGTCATTTGTAAATAAATTAAAAGTATTTTTTTATTTTTAAAGACTACGAGAAATTTTAATTGTAATGTGTAAATTTTTATACAGGTATCAAAATTATTAAAATTAAATTTCTCTATTAAAATTTACATATCTAACTAACTAACTAACTTTAAGATCTAACTTTTAATATTTTAATAACATTATGCGATATTACAATCATATCAAATATGATTAGATATTTTTATATCTAAATTTATCAGTCGACGGTAAAAAAATGTGCATAGTTTAGATATTTGTCTTACTTCAAAAGCATGCTTGAAAATAGTATATAAATCATAAAATATATTTTCCTTGTAATTTCCTTATAATATTTTATCTCGCTCACTCCATTCCCAATACACCGTCTCCCAAGATCACTCCCGTTAAAAAATCTAGCTAATAGACCTTGCAATTTCAAGCATGATTTGTAAAGACGATATATCAAAAATTATCATGGCTTGGCAAAAAAAAAATATTTCCTGATCATTTTAGAAAATATTGAAAGTTTTTTTTTTATAAATTATACTTTAATTTACTAAATATAGGGGTAGGAGATAGAATTACAAAATAAAGATTACTGCGTTTAGGTAGTTACTCAATACTATTTCCATGCGTGGCTAGCATTGACAATTGCCTGATAAACGTGTGTCTGGGAAAGAGCATGTTTTCAGCAACTCGTGTGCAAGCTTGCATACTGATCTTCATTGCTATGACGTTTCAGCGCCGCGGAGGGTAGTTGAAAGTTTCGCGTGAGCCCTGCGGGAATCGCGGGGCGGAGGAAAGTCTACCGTCTGCCTAATATCCACTTAGTTACGGTTAGCTACCTGCCTAGGCGACTTTATCGGTAAGGAAATATTCGTTTCTTTAAAATTTGCTTTCCTTCCAACGTGTCACGTCAGTGAAGTGTAAACATTTTATCGGGTGAAGTGACAATAATCCCGTATCTTCGGTTTGGTGTGTTCAGATCGACCACTCAGACTTAAGCTAAATCCTTTAAGGGATCGAGGTCGGTCTGAAAGCACTTTTGGTCTGAAGTTTAATTACGAACACACTCTACACCTCCCTAAGCCCCCTCATTCCTAATTATACTATAAACTAAAAGTGTTATAAGACTACCTATTCATACTAGGATAAGTTTAGTGCATAAGCTAGTTATACTTGCATGTGACTAACATAAACTAAATTCAGTGAGCCGATGACGCTTTTAAGCACACCCGGCAACTGGCGTTGACTGAACTAAATGCAACAGGGTCGTGGTTTGTTTACGTTTGGCACAAATCTTGATTTAAATCTTGAAGATTGATTTAAATCTTCGGATCAGTTCCTTTAAAAGTGTCGTTTTTCCTTTCAGACCGCCCATCGAATATATCGGGCCGGAAGACCCCCACCCCCCTCACCCCCCCCCCCCCTCCTTTCCCCTCACGATCCTCAGCCCGAGGCCTAACCGGAAATTTAACGAAGAGGTCGAGGCGCGAATTGCAAGTCGGCTTCCGCCATATTCGAACGCGGCGGGTAGACTTTTAGAAAGGTTCGACGACTCCGCGTCGGCGCGTCATTACTGAGATGAACATGCTCGCACGGGTCGCGATCGATCTTGAACGGGGCGAAATGGCGGCCAAAGATATGCACGCAGGGCCCAGTGTATTCTTTTTTACTAATAAAGATAGATTTCCTATTGCAATGGGCACCGTGTCATGACTTTAAGAGAATTTCGACATATCTTCGCGTTTTACATCCCCTACAACCCAAAACCAGCCTTAGTTTATATATCTATCTACATCACTTTCTTGTAGATACGACACCTACTGTAATTTTACACCAATCACTTTCAAATGGATACTTAAAATTTATTTAAAGGCACGAAATCTCAGTCAAGTTCTTTAATGGGTAAAATCAAACCAGGGCGGCGGGAATGGGCGGTTTTTTTTTATCGAAAAGTGAAATTTGGCTATAAATTTCTTAGAATATAAGATAAATATTATATTATTCCATAGATAAGGGACTAAAACTTATCCAAGCAAACTTTTTTGATAGCACCAACCATTGATCCCTAGGATCAAAAAAACAGTTCTTTAGTTATATATTGTACTATTGGTTTTCCAAATAAACAATAAATAAATAAAAAATTTTTCGTTGTGTGTATTTTTATTAAAAAAAAAGCCTTTAAAATTATTAGGTACCTACTTATCTTATTTGTTAGTCTAACTAAACTCTCAAAATTTAATTCTCCTACATAATGTCCTAGTAAGACCGCATCATTGTTATGACCGCATTTAGAATGTGGTAATATGGTAGTGTAATTTGGAAACCTTATTATGCTAAGTATTCAGAGAGAATTGAAAGTGTTCAAAAAAGATTCCTAAGAATATTGTCTGCTAAGGGTGGTCTTGGTAGTCATTTAAGGTCTTATGATCTAGGTCTATAAAATCATTAATTATAATGTAGAAATAACGTGTTTAGAAAAAAATATCATTTAATACGACGTCGCATAATTTAAGAGCCCTGATCTGTTTAGCCCTATATCACCCCTATATCCCATAACAACATAACATAATAACATAATACCTCGCATCTGTCATCTTTACAATACCTTACACATATTTTTGAATTGATTCCGAGAAAATAAAAATTTAAAAGTACATATATGTTCATGAATTATATTTTTATTTGTGTATATTTATATAAATAATATATAGATTTGATAAGATATTTTTTTAGCTTTCACCATTCGGCGACGTCAGAAAATGTATTTATTTATAAATAATATATACACAATTATATATTTGTGGCGGTGTTAGTGCACCGTACATTCGTATGTAATCATATAATATCCATAATTATAGTGTATGTATTATTATATAATATATAATTTATATTATTTCTATTTAGTATAATCTGTGCTTTATCTTTTATATGCTGCTGCGCAGCATATATAAATAAAAAAATATTTTTTTTTGCTTTTATATGCTGCTGTGCTGTTAACTTTTTATTTAAATATTGATAAAGTTTTTTTAAGTGTATAATTTGTAAAAAAGTTATACATTCAATATTTTGTTAGAGTACCAAATAAAATAAAACGATAATCTTTAAGGTCAACGATAATCTTTAAGGGGTGATTTTCAACTGTCAATTGAGATAAATCAATGAAAATATTTTTTGACAGAGGTGAGTATGTAATTATTAGAGAATGTCATTGTTAGTGCAAATAATGAACACTTATGTAAGCTATTTCCTTGAGTACAATCTTGAGTTAAGTATAAAATAAGCGAGACACCTTAGTCCGCGTGCCTGGCGTGTGCTTTGTCCGTGGTTTTATAGACCTGAGTGCTTCGTATATATGCGTGCGTTACCAGTGGCGCGCTATATATATATATATATATATACAATCATAACAGAATAATATATAGTGCCTACGGAAAAAATCATAAAATCGTTTCCGCAAATTTCACCCAATTTAAAGCGTTGTATATTATATCCATAAAATTCATTCGAGCTAACAAAATTGATTTATTCCGGGAGGGGCGGGCGGAGGGCGGGGAGGGCGTGGGGCGACAACCCTGCAATAACAATGCCTCCTGAAAAACGCTCGGCGGTCGCCGTTGACCACATCTGCGGTAATGGAGCCAAAAACGCCAAACGACGTCCCGTAAACAACACGAAAATAAGTAACGGCCGCTGAAACGCTTTTATTACATTCGCAGTAACATCTGTACTAAATCACGGCTCGACTGTATTGTTTGTGAATACTGAAAACGCGCAGGACTTTGGCTGAATTTCTGCAGAATTTAGTTTATGTTAGTTATGTTAGTTAGTTAGTTAGTTAGTTGTGTTAGTTGTTTATGTTAGTTGTTGTTTATGTTAGTTTATGTTTATTTAGGTTCGCATTTTGACAATATAGCATAGCAATTAAGGATAATGGAACAGTAAACGCATACAAGCGATTGACTGTACTAGATTATGTCTAGGATAACTATGTTTATAAAAATAGCACATAGCCTCTCAAAATTAATATCGGGTGATGATTTTAGCGGCGTGGTTTTCAAGAAGAGATAAAACGCATATAATTTGATGTTATGGCTAAGAATTTAGTTTTATTATAAAGATAAGGGTTTGCCATTATGTTTTAAAAATGATTTCGGGTAAGTGGCCGCCGCGGCTGACTCGAACAAATTCCAGCCGAGAGGCCCAATTTTCAACCACTTTTTGCAGCAAGTTGGGCCGTATGTCAGCAATAACGCGCCGAATATTCTCTTCCAAGGCGTTAATCGTGTCCGGCTTATCTGCGTAGACAAGCGACTTCACATAACCCCACAAAAAATAGTCCAGCGGTGTTAAATCGCACGATCTTGGAGGCCACGCCACAGGCCCACGACGCGATTTTTACTTTATTTTAGAGTAATTTTAAAAAAATTAGAGTGTTTTTTTCTAATTTTTCACTATTTGCAAACGTTGTTCAGGAGTAAGTCTATTTATTATGAAATGGCAAACCAAACTGAGCATAAATCAAGTGACAGCTGTCAAAAACACCAACTACGAAAAAAGTAGTACCAGATTGAAAACCACGCCTCTAAAAAAAACAACCCTATATAATGTCAGTAAGTTGAAAAAGGTTCAATTGCTAAAAAACTAGCATGCTTTTAGGGAATTTCATTATCAATAAATATTTACTTTATTTATACAAAAACTTATGTTGATATATAATAATAATAATAATTCTTTGGCGACAGTGTGGCTGGCAGCGCCGTAGACAGCGCTTGAGCACGACGCGAGACAGCGGATGCGAGGCGGCGACCGGCAGCGGACGAGAGTTGCCGAGCGGGGACGATGACATCCGATGTCAACCGAAGAGGCGCCCTTGCGCTGGTCCTTTTTGGACTTGTGATTTCCTTCATCCCTTCACCGGGAGTTCGAACCCTTACCTACAACCGACGAACGTCCTCGGGATGTTATAAATCGTTTTCTTATATTCCAAATATTTTAAAACCCCTAATCGAATATATTAAATAACCTAAATGCATATTTAAAACAGTTTAAGCTCTTATCTTTATGTCAATCGTTTATATAGAGAGTATCGAGTGCTGGCAATATGTGTTATGTAATACAAAATAAATACAATATGTGACAGCGATAGCTTGTATGCCTCTACACAGGGATAAAAAAAAATACAATTAAAGGTGTTATTGTTAGGGATTTTTTTACATTATTTTTGTACATCAATGGGATTATATGCCCTATATGAAATAATTATACATCACAATTATAATTATCTAATTCGGAATTTAGATTAGTAACATATATTTCGATTGTCAACACTGTAATAATAAAATTTTCTAAAATACCCATTTGTTAAATAGTTAAAGAATAACATAAAACTACACAATTTTATAAATTTTTGGTTAAATTGTAACATCTCGTATACTTAAACTTTCCTCAAGAGTTAGCGCATAATATGAGAAAAAATACTCATGAGTTATCTTTTTAGATGACTAACAGACGTTTTAGTTTGTATGAGGGCCACATTCTATAATTAAATGATAACATCATTTAAAATTAATTTTATCTACGGCCTAACTATTATTAAAAAGAAAATAAAATAACTGTATTGCGTTTTTAATTGTATATTTTTGAGTTTCTGGCAGTGAATAAATACTGTTTGTTGTTTTTGGACAAAAAAAATTAGTTATTTTATATAATCACCAAGTTGTCACCTTTAAATAAGCTTACTAACTTTTAACTATTTTTCTATTAATTCTGTGTCTTCGGTGATTTTGAACCTGTGAACTTAGTGAACTTCTAAAATTCTGATTTTCTCTTAAAAAATATATCCTTATTTCTGTTATTATGGTTATGATACATTGATGATGATGTAAAAATGCCACTCCACTATACTCAACACAAAATTGTTACCTAAATTAAAATGTTATTACTATATGAATTTTTCTTGTGTTTATGAAATAAAATAATTTGAATTTGAATTTGAACCACCCCACCGTAATTTACCATAATTTGTTTTAGCGACAACCCTTAAAATACCCCTTACAGCCGTGTACATACGAGCTAGAGCGATTGCCAACAAATAATGTTATTATAATAATACCCTTATTACATACAAAAGATAAGCGCATTGTGCACGTCACGCAAAGCGCTCGGAGCGCGGGGGCCGACTACAGTATCTGCTATCTGTTGGCAGGGGCGCGGCTGGGGCGGCTGGGGCGGCTGGGGCGGCTGGGGCGGCCGGGGCGCCGGGAGAATGTAAGCCCGACGGCGCTCGCCTTCCCTCGCCGGGTCGTTTCTTTTGTCTGCCGGACCCGAGATATGGCTTTGACACCAGCGCCCGTGGCCATCCATGTACTCCGACTCCTCGCCCGGAGAGACGTTGCCAGCATGCCATTATACTGCGCACGTTCTCAAACAACGATTTGCATAAGCATTTCGTTGTTAAAGATTTCTTATGAGAATAATGTAAAGTAAAGTTACACGACTAACGACCTTATCAAACGGTCTTATCAAAACCAAATGTTAACATTAAATGTCTCTTTTAATACTCTCTCGGTAAAAATATTTAATTGGTTTTATAATTACACTGGTAATTAATAATTACCTGTTAAAATTTGGGTAATTCTATACTCTATAATCGTTAGTAACTATTCGTGTTTCATAAACGTAACAAAAGACGCAGCGAATTGTTTTAAGACGGTATATGCATTCATTCGCCCTGTAACGTTTACTGCAACGGTGCCTTCCCAGCGCCCCACTCTCGCTCAATACGAGTGGGCGTGCAGCGTTTCGTTACACTAATTGAAGCCACCCTGCCGTGTGTAAAGACAGTAAACAAAGACGAGTCATAAATAGAGTTTGTACTCTTTGATTCGAGAATTCCCTCCGAAATGCGAGGGGACAAAGCGAGTGACGCCACGTGACGCCTGGGCCGAATCTCCCCAAAGCGTCACGTCGCGTTGACGTCAACATTAATTATAAGTGACGTGTGAAATAAATTAAAAGACAAGAGAGGTTCCTTGGCGTATGAGGCATGACGTCGTTACAGAAAACGAGAGATAATTTATCACACCTTCAAAGGTAACCCTCTAATTGAGAGCGCCAAGTCGGCGGAAATTAATATTTAGATATTAGATTGGATATACAAAAATATGGCCGTCGCCCGGATGACTCGTGCCTACGGCACTCGCGGTGGGGCCCTCTGTTCCGTGAAATTACGGGCAACATTTGTATTGGAGATATGCTCGCATATTAATTAACGTATACCGAATAATAATAAGTTATATTTATTTTTAGTTTGTTTAACTTAGTAATGATGGAACAAATATTCAAACCTATTTCAGTATAGTACACGAAATAGGTGTATATTTTGAAATATTTGAAATATTGAAATATTGAAATATTTGAAATATTTGAAATATTGAAATATTGATATTGTGTGGTTTGAAATATTTGTGTCAAGTTATTATAATTGAATTTATTGTATTATTCAGGTAAGATGGTCTTCATGATTAGATAAATAAAGACAATGCTATTTTTTTTTTTGTGGGTTGCTCATATCAAAAATTGTTTTAAACAAAAATTGTAAGGAAATTATAGGCCCATAACTAACATTTTGAACGGAATTGATCTAGTGATTATTAAGGGAGGTATAATTTTTTTAATATTAGAAACCACTTTTTCCCACCCCTAGAATTAGGTAAGTGCTTTAAATTAGTTTCAGGACCTTATCTACGTAATAATATCAAATTTAAATAAACTTTATATCGTACATAACAAGAAAGTTTTAGCATCAATTTACTTTTTTACCCATTAACGAACTTGACCAAGATTTTGTGCCCTTAAATTTTATGTATCAATTTGAAAGTGATTGGTGTAAAATGACGGCAGTTCGTCTACAAGAAAGTGATATAGATAGATATATGTATTCCGAAATTCATGACATGGTATATATTGCAATAGGTAGCTTTCTACCTAAAAAGTAAAATTATTATATAAATCCCAGAAAGTCCAAATTCATTGTTGGTCGACTAAAATCCAAGATAATTCGTCGGGAATCAGTCTAAAAGTTAACTTCGGAATAAGCCAGATGGTCAGGACGTGCTGGAAGACCTAAACTGCTGTGGTTTAAAACAAGGACCAAAGGACGCTGGAGGTTAACAATCTTGGCGCGTAAAGGGCGAAGGATATGACAATACGGAGGAATATTCCAAAGGAAGCCAAGACGCTCAATATAATTAAGTTTTGACCTAAATAACTTTTTACCCTAATCACTATATTTTGGGTAATGACATGGTAAGTATATGAATTCATTTTTTAGTGAAATATATATTTCGTTGTGAGTTTAATTAAAAACATTAATATGTTATCGGATTCACTACTAACTTTATTTTGTTAGTTAACAAACTAAAATATTAACAGCCCGGCCACACATTTCGGACGCAATTGTGGGTATCATGCGAGCGAAATGCAGCGTTTTATTTGAAAATATCGCTTAGCGCGCGTACAATGTAGCGCCACCTGCCGGAGCCGCGAATTTATGACGAGCGCAACACTGCTTTGGCTGTGCGCGCGATGAAATATGCTCTTCGCTTAATTTGTCGTACCAATATTCGATAGCGGAACGGTGCACTAAAAGGGGTTTAGCATTCACTAATAGATTCACAGCGGGTCTCACGACTAGGACCTTCGGAAGGCAATCTTTCGGGGTACGGAATACGTATAATTCAATATATTTCGAGTGTACTCATTTTAAAGGAATTTCAAGACCTCGTTACAAAGTTTTGGAGTGTGTTGGCAGACTATAAATTTTCTGGTTATTTTTAAATTAAATCATTTTTAATTAGAAGATTTATGTCTTGCACCAAGAACTTCCAACTCCATGGACACAAAGATAAAGGCTGCAAAAGGAAATTAATTTAAAATACTTAAAAAAATTGGTTAATTCTTCAAGGGATATATTATTTAATAAAATAAGTAAATATAAAACACCAATAAGTAAATAAGTTTAAGTAGTTCTTTTAGTAAGTATTTGAGAATCTATGATTAAAGTATATTAGTATATAATATCTTTGTATGTAAATTTATATATAATATTTATATTTTATATGTGTTTGTATTATATATAATAGTATATATGTTTGTATACATTCAGCCATTTTCATTCAGCATTTTTGTATTTGTGATTATGTATGTGAATTTAGTTATTTTTTTTCGACGCGACACCTAGACTTCTCGGTGATATTTTTGTATTTATTTATTTACCATGAGTAATTTAATATATACGAATTGCCTTACATTTTTAAAAACAATATTTTTACAATTACAATTATACTGTTAAACGTTTAAAATTTTACACGTTTAAAGTACCTACACACAAATAAACTAATTTAGCTAGTGCATTTGATACAATATTTAAAATATACTTCACAGCTTTTTTCATAGTTTAAAAGAAAAAACTGTTTTAAATTTATTTTTTCTGGAATAAATTGTCAATTAGTTCGATGTATTTATAAAAGTTTTTCCTAAATAAATAGGTACGTCTTGATAGACAGAATGTCTTCCTTAGAACAGGCGATAGCCTAGTTGGGTAAGATATTTTGGATTGTGATATCATTTTTATAATATTTGCAAAAATAAATAAATTGAATTCCGCCGCTGGTGTTATGAAACACAACTTACTTGTGCGTACCGCCTATATGACACGGCAGGGTGCTCGAGAACTTGTAGAAAATTCGGAAAAGAAATATAATTATATAAATCTAATATTGACTGATCAGCGCGTTTAGGTGATCTATAAAAGCGGGTGTCAACTTCTCTGGCCATGGAATCCCCCTTCGGTCCCAGAATGATGCTCTGCTCCTCATCCCTTAGCGCAGTACAGTAGTGGTTCTTTACAGGTGCATTCCCTGTGGCACCAACTCGACGCTAAGATAAGGTTATCGCCGGTTTAAGTAAAATACGGTTTAAAATAATAATACTAGAAATCGCTGGATCAATTAACTGATTTTTTTATTATGAATGTTATTGGTATACGGCGTTATGTTATGTTATGTTATGTTAGTGGATATGGGGTGGTACTTGCCTGCTGAATACCGCGTCCTTCGCAGAACTATTCCATTTATAGTTCGCCCTCTAGTCCTTTACTGTCAATAAAGTTGAGTATCTTTTTTAAGTGCGATAGTTTTAACCTCTTCAGACTTGAGAAGATGGTTGCCTAGAAGCTAATACCCTTTATATATGGGGGGCCCACATCACCCAGTAGGTGTATAGTATAGTTCGATAAGCTCAATATGTACAGGTGTTTGTTCAGCTTAAGGTTAAGGTTCTAATCACAATTCTTAGTTGGTTGGTTTAGAAAAACATTATTTATTTTTTTTTTTAATTCTCTCTAGGTTGGATGGGCGACGCTGGAACTCAGTCGATTGAAGTAAGTGAAATAAAAATTTGAATTTAAATTATTACATCACCTTAAAAACTTTCACGAGAGAAGTCGAAAACGTGTGTAAAGAAAACTGCGTTGACTTTTTCTCTGCCGGTTAACCTCAAATATGGTCCCAGGAAACATAAAACAGCCGCTGCTGTTTAAGAAATTAAAATTCAAAAGAAGAAGCCTGGTACAAAAAGAGAAATAAGAATTACATCCAAGAAAGAAAAAAACCGAAACTTACCACCTAGTGTAGTGGCTTCAAACAAAAAAAAAAGAAATACAAAATGGAGAAAACAGCGCGGCTATACGGGACAAGTCAAGTAACAAAGATAAAGCGAAACCAAACTCTTGTCGAATCCAAAATCCAACAGAAAAAGAGACCTTCCCTTTATAACTTCCAAATTGAAATTCATAGAGCGAATTATTCTTTTTTTTTTATGAAATGAAAACAAAGAAATAACTTCGTTAAATTAGATTCAATTTCCAAATGAAAAAATAAAATTAGGAATAATTCAAACCTCATTTATTTTATTCCGTCATTTTGGGGTTGCTACAACTTCGAGACTAAAAATTCGCCTTAAGGTTTGGGAAAAAACATTTTGCCAACATGTTATAAAAACAAATCGCTACAACTGTACTCGAGTCCTTGTAGACTATTCAGTTTTCTCCTGCAGGAATGTTGTAAGGTTTCGTAGTGCAAGAGAGCACACAGTCTGTCAGCTGTGAGCGTTTCCTATTGCTGCCAAACGACCACAACTGATGAGATATAAGATGAAGATGAACGCTCAGTGGCGACCCTAGTGAAACATCATTGCTTCAAAGACTAATAGTGACTGTTAATAAATTGCGATTAAAGTTAGATAACTATAAGACATTGCCTCGGCGGCATTAAGCTCTATACACACCTATCAGTAAATATTATCTTTTGCTACGAAATATTTTCCTTTATACTCGGAGAAAATCTTTGGTATTCTATTTCACAAACTCAATTTCCTTAAGTAAACGTGTAGTCTGTGATATCAGCAGGTAATTTCCGTTGTTTCGAATGGAGCACTTATCAAAAGAAATCTCCTTCCATGTTGGTGTCGAGAAAATACAATATTACTTTATATAAGTTTGTTTCATATAAGTACACATATCTAAACATATCGTCGTCTTGGGCTAACAAGGTTCCAAGTCGTTTACTGAATGTTTTGAACCTTCATTTTATATCGTTAACTTTAAATATTAGGCAAAAAGAGTTACTAAACAAGTGAACTGCATTCAGGCCTGCAAAAGGCGGAAATTCGCCAACAGCAAGAATGTTCCACTTGAAGGTAACATAGAATATTGTCGCATAGGACCGATACATAGAACCTATCCCAAATTTTTGGGATCGCTTATGAACAGATAGAACACATTTAAAATAGAGAACAGGACGCATTCAATAACTCAATAATCACAAAAATGCTCTTAGAACCTTTTTGCTCTAGCGCGACGGTTTAATAAAAGAACTCGACGTATTTGACAAATGTAGACATGAAATGATGATCTATAACAGGAACTAAACCGATCTCACAAAAAAACAATATTTTTGAAAAATCTTTTATAACAACATACTATCTGAGTCAAATAATTAGCTAAGGCGTGGCTATTGTCGGGAACAGCCAGTATTCAGAATGGCATCCGTCCTCACCCTTTAACCCCACCTACCGCGACAAACATCAAACATTCGAACGGTTTTTATTAAATTTGAAAAATGGTTTTCTCTTTTTTCTAACCCAACCAAAACATATTATATTATAAGGACAGTAAATTTAGCATATTGTGTTAGTTTTTTTATACATACAAACATTCATACAGCCTTCGCTTTTCTCAGCACTTGCATAGACAGAGACATTAATATTAATAAAAGCGTTGACGTGACTGAAAGAATTCAGGGAGGAGAGAACCTGTTAATTTGCAAAATTAAAAATGCAATTACGCTGAATGTTTGCATAGCTGAAAAAGCAAATTGTGCTGCTAAAATTACAAGAGCCGAAATAAAAAAAACAGTAACATTCCTAGTTTTGCTCCTGTATTTTACTAGTTTTGTAATCTGTGTTTTGCTAGTATTGACTAGGGAGAATAATACTATTTTTAGTAGGGTATAAAAAAAAAATACAATATTAAATTCTACTTTGGGAAGGATGAATACCTAATATTTTTAGGTACCCAAATGTAGGTATATCTGTCTATACGTCCGTTCAGTCTGAGCATTTACTGCTTACTGCTTACTGCTTACTGATTAAATGCTACAAAGGCTTTTGACAGATTTACTCTTATCTACTAAAAGAAAAATCCATTTTGTCTTTTTAACATATGTGGTACATATGTACGGTCAAGTGTAAAATAATAAATTTATTTATTAGCAGGTTAGATGAACATTGGCTTTTATATTTAGTTGTGTAAACTCTTACTTTTGTGTAAAGACTTTAATCTAGTTCTGTTTCAATTATAAGTTTTCGTAATAAATGCTATTAGATTAAATAAATAATTTATATGTTAAATGTGATGATTAAATAATCAGTTGCATTATTTATAAACATTTATCGAATCCTGTGTTTACAGATTTGTAATTTAACTAACAATTGAACACACACAACATATCGCTACATAGCAACAAACTCATACTATTAACTTCATTTGTTTATTTTTATTTCGTTTGTTTATAATCAGTGTGACAGCAGTAATTTTATAGGACTTTAAATAATAAAAGATTCAAATTTTAATAGTCACAAAATAATTGACAGACAGATGTCATGTCAAAAGTAGCTTAATGATAGGGTAAAATGGTTAAAATGGTTTTTGGTTAAAATGTATGACACTGTACCCTCTTTTTGGAATATTAACTGTTTAAAATTTTGTAATTCATTTTAGTTTCTTTTGCTTTTTATCGTTTAAATGACTTTTTTTTTATATGACCTTTCTGCGTTTGCTGGTTGTTTTTTGTTTCAGTAAATCGTATGAAATAGTGCGTTATAGTCTAAATGTATAGAGAATTATACCTGATACAACAACGTAAGTTATAATATTAACTCTTTAGTTTAATATTATAACTAGGAAATACTATAGGAATCGGTGCTAAGGTGGAAAAATTGAGGTTTTAAAATTCCAAAAATGAATGTTTGAATTAGAATTCGCCTATCGCCTACTTTGATGCCGTGAAATCTTCCTCTGCCTTCCGGTGTGCTGAAAGGATTTTTTTGTTACGTTTTATTTCCCAAATACATATGAAAATGATACGCATAGCTCCGTGGCGATAGTCGAGTGCGTTCCTTGGGCTTGGCATGTTTCTTGCAACGCCGTAACGACGTGTAAGTCCGCCTAATCTCCTCCCGCAGCCTCCCGCTAATCCCGGCTGCGGGCGGATCCCAACCCACCAGTAATGATCCGATGCGGGAACACTTGTTTCGGTCGAAACGGACATCGCGGGATCCCTAGCAGACCTTATATTATTTGTTATAGCGCGTAGATATACTATGTTTGTTTTATGTTCTATTTATTAAATTATAACCTCTTTAGGTGCATTGCGACATGCTTATTCGGTTAATGTTTTATAAATTATATAAAATAAACAAAAATTGCCATAAAACAAAGCATAACATAATTTAAAAATAACCGATTTTAAGATAGAAATTAACAAAGAAATGTGAACCTCCGTCACAGATGGTTAAATGGCATTATAAATACATTTTTAAGATAAAAAAAATGGTTATGTTTACTTTAGGAAAGACTATATTTTAAAGTTAGTTTTTCTTATAGTAGTTTTTTTGTCAAAATGTATAATTCTTTTTTTTTCACGCTCCAAGTTCGCGCGATGTTCCAACTGGGAATCGATCCATCTTGGTGGGTTAGACGTCGCTTGCGCCTTCGGCACGCGACGCCGCAGCACCTACGGGCATAACTCAAGCTTAAGCGAGAAGGCGGCCGATTTATACTGGCCCCGCTGCGACCGCTGAAACACACCTTTAAATTGTATTTGCCTCCTGCACCCAGCTACAAACAAAATATGCACACTTTAGCTATCTATATTACTAATGTAAGACTAAAATATAAACAAACATATGTAGTAGAGATTATATTAAATAGATTGAGTGAGAGAGACGATAATATTGAACTTTATATAGGAACACGTCAATAAATATATCTATACAGTCTATCAAACAGATTTTATACACTACAATACACTTCTGTTGAGCCTACTAAAATTAAGTAGCCACAACGAATTGTGATTCTAATGAACTTTTCGGTTAAATCAGAGATATTCTTTTTATTGTATTTTCAACTATTTCTATTTCTATTTTTTAGGTACCATAAATAAATATATTTTTAAATGTAGATTTTAAAAAAAATACAATACATTTTAAAACTTCAAAACAAAGTAAGAAAGGTCGGGACAGGTTAGAAATCGTTAGCTGCAACAACTATACTAGCGCCGAGAATAGAATAGAATAGAATAGATAGCTGGTTTAAATTACAAATTAGCATTTCACGACGGCCAATAAATTCGACGATACTGGCGAAAAGGCGTCCTTCAAAATGTAATAAACATCATTTAATTTTGTGCCAATCAGAGGGCGAAATTATAGTCCGGCGTCTTATGCATTTAGCTGAATCTTATAAAAAAAAAATATACTAAAAAACTTGAGTTTTTCGCGATCTTCATTTACCCGTTTTAAATGTAGTAAATTTTGCGTTTAAAATGTGTAAAATATAACTTTGTAACGGGGGTCTATGTGTTGACGGTTGATGTATTGATGAGATATGTAGATTGATTAGATGATCTTTATTGTCTATGAATATTCACTTTAAGTTAATGTTACAAGCAATTACGTAGTATTTAAAACTTGATTACTGGTATTAGTAATTCTTAATAAAAATAATAGTGAGACAAGGAAGTTGTGACCAGGTACCTACTTCGGTCAAGAAAATATATCGCAAGCAATGAATTTCTCAAATTTCTCACAGTGACGTCAAACGGTACGCTGACTGTAATCTATGCATTTTCTATGAATTTCTGAAATATCGAATGTGAGAAATAGTCGGCTGCTTTTGGACAGACGCTAATTAAATTTCTATGTGAATTTAAGGCGTGCGAATCGTATATTAAGCACTTTTGCACGGCCCTGCATTTGTAGCGCAGCTTGAAATAACGCTTAAACCTCTACTATTAAGGTTTATCGGAATAAATATGCATCAATTTTATTAGTTAAACAGAAGGTCGAAAAGTAAGGATGAAATAATTCTCGTAAAATGAGTCATCGAATACTTTATTAAATCAAACGAGTTTGCAATTTCACGCTCAAAAATGTGAGTCGAAAAAGTAAAGTCTATATAATAGATAGTTTCGACATCTACCTTCGGCGTTAGACGACTCGTACCGTCGGCACTTGAAATGAAACCGTCAAGAAACCTAGTCCTACACAAAAGTTCAGGGGAAACGTTATAAGAGATGGAAGGCTTAAAACGTGCAAATTTATAACAAATTGTTTTCGATCGAATTATTTTCATTCTGTTGATACAGGAAACACAAGGATTTTGCTCATAGTTACTTCAAGTGTAATTTCTTATGTTAAACAAATTAGTTATTAGCATTTAAAAAATATAATTGTATTTATTATTTCGGTTTAAAACACTATGTTTATTGTTGTGTGTTACCAATCGTTCCTAGGCAGCTTTACTTACACCCGAGGTGGGTTAGGGTAGGTTGGTGGAAGGTGTATGTTCCGTGTCCAAATCGTTGTATAGGGTGTTTTTTTTAGAGGCGTGGTTTTCAATCTGGCACTACTTTTTTCGTAGTTGGTGTTTTTGACAGCTGTCACTTGATTTATGCAACAACGTTTGCAAATAGTGCAAATTTAGAAAAACTCACTCTAAATTTTTTTAAAATCACTCTAAAATAAAGTAAAAAAAAAAAAATTGTGGCTACTGAATTTTAGTAGGCCCAACCGAAGTGTATTGTAGTGTTCAATCTGTTCGATAGACTGAACAAGCAAATTCCTTTAAGTTGATAAATCTTTATTATACTTTCCTAAATCCGTTATTTGGGTATTTAGATGAGTAATAAGAATTTTAGTTACTGTATTAAAAGTATAAATAAAATAGTGTATGATCAAAATTCGGAGCAAATTCTCAGGCGTGTTGTGCGAGTTCAGCCTGCTTAGCGTTCATTAGGTAGAGCGATCTCATCTGCTGTAATTGAAACGGAGCCGGTAATCGATATCGGATATAAATTTGCATATTTTGTATGGAGCGAAAGGCCCTGCTTTCTATTAACTGCCTTCAGAGATAATAAATTTGGCCGTTAATAAAGGCCGGGTCAGATATTGTCACGAATACCTCCTGCCTTTTATGAGTTTCTCCTCTCGTAATTATACCAATTTATACACGTGTATAACTACTTACTCATACATGCAGTATATTAAATAACATTAGGTTTATTTATGTAATATAATATATACTTTTATATTTTTTGTGAATTTATAAAAAAAACAATTATATTTCGAATTATATATATATATATTAATGGGAAACGTAGATAGTCCATCTTAGGACAGGTGTAGGTATGTAATGGGTGTTTTTTTTAGAGGCGTGGTTTTCAATCTGGCACTCCTTTTTTCGTAGTTGGTGTTTTTGACAGCTGTCACTTGATTTATGCTCAGTTTGGTTTGCCATTTCATAATGAATAGACTTACTCCTGAACAACGTTTGCAAATAGTGCAAATTTAGAAAAAATCACTCTAAAATAGAGTAAATATCGCGTCGTGGGCCTGTGGCGTGGCCTCCAAGATCGTGCGATTTAACACCGCTGGACTATTTTTTGTGGGGTTATGTGAAGTCGCTTGTCTACGCAGATAAGCCGGACATGATTAACGCCTTGGAAGAGAATATTCGGAGCGTTATTGCTGACATACGGCCCAACTTGCTGCAAAAAGTGGTTGAAAATTGGGCCTCTCGGCTGGAATTTGTTCGAGTCAGCCGCGGCGGCCACTTACCCGAAATCATTTTTAAAACATAATGGCAAACCCTTATCTTTATAATAAAACTAAATTCTTAGCCATAACATCAAATTATATGCGTTTTATCTCTTCTTGAAAACCACGCCTCTAAAATCATCACCCTATGTATTCATGCCAAAGTCGTTAACAAGATGTACTATAATAATGCGCGCGCGCAGCTACCGTCAGCTCAAGTTGGTTATGTAAATGGTTTATCTTCTTTGAATACTTTGAGATTGTTCAATATTTCCACACCCAAACGTCCCAAATCATAATTTAATCATTATATTCGTTTCTAATGATACAATATATTACCGGCAAAATTAGAAACCCTTAATTTTTGTACTGATATGGTGGTTTTAACTTATACCTTTTTATTTAGTCTACAATTTTCGTACACGTTCAGTTAATACGTGAACGATCTGCGAATTTTGTTTGATTTTGTCATAACAATCAGTCAATTAAATTACGGAAAGATAAAGCTTAATTATAAATCTCAATACTAAAATAGGACGCCTAGTATGAGTATCTGGTGGTGAAATATTGTCATAATAAATCACTGCGTTGGATACCGGATTGTTAATTTTGAACCGCGAGCCATTATTCGGTTGAGTTGTTAGCCATTTATAGCCTTGATCAGGGCCGCATTATCTCTCGTAAACATATCATTTCTATATTTATAGCTAAATTCGAGTAGCGCAGGGTTGGGGGTTTAGGGTACCTACATTTGAATATTTGGGTACATATATAAATATCTATCTAGTCCGGATTATCTGCGATAGAAAGACCGTCTCCCCAGAAATTCAATGATTCCACATGAGTGAGTAAAGCCGTGTCGAGAACGCAAGAACGGAACTAGTACATCTGCCCCCACCCCTTGACTGTGCACCCAGACACAATCAATATTATTTATTTTTTCTACCTTTCTTGACAATGACATTAAAACGATTTCTTGGCAAACATTGTATACGTATAGTTCTCGTCATCTGCCCATGCCCGCTACACAGGCCCAAATTCCTTATTTATTTATATATTAAATATCCAATATATAACATATAAAGAGATCTTTTTCCGTAGAATGTTGATCCTCCTGGACAGATTTTGGTTGATCCGATCGCACTTGTTGATCCAAATCGTTTAATGCGATCCAATTATATAATTTCATGTACCAGGTTGATCCAAGAATAGCCACATATATCAGTTAGGGTACATATGTTTAATTGTAGGCCAATATCCGATTATGTTAGAATTATGGTTGCACGTTGCTGTAAGCAATGTCTTTAGTCGTGTTTTAATAGCAATTCGCCGACTCGATTAGCTAACGGCTGGATATTAAAAGCTTTCAACAAACTTCTACGGCGAACGCTCGATTGGTCCGCGTATTTTATGACGTCGCGTTGGAAACAAACTTCGCGACACGTTTTTTTCAGCCCTTTTTCAGCGGCGAACTTTCAGATCGGTCGGGGGGGGGGCGCGGGGTGGGCGGGGGCGAGGGCTGTTTGCATCGTCCGTTACGTTTCGTAACGGCGCGCTGAAACGTGGCCGGTGGCGATTTTCAGCCGATCGGAGGAAAGTTTTCACGGTAAATGCACGTGTATGAGAAAGTATTAAATTGAAAACTCCATATTGAAAAATCCATTGCACAATTAACCTCCAGCCTAAAAAGTTCTGAAAAACAGCACAAATAAAATAAGGCTGGACTCAAACCCATACAGAATCGAGTGTATTGAAAAATAAATGAAAACGGTAAGATACTAACATTATACAGGATGTCCCAAGACTTAAGGGGGATGTTGTGTAACCTATTATGAGTAAGAATTGATATAAAATAAAAAATATATATTTTTTAACGGATGCAAATTCTGACGTTGACACTGTTACGGCGGACGGGGACAGCTGTGCATGCATGATCCTTTTACTATTTTCACGCAAAATTTACATTTTTTTTTTGGTAACCACGATGAATTTTGATATAGTTTCTTAACAAATAATCGCAGGTCCAATTATCTGTTTTTTAGCGGGAATGGTCTTGGGACATCCCATCATATTATATATTATTGCTGTGTAAACATTTAAACACGTAACCCCCTGGGGTGGACTGTATTTCGATTTAGTGTTATCTATCATTGACACTGAGCACAAAATGTATCAAATCTAATTCGCGCCCGGCTACGGAATACGCGACGAATCAACCAGATTGAGAAAATATAGAATTCTGTACAGCAGAATAAATTTGTAATGCAGCGCATTCACAGACGAACGATGATGTTGACAAATCTTAACCGTGAGTCCCGGCCCTAACGCTTATTTATTTATTTATTTTTTATTAGAGAAATCAACAATCATACAAACAATTGGTATTAATGATAAGTTTACATTCTTAAAAAGTATCTGTAAAACTAATCAGAGTTTTCTTCTGACAATATAAACACTAAAAACTAAGTTAGAAACTAAACATTTATTTATATCTTTAACATATTATTGTTAAAGATATAAATAAACGAACAAACATTATAAAATTATAAACAATGGATTCAATAGTACAATCTAAATATATCAAATCTAGGATTTAAATCACGAAACTTCTAAATTATTAGGATTATTTATTCAGTTCATTTTTTTTTCAAAAATATGCTTTTTACCCAGAAAATCATATTATAGTGTAGGCATGATATTTGATTTTTATTTTTTGCTGTATAAATAAATAATAGTACTATATACATAATAATAAGAGTTTGTCCTTCATGTACTCGTATATATGAAGTACCTGCGAGTGTGTAGGTGAGGGGTGCATTTGCGCGAGTGAGCGAGAGCCAGTGACAGGATGAGGTTGTATCCCGTTGGAATTTTTATAAAAAGCAGGTGTTCGGGTGGCCATGTCATTTCATTTCCAATTTATCGCTCCGCCGGACACGAAGTGCACGCGGATAGGGATAGGGATAGCTTTCATCCTCCGTCTCCCTCTTCCGCTCCTGTCTCAGATACAAATATATTCCTTATATTCCTGCGAAGAATAGGGAAAGCTGTTTGTCGCTTCGCTCCGTTCAATTTCTAGCATTTTTTTATACTTGGTTGTTGATATTATGTTCAAATTTTGGATTTAATTTCTATTTATATTCAATGATTAAAATAGCACCGTATGTTCTGGGCCTGCATTTGCGGTCACAACCACATTCAAAGGGGGACACTATAAAAAAATACCTGTACCTATTACTACGAGTGCTATTTATTTTTGGTTATTAGCTTCTAAGACCTCATATACCTGTGAAAATTTACAAACCTCCATAGTTTTAATAAAACTTATTTATGATCGTTTGGTGACCCCTAATTTCTTAGAGTTTGTCTAATGTCATTTCAAGCCAATCCAACTCAAGGTAATAATAATAATTTATTAATTGGTTTTTATTGTACATAAATATATTTTACAAAAAACCCTACCTAACTAGGCGGCGCCCGTACTAAGGTAGGCTTTTTTCGTTGTAGATTATTAAATAACGAAGAATGTTTCGAGAAGTACGAACCATTTTATTGTTTTTAATTTAAAACTCACACTATTTAAAATAAAAGATTTCATGTCAAGATTTATTACAGTAATATATTATAATATAGCAATATTACATGTATATGCACTCATACTCATGAATAAATCTTATTGTTATAGATTGGATATGACATACTTACGTAGTGAACGTTTAAATCTATTATTAAATACGAATTAAAATTACTTAATATTAAAATCTGAGTATTAATTATATTTATAAATAGGTACACGTGGTATATGCAGTAAGTACTTATACAAAAAATAAATTTATTGCGGTATATAATTAAATAAAGTTTATGGGATTACGAAATTTTAATAAATTGGTTAAAATATATCATTAAATTTATGTCCTATTCTATTTTTTCAATTTTAGTATTTTTATCAGGCTTACAATCCGTGCGCCTACGGGTCTACGCGTCTGCGCGTCTACGCGTCTATGTGTCTACGCGCCTACGCGCCTAAGTTTCTAAGTACCACTGCATCTACGCGCCTACGCGTTACGCGTCTACGTACCTACGCGTCTACGTGTCTACGCGTCTACGTGCCAACCCGTTTACGCGTCTATGCGTCTACGTACCTACGCGCCTACGCGTCTACGTGCCAACTCGTCTACGCGTCTACGTGTCTACGCGCCTACGCCTACGCATATGATTAAAATAAAAATAATTTAGCCATCCCACCAGAAAATATATTAAAATATTTATTTTTCTCTTATATTTAATAAACCAGATCATAAACATTACTACACACTTTTGGCTCGATGCGAACGTATTTCGAGGGTAGTGAGTAAAGTGTGTTTTGCATTGGTCGAAGGAAGCAGATCGCTGCAAAGGTAGTTCCCGATTTTTTCCTTTTTTTTAACCCGATATAAATATTTTTAAGTAATAACATTTTGTTTTTATATATCTTAATAATCATTTCAGCCAACCTGAATGCGGCACCGCTTTCAATAGAGTTTGTATTCATATAATCTTTGAGATGATTTTGATTAATTTTAATTCAGACGATTTTGGGACATACATAATAAAATCAGGTTTACGACGCGGAAAAAAGATAACATCCCGTTTGCCGCAGGCGTTTAGACATAATAAATTTGTAGCATTTAAAGTAACTAAAGAATGATGTTGCAGTCAATAAACAGAATAATATCGTTAACAGATCCACACAAAAGAAGCGATAAAGGGCATAAATCACTTTGCTAACGATTTGTGAGAATATAATAAGAAGCAGTCTAGACGGTCTCGCTTCAAAAGAATCCCCGTTAACTATAATAGTAGTATAAGAGCTCGCCCCTAATCTCATCACTATTCTTTAAGTATTATAATACTATGGCTAGGATGAGAAGCTATTCTGGTAAAAAACATATTTTTCAAATTTTCTTAAACAGTTAATAAAATTACACGTATAGATGATTATTTTGTGATTATAGAAACGAACCTTAACATCTTATTAATAAAAATTAAAATTGAAAATATATAAGAGCCTTAATTTTTTTTTTTTTTTGAAGAAATCTTTAGACACGGTAGATTCGAACGCAATGCCACACTGACACTCCTGTGCACTAAGATAAGAGTGCGCTGCTGTGAAAGTATCGCTGCAGCAATTGTTACAAGCGTTGGTATATTTGTTGTTGGTTTATAATCTTAATTTTACAATTATAACAGCGATCTTTACATACTTTTATTGGCTCTTAAACAAATTATAAACGATTAAAATTAGCCCTCAAAACAACTAAAATTTTATTATAAAACTAAGCCAAGATCCCGTAACTCCGAAACCAAATTATTTTTATTTATTTTTTAAAATATAATATTATAACTGTAAGGCAGTACGATATATGTAACATATAAGTATTATTAAATGTCCTAATTGTGTCTGTTTGTACCCACCCTTACTCTTACATTTTTTCGCTAATTATTTACCCAAAGAATCAGCTCTCTTAATTTGGCTTTCAGTTTTCCGCTAATTATTAATAAGTAATTATTTAAATAATAACTAGTTCAAATGAATATTAAACATCCAAAAAAGTTATTTATTTATTTATTTATTTATTTTCTTATGGGAAAACACACAGTAAAACAATAACATTAACAATTAAGAATTAAGCAGATAACAAAACCGATTATGGATTTCCTACATATTCACAAACATTATACAGTTTTATACAGTAAGTATGAAGACTTCAAACTAAATTAATTATAAATAATAATTCGTTGTTTTAAAGCCTAACGTCATTACAGTATTATTATTTTTATGTCTAATTACAAATCTCCTATAAATATTGCTGGCTCTTAGATTATATCACAAATCCGTAAATGTTTACAAATTTGATGTATTACCATGACAAACGCAAAACAGAGGGTTTATTAAGTCGAAATAGCTACTAATAGCCGTTCGGAAAAATTGTCAGAGACGTGTCTCGGAGGGTATTTATTTCAAAGCGTAAATAAAACGCTTGGCTCTCAGCGTACAGTTCAGCGCAAAACAAAAACTCAATTTAAGAGTCAATATTGCTTAGTCAGCAGTCGCGCGCTCGGTTTGCGGCGACGAAGTCGGCCAAGTGATATTGACCAAAACAATGAGTTGTTATTTTGCGCTCGCCACTCAGGCGCACCGCACACGGTGACTCCAAATATTAGTAATTTTGTAAGTACATTTTTTATCACAACAACCATTATTGATTAATAATATGGCAACGATTCATTCTACATAATTTTATCAAAATCTAAATCAAATAATTAAAAAATAACATTTAAATATACAAGGTGGTCCCAAGACCATTCCCGTTAAAAAAAAACAGCTAATTGGTCCTTCGATTTCTAGTGTTATTTGTTAAGAAACTATATCAAAATTTATAATACTTTCAAAGAAATACAACGTTAAATTTTCTATTTTAAATCGTGTAAAATAGATATTTTTCAATGGCTCCTCCCTCGGTTAACAACGTCACTGGGCCACTGGGCCGCGGTCAGTCAAGATCGAGGTTAATGACCTGCCGCGTTGTTCGAAACGCCCTATTAGGGCGGAGCTAAATGATTGCTGTCAGGTGCCACTGGTCGAGCAGAGGTCGGTCTAAGAAGAAGGGGTAACTCCTTACCCCTTCTCTGGGGTTGTAAGAAGGATGCTATTGGTCGACAGATAATATTGATTTATCGATTGATAAGATCGATTTACACCAATTTTATTACAAAAATAATAAATTTGGTGATGGAATTTTATTCGCATTTTGTTATATAATTTCTTACCCTTAATAGGGAACTTAAACACCCCCTAAAGTTTGTGGGATTTTTAAAACAATATTTTTTTTTGTTGCTTTTAATATTATTTCAACAAAATTACAGTATTTTACAGGTGTATTATTGCCCATCCTTTCGTAACTGTATTTTGTATGTTAAATTTTGAAAGATTTATTTACTGTAAAGCGGAAATAAAAACATAATATTGGAAATTTTTAGTATTATTTTATTTTTATATTTTCAATTCATTATTTAAATTCAATATTTCAATATTAGGTAATTTACTTTTTTTAATTTCTCTGACTTATTTTTAATCTTGGCTAAATTAGTATGATTTAATAATATTTTTGGCTAGATCCGCTACAATCAGAGGGGTGTTATAAGTTTATCGTATGTACCTGTGTCTGTCTGTCTGTGACATTGTAGCTAGTGACGGGTTTTTTTATAATTTATAATAATTTTTGTTTTTATATCGTAGGTTTATTTTGTAGTTAATATAACAACATTCTGCTAAAATAACAGTCCTTTCGCACGACAATAGTCAATTTGAATTCTGGCCGTTAGATGGCAGTGCATCTCGCACAGCTTCCATTCCTCGCCAGATAAGTCAAGATCGCGTGCTGGAGGCGTTGATCCGATAAAGGAGGAGGTAGGGGTTCACTCCAGTTAGCTCTCAAATCAAGTGTTAATAAATTAGGCAATCGTGCCGAGCTCCGAGCTGGTGACGCCAGGGTTGGTGGGCTCAGCTGTTGGCACGTCTCCATTTCACGAACGAAGGAAACTCCATCTGAATAATATACCGAATGCTTTCATACACCACTGTCATGTTATTAAGGCCACTGCAGTGTATTATTCGATATTCAGATGGTTTTTTGTACTGAACCTGTAAAGGGGGACGTAAACCTCTCATTAACATATGATAAGGATGAGATGAGGATAGTTACACACTTATCCCAACCAGTTTCTGACTCAGTAGGAATACAAATAGAAATTAATAGTTATGACTCGATACAAGGTAAAGACATGTATGTTAGCTGTTGACCACCTAGGGAGGTGCCTAGTCGGAGGGCGCGGTGAGTAAAGACTGAAGAATGAAAGTTCCATCTTCGATTATGAAAACTAAACCGTGAGAAAGGAAAATGCATTTCACGACGTGTGAAATGCAACTTAGCATTTCTTCAAACAAAGCAAATGCTTTTGACTTTCAATTAGGAATTTGCAAACTAATGAATTCAAGTTGCCTTTGACGTCAATAGTGGGATGAGAACTGTGCAAAATGCTTACGTTACCAAATATATACAAAATGTATTATTTTTACTTTTTTTGTAAAATCCTTAACTATTTTTCTTAATCTTAGAAAAAGCATAGTTTAACATTTGTCTTTATAGGTAATTATATAGTCAATTTTTAATTTTTTTAGCTTTAGTTCTACGCAAGCGTAGAGGCGTAGGAACGCGGATTACAAGTTTGATAAAAATAAAAAGAAAGAAAAAATTAAATTTGTAAAAATTGAAGCATGGAATAGTGTGCGTATCATATTTATAAATATTTTATTTTATATTTATATAAATAAACTAACATTGGTACATAAGAAATGAAGACAGAATTCAGAAAAGTAATTAATTCACCGCAATTTTTATTATTATATTATTTTATTCATTCTGATTCTTATAATTCGTTTGTGTTTGTGTGTGCATGCTTTAATATATTTATGACATATTTTAACCAATTTAATAAAACATAATTTTAGTTATTATTCTTTACTTAATGTTTTAACTGTTAAACTTATTCAAATTGAGTTAAAAATAAATAAAACTTGAGTGTTATATTATTATAGTTTGTGCTTTTATAATATTAGCGGTTAATGTTAAATTATTTAGGCTGTACAATATTTTTTCTTCTTCCCTATACAAAAGTGCACATTCTTGTACAGGAAACATTTAGATATCACTTTGGTACAGACACCTGCCTGTGTATATGTGTATGTATTACTTGTCCTGTAGACTTTACTCGATCTGTCTACAAATCACGAGAGTAGTTTATCTGTAACCCTGTGTACAAATTGCGCACAAATATCACACACAATCTTTGTATTAAAGGATTGTCGTTTCTATATCATTTAATTGTCACGACCGGCGAATTAACCCCCCGACATGGAATTAAGTCATGCGAGAAAGTTTGATCGTTACAATTTCTGTGTACACATTTTAACCCTTCAACTATTATAAATTCGACGCCGTAATTAGAGCGAGCGCTGGAAGGGTTGAGTTTAGCGAGTGCTTTACATCTGAAAACGGAGTTGTATGAATAAATTTACAGCCTCCCATTTCCAGGGCCTCGCCTAACACTTTCATTACCCAAATTAGAGAAATGGCACGACAGACGAGTTAGAATTTGGCGGGATATCATTTGTTTGCGGTCGCGTTTGTTTATTGTAGTAATTAGGAGGCATTTTTGAGATAATGACCCCTAAAAGTAATTAGAATTATTAATTTGTTTTTACGAAAGTCTTAAAAATATTATGATTAACGACAATACATATAAATTTGCTTCTAAAAGATAGTAAATAATATATTAATAAATATAAATTAGGGAAGAGAATATCATGTTGTAAAAATATTTTCCGCGTTTACCAAAAAACTAGTCTTTTCTCACTGTATCCTTCCTACTTTTAAGTAGAATTCATTATAAAAGTTACTATAAAGTCGATATATCTTCACTTTCACATCCCCTAGAAACCAAAACCACCCTCAGTTTAAAAGTTTATAGATCTATCTATATCACTTTCTTGTGGACACGATAACTGCCATAATTTTGCAACAATCACTTTCAAATTTATACATAATTTAAGGTCATTTAAATTTTATATTATTTCTTAGATAAAGGCCTAGAACTTATTTTTGTAATTTTTTTTGATAGCACCAACCATCGCTCCTAGGGGTGGGATAAATCGTTTTTTTTAAAATTCAAAAAATAGTACCTACCTTAATAGGCAAAGAATTAAATCAGTTCAAAATGTTAATTGTAGGCCTTAGACCAGTACACATAGTCCGACATTGTACCTTCAACTCTGTGGTAGTGTGTACGCACCCTTATTTCGGGTATATCTGCACCGGGCCAAGCAACACCTCCGTTCTCGGGACAAGCTGCACTCCGTAGTGGAATAAACGCATGGTATCATCGCGAGTTTTCGAGTTATTCTAAAAACTAAATATAATTAATATCACATCTTTACAATAACTAATCGTTAATGCTTTTTTTTTATACTCGATTTTCTGGATATGATATTGACAACTTCTGTTCGCTCACCAAACGTTCAATATAGTTTTAGGTTCTTTTTTTGTTAGCTATATCAAAACTTGTTTCGATTCATGACTTTAAGTTCACCCTGTATGGCGCAGATGTTTCCATATGTGCGATGCGCCACGGTCCTCGCTTAGCGCAACAAGACATTTTTAAACCTTTGTCTATCACAAAGTTCATTTTTATTTTCTTTATACACAATATTTTTTAATTGCATTATCCTACCACCATCATTTCCACCATTCCACCATGTCCACCATTTTTTTTCAAATCAAAATTTTCTGTTTTGTTTTTCGTGACGTCAATAAGGCTAAACGTAGATTCTGCGAGTCGACTAATGAATGAAATCTTCGGTTGGAGATTTATTAAATACTGATCTTTTAACGGAGATAATATTTTCAGTAAGTCGAGTCGAGTCGCCTTAATTGACCCATCCGATTCGGGGTTCGCGGTATAAAGTCCTGCGGAAATCTCTCTGGACCAAAAGCGACGGCCGGAGGCTGCGTCGTTAGTAAAGGATTAGCGGAAGGATTCGCAGTCTGATTGCCATCGAGATGTCAACAGTATATATTAGATGTTACGTTTTAAACATAAATCACCTTTATAATTACATTGCAAAAGAACCACATTTCAGCATTTATCATTACTGTTTCTCTAACTGTCGTTATGATTGTCGTTATTTGAGGTATAAGAAACTCGATAATGGTCAAAATTAAAATTTTAATGAATTATGATCGAATTTCAACCCCGGGCGTCCATTAGTACAATTAAATGACACAATTAATTCGTGGTTTTTTGGCACAGGGTCATTTTGAAATCAGAAATGGAAATGTCACCAGTTCACAGTTCTGTTGCCTTGAGGTATCTGTGAACTATTAAAATGTAATCTCCTTTAAGTGTGCCTACTTTAAGTACTCACAAAACAATACCTAAAACACACCTATATATTTTGTGTTTTAGGAAATGTGGCCACAGAACAATGCACACCTTTTTGAATATTTGATTAAACATCGCATCCGCCCCCGCCCTCCCCGTCCCCGCAGCATACCTGTTCCTCATTTTCCCCGCGTATTTAATTAATCAAATATACCCGCCAAAAGGGAAAGATGGAGAGAGGGAGAGAGGGAGAGAGCGAGGCGCAAAAACGAAACGGAAGCTGCTCAATCGTGAACGCTGATACGATTATGGCATTTTCAAAAGGATTTCCATCGGCTTCTGTTCGCATCGAATCGTAGGCGGGGGCACAGCAACCTTTTCGAACAGATTTGCCAGCCCAAAATAAAAACAATTTATTCTAACCAAAAATGGTTGTTCACCTACTGGCTACGATACAAAAAGCTGTGTTACTATGGAACCTAGCTAACGAATTTCTATATATTTTATTTATTACAAGGAGAATTCAATAGTGGTCCCGTCAAACCTCACAGGGTGTTGGCTATACCCACACTGAACTTATTTTCGTAGAACATATACATCTACTTACTCAGATAGGTAAAGGATTATACGGCTATTTTATTAAGTTATTTGTATTTTTACTCGTTAATTAATTTATTATTTGTTGATTTTTATAAGAATATTTATTTTAGAAATTAATTATTAAAATAAATTTAAGCCATTAATTACCGTTTAAAGATACATTTTTTACATTTCAACTATTGGAACGTAACAAGAATGGGTGTAAAGTTTAGTAGTAGTAAATGATTTATCCAGAACCTTACGTCTTGCAGCTATGCCCTACAGATACCATTAAAGACATCTCCCACTCACTACTACTAGTCGCGCCTGTGGTACTAACTTGTGATGGGTTGCTTCATTTCCTATCTCAACTTGTGCCTGCAGCACTATGTGCGTTTTGAATGACGTTAGAGAGTTATTTTTTATGTCTTAGTAGATTAAGTATCATGATAAGTAAGTATCATGATTAAGTATCTTTCAATTCGTCGTAAATTAAACACCATTTTTGTTTTTTTCTTCACTTTTAATACTTCAATTTAATAATTATAATGTGGCAAAGAATATGTTTTACATGTTTCTATTTGCGCACATAGATGAGATTGTATTAATTTTAACTGGTCAGTAATGACTAATACAATGACAATCAATGACAATCTGTCGAACTAAGAAATTTGTTAAATTTATTGTTATATATCCATATTATTTGACCAGCCTTCGAAGTGATCAAAATGGCTATGGTTGTTTATTAAGAGTATCAATCTACACACAAAAATTCAACTCTTTTGCCTGTGTACTTTTCGAGTCGAAAAATGCAATAGGCGGACGGACGGACGGACAGACGGCCAAAGGACAAAAAGGTCGCTGCCTCTCAGACTGCGGCCCAATCAACATCCCCCTATGATTCGAACGATGTCCATACTTGTTCGAGTGTAAATTTTATTAATGGCTTCCCGCGTCCGGCTGATTATACTTGCAGACTGCACGCCACGAAAACCTCCTCACATCACTAAATCATCAGCCCGAAACGTCCTTTGGAATGGAAATAGATTAGAGAATTAGGAAATGCTGGAAAATTAAACCTGCATATGCACTTGGACTAAGTTCGAAGTCATTTGCTCATTGTAACCAACACGTCACACGCGCACTGAATGCAAAAAAAAAATGAATTTTATATTATCAACAAAACTGAAAATAGCTTAATATAATCATGCACTAATCATTAAAGCGTGTGTTAATAGAATGGGGTGTAAAAATAGATTTAAAAACCCTTTGGGTATTCATCTGACCGATTTTATAGGAAGTTCTTAGTATTAGAACTTGTAGCGTGGCGATGTGGTCAAACAATCTTGTTAATTACAACCCCTCGTTAGTTCACATGATGACAGATTCAATTAAATTCTCTTACACGCAACACTAGTTGCCTAGTCAAACGTGAGTTAAAGAACCTATAGTTCTCTAACTACAAAAGGGGGTGAACGTAGCGTGGTAATTTTTCCATACGCACATCACTCATATTCCCCTAATCATAGACAACACATTGTCTATAGTCAGCAATCGACTGCGGTGGTCTCGGAGAGTAACACTTCCATCCATCATTACTAATAACTATACATACAGTTCATATTTAACGATAGTACATACTATGTCAAAACTATATATTGACACAAATACACATAAATTTATATAATATAATATTACAACAGGGGTCAGGTGGGAGGGGGAGGGAGAGGGTCGAAAGCAAACATTACGTAAACCTAACTAACAAAACCAATTTTGCAATCCATTTTAATTTCGCAACGGCTAAATTTACAAGGCAAAAGTAATTATAATAATAAATCAGTATCCAGGCTAACTTAAAATCTTGCCAAAGCATCTTGGCTTATTGGACTAGGTTGGAAAGAGTCTACAAATTATCTGTTTAATTAAATATAATACTTATGTTTATTAAAGTGCATTAGTGCAATCTACGCGTGCAAGGGGCTTATATAAGGCTCATATAAAAGAAAATCGAATAATTAATGTTTCCATTGAACTGTTTAAACCTATATCACGCGGGAATATTTTAAAGTTGCATTTATTAATTTTTTAGGTTTTTCGGTTATTATTTGACAAAGCTTAGTAGCGGCTTAAATCGCAATTTATATTTATTTGTATTATTTAAGTTATTTGTTATGGTCATCTGAAATAAGTTTGTGAATAGAATTTTCAACGAGTATGAAATATTTAAGTGAGAAACACATTTCCTTTCAACCACATTGAAAATGTCTGCTTGGCGAAACCCGTCGTTGAACCTGAAGAGGTAAAACTAATAAATGCAACATTAATTTCTCTTCCCCGTCATATTTCCTGTTGCATAATGGAGATATATAAAGGTAAATTAAACCGTATGCCTTAAAAGTGATGAAAGTACAGTCAAATGCATAGACATTTTATTCAATCGTTATCCGTTTATTATTTCTATTAAAAGTATTCATTAGATACAGTTTTTTTTAAAAAGATAAATATTTTTGCGTTGGTACGACTTTATATTATGATAATTTAATGTTTTAATTAAAACCAATGATCGCCCAGTGGTCGAAATTCGTCCGTAATTCATTAAATTTTTGAGTTTGTGCAATATTGAGGTTATTATGCCTCTATAACACTGAGTTTACCTCTATAACCATTGCATATATATATATTTTTAATTTTGTTTTATTATTTCAGCAGTGAATGTGTAAAAATATATCATTAGCGTGTATCGTTTGCCTTAATTACCTAACCTATGAAATTTCAAATTGTATGTAACTAGCAGTAAAAAAAACACAATTACAGCTTCTATTTGTATTTATTGTTTGTTACAATTTTTTTCATACAATTCATTGTTAATTTTATTTTTTTCATTTACAAAAGTATAAGATGGCATTAATAAAGATGGCTCGAAACATATTCTACCAATCAGCTGTCAGTAGTATGAACGTTTTATTTTATTTAATTTATTGTATTTGGGACACATGTTATAAATAAATTTTGCACTCTTTCTCCACTTTTACTAAACTTTTACTATGCCACATCTCACACTCCTCCGTCGTAGACTAAAATCAAAAGTTTAAATTAAGTACACATTACGAATATGATATACATAGGTGGAATCCTTCGATATGTGAAACTGAGAGGGTAGGACGCACTTAAACTCACGATGGGGCACAGAAACATCATATAAAACCCCAACGTGTTTACACGGAGCACAGCGCGTAATCGCAGCCCCCGTAACGCCCCCATCAGCCGCTAATGGCTTCATGTCCAAAGTCCAAACGACGCCTCGTATTATTACCTATTCGCATTCGCGCGAAGCGACCCACCCTCGAACGACACTGTCACGGTTTGCGATATTTTCGCCATTATTCTAAAACAATTTTCAGACACTCATAAACACTAACAAACGTAAAAAACATATTTATTTATAAGAGTTACAATATATGGGAGCACATGTTTTAGTGTGTGTAATAAAGTGTGCATGAGTGTACTGCGAGATTGAGGGTGTGTATGTGTATGTCATGTGTTCAAATCAGCTTACATGTATTGTGTGAGATTTTATTTTATATATCTTTATTATAGTTAACACTTGTATTCTTATGCCTGCCTATTTTAATTTATTTAATAATTTTAATTTACAATTGTACAGTTTTATTAATTTGTATGGTGTTCCGGTCATTAAAATGTAACAAAAGATTTTTTTAATAAATACGACACTAAAAAATCGCTATTCAAAAAACAAAAATTCTATAAATTATATGTTAATTTAATGAAGATTACGAAAAACAAAATGTTTTCGACAAACTTTTACGGTTTTTTGATAAGGTCTCTGTAGCAAATTATCCTTATTCAAAGTATGTAGTTTTGGTTTTAAACTGGTCTCACGCAAAGCAAAAAAAATATTTTTTACTTAATTATTGTGGTCATATAACTACAAAATATACAACGAATGTCTGGTAGAAAATTTGTTTATTTTTATTTCATTTTTCTTTTATTTGGAAACCCAACAGAACAGAAAATTATATAATTAATAAGGCATTATACATACAAAAAATTTAAAAACCATGCCCGCTAAAATATGTTAAATGCCAACAGTGATACTAAAAAAAAGTAAAATTAATTACTACTTAAAGTAAAGAAGAAAAATTGTAAACATAATTATTTTGCAAGGGTTAACATGTTTGCTCTAATAATGCGAAACCCTAGTTTTAACAAAAGATATCTTTTAAAAGAGATTGGATTACTATTGAAAATATCAACATCTGAAACATATCATTAAGGTTATCAATTTTTTATATCAGTTCTTTATTGTGACATCTTTAAGATCCATTATTTTTATTATTTTTTTGTATTAAATATTGTAAATATATATATAATTGAGTTGTAAAGTTATTTGACTTATATTTGATTGTTTTTTAATAGCGGCAAATCGCCTGAATAGATAAATTGCTGATAAATTAAAGATAAATAATATATATATATATAATACTGCAGGGGTTGAATCATTGAACGCACATTTGTCCCTTCTTCTATATAGATTTCCGAGGCGGATACAGGAACAATACAATAAGAATTACGTTTATATTTTTTCCTCGACTTCTTTTATTATATTCTCTGACAATTTCAAAGAATTACATTTTATATGAACACAACTATAATTCTTCTTCTGCCAAATAAAGAACATTAAATTTTTTCCAGAAGCCACGTCGATCCGCGTTTGGTCAATAAGCATTTCAAGTGAAACGTCTGACACGTGCTGAAGTTCAATCTTACCATATTATTACGGTATTCGACCGGAAGTATCGAACTCTTCGCGAAGGTCGGCAACGGTTTGGCATATTCCTGATGGGAATTAGACATTTCGTGAGCTGTCAGGGTGACCCGCGCTCCCTTCACACTCAGAACAATTCCTGTAGGCTCTACAAGAAATTCCCGTAGATTCAAACAAATAATTCTTTTAAATTCGCGAAAAAATTAACATGGTATTTGCCATAAATTTTAAAATGTTATGACCTAGAATTTTTATGTTGATTTGATCAAAACTTTAAATTTCTAAAATCGGCGCTGAAATCATTGAGATCTGACCTCACAAACATTTTGCGGTCGGAGTCGATCCATGGAGCTACGTTTCGCTTCACGATTAAATAAATAAATTACCTAAAAAAGCAAATTAAAATTTAAAAAACCCAAATAATCGGACTAATGTAGCGCGGCAATGTTACCATAAGCACATCACTCATGTTCCCCGAATCATAGACAACACATTGTCTATGGTCAGCACTCGAAGTATCAAACAGTCTTAAAAAACACGCCGCTCGAGCACTCACGACCTTCATAGTGGAGTACCGACATTATTTGTAATAACTAACAGTTCACCATACCAACGGTACATTGGTGACCCCGACGTGTAAGCTTGGAAAGTAAAATTTTAGATTTGTCGACAAAGTAAAAACTCATTAAATATTAAGTTTAAAAATATGAGCGCTATTTTAAACGATATAAATATGTAACATAAATGCAATAAAATAAATGTTCCAGGGGTTTCAAAAGTTACTACCGGCAAGGCAAATTGTTCACATCCTAAAACTGTTTTTTACAGCCTCATGCATAGACCTCAATGCATAGGCTGTCAGATGACTATGCCTGCCTGAGATGCACACGGGAACGGACAAAGGAGTTCCACAACGAACGTCCCTGTTTGTACAGGACACTAAAACATAGCAGACGATTTAAAAAAACACATTCAAATCGTACGAAAATATACTGGTGCCCAACATTACGCCACTGCAGATTGTCCATAGAGATAAGAAATAAATGTAATACGGCTTAAGAAATAAGTCCTTCATAATTATTTAGTACAATTTGAACAATATATTATTATGCATATCATCTTGTTCTGTTTGCGATATAAGGAATCTTGCTTGAAACATATATACTGTGCCGTAAGGGTTGCTCATATCAAAAATAGTTTCAAACAAAAGTTGTAGAAAAATTATAAGTCTACAATTTCCATTTCAAAAATTGATTTCATCTTGTGCCTATTAAGAGAGGAGGTATGATTTTTTGAATTTTGAAAAACCAATTTTTCCCACCCCTAGGACCAATGGTTGATGCTATTATTATTGGTGTTTACTAGGATAGCTTTAGGCTTTAGGCTTTTCTAAATAATATAATAAAAATTAAGTCAATTCGATATCTTATGTATTAAGAAAGTTAGAGAACAATTTCACTTTTTCGAACCCCCTCCCCATTTTAATTTGAAAATGATTGGTATAAAATTCCGGCAGTTATCGTATTTACAAGTTATTTAAATAACGGGTGTTTTTTTTGGAGGCGTGGTTATCAATCTGGCACTACTTTTTTCGTAGTTGGTGTTTTGACAGCTGTCATTTGATTTATGCTCAATTTGGTTTGCCATTTCATAATGAATAGACTTACTCCTGAACAACGTGGCGTGGCCTCCAAGATCGTGCGATTTAACACCGCTGGACTATTTTTTGTGGGGTTATGTGAAGTCGCTTGTCTACGCAGATAAGCCGGACACGATTAACGCCTTGGAAGAGAATATTCGGCGCGTTATTGCTGACATACGGCCCAACTTGCTGCAAAAAGTGGTTGAAAATTGGGCCTCTCGGCTGGAATTTGTTCGAGTCAGCCGCGGCGGCCACTTACCCGAAATCATTTTTAAAACATAATGGCAAACCCTTATCTTTATAATAAAACTAAATTCTTAGCCATAACATCAAATTATATGCGTTTTATCTCTTTTTGAAAACCACGCCTCTAAAAAAATTTAGATAGATAGATAAACTTTTAAACTGAGTGTGGTTTTGGGTTCTCGGGTATGTGAAACACGAAGATATGTCGAAATTTTCCGGAAATGGTACCCATTGCAAAGGATAGCTTTCTAATGAAATCAACCTAAAAGTAGTCCGTTCGCACTTCGACACAAACCCAGCTGATAAATATTTTTTATGGCTAAAGGCCGCCCCAAGGCAAGTTATTTAATAGCTTAAAGCGTATCCTCGAGTTTACGAGCTCCAGGCCCGCCTCAGATCGCGTGGAAGCCGTTCGCTTGTCCGAAGAGCAGCTGATGCATATTTCACGCGATCTTAAAGCAGCCGTCGGGAGATTTCACGTCAGCTCGCCTGCGCTAAGATCTCAGTCCGAGAAGAGACTCGCGGCGAGAGAAATGCTCCACTCAAGGATGTCCGTTCCGTCTTTAGAAAACACCTCTTGAAGGTTCAGCGAAACAGAAAAGCTTTTTCTGAAAATGATTAGCTTTCAAAAACATCTGCAAAGCAAACGAGCTTATGTAATGGTTAAGTACGGTTTGAAATAAAATTAATTTGACTGACATCAATGAAATAAAAAAAAAGAATGCTAAAACTAACAGTTAACTAATATTGCATTCTGAAACATTAAAACGTTTTCTTTGAAATTTCAAATTCGTCTTTCTGTAATTGGGAAATATTGTTTGATTGTTGATATAGATCGACCCCTAAAAATGATCGACGACCTTGTTAACTATAAAGAAAAATAGTATTTATTTATTTATCGTTTATTCGGAAAACCAACAGTACAATATATAAAAAAAGAATGGTACATAGGTATAATATTATTATTATATATTATTTTCCTTGGTCGACCTTAGTACTGGACTCCTAATTTGAAGTATTTAATAGAGCTAAAAACGCAAGTTTCGTTTTCGAGCGGAGAAAATGCGACCGCCCTCGCCGCCCCTGCCTCGAATCCCTCGAAAACCGCCCCAAGCGCCCGGCTGTTATTTAAGCGCTCCTCGGCGCATTCCTTCGTCTCAAAGGGATGCTCAGCTCGCTCGAGGGTTGCCCGAGGTGACGTCGAGCCAAAAGGCGTTCTGTGAAAGGAGCACTGCAACTGCACAGCGGAAATCACAACCAGCGCGATTCATACTTGTCTCTTTCGCTATACCTAATTTACAAACGCCAGTTGGCAATATTTTAAAGGTGTAAAGATTTTTTTTAGCGGTTTATAAAAATGAAAGTAAACAAGTAGAGTATCAACTGCTTCTAAAGATCGCTTTAATCAGAACTTGACGTCTTACATTTAGACCCTAAAGGTGTTCATTTCCTAGTACTAGAAATTTGTTTTATTTATTTTTTCTTAAATTTATCTTTATTAGGGAAATAAAACAGTTACACGAGAAAAATTATATACAGGCAGTACATATAAAAAAATATAAATAAAAAGAATGAAAACATTGATACCAACTTATATGTATAAAATAAAACCAATTAAATATTTCCACCGAGTGAGTATACAAGTAGTGCTTAACCTAAGAAATGCAATATGAAGAGATGAGGAGAAGGGGAGAGAGAGGAAAGGGAGATTTCACATTAACGTTTCATGTTTTATAAGTCTTTTGAACGCCACTAAATTAACATTAAATACATCAAAATCTAGGTATTTTAAATTTAAGGTAAAACACATTCTATGAATGGGTTCATTTTGACCATAATTGGTTCTACGACGTGGGATGTCTAGCAAAACGTTTGATCTTGTCACACGTGAAGTTACCCTGCTCAAGATTTAATTCGTTTTGTTGGCTTTAATGTTAAATATCTCTATTATCCCACCAGCCTTCGATGTGATCTAAACGGCTATGGTTGTTTTTCGAGAGCATCAATCTACACAAAAAAATTCAACTCTTTCGCATTTGTACTTTTCGAGTTGAAAGTTGCAATGAACTGACAGACGGTCAAAAGACGGGAATAGTAGCTTCTCATACAACGAACAGATTACTTGAATGATTTGTTGTCAATGATCACATCGACTGATCTGATCTTCTGGGGCTCATAGATTTCCGGGTTCCACCTAAACCCACTCGCCAGGGTGAGACATTCCATCTGTCACGGCTGAGTACGAATTATGCACAGAATTCATATAGGTATTCATTGAGCATGTAAGCTTTACAACAGCATGCTGAATGCACACTACTCTCCCGGCATTAAAGAGAGTGTCTACTCTAGCCCTTGAGTAGTACATTTATATATATATATATGTAAAATTTATATTATATTGTATTTAATATTATATACTCGCTCCCGAATGTATTTTCTATTTTTTTAAGTTTGGAGGAAACTGTCATTGGCTTTGTGTTTTAATTGTTTTTGTAATTTTACTATGTAAGCTGTCGTTTCCTGAAATAAAATAAAATAAACAATAAAAATACTGAGTACTGTACTGAAAATACTGAGTTCTCAGTTAACCGAAAAGTTGAGTACAATCATAATTTGTTGTGGCTTCTGAATTTTAGTAGGCCCAACCGAAGTGTATTGTAGTGTATTGTACAATCTGTTTGATAGACTGTGCAAGCAAATTCCTTTAAGTTGATAAATCTTTATTATACTTTCCTAAATCCGTTATTTGGGTATTTAGATGAGTAATAAGAATTTTAGTTACTGTATTAAAAGTATAAATAAAATAGTGTATGATCAAAATTCGGAGCAAATTCTCAGGCGTGTTGTGCGAGTTCAGCCTGCTTAGCGTTCATTAGGTAGAGCGATCTCATCTGCTGTAATTGAAACGGAGCCGGTAATCGATATCGGATATAAATTTGCATATTTTGTATGGAGCGAAAGGCCCTGCTTTCTATTAACTGCCTTCGGAGATAATAAATTTGGCCGTTAATAAAGGCCGGGTCAGATATTGTCACGAATACCTCCTGCCTTTTATGAGTTTCTCCTCTCGTAATTATTTACGAGAGGAGAAACTCATAAAAGGCAGGAGGTATTCGTGACAATATCTGACCCGGCCTTTATTAACGGCCAAATTTATTATCTCCGAAGGCAGTTAATAGAAAGCAGGGCCTTTCGCTCCATACAAAATATGCAAATTTATATCCGATATCGATTACCGGCTCCGTTTCAATTACAGCAGATGAGATCGCTCTACCTAATGAACGCTAAGCAGGCTGAACTCGCACAACACGCCTGAGAATTTGCTCCGAATTTTGATCATACACTATTTTATTTATACTTTTAATACAGTAACTAAAATTCTTATTACTCATCTAAATACCCAAATAACGGATTTAGGAAAGTATAATAAAGATTTATCAACTTAAAGGAATTTGCTTGCACAGTCTATCAAACAGATTGCCGCGTATAAATTGGTATAAACCAATTTATACACGTGTATAACTACTTACTCATACATGTAGTATATTAAATAATATTACTTTTTTTTTGTATATATACTTTTATGTTTTTTGTGAATTTATAAAAAAAACTATTAGTTTTCTCAAAAATCCTACATTTCTGCCCTTGATGTTTCGCAATTATATATATATTGATATAAATGTGTATTTTATGTTATATACATATATATATATATATATATAATATTATGGAATATTTATTATATGTATTATATTTTGTATTTTGATATTTATCATATGATCCCTTATGTTATTAGTAACATCTAGCGTACGTAATAAGTATTGTATTTTTTCTGCAACTTCCTTTTGGCTGCTCTTAGAACAGGTTTTTTTAACCTAGTTAGAGTAGCCATGTTACTTCAGAGCAACAATAAATGACTGGTGTTTAATTTGTCTATATTATATTAATTTAATTCCTTGTTCAGTTTTATTATATCATTTATTGTTGTAACTTCTTATTGTACCATAATAAATAAATAAATAAATTTTCATTGGAAACATATAAAGTCCATCTTAGCACAGGTGTAGGTATATGTGAATATGTGATATATATGTGAATATATGTGGTATATGTGAATATTAACCTCGAAAGATATTGCAGAAGAAGATTGCAGAAAAAAACAATTAATTATTGCGTACTTGAGACATTACTTATAAGAAGGATCATAGGATAAATATATTTAGATAATAGATTTAATATAATAAGATTAAGTTTCATTTTTTTTTATTTTAATTTTTTATTAAGTTTTTATTTTTCAATTTTTTTCGACGCGGCAAAAAGACTTCTTAGTAATAGATCGAATGTCTTTCTTAGAACAGGCGACAACCTCATTAGGTAAGATATTTTGCATTATATTATTATGTTTATAAAATTTGAAAAAAAATACATTTTTATTCGGATAATTTGTGATCACTTTATTGCCTCATTTGTTTGCAGTAGGTAGCATTTTGAGTATATTTTATAACGGGTTTTATAATGTACTCTAACTTACTGTTGTCCAAATTAGAAATTCAGTAACTTTAATAGGAAGAAAGTTGTCCTAAAGACAACCTTACAATTTACTCGAGTAATATCTGAAGTCAGATGCTTTGTCCTGAGAGTTAGGCGCGAGTTTCTGGAGTATTTCCCATCCGAACTCAAACGATTGTCGGCGACAAACTCAATCTACGATTCGTCGCTAGTTTCAGCGCTGACCTGAAAGTATAAAGCCTTCATTTATCGTTCACGCAAGTCTGAAAGGCACGTTTCATAATGTAAACGCTAATTGGCCGTTAGAGGCAAAAAGTCTCACGTTCGAAATTCATTATTTTATGAAAATGTTGTTTTTAAAAATAGGCACTAAAAGGTTGTAGTTTTTCGGTTTTCAGGAATAAATCCCTTTGCCCGAGGGACGCGAATCCACCTTATAAATATAACATAAAGTCCTATTGGTTTATTGGTATTAGGTACTTTTCTATGCCTAGCTGCAAACGAATGGGTTCCACGTTAAAGTTACATACATTTGAGCTATTCTCGAGATTTGATTACAATGCTTATGGACGTCAATTTTCCCTTATGGCACATGGCATAGTGGTCTACGCACCAGACACGGCATCGGAAGGGTTTGAGCTTAGTGCTCCACTTTAAATATTCTTCTTTCTTTTAAAATAAAACTTCTGTTGACACGGCAAAGTAACTTTGTATTTTTTCTCATTAGTTTTTTATTGTTGTTGTTTTTAACGTTATTTGTTTCTTTTAGTAGTATATTTTTTTACTTGTATGTTACGAAACCTGTTTAATAAATAAATAATACGGTCTCTTTTTCATTTGATAGCCTATTATACGCGCCGCGAGCCGACACTACGCTAATTCATACGCGAGTACCTAATTATTATTGACATAATCGAATACATCTCGCCTAATCCTATCATAGTGACAAATGCGGCTGTAGTGAGGCACGCCGGATGATTCGATGTTTGCATTGATTCGCTGAAGCGCCAATTTACATATCGACGATCTGCATAATCGCGGACACCGCTGGCGAATATGTTTACTCGACAAACGCAGGGCTGGAGTTAGCGCCTGAACGGATATCGATACGTCGATATGAATTAGTGCTGAAATCGAAGGGACCGTTGACCGTTGACCGTTGACCGTTGACCGTTGACTGACTCAAGGTATCGCACAGAAAAGTGGAAAGTTTTTGCCATTAGTGACCGTTTACATGCGAGCGAAATTATGAAGAAAAAAAATATATATACAAAAATTAAATAGGTATGAAATACCTTAACTAATAATTTAACTTGGAAAACTGTTAATTTGTTTATAACAAACTATCTCCAAATTATGTTGTAAATTCTTATGGATGACAATCATATTTTTTTATTTCTTTGCCTAAAAAGACATCTTTGATATTTGTTATTTTATGTCATCTACGGGAAATACCAACGTGGTCCATTCTTCACGTAAGATTCGGGAATTTCACACGGATTTTAAGATCGAAGGAAAATCTAAAAATAACGGATAAAAAAAATATATAGATTTAGTCATTAGTTTATGTTTTAAAGAATATTTTGTGGATTTGTATTGTTTATTATTATTTCAAAATTTAAACCTTTGCGACTTTTTTGAGTTCACATTGTATTAATTGTATTTTACAATATATTGTATTCAAACATACTCGTGCGTGCATATTTTTGTTCATATATCAATCTACACTCACACACACGCAACACATTCTCTACATACAAATCTTGTAACCTACGTGTTTGTATTTAAATAATTTAGTTTGAAAACATACTTATTATATAATAATATATCCGATTAATTCTTATTTTTTTTATGTAATATTAATATAACTGTATCTTTTCCCATGGGGAAGAAAATCCTTTGCGCATTTTGTACTTTTCGAGTTGAAAGATGCTTCAGACGAACGGATAGATGGCCAAAGGACGGGGATAGTAGTTTCTCATACATAAATGTTGGTATAGAAGCTAAAAGGGTCGACTAATGTACAGAAAAAACAGACGGACACTTCAGCGTTTAACAGAACAGTATCATCGGCACGGAATATAACATTTTGGTACATCGACGTGTCTACTTAAAGCAAAGCCACCTCCTTTGCCCTTCGCCTCGCCTGGCAACACTGATTATGGCCGAATTCGCAGCACCGCGTCAAAAATCGCCCTCATGAATAGGTAATATATTTTCACAAATTTATTCCCAGACCTTTTAAGGGTGAAGACACACTGGCCTCTGCCCACTCGTTGACGTGAATACGTCTGTAAATTTCCTCTCGTGGGAGCATAACAGAAAATCGGATGAAAACGAAATCAGGGCATAGAGTTTCAAAAATAAAAATAAACCCCGTAATATTCAAAGGTACCAACTAAACAATTTGGACCCTGAAATATACAGAAATCATATGCGACTAGAAAGACCGTTTCGCCAGCAATCTTTTAACATCCGCGAGACTCCATAATGTCAGCGAGAAAGCCGTATCGGGTGCAAGAGAGTCGCGGCGCCGCGCGTCAACAACGACACAACTACATCTGTCCTCATCCCTCGAACAGTCGAGGGATGAGGACATTACATTGGCATGGAGTTAGGCATTACATTGTATATCGGATGTAATCAGTGGATCGGTAATAAACGCTTTAACAAGTTCTCAAGTTATTACCTTTATCCCACGGGACCCACTCGATGGGGTTCCGTTACAATACCTTGTCTTGCTGACAACATAACCCTGACGAAATCCCACTACGTCCTTCGAAACTATATAGGTCGAAAGCGCGACCATGTGCTCACCCTAAGCAAAATCAACACGTCCCAAAGCAATTAGGTGGTACTCTAGTAGTCGGTTTTACCCTGATTTTTTTTACAAAAGCCTCTTCAAAGTATAATCAAAGTGTCTTCAGACTTGCCCTGGCGAAGTTCGTCTGGCTGCTGGTGCCGCGACGTCTAATTTGGATTTCTTTGCTCCGAAATTTTCATTCGTCAGTTAATAGCTAACAGATTGTCAGCGGATTTTGTGAATTGAACTTGTGAATAATTTATTAAACAGGTCATTGAACCTGTACATACAACAAAACAACAAGTAAAAACAAGTAAAAGATTATATTAGCAAAAGAAAAAATAACATTAAAAACCAAAAAATAATCAGTATTAAATCAGGAAAATAAAAAGTTAAATATTAAAAATAACGCTCCCAGATGAACAATAACAAATAAATAATTCTCACTGATCTCTCATAGTTGTAATAGAAGGTATTGCTGTAAAATATCATTTTTGATAATTAAAGTTTACGTAAAAAACATAAAAACTATAACAAAATATTGATATACTGAAAATGGTTTTAGTTTTAATTGCGTACATTTAAGTACGGTCTTAAGTAGGATATTTCCAGAATACTAAAATAGTAGGTCTTCCTTAGAATATAGAGTAGATCTGAGGAAGCTCATAAGTTGAGCCTCTGGCCCAGTTGGCGTCCTTGATAGGGTACTTACACAAAGACGCCTTAAGCCCTCGCTGAAGTGCAGTTTCTAAGCAATTACGCTCCGCTTCAACGTGCAGACGACAGTGTAGCTGCGCCTTAAGAAATATGCAGTTTGAGCTTTATTACCGTATGCAGTCTGAAAATACTGCGAAAACGTTTAAAATTTGTTTCTAAATATTTTGTTTATTTTAGTTAATTATAAAAATTCTTTATTCTGTGGAAACATTATTGAAAAATTAATTGATTAAAAAATTAAAGCAAGCAGTCAAACTCTCGCTATCGGGTGAACTTGCTAAGCCAATAAATTATTTATTTATTATGAGCGTTTAGTACTATTGTAATTTGTGAGCTGATTATTTTAGATTTTGAATTCACCATTTTAATGAACATAATATTTATAAAAAGAAACACAGATTTAGGCTTTAAAATGTAGTATGAAAATAAAAAAATAATACCTACTAATAAAAATATTGGTTTAATATTTTTAGACCCACATTGCTTTACGTTAATCATTATTTAAATAATAACATATCATAATAGTATCCATGACATATTAAACAACTAACCTTTATGGTTTTCCCCCGCCCTTAATCAAAATTAATAATAAATAATAAAAAATCCAAATACCACAAACTGTGGAAACAATACGGTAATCTTAGTACTGTGCTAGTTTCTCTCTGTTAAGTTCTCGACAAAAGAAACATACAAAGAAATTCTAATCAAAAATATACTTCACAATGTGAATTGAATATTCAGCCATTGGGGTAATATTTAAAATAATACAATTGCAACACAAACATTCCTTAACGTAAATATTACAATAATGAACCAGTTGTAGGAGGACCAGAAATATGTAATGCTTTCCGAACAGAAGAACCTCAAATCTGTCTCCGTCACTCCAGATTCCAAAACTACCCAACAAAGCGTTAGACTGGTCTTAGTCACTTATCGGTACCTATAGTTTTTAAATATTTAAAACGATCAAAATGTTACAAAGGCTAATAAAGCGGAAATATTTATCCTTTATTTGTATTAAACTGTGCAACTCAACTAACCCATCTCTAAATTTGATTATTCAACCCCGGGGTTCCCCCGAGTTCCCAGTGAGGTCCTGCAGGTAGCTTTAACGGCTCCTTCGGCACTCGAAGACTCATGAATGCACTAGGGTTGGGTCGCTTCACTCCACATTTGAAAACTATCTCTCCCTGAACAGACACAGTATCACTGTGGCTTCTACTATATGTTTATACAGGGCGTTTACTTGTAGTCTAGATCCGTTATACAATTTGGGTGGATTAAGATTTCTTAGAGTTTATGTAATGGAAGACCAGAAGGATTTAGAGTATTAAGATAACTTCGAACGTTGGTCGACGAGTTATCGACAGTTTGAAGTCAGCGAATCTTGTTTGAGGTGGACTCATGAAGCCCAGCATCACAAAGACCACCGCTGGTGCCACCGGGTCTATCTTCGGATACATTTCGAGGGAGACCACAGTTGGTTTGGGCGGTCGACCATCTAAGTAGGTGATTATAGTCTATTAACTGGTTAATTTAGTGCAGTGAAAAATTTAAATTGTGAATAACTAAATAGTAAAGGATATTACCAGAATTATAAGAGTGCATAAAACTAAACGCAGATTAACGAGGACAATGAAATAAAAATTAATTTGCATTTGCAACCTTTGTAAACTTCAGCCGAAGCAGAAGTAATATTTTAACGAATTCATTCTAATTAGAACAGAATGAGTTCTATGAGTTCAGAATGATTAGAATGAGTTCTATCTACTTTTGTTCTAATTAGAACGAAAGTAGATAGGAATTCTATCAAAAATAATATTGGTTACGTGTCTATTCTGAAAAAACTCTACCCTACAACAGCAAGGAGAATGGAGTCAGGGCAGGGTTCCGTAAGAGCATCGTCTGGACACATAACAGATCATCGGTAAGACTTCTTTTATTGTAAAACTTGGAAAAATATTAGTTAATAACATAGCAAGGAATATTACCCCAGTATTTATTTAAGCAAAGATTGAAAATTATTTACTGATTAGTTTGTTCATTGATTTGAATCCCCCGGTGAATGAAACGAGAGGAGGTGCAATGATGGCAAATGGCTCAGAAGATAAGGAGATGGCGTAAGCCGCCAGCTACCTACTGAGCTGACCATCTCTTCTGTGCCGCAGGTGTCGAATTTTAGTTTGGCAGGCGTATTGGCGTCTTATTTATAATCGATCGTTTAATATCTTTCTCCGTTCTGTGTCAGATTCCGTCACTGATAGATTCAATGGTGTGGTTGATGGATGCAGTGGAAATTGTATTTAGCCAAGAAGACGAAACCCGAAGATATGGAGTAGTGCGTCAATAGACTTCACGCTCGTATTATTCAGAGCGAAGGGCTCCTCGAGGGAAACGCGTTCTCGAGGCGTGCTCAACCATTTCTTATTTATACTTCATCATTCGTGATTATAAATACGAATTAATTAATTCTCTTGTCAGCGTTGCGGCGCGCTGGTTAATATTAATGAACGCTTGGCGGCGCGGGCGGTTACAAGTGAGCTGCGCCTTAAGGCAGGTCGACACGTCGAGCGCGATGAGACATTTTCATCATAAGATGAGCTGTGTAATAATTGTTAGGTCATCTGTTTTTGTATGATTACCTTTGTTTATTTAGGATTAGCTGTGTTTGTGTAAGATGATCTGTTTATTTGAAATAAAACAATATGATGGATATTTTTAAAAAAGTGAATCATTATTAAATGCCACATAAATCGTAAATGATTGTATTACTATTTTTAAAACAAATTTTACGAGGTATTGGTTCCATAAGCCACAAAGGGGTGCCAAGGAGAGGGGGGTAGATAAAGTTTCCTAATTTATTCTAACATTATCTAAAAATACATACACAAAGTTTGATTTTGCCACCACAGCTGTTGGAGATAAAATTTGAAATTTAAATATGTTCCGTGGCCAAGTTTGCAGAAAAGTTTAGAGTTTTCTTCTCGAGTTACAAATATGAATAGGTTTTTTATTTTTTCTTAACTATTTTCCTTTATTAATATATAATTAAATCTGCCTCTTAGACCTAAAACCTAAGTTGCTTCGTATTTATTTATTTATTTTTTTATTTATTTCAGGAAACAACAGCTTACATAGTAATTACAATAAACAAAAAAATACAATTAAAACACAAAGCCAATAATAGTTTCCTCCAAACTTAAAAAAATAGAAAACCCATTCGGGAGCGAGGCCGGGACCAGGAAGTAAGAGGGGATGGGGGTTGGGGGTTGGGGACAATCACCAGAATATAATATAAAACACAATATAATATAAATATAATAAGTTCAACATATACATATGAATATAAATATACTATTCAAGGGCTAGAGTAGAAAGTGTGTGTTAAATATATCGAGTTTAAGATAACATTATAGAAATGTATGTATGGGATATCTTATATGAGTGAATAATATTGTATTTATATATGTCTTCGACGGGACGTCTTTAATATCCCGGCTGGATGAGTTTTAATAATTGTTCGAAGGGGAGCTTAGCTCGCTAACAGTGAGTACCCGGCTTAAGGATTTACGCGCTTCTGAACATCGCACGATCTGAATATCAAATTGGTCCTGTTTGAATAAGACCTACAGAGTGTATGAAACAAAACGCCGGTTAAATGCAAAGAGCCAACTCGGTCAGAACGAAGCGCCCTTCGGCAAACTCAACTCGACTCAATGTTTGGTCGCCCTATTCACTTACGACTTACGACTTACGACTTACGATTTGCCTTATCGGCTTACCTGTATTTTACCGACATTATTTACCTTTACAAAACGTTTAAAATCGGACCTAAATTATATTTTCATTTCGAAACGTGTAATTCATTTAATTTAAGATAAATATATAATTACAAAGTGGCAGTCCAGTTGTTAAGGTGTTGGACTATTGACCCGAAGTTCGCGGGTTCGAATCCGCACATTTTTACCATTTTTATTTTTAAGAGCCAGTCTATCGTGAGGTGACCTTGAAGTTCGACCTTAGCAAATGGTGTCGGCCACGTGCACTTCGAGCGTCCGTCGACAACATCAAAGAATAAACATTTTTCAGTTTTTTATTTATATTAAAAATATAAAGCAATTAAAAAAATCTAAGTTTAAGGTTTTCTGTAGAATTTTATTGAGGACATTTCTATGTATAAATTAGCCTTACGTCACATATGTAGTTTGGTTTATGACAATTTAAAAAAAAAACTTAACAATTTCAATATTTTTTTATGTAAACATAGGATTATTTATTTAAAAAACCAGCTTAAAGGTTTGCTAGAAAAATGTTCAGTTAATCTGATTATATTTTTTATATATGCCCGGTATGAAAAGCTAGCCCTCAAAAACATGCATAAAATGCAATTCGAGTGCGTTATGGCTCTTAACATCTCATTACTACCATCCTCCCTGACCCTAGGACAGGCATATTTGGCCTAGTTGAATATGACCCAAAATAACTGTATATGACCTAAATCATAGCAATCATTATTAAAAAATAGGTGCATACGTTGGATTTCCAATAAATTGGCTATGATTATTGTTATTATAAATAACAATATATTTTTATAATATATCTACAATATACCATTGGCAGATAGTGATTTTTTCATAGACTTCAATGCACATTTCAACTAAATCTTTGTTTGGATGCGGTCATAGATCTTTTCATAGATCATAGAAGGAAGTACTAATATGATTAATACTAATAAAAGTACTAATAAAAAAAAATATAATTTAATCAAGATATTTTCACTTCTGTCTTTGGGTTAATAATTCATTTTAAAATATTGAAAAAAATTGAGATGCTTAAAGTATTATTCTCTAAAGTAACCCAATTTTTATTAGATAGATTTTTCTATAAAGTATATTTCTAAAAATAGACTATTTGGGTAATTCCACAATGAAAATCTCACGTTATTAATGTGATGTTTAAACTCTGAACTTTTCTTATTTTATTTGAGTTATTTACCTTTGTGGCAGCCCTCAATATTCTGTTATATCGGCCGAGTGCCTCAGCGAGAGATCGCAGACTCGACTCAGTGGCTTAAGAGCACCTTAAGTGTCCTTAAGGCCAAAGCCGCTAAGAGAATATCTGAGGGATCTAACCCTAGAACACTGCGCAGACATTATTATAAGGAAATCATTCTTATTAGGAAATGCTTTTTATTTTTCATTTGTATAGCAATTATGAAATATATAAACAAATTGTCCATTGCTAAGCCTTGCTTTATCGGAATGAAGTGAAATTTATGGTGACCTACTTTAAAATACAGTTAGAACTTAACAACAAAAACATTTAACAAAATATCAGACCGCGCGGCGTCGCGACCCAGAAACTGACACCACGGGGCACCATACCTACAAATGCATTGACAACAGTGAATGACAGGTAGTTTCCCGCGCGCAAATATTGTAATTCAATTCGTACCCATATTTTTTTTGTTAGCTACATGAAAACTTGTCGAACAAAAGTTTAATATTTAGAATCACATCTTAAAAGGATACTGCTGACTTTAAGTTCACCCTGTATTTTGTTAAAAATTAGTCAATAGAGTCTTCGAGAATGGTCTCGGGGCATTCTGTATATCTTGTTGAAGGAAAGGAGTCTGCGTCGAGGATCTGTCATTATCTAAAGGCCGCTCGACTGCAAACGTCAGAAAACGAGGTAAGCGAATGTGAGACTCAAGACTGATGTCCTTAAGGGGGGGGGGGGGGAGTGGTTCCTTCGGCCTCTTTTAGCTTCGCCCCTCGGCGCCGTGTCGACAGCTGTTGCCGCATCCGTGCGACTCGGGCCGGAAATATCCCGTTATAAATTACAAACACGAAAAACAGACATAAATTAAATTAGATTTTAATTAAAATGAAATTAATAATTACATTTCACGTCAAAATAATATATTCAACCACCTACTCAAGTATTGTAGTATGGAAAACATATCGTCGATTTTACCTATTTATTTATTATAAAGAATGCAACAAAACATAAATAATTTAGGAAGGATTGGTAGAAATATCGATTTTTGGATACAAACACAAATTTTTGGATAAAGATACACTTGTCGATGGTTTCTTTAATATTTTTATTAATCACGTAATATTATAAAAATTACTTAAAAGTAAATCCCCTCATTAATAATTAATTGTGTCTACAGTGAATGTATGGAGTTCCCCGGTCCCATATTAAGCGGGGAACCAGGAAAATTAAAAAAAAAATGAGTCCTGAAACACAATTTTAGGCTACTTTTGAGTGTTTTTAGCACCCTAGTAAAATAGTTTGAAATAGAGTTTTGTACCAGTATTTTATTTTCCGACTCGGTGAAATAATTCTCATCAGAAGAAGTTGTGGTAATAAAACTTTAAATAAGTCCTGAAACACAATTTAGGCTACTTTTGGGTGTTTTTAGTACCCTAGTAAAAATTGTTTGAAATAGAGTTTTATACCAGTATTTTATTTTCCGACTCGGTGAAATAATTCTCATCAGAAGAAGTTGTGGTAATAAAACTTTAAATAAGTCCTGAAACACAATTTAGGCTACTTTGGGGTGTTTTTAGTACCCTAGTAAAAATTGTTTGAAATAGAGTTTTATACCAGTATTTTATTTTCCGACTCGGTGAAATAATTCTCATCAGAAGAAGTTGTGGTAATAAAACTTTAAATAAGTCCTGAAACACAATTTAGGCTACTTTTGGGTGTTTTTAGTACCCTAGTAAAAATAGTTTGAAATAGAGTTTTATACCAGTATTTTATTTTCCGACTCGGTGAAATAATTCTCATCAGAAGAAGTTGTGGTAATAAAACTTTAAATAAGTCCTGAAACACAATTTAGGCTACTTTTGGGTGTTTTTAGTACCCTAGTAAAAATAGTTTGAAATAGAGTTTTATACCAGTATTTTATTTTCCGACTCGGTGAAATAATTCTCATCAGAAGAAGTTGTGGTAATAAAACTTTAAAAATAGTTTGACTGTGTGATTCGTGACCGCCGGGTTAAGAGTCAAACACCTTAACCACTAGACTACCACGATCTATCACAACATAGATAAATACGCAAACCTAAATTCCTATTAAATAAATCTCGTCCATTGCTCAATAAAAGATTTTCTTGAATTTTAACCAGCCATTATAGTCATTGATTTTGAACAAAAACTTAGTATGCCGCCGCCTTAGTAACGAACAGTTTAACCCACCCACCCACATACCCAGTTTAAGTATAAATTTTCTTTTGACATCAAAGGCAAGTAGACTTGATTTGCTTTGGTTGCAAAAATGCTAAGTTGCATTTCGCACGTTGTGGCGTCAAATTAGACCGTCCTGAGACGAGTTATAAATTCCTTCCTCGCGGTTTAGTTTTCATAATCGAAGACAGTACTTTTCCGTCTTCAGTCTTTACTCACAGCGCTCTAGGACTAGACACATTCCTAGGTAGTCAAATTAACATACAAGTCCTTACTAATAACTATTATCGAGTCATTTATTAATTTCTATTTGCATTCCTACTGAGTCATAAATTGGTTAGGATAAGTGTGTGAAACTGAATAAGCTGACCCTGATCCTGACCCTGACCCTGATCCTGTGACCCTGATCTGAACTCTATTCTCGCCTTATCCTTACCACACGTTAAGGAGATTCAACATTACATTAGCAATGTTAATAATTTTCCTCGAATTTAACTTATTCAAAAATATGGGTAAATATATGTAGTTTTTATGGAGTCTCAAAAAAAAAGCGTTGCGTAATACCTACTCGGTCATTTTCCCTTACCTGCACCGAGCCAAGCAACACCTCCGTTCTCGGGACAGGCTGCAACCCGTAGTATAATAAGCGAGTAGTTTTAATACACAGTACACTCGGTAAAGTCGGGTAGAAATGAGCCTATCAGGGCGGGCGGGCGGGCGGCCCGTTTCAGCACACAGCCGGCTTTCGTTTGCGTTGTCCATCGCTGAAACGCTGAAAGCCAGGCGGAGGGCCGATATTCGATATTTAAGTATATCGGTACGGATAACTAACATGATTTACCGAAATTCATCCTTCTTTATGATTCAACATTTTTTTTCGTAGCGAATGTTCTTTACACACTGTAGAGTGACTGAACGTGTAACGAAACGCTGCACCCACGTTGTTACGCGATGTTGAGCCGGATTAGAGCGCTACTAAGGCAACTCGCCTGGCGTACTAAAAACAATCGCTGCGTTTATCGTTACATTTCCTAGTTATTCATTCAGTATATTTATTTTAAGAAACAACTTTGCAGTTGTGTATGAAAGACAGAAATGAGTAACATAAAACAATATAACAATAACAAGATACAAACAACAAATATAGTAATTAAGACTAGCATAGCTACACTTTATACACAGTTATTCAAATGCATGAAAAGAGATTAAAGAGCGAAAATCTTGTAAAAACTAAATAGTATAATAATATTATAAACTTTATAGAAAAAAACAATAATAAAAAAGTAAATGCAATAAAAGTTTTATAAACATCAATTAAGGTCAAGACTGTACAAAGTTTTTTCAGTCCGATATTTTTTGGAGAGATTATTGAATAAATCTACCCCCTATAAACGCTTGTATTCTGAAATTGGTTAAACATAATTGTTTTTGTGTCTTGTGCCGTGCGAATGAACATTGCTATGTGTAGAAACAGCCTCTTTCTTTAAGAAAAATTCACAGAGGGTTCCGTAGATGAAGATACCATATATTGTGAGAATTCCTAAGTTCCGAAAGTGTGATTGGCAAGACTCACCTGGGTCTAAACCCAGGATACTCCTCACAGCCCTCTTTGGATTATAAAAATTTCTTGAATATATGCCGCAGAATAATAAGGTAAAGTCATTTGTGTTTTAATATTACTTTGTGCGTAAGTTCTTTATTTATTTATTTCATATATTTTAGGAAAAAAATACAGCGTAACATAATTTAAAAAACAGTAAATACATAGTTATTAATTTGGGCAATTACATGAGTCCACTGTTTGGAACTTATCGGATAAAAAAGATCAAAATATTTGATAATTCGCGTGTACTTCTCCATTAAAGATTTCCTCTCTAACCCAAACTCCCTCCTAAGATTTTGCGCTAATAAGTTTAACTTTTGTAATGTGTGTGTGTAAGTACACTCTGTTTTTTTTAGAGAGTAATATTTCGCAATTACAGTCGCGCCGTACATTCGATTAGCCGGACAGAGAGCAGGCCAATTAATTAGGTCGCTCGCACTGCGGTCGACTTCGCCGAACAGACTTGCGATAATTGCCGACTGAAAACACGCCCCCCTCGCCCCCCCCCGCCCCCCCTATCCCGGTCACAATAAAGGAACCAAATGCTTTTATTCCCGCCTTTATTGCGATTAGCCGATGCTTTTAGCGGTTTCTGGAAGGCGCACGAGTTAAGGAGTGAGGTCCCCCACGATATTACTACTCGGATACGGGGACCTTATATGCGACTGTAACTGATTAACTGAACGCTAACCCACGTTTGAGGCTGTGCGTGTGTTTGCTTTAAAATTTAAGTAGCTATACATAGTGCTGTAACTGAACCCCAGCGAGTGGGTCCCGTGGGATAAAGGTAATAACCTAAGAACTTGTTAAAGCGTTTATTACTGATCCACTGATTACATAAGTACTCCGATATACAATGTAATGCCTGACTCCATTATGTGGAATAGGTGTCGTACTAGCGGACGACCTCCGCTCTTATAGACTGCGTCGGAGGGGAACCCTCTACCTCAGCCCTGGAGCGTTCGGTTGACGTCACTCTCGCGTGATGTAGTCGTCAGCGTAAACCTGGCGCGGTCGTCATGTGGACTTGTGACCTCCACAGTGCATTAATTTTTAAGATAATACCATTACCATCGTGTTTTTAATGTCTTAAAGGATGCTAATTTAACTATTAATATTAAAAAATGTAATGCCGTGCGCGCGTAGTATGGAGTCAGATATTAAGTATAAGAAGTTAAGTAACGAAGTTATATTGTAATGGTCGAATCATAATAAACTAGTTATCATCATCTCATCGTATCTTTAAGCCCGTTACATTCTGGTGACCCCGTCATTGAATTACGCAACCTTCCGTTACAGCAGCATTAAAAATGGTCATTAATTAGATTCAATTGTTTCACTACTTGCTACCGAAAGGATTTTTTTTGTTGAGACCCTCCTAATTGAATTGCTGATTATTAAAAGGGGTATATGTTACATTATATTAAAAGGGAGCTATGTTACGGAATTTGTTTTATTTTTATTAAAAAAGTTATTAGAAATAAAAAAAAATATAAAGCAAAAACAAATCAGCAAACACACTAAGTTTTTCATAAATGCATAAATTTGTAATATATGTGATTATATTAGAAATGAATCAGTTTTTTTTTAATATCTCGCAAAGTTGAAAATGTAACATAGCTCCTTTTTAATAATCAGCAATTCAATTGTTTTAGAACAAAAGTACGGAAGAACAAAATAGATTTTTTAAATAAACTCTGTATATTCATTCTTATAGTCGTTTAAAATATTTCGTTTAAAATATTTTAATTAATTAATTTAAAAATAGCCCAAAAAATTGTTATATATAGGTACGTACCTGTATAGTATAGTCATAATAATTACTCCTTATTTGCAGAAGTCCCGAATGAGATCTATATGAAATTGTGAAGCATAGAGAACACATTCAAATATTATTCCTAGAACTTTTGACTCTGTAATGCGAAAAGTCAAAACTTTTGAAATTTCAAGCGTAATTTGCGCCTCACGTGTCATATCAGCGCATGTCATATGTTGCGAAGCGTATTTTGCATTATTTCGCGGATTCTAATTCAGATAATAATCCGACTTTTCAAATTAGACTTTCTAACTTGGAAATTATTTCGAGGAATTTTCCAGCGCGCCTCGCCCGACGGCGCGCTAAATTTTCATTTTATTAATTCAATTGTGTGTATTTCGAAAGTTTTCACTTTATACAGGCTGTCCCAAGGTCAATCCCAATAAAAAAAAACAGCTAATATGTCCTACGATTCCTAGTGTTATTTGTTAAGAAACTATATCAAAATTCATTATGGTATTCGAGAAAAAAATATTGAAGTTTCTATTTAAAACCTAATATATTTGTGTAAAACGAGTTTGAGTTGCATTCACGATGTGGCGCCCGACGTGTTTTCAGCGGGTTTAGTATGCCTGGCGAACGCTGCCGTAATATTATGTTTGTTTTACACAAATTTAGTTTAAAAAATAATCAATTTGCGTATCAAATATTTTTGCATTTTTTTATATAATTTCTTACTCGTAACAGGGAACATATACACCCCCTTAAATTTACAGGAATGATCTTGGGACACCATGTATAATTAAATATTTTTTAAATAATTTATATATATTATGAGATATGTTTACCAAGGAGAAAACACGGATTTATTTATGCATATTATATGAATGTTTAATTGTATATTTATTATTTAATATTTCAGTCGTGAAGTTAAATGGATGTAAAATTCACATTTTTGTATTATACCTGTTTAAAAAAAAAACTGTTTTAGAATAAAGTTAATTAGACACTATAAAATATTTACATTTAATTGCATAATACTACAACGCTACTCTACAGTTACTATAGTTTAGTTTGCGTGTCACGTGGTGCACTAGATTTATTGGTAATAAAGTAGTACAAACTTGTAAGTGCAATTAATTGAATATAAAATTTAAATCTGTCCGGCTTGTGTCCGTGGTTTTATAGACCTGAATGCTTTGTGGTGTGCATTCCTTCGTCACGTTTGCGTAGATCAAGTGGTGCATTTCGAATCGGGCGTCTATTGTCAGAATTGGTCTTACAAAAACTAAATTGACATAAATCAGTAGTTCGAAGTAATTCGTCAGTGGATAACATAACTGTATGGGCATAGTTTACTATAATTTTATAACGTTAATAACTAATTTGAAAATGTTATTAACAAAAAAAAGCAGTTAATTAACAATCTATAGATATATATACTTGCATTGCATTATACAAACAGTTGAAAGAACTGTTATTGTAATATTCATTACATTATCTTGAGTGTAATATTTATTGTTCGTCCTATCATAATGCTCATGAGTGCGTATAAAATTTATAATTTCCTTCGTAAGTTCATGAAAGCCGCCCTCTTATTGGGAATATATTTGTTTTCAGTAACGGTTTCAGTCCGCGTGTCTGTTGCTAACAGCGCCGCGGGGGACTCAACCCGTGGAGCGGGGATGTGCGTGCAGCCGCTAATCGCCTCGGCAAATATTAAGGCCGACGCGCGAGCCAATTTAAACAAATGGTGTCTTTCAGCGTAAAAAGGTAAAGGTATGTTTCGCCAGATGCAAAAAATAAAACATTTTATTTCTTATTGGGTAGAATTCATAAGGAACGCACCCTATTGCAATGAGCACCTACCATGTCATGATTTCTGGAAAATTTCGGCATATCTTCGCGTTTCACATCCCCTAGAACCAAAAACCACCCTCAATATCATTCTCTCGTGGATACGATAACTGCCGTAATTTTACACCAATCGCTTTCAAATTGATATATAAAATTTAAGGGTACAAAATGTCAATCAATGGGGTGTGTTTTGTCAAAAAAATGAAATTCCGCTATAACTTTCTAGGATATAAGATATCGAATTCATTTAAATTTTATTTTATTCCTTAGCCTAAAACTAAAACCCTCAAACCCCCACCCCTAAAACCCCTAAACCTAAAACTCCTCACACCCCTAAAACCCCCTAACCACCCCTACAACCCCAACCTAAAACCTAAACCCCCCCTAAAACAACCATTAGTGCAAGACTCAAAAAATAAAGGTTTTAGAATTAAAAAAACCATAATCAGGCACCAATAATAATTAAATCCATTCATGTTGGATACAAGTTCATACGATTGGAATTCGCCTTTGATCCGCCGAAATCTACCTCCGCCTTCCGGCGTGCCCAAAGGGATTTTTTTGTTTTCCTTTACCTTACACATTATTTTTTTTGTCCAATGAATGAATTTAATGCTCCGGTCAAGGGTACGAGTTTTTTTTAAACGATCAAAGATTAGTATATTTTTTTTTGACCTTTATAAAAATAATTCAAGGAATAACCAACTGCAAGGCCAAATATTCGATAGTGGAAATATCATTATTTTTTTTATACAAAATCCATACAAATTTTAGACAAAAAAAAACTGTATTTGCCGTTCGCAATGCTATTCATAATCTTTATATTTTTAGACGCGTAGTAGGTCTACCGAAGGATTTACAAGCATTGCAATGCCCTCATTCCTCGACTGTGCATCCAGACACAGTCACATTGGTGTTCCAATACCAATGCCAATAACGTCATCTGTCCCCACGCACTCCCGCGACAAGGATAAACCCTCAACCCTATTGATTTTTCAGTGACGTTTTAGAGTAATATGGAAAAAAATCTTTCGGGGTTTTATTCAAAAGTGATTATTTTAAACGGCAATAATCAATAGGGCTATTGAAGACACGCGCCATGTGACGTCAGTGGAGTACTTTTGTATTGTAAAACGCCAACCACTCAAGTGCTAGGGCTGCTGTGAAACCGAAAGATTAGCTCCACTTAGCGCGCCTGCCTTGGAACACAAACCGCGCACCGCCCGACTCAACCCTCCAGTGCACACGGCTCGGATCGGAATACAATTTTTAATTTGTTTCCACTTTGAAAATATATATTTTTCTACCAATTTAATTATTTATTTGTTATCAATTCGTACGAGAATCACTTTGTGAGAAAATACGAAAATCAACGTATTTACCCACAAAATTTTAACATAATTACATTTTTTCATCAATTTATAATTATTTTTTCTATTAAACAGTTTTCTTTAAAATAAAACGAAGGCCATACCCGATAGAAAACAGTTAATCGATCTTGCGATTTCTAGTATTTTTGGTTAAGAAACTTTATCAAAATTCATCATGGTTATTTATTTATTTATTTAATATATATTAGGGAAACATACACCATAACTTAGTTTATAGAACAGTAAATACATAGTTATTCATTTGGCCAATCATTCCATTTCATTCATTCAAATCAAAAATCAATCATCATCAACATCAATCATTTGGTTTTGATTATCGAGAAAAAAAATAATAATGTCTGTTGTGAGCGCTCATGTCATGGTCATTATCGATCTGCGTGACATCGGAATTCAAGCGCTGATCGTATTTACACCATCTGTTAAAAAAATTAATAAAGTTTGGGGACGATTTTTTTTCGCTTTTTTATATCATTTCTAACTCATAATAGGTTATACAAAATCTCCCTTAAGTCTCCTGAAATGGTCTTGGAACACGTTGTATATCATATTTTACTACATTATTGCTATAGTTTATTCTATTAAAAACACCTTTTTTTAATTTATCTTGCCTTATGCTATTCCGAGACTAACGTAGATTTTTCTACCTTCAATGGTATTTTTTTGATTTGGCATCATATCCAATGCCAATCTTTTCTAAATATTTATCTATGTGAAATATTACTAAAAATTATGTAATTTATTTAATTCTAGTGAATCTGAAACATATTTCTAGTGAATCTTTAAGCATAACAATCAAAAAACAATAAATATATTATATTTTAGAAAAACCCACAAATGTTGTTTGTGGTCGATGTCTGAATTGCTAATAATAAAATACAATATTTATGTGTAGGTAATAATAATTTATGTTATGTATAATTCTTATTTCAAGTCTGAATCCAATCTATTTTTATCAATATGAGAATATAACCGTAGTCGACTTAGAATCGCTGCTGCTAAATTAAAGCTATTTTAATATATAGTTATACCTTTTGTAGAGAGATTAAAAATTAAAAATTCCGAAAAGTAAATATGCGTAAATAATTATTAAGGTTTTTAAAAAATTGGATTACCAAATTTCTTATCACTTTTAATATTTCTATTGTTTATTATATAAATTATTTAAAAATCAAAACTATGTCGTCCAACACGCTTTGATCACCTAAACACCGTTGCGCCGAAATGACCCGTCGCTACCATTCGACGGTTAAACCACAGTTCGCTTAAGATATGCTCCTGGGCCCCCAGCTGATTAAAATTTAATAAGAGTTTAACACCCTCTTTCTTCAGCATAAATCAAGATCAGTCTTTCCATTAGGCTAATTGCCAGGGTTTGGAGGATTATCCTGGGATCCCGTTAAGGTCTCCTCAGTTATTCGCCAACTTTAGTGTTTACTCCTATCCTTAAGACGACACAGATGCAATGTCCTCCAGCTTCACGAATTGCCACAGTTAAACTTATTTATTATATTTCCAGATACACTAGCAATTAATACATAGTAAAACATAGCCGGCATTTATTTATTTATTTATTTTCTTAAGGGAAAACACACAGTAAAACAGTAACATTAACCATTTAGAATTTAAAACTGGCTAAATACTGTTTCGTGTTCTAGGGAAAAATAAGAAAACAATATTGTTTTACCTGATTATTTGCTTTATTTTGTGACTATGATAACAAGGTATTGCAATTTGCAGTTATTTTGTGAGTATCAAATATGCATTTCCACCAAAAAGGTGTCCTTAAAGGGGGTGAAATGGATGTTTATGTTTAAGATATGTCGAAATTTCGCGGAAGTCAATACATGGCACCCCTTGCATTGCAACGGGCAGCTCTTTTAATGAAATCTACCCGAAATAAACAAAAATATTCGATTATTATCCATCGAGATTTTCCCGTCACATTTTCAGGCGATACAAGCAATACTAATCCCGGAACGAGACATAAAAAATACACCCGCAGTAAAGCTGAGGGAGAAGCGCCTCAGTCGCTCCATAAACCTTGAATGTTCGGAGCTTTTCCAACATAATTGGCACCAAAAGGCACTTCTATTTTTTCGCCCGGCGCCGTAAGCCGTGCCGCGCATCGGTCGCTCTTCTACCTAATATCGTATTTCAATATATATTTATTACAAGAATTTAGTCAACTTAAGTCATTAAAACTGCGTAAATACAGGCAAAGCCCAGTTACGCGAGGTCAGGGACATTATAAACTCTGCTTGTGTGAGTTTTTATTAAATAAATAAAACAACACTGAATTACAATTGTAATTTATTACCAAAATTGTAAAACGTTAAAGCGATGCATCTGACTGACTTCAAATTCGATGCTTTAATTTTATAGGCCGCCAGATTTTGCTCTTTGCGAGGTCATTAAGCAATTGTTGGATTTTATTAAATTACAGCTTTATAATAAAGAAATTAAAAAAACAAACTTTTCTTTGTTATAGACCCTTCAATTACTGTTTTTTCCTAAGGCTGTAATGTCTTTTATAAGAGAGAAATTCAACTAAAAAATAACTTGAAGCAGTTTAGCATTAATTAAATTTCTCAGAAATAGAATTGAATTTTAAAAATCTGCCTTTTCTGAGCATTTTTTTTTTAATTTCACATTCAATGGTTACCAAATGACACCCATAAAAAAAAATCTAAATGTATCTAAATTAACATAATATATCCGTTCAAAAAGCGGCACTTTCGGACTAAATTAAAAAACGTGGACATTTCTCTACTATACCGAGAAATTCAATTCAAAGTACCCACATACTTTACCTTGTCTTAACTGTTGTATTTTTTTTTTTTTTTTTTTTTTTATAAGTTCTTTATTTATAAACAGAATACATATTTAATTTGTTTGTTCACAAAACCCTTGCGGGTTTTTATGTGAACTCATTCGTTCCTAATTTAACTTATTTAATAACATTTATATCTACAAAACATATTCAATATTCACTTAAAACACTTTTATCAATGACGAGCTACTCATGACGGTATCTCTCCAGACTGTCTTTAATTGTTTATTTATAAAAAAAACGGTCACTTCCAGTCGCGTCGGTGTAATTATAATGAAATCGGTACGAGTACATCTCACACCGGTCGCTTCGAGTACATTCATCAACAAAAATACTATTTACAATATATTTTTTTTAATTCTTTTTTTAAAACGTAATTAGATAAGTTATTAGATTGCTTTATATTACTCGTAAGGTTATTAAATAAAATTGGAACAATTCTCTCCAGCCTTCTTTTGCCATATTCATTGTTGAATTTGGCCACTTCCAAAATTCCTTTTGTTGTTTGCCTTGTTTTTATACTGTGCGGTATTTTCTGTTTATATTTCATAGAGTAATATTGTTCCAATATTACCTGATAATCAATTTTTTTTTCTATTGGTAAAGTATTACAATATTTAAATAACTTATTTTCCTCACTTTTTAATTTATTTTTAATTTTTTTTGGTACTATAGTTTTTATTATTTGAAGCTGAAGTTTTTTAATTTTTAGAATGTATGTTTTAAATGTTAGACCATAAGTACTAATTCCATATGTTATTCGTGTTTCTGCAAGTGATATATATAATAATCTTAGTATTTTATAGGGTACTTTATATCTTTATTTATTTATTTAATTCCAGCAAAATTTATGAAGACAATGTTACAATACAAAATATCTTGCCTAATTAGGCTTTCGCCTGTTCTAAGGAAGACATTTTGTCTATTAAATAAAAAGTCTTGTTGCCGCGTCGATACATTTGAAAAATCCACTTACAATATACCTAATCAGAAATAGATATATACGGATTTCGGAATATATCTCAAAGCATATATATAAACAAACAAATATAAATACTATAATATATTTTTATATAATTATATATATATATATATATATATATATATATATATATACGTCCGGAGCTCCGAAACGTCCAGCAGAGGTACTCACCTAATCCATATCTTCTTCTACTTTTTCTCCATCTGTTTACTAACAATAATAAGTGTTTAAACCACCGAAAAATCTTTAAAAATATTATAATACTAGCTGACCCGGCCACGCGTTGCTGTGGCTAAAGTTTTAGTTATATTACATTATAGTAAACAATCTAAGAGGAACAATAAGAGAACATCAGTCACGGAGTCCACTATGCTTTTTCACACAGATGGTATTTGTAAAAAAATATGCTGATCTCCTTATTTGACTTTCTACTACTATAACCCTTTAGTACAATGAAATTATTTACGAACAAAGACGAAAATGTTGATGTTGGTATACAAATTCACTGGATTGAGATTTGAAGGGGAAGTACGTTGAACACAATTAATTAAAATGTTCTTACACTTGATACTAAGCAGAAATCAATAGGTAAAAAATAAAAATTTATCAGATTTATTATTTCCATTTAATTTTATAACAAATATAAGTATATTACAGTATAATACAGTAAATAACATGTGACGCTTAAACTCATGAATGAGGTAGGCAAGGCAGACAGTCTTAAACTTTTAAACATTAATATCTTTTTTTTTGAATTATAAATACTTTCAATTTCAATTTAATTTAACACCAATCGGTGCACAATGTTTTTGGTTAACCTGTCTTTAGCTAACACAAATAGATTCGACGGTTTCCCAACACGTGAACACGCAACATATAGTTGCCCATGAGAAAAACATGGATTTTCCAAATCTAAACCACAAATGGACATTGTTTGACCTTGAGATTTATTTATAGACATGGCGAAAGCTAAACGAATTGGAAACTGTAGCCTTTTGAAGGGTATGGTAGAATCTGATGGTATCATCGGAATACGTGGCAGCAGGACCACTTTTCCTTTAAACTTCCCAGCCAAAATGGTTGCTTCAAGAATGTTTCCGGTGATCTTTTTGATGACCAAACGCGTACCGTTACATAATTGAGGTGGATTCAAATTACGGAGGAGAATAATAGGGGAACCAATCTTTAATCGAAGATTATGTGGTGGCATTCCAGGGATATCTAATGAATTTAAAAATTCAATCGGAAAATTTACACTTTCATTTTCATCAACAACAGTATCGATTGATTTAAAAGACATCAGATCGCCTGGTAACAACTGTTGTATCTGGAAGTTAATTTCGTCAACATCAACGTTTTTGGCTGCCAAAATCGCCCGTTGACTAAGCCATTCATGATTCAAATAATTATTCTGTATATCCGGGAAAATACTCTGAATCAATTCAGTTTTATCCTGAACAACAGTGCAAAAATTGTCTGGTAGTTTAATGCATTGCGTATTTGGTTGCAGTTTTATTTTACCGTTCCCAATATCTAGTAGTTGTTCGGAAAATATTAGTGCTGATGGATCATTTTGCAATTGTACTCGCATATTTATGGTCAATCGAAGTGTTTCAACACTTCGCCATAAGAATGATTGTTTCAAACATGCATTAATCTCATCCGCGAAAGTAGAGCGAGGTATAACCGGTAAGGTCTGCCGGAAGTCACCAGACAAAAGTAAGATAGCACCACCGAAAAGTTTATTATTGCTGTTTAAATCTTGCATAGTTCTGTTTAATGCTTCAAGTGAATATTTGTGTGCCATTGTGCACTCATCCCAAATTATTATAGAACTCTTCCGCAACACTGCAGCTATTCCACTATTCTTTTTGATGTTACACATTGCATCTGGTTTATTATGAACGTCCAATGGCAGCTTGAATGTTGAATGTGCTGTTCGCCCACCATCCAGTAAAGTAGCCGCAATGCCTGACGATGCTAATGCTAATGCGATTTTTTGTTGCGACCGTATTTTGGCAAGAATCAACGATATTAAAAATGTCTTACCGGTTCCACCGGGTGCATCCAAGAAAAAAAAACCGCCTTGTTCAGCAGCAACAGCCAGCATAATCCGATCATAAATAATTTTTTGTTCTGCTGTCAGTAATGGTTCACTGTTCATGATAATTGTTGCTAAACTTCCATGGTCATATTGATTTTCTCGTTGTAAATCGGTATTGACTAAGTCGGTGGCTGGACGATTAGGTGATGGCATACCATAATGATTAAGTGGTAAATTTGAAATAAGAACACATAAATCCTCGATCAAGACCAATGCTTCATTGTACATCTCTGGTGTATAATCTATGTTTTGGCATTGATTTGTTTGTCTAATTCGGTGCAAGATGTCTTCTGTCATACAATTTTTATATTTTTCCCACAAAGTTTGTGCTTGCGAGGGATAACATGTCGCCAAAATAATTGCAAACAACTGACGAATGTTATTCGGTGTTGATGTCAACGCAGCATCAGCAAGCGTTAAGTCCCAATGGTTATCGTCTTCTAGCAATTGCAGTTCACGACATGCATCCTGGTATGTATTGAATACTCGACCATTAGCTGTTCGTAAAAATTCAAAAGACGTTGGTCCGGGAACATTCACCAATAACAAACGTAAATAGAAGCACTCACGTTGCTTTGGATGTACCGTGTAAAGTCTCCCCAATGTCTTAGCTTTGAATATGCCTGTAATGGAAGGATGTGGTTTTCCTTGTTTCCGTGGCTCCCATTTTTTACTGGATTTGTTCCATGTGAAATAACGTGGAACATCACCATACACCAATGTCTTCGCGAATTGGCCAAAAACATCAGGTTTTTGACACAATGTAAAAAATTCAGTTAGAGTCGTTTTCGGAGCTTCGAACGCTCTTTGGAGAACATTTTCTTCAGTGAAGTATACACGTTGACCGTTTTCAAGATGTATTGCCAGATGTTGGACAGCAGGATCTCTTTCGTGGATGGGAAAGCTGAGAATATGCCAAATAGCTTCATTGCTGCTAATGTATCTGCCCATTTGGTATCGTGCTATTTCGTCATTTTTATTTATGTTTTTTACTTCAAATATGGCCAAATCACTGCCTTTGTTTACATATTTACAAATATACTTAATTGATTTAACAGAACTGCAAAGCTCAACATTGATATGAGCTTTGTAAGTTTTTGAAAGTAGTGGTGAGTATGGTACCACCCACTGATTATCAAACTCAACTTGATTTGGAAAGTTCGGCAGTCGCATTGTAAATGTGTGGCCACCATTCTCAGTACTTCTGCGGCGATACATTGGATAACCATCAATATCCGTGATCGTGTCATTCGTATGCGGCTTTGGGAAGTTTTTTTTACATTTTCCATTTTCCATGCACGGTGACGTCATGTTGAAAACACCGCATGGCCCATGGATCATGTGTTTGGTGACAATATCAAATAATTCTTGATCAATTAATGGGTCTGGAATTTCGGCTGAAATTATTTGATCGATTTCTTCAGGACGGATTCTATCTTTAAGCCAAACCAAAATGTGGGCATGAGGCAAACCTCGCTTTTGCCACTCTATCGTATACAGCCAACAACGTGTGATACCAAAAATTGTATATTTAACAATAAAATCAATTAAGGATTTCAATTTTTGTTTAAACACACGTGCAGTTAAATCATGACGATGAATGGCTTGTTGTCCTGGCAATAGTAAAGTTTGTATCTCTTCCCAATTCGGATTACATGTGAATGTAATAAATAAATCCGGTCGGCCGTAATGACGTACGTAAGTCATCGCATCTTGTATGCATGCATGTTCCGTGCCGTTCCGTATCGACATCTGTCAGTTTTATGACTGAATCTACCAGCATGTTCACCTAATGGTACTTTGTCGGCTTTTATGACGATTTGATAATTGTCATTTTGCAGTCGTGGCGAAACTCTTTTGATCAATTGAATTAGTTGATTGTGATCTTCTAAAAAATTTTCCAATAATATCACAATTGCTCTTTCCTCTGCTTGTTCAATAAAATTATACAGGCACCGAGTCGTCACGCGCTCTTCACAATCGCCCATAAAATAAAAAGGTATCGACATCTGTCAGTTTTATGACTGCCAAATAATAACAGACAAATAATTAGCAATAAATTAAAATTGCGACTATAATTTGAGATTTAAACTATCCTATCTCTCAAGTTGGATCGAACTGCACATGGTGTGCAAATTTTATTATAATCGGTTAAGTGGTTTAGGAGTCCATTGAGGACAAACATTGTGACACGAGATTTATATATATTAAGATATATATATATATATATATATATATATATACTAATACAAACTAATATAGGAATAAATATTATATATAATAATTACATACAAACCTACAAATATATTTTAATCTAAGGTACTCAAATACCCACTCCTTTAACTTACTTTTTTTTTATAAATATACTAATTACTTTAACTCATTACTATATATTATTTATGCCAACAATAGGTCTCTTCCTTTAAGAATTAACATGTTGTCAAAAGTTTTTTAAATTGATTTCCTCTTGCAGGCTTTATCTCTGTGTCCAGGGAGTTAAGAGTGTCTTCGGTCAAATGTTGACCTTTGCCTGGGGGTTGCGAATTTGAGGTCGTTTGCCTGTCTGGTTGTCTGGTCTGCAACCTTTGTTGCGTTCTGATTGTCCGGTCTGCAACCTTTGTTGCGTTCTGGTTGTCTGGTCTGCAACCTTTATTCTGAGCTGCAACCTTTGTCGCCTGTCTGGTTGTCTGGTCTGCAACCTTTGTTGCGTTCTGGTTGTCTGGTCTGCAACCTTTATTCTGAGCTGCAACCTTTGTTGCGTTCTTTCACTTGCGTGTGTTCCTTCCTTAAACATTAGCAATATTTTTCAGGTGTATCTAGACGAAAATTCTATAGTCGTTAACATTGTTTTAGTATCGTATGTAAATGGTCTTTTGTTGATAACTTGAATTATAGCATTCTGTGCTATTTTTAAAGGGTCTATCATGTGTTGAGCACATCCAACTATGTCACTTTATATATTAAATGTGTAGAAAAAAAATGTTTGTATGAGTATAAGTATTCTTTTTGAGGTACGGAACTCTAACTAGCTCGTGTGCGGTCAGCCTTATTCCGCGTCGGCTACAAGATGGGATCATTTTAAAACGGATATTTTCCGAGCAGGATGACAGATCCGCACAGGGCATTAGCTGCCACCCTAATTGTCTGTAAAAATGACTGCCGGCGTCCGTAGACCCTAATTCCGCACCAGAGTGCCAGAAATAATGAAGTCTAGGCGAACTTTTATCCCTTGAAATTTGCCTAATAAGCGGACCCTCGCAAATGTACGGAGAAATAATCGCTTCAAGTAGGTATGTTTATATTTGAAATGGCATCTTTCCAGATCTACCTCGACCTCAACATTTCCTGAAAAACTGCGTTTTCGTACACGATCAAAAACAAATTAGGTTAGGTTAGGGTAACACACACACTTATGAAACCAAAACGTTCGGTTTTAATGGTTTTTTTTATGTTTTCAACCTTGCTGTAATATTTATGATTAAACCTAATTGAAAACCTGTTTACCTGACTCATAAAATATATATATATAATAAAACATAATGGCAGATAGTTTATCGTCAATGTGACGCAATGGCTTCACCGCCAGCAGAAATATTCGAAAAGCAAAGGAATTGCCTCGAAATGGCAAAAACGAAAAACGAACGAAAACACGAAGACGATAATTCAATTTCGCCGGTCACACACACAAGCAAACAAAGCTATACACGCAGACGGGGAACAAGTCACCAGCCTCTCGGAGAAAAACCAATAAAGGCAATTTGTCTCAATCGAATCGCGAGCGAACGAAGTCTGATGGGGCGCTTCGCCGACGGCATAAATCGCAGGTGATCTGTTCGCCCGGAGCACGTCTCGCCATTGCGAGCCTCAGCTGCGGCCGATAAGGCGACTGGCAAACATGACGAACAGGCTCCAATGAACATCAGCAAAACTCCCTCGGAAGTCAGTCAAGGCACCCGTCAGTTCTCTGCGAGCGGCCGTAAGATGCGGACCTCTAACCGGCAGTTAATTAACCCGTAAAGGCTGTATTTCGCGCCAAAAGTCCTTAAGACCAAATTAATGACCTTGAAAAATCACTCATCTACTATAAAATCCATAGTGCACCAATGAGTCGTTCAAACTTTACAATCTGGTATCATCTGATTTTTCACAAAATTCTCTATTATAAAATATCACTTTTATTTTTTTTATTTCGTAAATTATAAAAAAAAAAAGTTGCCATATCAAATTTTTCTTGTTGACCACCCAATTTTTCATTATTTTGACAAATTATGTCAAATAATTTACTTTTTTTTTACATTTTCAAATATTTATAACTATATTACAATTTAAAAGTCTTCCAAAATATGTACAGTTTTCGAAAAAAAAAATATATATATTGGGACAGAAGTGCGTCAGTGTATTCAATACAAATTTATAAATAGTATTAGACACTACATTAAATTGAAAAAATAAAATAAAATTGGCTCGTTGCGATTTCCAATGATAATCGCAAAATATAAAAAGTATTAAAAATTGTTTTTCGGCATAATTAAAATTAATTACAGTATCATCTTTTGACGCGTTACGGTTTTCGATTAATTTAATTAATGATTCAATTTATAACCATTTTAAACACACACAATTAATTTATTAATCCATAATAAAAAATACAATCGACTACTCGCATAATAGATAAATAGAATAGTGATTATAATAAAAATATACATTTAACTTTTGATGGTCCCGCTTAAATATATTTATTTATTTTTTATTTGGAAAACAAACCGAAAAATATATAAGTAAATAGTAGATACATAGAATTGTATATAAAGTTGACTGATAAGAGGTTTTCACTAAATGTAGTTAAGCACTGTGCAGAGAGTCTGAAGTCGCCGCTGATGCATATTTTCAATCTTTGTATATCCCAAAGCACGTTTCCTGAAAGATGGAAGGTTTCTAAAGTAACGCCGGTGCATAAAAAGGGTAGCAAGGATATCATTGAGAATTTTCGGCCAGTGGCAATTACTTGTGCATTTGCTAAGGTTTTCGAGATAATTCTGCATCGGTATCTATCTTTTAAGCTGAATAATGAGATTTGTACGAATCAGCATGGGTTCCGCGTAGGTCGATCCGCAACGTCAAACTTGCTAGTTTTTACTAATGAAGTGGCCCGCAATCTTGACGTAAATATTCGAACGGATGCGATTTATTTTGATATTTCGAAGGCCTTCGATAAAATAGATCACGATATATTATTGAAAAAGCTGTTTGACTTTGGTTTGTCAATCGATCTATTAAACTTGGTTGCTAGCTATTTTCAGAATAGAAGGCAATATGTATCTTGCGGAGACTCAGTGTCTGATACTTTTAATACGTTTTCTGGTATCCAGCAAGGGGCCGCGCTAAGTGGTTTATTTTTTATTTTATTTATTAATAATATTTTTACTGCAGTAAAAAATTGTAGTTTGCTGGTCTATGTGGACGATGTGAAGATTTACCGATCAATGACTTCACTATTTGATGCGCAACTTTTACAAGATGACATCAATCGTCTTGTAGAATGGGCTGCCGATAACAAATTACAATTTAATGCTTCTAAATGTATCGCAGTATCTTTCTCACGAGCTGTGCGTGAAAAAATAAGTTGTGAGTACTCTCTGGGTAATGAGATCATTCGCAGATGCGACGAAATTCGCGACTTGGGGGTTGTGTTTGATTCGCGTCTAACATTTCATTTGCACATGCGAAGCATAGCTACGCGTGCCAATAAAATGTTGGGATTCGTGCTCCGAACCGGTCGATCTTTGAGTAAGCCGAAGTCCATCTCGCTTTTATATTGCACGTTCGTGAGGAGTATATTGGAATATAGTTCCATTATCTGGAGTCCTCATGAGGTTACTTACGGTAATATCCTGGAGGTTATTCAGAGGAGGTTCCTTAGATACCTTTATCTCCGTAGGTATGGATATTATCCAGAAATGTTTCCTAATACGTATCCATCAGCATTCGTATTAGGGATGTTAGGCTTTAACACACTCGAGTTTAGGCGACAAATCCATACTTTGTGTTATTTTTATAAGGTTATTCGCGGTATCATCGAGAATCCCGTAATACTCGGTGATATTGGTCTCTTTGTTCCGGACCGTCGTACTAGAGCGCGGAAGCACACGTTATTTAAGCGGTTAGCGTGTCGTACCGACGTATACAAGTATAGTCCGGTTGGGAGAGCAGTCGAATTATTAAATTCCATTTCCGCGGAGATTGATATTTTTGTCTGTTCGCCCAACGGGATTAAAAATCTGCTTTCTATTACGCCGTTGTAGGATCGGCGTGAATTATTTGTGCATTAATGTATGCCGTGAGGCATTATTTTAATTTTTTTAGTTTAGTATGTTTCATGCTATTGTTTTTTGTTTTTAATGCTTTTTGTTTTTCTTTTGGTAATTTAATTTGTTTTTACTGTAATTATAATGTACATGGGGAAACCTGTTAAATAAATAAATAAATAAATAAATAAATTACAGGAATGCAACAAAAGATTAAAATTAATTTACACTCGCACTATTATTTTATTCTACTAATATAATCTGTTTTTTAGATTTTGCAATTCGAGATATAACTATTCTATATGATTAAATTTTTATAGTTAACAACATAATAAAATCTTGATTTAAATTTGCAACCAAAATATATCAATTTCAGCAGAAATTAAATTGAATAATTTCCTACTTCCAACCTGAGTACACTTCGTTACCCAATCATGCAAAGAGAAACACGTAATGATTCGTAATAGCATTTATTGTTATAGGCGGTAACGTAGCTATACCTACCTACCTGTATTTAAATCCTAATATTTATGACAACATTGATAATTTTTGTAGTTTTATTACATGGGGAAACCTGTTAAATAAATAAATAAAATATTATTTTTTTAAGCGTAGATTTTAAAGATAAATTGAAAAATAATTATAATGATACCTACTAAAGAGGTCCTGTACTTGAGAGCGCAGGATGTCGGTTTAAACCCAGCGCTGAGTTTTATCAAAATGCATTTTTAACTCTCACCTGTCCTCTTTAGTAGTCAAATATTATGAATATTTCTTATAAGAAAAGAAACATTTTAATAAAATATATAAAAATAGTAGATATGTGATTAAAAAGATGATTTCTTGAGGACTTAACGATAATATGAGGTTAATAAAAATAATGGAAATGTAAAGAGACCGAGAAAAAGCGTGCGATAGTAGTGTGCAGCCGCTCTCTTCGCACCAGTGTCGGGGTCTGCTGTGACGTGAAGGGTAATATATGTTTTCTTGCGCCAATTACGAATGTGTGCCCCTAAACCGTCTTTTGTCTTATCTAGCGCACCGTCTCCCCTGACTATCTCAATTACATCGCCACCGTCTCCCCTGACTATCTCAATCACATCGTCACCGTCTCCCCTGACTATCTCAATCACATCGCCACCGTCTCCCCTGACTATCTCAATCACATCACCACCGTCTCCCCTGACTATCACAATCACATCGCCACCGTCTCCCCTGACTATCTCAATCACATCGCCACCGTCTCCCCCTGACTATCTCAATCATATCGCGCCTGATAAGGTTTTTTTTTAATAACGATAATAATTTAACATAATGAGATGCCTGATTATATGAAGTATTTTTAATACGTCAAAACGCAGCGTCGAGCTCTCCCCTGAAGACGGGATCATTTCTGAAGCGTTGAGATTAAAATAGCTTAGGATGTGAAAAACCTCAAGTGTATATAATGTTTTATGATGAATGAAGATCGTCTAAGTTATACGGGTAACTAATAATAAGTCTGAAAACGTAATTTTTAGGATATCTAAGCTCACATTACACAGCTATTTGACAGCGCGCAGCCAAGGTGGTAAACCCACAGAAAGGCAGCTCCCTAAATCCTTGGCGTTATTTATGTGGTCATGTTTAGGCAGGAATTTATCGACGAGCAATTCCCTCTGCCCTCCTCCGCCCTCCCCCGGCCGACGCGTGAATCCCAACTAAATTACCGGCCTGGACCTGGACTCCGCCGCGCGAGGGAGATGATTTCCTTCGTGTAATTAGGGGGAGTGCTGTAGAGTTCCGCAGAGTTACATTTGAAAAACATTACCGTCTTTGTAACTTAATTTTCATATCAAGAATTATTCAAACATTTTAAACCGGGTCCAGTGGCAATGTTTTTGCTAAAATATTTTTTAACCACATCTCTTACTGCCATAGCAAAACCCGTGCGATTTGTTTATACTAATGTTTGATTAGCAAATTTCTAGTTGCGGTGAAAATTTTTAAACAAACATTTTGAAAAAAATTTTTTCAGTGAAGCGTTGAATTAATCCCGCAGGGCCTCAATGCGAAACTCGATTGATACTCATATATACAAATTGCAAATTAAAACGCTTCGCAAATTACAAATATTAATGTCATCTTTCGCAGTAACAGTGTGTTAGAGTAATGATTATTCATACCTTTAAAAGCCCTCTCGAAACATTAAAATATATACATAATCCAGGTCCAGGTAATCGCGGTGCAAAACCAATCCCTTAATCCCTCATCCCCGCTAAGGTGGGTTGCTACAAGGGCGCAAAGGTAGGATCCTTTTCGACATAAAAACTAAAACCACGAGCTAGAGGGTCGTTTTTATGGAATATGTTTTGTGTATAAAATATCAAGAGCTGGCCACTTACGGTCGAAGCGGGGCAATTCATAGGCCACTTCAAATTTATTTATTTATTTATTCCTACCGTTTTGACTCAAAACAAAAGTGAAAAACCTCAAGGAAATAGAGATATTTATCACAATTATTGTCACGGCTTAATTGGAAAGCACTAAAATGGCTCACAATTAATTTATTCAAGTCTCTAGCTAATGAACATGATCACATGAAATTCACAGTTCGAAACTCATTCTGTTAGTTGTATGAATTTATTTGTAACAAACATTATATATACAATTTAGATTTCTGCACTCCTTATGAATGCCAAATATCACTCCCATCCGTGCGTGCAATTTGCTTAAAAAGGGGTACAAAGTTTTCTCTTCGCTTATACCATGGTCAATCCCAATAAAAAAACAGATAATAGCTCCTACGATTCCTAGTGTTATTTGTTAAGAAACTATATCAAAATTCATTATGGTATTCGAGAAAAAAAAAATGAAGTTTCTATTCTAAATCATGTGAAACAGATATTTTTCAATGGCTCCTCCCTCCGATAACTACGTCACTGGGTCACTGGGCCGCGGTCAGTCAAGATCGAGGTTAATGACCTGCCGCGTTGTTCGAAACGCCCTAATCACTGTCAGATGTCACTGGTCGAACAGAGGTAGGCCTAAGAAGAAGGGGTAACTCCTTTCCCCTTCTCTGGGGTTGTAAGAGGGGTGCTATTGGTCGACAGATAATATTGATTTATCGATTGATAAGATCGATTTACACCAATTTTATTACAAAAATAATAAATTTGGTGATGAAAATTTTTCGCATTTTGTTACATAATTTCTTACTCTTAATAGGGAACTTAAACACTCTCTATAGTTTGTGGGATTGGTCTTGGGACACTCTGTATATAGATTCCTTTTAACAGTGCGTCCTTACAGCGAAATAAATACACTTTAAGAGTAGATATTATCCGTCTGACATTCGCCGTCGCCAGATAGCCTATGAATTCGGCGCGACACTCCGAAAAACAGCATCGTAAAAAGCTTAATGCGTTTTGGACCCGCTTGGCCGGCTGCGGTGTTTTACGATACGGCGTTATGCTCGTCTCCCGAAAACCATTTGCATGCATCAGACCTCGTCTCTGGTCCGCCATTAAGTAGGGCATAAGTACTGATTATTTATTATTTATTGTATTTTATATAAGGATCGGTGCCATGGCACTGAATTCTATCGCAAACTATGGGAAGATCGATTATCCTTCGTTATCTCAAGAACCTAACGTTTAAAGGGAGACTTCTCTAGGCTTGGATCCAAACGAATGAGACCTGCAGCGGGGGGGGGGGCGTCGCTGCAGCAATCGTTACGATCATTTTGACCTATGCATTACATTCACTTCTAACTGGTTACCATTTCTGTAAACTTCATAACTTATGTAATCAAAATATTTAATAAATCAACTAAGTACCAATAATACCCATCGAAAAATACTAACGGTATCTGAGGACTATCTTTATCTAATTCTGGAATTCTGACTGAATTTGTTGAGATTTTTGTGCGAAATTTCTGAAATCACCATTTTTAGGTTCAAGATTATCGAATCTATCGATTTTAAACAGTTTTGGCCGCATTGCTACAAGGTAAAAATCTTGGTCATGGGCTCTCGTACTATTGGTTATAGATCTTATTTGTCAATTTTATGAAAGGACGTAATAAATATATATTATTTTTTTCGACTAAAATAGCTTTTGCTTTATTTATAAAAACTGCGACACCTGAAGCATGCACTATAACGTCTGTCCATTGTTCCTCTAATAAACAGTCTAAGAGTTAAAAATTGTTTAAAATTATATATATAGTGATTATTAGTACCGTTAAATTAAGGGTCATTTGTTAAAAAAATGAGTTTAAAAAAGGCCAGATCTAAACCTGAAACCTAAATCTTGACCTAAATAATATATATGTATCCAAGATCTACTGAAATATTCCTGGAAAGGAACTCTCAGAAAATAAAGTACGTTTGTGCTCGGGAGTTTTTGATCTAAATATGTTTGAAAGAAAATTATTTAAAAGGTCAAAACTATTGTTATTTAATTATTTAAATTCTTTTAAAAACAACAATCTTACGACAGTCCTGATAGATGTTGTTACATAGTTTTTTGATACCTAAATTGAATTCGGACGAAACAAAAGTTAATAAAAGTTGAAGTTGTTGCCAACGGGAATAGTCGTGAGGAAACCTTATGTACACGCCTTACCTTACCTTACCTTACCTTTGTTAGTTTACGGAGCTCGCTTTTGATCAGGTCTTCAACGCAAACAAAGATATAAATTACTCTGCGTTCGCTTAATGTTTACCTCCTTAACGAAAGTTGGCTTCAAACTTATATTTGATGGGGAAAATGATTTTCCCTGTTTGCATTCGGATTGACTTCGCGTGGGGAATATACTGAGTATTTATATTAATTAATTAATTAATACATCTGAGGTTAAAAGATATTTGGCTCATATAAAATCAATGTATCGACCTTTACAAGCGCATCAATTTATAGGAATTCAATCAAATAAAATTTAAAATTCATTTTGAATTTTGGTATATACAATTCTAAACATGACTCTGTCTATGTACTAGAAATGCTCAATGCCCATGTTATTAATGACAATTGCTAAGGTGCTACCTTAGTTTGTTTATCATCAAAAGGAAACATGTGTCATGTGCTAAGGCAGCTAACATCCCAGAAATCTCCTGCAGGGCCTAGCTGTCAGACTCGAGGTGCAATAATCCAATGCTAGTTCAATCTCAAGCGCATTTTAAGCGGATTAAAAGATCCGACATCTTTAAAAAAGATCGCCTCTGGGTTATAAGACCTTGTATTTTTGACCGTGTGAAACTGCACTGCAATACATTTTTATAACATATTATTTTTATTTGTTTTGAAAACACAAATCATATAAATTTACGAATACAACAAATTACATACATACTCGGAAATTAATTTTATTAAGGGATGCATCGTTAGAAATTGGAATAAACATTTAAAAGGGACAAATTATTTTATAGAGAGAATCAAACATTGTAACACTTTTGAATGTGTAGTCGGTTGCGCTGACCATTAAACCAAACTCGTATATGCCAGGGCTTCAGTGAGGTTCGGCAGCTAGGCCCTGTGGTTAAGTTTTATTTTAAGATGAAATAAATCTTCATGTAAATAAATAAGTTTTCGAGGTTTTCCTCGGAACGATGTTTCTGTCTGAATAGAATGTCGCGAGTGGAAGTGAGACGGAGGAGCGGCAGCGGTTCTTTACATCCTTCAGGACAATCTGAAACATCTCTGGAAGAGATTATCCAATAAAATATCTGTCTGCAAAGCGTACGCCGAGCGGCGAGCGGCGGGCGACTGAGCGAGAGAGGGCGGGCGCCATTTTCGCAATAAAAAGTTTAGCAAAGCAATAACGCGCACACACCTGCTGTTGGGCGGCCGGGATTTATGTGGTCCGGGACACTTGTACTGCAAACAGCGGCAAACAGCGGTACTTCCCCCCTGAGTTATGCCGGCCGTAATGCCATAAAAATGCTCTTCCCGCCGCGAATCGCTGTCATATGTTTGTTTGTGTGTTCGTCTGTCTCGCGCTGTTGTCGTGGTCTTAATGCGCCGACGCATCTGCTTTCCGATTCGACGCTTTGTAACACCAAAACTGAATGAAACGCCTTAAATTGTAATTCAGGAGTACTTCAGCAAACAATTCAGTAACTGTTTCAGTAGCAGAGTGTGAACTGAAGGTGTTTAAGGGTGTTTCTGTTTCCTATAACAAAAACATTTGTGACGTCACAAGCATTCGCGTTATTACTGAGTAACTAATTAACTGGGAAGGCAGGTATTCAATTACTTAGTTATTAATTTACATTAATAACATTGAAATCACGATTAAATAACAATATATATTTCAACTCATATTTCATTTCATTTAGATTGTCAATCCTCCTGTAACGTGCACAGACGAACGCTGATATACACAAATCTTAACCGTGAGTCCCAACGTCCATTTTTTTTTTGTACACTACACGTATTAATATGCTAATGTCAAAACAAAACTTTTTTTTGATACTGTAATTATTTTAAACATAAAAAAACCAATGTCATTTCATAGTTTTAAGTGTTTGCTTTTTTTTATTACTTTGAGTTGATTATTTATTATATGAAGAAACATTTTTGACTACTTCAAATTATTTAAAGGTACTCAATCTAAAATGCATCTTTTTTAAATGTATATTTTTGCATGAAACATGGAATTTTTCAGTAATAATTACATAATAATGGTTTCGGAAAATAAATCAAACTTCAGGTCTTCCTTTTAAATTCTACATATATATATAATAAGTAAGACAAAGGCGTTTCAAGTTAGCCGATAAACAAATTTCCATTTTGATGCGAATAGTTGAATCGAATATTTGAGTATCTCTGCTTTGCGCCTCGAAAGGAATGGCGAATCGCGAACAATTAGCAGAGCTTCCAAAACCTTATAAATGTACCGACATAACTCAACCCTTCAACATCAACTTCGTCCTGTACGACCTACCCTCATTATGGTTCGAGCTGTTTTTTTTTTTATTGGCAAATTGGTCTAAAATTGCAATAACCTGATATTTTATTTTATCTCCCCTTTTAGCTTTTGAGGGGGTAGATTGATGCTCTTGAAAAGCGACCATAGCCGTTTAGATCACATCTAAAGTTGGTCAAATTTAATAGATAAATATAACATTAATGTCAGCAATTTATTATTACTATTTAATGAAATATTGACAGTTCGAAGCGCGCTCAAATATTATATTCGAATTTTAAAATTACGACAGCACGGCTGTTGGGACGTATTATTTATTAGTGGCCAGTTAACATTAATACCCACTCATCTATTTAAATAATATGGCCGCGTTGTTTCATTGCTAGCTTGTTTCTTTTCATTTATGATGACTTTATTTTTAATTTTTATCTACTCAGACCTATAAAATAACCAACTGTCGCCTCTATGAATATCCAAAATGAACTAACGCCTAATCTAAGGCACAAAAAATGCCAAAGGCACAGGTGGAGATAGGAAATGAAGCAACAAGTTTGTACCACAGGCGCGAATAGTCTGGGTGGGTTGTGGGAGATGCCTGTAGGGCCTAGCTGTAAGACGTCAGGTTCTAGTTAAATAATTTACTACTACTATGCAATTTATAGAAGTAGTTTCTATTAAATGATGCCCACAGGGTGTCTTTCCTATTTAATAATACAGTCGTTTTTAAATAATAATTTTTACTTATTTATAAAATATTGGCGTTGAAAATTACCCTTAAATGTAAAGGGAAGAAGTACAGAAAAGGTCTTTCAGAAAACATTTTAATAATTTTGCTACGACCCTAATGTTATACACCTTTTAAATCTAACATAAGATTTTAAGAAAAACTTCCCCATAAATAAAACCAATTCAATGAGTCATATATAGGGTGATGATTTTAGAGGCGTGGTTTTCAAGAAGAGATAAAACGCATATAATTTGATGTTATGGCTAAGAATTTAGTTTTATTATAAAGATAAGGGTTTTAAAAATGATTTCGGGTAAGTGGCCGCCGCGGCTGACTCGAACAAATTCCAGCCGAGAGGCCCAATTTTCAACCACTTTTTGCAGCAAGTTGCAGTTTGCAGTATGTCAGCAATAACGCGCCGAATATTCTCTTCCAAGGCGTTAATCGTGTCCGGCTTATCTGCGTAGACAAGCGACTTCACATAACCCCACAAAAAATAGTCCAGCGGTGTTAAATCGCACGATCTTGGAGGCCACGCCACAGGCCCACGACGCGATTTTTACTTTATTTTAGAGTGATTTTTTCTAAATTTGCACTATTTGCAAACGTTGTTCAGGAGTAAGTTTATTCATTATGAAATGGCAAATCAAACTGAGCATAAATCATGTAACAGCTGTCAAAAACACCAACTACGAAAAAAGTAGTGCCAGATTGAAAACACCGCTAAAGTAGTCATCTTTCAAAATGTTCACTATTAGATTTTGTATCGTTTTCGAAACTTTTTCATTATTACCACAATTCAAAGCAAAAAATCATAATCTAAACTCGCAATCTGACCCTATAAAACGCGTTTAAAACATTAGGTTAGATTTAAAACAAGCAATCTGCCGCCATCTTAGAATTACTTAAGTCACTGGCCAACTTCCTGACATCTTTAGAAATATGTTCAGAACGAAAACAGCGATTTGCAAGACGCAGTTTTTAAAAACAACAGAAATTAAAAAATAGTGATTATCTTACCTTCTTCTAAATGTGTGTAAATTGTTTTTATTAATTTGTCACAAAAAAACATTTACTGCACCATTAAGCAGGATCATGCATGCAGTGACGTGCCCACAACTTGTATAGTGAACAAGCCATATCTTTGAGTTACCCAGTAATTTAGACGTAGTAATTAAATAAAAGCATAAAAGATACTTTTATATTGGATAGTATATTTGTGATTTATTTTTTCGTTAAAAAACCCAGGCAAGCCTGGCTTTTCGGCTTCTATGAGAGTAACGCCACTGTATACAGGATTCATGGATCTAGCCTAAGTAACTGATGGAGTCTGCATTTGAGGAATGTCTTCAGTCTAACCGGTAAACGCGGTGATCAATAATACTTCCCTAGACACTCTAGAAATGAATACTCTTGTTTATTTATTTATTAAACAGGTTTGTGTAACTAAAAGAAAAAAAAACAACATGAAAAACAAAAAATAACTAAAACTAATTTAAAAATATCTAAATTTAAGGTTTTCTGTAAAATTTTATTGCGGACATTTCTATGTATAAATTAGGCTTACGTCACATATGTAGTTTGGTTTAAGAGAATTTTAAAAAACAAAACTTAACAATTTCAATATTTTTTATGTAAACCTGGTTATTTATTTAAAAAACCATCTTAAAGGTTTTCTAGAAAAATATTCAGTTAATCTAATTATATTTTTTATATATGCCTGGTATGAAAAGCTATCTTGGCAGTGGATCTCAAAAACATGCATAAAATCGGGTGCGTTATGGCTCTTAAATAACGTGTGCTTCCGCGCTCTAGTGAAACGGTCCGGAACAAAGAGACCAATATCACCGAGTATTACGGGATTCTCGGTGAAACCGCGAATAACCTGATAAAAATGACACATAGTATGGGTTTGTTGCCTAAACTCGAGTGTGTTAAAGCCTAACATCCCTAATACAAATTCTGATGGATTTCTGGATAATATCCATACCTACGGAGATAAAGCTATCATAGGAACCTCCTCTGAGTAACCTCCGGGATGTCACTTCACGAGTGCTCCAGATAATGGAACTATACCAACATTTTATTGGCGCGCGCAGCTATGCTTCGCGTGTGCCAATGAAATGTTAGACGCGAGTCAAACGCCAGATCGAGAGAGACGGGCGATAGATGCATTTGGGTTCGTATTGAGATAACGTCCGCGTCGGGTTAAGAACGCCCCTCGTCCATTCGAGGGTTGATCGTGAGAACTGCGATTGGAGTCCATTGTCATGAGTCATGCTTTGCAGCGTCGGTTCGATACAATTCGACGTCGCGACGCCGGCGTCGCAACAATAAGGCAATTTAATTGTTGGGCTGGAAAATTAGGCGTCCATTGTTTCGTCGAACGCGCCGTCGGCATTCTTTGCGCCGAGCTTCTTGACGATTCTCGATCGGAAGTATTCTTTCTTCTTTATGAATTATATAAGATCGAAAACAGACATTATTATATAAGTATATTTATTAGAAGAATTGAGTCAACTTAAGGGATGGCGAAATACAGGCAAAGTGAGGCCATGGACATTATAAACTCTACTTTGTAAGTTTTTATTAAATAAATAAAACAGTTCTGAATTACAATTCTAATTGATTAACAAAATTGTAAAACGTTAAGGCAAAAAGTATTGACATTCAACCTTGAAATTCGATGCTTTAATTTTATAGGTTGGTTTTTATTTAATTACAGATTTATAATATAGATATTAAAAAAAAACAATCTTTTCTATATTTTAGATCCTTCGTTTGCCTTTCAATCACTATTTTTCCTAAGATTCTAAACTCTTTTGAATGAAAGCAATTCAACTAAGAAACAACTTTTAGCAGTTTATTATTTATTAAATTTCTCAGAAATAGAATTGAATTTTCAAAATCTGCCTTTACTATGTTGAAGATATAAGATCAAGGTATCTAATCATATTTTTTTTATGTTCAAAAATATCCAATTTCCATAGAAAAACGAAATTAATATTTATCCTTTGAAAACAGAAAACTTATGGTTAATGTTATTTAGGTTTTATTTTACCCTTCTTAAGCCGTTTATCGTTTCGGCGTAATTGTGGTTAGATAAATCTACCACTCGCAGACATTATTTACTTCATTCACAAGATGCCGGTAAAATTTCAATCTAGAAAGTAAAATAGAGTAATAATATTAATATTCCGCGAAGTATGTATTGTAGTGGTGAACGGCGAACGCCTGACTGAGGCTGAAACGACGCGACGCCTGAAGTTTCAGCGCGCCCTTAAAACTTGTATGAATTATAACCGCCGCGCGGCCATGAATTTAAATTCAATCCTTAACTTTAACCCGATGACGAGACGTGACGGCACTGGTAATATGTACTTTTAACAATGTCTCTATTTCATTTCGAAATTACTAGCTCGAACCCATGTTTCGTCTCACATACCTATTCAAACTTTCTCAGTTTTTAAATTAGGATGCTTCATATAAATGTCTAATAGTTTATTACTAAATAAATAGTGTTTATAAAATGCTTTTTAATTTTGACGTTTTGTCAATTAAAAATAGATATTTTTGGTTCTAACTACAATAAAGATTGAAAACTATTAAATATCTTACAAACTAGAACTCTGACTGTTTCGAATCAGCACAACGCGAGACTTCGAGCAGCTGCAACGCTATTTAGAAGATACCGATTATAGACACATTTTTGTCCTCACTCTATATTATTGTGCACTAACCTGCTACTGAATATTTTTACATGTTTTTTTGTTTTTATATGAAAAGATGTTCAAATAAAAAAAAATACTAATAATAAATAAATCAGATCTAAGTGAAAATTTTCAAACAAGAACAGAATGTCGGTTAGAACATGAACACTATAAGGCGACTACAATAATCGAAAACGACTGCCTGGCCAGAGATGAAATCGTATGAAACATTGTTGGTGGCCGAGAAGTCGGAAGTACGGAGCCATTTAACTCCGCTGGCACAAACTGTGCTTAATTAGCCATACAAAACGCCAACGACATGAATACTGCATTTATTTAAAAAAAAAAAAACGTATCCTAATATAGGGTGATGATTTTAGAGGCGTGGTTTTCAAGAAGAGATAAAACGCATATAATTTGATGTTATGGCTAAGAATTTAGTTTTATTATAAAGATAAGGGTTTGCCATTATGTTTTAAAAATGATTTCGGGTAAGTGGCCGCCGCGGCTGACTCGAACAAATTCCAGCCGCGAGGCCCAATTTTCAACCACTTTTTGCAGCAAGTTGCACTTTTTGCAGTATGTCAGCAATAACGCGCCGAATATTCTCTTCCAAGGCGTTAATCGTGTCCGGCTTATCTGCGTAGACAAGCGACTTCACATAACCCCACAAAAAATAGTCCAGCGGTGTTAAATCGCACGATCTTGGAGGCCACGCCACAGGCCCACGACGCGATTTTTACTTTATTTTAGAGTGATTTTTTCTAAATTTGCACTATTTGCAAACGTTGTTCAGGAGTAAGTTTATTCATTATGAAATGGCAAACCAAACTGAGCATAAATCAAGTAACAGCTGTCAAAAACACCAACTACGAAAAAAGTAGTGCCAGATTGAAAACCACGCCTCTAAAAAAAACACCCTTAGAATATAAAGTAGTCATCTTTCAAAATGTTCACTATTAGGTTTTGTATCGATTTCAAAACTTTTTCATTTTTACCACAAAAAAAACACCCTATATTTGACATCACTCTGTCGAAATATGACGGAACTACTGATATGACTTAAACATTCTAGTTTCGGTCCTAGCCAATAAACCATTTAACAGACGATTTAACCCCAACACAAATTAGCTCTTTTCATTTGTTTTCTTATAGAGGTTATACTGATAAAGTAACCGTTGCTGATAACCTTATCAAAAGATCACAAAGCCAGGAAGTTACAAATTTGCCTAAAAATATGTAAATAGCTTCTTTCAACATAACTCCGTTCGAGAAAATAGCTCTTTAGAAAAAATGCTTGTACAGTGACTGCTGTCCTGTTTATACCTAAATCCATAAAGATCATAACATCTCATCCATGCAAACATAGTCATTTTCCATAAAGCAACATTTTGCCACATAACAGTCTTCGAGAAAGTGGCTCATTGCAAATATCTTCATATATAGGCCTTGACCGTCAATATGGACCTGATGTTATGGAGATCATAAAGGTCAACCCTTAACAACAAACCTTTTTTAATTTTCATCAAATATTTGGCTCATCGCAAAATGGATCTTCTTACAAAAATGGTTCTTTTAGTATATTAGTAGTGTTACTATCTACCGCTTGATGGCGCTAGTTTAAATCAATCACATTTATTTTAATTTATTGATCCCACGAGCAGTGTCATTGGAAGCAAATGTATATAGTATAATTTCAGCAAGATTTGACTACGGGAAGTGGTATACAATTAGATGGTAATCTAACCAAACGATCCCTGATGGTATCATTAGATGGTAATAAGATGGTAGTGGGATGGCATATAAGCGTAGTAATAAAAAGAGGCGTTCGATTGAGATGCATTTCGCCTCCTCTCCTGTCGATAAGTACTGGAAAATAAAACTGGCAACCCATCAAAAAAAAACTTCAAGGAAGTAAAATTAAGTCAAACAAATTATTATTGGTATTTACTAATAAAAAAAATCATATTAAATATATTTTGATTTCTTCTTCCTAAGTTGAGTTTAGTGGTTTATGTTTACTATAACTCCCAAGTCAATATTCCTAACTTATTGCAAAGTTCGCATAGAATAATACTATCCATATTTTGTATTTTGAAAACTAATAAATAATATCATTACAAAAAAATTATTGATTTATTTTCGATAAAATAAATATTAAATTAGTTAATGCTATTTTTACAATAATCAATATAAAAGGTGTGCGCGAAATGAGTGCAAATGTCGAATAAATGCAATACAATATTATATCCAAAACTCTGAAATTCTGTAAATGTTTGACAAAAGTCTGCCTGGAAGAACGCTGGAGTTACACTTTTAATAAAAATATATTTAAATAAAAATATATAGCGATCTGTCATATCTCTGATCATTTTTTTTTAAATATAGGTCAAAGAATCAAAACTCTTATCAACCAAGGTTAGGTTAGGGTGGAAATAGCAGTTACTCTGTAGTTAATTGATAATAAATACGTTTCATATTTATTCCAATCTGTCCTATTAATATAGGCTTAATATGAGCTTAATATAGGCTTAATATGAGCTTAATATAGGCTGAAATTATTCATTTATTGCTTACATTGCGTTCCTATTTGTACTTTGTGCATTTTTCGATTATATTTGATTTCCTTTGCATATTTTTTTTGCTGGAAAACAAAACTACCTCCGTTAAACGAAAATGGCGACGAATATCGTCTTGCAGTCAGAATTAAAAACGGCTGCTGCAAAATACTTCAATTCTATTTGCAGCTGACAAAAATACATCAAATACCCACCCACCCCCCACCCCCTCCCCCCTCCTCGGCCGTACGTATAAAAGATAAACAGAGTCGCCAAACACAAACATAAAGCGAACTGTCAAAGACAGCCGCCCGCCCAGCCGCTCGCCCGCCCGCCCTGCCGGCCGCCCGCCCTCGCCGTGAGCTTTTAATCTGTTTAAGTGGACGTTTATTTTTTTAGGTTAACTACCTTTTGGCGGCGCACCGCGTTGCGCGCGGGACGTTTCAGCGATCAAAAAGTAATTACGGGAATTCTTCTCGGCAAAATGTTACGATTATTCGACTGAAATTTGTGAAAAAGTCGTTTTAGTTCGAGCGCACAAAGCTGAAAGCAGAAAACTGAATTTCTGATATAAACGGCTCTTCTCGTGAATTGTCACAGAATACTTGCATACAATTTTTAATTATTTCAAAGAGGGATATAAGGGCAATCTGAAGCCGTTTGTGGCAGAGGGGTTAAATTAAGCCCCCCCCCCCCTTCTCCCCCCCCCCTCCCTTCACCATCCCTCTCCCGACCCGTCCAGGGTATATATATCTCTTGATAGGTACTGAGAAAGAGATTGCGAAATTAATTTTTGGTTCGAAATTTTCCAATCGCTTATACCCGTGAAATATTTTAGATTACAATTAAATCTCGTAGATCCAATTAAAGTTATATCGTTTGAGGCCAAAACCAGATCGTAACTGCTCGGTATGTTTAGCTGTACTGATTGGCAACTTTCAATAGATCTTTTAGACGTTTATTCATGTCAAAATAATATTTAGGTACACATTAAAATATATTTTTTTCTCAAGATTAATTCACTCGAGCCACAGTTGGCGGCTAAGGTTGCGCTGAGTATTGCCGAGATCGGCGATAAGTCGGCGGGAATATTCATAGGCGTTTGTGAGTTCCTTCCTAATGAATATTGTCGGTCGCATGGAGTTAATGAGTGCTCCTCAAGTCGGCGTCTCGTCTCGAGGCGAGGCGAGGCGAGGCGCCCGCGAAGGAGATCGCCTCGCCTCGCACTCAGCCCTGAAGGTGAGCGAATTGCCTCCAAACGTGTCTTGAGGACCAGCCTGAAGACACGTTTGAGAGATATCCACAAGAGATATGAGTAATCTAATTTATTTACATTAAAGACAATTTGTTATTCTAGGGAATTACCTAAGGAAACTTCTGTAAACATTATGCAAAAAAAAAATATAAAAAAAACAAAACCACCATGTTTTTAAACAGCAATTTTTAAAATCAGGAGCTTCACATATTAAATAAATATAGTTTTATGATGAGAATAAAGTGAAGGAGGGATTTACTTAAGCGATTTGAGATATATGGTATAACAACTTAAAAATAAAATTTGCCTCAAATTGGAGATTTCTATTTTTGTTTTTAAATATGAAATGATATAATTATTTTAATGTGCCGACCGGGAATCCCGGGATGATGTGCAGGATGTAAAAATGAAGGCATCGTAGGACATGTAACCCGGAAAAGTCCCATTTCAGGAAACATTTCAAATATTAACAGAAGTTATCATAAATATTTTTATATATATTATATAAAAAATATATATATTTTTTTCGAGACATCGGCTTAGTTATCGATAAAGATCACCCTCCTAAAGAATGTGTCTTAAAATAAAAAAACACTCTGTATAGCCACACGAACCTTTGTGGATGTCGATGAAGGGAACTTTCAATGACATTTTTAATTCTTTCATCGCAATACAATTTTGAATAATTAAAAAAAAACCGCCTACCTACTTTAAAACGACCCAATTGCGCATCGCATCGCATCGTGTACTGACTGTTGGTCACTTGTCTGTTGCATCAATTTACTTCTTTCAGTATGGAATTAATATCGTCATTACAATCTGGAAGTCTAAAGTATCTTTCGGCGAGTTCAGCGCTCGCTTGAGGTCGTCCTTTAAGGGCGATTGATCCTTCCCTAAGTCTAACTAATTATTCCCTCCCTAAGTGAAGCTTAGGGGCTTGTTTTCATTATAATATTATACCATCCTATAATAATATAATCCCAAGTTTGCCCAAATCTCAAATTGTTCGTTCGATGAATGAATTAATAATTTCGATAATGGTAAATCGAAGAGAATCCGTCCGAAAGCCCAGATCACTCACGCACGTGGCACTCTGAGCCGGTCGCCTCGTTCCCCGTCTTTTGGCCTTTTGGGCTGAAGGTATTGTCCTACATATTGCTCGTAAATAAGAAAGTAATATCTAAATTGGTTTAAATTTTTACCTGATGTGCCATATTACAATTGGTTCACAATGCTTTCGAAAAAATATATATTTGTATTTGTACATCTGCGGTCAAAAGACACATTGACACACACACACATTCAGGGCCTTCACATCAGTGAAGTCATCTCATCCCCCCCCCCCCACATTAAATAGATAAAAGTCTTAATTCCAACCCCTTCAAGGATGATTAACCGTTTTAGAATCTGGTGAGATCGCGGTAGTCTAGTGATTGACTATTATAGCATGAGGTCATTACCACCATCTCCCTTGACTCTAGTACAAGCACATTTAGCTTAGTTGAGAAGGGCATAAAATACCTGTACATAACCTAGGAGGCTGGGATCAGCCGCACTTATTGGTTGTCTTGGTCTCGTATCACGCAAAATGTTATTAACGCGTTAAAATGACGTATCGCAGCCTTATTTGTATTCGAGATGTGTAACGCGGCCTTAACGCGCCGATGATCGATGAGCTGACGTCAACACATTCCTATCTATCGAAACCTTTTTATTAGAGCCGTATTATAGGTAGCTATGTATACTTATTGCAATCATAGTTGGTTATCATAAATGTATGTTAAGATGTGTTAGAGCGAGACAAGCTGAACTAAATAGTACGGCAACTATGTATCGGCAAATGCAACACGGCGAAGACTGTTTTGTTTGTCCTTTCATAGCTTTTTAGAGGGAAGAGGCAATTTATTTTATTTTTTCTTATTTCATTTCCAACGTCTTCTAAACGTTTATTAACTAAACATACCCCCCCCCGCCCCGTATAGTAGCCCGTGTAAGATGTCCTTCCGCGCCATTCCCTCTTCGCAATGCTCTCCAGCGAACAGGTCAACCCTCTTCCCGCTTCCGGTCTAACAGGTGGGAGGGGGGGGGGGGGTTCACAGCCCGAGTCCCGTCGGAATGTGTGGTCGATAAATTTTTGAAAGTCCCACCGCATAAAGCACAGCGCCCCTAAAATGTGTCTGACGGAAACCGGGCCGTGAAAAGTATTCCTGCGCCGCGACCTCAAAGGAGGACCACTGATTTATAAGACGTCGGGGAGTGCCCCCCCTCCCCTCCCCCACCCCCCGCCGACTCGACGCACGCACCGCCGGCCTACCCGCAAACTGTCGTCGGAGGTTTGACAATCTCTCATTTATGTACGCAAACGTCCCAACTACCCACCAGTCTTAGTATTGAAATTTCATGTTTAAGTTAGTCTTAGCCGATAAACATCGTATTTCCACTTTATTTTAAGGTTAAGTCGAACTTATAAGTTCGCCTTAGTTAAGAATCAAAGCAATCGCGACTTAAGCCTTGAGTCAAACTTGAGTCAGGGTTAAAATGCGCTGCTAGGGCGTTACAATCGCCGTGGCGCGTGTGGGAGTGTGTTGTCATCTCTAATTCTCGTCTCGTGCTACTTTTTATAATTTCTAAATAATTAAATTTGACTGGATTTGCATTTTTTGAACATCATAATCTTCATGGATTCAAGCATAACCTCAAAACGTCAGATCACGCGTCATATGTCAAAAGTGACGCGACAGTGGCGACAAATATTGTATACTCAAACCATAGCGGCGAGTAGCGAACTAATCGCGAGTGCGAAAACATATTCATAACAAACTTAAAAAATAATAATTCAAATTAGGTAATGCTTAAAAGTTAAGTTGATCCTAACTAAGAATGACTTACTAAGTACCTTTACTTCGTCCCGCCCATACAACCTAATAATAGATATTTAGCAGGTTTAAGCTAGTAATAATATTCGTTGATTTCATAGGATTATTGATTAGGCTTTAACAACTAATTTAATAATTAATTATTAATAAACAACAATAAGTAAAGACTCTAATTTTAATTAGGTACTTTTCGTACATTTAAGGTATCTTAAAACAGATGTGATCTAGTCAGATAGACAAATAAGGTATTTTTCCGACTTTATTTCACATTTTAAATAGTAATATTATAAATTAACTATTTTTATTTGGCCAATACTACAAAAATATTTTTAAGTTGTATATTTATCATTTACGAGTGTAACGAGGGATGAGAGCTAAGGACAAGGTGAGGATAGAGTTGGAGGTCAGGTGGGTTGTTTTTTGAGGTTCACACACGTCTCCTAATTTAATGAAGACTCAATACAAAGTAAGGACTTGTATGCTAGTTTGACCACCTCGGAAGGTGTCTAGTCCGGGAGCGCGGTGAGTAAAGACTGAAGACTGAAAGTTCCGACTTCGATTATGTGTGAAATGCAATTTAGCATTTCTCCAAACAAAGTAAATGTTTGTGACTTTTAATTACGAATTTGAATAAGTTTAGTTGCATTGGACCTCAATAGAAAACTTCCAGTTAAACTGGGCATGCGCACTGTATTTATGACCATTTCGCAGGGGTGCAAAATGCTTATGTTACGAACTCTTGTATACAAGTATAGCAGTCAATCTTATTTTGTGTCGGACGACCAAAAAATAATAAAAATCAGATTTGCGTTTCCTAAATCTGTGTCAATAATGCGACAGTCTGTTACGAATGCCCTGTAAGTGTGAGCTACCCTGGAGACTCGACTATGGAGTAGGCTTTTAGCTATCCGATCCATTTATTCCACTTTAAGCGATCTTTTGGCCGTTTTTACGACGAGCATCAATAAAAATAGAAGCGATAAAAATATTGCGTCCAAATCGAGAGGCGAGGGTAGATTTATCTTCATCGCCGCCGACCGACGGCCGCAAATGCGCTGAAAGTATCGAAAAAAATGAAAGGTATTTCGGGTCCGCGGCGCCGAAGTCATAAAGCTGTTCACTCGAAAATATTATAGCAGAAAAGCCCGCGGGACGGTGATTTGTGACCCCGGAGTATTCCTGCCGGGGACACGCCGCCCGAATGTTACGACCGCGTCTTATAATTCAGTCAATTTACACAATACTTGGCAGTTTTAGGTCTTTTTTCACACTTTCTATAAGCAGACGACTTCTATGCCCCTTAGGGGGGGGGGGGGGGAAGCAGGGTGACTGTAAAGGCACACACGTAGTGGGATCGTGGCTTCGTCTGACTGCCATAGATTTCACTAAATAACTAATACCTATTACATTAGAATTAACTAAACTAATTCTATAACTAAAAATAACTATTAACTAAAAATAATAATGTTCAAGCACTTTTAAAAAAACTTTGCGATTTTGATTCAACCTCTTACTAAGTTGATTGAAATATCTTTATTATCAAATGAAATATGACGTGTCAAATCTTGCCATTTTTCACTAAGAAATATTTTTTATCCTCGAGAGGAGCAGTTTTAATCATTGAGAAATAATCTAGGCTCACTTTTCGCTCCTATACTTCGCTATAAGGAACTTCTATCACTCAGCCTTATTCTTTATTCTTATTGAGAGAAATCAAAATTCTTACAAACAATTGGCATTAATGATAACTTGACATTTTTAAAAAGTATTTGTAAAACTAATCAAAGATTTCTACTGTTAATATAAACACTAAAAGCTAAGTTAGAAACTAAACATGTATAGTTAAATTATGCTTTTAACTCTTAATCATATCATAATGCTGACATGGCTTGAAATCACATGATTTATACATAGTAAATCGGTTTAAATATATATTTTAATTATTCACATTATCGACTGGTGATAGCTTTAATGGCAGCTGACTGAAAGGAGTGTCAAAACAATTTATATATATATATATATTAATGGGCGCGAACAATGCATTGTTGTGGATCAATTAGGAGAATTAAACATATTCGATTGACTGGTTCTATGCAGAGATAGAACGTTAAATATACTCGTATACAATCTTAATAGATCCGGGCAATCTTCCTTATTGCAGAAAACTTTGTTTAAAATCGTCCTTCTATCCTGTCAGCTGGTGCAATTATAGTAATTTAATAAGTCCTGATAGCTATTGTAGTGTCCTTTGTCCGTCTGTTCGTTGCAACTTTCAACTCGAAAAGTACAAGTGCGAAAGAGTTCAATTTGATGCTCTCGAAAAAAACATGACAATGACAATGACGTAAAAAAGAATTATAGTACATATCTATATAAATATATATATAATAAATTTGAAAAAAGCGATTATAAATTTTAAAAAAATACAACAAAAAGAACATGAAATATACTATTTTAAACTTTGATTAATTAAATAAAAAAAAAAACTGATTTAAAGAAACTAAACTAGGAATGTTGTCCGTGGTACAATAGACGGACCCGCGAAACTTTTACCGAGTTATTGAAAAAAGTAATCTGCGGGGAAATGCTTTTTACGACACCTGTAAGGCCTAGCTGTAAGACGTCAGATTCGGGTTAAATAATTTACTATTACTAAACAATGTATAGAAGCTGTTGATATTAAATGATAGCTACAGGTGTCATAGTTCTTCTTATTTCATTTTAGGGTGGCTAAGTTTTATTCTTAATTATAAAAAATCTATTTAGGTTTATGCGATTAAAGTATAAAATATGTACTTTAATCGGTTTTACTGATTTATTTAAATTATAGACAATAACCTCTTGAATGGCTGCTTTTTTACTTCATCAGTAACTTAATAAATACAAATTATAAGGGAGCAGTAATTAGTAACTCGACCAGATCAATAACCCTTCACTTTTGATGTAATATACTGGAATAATATATTAAGTTTCAACTTGTTTAATTATTGTCAATTAATGTTTTTTTATTATTTCATTAATTTAAAATATAATATATTATATTATTTTTCATTAATATTTTATTGTTTTACAACTATCGTCCATTTAGTGCTTTCAGATTTTCAGTGTAAGTTCTTACACTGAATTGTGATGGAATGGCGCCACGAGATATTTAAGACTATTTTCCTATAAAATTGAATGTTCAAAGCAGGGTTGTTGTCAGTTGTTGATTGTCGAGGGCGCAATTGTTGCAAACCAACTGTCAAACTGTCGCTTGCTCGACTCAAACGCGCAGTGAAAGTTAATTAAATCTTTTATAATGCCTCCGCTTTTAAAAAGTTAACAGTTTCATAATTGGATGTATTTTACTACAGTAATTCATTAAAACCAGCATCAGCTGATATTGATATTGGCGTCAAAAGACCTGCATCAGCAACGACCCCGGTTCAAAGGCTCGTCATATTCCAAAATAAACGAAAATGAGATGTTTGTGATTCTTACAGAATAGTGGGAGAAAAATCCTTGAAAACTGCTTGATTAATAGGTACCTATTATGCAAACGTTGCAAGAATGCTCGTATATGTTCACACCCTCAGGAAAACACTATTTAGGACACTTTTCTTTGTCATTAAATAATTGTAATTCAAATAAACGAATTGTTGTTTTTCAAGCTAACTGTAGGCACTTCCATATGGATTTTTTATGAAGTCAACAAAATCAGATTCTAGAAAAATTAAAAATAAAATAAATTTATTTTGCATCTCCATAATATAATAATATAACCTCTACCTAAAAGTATAAACTATCAAACGCAAAAATGCACCTCGCGCAAATTTTATTTTGAAACATCCGGTGCCATCTACAGATTTTTGTGACAACCGTTTTAATAGCGCGATTTTCTTACGAGCGACTTCTGTCGGCTCACTTTGAACCAAGGCGCGTTAAACTGCGATGGTCTTTTCGTTATATTAATCGATTAAAATAAAATATATCTTTTTGTTGTTCAGTCCTTTATTAAGAGTGAAATATTAAAGGAATTATAGCGGCGCTACATATTTGGACTGCGGCTGGCAGCGTCGTTTCGGCCGGTGACGTGCGATCGCCGCCGGGCGCATCTGATTGGACGGCATCTGCGCAGGCGCGCATTGGAACGACGCACGGGCGGCCAGTCGGGTCGACAGGCTTGCAAGCCACCGCGCGCATTATGCGCCGACGACTTATTACTGTACCAGATTATTAATATCTTTTCACTGTATTTCCGTTATTTTTGCAATTGTTATTTAGTTTTATTATCATTATACTACGCAATAATATAAATACCGCCGGCCTCTAGCGGTTCTCTACCCATCCTGGACCCTAGACATCCCCGGCATAATGGTGACCCTGCGAGCAGCACGCAGCTTGGGATCCCTGGAGACACGGGTACGGGCACAGCATCGGCAACCCTAGACATCCCCGGCATAGAATATTTCATTATTAAAAAAAAAAACAAAAAATTGGAGTAATGTTACTGTTGTGGGGACATTTCTTTGTGTTTATTTGTATTATATGTAAATATAAAATATACTCGTATAAATATACAAATATAGCCATCAGATTATAATCGCAGGGATAAATAAATATTTATAAATTTGTAAGATTTGAGACTGATTGCCTTTTACTCGAAATCATCGACTTATCATAGACTTTTAATATCAATCGAAAACACGGCCGTGACTTGAGTAAAATGTTTATATCGAGCGATTATTTGATTGACGATCGGTTTTACACAGGATTTAGAACAAGAGTCATCGACAACAATGCTTTTAAGTTTGTCCATTGTCTATGTTATTATATTTTTATTACAGCTTTACTCTCAATATTATGCCCTTAAACTCCGTAGTTTCCCGCCAAAAATTTTGGCGCCAAAAGTCGTTAAGACTGTAATTAATGACCTTGAAAAATCACTCATCTAAAGTGTGTTTTTTTAGAGGCATTGTTTTCAAGAAGAGATAAAACGGATATAACTTGATGTTATGGCTAAGAATTTAGTTTTATTATACAGATAAGGGTTTGCCATTATGTTTTAAAAATGATTTCGGGTAAGTGGCCGCCGCGGCTGACTCGAACAAATTCCAGCCGAGAGGCCCAATTTTCAACCACTTTTTGCAGCAAGTTGGGCCGTATGTCAGCAATAACGCGCCGAATATTCTCTTCCAAGGCGTTAATCGTGTCCGGCTTATCTGCGTAGACAAGCGACTTCACATAACCCCACAAAAAATAGTCCAGCGGTATTAAATCGCACGATTTTTCTTTTATTTTGTATCGACTGTAACCAAAAATAATAACTTTTGAAATAATAAAAATACTTAGATGCGGTGTGTCGTGGTCAGGAAGGTATCTAGAAATTTATGAGAGTGAAAGTAGGCAATAAAACATTCTACAGATATTATATTATAACTTCAAGATTTGGCACTGGCTCTTTAGCCGATAAGGCGATTAGAATTTATTTGATTATCTTCCAATGTCTATGTTTCACCCGGCAACAGGATTCGATCGATATCGTTTGAGGTTATCGCTTCAGGCATCTGCGACGGCTTATCCTGGTATTTTTTTTTATATGAGCTCTCATGGGGTCAGATCTTATCCCAGAACATCTTGATTTGATTGTGTATAAAAAGCAGGTCCTGGTTTGTCAAAGTTGCATTTAAGCTTTGTCTGTGCCATTTAGAACATTAAGCGATAACAAACAATGGGTAAGAAATTAAATAATTAGGTATTATTACAATCATTATTTCATTGTTTCATTTCAGACATTTTAGTGAAGAGGTAAATTTTGTTGTTTATTTTATTTTTATCGCCTCGCTGTAAATTTTGTTGGTATTGTTGCCAAGATAAATCGATAGTAGATCACGACCTAGCATTCTTAGTCATTTGCACCACTTTCCGAATCACTTATATTTCAAATAATAGCTATGATGTGATAAGAGATTCCTTCTTAGCTTGAGAGCATTAAAATCACTTATTCTTCTATGTTCGAGAATGTTTCGTGATAATTCTTACAATCTACAACGGCTTAAAAGTACAATTTCTCTAAAAAAAAAGTGGTTGGATATTTAAGCCTTGAGCCTTGCTACTATTATAAAAATGTAGCAATTAGATAATTAGAAAACTACTTGGATAAATTATGTAGAGTACCTTTATAATTAAACTTTTTTGGTTTGGGTAGACATCTCGACTAGATTAAAGGTTGACGGTTGAACGAACACTGCGCTGAATTTTAATATCGACAAACTGAATATTGTTATCAGTACCTATAATATTTAAAAAACTATACTTTATGGACCTACCTTATAAAAAAAACCCAAAATCAAACACCATAAACCGGTTTAATAGGAATAATTTAATAGAGGAAAGGCTAAAAGAAGAGAGGTTTGAAGAGAAAAGAGAAGAGTAGTGAAGAAAGCTAAAGGGGATGAGTTAGGTGAAAAAGAGGAAGTAGAAAAGGGTGGGACAGGAGGTGATGGAAATGAGAGTAAAGAGGTAAAGAGGGCGGGTTGCTGCAAAAGCGACATGTTTATAACTGTGGCCAAAAACTAACATTCCATTTAAGTACTCATTTTTGTCGACAGCATAAAACTTATGAGGCTTTTAACGCAACCGGTTGCAGGTCTTCGTTGGGTGTTTGGCCTGCTGGGGCTCGTCTCGGTTGGCATTTCGTCGGCATTTGCCGTTCGGCACTCGATCATAAAGTGTCCTGAACACCCCAAGGAGCAGTCCTTCCTCCCTCATCAGTTCGAGAAGTCCAACTACTTCTTCTGCGGCCAGGAGGCGGCGGGGGACCCGGTCTCCATCCTCAGGTGCAAGAGGTGGATGTTCTTCGACCCGAGCAGCCCCGTGTTTTGTTCAAGCGACTTCAGTAATCATCCAAGTCCTGACGCTTTCCCGTTAATTGAGGTTTGTACCCAACCTTATCTTCACGAGTATCCCGTCATGGGCATAGGTCGCCAACATGCTTCGTCATGCTTCCACGACTCTGTCGCTGATGAAGTTCTTCCTGGGGTTGTATTCGCAGAGCAAAGCCTGTCACATTTCGAAAAGTTATTTTCCAATGTTTACTAGTAGCTTATGCTAAATGTTTTAATTCACTCGCTAAATTAATAAAGTCTAAGTATTTTAGAGAGTAATCTATTACCAAATATACTCGTTAATCATTTTGATAACATTTGAGTCGATTTCCGTGGTTGATGGTTTGGGTTTAATGACGTGGTTTGGCAACTCTGCTCATGGAAGTCATGTTTTGGCTGACAAGCATTAGACCCCGTCAGTCGGAAATCTTCGAAGACAGGATCCTTCTAAAAACATATTTAAATCACTTCACTTATAATATGCCTTCAGCTTAATTACATATTCAGTTGGCTCAGGAAGGCCAACAAAAGCGATCACAAGACATGCTCTTACATTTTGCAAATAGATTTTTATTTTTGTAAATGTTTTTAATAATATCTATATATTAGAGCAAACGAGAAATCGAGTAATTTTTAAAATGGTTTATATTTTATCAAATACATAAAACCAGTAAAACTTTATAAAATGTTTAAAGCATAATAAATCTGTTTTTTTTTCAGGTCGGAAGAGGTCCCCTCTCGGAGTCCACGTGTCCTCCTGAAAACGACCCCGACTTCATCGTCCATTATCCCCACGAAACCGACTGCAACCTGTTCTACAGATGCGACTGGGGCGAAGCCGTTCTCCTGCAGTGCCCGGAAGGACTGCATTTCAACCCCATTTTAGAGGTTAATGTTACTGAGTTATCCACATCCATAACTTCTATCCATATATTATGTAGACATTTTGTCTAAGTCGCTTACGTCGCTTACAGCCAAATGCCTGTTCGAACCGTTTATAGAACATTTGAAATTGGAAGGTATTCAAAATGTTCAAAACGACTTAATAAAACAGTTGAGTCGACTACAAAGTCGAGTTAAGTCGACTACAAAGTCGAGTTAAGTCGACTACAAAGTCGAGTTAAGTCGACTACAAAGTCGAGTTCTTAGCTTAATAAGCCAGGATTTTGTATCCTGCGTAAAAAAACTAACATAATATATTATATCTTAAAAACTTTCGTCTTCGGGTCTCCTGCGGTTTTCAAAGTTACAGTTCGCAAAAAATGAATGAAGATACAAAAAGAATTATTAATTTTTTTGCATAGAAGATAATTTAGGACATGAAAGACTATTTGTAATTCAAAAAGTTTGTAATATTTTATGGAAATAGAAATAAAGATGATTTCTCGTTCCTTCAATAATTTACCGATGCAACTAACCGCTCGCTTGAGTTACAGGTGGAGGTTCGAGTTAATAGATTACTCAGAATCTAGATCTCATTAGCTCAGTACCTTCTAGGTGTGGATGTCTGTCTAAATAGGTTAGGTTGGGTTAGGTTGAGGAAGTTATGTGCGAATATCGCGGTGGTATTCAACATTAAGGTTACCTCCTGATAGAGGCGTCTATTGGGCTACGAAATCATAAAATATATCCATTGTAAATGATGAAGTAAACGTTGTTTTGCGACTTTGACATTCAACTTGAATTCTAGGTTTAAAACGTTTTTGAATAGATTATAAATATTTCAAATTTCAAGTTGCAATAGTTTTTGCAAATCAAAGTAACAATAATTTAATGTGAATCCTTTCCCTATTACTCAGGTGTGCGATTACCCCGACGCAGCCGGCTGCAGTGCTGTGGAGTGCAAGCGGCCGAAGCGACACGCCGAGTGTCCGCAGTCGAGTCTCGGCCACTCGCCCGTCAAACTCGCACACGAAAACAACTGCCGCAAGTACTACGTGTGCGTTTTGGGACACGCCTTTCTCCAGAAGTGCCAACGTTTCTGGCACTTCAATCCCAAGAAGTTGGTTTGCCAACCGTGGCATATTGCCAGGTGCAAGAAGATCTCCGATCCCCCCGAGTCCGAGGAAACGAGTCACTCTAAATCAAAAGAATCAAATGAGTCGAAATCTGATGAAACAAATGAGTCGAAACCTCCGAGTGAATCGAAATCTAAGGAATCGAGCGAGTCGGATGATTCGAATGAATCTAAAGAATCAAGTGAGTCGAAATCTAAAGAATCTTCATCTAAGGAAACCGAAGAAGAATCTGAAGAAGATTCTAAAGAAGATTTAATAGAATGTTAAATTAAAATCTCATGTTCGATAAATGTTATAAAAATATTGTGTATTTTAAGTATTTAAAACTTAAATAATAGTAATAAATTTGTTTTAATATTACAATAACATAGTTTGAAGCGTATTTAGAGTGAGAAAAAATCCTGGTCCTGAAAGAAATTCCTGAAAGAAATACAGTGACAGCTAAGCGTTTTGTTGCGACTACAGTTCGATTCTGGTTAGAGTTATTTGTTCGCACAAACGAACGATTCTTGTAACCTTAACAGAATGTTTGGTTACCGTTTCTAAAGTTTTCTGTAGACTCAACCAACATTTGGCATGCTTAAACAAACTGCTTTGTAAGCAGTGAGACTTCGATCACATGAGGACAAAAGCATCCTCACCGCTAATAAAGAAATTGGCTTACCTTAAACCTCTAACATATTCTTCTAACCCCGAGCTTCTAAATATTTCACCGTCTCGATGTCACACGTTTCATTTGCTAGCGCGGTGAACAAAATTAAATAACAATTCTCAGTTCTGAATGTTCTGAATGAACTGAGAACTCAGTTCTCAGTTCAGAACCGAGTTCTCAGATGACAAAGTGGCGAATAGGCAAGGGATGCGTTCTTTCAACCTATACAAAACTTTTCAGTTAATTTCGCATCTACCGAAGTGTTTGGTAGATTAACAAAACAATATTGTAAAGTGTACCGAACTTTTCATTTGAATGCTGCGTTTAGTGAATATTTGATGCACGTTATAAAAAAGTTTTGCTAGGTGTACGATTTATCAATCTACAGCAATTGAACACCAGTACAGTCTATCGAACAGATTGAACACCACAATATACTTTGATTGGGCCTACTAAAATTCAGTAGCCACAACAAATTATGATTTTACTGAACTTTTCGGTTAAATCAGAGTTCAATATTTTTTTCAGTGTACAAATATTTTTATCTCGCAATTAGATTTGAGGAATGGTTTCACTATCAAAACATGGCGGATTTTATCCCGTTATCAGGATGTTTTCATTGCCGAGGTATTGATCATATTTTTTTTAATCTGAGTGAAAAAAAATGAAGAGAATTGACATGACGACTCAAATCGCCATTCCCGAAATTGCAAAACGGTATAATAATTTTATTTCATTCTATGTTCACGGTAATAAATATAAAATAATTATTATCAGTTTAATCATGATTAAAAACAATAAAAAGCATGTAATATTCCTTTCATTTTTTTTATTGAATTTCTAAATAAATATAGCTTAAAAAATTGATTTTCTTATATTGACATTTTTAAAGACTACTAGCAGCGCGTCGAAATTTACAAAAAATAGACAATTTGTGATGAATTGAAAGAATGACTTTTAATGTCAGGTAGAATGACTTTTAATGTTAGACGTCAGGTTCTGGGTAAATAATTTACTACTACTAAACAACGTACAGAAACAGTTGATATTAAATGATAGCTACAGGTGCCATAGCCATTCTTGTTTTTAAAACGGTCGATGCAATCGATAGGTTTAAACAAATTACAGATAAATATTTATCTGATTTTATTATGAGGCGATATGTGAACTGTTTGTGAAAGAAATTCGTCGGCATCCGGCTGTGGGCTTGGACGGAAAAGGTTTGATAAGCACTTTTAATTTAATTACCCGATAATATTGTTATCTACATTTTTAAGTTTTGTTTTGTTTTGTTTAGTAATAAATGAGTGTATCTAATATGTAATATATATAACTTATATTTGTTGATTGTTTTTTAATAGCGGCAAATCGCCTGAAAAGTTAAATGACACAATCTTTGACAATATTGAAAAATTTTGAAAAGGTTTTAAATTATTTGATAAAGTGCTGGATAGAATAATATTTATAAAGGTTCTAAAGAGGTCCTGTACTTGAGAGCGCAGGATGTCGGTTTAAACCCAGCGCTGAGTTTTATAAAAATGTATTTTTAACTCTCATCAAATATATATATATATATATATATATATATGTATAATTTATATTGTTTCTATTTATTATAATCTATATTTTATCTTCCATTGTCTTCACTCTAAGCATACAATATGCATGTGTATAAATATATCTATTTATTGAACAGGTTTCCCCATGCACACATTACAATTATAGTAATAAATTACAAAAAACTATAACAATAAAAAAAAAACAAAAAATAACTAGACCTAATCTTGAAATGAAATGATCCACGTTGTAAATGAAAAAAATGCCTCCAGGCAAACATTAACAAATAAACAATTCACGGTCCAGGCGGTAAGACAGATTTTTTTCTAGAATTTTGCAGACAGAATTACAGAAAGTAACAAATTTAGCTAAAGTTTAATATCTAGTTGGAATAATTATGTTTAAAGCCACGCCATTCCGACCACAGAAATGATGAATCACTCGTTTGACGGTTTGGATACCACAGCTAGGCCTCATACAATTCGATGCGGGCCATTCGTACGCATCATTGGATCATTCATTCTGTGAATCCAAGCCGAGAGCATTAAAGCCTCCATTCATGCCACTAATTCATGTTTGTTTCGTAACTCGCAGAATTCGCTTTATCTATCTATCTGACTGACAAAATGGCGCCGAATTACAGAGCAGTCAGTGGCGAATGGCGGCCTTAATTTTTGAACGAATGCCAAATAGTAAAATAGTTTAATGCAATGATATTAGAAGCGATTGTATGAGCTAAAAGGTCATCGGTGCGGGCGACTGAGCGAGCGTTTCAACTTGACAGCGCGTGGGAGTTAGTCGTTCAATTAAAACAAAATGTGACTCAGTATTATTGCTTTATTTTATTTATTTATTCTACCCACTGAACCTCTTTAATGCCCCTCCCCCCCCTTCGAAGCATTTTGTCTGAAAGAAACGCTAGTGCGAATGCGGGACTCTCAGCCCGAATTAAAGTTTATTTAGTACCCAGCTAAGTGTAAAATAATGATTAAAAAACCTAAAAAAATAGAGATTAATGTTTTCGGCGGATTATCGGCTAACCAATCAGGAGGGTGCACGGGTATCGCCCCCCACCCTCGCCCCCCCCCCCCTCCGGATCCCTTCCCCGCGTGTCAGAAAGTCACAAAACGTCATTTGGGTGTTTTCATAGGTTTGGCGGTACATGAATTCGTTGGTAGAGTTAGGTCAGAGAATATTTCGTTTGTTGCTAGGATCTGCCTAATAAATGGGCGCTGACAAAGCAGCCCCTGATCTCCCATTCGGTATTCGACCTAAATATGTATGGGATATGCGTATGCATCCATACAAGTATCCCTAATCACAGGCGGGATGGCTTTCTATACAAATCGCGCTTCAGGGAACAACGCGATAAATTCCCTTGTTTAGCAATTGGCAACAATAATTAGCAACGCGGACGGACATGAGAGCTACTTTACGGCAGAAATAACCCGGATAGGTGGCGTTCAACCGGTTCAACCGGTTCAACCGGTTCAACGACGTGAGGGTTTGTCTGCTTCCCTAAACAAACAAACGTCAAGAGGAATTTTCGTTATCTCACTCTCACAAATTCACACGTCTGACGAATTGCAGCACCGCCAAGGGTGCTAAAACGTCGACCTGGATGCTATGCAGGTACTTCCTACTTCATAAGGAAACAGGCCGTAAGGTTTACAAGGTTTTATTTAACTTCACTCCTCTGCGCAAATCTTGCAAACGCTATTTCAACCACTTCCAATAGTAAAATCTTGCTGATTTTTAAATTAAAGTAAACAATAATTTAAAAAAAATATTAATAATAATTGAAACCTGGTGGTACAAGAATGCCGACGAGTACGTACTCCGGAGAAAAATGAAGTTCTCAACGAGAATCTTAGAAAAAGTCCAAAAACAAAAACTGAAGAATTAATTTTATCCAACGGCCCTGTAATGAATGTGATTACCTTAAATTACGAAAAACTCTTGGATGTCACGGGAATTGTGGAAAAACGGGTCCCTAACTGAAATGGTTCAAGTCCTATTTTCACAATAGAAAAATAACTCTAAAAATTGGTAATTTAAATAGTGACTCGCGAATGATTAAAACGGGCGTTGCTCAGGGATCCATATTTGCTCGTAATTACGAGCAAATATGTATTTTTTTCAATATATTACCTATAGAAAATAAAGTTAGATATTAACCTAAAGAAAATTATGGTAGTGAAGAATTTAAATACAAAATTAATCATATTTATTCTACAAGGCAAGTATCTAAAGGTCGATTACATGAATCTAAAATAAACAATTTCTTTAAAAAGAAATGGAGTTCAGTGTGGTTATTCCAAAAAATCAATATCAATAAACCTGCGATCTAAATACGGCTAAAAAATAATTATTAAAATACTTCCTTCCGCCTGACTGACGTTCACGCCAAAGAGCATTAAGAAAAGATGCCCAAAAATATATTTCATAAATAAAAACAATAAGATAATAAATATTAAATGATATTTTTTCCCATTAAAATGTAGCTCCATGGTTTTGGACGGAATGCGTGGATAACTCCTCAATTTTATACATTTTTTAACTTGATTTATGCTGTTTGGTTTGCCATTTCATAATGAATAGACTTACTCCTGAACAACGTGGCGTGGCCTCCAAGATCGTGCGATTTAACACCGCTGGACTATTTTTTGTGGGGTTATGTGAAGTCGCTTGTCTACGCAGATAAGCCGGACACGATTAACGCCTTGGAAGAGAATATTCGGCGCGTTATTGCTGACATACGGCCCAACTTGCTGCAAAAAGTGGTTGAAAATTGGGCCTCTCGGCTGGAATTTGTTCGAGTCAGCCGCGGCGGCCACTTACCCGAAATCATTTTTAAAACATAATGGCAAACCCTTATCTTTATAATAAAACTAAATTCTTAGCCATAACATCAAATTATATGCGTTTTATCTCTTCTTGAAAACCACGCCTCTAAAATCATCACCCTGTATTAAAACGAAATAAAGGTCGTTCTGCGACATTGAAAAAAAAATGTTAATAATATTTGTGTTATTATTTATTTATTTTTCTCATGTAGATCATCTCCTAAATATCGAATTAAACGTTTGTATTTAATATGTATTTTTTTTTTGTCATTCGTGCATCTCCAACCGACTGCGCGATGTTGTCCGAAGGTAAGGTTGAGTGTATTTAAGTGTTTTATTACTATATTATATTTTTATAATAAATAAATTATTATTAAAATCATGCATTAGTTATTAACGTTACATGTATGTATTATTATTTATATATTATTGCATATAATTCTATTCAAATAACTGTAATTGTATGTTGCGCAGTGAGACGGTTTTACTTATAAGAACAATGCTTCTAGGAAAGTCTACTTTAGTACGGGCTTTGCCTAGTTAGGTAGTACTTAGCATAATGTGAAATTAATATTAAGTTACTGTCAATAGATAAATAAATAAAAAAAATATGAATAAAAACACCATACATCAACCTCAAAAAAAAAAAAATCTTATATTCAGACAAAAATACACTTTTTATGGAGTGCAAAAAAACTGAATATAAAAAATTATTCCAAAATTCGGAAATTGTCTGATGGTTCATGACTTGACCCTATCTATTCGAGGAAATTTTCCTAAAAAATATATTTTTTATTCTATTCTCATAAACTAAATATCTTTAAATAATCATTAACGAGTTTGGTGGGTGGCCAGACTGCTTTTATGTAAAAACGCAGTTTTCTTAAAATAATGGCCTTATTACTTACGGGCGGTTACTTAAAATGATTACCTTACAAAAACTATGCATTTTACGAGATAAACTGAATTATTTTATAATAGCTTATGAAATTCTCTAAAATATGGTTTTATTACCAACTATAAAAAATGAATAAAAAAATGATGAATGAAAATTTAACTTCACTCGGTTTCTTTGCGAAAAACTTGCAATCGATTTTTAGCCACTTCCAAAAGTCCAATCTTGCTTGTTTCGATGTGAAATTAAACTAAACAAATATATAAAAATAATAACAATTGAAAGCAGCGCCGCCAAGCGGACGCAAAACGGAGCTGCAAATATAAAATAAGCGATTTGTTGAAACGAGCGCCATCAAGCAGCAGACGATGGCACTGCCGCTGCTTTCAGCCCACCTGGCGGATATTAAGTGAAACGTTTGTTGCAACGAGCGCCATCAAGCAGCAGACGATGGCACTGCCGCTGCTTTCAGCCTAGCGCCACCTGGCGGATATTAAGTGAAACGTTTTGTTGCAACGAGCGCCATCAAGCAGCAGACGATGGCACTGCCGCTGCTTTCAGCCCAGCGCCACCTGGCGGATATTAAGTGAAACGAAACGTCTTATTTTTATCCGCTATTTACCGGACTATGATAGGTAATAATAATCACTCAAATAGGCGCTTTGATTTTTAAAAAATTAAGAAAGAAACACCAAATAAATAAATACCAAAAACCTATTTCATTCCTACTTGGGTTGGTGGGTGGAACAGATTACAGCTCCCATTATAGCATGCAAAATGTTGAGGGTGCTTTGGCCCGCCTGAGGAACTCCACATGGGTCGCTTCGCTCCTATCTCTATCTTCTATATCTAAGTAGGTCCTTCCTAGCTGATACGAATTGACAATAGCAATTTTTTTTAAATGTCTGAATGTGCATTTAATGTGATGGAATAAACAAAATAATTACTTTCGTCAAATTAAAACGATAGCCATTTGCTGCGGGCCGCCGTTGAGTTTTCAATTTTATCAAACGTCACGCGCTTGTATTGACAAACTAATCTCATAACCGCGTTGGCAACCGAAGGTTGTTACCTAGCGACCATAGATAGTAGAAAACACTTTCATCTTTTTTCCAAATTTATCTTTCCCAAAAAACTATTACGAACATTTAAAATAAAAAGTAGCCAAATCGGCTAAGTAGTTTCCGAGTTATGATCGCCCAGTGGTCGAAATTCGGCCGTAATTCATTAAACTTTTAAGTTTGAGCATTATTGAGGTTCTTATACCTCTATAGGTATAGTGAGTTTACCTCTATAATCATTGCATATATATATTTTTTAAGTTTGTTTAATATGTCATTAGCGTGTGTTGTTTGCCTTAATTCCTGCAATACCTATCGAATTTAAAATTTAATGTTAGTAACAGTTGTAAATAAAACCACAATTAAAGTTAAAGTATTTATATTTATTTTTTAATACAATTCATTGCCCGTTTTAATTTTTTCATGTCGGAATGCGACTTGATATTCATAGAAGTATTAATTATTTTGACATTGACATTGACAGATTAGTGTTTTCACTAACATTCGAAATCACACAAAATTCACAGCTCGAAACGAATTCAATCGATCAGCTGTCAGTAGTATGAACGTTTTATTTTATTTAATTTAATGTATTTGTAACACATATTATAGACAATTTTAGCTTTCTGCACTCCGTCTCCATATAAACTTTACCTCCATGCTAAATTTGCTTAAAAAGGGGGAACAAAGTTTTCCTTTCACTTATTAATATAAGTATAGATGCATCGCTATACTTCTCGAGCAATTTTAGTACTAGTCAGCGGGAATCTTGCAGATCACACTTCCAAACCCTTGGGATATTAACGGTGTATGGTATATATGTACAAGAAGCCCTTTGTGAATTTATCCGGACGAAGGAAGATAATAACAACCATACATCGGTTCATCTCCACAAACAAGGAACAAAGATCATTTTATTCAGCCGGTACCTCCTCGTACGTCCACATTTCAAAAAACTACTTTATATAGAGGACTAGAAATGTTCAATAAATTACCGGGAGAATACAAAAACATAAAAAATATATTTATTTTCAAAAAAGCCATCGAAACATATTTAATTAAAAAAATCTGTATGAATTCAAAAACCTATAATTGAAAGCAAGAAATGTTATGTCGGTTATTCTTTATACTAATTTTAAAATAGTATATTTAAGCATAATTATAAAACTTCTATTTACAATTTATATATATATATATATTTTTGTGATTAATTTTTAGCTACGAATACGAGTACGAGTAGTATAAATGTCGAACACTCTAGGCAGGATGTATCTATATATTGAATTATGTCAATTATTGTGAAACAATTGAAAGTTGAAAATTGTCATTCCTATGCATTAAGTTGTTCTTAGAAATAAACTTTTACTTTACTTTACTTTACTGATTTAATACTTTTAAAAAAGAAAGTCCATTAGAATATCAGTAGTACGAGTTGAATGGCGCAATTTATTACATCAACTTTCACGGAGACAAATCGAGGAAGGAGAAGCCAGGACCTCGGGACCATCATGCCCTACTGGGCACAAATCAAAAGAAAAACATGATTCAATAGATTCGCTGCAATATAACAATCATCCATTTTGTAAAAAACTTAAATATAAAACTTCTAATGACAAATATTAAATCGATTACAGTTATTGTATTGGAATGATGTCGAGATAAACGACTCGTTTAAATCTGCTCAAAAAGTGTAAAAAAAAAACAAAAACATGGTCTATTTGCACTATTTCATCATCCGACTGCAATTGAGACCAAGTCACGCCGATCAAACCACAAAAGTAGTTATTGCAATCTAACCATTTAGATCAGGGGTGCTCAAACGGTCGATCGCGATCGACCGTTCGACCGCGAATATCTATATATGCTACGGTACGCCCTACCTAGGTAGGTAGGGTGTATCGTGTATGTATGACAACCCTGCATCACACACACTTGCAGTCTCTCAGAGTCGATCGTAAGTAGTCTAAAAATATTGAGGTAGATCGCCAGCAGTTCAAGTTTGAGCACCCCTGATTTAGATAATAGATTATGTGTAAAATATATATATATATATATATACATTCATGTTATAAAACACATAAAAATATAAACATTTTTTCTCCATTATGGAATGTGGTGAAAATTTTACAAAGGTACTTCTGCTATATAAGGGTATTTTCAGTTCTTATTGAAAACGGCTTAGGGAGAATGAAAGGGGTAACCACCCCCAGCACCCCGAACTTGGACATGTGCAGCTGACGGACAAGTCATCCATAATTAATATGGATTTTCATCAAAAAAGTTTGAGGAACGCTGCCCTTATCCATGTTCACTATCAAAAGCCCAGATGGGCGAAGCGCAGACGCACACGAGCAGCCTCATTGCTATTATGAGACAGTCCAGGGCAAGGCATCCGCTTCCACATTCCATGTGCTCAGAAGTTCTTGTTCCAGCGATCGTTCCACATTGATCTTACCCAGATGGGGGATGTTCATGGGCTCGGTCACCTCTTCAGGTGGACTCGTTTCGCTTGGACATGGACCTAACTGATCATGCACAAACGGAGCAATATTCTCCCTAGATGAGACTGCGATACTCTTGGCAGGTTTGCTTTGAAGCATTCTTTCCGACCAACTCTCCAATATTTCTGGGACATTTTTTTGTTCCTGGTGACCATTCGGCAACAGTTGATTCTGAAAAATATCTCCACAGGAATTATGCAGTAGTATAACTGGATTATCAATATCATTACGCACCAATGAAATACCCGTTATTGACATGTTAAGTCGCTTTTTCACATTGATTCTTGGATCTATGCAGAACCCTCGCAGTTGGGCGTATCTTAGTGAATCATGCAAGCTTTTAGGACTCCAGGGCATGACGGAACTACTCGGAATGGTGTTTGTATCCAGATGCAACTGTGTGTATGTATCTAAGACTAGACGTACATCCGAGGGAACCTGATTGGCCAAACAGATGACTTCCTTGTAGCCTTCGAACGGAGCACTGCAAGCGAACAACGGCGCGGTTTGCATGCCGTGTGTCCACCGTTGCGACATCATGAATGGTCGTGAATCCCAAAAACGAACGTCGCTCATAAACAGTCGGTGATAGGAGCCAACATAGAAGCAGGACTCCTTGACGGTGCTTTTGTGGAGCAAAGTGATCTCCTCGCACAAATCTGTCACATCGTTTATGAGAATATTGACCTTTTGGCCACTTGTTCTTTTATCGAACACGAATATTTCTCTTTTATTCGCCACCAAAAAATTATTATTGTCCAAAATATTCACCGAGAGCCAATTGTTGTCCTTTTGGAATTTATTAGGTAGTTTTATAATCGTGTCTTTATCGTAAAGCGTATCTTTTATATGTAAGGTGTTGTCCACATAAGTGCAGACGGCTGTGATCTTGTCCAGATATGTCACGCTGGTTGCAGGAACTTCTGACTTAAACACTCCAAGTGAATATACGAACAGCTTTTCGGTTTCTCGGCAGATTCCAACTATAAATGTCCGTATGTCACACCTGCTCCTGGCAGCAATGCATATTTCTAACCCGTCCGCAGTATAAATACTGATTTCGTTGATGGGCAACGCTTCGTTGCACTCGAATTGTACCAACTCGGAGTGTTCAAGCCGTATGCCGTTTCCTTGCCAGCAAAATGGTGTGATGCCTGTAATATTAAAAAATAATCCAGTTAGCCCCACTAAAGATGCACACTTCTCTACTGTCAGTATATAAAAGTGGTGGCGGAGTTAAATTAAAATATTAGGCATATCCTAGAAGTTGTCGATGTAAGGTTTGTTTACGGCAAAAAGACTATAGTGATTACGCATTTTCCATGAGAAAATAACAGTGGTAAAATGGTAAATGGTGGTAATATAGAAATGGTTCAGAAAAAGTTTTTTATTTCATTACAGCAGTGCTCCGCAACCTTTTCTCACCTACGACACACCAAAATTCTTCCTAAAATTCCGCGGCACACCAAAAGCTAGTTTGCCAAATATTAAGGGTTATTTTTTCTTTGTTTATGACTAATTTGGTGTTGTCATGGTGTGTACAAAGCACACTGCGCAGTTTTCAACAATTGGCAACAGGCGCTGGAACGTTGAAAAATTATATAATAATTATTTTTATTCTATATTAAAATATCAAAATATTTTGAATTTTATTGCGGCACACCTGTATCTTGCTCACGGCACACCAGTGTGCCACGGCACACCAGTTGCGGAGCACTGCATTACAGTATAGAATCCGTGAACAACCTTTAAGATACCCTCATTTACTGAAAAAACATGACTGTTTGAGTCTAAAGAATCGACGCATAATATTAGATATGACTGTACTGTTCAAAAGATGTAATAATTACTTCGACTGTCCTCAATTACTTGAATAAATCAACTTCCATGTACCGCCATGACCCTCCCGTCGACACGCCATTACTCTTTGAGCCTTTGACGCACAGGTCCAGCGCTTGTTTTAGAGCAACCCTTGACAGATTATGTCAAACATTCAACAAATTGCTCCTAGAGGTGGATGTTTTCTCGAAGGCCACAGTTTTAAGAAATCTGTATTTACTCTTCTAAAGTCTTTTCAAAACACAGCATCCTGAACTCGACTTTCTTCATCGTTAATCTTAATCCACCTCCATAGCCACGCTGCTTGCTACTATTTTTACTTTTATTTTTGTGTATTTAATATGGTATTGCGTTAGTTATGCTTGCAATTGTGAGCACAATCATGATCTCAATGTCAGAAATTTTATATAACTTATTAGCATTAGATATGAAATAAATCACTCTATATGTGAAAGACTTGTAAGGATGCAAGACTAACCTAAATCATAAGTTTTTCTAAGTTTTCTTCTCATCTCTTGTACCCGTTGTTTTTCCTCGATTATATAAATAAATCACAACGGAAGGTAAGTCGTATTGTTAAGACTGGTGAATCGATGCCGGGTATAAAAACGCAATAATACAATATAAGGGAGCCTAGCTGTGACATCTCGCATAGCATCATAGTCAGCAAAAAACAAAAGATAGGTGCATAGCGGCACTCGCGATGGGTTGCCTCGCTCACCATCTCTAATCAAGCTCAAGCGTGTTTGGATACTATTCACCGCCCAATCACAAAGCTTAGTTTTTTATTTTAAAAACTATAAGAAACCTAATTAATAGTAGAAAAACATTTTAAAAGCAACACTGACATCGCCGCTACGGAATGAAATCCACTCTTAAAGAGTGTCGTATTTGTCGTCCCAACAATTAGATACTTATGTCAGGGTTCTGTCATCGTATCGACCAAGCATTGTTAATTTGGAATCTTGGACAACAATAAGGGATTAGGAAGGGCTGTCAAAAGGAAAACTTATCTTATTTTATTTTTATTTATTTATTTATTGACAGTAACTTTATATTATTTTTTTTTTTTTTTTGTTATGGAATATAAATTGGCCGATGAGTATAAGTCTATAACCTTCCTAACTAGGTAAGAGTTACCTGTTCTAAGGAAGGTTATATATGAAGTGATACAGTGCATAGCAGAGACCAGCGCAAAACCCTGAGAAAAATATAAAAAAATAATAAGGCACAAATATACACACTGATATACAATTTAAATGTGTACTCAAGAATACTTAATATATGAAAAAATAAAATGAATAAATGAAACAATTAAAAAATAACAAATAAATGAATAAATAAATATTCAATATAAAAATAGTGTTATACTACATATATTATAGAAACATATCTTATAGTGATATATATACATTGGGCATAAACATATTGGTATGACATATCTAAGTAAGCATATTTTTTTTTTTTTTATTTTTTTTAAACTTACATTATGCAAAGTACTACCTAACTAGGCAATGCCCGTACTAAAGTAGACTTTACTAAAAGCATCGTTCTTATAAGCATAACCGTCACACTGCGTAATATACAATTACAGTTATTTGAATTGAATTGTATGAAATAATACATAATATATAAATAATAATACATACATGTAACGTTAATAACTAATACATGATTTTAATAATAATTTATTTATTATAAAAATATAATATAGTAATATTACACATATATACTCAAACTAATAAATAGATATTACCCATTGTTATAGAAAATACATGACCTATGTTGTAAACGTAAAACCCAAATAATAACTAATATTAAATCAATACAAGATATAGTACCTTTAACTACGCAGAAAAGAATTTTATCTTGGTATGTAATTGATTAAAGTCGCTGTTTGCTTTCTGCCGAGCTCAACTCAAGTAGCTTTTCAAGAAATTCGTTTCTTTTATGTTAACGAAGACAGCGACTTTCCCAGAATATCTTTGATTTTATTATAAATAAGCGGCGCTAAGAAAGCGAAGTGTCTCTGAGCAAACCTTGTCTTCGCTTTCGGTATAGTATGTCGGTGGCTACTAAGTTGCCTCGTAACTATTCTGTGACTAACTACCTTATGGTCGTCTAGTTGTTTTAAATAAAACAAAAGACAGTTTTTGGCGAAGGTTTGTCCAAAACCTCGAAACTTTGAAAGAGTTTTTCTGATGGATAGCGGAAGGGTCTTTTCATAATAACTCTGATAATGGACTTCTGAGCTTTTATGACAGGATCAAGACAACTCAAGGTAGCTCCGCCCCAGCAAATAATTCCATAGGAAATAATACTATAGAGTGATGATTTTAGAGGCGTGGTTTTCAAGAAGAGATAAAACGCATATAATTTGATGTTATGGCTAAGAATTTAGTTTTATTATAAAGATAAGGGTTTGCCATTATGTTTTAAAAATGATTTCGGGTCAGTGGCCGCCGCGGCTGACTCGAACAAATTCCAGCCGAGAGGCCCAATTTTCAACCACTTTTTGCAGCAAGTTGGGCCGTATGTCAGCAATAACGCGCCGAATATTCTCTTCCAAGGCGTTAATCGTGTCCGGCTTATCTGCGTAGACAAGCGACTTCACATAACCCCACAAAAAATAGTCCGGCGGTGTTAAATCGCACGATCTTGGAGGCCACGCCACGTTGTTCAGGAGTAAGTCTATTCATTATGAAATGGCAAACCAAACTGAGCATAAATCAAGTGACAGCTGTCAAAAACACCAACTACGAAAAAAGTAGTGCAACCACGCCTCTAAAAAAAACACCCTATATTAGATAGAATATTCCTTAGTAATTTAAACATATAAATAATATTTTCTCCCTGTTATACGAGTATGATCTTCCCAGCAGAGTCTATGGTCAAATGTTAAACGCAGATATTTATAGGAGGAAACTTTTTACTTATTACCTTCATTTGATATTGGAATAATTCAACTTGTATTTGTATGAACTTACATATTTTATTGTGGACAGCCTGCAAGAGATAGGAAGTACCGCCGATATCAAAATGATGAAGGTTTCCGCGGCCGCTGAAGAACCAGTCGAATTTGCTGTCCTGGAACGGTTCCGGATCGCCATCCAAAAGCTGCGCAAACTCCATCAGGTACTTTGGCATCGAGTAAATATTTTCTCGGTGTTTTACTAATTTCTTTAAACGGCTATCTGCAAACAAACGCAAAGGTATGACAAAACGATGGCAGAAAAAATTAATCCGAAGTGTAGATGGATAGACCACAAACTGCATAAAAGCATAAATTTCTAGAGTTTATTAAAGCTTTTCCTGATCATTCACAGATGGCTGTTTTGTAAATAAATTTCAATACACTTATATTAATAAGCTTAAAGAATTAATTACCATTAATTTTATGTCATTAAAATTATGTCTAAAACTGCATTTTTTTTAATAAATAAAAAGTAATTTCCAACATCTTCTTAATAGGAAGTAATCTAAACAAGAATGGCTATTAAACCCTGTAGCTATCATATAATATCAACTGCTGCTGTAGATTGTTTGGTAGTAGTAAATTGTCTACCCAGAACTTGACGTCTTACGGCTATGCGCTACAGGGGTCATTAACGGCACCTTCTTCCAAGACTGCCTGTAATACATGTCATTCTTTAAACTCATCACAAATTTTTATGTAAATTGTGACAGCTCTAATAACCCCCCCCCCCCTTATTTACTGGTTTTATGATTCATTTAATACTAACTTCTCCCAAATTGACCCTTTTCCAAAAACTCGGCAAGTTTCGCAAAGTTGTCTCAAAATATCTACTACTGACAAAATTTATAATTTATTTCTGAATTAACTATTTTTTTTTTTGTTTCTTTTAAATGTAAATAAATAATCTAAGCTTACATTTATGTATTTTATCTTCTTTTTTTCGTATTTTGGTAAACATTTAAAATCGTATTTTTATTTATTTTACCTCATTTAAATATGTTTATTATATTTTAAAATTATTCTTTTTTACCTCTAATTATCTTTATTAGTCAGTTGGGCTCCCCTAGTTTAGGAATGCATAGGAACTTCCTTAAATTTATATTGTCATTACATCGTTATATCTATTGCGTACAATTTCTATAGGGTAATCACAATAAATAAATAAACACAGATATAATATTTCAATTTGTTTGTTTTGTTTATATTAATTTATATGGCCAGTAATATACAAAACATTCCAACAGTCGCGTTCACTTACTTTTGAAATTAAAATACGATATATGAGCGCTGTATTCTGTATCGAAACGTCAAGTTTCATCTATTAACAATAGAAGTTGTTACTTCAATGTTATATCTATATTATCCGACCAGCTTCCGATGAGATCTAAACGGCTATGGTTGTTTTTCATAAGCATCAATCTACACACAAAAATTCAATTGTTTCGCATTTGTACTTTTCGAGTTGAAAGTTGCAACGGACGGACGGACAGCCAAAGGACGAGGATAGTAACGTCTCATACATGACAGTATGAATAGAAGCTAAAATCACTATATAATGAATGCCTTTAATGAGTTCAATAGCTATAGGTAGCTGACACACGACGGAACTGCATGCTGTCAAAAGGCACATAACTTTTCTGCAGTCAGGATGCAATCGAAACATTGTCAGTGTTACAGACATACTCTGATGTCGGTCCGAGCATCGGTAGCCATTATTTATTGGTAAAGAAATAAAAAACATAGTCGCTACTCGCGATCTACAAGCAACAAGCGGTTAACTATAGTAAATGGTAACAAAAGATAGCAAAATAAAATAAAAGAAAAAATCATACAGACACTAATTATAGAAGGTACTGTAACTGCATGTGGGAAAAAGACAAAACAACCCCCCCCCCCTTCTACCACACCCACCATTCTAAAGATTATCAGAATTCTTAATTCTGCAAGGTCCTCTTCTCGAGTCCCAGAGACTCTCTATGCTATGGTCTTTGCGACTATAGTCTGAAGACTCGCTAGGGTCAAGAGACAGGGAAAAGTATTCAGTCTGCAACCCCTCCCCCCTCCCCCTCCCGCTGTGCAATTTAAAGCTTCCAAGTTGGGGTTGATCCTGTAAGATCCCGACATAGCGATCAAGGGAAGCCGCTGTCCTTGAAGGAGGGCCATTCCAGCTGGCGTGGTGAGGGCTCTCTCAGCCCAGGCACGTGCCACGTATGTAATCTGAGCTTATTAACTATTTAACGTGCTATAAAATTACCCAAATCTAATAAAATATTCTCTCACAATGTTAAGAGATGGCTGATCAATCTGGGTAATGGGGCAGTCACAGGTTATGTTATGTTTGTATTATGTTTGCAGTTAAGATATAAATAGCTAGCTAGTACTTTGTTTTGCTTTTTATGTATAAAAGAAATAAATAAACGATTAAATTATGGGCAATTATTTGTTTTGTTTATGTATAAACATAATTCCATACTTTAGGCCTTATTGATGAAAATATTGACTCTTGACATATTTAAGTAAAAAAATTTATTAATTATGGTGGGCCTTAATCACTGGTGTAAGTTAGGTTAAAATAAATATAACTTCACCTGTGCTGTTAATGAGCATCCACTTGGCGTGAACCTCTTCCTTCCATCGCATCTTCTCCAGTTGCGGCTGCAGGGCGGAGTCAGTCGAGCAGAAGCAGGAAGAACCTTCCCAGGCGTCGATCGGTACAGGCAGACCGCTCGCGAGCGGGAAGGCCTCGAACCGGCCGGCGACCGAAGGCGAGAAGAAGTTCGTCTGCAGGTTGTGGCAGAGCCTGGCGTCGTGGGCCTGGCCTGTGTACGCCAAGGTCTGCCGGCCGACTAGCCTCAGGTAGAAGTTAAAAGATTTCGGGTTGCCCTTGCTCAGCCGGTCCACAGCCTCTTGGAAGGTTGACTCGTCTGCTTTCTCCACTTCCTCGTCGACTTCTAACTTGTCTTCAATTTCGCTTTTAAAATCTTCATAGTCCATTGTCAGTACCTTTTTTTTATCAGGCCAATGCAATTTCCATCGACTATTACTCCATCAACAAATGCAATCAATCACCACGTTCTCACCTATCGCCCATCACTTACTAATGTGAAATGTGAATCCGACCGAATCTGACGTCTAATGTGTCACGACGATAATAAAGAAAGCATAGACAATTTTGTCTTTTTTACTACCTATAGAGAATTTTCATTAATAAAGGTCTGCGTACACTAAAATACACAACTAAATCTTTTTTGTGCATTTTGGCCAATCGATCAGCAAATAGGGATTTGTCAAATTAAAGCAAAAGTGAAAACGCCTTTACCTTACACCAATGTTTAAAGGGAGTACAAATGTCTGAAACCCCCAGTATTATTATTTATGAATGCAACAGAACCTAATGATTGACGAATTGTCACTACTCTTAGTTTAAATAATAATGAACTTGCAGTTTTTAGATAAGATTCGGTCGATCTAATGCATGTGCAGTGCCGATACACAACTTTCGATTATGCCGTTTATTGATAGTTACATTTATTTTTTGTTTAAATTTACTATACTAGATTTTGTACCACCTAAATCATGCAAATCATGTCCCAAAAATCGAGAATTCAGTTACGTCCGATTTATTCTTCCGATGGTTTTTAACCAAAGCATACTACTAGGTTAGTAAATAGTATTTCCTACGCGGCATATGCGAACATAAACTAACACGAACATTCGTGTAACGCAAAATATCCGTACATAACATGTCTGCAAAGCTGCAATATATGAGAAACTACGAAAATGTTTTCACGAGAAACGTCAAAGTGACAGCTCCGTACATTTTCAATATTAATTGTCCCAAGAGAAAGACGGAAAGAACCTTTATTTAACGATGGGAATGAATACGATCATCTCGGTAACTACTTTTTGTGGTATATTTGAGATTTGGAGTGGAAGTTCGCGCTGATTTACAGTTTTAATTGTACATACATTATTAAAAGTAAAATGGTCTAGGATTACCTAGTTACGAACATTATGTTAGTATTTGCCCAAAAGCCAAATGGAGAATAACGAAAATACAACTGATGTTGATATTAAACATGCTGATGACAATATTGCCTTTAAATATGAGCAAAGAACTGATTGCAATCAATCGAATAGAAATAGTGACGAAATACAAAATCAGTCACTTATAAATTATCTTGAATTCCCATTAAAGCCAGGTGGATTAATTAAAATTAAATCAGAAATTGATTATAATACTTGCTCAGGGCAAGAGGACATTGGTACAAGTCAACAACAGCATGATGTTTTTAAAGCTGATAATGTTAGGTTTATTAAATTTAAAACTAATATCTCGAATGGCCAAGATAATAAAATAGATCCATATTTAGGCAATAAAACAGTAAAAAGCCCAATTATAATATTGATGGATATCGATTTTACTTGTAACAATTGCAAATATAACCTCGAAAAACACGGCTTGGTATATAGCGCAATCAGTGAAAACAAAGAGACGCATTTAATATGCTTGGGATGTTACGAAAGAAAATTTATTTGCAGCGAGTGCGATTATAAATGTTCGCGAAAAGCTTCTTTACAAAATCATATTGATTTAGTACACCGGAAAATAAGAAAATTTAAATGCTATTATGAGTCTTCAGTAAAAACATATTTATAAAAGCATATAAATGTAGTACATCGAAACATAAGAAAATTTAAATGTAGCGAATGTAATTATAAATGTTCACTAAAAGCAAATTTACATAATCATATTGATGCAGTTCATTGGAATTAAATATATATAGTAATATTGTATAATGTATTGCTTAAATACCGTATTTAGATGATTCCTTACGTTATAATAGGCGTTCGCCGAAAGTTTACATTACTTATATAAATGTCTGACAGTATTGACATTTGGAAAATTCGAATGCTTTTTAATATTTTTACAGATTGAAAATTTCCAAACAAATTCTGTGCGATATGCAATACGGTCAAACTTTCCTTACAGTAGTAAAAAAATGATTTTAAATAGAAACATTACTTGTGGAAGACTGTGAAAATGTTGTAGGACCATTGTTGTGAGACCATCGACCTAGTTGAGAAAAATCAAAGTTCATTTGATCACTCGCAACGGAAAGGTCCTTATGAGATACTACTGACGCAGTATCGTCTGCAAATTGGTAGAACGAACTGTATTTAAGATTTTTGCCATCGAGTTACAATAAATAAGATAAAGAGTTGGTCCTATTATAGATCCCTGAGGTGTGCCGCTGCTCAACTTTACCTCATTGCTGGTGCTGTTGAAGGTTCAGACTTTCATCGTTCTATTTTTAGTAAAGTTTTCTAAAAGTGCCTTAAATTTAAATGTCTTATCCCCGCAGATTCGGGAGTTTCAACAGTTTGATTATGATTTAGAGTATCAAACGCTTTAATTAATCCACTCAACTAACTGCAAATTGAGTCTATGATACTGCAAATTATTTTATTATCCATAAAATATTTTATTGAAAATGCTACAAGTTGCAGATTCCGCCAATATAATATTGGGATTTTTCTAATAAGTAGAGAGTTAATTTAAACACCATCGAAGGGCGTCTTAGTCATTAGTAAGCGTTGCCAACCTTAAAACCTAAATGCCATTAGAACTGTATTTATGCTGCTTGTATATTATAAAATCATAATAACCTCTTGTCTGGCAAATCTCAAACAGAAGTGGTAACCGACTAAAAAAATATTAAACCATATTTACACAAAAACATTTATATATTTTTTCTCTTCCTTCAATGGATTTTTTTCCTTATTCACTGTAAATATAATTCAGAAATGATAGAAATACACACATGGCACAGCTACAAATATAATTATTTGTCATTCTGATTTTTGCTAAATATAACTGAAGAACCTTCGTGCTATCGAGCGTAATTAAACGGTTATCTTCATCTTTATCATCTCGGAGGTTTCTTCCAAATCGCTACCTCCAAATTTGATCTGAGTTGCTGATATTTGCTGGATTCAACGCAGGAGTAAAGAGATTTGGATTGGACACATAACCAGAATCTCTCAAAAGACGTTCTCTGATTTCATTATTTTCGATGCGGAGTTTGATAGAACTTTTACTTTTAAGTCGTGAGTGTTTTTCCATTTATATAATCTCAGGGCATCTCCCCTCAATACCGTCTCTCGTAAAAATACTGATCAAATAGAAATAAATATACACTTCATTAAAACAGCAAAAATCACCACAAAAGCAACACACACCCGCCCACTGGCTGACTAAACTTTGGGAAATTAACATTCCTATAACTAAAAATTTGGTTTCTCCTGGAAAATAAAGTCTACGCTAGGTAGGTTGAAAAAATTAAAATTATCTGTTTAAGTTTTTAATTCTCGATTTAGCTTCTCACCAACCTAGATCACTTTAATTACAAAATATTTAAATTAACTCTACGACCGTGATTTAACAAACGAATGCAGATGCATTTAGAAAAATGTCATTTCGATTTGATAGCAGGCGCCTACTTTTTGATGATATTTTCTTTTTCCTATAGATACCTAACACAACACAACAGTTAGCAGTTATGATTTAAACTGACCATTAAAATGAACTTTTATTGTAGTAATTTTATAGCATTATAGCTAATTAAATTTTAGAAAACTCTAATTTCATAAAAAATAATATTTGAAATGAAATTAACATTCCTATACCTAAAAATTAGGTTGCTCTTGGAAAATAAAGTTTACGCTAGGTAGGTTGAAAGCTAGATTTAGGTTCGACTTTGAGTACATCCCATCAGGAGTACCACAGGGTTCACACCGGTACTCTTAATTTTATTGAATAATTTATGACATCGGTTTATGTATTTATGTAAACAATTGTCTATGCATTCGAGATGATATGAATCTTTTAAAGACTACTGTGATAAAAATTGTATTAAAATCATTTTACACGTATCAAAAATAATAAAAATCCTTCTCTAATTTGAGCATTGTTTTTGAATTATTAGCTAGTACTCCTATATTTATTTTGAAGCTATGAAGATATATTGTTTATTTAGGAAAAACTAAAAGATTTTCATCATTATTTAGAAATTATAAACAAATTAATACTAAAAGTGATAGATATTTCTATTTTAATTCATATTATTCGAGTATAGCGTAGGGGAGATTGGCGCTATGAGCCGCCGCGTAACAGCTGATAGGACCGTTTAAACAACTCATTTAGAAGAATTAAAATTTAGTTTTAATTTATTTTTATCGTTTTTTATTTAAAAAATTGAAGACCAACGAAATGCCACAACGTCACAATATCTACCGAAAATTGTGTTAATGCCGTTGTAAAAAGTTAATAAGTATTTTTAAAATATATCAAACAATAAACAATAAAATATATCAATAATATCAAACAACCTTCATAATACATGTAATTTATTTTACACTTTTGAAGGTACAATTTTCATGAAACATTACTCAAATTACTTATAATTATGTATATATTAGTACCAATTGAAATTAATGCACAATTTTATTGAACATCGCCTTATTTAATAATATTTATTACCCTTTATCTACATTGTGATTTTACACATATCAAAATCAAATAAAACTCTTCTCTGACTTGAGCGTTGTTTTTGAATGATTACCTACTACTATATTTATTTTCAAGCTATGAAAATACATTGTTTATTTAAGAATAACTAAAAGATTTTAACATTATTTTAAATTTATTAACAAATTCATACCAACAACGATAGATATTTCTATTTTCGTTCAAGTATTTGTTTATGGGCAACAGCTGATAGGCCTTACTTAGGTCCTTACTGTTTGACAGATGCGACGCTGCCAAATCCTACTTGACGGCTTCTAAAAGAATAAAGATGGCGGAAGACGGAAAATAAATACACGATTGTGTCGATAACTACTTATTTTCGGTATATATCACTTTACAGAGTTAAATTGTAAATTATTAAGAGAAAAATGATCTAGGTAATTTCGTTAAGTTACGAACATAATGTTAGTGTAAAGATCACACTGCCCAAAAGCCACAGCGAAATGGAGGAAAACGAAAACAAACCTGATGTTGATATCAAGCAAGCTCATGATAATATTGTCTTTGAATTGCAAAGAAGTAATTGCAATCAATCCAACAGTAATATTGACGAAATACAAAAGTCACCTATAAATCATCTGGAATCCTTACTTCATCCAGGTCGATTTAGTAACGTTAAATCGGAATTTAATTATAATACTTGCTTTGAACAAGAAGACGTTGGTACAAGTCAACGGTATGATGTTTTTGAAGAGGACGATATTAAGTTTATTAAATTTGAAACCAATATCTCGAATGACAAACATTATAATAGAACAGATTCACATTTTAAAGATAAAACAGTGCAAACCCCAATTATAATAAAAAAAGATTATACTTGTAACAAATCTAAATGTACCCTTGAAAATCACGGTTTGGTATATACAACAATGAGTGAAAATAATGAAACAAATTTATTATGCTTAGAATGCGATAAAAAGTATTCAGGAAGACAATCTTTACAAAATCATATTGATGCAGTACATCGAAAAATAAGAAAATTTCTTTGCAGCGAGTGCGATTATAAATGTTCACAAAAAGCACATTTACAAAAGCATATTAATGCAGTGCATCGGAAAATAAGAAAATTTATTTGCAGCGAGTGCGATTATACAAGCTCGCATAAAAATTCTTTGCAGATTCATGTCGATAAAGTTCATCGGAAAATAAGAAAATTTATTTGCAGCGAGTGCGACTATAATTTTTTACAAAAAGCATCTTTGCAAAAGCATATTGATGCAGTGCATCGGAAAATAAGAAGATTTATTTGCAGCGAGTGCGATTATACAAGCTCGTATAAAAATGCTTTGCAGATTCATGTCGATAAAGTTCATCGGAAAATAAGAAAATTTATTTGCAGCGAGTGCGATTATACAAGCTCGCATAAAAATTCTTTGCAGATTCATGTCGATAAAGTTCATCGGAAAATAAGAAAATTTATTTGCAGCGAGTGCGATTATAAATCCCCACAAAAAGCACCTTTACAAAGGCATATTGATGCGGTGCATCGGAAAATAAGAAAATTTATTTGCAGCGAGTGCGATTATAAATCCCCACAAAAAGCATCTTTACAAAGGCATATTGATGTGGTGCATCGGAAAATAAGAAAATTTATTTGCAGCGAGTGCGATTATACCAGTTCATATAAAAATGCTTTGCAGATTCATGTCGATAAAGTTCATCGGAAAATAAGAAAATTTATTTGCAGCGAGTGCGACTATAAATTTTTACAAAAAGCATCTTTGCAAAAGCATATTGATGCAGTGCATCGGAAAATAAGAAGATTTATTTGCAGCGAGTGCGATTATACAAGCTCGTATAAAAATTCTTTGCAGATTCATGTCGATAAAGTTCATCGGAAAATAAGAAAATTTATTTGCAGCGAGTGCGACTATAAATTTTTACAAAAAGCATCTTTGCAAAAGCATATTGATGCAGTGCATCGGAAAATAAGAAGATTTATTTGCAGCGAGTGCGATTATACAAGCTCGTATAAAAATGCTTTGCAGATTCATGTCGATAAAGTTCATCGGAAAATAAGAAAATTTATTTGCAGCGAGTGCGACTATAAATTTTCACAAAAAGCATCTTTGCAAAAGCATATTGATGCAGTGCATCGGAAAATAAGAAGATTTATATGCAGCGAGTGCTATTATACAAGCTCGTATAAAAATGCTTTGCAGATTCATGTCGATAAAGTTCATCGAAAAAGTTCATCTTCCTCTTTGGCTATGATTTTTTTATAGTAGTTTAGTTCAGCAAGTGCACGCCGTTTAGTTCTATGATGTTGGACAATTTGTACACATTTTAATTTAGTTTCTTTCATAGCAATTGGTTTAAACAGTCGTGTCAGTCACTACTCTACCAGTCACTACTGATGTTGTTTCATACCTTTCTTTAAATATCCTAAGGGAATATAGAATTTTTTGACTGGCCTCTGGACCTCGAACGGCTCGAAGTGACCTCTCGAAAACTTCTCCTACCTTTAGAACATAAATATAACAGTTTGAAATACGGCTTCAAGAGTTATAAGAAATTCGAACGCGTCGTAGGAATTTTCCCACCCGCACCCACTAAAACATCGCTCCCAAGCACTAACTCTGTTATTGGTCTGGGTCCAAAAAATAGACATTTAACAAAAATATGTTTTATTTATTTAACTTACGCTTTAACAATGAAAATAACTCATTTAGAAGAAATAAAATTTAGTTTTTCTTTATTTTTTTGACTTTAATTTATCGTTTTTTTTTTAATGTTTGGAGACCAACGAAATGCCACATCGTCACAATATCTATCGAAAATTTTGTTTTGCCGTTGTTAAGTGTTAATAAGTAATAAGTATTTTTAAAATATATCAAACAACCTTCATAATATATTTACATTATTTTACACTTTTGAAGGTACAATTTTCATGAAATATTACCCAAATTACTTATATAAGTAATAACCATTATTTAATCTTTACAATTCTTGAGAAATCCAAATTTCTATAATAACTAAGAAATTTTATATTACGTACCCTGAGGATTCTAGCGTATTACTTGGCTTAAAAAATGGCAAATTTGAGTATTTTAAAATCACTTTAAACAGTTGTTTAAAGCAATAACCTAGAGTATTATATCAAAATGTGTTTAATCTGAGTGCATTTATGTAGTTTTTCCGATACTACATTGTAACCTCAATAAAATTTCAAAGCTCTATTGTAACATTTTAATATAATACTATTAAAACCCCAAAAGTAAGCAATCTTATGAACACACGTTGATCTAATACGCATTTGACACTTTTGACAGCAGTTAGAATTGAGAAGTGTTTTGGTTTTATTTAATTTGGCTTTTGGTTTTATTAGTTTTTCATTACAAAATTTATTATGAACAGAAAAATGTATACCAGGGAACGATTTATTACGCCATTGGCCTTGGTTAACAAACAAATAGGTTAACTATATATGTGTATGATGAAAAAACTCCAATTTGTTTGTGTTGAATTGTTCAAAAGTGTGTTTCAAAATTTAAGCATTACTGTCGTATGTGTAACACTGTAGAGCATCTTTTGTATAGTTAATATTATTACTAATATTATTTGTTTCTGTAGTAATAATAATTAGGTAAACAAAAGCACTTGGCTCGATAACGCCACACGCCACGTCTTTATATCGGGACCGCTGGACATCGAATGCCCCCCTCCCCCTTTATTTTTTATTATTATTTTTATTTTCATTTCAGATTATGCTTTTTAAACGACCAAGTCTACTTATGCAAAGTAAATCATCCTTACAACCACCACTTTCAACGTCCCCCTCATCAATGACCCTCCATTCTCCTTCCATCCTTTTCAGGTGAACCATGTTCCTCCTGTACCTCTGACCCATTTCAAATTTCGCACTTCACGATCACTGCCATTTGTTGTTTCTACGGTATGAAGATTGGGATCAGATTTGGTTTTATTTTATTTTTTTTATTTTGTTTTTCTCTTCTTACCTGTATATTGCTTCCCTTTTTTATCAGCAACCATTATAATTTTCTCTCAAAATTGCCGTTTGAAGAACAGTTCTGGTGGCGTTTTACCAATTGCATAGTGTGGGTACTGTTGTCCACAGTGAGGTACTCCATCAATGATTCTCTCCAGTTTCTTTTCTGACTGGCTAATTTCTAACATTTTTAATATGTCACGACTTTCCCGCTCTATACTTCTCCATTATTTTGTGGTCAGTAGGCAAGCGTATTAGGAAGGATGATGTGCGTTCCTTGCACAATCTTTTAAATTCTTCGCTGGTGAATTGTTTTCGCTATCAGCTGTTTACCACACGGGATTACCCAGTTGACTAAAAATGTCATTGAGATGAGCTATTATTACCTACCTATCTAACACCACAAAGATGTAATCTCCGCTTTGCAAGGTCCATTGCCAGGTCGAACCACGATTCATATAGTAGCTCACGTCTTTTCGGTGGATGTGATGTTGTTAGTGCCGATACTAGGGTGTATCCAATACAAACTTCACCAATTTTTAGTATCCGAGAGTGACCCTCGTGAGCAACCTTTAGAACAGAGACCCTTAGCTTTTCTGGAATTAGTTCCTCCTCCTGGAAACTTCTTAGTTTTTTTTTTAGTAAGATACTTTTATGGAACATGCGTGTGTTTCTGACTCTTGCTCCAAGCATTCCGCTATTTCCTTTAACGGCTTAGTAGTAGGCATTGGTTTAGTATATTCACATCTTTTTTTTCATTTGCCATTTACGAGGATAGAGGATCGGCGATGTATTTTTTTTCCGCTGATATATGATTTTAAATTCATAGAATTGGAACCTTAAAATCAATCTTTCTATGAGAGCAATGGTTTCGATGTTAAACCAAATATAACCTCTAACAGTTTGTGATCAGTTATCAGTTCAAACTAGTGCTAGACCTTCTCCGGACCTTCACCAGACCTTCAACGCGTCATCGCCTTACTGCATTTCTATTAATATTTAAAAGTGTGGTAAGTGACGTGTATTTGTATTCATGAAAGCATAGAGTAAAAAGTGCAAAGTGCGCGAGTGAATTAAAAGTGTTTTCGACGGATTTGGCGGTAAAAAAATCGAGTTTTATTCACAAAAGCTATCTCAATATAATATTAAATATAAAAAAAACAAACATTTTCATAGTTTATATTATATTGTGACGTACGGAGCGGAATGTGTCAAGTGCATACTTAGTATTGATTTACGCTTCTATGCTCATTCTGAGTCGCCTTCAATGTTGCTAAATCGTTTTGTATCATTCTGACAATATCCGCTTCAACCGGCATAGTCATCAGTAAATATACCTACATCAGTTATAGATTTACTTGCTCGGAAAGAGCCTCTCGGACATACACCGGAAATGATATTGGAGGTTATCTCGTGTCGTAGTTTTCCGTCTTCATATCCTCGAGGCCCAGGTCTTCCCTTTGGTCGTGCGTTCTTTCGTATCTGGTCATCGTGAGATCTGCAAGACAAAACCAAGATCTGTAAATACGAGTCTCGAGCTGTGAATTTTGTGTGATTTCAAATTATGTTTCTTTTTCACACTTTTACATGAAAAAATTAAAACTGACAAAGAGTTGCATCAAAATTCAATTCAAATACAAGCTGCAATTGTTAAATTTTAAATTTCATAGTTATTGCAGGGAATTAAGACAAACAACACACGCTAATGACCTATTTGTACGCGCTCGCAGCTGACGTTCATGGAATTACGGTCGAATTTCTACCTCCAGTTCTTGATAATTTCAAAATCAAAAATGACAGTCCACTAACTATATCGAACAAAAGATCCCTTTAATAGTACTTGTGAAACTGGAAATTTGAGATTAACCTATAAATATTGCAAAGATCACATGTAATTATCTCGAAAGCGGGAAGAGATCCCGATTCCTGTCCCCTGAATCATAAATGATGACAAAACCACATCCTGACGGTTAATCAGGTTGCGTCGGTAACCCGGCAGGAAATGATAAACAAGGAAATAACCTACAAATTTTTACTTTTCTCTTTGCTACAATTTAGAATCTTAGAAAAGACATTTTGCCTGGATGAAAACCCGGAAATGTGACTATGAATCAAGGCCTGACGCGGATTGGTCGTCTCACCTGTATTAAGTTTATGGATTGAAATACAGGGTGTGCCGAGACCATTCCCGTAGACCGAAGATTTTTTAACAGAAGCCGCTTCGATCGGCAATGGCCTTGACTGCGTTACTGCGTACGGCGACAGCTGAGCACTTACGACAAAGGAATGGTTAAATGATCCTTTTACTATTTTAATGATCGGGAACGGTCTTGGAACTTGGTAAAAGGTGAATGGCTCTTTTTGTTTTTATAATATTGCTGTCTTTGTCATCAGTACTTATGTACCAATCGAATCATTAACTTCTTGTCAAAATACAATACATATATAGGTTTAAGGTTTTAGTCTTTTGAAAGTACTTAATAGTTTGAATTACTTCCCTCACTCGAATAAAAAAAAAAAAACAAAAAAAAAATTAAAAGGTACTTAAATGAAAAAGATACTTGTGATAGCATTATGTAAAATTCGATGCCCTATCAAGTTATTTTCGAAAAAAAATGTAATTTTTCGTGTTTTTGACAAATTTTTCAATGCGAAACAATAAAAAAAGAATGCCTAATGTGGTAGCAATCAAATCTCTTTAGGGAATTTAGGGCATAGACATTGCTATTATGGGAGATGATAATTTGATCACAAATTCTCATAATTATTCCTTTTTACGAGTATTTTCACAAAACGAAATAAGCCATTAAAAATAAGTACACTTTCGGCTTTATGGCCTGTCAACTGGACGGACACAAGTCGGACATATTCACATTACAATCACAATCACAATCACGAATTATGGGGCGCGATGCTGTCAAATTAGGGACAAGGGTCATCCGCCGAATGAAGAGCGAAGAACTCGTCCTGGACCAGATATTTTTTTTCAATACATTAAAGGTTACAGGCATACCTACTCACTTACCACTTTTTTACCAATTATTCTTTCAATCGACAAAAACAGAAATCAAAAAGAGATCTTTTGATAAATGCGAAAGTAACTCTGTTAACTTTCACGCCAACCGTTAATAGTATTTGACAAGGAGATCGATTGCACCCCGAGGAAGGACTTAAGTAGGCTTTCTTTGATCAGTTGAGGATTCTTTTATTATTGTGTTTAATGTGATAATTGTGATAATTTGTGTTTTATTTATGTTACACGCAGGGCCGGATTTAGGCTTGATAAGGCCTTAAGATATTTGAGACAACAAGGAATCCCCGTGTTTTAATAATAATATTAACATTAAACATATTTGTCCAGCCATGTGTATTCCGGGGTGTCGCGGGTAGAGGGGGTGAGGGGGGGGGGAGCACTTAGAGGCTAATCCGTATGATTCGATTAATTATCTGCCCCAATGTCATTACCGACTCCTTCATTTCCTACCGCAATATCGACGCGATTGAAAGACAACTTCGTCTTCCCCCCCGGGGGTGAGGAGGGGGACTTCTCTCCCCCTCTTCTCTCCTTCTCTCCTTCTCGCAGCTCTACTCGATGTTCGTTTGTGTAGTGTATTAATTATTACACGGCAATGCCTCACCCGCTCTGCAAAAGGGCAATTAGGTGTTCAGAGTTCAGTTCTCGTGGCAGGTAGACTGCCGCACCCGAAGGGCCTAGTTAGGAAGCCACGACCACGATTATCTAAAACTAAATAAATAAAATACTAGTACACTTTAAAAATATTTTTTTTTTATTTCTGGAAGTGTGATTTACAATTTTGTTGGTCGGCGGTCGATATAATATTTTATGTAGATTTTTCGCAGAGCCCTTATCCTCCGCGGCCCTTATCTATAGTTACATTTCTATCTCCACTGATTTATTAACTTAATAGAAAAAAAATAATTATAATAGCAATATAAAAAAATGTGTAATTTGATAACGGTTTTGTGTTTAAACTAACCGATTTTCCTGTAGCTTTTGGCCGCGAGTTTAATTTTATTTTTTATTTAATATTTACGTTTTTGTTAAAATATGATTATCGAATATTGGATAGCAATATTTAAAAAAAACTATAGATAAATATATGAATTGGTGGCGTACAGAGTGCAGTGGACTCACGGCTTGGCCTTAAGCAAAAGTTGAGGAGAACCTCAAATGTATCTTTGAAAAACGTCCGTCATGACTCGGATTCCATCAATTCAAACAGTCAATGCTTTTTTATTTTATTTATTTAATAGCACTTAACTCGAGATATTATTTATTATATTTATAGTTTATTTATTTGTCATTTTAGTACAACATTTTTATCTCTTATATCGGGTGATCGATTGGGGCAACTTTGGGCTTGGCCAACAAATTGGTCGCGTGCGGGAGCGAGAAAGCGCGGAGGCGCGCCGCTGGCTCACTCCCCCCCTTCAGCCCTCCTCCATCACCCCACCCCTCCCTCAACCCCCTCTCCAGCTCCCCCTCCAACTCCCCCTCCAACTCCCCCCCCCCCCTCAGCTCCCGCCCGCCCAGTCGCCTTCGCGAAGTGGCGTCGGACGCCGGACTGCTCGCGTCTCCTCAAACACAACATCGGCAAGTTTTATTTATTTATTTAAGTTTGCAAAATTATTATCCGCAATTTTCGATTATAAATTTTTAATAGAAAAACACAAACAAATAATAAATGATTAAATTTCTTTAAGAAGTAAAAACTAGATACCGACCGATTTACGCTTTTAGTGAAAGTTTCATTTTTTATAACAAAGTAATATAACATTCAAGACCAAAGTGACAATGCAGTTCTACGGTAAATTGTTTTAAACATTAGAATATTTTTAGCGTTATTCAAGCGATTTATTTATGCGTTTTCATAAAATGAATCCTAGACTCGGTCCAACATCTCAACCGACCGCTTCTAGCGCAATAAAACTTTATTTTTATTATAATATTTTTGAATTATATAAGTTTTGAATATTACAAAAAAATATTACATAAATTTGATACAAATCTGTTTGATATTTGTTGATATTTTCATTTCTCTATTAAGATTAAATAAATTATAATTGAAAAATTTAAAAAACCGCTTGCCAATTGCAGTACAAAGACTTTCATACAAAGTTGTCATACAAATATTCCGAATGAAAACCGCCCAATAAATGTTTGCCTTTTGAAGCACTTGTCATCACAATTAAATTGCTGAAGGTCTGACCTCTGAATAGGATATTTTCTGAAATATAGATGATTCGAATTTGGTAATCGTATGTTATACAAGTACGATAGATACCATACGATAAAAATCTAACGCCAGCAGCGAGTCGGGCTCGCGCAATCGGGGTTCCGTATCAGAACTTAACCGACTAACAGTCGATTTAAAATTATCTTTTCGACTTGACTGACAAAAGTCGTCAATGAATGTCCTCTCGGCTACCTGCCTACCGTCTTTAATTTAATGCATGGTTTGGTCTGAACAGAAACGCTATGAAACATTGATACCTGCATTATTTTGTATTGCGAAAAAGAAATCTCGTTCGACCAATGTAATTAATAAAACATTGTAGGTAATAAATATGCGCTAGCTCCTAAAGTATTTATTTGGATGGTATTGGGCGAAAGACAAAAATCTACACTAAATACTTAAGGCGCCCCGGGACGCATTTGTCCTTGAGATTAGAAAGAGTAGGCTTTATTCGAACATTGACGTGTAGAAAAGAGACGGATATACACGCCGACCGCGAATTCGTTACATTTGGAATCGATGAAACATGTTTTTTGTACTTAAATAATTATTATCGTTTGAAAAAAGTGTTTTTTTTAAGTAATGTCCTAGATTATTATATTGTCTATCTTTAGAAAGAAAAATTAGGTTCGCGTCACTTACACAACTTAAAAGAAAATCGTTGCAAGAAAAAAACAACACTTTCTTATTTATTTATTTTCATTACTATAATAAGGTGTATTTCGTTTTTTTTTTAAGCAAAGGACTAAATTAATATATGTAGAATATTGTGGTATTTTTAGTTTTAGCCATTTGTTGGGAATAACTTCAACAAAATGCACCAAAATACGTTACAAAACACGTTTTAGGAACTGGTGGCGCCTTAATGTAACTAACATAATAATATAAACTTTGATAAGGATTAACACTGCGCTGGTTAAAAAGCCTTCGTGAGAGCCTGACCTCTGTAAACAGAGTCATAATACGCGTGTGTAAGGATTTACAAAGAGGGAGCTCGGTCATGTTATGTTGGAATCGAGGCTGCTGGCTGCTGGCTCCTGGATCCTGGGTCCGGTCGAAAGGCTGCTATGGCGTCATGTCCTTATTGATTGTTTATAATTTGTCTGATATCTTCTATTGATGTATCTTTCTCTGTTTCTTCGACTTCTTCTAAGCACTTTCTGTCTGGGCTCCATCGGCCGTCTGCTTCTTGGCGTCTCGGGACGCGAGGCGATTTGATTCCCATTTTTGAATCTATCTATAATGCCTTCAACATTCGCTGGTCGTATCCTTTCGTTATTTGTCCTGCTCTAGAACATCTATTGCTGGTTCTGATGACTTCAGTGAGTGCTGCTAGTCTTAATCCGAGCACCTTAACGGTCCCATGTCATGATGGGCGACGTACTTTTAGGTCGCGTGTTTTTCGGCATGGGAATGGGAACCTTTATTGTTAATTGTCGATCCTCGCGAGCTGCTCGGCGCACCTCGGAATAGTTGGACAGCAACTTGGCAGAGTCGGCTTAGACAGGTTCTTCGCGCGCCCGGGTCTGAACATGCGTTTTAATGCTGTCCACTTCCCTTCTGTCCAGCCTTCGGAATGAGCAATTCTCTCTGCCTGATGACGCGCTACTGGAATCAAGGAGGTCATCGAACGAGCAGTCCGGACCTCGGAGATGAAACGAGATTTGTTATTCTAAGGAAATTGAACGCTCAAGAGCTGCGAGTTGACTGGTGCCTGTCGCCTGTCGCCTGTCGCCTGTCGCCTGTCGCCTGTCGCCTGGCGCCTGGCGACGGACGAATTCGAAGATCGCGGATTCGGAAGAAACGTTAAAAATAAAGAATTCGTCATTCGGTTGACGGTTTCCGGTTTCGCTTGACAAACGAGACGGTTCTCAGGGTTGGCCCGATTCTACACTAAATTCAAGTCACCTAATATTCCCTAATGCTGAGCATATAAACGAACCATGATTTTAATGATCATCATGATGAGCATCGGTTGATAATGTTCTCGTTACGAACCGCCTGAAAGAATCATCATCACGATCAGCGATCAGCGATCAGCGATCAGAGGCAAAGTGGTCTTCCTTCGTGAATGGAGTCTCAAGTCTCAAGTCGCGGCCATTTGGACAAGTTGGGGAACAAATGGGAGAACTAAATCCTTTTCATTTAATTATTGAAATTAGAATAAAAAATATCTTTTAAGAATTTTTTTTAAGAAAAAAGAACATTAAAAATAACTCCACTAAACTTATTATTTTCTCTTGTAGTAACGTCATTATTCCTTATTTGACATTATGTTGATTTTTATAATATGTTTTTCGTAAAAATTAGGCAAATACAATTAAAATTGAAGAAATCGTTTTGGTTCGACGTTTCATCATCAAAAATCATCAGTTTTTAAAATTATTAAAATTAAAATTTGTTAAAATGACAATAAAACAAATATATTATCAATGATTAGAAGCAATACACCTAATACTTGAATCTGAAGTTGAATTTTTAAAATAGGTTATAATGACGTCACGGCATTAAAAAATAATAATTAATGAAATTGTTGATATGGTCTCTTCGCGGAAATTTTCCTAAAAAATATATTTTTAATTTATATTTAATTATTTAAATATTTTTAATATCCCACTCTTTGAACACTTTTTAAGGCTCGGGCAAAAATTGCAAACATGCAATCTTAGTTTGCGTTGTAAGGTTGTAAGCTGCTGTAAGGTTGTAATTATCATTTTCATTAGGTAAACATTTAGATAGCATTTATAAGCATATTTTATCAGCAATATAAAATAGTTATAATAAAAAATAAACGAAACAAAAAGAGTATTTATTTATACCATCTCCAAGAAAAATAAAACAAACCTTGACTGTAACATTTTGTCTTCTTAAGTTTTATCCACTATTTGTTGGACACCCTATATAAGAAATAAAACAGCGGTTGCAAGTAGACAGGCAAAGTAAACGGAGAACGCTTTTGTTTGTAATGAGATACAAACAAAACGCCTCTGTGAGGTGTGTTTGAGGAAAGGTTTGAAGAACGATAAAATATAATAAATTCCTTAGAAGTTTCTCAAAGCATAAAATAAAATGCGTCCCTGGCAACACAACCGGTTCGTTTCCTCCTCTCGGCGCCAAATTTGATAGGCGAACTCGTCGCCTGCCGCCAGAACGGAGTCAAGGTCATCGTACGACAACCTCATTTCTTTTCCATGAACGCAGGCCGTCCCGAGACCGTTCCCGCCCAGCCAATATCGTGGAAGGTTTTCAAGAAAAAGAATTGTAAACTTTACACGATAATATTAAATGTGCCCTATCTGTGGGTAAAAAAATAACTAAAAATTGGGACCGGCAAATGCAGTAAACTGCGTCAATGATAAAATACTATTCAATTATTGCTTACTAGTGAGTGGTGACTCGTCTGTCTTGATGCGTGCGTTCGACCTCATCCTTCTCCTCGTCCTTCTCCTCGTCCTTCTCCTCGTCCTTCTCCTCGTCCTTCTCCTTGGCGGATAATGAGGCAGTCGCTGTGAAATATAATTTGTGCTTCGTCTATTTTTCTTATATATATTTTGGGTGCATATAGTTTACCTCTGTAATCATTGCATATATAATATATATGTTTATTTGTTTTATAACGTCAGCTGCGAGCGTGTACAAATACGTCATTAGAGTGTGTTGTTTGCCTTAATTCTCTGCGATACCTATGAAATTAAAAATTTAATGTTAGTAAATTGAAAAAAAAACAAAAAAATAGCATTTATTTGTATTTATATTTTGATACAATTCAGTGCCAGTTTAAATATTTGTATGTAAAAATGAGACTTGGCATTCATTCGTATTTGGTTTGAAATCACACAAAATTCACAGCTCGAAGCGCCTTATTATTTATATTTATAATAAATTAAACCGGGACTGGAAATTAACAAACTGGAGCAACAAATTAAAATTGGCTCATTATTGAGTTAGGTCGGATTAAGTCGTAAAAATTAATCTCTTCGTTATTTGTTTAATAATACTTATGCCAATGTTACTTACGGATGAAGTCAGCCTTTTTTTCTTTCCTTTTATTTTTGTATAATAAATATCATTACAACTCTCTTTCATACCTCTTTCTCTCACACTAACATTTTAAAACACACTAAAGTGTATTACTACACTAAACTACAGACTATATATTCCACTATACTACACTATAATTACATTGTAATTTTTATAAACATAAGTTTATCTACTTTTTTGTTCTTTTCTTTCTCTCTTCTTTTCTTAACCTCATTTATTTATAAATTTATACGCAAGTATATGTTTTTGTGAATTTAAAAAGAATTTAGAAAGCCTACAATTCTTTCTCTTGACTCGCCGATCGATTTCTATGATTAAAGCCATGTCCAAGACATTCAACGCACTAAAGAACCTGTCAAAAGTAACATTTTTTTGTTAATTTTCAGACGATAATGCAATTTTGGTCCGAATGACGTGAAGGCAAGTCGCGTGCGCATGACGTCATCGGGTCTGTTGGACCAGGCCACCGCCGGCAGCAACTCCTCGCTCGGCGGCCACCAGGTGCCCGCCTACGTGAGGAGCTGTGCGCTGGTGTTTTGCGCGCTGACGATGGCGCTGGGCATCGTGGGCAACCTGATGGTCCCCGTCGTCATCCTCAAGACGAAGGACATGAGGAACTCCACCAACGTCTTCCTGATGAACCTCAGCTTGGCCGACTTGCTCGTGCTCCTCGTGTGCATCCCCACCGTTCTCGTGGAGGTCAACTCCAGGCCGGACATTTGGCAGCTGGGGAAGGAAATGTGTAAGCCTTTAAACACATTCACTAATATGGAAAGTAAATTAATAAATCTCAAAAAAAGTGAAAGCTAACTTATAGACCTCTTATTTTGTATATTATATTTCCCTATTATAATAATTAAATCTTTATTATAAGACTGTAAGTCAATACTATATACTAATTCTTTAGTATGATAATATATAAATATCTGTACTCGTATATAGATGATCTTAGAACGAACGAATAGTGCTCTTGCAGGAGATAAAAAATATCAAAGATTTATTTATCCGCAGGCCATCGAGCAACTGCCCGCAGCATCCATTCTGCCATTCATTCATTCATTTCAGCGGTTCATTGATAAAATCAACTTTTATGGAGATACGTTGCACTTATAGAGGTGTTTTTTTTAGAGGCGTGGTATTCAATCTGGCACTACTTTTTTCGTAGTTGGTGTTTTTGATAGCTGTTACTTGATTTATGCTCAGTTTGGTTTGCCATTTCATAGTGAATAGACTTACTCCTGAACAACGTTTGCAAATAGTGCAAATTTAGAAAAAATCACTCTAAAATAAAGTGTTAATCGCGTCGTGGGCCTGTGGCGTGGCCTCCAAGATCGTGCGATTTAACACCGCTGGACTATTTTTTGTGGGGTTATGTGAAGTCGCTTGTCTACGCAGATAAGCCGGACACGATTAAAGATTTGGAAGAGAATATTCGGCGCGTTATTGCTGACTTGCGTCATTGCTGACTTGCTGCAAAAAGTGGTTGAAAATTGGGCCTCTCGGCTGGAATTTGTTCGAGTCAGCCGCGGCGGCCACTTACCCGAAATCATTTTTAAAACATAATGGCAAACCCTTATCTTTATAATAAAACTAAATTCTTAGCCATAACATCGAATTATATGCGTTTTATCTCTTCTTGAAAACCACGCCTCTAAAATCATCACCTATAGTAGATATGATCAAAACAAACTCAGCTCAGCTCAGGCTGTCAAAAATATTATTGGATATTATAGAAAGGGCAGAGTCGTGCCTCATTTGGAGAATAAATAAATAAATACACACTACGTTAATTTTTATTTATTTATTGATTTTTGTTTTTACATATTTCTTAGATAATGAATAACATAACCATACCTAACTGGACATTGCCCGTACTAAGGTAGGCTAATTTTAATAGTTATTTAATAGATTGATTAAATGCAATTGCGCTGAGCTTTTTTGTAAATATAAAATAAATCTACGAAAATTAACATTGATATACAGACACGTACATGTAATACGAATACATAAAAATATGCATATATATTTATTAATATATACAATAAGCTAATATATATAATAAGTTGAGAAATAGTAAAGATCAATATTATATTACACAGGAATATAGTTGACGAGAGTCTCATTGTCCTTTCTACCAAGATCAATTAACCAGTCAGTCAGTGTCTTTTTATTAATTAATTTGCTATTAAACTTTATTTATTATTTAACGTTATATTTATTACATTTAAACAATCCAAAAGGTCATATTTATAAATTTAAATAATAATATATTGTAATACCGTGTATATAGAATAATATATACTTGTGCCCACTTTACACGATCATGATACGTATAAAATACTTAATTTATTAATATCTCTAATATTAATAAATGCATCATACTACAACAAAATGCTGTCTGATTTGGAAAACAGAACTTCAGTAACTGCATATTTTGAGTACGGTTATCAATCCACAAAGCCTGTGGTGTGGTGTGGCCCTTTTGGGGCTCGAACCCGAGACTTTTGAACCAAAAGCAGGATTTGAAAAATTCAAAATCTCAACTTAATACATATAGGCAATCTAATTATTTTGTAAGCCATTATTATTAGCGATTGGCATGCCCTAGCTTGTTCCAATCATATCAAGGTGCGGTGGTGCCCTTCGTGGAGATGACGGTGGCCCATGCGTCCGTCCTGACTATCCTGGCCATCAGCTTCGAGCGCTACTACGCCATCTGCGAGCCCCTTCGCGCCGGGTACGTCTGCACCAACTTCAGGGCGGTCTGCATTTGTGCCTGGTCCTGGTTGTCTGCCGGCATTTTCACAAGGTCATTAATAATTTACTCACCAGCTTTTAGTATATTCACCACTTTATATAGACGATCGTTTAATATTGGTGGGCTTAATGCAGTTAGTTTCATAAAAGATGACTTATTGCTATAGTTCAGAGCGATGGGCCCAACCTAAAAGGGTTATTTTAAAGGATATATACATATAAATATTTTATATTATAATAACGTTTTTAGGAGAAAGTCTAGTTGGCTTCTTTTGCGCATTTAAGCCCAAATCGTCCTCTCTGCCACATATAATTCTTATTTCCAATGCAATGTTTGGATGAGGGTTTGGATATAACAAATATGAGCGTGTGCCAGGTCATGAGCTCTGGGGAATGTGGGGAGTGGGATCAGGTCGGGTTCGGGATGCTGTTATTGTGGTCTGTTTTCATAATATGCATTAGCATTAGCAAGCATTAGCTTCGCGTTCATCCTGCGTTCTAGTTCTAGTTTCTAGTTATGTGTTCTCTGGTTCATCAATTCCATATATTTTTTCCTGCATCAATTTTAATATAGATTTGTTTTTGCTTACTTCTGGCCAATTTCCTTCCAAGCTAACATATCTTCTGATGCCATCCTCTATAGTATTGTAAACCTTAGCACGCGCAACCTTGAGCGCTTTGGTTTGGTTGAATAGTTTAAAACCTAACCTTTTAAAAAATACCTTCATAAATTCATGTAATATTAATTTTCAGCCCCATCCTGGCTATATCAGATCATCGCTACATGGTGTACCACGACGGCAGCTCCGTGCCAGTCTGCCTGACGCAAGCGAGCTCCTTCTGGCCCTCCCTGTACTTCCTCATCATGACAACCCTTTTCTTCGTCGTGCCACTCCTCATTCTGATCATTCTGTACTCCATAATCGGCAAGAGCCTCATGAAGAGTTCGGCCAAAGCGAGTGCCCACCAGCACCAGCCCGTCGACGCCCTCAGCCTCAAAGCCCGGCGACAGGTCGTTCTGATGCTGGCGACGGTGGTCCTGAGTTTCTTCTTCTGCCTGATGCCCTTCCGGATGTTCATCGTATGGATCATTGCCTCCCCTGAAGATTTCGTCGACAGGATCGGATTGGAGGCTTACTATAATATATTATACTTCAGCAGGACTATGATTTACTTGAATTCAGCTGTTAATCCGATCCTGTATAATTTGATGTCGAGCAAGTTCAGAAACGGTTTCCGTAAATTATGCTGCAGCTTTAGCGACACAAGAGAGGGGGAGGTGAGGGGACGGCGAAGCAGTTCAGGTCGCGTGACCGCCTCCACCTCTTGCCAAAGTAGCTCGAGCAGAGACAGGCGGAGTCAAAGCCTCAAGGTTGTCTACAGGCAGTCGAGCACAGATTCGCCACAAACAGCGCTCGAGTTCCACTCTTCGAATACTCGGATGACTCGTATGAAAGAAATTAACAGGAAATTGAACGTCTTTCTGGACAATTCCTCTCAAGGGGACGTAAATCTACCAAGAAATGGCCAACAGGGTCGAACTGGGCTCGATAACAATTTCAGGCGGCATTCGGAATTAACCTTGAAAAATATTGACATATCGCATTTCCCAAGAGTGTCGAAAGAAACGGTCGTTTTCAACAAATATTCTTCTGATGAGCAAATTATAAGCACGCAGTGGCCTCCGAGGAACCGCGCTTCGAATGACCCGATAAGAGTCAATGAAATTATTTTAAAAGAAAAAATGATATTTATTCAAAAAACTAAAATAAATGAAGTTTAAAAAATTGCAGTGGTTGTATGTATCTTTGAATATGTACATAATAATGTAATTCAAAATATGTATAAATACTATATGTTGCATAAATTTTCCAAAGTTTATAAATAAAAATGTGAAAAAAAAACATATTACTTACTTTATTTTTAAAAATTAGTGGTACTCTAAAATGGCTTCTGGAATTTTTTTTTAGGTTAGGTCAGGTTAGTGTTTTTTTGTAATCTAACTCTGCAAGTTACAAACAAGTGATCACTCGACACTCGTATCATTGTCTCAAAAGCTCATTTTCTTCAAAAGCTCATTTTCTCCAAAAACCCGTTTTCTTCAAAAGCTCATTTTCTTTAAATACTCATTATCTCCAAAAGCTCATTTTCCCCAAAAGCTCAATTTCATCAAAAGCTCATTTCTTCAAAGCTCATTTTCTTCAAAGCTCATTTTCTTCAATTCTTCAAAAGCTCTTTTTCGCCAAAAGCTCATTTTCTCCAAAAGCTCATTTTGTTCAAAAGCTCAAGTTCTACAATATCTTATTTTGTCCAAAAGCTCATTTCCTCTAAAAGCTCATTTCTCCAAAAGTTATTTTCCCCAAAAGCTCAATTTCATCAAAAGCTCGATTAAGGCGATTAAGCTCGATAACAAATTACAATTTAATGCCTCTAAATGTATCGCAGTATCCTTCTCACGAGCTTTGCGTGAGAAAGTAAGTTGTGAGTGCTCTCTGGGTAATGAGATCATTCGCAGATGCGACGAAATTCGCGACTTGGGGGTTGTGTTTGACTCGCGTCTAACATTTCATTTGCACATGCGAAGCATAGCCACGCGTGCAAATAAAATGTTGGGATTCGTGCTTCGAACCAGTCGATATTTGAATAAGCCGAAGTCCATCTCGCTTTTATACTGCACGTTCGTGAGGAGCATATTGGAGTATAGTTCCATTATCTGGAGTCCTCATGAGGTTACTTACGGTAATATCCTGGAGGTTACTCGGAGGAGGTTCCTTAGATACCTTTATCTCCGTAGCTATTAATCCATCAGCATTTGTATTAGGGATGTTAGGCTTTAACACACTCGAGTTTAGGCGACAAATCCATACTTTGTGTTATTTTTATAAGGTTATTCGCGGTTTCATCGAGAATCCCGTAATACTCGGTGATATTGGTCTCTTTATTCCGGACCGTTTCACTAGAGCGCGGAAGCAGATGTTATTTAGGCGGTTAGCGTGTCGTACCGGCGTATACAAGTACATATAGGCCGATTGGGAGAGCAATCGAATTATTAAATTCCATTTCCGTGGAGATTGTTATTTTTGTCTGTTCGCCCAATGGGATTAAAAATCTGCTTTCTATTACGCCGTTGTCATCAAAGCAGAATGCATTGATGATAATGTTTTGATGGATATTCATCAACCAACAACGTCAACAGAAAATAGTGCAGAAGACTATCCCGCTAACAGTTCACACGGATTATATGAATTCGATCTGAATATTAGTAACATAATCAATTCTACCAATAATATACCGAAAACTGAGGAAAGTAGCTATGATCATATCACTGCACAAGATGAGATTGAGATCGGCGAAACGTTCGTCAAAACTGAGACTCAAACATTCGACCCAATAAAAGATTGTAAAATTGATACAATACAAGTATTAGGGACACTCCATCAACTGAAGAGTGAAATTAAAGACGATGATTCTCTCAACAAACGTAATACAAATTTCATATGCAGCGAATATAACAAATCGTTTACAATAAAAAGTAATTTGAAGACACACATCGATACTGTTCACAAAAAAATAAAAAATTTAAGTGCAGTGAATGTAACAAATCGTATACAGGAAATAAAATCCTCAGAGCTCGAAACTCATTCAGTCTTATGTCAGTAGTATGAACGTTTTAAAATATTTAATTTAATTGTTTGTAACACTGAAATATTAGCATTCTGCGCTCTTCAGTATAAACTTTAACTAGGCATTTCGTCTTACTATTGGCTTAAAAGGGTTAAGTACAAGTTTCCTCTTCACTTATTAATCTTAATATATATAAATCTCGTGTCACAATGTTTGTCCTCAATGGACTAATAATAAAATTTGAACACCATGTGCAGTTCGATGTGCACTTGAGAGATAGGATAGTTTAAATCTCAAATTATAGTCGCAATTTTAATTTATCGCTAATTTTTTGTCCGTTATTATTTGGCAGTCATAAAACTGACAGATGTCGATACCTTTTTATTTTATGGGCGATTGGGAAGAGCGCGTGACGACTCGGTGCCTGTATAATTTTATTGAACAAGCAGAGGAAAGAGCAATTGTGATATTATTGGAAAATTTTTTAGAAGATCACAATCAACTAATTCAATTGATCAAAAGAGTTTCGCCACGACTGCAAAATGACAATTATCAAATCGTCATAAAAGCCGACAAAGTACCATTAGGTGAACATGCTGGTAGATTCAGTCATAAAACTGACAGATGTCGATACGGAACGGCACGGAACATGCATGCATACAAGATGCGATGACTTACGTACGTCATTACGGCCGACCGGATTTATTTATTACATTCACATGTAATCCGAATTGGGAAGAGATACAAACTTTACTATTGCCAGGACAACAAGCCATTCATCGTCATGATTTAACTGCACGTGTGTTTAAACAAAAATTGAAATCCTTAATTGATTTTATTGTTAAATATACAATTTTTGGTATCACACGTTGTTGGCTGTATACGATAGAGTGGCAAAAGCGAGGTTTGCCTCATGCCCACATTTTGGTTTGGCTTAAAGATAGAATCCGTCCTGAAGAAATCGATCAAATAATTTCAGCCGAAATTCCAGACCCATTAATTGATCAAGAATTATTTGATATTGTCACCAAACACATGATCCATGGGCCATGCGGTGTTTTCAACATGACCTCACCGTGCATGGAAAATGGAAAATGTAAAAAAAACTTCCCAAAGCCGCATACGAATGACACGATCACGGATATTGATGGTTATCCAATGTATCGTCGCAGAAGTACTGAGAATGGTGGCCACACATTTACAATGCGACTGCCGAACTTTCCAAATCAAGTTGAGTTTGATAATCAGTGGGTGGTACCATACTCACCACTACTTTCAAAAACTTACAAAGCTCATATCAATGTTGAGCTTTGCAGTTCTGTTAAATCAATTAAGTATATTTGTAAATATGTAAACAAAGGCAGTGATTTGGCCATATTTGAAGTAAAAAACATAAATAAAAATGACGAAATAGCACGATACCAAATGGGCAGATACATTAGCAGCAATGAAGCTATTTGGCATATTCTCAGCTTTCCCATCCACGAAAGAGATCCTGCTGTCCAACATCTGGCAATACATCTTGAAAACGGTCAACGTGTATACTTCACTGAAGAAAATGTTCTCCAAAGAGCGTTCGAAGCTCCGAAAACGACTCTAACTGAATTTTTTACATTGTGTCAAAAACCTGATGTTTTTGGCCAATTCGCGAAGACATTGGTGTATGGTGATGTTCCACGTTATTTCACATGGAACAAATCCAGTAAAAAATGGGAGCCACGGAAACAAGGAAAACCACATCCTTCCATTACAGGCATATTCAAAGCTAAGACATTGGGGAGACTTTACACGGTACATCCAAAGCAACGTGAGTGCTTCTATTTACGTTTGTTATTGGTGAATGTTCCCGGACCAACGTCTTTTGAATTTTTACGAACAGCTAATGGTCGAGTATTCAATACATACCAGGATGCATGTCGTGAACTGCAATTGCTAGAAGACGATAACCATTGGGACTTAACGCTTGCTGATGCTGCGTTGACATCAACACCGAATAACATTCGTCAGTTGTTTGCAATTATTTTGGCGACATGTTATCCCTCGCAAGCACAAACTTTGTGGGAAAAATATAAAAATTGTATGACAGAAGACATCTTGCACCGAATTAGACAAACAAATCAATGCCAAAACATAGATTATACACCAGAGATGTACAATGAAGCATTGGTCTTGATCGAGGATTTATGTGTTCTTAGTTCAAATTTACCATTTAATCATTATGGTATGCCATCACCTAATCGTCCAGCCACCGACTTAGTCAATACCGATTTACAACGAGAAAATCAATATGACCATGGAAGTTTAGCAACAATTATCATGAACAGTGAACCATTACTGACAGCAGAACAAAAAATTATTTATGATCGGATTATGCTGGCTGTTGCTGCTGAACAAGGCGGTTTTTTTTTCTTGGATGCACCCGGTGGAACCGGTAAGACATTTTTAATATCGTTGATTCTTGCCAAAATACGGTCGCAACAAAAACATCGCATTAGCATTAGCATCGTCAGGCATTGCGGCTACTTTACTGGATGGTGGGCGAACAGCACATTCAACATTCAAGCTGCCATTGGACGTTCATAATAAACCAGATGCAATGTGTAACATCAAAAAGAATAGTGGAATAGCTGCAGTGTTGCGGAAGAGTTCTATAATAATTTGGGATGAGTGCACAATGGCACACAAATATTCACTTGAAGCATTAAACAGAACTATGCAAGATTTAAACAGCAATAATAAACTTTTCGGTGGTGCTATCTTACTTTTGTCTGGTGACTTCCGGCAGACCTTACCGGTTATACCTCGCTCTACTTTCGCGGATGAGATTAATGCATGTTTGAAACAATCATTCTTATGGCGAAGTGTTGAAACACTTCGATTGACCATAAATATGCGAGTACAATTGCAAAATGATCCATCAGCACTAATATTTTCCGAACAACTACTAGATATTGGGAACGGTAAAATAAAACTGCAACCAAATACGCAATGCATTAAACTACCAGACAATTTTTGCACTGTTGTTCAGGATAAAACTGAATTGATTCAGAGTATTTTCCCGGATATACAGAATAATTATTTGAATCATGAATGGCTTAGTCAACGGGCGATTTTGGCAGCCAAAAACGTTGATGTTGACGAAATTAACTTCCAGATACAACAGTTGTTACCAGGCGATCTGATGTCTTTTAAATCAATCGATACTGTTGTTGATGAAAATGAAAGTGTAAATTTTCCGATTGAATTTTTAAATTCATTAGATATCCCTGGAATGCCACCACATAATCTTCGATTAAAGATTGGTTCCCCTATTATTCTCCTCCGTAATTTGAATCCACCTCAATTATGTAACGGTACGCGTTTGGTCATCAAAAAGATCACCGGAAACATTCTTGAAGCAACCATTTTGGCTGGGAAGTTTAAAGGAAAAGTGGTCCTGCTGCCACGTATTCCGATGATACCATCAGATTCTACCATACCCTTCAAAAGGCTACAGTTTCCAATTCGTTTAGCTTTCGCCATGTCTATAAATAAATCTCAAGGTCAAACAATGTCCATTTGTGGTTTAGATTTGGAAAATCCATGTTTTTCTCATGGGCAACTATATGTTGCGTGTTCACGTGTTGGGAAACCGTCGAATCTATTTGTGTTAGCTAAAGACAGGTTAACCAAAAACATTGTGCACCGATTGGTGTTAAATTAAATTGAAATTGAAAGTATTTATAATTCAAAAAAAAAGATATTAATGTTTAAAAGTTTAAGACTGTCTGCCTTGCCTACCTCATTCATGAGTTTAAGCGTCACATGTTATTTACTGTATTATACTGTAATATACTTATATTTGTTATAAAATTAAATGGAAATAATAAATCTGATAAATTTTTATTTTTTACCTATTGATTTCTGCTTAGTATCAAGTGTAAGAACATTTTAATTAATTGTGTTCAACGTACTTCCCCTTCAAATCTCAATCCAGTGAATTTGTATACCAGCATCAACATTTTCGTCTTAGTTCGTAAATAATTTCATTGTACTAAAGGGTTATAGTAGTAGAAAGTCAAATAAGGAGATCACCATATTTTTTTACAAATACCATCTGTGTGAAAAAGCATAGTGGACTCCGTGACTGATGTTCTCTTATTGTTCCTCTTAGATTGTTTACTATAATGTAATATAACAAAAACTTTAGCCACAGCAACGCGTGGCCGGGTCAGCTAGTATTATAAATAAAATGCTGGCCAAAGTATTTTGTTTTAAAGTGTTTCACATCAAACATCAAAAATCTTACTTAAATGGTTTTTAGTGTTATTTTAGTTTGCACGACGTTACCTACATCTGACCCCATAAATATTAGTGTTAACTGTGTTATTAAAATGATCGATTAATACAATCTAAGAAGAGATGTGCTCAACAGTAGATACAAAAAAAAATATTTTTAATTTTCAATGTAATAATTTATTATCATTAATATATTTTTAATTGTGGCAATAATATCCAACTCTAGAATAATAAACATTCGGTAAAACTGGAAAAAGCGCAAACATATCGTTATGGTAATGATATTACTATCAAATGTGGCAACCCCAAATATTCCACTTTTGGTGACAGACGGAACCTAGTTTAATCTTTTGCATCAACTTTACAAGTTGAACTAGATTCGTTATTTTGTTCGTGCACATAAAGAAACATGTACCGACAAGATATCATCAAAGTAGAATGCATTGATGATAATGTTTTGATTGATATTCATCAACCTACAACGTCAACAGAAAATAGTGCGGAAGACTATCCCGCTAACAGTTCACACGGATTATATGAATTCGATCTGAATATTAGTAACATAATCAATTCTACCAATAATATACCGAAAACTGAGGAAAGTAGCTATGATCATATCACTGCACAAGATGAGATTGAGATCGGCGAAACGTTCGTCAAAACTGAGACTCAAACATTCGACCCAATAAAAGATTGTAAAATTGATACAATACAAGTATTAGGGACACTCCATCAACTGAAGAGTGAAATTAAAGACGATGATTCTCTCAACAAACGTAATACAAATTTCATATGCGGCGAATATAACACATTGTATACTCAAAAAGGTCTAAAGACACCCATTGCCACTGTTCATAAAAATATTAAAAAATATACGTGCAGCGAGTGTAACAAATCGTTTTCTGAAAAAAGTACATTGAAGAGACACATTGATACTGTTCACAGAAATATCAAAAAATACACGTGCAGCGAATGTAACAACTCGTTTACTCAAAGAAGTGACTTGAGGATACATATTGATACTGTTCACAGAAATATTAAAAAGTACAAGTGTAACGAGTGTAACAAATCGTATTCTGGAAGAAGTTACTTGAAGATGCACATTGATACTGTTCACAGAAATATCAAAAAATATACGTGCAGCGAGTGTAACAACTCGTTTACTCAAAGAAGTTACTTGAGGATACACATTGATACTGTTCACAGAAATATTAAAAAGTACGTGTGTAACGAGTGTAACAAATCGTTTTCTGGAAGAAGTCACGTGAAGATACACATTGATACTGTTCACAGAAATATCAAAAAATATACGTGCAGCGAGTGTAACAACTCGTTTACTCAAAGAAGTCACTTGAGGATACACATTGATACTGTTCACAGAAATATTAAAAAGTACGCGTGTAACGAGTGTAACAAATCGTTTTCTGGAAGAAGTCACTTGAAGAGACACATTGATACTGTTCATAGAAATATTAAAAGTATTACGTGCAACGAGTGTAACAAATCGTTTACTCAAAGAGGTAACTTGAAGATACACATTGATACTGTTCACAGAAATATCAAAAAATACACGTGCAGCGAATGTAACAACTCGTTTACTCAAAGAAGTGACTTGAGGATACATATTGATACTGTTCACAGAAATATTAAAAAGTACAAGTGTAACGAGTGTAACAAATCGTATTCTGGAAGAAGTTACTTGAAGATGCACATTGATACTGTTCACAGAAATATCAAAAAATATACGTGCAGCGAGTGTAACAACTCGTTTACTCAAAGAAGTTACTTGAGGATACACATTGATACTGTTCACAGAAATATTAAAAAGTACGTGTGTAACGAGTGTAACAAATCGTTTTCTGGAAGAAGTCACGTGAAGATACACATTGATACTGTTCACAGAAATATCAAAAAATATACGTGCAGCGAGTGTAACAACTCGTTTACTCAAAGAAGTCACTTGAGGATACACATTGATACTGTTCACAGAAATATTAAAAAGTACGCGTGTAACGAGTGTAACAAATCGTTTTCTGGAAGAAGTCACTTGAAGAGACACATTGATACTGTTCATAGAAATATTAAAAGTATTACGTGCAACGAGTGTAACAAATCGTTTACTCAAAGAAGTAACTTGAAGATACACATTGATACTGTTCATAGAATTATTAAAAAGTAGTACGTGCAGTGAGTGTAACAAATCATTTACTTATAGAATTAATTTAAAACATACATTGCACAAGATTGTTCACAGAATTAATAAAATCCCGAGTGCAAGGAGTGCTCAGAAAATGAGAAATGTATTGAACTGTTGCTGACATTAGCAGCCTGGGTTTAGTCAGTGCAGGATCAAGAATCGTGAAATATTAATTAGGTGTTTAGACCCTGTAGTGTCGGTTATTTGAGAAAGGTGGAAGGCAAGATGGCCAGCTACCATTTAGGTATTTGGCCCGTTACATTATGATATTGAATGTTTTCAATTGTAAATATTGATGTAACTAATTTTTAAACTTATATAATTGGTATTATTGTGGAAAACGCTGTGTTTTCTTTTTCTATACATTTTTTTTTTCTTTAAACGTTTTATAGCCCCAAAATAAATATAAATTCCACATCAAAGAAATTAAGGCGCCATTGTGGACTAAGCCGCAGAAAACAAAATTTTTAATAAAGAACCATAAACCTTAAGGTAACGCGCCGACTAGGACTTCATGCAGAGCAAAGGATCTCCCTCAGGATTGAGGTGAAAATAAAAAATTATCATAAAACTCTTAATTCCAAAATTAGTATTGTTATTCTAGAATTCTCCTGGAACGCCATCGCGAGCCCAAAAGCGTAAGGGACATTCCTGAATCAAAACGTATTTTTTTTTTAACTTAGGGATAAGTAACCCACAATAACATAGTACCCTGAAATACGAGCAAAAAAAGCAGTTAAATTCGACATCAAAAGGTAGAGAACTAAATCAATGGTAAACCGAATACCTACTTACCGTTTCCATCAGGAGAACGGATTTAGGGATAGCGCAGTACTGGCTGGCTAACTGCGTTTCTTTTATTATTTATTTTTTTAAATATTCAATCGCACAGCAAAATTTATAATAAACCTGCGGCCGCCATTCGAGAGCCCTTCACAATAAATGCAACGAGTGTGATTATTCTAGTTTTACCAACGCCGATTTACAGAAACATATTGACGTAGTTCATCGAAAAATAAAAAAAGTTTAAATGTAATTACTCTAGTTCATTTAAGTCTGTTTTGCAGAAACATATTAGAAGAGTTCATCAAAAAACACGAAGGTTTAAATGCGACGAGTGTAATCACTCTAGTACAAACAACTCGGATTTACAGAAACATATTGACGTAGTTCATCGGAAAATAAAATTTTTTAAATGCAACGAGTGTGATCACTTCAGTTCAAAATATACTGGTTTAAAAAGACACCTTGACACAGTTCACTTTCTAAACAATTGGCACTTTCAAAATCGTATTGACTTGACTTGCATTTCATTTAATATTATTTTATGCATCGATTTCTAATTATTTTCAATCGGACTACCCCAGTTTAGGAAGTGTTTTATACGGTTGTCTGTATTGACTAGGTACAGTTTGAGTTATTTTACCACAATTTATAAATAAAATAATAAATATAATATTTTGGGTACCTACCTAGAACTATCTAACTTATCGACACAAGCATATTCTATTGTATCGCTTAATCTAGGTTAATATTTGAATCGAAAGGCGTTTATAGGCAAGCAGTTTGTATGTTTTTATTTTTAATTAGTACATATGGAGTGTATAAATAGTGTGGATAGTGTAACGAGTGTGGATAGTGTAACAAGTGTAACGAGTGTAACAAATCGTTTTCTGGAAGAAGTCACTTGAAGATGCACATTGATACTGTTCACAGAAATATCAAAAAATATACGTGCAGCGAGTGTAACAACTCGTTTACTCAAAGAAGTCACTTGAGGATACACATTGATACTGTTCACAGAAATATTAAAAAGTACGTGTGAAATGAGTGTAACAAATCGTTTAATATAAAAAGTAATTTGAAGACATACATCGATACTGTTTATACAAATAATATAAGGTTCATGTGCAACGAGTGTAGTAAATCGTTTGCTAAAAAAAGTTACTTAAAAACGCACATTGATTATGTTCACAGAAATATTAAAAGGTTGACGTGCAGCGAGTGTAACAAATCGTATACTGGAAGACAAAACTTAAATATACTTTTTGATACTGTTCAGAAAAATATTTAAAAGATCACTTTCAGCGACTGTAACAACTCGTTTGCTGAAAAAAGTTACTTGCAAACACACATTGCTCAAAACTGTTCATAGAATTGGTAAAATATCGAATACAACGAGTGTTCAGAAAATGTGAAATGCAATGGCGTCCAAGAACCTTGGCTGACAATTAGCAGCCTGGGTTTAGTCAGTGCAGGATCGAGGATCATGAAATATAAATTTTCGGTTATATAAGAAAGGCGGAAAGGCAAGGTGGCCAGCTACCATACAGGGCGGATCTGGAAAAAAATCTTGGGGCGTTAAACCCATTTTAGATTTGCGGCAAATTCGTCTATTTACAATAAAATTCTTTTAATACAATTCGCCTAGAACTCTCTCTGAAAAGATACATTGTAGTTGGATGAATTGTAATTAGACGAATTTCCAGCAGACATTTCCACATTTATTTATTTCTTGCTTTCTTTGTAATTGTATATTGTATAGAGAAAAGCAAATAAAAAACTATAAAAATAATTTTTTGTTTGGTATTAGGGTTGATTTATTTTTCGATTTTGTCCCGCTGTTTTCAATTGTAAATATTCAATTATGAATATTGGTAAAACTTTTAATTTTTACATGTAAATTTAATTTAAACAGATTATCTTCTTTTTCTATTCATTTTTTCTATATATTTAGATAGATTTATATATTTTTCTATATACATATAATAACTCAATCGTATAATAGTTGGATGTTTTTTTTCGTTTTTCTATGAAATGCTCTCATTTTGGTTGACGCACTTCTAAATGGAAACCAGGGTTCGCACCCTCTCTATATAGGACGCCATCTTTCCTTTATTTAGTAGCCTGATATAGCATATTTTCTTCAATATACCTAATGTTATAGTAAAGTTTGGACGATAGGAAGGAATGTTCGATGAAAAATTGTGATCCTTTTTTCGCAAATTTTCACTCTTCCGTACCGTGTGGTTCAGAAAACAGTTGGCATCTCGGAAAATGTATAGAAAATAAGCGAAAAACCCAAAAGTGCCCCCCCCCCCATCCAGCTCCCCCCTTGACGTAGGGCTTTTAATACATTCACTCCCTAAGCACACTAAAAAAGTTTCTCATGAAATCAATAATTAATGCGATTTTTTTTTAATAATTGTTATAACCTAGGTCATATAAATACAACTATTTAGAGCCCTACTCAACTAGGCCAAATGTGCCCGTCGTAGAGTCAGGTGATATGGTGGTAGAGAAGAAACACTGATGGATAAACTATCCTTTTTATTTCTTCTTTGCCTTTAATTCAATTATTGTAAAAAATGCGTTTCTTATTTCATGTGAACCTTTTTTGGCGATGGTTTCAAACCATAAACAGTAAAATTGCAGGTCGCTAACATGATTTAAAATAAAAAAGTGGTATTTCTGACATTAGAGTAGAAATTCGCTCGAGATCGTGAGAAGGAACAATTCTGGGTCATAATCTTATTTGCGAGAAATCCATCTGTGATGGGTCGCTTCATTTACTATCTCCATAGTAATAGCAACAGACGGACAGACGACAAATGTCAGATTATGTTCGTGTGTTGACAAAATGTATGAATTTTAAAACAACCAGGATGCACAGGAATTTTTTTTTAATAAAACTTAAAGATCGTACAATCTTCATCTTCATTTTTTGCTATGGAGATCGATTTGCTATCGACAGCCCGGTCCATTGAAGCGATTGCGCCCACTGCACAACTCTGTCGAAACCAAGAAGGCGAACTGCAACTGTGCATTTTCAACACAATGCATTTCTGAAATATGAGCAATAGCCGGCAGGTCCCAAGGGTTAAAGTGGTGAGGCTATTCCGTTCAATTAGCGTTCCAATCGCCCTTTGAGTTGTCCCCCTTTTTGTGAATTTTCATGTGGGCGAGCAACGTTTCCCTCCTGCAAGCGGCAAAGCACACAAACTGGAATTTTGCATATTAAACAAATCCCTACGCCTATCAAATTAGGTCTACAGGAAAAAAAAAATCCCTTTCGGCACCCCGGAAGGCGGAGGTAGATTTCACCGAATCAAAGTAGGGGATAGGCGAATTCCAATTGTACGAACTTGTAACAAATATTGCATACAGCGAGAGTGCGTACACTGAATCCCTCTTTATACTAAGGGTTGCTCATATCAAAAATAATTCCAAACAAAAATTCTATGGAAATTATAGGCCAACAATTGAAATGATTTAAGGGAGGTATGATTACTTTTGAATTTTGAAACCTACCACGAACCACCACCTCGATACTCCGATATTTTTCTTTGGATGACCATGACCTTTTACGCTAATTGGTCTTGCTAAACTCAGTTGATTGGTCTTGCAATTACCACCAATATTTGTGAAGAAAGTATATCAAAATTCATCTTGGTTGCGGAGAAATTAATTTGTAAACTCTATGACGACATGGTCCCCTCGCATTAAAAAAAAGTAATCAAATTTAGTTATAAATTATTTTAATATTTTTTTTCAAAATCACAACTAGAATAGTGATTAAAAACACCACTTCAAGTTTTCGTAAAAGGTCATGGAACACGGCCTATAGCGTTTGGCAGTGAAAAGGTGTAAGGCCTGTGGACACCAGCCCAGGTCTTCATAGCTCGATATGTCCTCTCGTCACGGAATCCCATCTGTACCGTTTTATGGAGTCCGTTGCTGCACCATCCCAATGCTGTTCACCATCAGCGTTACTAGCGGCTGGCGTTAGGCACTAATATTAGTAAATGCGATGTGCACTAACAATAGTTACTGCCTTTCCAAGAGTCACCAAGCGAATGTGGCGTATTCACATACAACTATCCCGAGAGTGTGAGATTTGGCATAGTTAATATTTGCGTAGAGAAAATGTGTTACAAATACATTAAATTCAATAAATAAAACGTTCATACTACTGACAGACGATTGACTGAATGATTTCGAGCTGTGAATTTTGTGTGATTTCAAATAGTCTGTCAATATCGATGTCGTCAAGTAAAAACAAGTAAAGAAACTAAAGTAATGTTTTATTAAATTTATTAATAAACCTTAAACTATGCAGAACATAATTAATATGAATGTAAGAAAAATAGGTATGGTAAATTAAATTTTATCGGAATTAAGAGTTGAAATCATAAGACCATAAAATTTTTATTTTACTGTTAACATATAAATAGCTACTGAAAAATCTTAATTTATTTTGACAATAATTATAATATATGATAATAAACTAAATAAAAGAAGTCATATGTATTTATGACCAGTATTTAAATTAAATTGTTGAACACAAAACTTAAATATAAACGCAACAGTGGCTTCAATATAGGTACGCAGGCAATCGCGGATCCCAGAGGGGTAAAGAAGGTAATTACCCCCCCAATAACTTTCTATAACTCTACATTTTGTAATTTTCGTACCTTTTTCATACCGTACCATACCATACCATTAATTCGAAACACACAACAAAATCACTACCAAACCAACAGATTAATTTCCACTCTTCACAAGACGACTATCTATTAACACACATTATCTATAACTATTAAGACACGTGTCGTTAGAGCATGTTGAATTCTATTGTCAACATGTTAAAAAGTTTTGGTTCCATATAAAAGAAATGTTTTTGGCTAAACGATGTTTGCATTTTAGCTGAAAAAAGAAACCCCTTTTCCGTATATCGAGTATTAACAAATCATTAAGTGGTTCCTGTTCACTTAGATACTTTTAAAACTATAATAATACTACTTTTTTTATAAATTTGACGAACTGATAAAATATGATAATTTTTAATATTCCATTTTGGCAAATTAAACGGGAAAACAGGCCTTGAATGGTTTTCTTTGATTTCGATAAACTCAATCAATTCAAAATGAAAAGCGCAGTCACTACATTCATTTACGATGTCTTTTTATTTATGTTTGGTATAGAAATGTCTTTTTAAATTTGACTTATATGCACTTGTGTAATCGCACTCGCTGCATTTGAAGTTTTTTATTTGCCGATGAACTACATCGATATGGGTCTGTAATATTGCCTTATATGCACTTGTGTAATCGCATTCGCTGCATTTGAAGTTTTTTATTTTCTGATGAACTACATCGATATGGGTCTGTAAATTTGTTTTGAGAGAAGTTGTGTAATTGCACTCGCTGCATTTAAATTTTCTATTTTTTCGATGAACTGCATCGATATGGTTCTGTAAATTTGTTTTGCGTGAAGCTGTGTAATCGCACTTGCCACATTTGAAGTTTTTTATTTTCCGATGAACTACATCGATATGGGTCTGTAATATTGCCTTATATGCACTTGTGTAATCGCACTCCCCACATTTGAAGTTTTTTATTTTCCGATGAACTGCATCGATATGGTTCTGTAATTTTGCCTTATATGCACTTGTGTAATCGCACTCACTGCATTTAAAGTGTTTTATTTTCCGATGAAATACATTGATATGGGTGTGTAATATTGCCTTATATGCACTTGTGTAATCGCATTCGCTGCATTTGAAGTTTTTTATTTTCCGATGAACTGCATCGATATGGATCTGTAATTTTGTCTTATATGCACTTGTGTAATCGCACTCGCTGCATTTGAAGTTTTTTATTTGCCGATGAACTACATCGATATGGGTCTGTAATATTGCCTTATATGCACTTGTGTAATCGCATTCGCTGCATTTGAAGTTTTTTATTTTCTGATGAACTACATCGATATGGGTCTGTAAATTTGTTTTGAGAGAAGTTGTGTAATTGCACTCGCTGCATTTAAATTTTCTATTTTTTCGATGAACTGCATCGATATGGTTCTGTAAATTTGTTTTGCGTGAAGCTGTGTAATCGCACTCCCCACATTTGAAGTTTTTTATTTTCCGATGAACTGCATCGATATGGTTCTGTAATTTTGCCTTATATGCACTTGTGTAATCGCACTCACTGCATTTAAAGTGTTTTATTTTCCGATGAAATACATTGATATGGGTGTGTAATATTGCCTTATATGCACTTGTGTAATCGCATTCGCTGCATTTGAAGTTTTTTATTTTCCGATGAACTGCATCGATATGGATCTGTAATTTTGTCTTATATGCACTTGTGTAATCGCACTCACTGCATTTGAAGTTTCTTATGTTTCGATGAATTGCATCGATATGTACCTGTAATTGTGATTTGTATGATGTTGTGTAAGCGCATTCGCTGCAATTGACGTTTTTAATTTTCCGATGAACTGCATTGATATGATTGGCCAAATTAGATTGTGATGTAAAGTTCTTCTTACATTGATCACAATTAAAACACTTTATTTTATGTACAGAATAGATGTGTTGAAATAAAATATTATTTCGCTTAAATGTGCTATCGCATTCGCTACATTTATAGTTTTTGTTTTTTATTTTATATGATATAAGGCGTTTCTTTCGAGTATTAGTCAATGTCAAACAACCTTTTTGTTTTTCTTTACAGTCCAAGCATATTAATTTTGACTTATTGTGTTTATTGTTTACGGTATATATTAAACCGTATTGATTAAGAGTACATTTGCAACTGTCACATGTAAAATCAATTTCCCTTATTAATAAAATGGGTGTTTTCGTGCTTTGTACTATTTTTATATTTGATTCTTCCTTTCCACACTGTTGGACAGTCGAAATATTGTTTTCTAATTTAATAAATTTAATATTCTCTTCTTCAAAATAATCACTTTGTTGATTAGTTATTATTTTATTTAGGACATCAGAACGGCTTGGATTTAATGTTTCAATATTAGGGTTACATGATGGCTTATGATCACCGTCAATATCACTGCTGGATGAATTCTCATATGTTTTGTCTTCGATTTCTTCTATTTTTATATCAGGTATATTTACGTTTCCATTCATTCTGAATTATCTTTACCTACCCAATGTAATTAGATAGGTTAATTGTATACCACAAGTACTTGAACTTTATAAATGATAATGATAAAATATATTAACTGACTCTAGATAGTTTTTAAAACTAGCATTATATTATTCGAACCTCACAAAAAATATAAGTTCTTTTTACTTGAAAGTCAACTTCGAAGCGAAATCCAATCTGGATCACGAGCATTGCTTTCTGACGTTCTCGCTTACTTGTTTTTGAAACGTCATTCCGATTTGACGGGAGTTTAAGTGTTGCTAGAATCTTTTTTTTCGTATTGTTGAAATAAAATACGGAAAAAGGAATAACTAATATAAAATAGTTTCTTCGGTTTTTTTATACCTAATTGTTATTACTATAAATTATTTCAAAATTATGTTACCTACAGTCGATTATCAAAAAATATTTCTCTTGATTATTATCAATATGCATGCAGCTGATGCGCGCGTAATTACATAGTTTCTGCACTATCCTATGATACATTATACGTTTTGACGCAGCGTGGGGGAAATAAATAATTAATTAAAATAATAGGTTTTGTCAAACATTGTACATTACATTGTCTTATTTATTAATCACAAAACAATAAGTTTAGATAAAATTGTCTCATTTATTTATGAAAAGTGCGTTTCAACATTTTATAGCCTAGAAACTGTTACGATTTCTTACTTAATATTTGTATATCACCTCTGTGAAATAATCTGTATATCGTTACACGTTTAGTATACTCTCGTAATATTGTAACAAACGTCGTAAAATAACCATTTATATGAGCTTGCACTCGGAATAGCGTCATATTACATAATAATAATAATAATAATAATAATATGTATGGCTATATTTCTAGACCTCGCTAAAGCGTTTGACCGTTTTCACCCTATATTGTGGAATCGTGGAATGAGCGTGGCTTGGTTTAGAGTAGGACTATTTACTGATAGAATTCAAGTCGTTAAAGTAGGTAACGCTCTTAGCGACGATATGTTAATTGACTTTGGTGTCCCTCAAGGCACTGTGTTGGGTCCTATCTTGTTCCTGATTTATATAAATGGACTTGTGAATATTCTTTTAAGAAATGGCCAAGCTATATTATTTGGGGATAACACTGTCCTTATATTTCAGGAGCAGGATTGGGTAAATCTTTATGAAAATGCTGAGGTGGGTCTTAATTTAATAAATCATTGGCTCGATAGTAATTTATTATCTCTACCGAAAGAGAAGACAAGGTTTGTCAGAGACACTTCACTTTCTTAGCGCCGAGAATTTATAATAAAATTAAAGATATTCTAGGACATTGTGGGAGTCACATGGTCGATGCCGTTCCCACACCATGCACACCTGCTTTCCCAGGCCACTCTACAACATCCGCCTTCCCACGGCACCGGAGACACCTGGTCAGCCAACTGCCGGAACTCCTGCGTTCCCACGACGGACGCTCGAGACCATCTGCTCAGCCACCTGGGGTATGACGTCAGACGACCGACTGCAGACGGCACGGCCAAAGAAGAGGGTCTCCCCGCTGGCAGATTATAAGAGCAGGCCGCGACACTGCTCATGGCCTTTCCCAGCCGAGTCTGCCGCCGTCAACGCCCGCTCCTCATGCGGTCGTCACGTGCGCCGAGCGCACGGAGCACAGTCAGATTTAATTTAAGTAATTTACATTGTAACGCCTTCAAGATTAAATAAACAAGTTTTAACTTCTCTCATCATTCATTTGTTCCGTTACATTCTGGCGACCCCGACAGTGAATACGCAACCTTCCGGGTACATTTCTGGCGACCCCGACAGTGAATACGCAACCTTCCGGGCACATTTACGTGACCCGACAGTGAACTCCGTAACCTTCCGGACACATTCTGGTGAACCGACAGTGAACTACGCAGTTTAACATTACAAAGAAGATGCAACCGGCAACCACATTTTCGGACGCACGGACAACATGGCGGCGCGCTGTTCATCACGCCACGCGTCGGTAAGCGACGCACGGGTCGGTAACATGGTGTTCAACAACGGAATAGGCCACACCATGTCCGCAAAACCCGGGCAACGAACTCAGCATCCCAACGACGACTCGGCAACATCATCAACCATCAGCAAGAACCATTCGGAAACAGCACTACACGCACGCACACGCAGAAAAAACAACGCCAGCTCAACACAAACGCGAGGTCAGTACCCCACATCAACAAACAGCGCACGCAAACGTGTACCTCAGCAGAGAGGTACCGCACGTCATCGTTATGACGTCACGCTGCCACACGGCAGTCACACCCACAGCCAGCCAGTCAGATTTAATTTAAGTAATTTACATTGTAACGCCTTCAAGATTAAATAAACAAGTTTTAACTTCTCTCATCATTTATTTGGGCCGTTACATTCTGGTGACCCACGACAGTGGGGCCGTTACACATTTATGAAAAACTTAGTGTGTTTGCTGATTTGTTTTTGTTTTAATTTTTTTTTTATTTCTAATAACTTTTTTAATAAAATAAAACAAAACCATTTACATTCTGAAAATCCAGAATGTAACGGAACAAATGAATGATGAGAGAAGTTAAAACTTGTTTATTTAATCTTGAAGGCGTTACAATGTAAATTACTTAAATTAAATCTGACTGTGCTCCGTGCGCTCGGCGCACGTGACGACCGCATGAGGAGCGGGCGTTGACGGCGGCAGACTCGGCTGGGAAAGGCCATGAGCAGTGTCGCGGCCTGCTCTTATAATCTGCCAGCGGGGAGACCCTCTTCTTTGGCCGTGCCGTCTGCAGTCGGTCGTCTGACGTCATACCCCAGGTGGCTGAGCAGATGGTCTCGAGCGTCCGTCGTGGGAACGCAGGAGTTCCGGCAGTTGGCTGACCAGGTGTCTCCGGTGCCGTGGGAAGGCGGATGTTGTAGAGTGGCCTGGGAAAGCAGGTGTGCATGGTGTGGGAACGGCATCGACCATGTGACTCCCACAACATAATTCATGACAGTAGGTATTAAAAAATATTCAACTTTTCTTAAAATCTTCGTTATTCCCCTGACAAAAAAATACTTCTATAATACTTTCCACACAATGTTTATGTAATACGAATATTAAAATCGATCCATTGGCAGGTATTCTGTTTTAGCAGAAATCCTTTCAAATCACACAAAAATACGGGCAAAAATGTGTCGAAAACGCTCGATGACAGTGACATGACTTGGCCAATGTACCTATTCTATAATGATTTAATATAGGGGTTTGTTAACCATTGCACGCCCTCGAAACGAAAGCACCAATTTTTTACCGTTTTTTTGTTGTTGCAAACATTAAAATGTGTTATTTTAAAACCTGTTTTATAGGCGTGCCAACTGAATGCGAAAACATTTTTTATTACCATTCACCTACTGTTTTATAATAACAGGATATTAAATACAGGATAGTTGAAAAGGTTAAAACATTTTTCATAGGTAAACGATTAAGATGACATAGAATATTCAATCATTTAAAAAAATATCAAATATTCTCAATCGACCAAACCGACTATTATTATTCTTTCATATTCCCTCCTTAATTATTTTATTTCAACAATTCATAATTAAAATAATGAATCTAGCAACACTGATTACTGATACTACCTTTATTACGATCAATCTGCCCCTTTACGAATAATTATGGAGGGAATGGAAAATAAATCTGATATTAAATTAGAAAAAAACGATGAACATGTCACTCGAGAAGAAAATAGTACCAAATTTATAAAATTAAAAAACAATATTTGGAGTGTTCAAAAAGGAATAAACTCCCAAAATTTGGTTAAAAAACTCCCAGACAATGTTCTAACAATGGTTATTTTAATAAAAAAAAATGATTTTACATGCAACTCCTGCAACTGTTTCCTTCATAAATACGGTTTGATATATAACGCTATCAATAAATACGAATCAAATTCATTGTGCTTTGCTTGTAAAGAAAAACAATTAATATTTACTACTCGAAACAATTAATTTAAATGAAAAAGGAAAATTATAAGTGTAGCGAGTGCGATAGGATGTTCACACAAAACCATATTTTATATGGTTTAATCATATTTATATGGTCATATTATTTCTGTGCATAAAAAAAACATTTTAAGGTGATGAATGTAATAAAAACTTTACGAAAAAAATATTATTTGACGTATCATTAATATGAAAAATTAGTTCATCGTTCATTAGTTATTCGTAGTTCATCGAAAAATAAAAAACTTCAAATGCAACGAGTGTGATTACACAACTTCGCCTATATCATATTTAGAGAGTCAATCAGTGTAATTCATCTGAAAGACGGAAAATTTCAATGTAGCGAATGCAATCGAACATATTCGTCTAAATCAGATTTACAGAGACATCGATGCGGTTCATCGCAAAATAAAATTATGTAGCGATGTAGCGAGTGTGACCACGAATCTTCACAAAAAGCAAGTTTACAGAAACATATCGATGTAATTCATCGAAAAATAAGAAAATTCAATTGCAGCGAGTGCTATTATACAAGTGCACGTAAATCATATTTACAGAATCATATCAATGCAGTTTATTGAAAGATAAAAAAAATGCGATAAGTTCGGTTAGACAAGAAACATAAAAAACGTTTATTCGTGTAGTATTTATTCACTTTTTTTATTCTCCTCGTATGTAAATTTAAACCTCTAGTTGGTATATTTTAGTAGATTTCTTTAAAATTAAATAAATAAAAAGGTTTAGTTTCCATTTTATATTTAAAATATATCTTTTAAAAGAAAAATAGTAATATACTACCGAAAGTTGCATAGAAATGCATTTTGTAATACATAGATTAGGTGATGTAGTATATTGAAGCCGCTAATGGTTGTCAGTACTGAATACACTTTTTAATTTAAATTTTAGATATATTATTTTAACTACCCACCTAGCGTATGGCTTATGTTGTCGGGTAGGCGCTGTTAAATACAGTTCCCACTGCCTTGTTGTTTTCATGATGCGAAGCCATTCGATATAAGCTAACATCATCTCGCAAGTCTGCAACTGAATGAGTGTTTCTGGTTACTTAATTAGGTCCACAGTTTTGAGAAAAACGCCGTTGAAATTCTTAGCGGCGAATTCTTAATGGTTCAGAAGACCTGTGTAATCAAATTTTCATTATTTTTAATCTATGAAGTACTAATGTTAAAATTTATTAAATGCAATTAAAATTGACTTAAGCACTATACGCACATGCCTTTGTGTACCTAAATAAAAATATGAATAAATACGAAAACATAAAAATAATTCATTTTAAAATAATCATTCTAAAACGCAATTCCTGGTGTGTAAGTTCTACGCCTGGACGGTCAAGGAATGATTAGACACATTATTAATTGTTATTATTTTTATATTACTATTTTTAATATTTGTTTTTCAGGCAATTTGTAAGGTACATTTACATATTAAGGCATATTCATATATTCGTTTTATATTTTAATTTACATATTCATGGAAATAAATTAAATTGAAATTGATTTTAATTTTCACTATAGGTTTTTTGTAATCTTTTAGCGGATTTTCTTATTTAATTACCTGTTTTTTTTTATTTATAAATGTTTTACCCATACTTTTAAAATAGGCACATAAGCGACAAGCATTTAACCAAAAGGAATCTCTATGGGAAACTAAATCCGAATAACTTTTTTAGCATTCATTCTTAATCCACGAACAAAAAAATACAAATATATTTCAAAACCTTAAGGTCGTTTCTTTTTTTTTATAATCGCATTTAAATAAAACTCTGCGCCTTCTACATTGTGAGTTTTTAATATAGCACTATTTACATAAAACTCTGCGCCTTCTACATTGTGAGTTCTTAATATAGCACTATTTATATAAAACTCTGCGCCTTCTACATTGTGAGTTCTTAATATAGCACTATTTACATAAAACTCTGCGCCTTCTACATTGTGAGTTCTTAATATAGCACTATTTATATAAAACTCTGCGCCTTCTACATTGTGAGTTCTTAATATAGCACTATTTATATAAAACTCTGCGCCTTCTACATTGTGAGTTCTTAATATAGCACTATTTACATAAAACTCTGCGCCTTCTACATTGTGAGTTCTTAATATTGCACTATTTACATAAAACTCTGCGCCTTCTACATTGTGAGTTCTTAATATAGCACTATTTATATAAAACTCTGCGCCTTCTACATTGTGAGTTCTTAATATAGCACTATTTATATAAAACTCTGCGCCTTCTACATTGTGAGTTCTTAATATAGCACTATTTACATAAAACTCTGCGCCTTCTACATTGTGAGTTCTTAATATAGCACTATTTACATAAAACTCTGCGCCTTCTACATTGTGAGTTCTTAATATAGCACTATTTACATAAAACTCTGCGCCTTCTACATTGTGAGTTCTTAATATAGCACTATTTACATAAAACTCTGCGCCTTCTACATTGTGAGTTCTTAATATAGCACTATTTATATAAAACTCTGCGCCTTCTACATTGTGAGTTCTTAATATAGCACTATTTACATAAAACTCTGCGCCTTCTACATTGTGAGTTCTTAATATAGCACTATTTATATAAAACTCTGCGCCTTCTACATTGTGAGTTCTTAATATAGCACTATTTACATAAAACTCTGCGCCTTCTACATTGTGAGTTCTTAATATAGCACTATTTATATAAAACTCTGCGCCTTCTACATTGTGAGTTCTTAATATAGCACTATTTACATAAAACTCTGCGCCTTCTACATTGTGAGTTCCTAATATAGCACTATTTATATAAAACTCTGCGCCTTCTACATTGTGAGTTCTTAATATAGCACTATTTACATAAAACTCTGCGCCTTCTACATTGTGAGTTCTTAATATAGCACTATTTACATAAAACTCTGCGCCTTCTACATTGTGAGTTCCTAATATAGCACTATTTATATAAAACTCTGCGCCTTCTACATTGTGAGTTCTTAATATAGCACTATTTACATAAAACTCTGCGCCTTCTACATTGTGAGTTCTTAATATAGCACTATTTACATAAAACTCTGCGCCTTCTACATTGTGAGTTCCTAATATAGCACTATTTATATAAAACTCTGCGCCTTCTACATTGTGAGTTCTTAATATAGCACTATTTACATAAAACTCTGCGCCTTCTACATTGTGAGTTCTTAATATAGCACTATTTATATAAAACTCTGCACCTTCTACATTGTGAGTTCTTAATATAGCACTATTTATATAAAACTCTGCGCCTTCTACATTGTGAGTTCTTAATATAGCACTATTTACATAAAACTCTGCGCCTTCTACATTGTGAGTTCTTAATATAGCACTATTTACATAAAACTCTGCGCCTTCTACATTGTGAGTTCTTAATATAGCACTATTTATATAAAACTCTGCGCCTTCTACATTGTGAGTTCTTAATATAGCACTATTTACATAAAACTCTGCGCCTTCTACATTGTGAGTTCTTAATATAGCACTATTTACATAAAACTCTGCGCCTTCTACATTGTGAGTTCTTAATATAGCACTATTTACATAAAACTCTGCGCCTTCTACATTGTGAGTTCTTAATATAGCACTATTTACATAAAACTCTGCGCCTTCTACATTGTGAGTTCTTAATATAGCACTATTTACATAAAACTCTGCGCCTTCTACATTGTGAGTTCTTAATATAGCACTATTTATATAAAACTCTGCACCTTCTACATTGTGAGTTCTTAATATAGCACTATTTATATAAAACTCTGCGCCTTCTACATTGTGAGTTCTTAATATAGCACTATTTACATAAAACTCTGCGCCTTCTACATTGTGAGTTCTTAATATAGCACTATTTATATAAAACTCTGCGCCTTCTACATTGTGAGTTCTTAATATAGCACTATTTACATAAAACTCTGCGCCTTCTACATTGTGAGTTCTTAATATAGCACTATTTACATAAAACTCTGCGCCTTCTACATTGTGAGTTCTTAATATAGCACTATTTATATAAAACTCTGCGCCTTCTACATTGTGAGTTCTTAATATAGCACTATTTACATAAAACTCTGCGCCTTCTACATTGTGAGTTCTTAATATAGCACTATTTACATAAAACTCTGTGCCTTCTACATTGTGAGTTCTTAATATAGCACTATTTATATAAAACTCTGCGCCTTCTACATTGTGAGTTCTTAATATAGCACTATTTACATAAAACTCTGCGCCTTCTACATTGTGAGTTCCTAATATAGCACTATTTATATAAAACTCTGCGCCTTCTACATTGTGAGTTCTTAATATAGCACTATTTACATAAAACTCTGCGCCTTCTACATTGTGAGTTCTTAATATAGCACTATTTACATAAAACTCTGCGCCTTCTACATTGTGAGTTCTTAATATAGCACTATTTACATAAAACTCTGCGCCTTCTACATTGTGAGTTCTTAATATAGCACTATTTATATAAAACTCTGCGCCTTCTACATTGTGAGTTCTTAATATAGCACTATTTACATAAAACTCTGCGCCTTCTACATTGTGAGTTCCTAATATAGCACTATTTATATAAAACTCTGCGCCTTCTACATTGTGAGTTCTTAATATAGCACTATTTACATAAAACTCTGCGCCTTCTACATTGTGAGTTCTTAATATAGCACTATTTATATAAAACTCTGCACCTTCTACATTGTGAGTTCTTAATATAGCACTATTTATATAAAACTCTGCGCCTTCTACATTGTGAGTTCTTAATATAGCACTATTTACATAAAACTCTGCACCTTCTACATTGTGAGTTCTTAATATAACACTATTTACATAAAACTCTGCGCCTTCTACATTGTGAGTTCTTAATATAGCACTATTTATATAAAACTCGGCGCCTTTTACATTGTGAGTTCTTAATATAGCACTATTTACATAAAACTCTGCGCCTTCTACATTGTGAGTTCTTAATATAGCACTATTTACATCGAGATGGCATTGACTGAGGTTATGTGATTTTTCAGTTGTATTAAGTGTTTTACACGGGCTTTAACACACTCGAGTGTAGGCGACAAGTCCTTACATTATTCTATTTCTTTAAAGTCATTCGTGGACTCATCGAGAATCCCGCAATACTCGGAGATATTGGTTTATTTGTTCCGGACCGTTTGACTAGAACGCCGAAGCACACGCTATTTAGGGGAGAGCAGTCGAATTATTAAATCCCATTTCCGCGGAGATTGATATCTTTTTCTGTTCGCCCAGTAGGATTAAACATTTACTTTCTATTACACCGCTGTTCAGCGTGATCAGCGTGAATAATTTATTTGTTATGGTGCGTCTAAAGGCATTATTTTAATTTTAATGTTGTATTTTTCATGATTATTTGTTCAATTTATTTGTTATTCTCTTCTGTTGTTTGTTATTTTGTTCTTTTATTTTAGTAGTTTAATTTTTACTTTAATTGTAATGTGTAATTGGGGAAATCTGTTTGACAAATAATTAAATGAACATTATGTGCGAACTCAAAAATAATATATTTGTCTTTCTTTGTCCGCTTGGCTGCGTATCTATCGGTCTCTTTCTCGCTCATTTTACAGTTCAATAATATTATTTATTTACGTATTTCGACATAAATAGCACAGAAATTATAAATATAATGAAATATTTACAAGTGGTATGATATTCTTCCCATTAATTGCTGCATTTTCGAATGATTACTGCAAGTTTTACTGCACCAACGGGCATTGTTGTGAGTTTCTCTAAAACGCTCGGCACATCGACTGGCAAAAAAGTAATACCACACCAGCGAATGGTATTACTTTTAGGCGGTGGACGAACTCTTGGAAGTTAAGGTCTAAATTTCGCGGTTCCTTCTATGCCAGTATTCAAAACGTAATTTGTAATAAACCTGGTTTCATCAAAAATATCCCTCTAGAGATCTCTCTTGTCCCTTAAAATGAAATTTCCTCTCAATTTATCACATTTGGTAGCATCTAACAATTTTACAATTTATAAAGTTATTTTAACATTGATCTCTCCTAACCAGCTTTCAATTTATTTTATTTTTGTTATTTTCTATTTCCCATCCGTTAAATTCGGTTCTTCGTATTTATTTTTATATTTATAAAAGGTAAAATGTGTTTCTGGCACACTGCCTAAGCTTTTGGCTTATTGCCACTTTAGATGAAGAAAAAGAAGAAAGAAAAAACACTATCCATGACATAACGACGTAGGCAACTGTCATATTTACATTTTGAAACCCTAAAAGGAGATAAAACGAACTGTTTATACCTTTATCTTTATCAAAATGGACGAAAACGAATTTAAAACTGGACAAATCGATGACAATATCATCTTTCAATTTGAGCAAGTAAGTGAATGCAATCAAACCAACACTAATATTGATGGACATCAAAAGCAATCATCCCAGATTAATCTTGAAACATCAAATCCAGCTGGATTTATTAAGTCAGAAGTTGATAACGAAATTTGCTTTGATTTCCGGGGAAAGAATAGTATAAATCTACAAGATGATGCTTTTGAAGAAGAAAATACAAAGTTTATAAAATTAGAAACCAATCTCTTGAATGATCAATGTAATAATCAAACAGTCCAAACTGTAAAAAGCCCAATTATATTATTAAAAACAATCAATTTTATTTGTAACATTTGCAAATGTACTCTTGATAGACACAGCCGAATAAATACTGCAATAGATAAGCACAAAAGGGCGAACTTAATGTGTTTAGAATGCAGAGGACAACAAAGAAAGATATCAACACTGACAGATACTCGAAAGAAGATGTCGGATGGACAATTTAAGATTAAACAAAATCGACAAATAAGAAAATTTAAATGCAGCGAGTGCGATCACAGTAGTATAAAAAAATCAAATTTACAAACGCATATCGATGGAGTTCATCGGAAAATTAGAAAATTTAAATGCAGCGAGTGCGATCACAGTAGTTCAAGCAACGCAGATTTACAAAAGCATGTCGATGGAGTTCATCGGAAAATAAGAAAATTTAAATGCTACGAATGCAATCACAGTAGTTCAAGAAAATCAAATTTACAAACGCATATCGATGGAGTTCATCGTAAAATAAGAAAATTTAAATGCAGCGAGTGCGATCACAGTAGTTCAAGCAACGCAGATTTACAAAAGCATGTCGATGGAGTTCATCGGAAAATAAGAAAATTTAAATGCTACGAATGCAATCACAGTAGTTCAAGAAAATCAAATTTACAAACGCATATCGATGGAGTTCATCGAAAGATAAGAAAATTTAAATGCGACGAGTGCAATTACAGTATTTCAAGCAAATCACATTTACAAACCCATATTGTTGGAGTTCATCGGAAAATAAGAACATTTAAATGCAGCGAGTGCGATCACAGCAGTTCAAGCAAATCACATTTTCAAACGCATATTGTTGGAGTTCATCGGAACATAAGAAAATTTAAATGCAGCGAGTGTGATTACAATAGTTCAAGGAAAGAAAATTTACAAAGGCATATCGATGGAGTTCATCGCAAAAAATAAAAAGATTCATCATCAACTTTATTTAATCGAGATCACAAAAATCACCGTTATAAAAAGTTCAACAATAAGCAATATGTCAAAATTTACATTTGACGATATTGAGTTATAATTAAGCGATAAGTTCAAATTAAAATTCTCTTTATTTTGACAAAAAATCATCCTACAAACGTATTTTATTTGTAAATCATAAAAATACGCTTTTGCTTATTGGTTAATTAATTAATGTTAAAATATGGAGCAAGTTATCGTATTTCACATTGTTTGTATTTAATTACGCAGTAAAGTTTTAAAACGAAGCATATTTAATGGCCAGATAAAACCTTCTATTCCGCGCACTGCGCACTAGTTGCCAATCATTTTAGCGATTTGTTTTTTTTTTGTTAAAAATATTAAATAACGTTTAAACTGTCATTTTAGGTTTTGATTAAAAAAAACATGATATAAAGTAGAATGATTTTAGTTAGAATATTAGTAAATAATACTAGTAATGTAAGAAAATACCCTATATAAAAGGCAGCTTATAAATTTGAGAAATTTGAAGAGAATTACATCGCTCTAAAGGTTAACGGAAAATATCCTGTTAATTATTCAATTTGGGTAATGAATATGGTCATAAAATAATTATTGACTATAAATTTAACCAACTTGACTAGGCTAATTATCGTCTGTTTTAAGGTTGAATATATTTTAATGTTTTATGAATTATGTTATGTTAGTATTGTGCGTTTTATAATTTTAATAATGTATAAGTAAACATAATATTACTTAGTTAAATAATTATGTGCTATTTTCGCCCATTCTATAAAATATTTTGTAAGGTAGGACGGTATGCCACGCATCAAGGCTTTGAGAGTTATACTTCCCTCAGTCAACAAAAAAACAGTATAACTAGATATTTACAGTTAATTACAGATTTCTTATTTTTTGTATAATAATTTGAAATACTGAATTTTATTCAGTTTTTATTCTATGTTTGTTTCATAATATTATGTAATGTGGAGCTTTCAGGATCAAATAAGCTAACATAATGAAAGACAGCTAACAAAACAACTAATCGTCATCATCTCCATCAACAGCATCATCGAGATCATCATCATCAGTAGTGGGCCACATATACGAGTTTTAATGATCACCCCGCATATAATCAATAAGTTTTTTAGGTCATTCATTGTTTTTTATATTTTTCGGAACTTTATTATGATGCCAGCTATGCACCGACTGCATATTGGCCAATATTCCCACTCATTAAGAAGGAAAATGTTTCTTTATTGAAAAATGTAAAACAAAAATAATTACTGTGAACTTATTTACTGTCAATTGTAATCCTCACATGCTATTATGTAACATATACAAAACAAAATGTATGACCGGCATAGAAAACTATATAAAACGAAGCTAAGTGCTGGTGGTTGTCGACACCTAGTCCTGAAGGAGGCAAGTCGTTCCAGGCCAATGTGGGTCTTATGTTTTGTTAATCCGTCGATATGTCCTGCAACAAGACCAGGATGAGATTTTCTACATATAAAATTGGAATACTCGGAAGATCGTCTTTTCCATACGAATCGGTTGATAAAATTTTCTTTTTAAAATATTGTGTAACTTTATATTTATCACATGACTGCTTTATATTCAAATTCGGTCATTTCTGCGAATGTCTCCGTGATTCTTGGCCTTCCTGGAAGTTCAATCACAAGGAAGAAAGGATAATTAATTGATAATAACTTTGAATAATAAATACCAATATTAGTTTTGATTTTGAGAAACATGGCAGGTACCTGTTATAGAAAGATATGAATTACTGTTTATTTTTGTTGACTTATTTTTTTATTTAGAATTATGCTTGCGAGTGTAATTATAAAATAATAAAAATTAACTCGAATCTCAATAACTTAGTACATACAGTTTGAGAATTGTTGAATGGTAAAACCAGAATTGTTAAATGGTAAATGGTTTTACCATTTTACCAGATGGTGGAATGGTAAATGGTAATGGTAACGTCCAGCGTCATAAACATCACTTTGTTGACATGACCTTAAGTTTTGAGGGATCTACTTTAGCTGAGGATGCTGTGAATAACGCCTAAATACCTTATCAGCTTGGATCTTATCAGCGTCTTAAGTTGGTGGATCTGAACTGCTATAAGCTAACTTCCTTATTTTTGTTTGTTTATCTGTCAATATAAGAGTGTCGCACTCATTGGAATGAATACCTAATCTATTATTTATCTGCTGGAGTTGCCATGGCAACTAAGCGTTTTATTGAATATTCCTCTTCTTTAAATGTTTGATCTAAAATTTAAAGATTCATTGAAATTGAGAAAATTAAATTTTTATTTTCACTAAAATTATGTAGATACCTATAATTTTTAAAATATAAAAAAAACTTGAATGGTGAGAAAAACTCGATAAACGAAGACATTTCTAAATGTAATCAGTTTAGAAAGTTGTATCTAAATATTTATATTTTAAAAAAAATGTTACGATATGTGAAATTTAGGACATCTTATCTGTATATCACAGTGTAGGGTTGCCAGATGGTATCCTATTGGAGGACATGTCCTCCTTTTTATGATTTATCGTCCAGTCTCTATGAATAAAATAAAGTAAATTATATAAAAAATCTCGTTTAATTGTGAAACTCCTCCTTTTTTTTAAAAAAAAAACAATCTTTTCCCAAATAGTCATCTGGCAACCCTATCGCAGTGTTGCAAGGCCGTGATTGATAGAATAGCGTTTATGTTGGCCCAATAATCAGACTTTATAATATTAAACCGTTGCTGTAAAACAATCGGTAGCTGATCACAGCAGCAGTTCACGACTCCAGGTCTTTCACCGGGCTCATGAATATGGCATTAGCGCTTTAATAAAAACTAATTTAGGGATGAATTATTTCACATTTTTTTTTACTCGTAATAGGGAACATAAACATTCTCTTAAGCTTTCGGGAATATGCCAATCGGAAGCAAAGTGACCGTTCCAGTGCCCAAAGCACGAGTATTTCATATAATAAATTATATTTTTAACCTCCGACGCAAACAGAGGGGTGTTATAAGTTTAAAGAGTCTGCGGATCTGTGCTCCATCTTAACTCTCAAACGGATGATCGGATTTTAATAGTTTTGGCAAGGTGACTTGATCGAGAGTATTCTTAGCTATGACTTAAGAAAAATCTGTCCAACTCTTCCTGGTCCTCGTGGCTTCATCCTCCGACGAGATGGAACGGCTTCTGCTGGTAGCGGACACAGCCTCCGCATTTGGATCCCTATAAGAAAGATACTCGCTGCATTAAATGACGTTTTCAGTCAAAAGCGCGTTGTTTTTTAAATATTAAGAGGAATCGCCGACCAGTTCATTTGTTTATTTATTTATTTATTTATTGTACATAATTAATAGGTATTTTAAAGGACGCTTTTAAAGTTTAGCATTTTAACAACTTTTTGGTATGAAAATAATACTATTAGCAGCAATGTTCATAATCATAAATTTAGCGTTTTATTATATTTTTGAAAAAACAACGGAAACAATTGTAAAATATTAAATCTACAAATTGGAACTCACTTAAGTTTTACTATTTAATTTATTTTATGAAAAATGGTCGGGTTTTAGGTACATCAAAATATAGCTGACTGGTTTAGCGACTACGGTGGTCGGTGAAACAGTTGGGTGACTATAACACCGACTTCCTGACACTTCAGATGACTATAAAACTTATGACCTCAACCATTAAGTCGAAAATCACAAAACAGACGTCGACAGCAGATGGCATATATTTTGTCTATGGACCAGGTATGCTCAACGTTTAGAACTCATTTTTATTATTTATTAGGATACTAGCTGACCCGGCCACGCGTTGCTGTGGCTAAAGTTTTTGTTATATTACATTATAAATTATAGTAAACAATCTAAGAGGAACAATAAGAGAACATCAGTCACGGAGTCCACTATGCTTTTTCACACAGATGGTATTTGTAAAAAAATATGCTGATCTCCTTATTTGACTTTCTACTACTATAACCCTTTAGTACAATGAAATTATTTACGAACAAAGACGACAATGATGATGTTGGTATACAAATTCACTGGATTGAGATTTGAAGGGGAAGTACGTTGAACACAATTAATTAAAATGTTCTTACACTTGATACTAAGCAGAAATCAATAGGTAAAAAATAAAAAATTATCAGATTTATTATTTCCATTTAATTTTATAACAAATATAAGTATATTACAGTATAATACAGTAAATAACATGTGACGCTTAAACTCATGAATGAGGTAGGCAAGGCAGACAGTCTTAAACTTTTAAACATTAATATCTTTTTTTTTGAATTATAAATACTTTCAATTTCAATTTAATTTAACACCAATCGGTGCACAATGTTTTTGGTTAACCTGTCTTTAGCTAACACAAATAGATTCGACGGTTTCCCAACACGTGAACACGCAACATATAGTTGCCCATGAGAAAAACATGGATTTTCCAAATCTAAACCACAAATGGACATTGTTTGACCTTGAGATTTATTTATAGACATGGCGAAAGCTAAACGAATTGGAAACTGTAGCCTTTTGAAGGGTATGGTAGAATCTGATGGTATCATCGGAATACGTGGCAGCAGGACCACTTTTCCTTTAAACTTCCCAGCCAAAATGGTTGCTTCAAGAATGTTTCCGGTGATCTTTTTGATGACCAAACGCGTACCGTTACATAATTGAGGTGGATTCAAATTACGGAGGAGAATAATAGGGGAACCAATCTTTAATCGAAGATTATGTGGTGGCATTCCAGGGATATCTAATGAATTTAAAAATTCAATCGGAAAATTTACACTTTCATTTTCATCAACAACAGTATCGATTGATTTAAAAGACATCAGATCGCCTGGTAACAACTGTTGTATCTGGAAGTTAATTTCGTCAACATCAACGTTTTTGGCTGCCAAAATCGCCCGTTGACTAAGCCATTCATGATTCAAATAATTATTCTGTATATCCGGGAAAATACTCTGAATCAATTCAGTTTTATCCTGAACAACAGTGCAAAAATTGTCTGGTAGTTTAATGCATTGCGTATTTGGTTGCAGTTTTATTTTACCGTTCCCAATATCTAGTAGTTGTTCGGAAAATATTAGTGCTGATGGATCATTTTGCAATTGTACTCGCATATTTATGGTCAATCGAAGTGTTTCAACACTTCGCCATAAGAATGATTGTTTCAAACATGCATTAATCTCATCCGCGAAAGTAGAGCGAGGTATAACCGGTAAGGTCTGCCGGAAGTCACCAGACAAAAGTAAGATAGCACCACCGAAAAGTTTATTATTGCTGTTTAAATCTTGCATAGTTCTGTTTAATGCTTCAAGTGAATATTTGTGTGCCATTGTGCACTCATCCCAAATTATTATAGAACTCTTCCGCAACACTGCAGCTATTCCACTATTCTTTTTGATGTTACACATTGCATCTGGTTTATTATGAACGTCCAATGGCAGCTTGAATGTTGAATGTGCTGTTCGCCCACCATCCAGTAAAGTAGCCGCAATGCCTGACGATGCTAATGCTAATGCGATTTTTTGTTGCGACCGTATTTTGGCAAGAATCAACGATATTAAAAATGTCTTACCGGTTCCACCGGGTGCATCCAAGAAAAAAAAACCGCCTTGTTCAGCAGCAACAGCCAGCATAATCCGATCATAAATAATTTTTTGTTCTGCTGTCAGTAATGGTTCACTGTTCATGATAATTGTTGCTAAACTTCCATGGTCATATTGATTTTCTCGTTGTAAATCGGTATTGACTAAGTCGGTGGCTGGACGATTAGGTGATGGCACACCATAATGATTAAGTGGTAAATTTGAAATAAGAACACATAAATCCTCGATCAAGACCAATGCTTCATTGTACATCTCTGGTGTATAATCTATGTTTTGGCATTGATTTGTTTGTCTAATTCGGTGCAAGATGTCTTCTGTCATACAATTTTTATATTTTTCCCACAAAGTTTGTGCTTGCGAGGGATAACATGTCGCCAAAATAATTGCAAACAACTGACGAATGTTATTCGGTGTTGATGTCAACGCAGCATCAGCAAGCGCTAAGTCCCAATGGTTATCGTCTTCTAGCAATTGCAGTTCACGACATGCATCCTGGTATGTATTGAATACTCGACCATTAGCTGTTCGTAAAAATTCAAAAGACGTTGGTCCGGGAACATTCACCAATAACAAACGTAAATAGAAGCACTCACGTTGCTTTGGATGTACCGTGTAAAGTCTCCCCAATGTCTTAGCTTTGAATATGCCTGTAATGGAAGGATGTGGTTTTCCTTGTTTCCGTGGCTCCCATTTTTTACTGGATTTGTTCCATGTGAAATAACGTGGAACATCACCATACACCAATGTCTTCGCGAATTGGCCAAAAACATCAGGTTTTTGACACAATGTAAAAAATTCAGTTAGAGTCGTTTTCGGAGCTTCGAACGCTCTTTGGAGAACATTTTCTTCAGTGAAGTATACACGTTGACCGTTTTCAAGATGTATTGCCAGATGTTGGACAGCAGGATCTCTTTCGTGGATGGGAAAGCTGAGAATATGCCAAATAGCTTCATTGCTGCTAATGTATCTGCCCATTTGGTATCGTGCTATTTCGTCATTTTTATTTATGTTTTTTACTTCAAATATGGCCAAATCACTGCCTTTGTTTACATATTTACAAATATACTTAATTGATTTAACAGAACTGCAAAGCTCAACATTGATATGAGCTTTGTAAGTTTTTGAAAGTAGTGGTGAGTATGGTACCACCCACTGATTATCAAACTCAACTTGATTTGGAAAGTTCGGCAGTCGCATTGTAAATGTGTGGCCACCATTCTCAGTACTTCTGCGGCGATACATTGGATAACCATCAATATCCGTGATCGTGTCATTCGTATGCGGCTTTGGGAAGTTTTTTTTACATTTTCCATTTTCCATGCACGGTGACGTCATGTTGAAAACACCGCATGGCCCATGGATCATGTGTTTGGTGACAATATCAAATAATTCTTGATCACTTAATGGGTCTGGAATTTCGGCTGAAATTATTTGATCGATTTCTTCAGGACGGATTCTATCTTTAAGCCAAACCAAAATGTGGGCATGAGGCAAACCTCGCTTTTGCCACTCTATCGTATACAGCCAACAACGTGTGATACCAAAAATTGTATATTTAACAATAAAATCAATTAAGGATTTCAATTTTTGTTTAAACACACGTGCAGTTAAATCATGACGATGAATGGCTTGTTGTCCTGGCAATAGTAAAGTTTGTATCTCTTCCCAATTCGGATTACATGTGAATGTAATAAATAAATCCGGTCGGCCGTAATGACGTACGTAAGTCATCGCATCTTGTATGTATTCCTGCATGTTCCGTGGACTGCCGATGTAGCTTGAAGGTAAAATGAAAGCATTACCGATGTCATTGGGATTTAAATTTCCATCGATGTTTCCAGCAACAGCATCTCGTAAGTGAATATATTCTTCCGATCGTAGTTTTGCCTGGTTGAATCGAAGGAATCGCAAGCGTTCGCTTTCGACCTTAGCATACATATCAACAATGTATTGATGGAACAGCTGACGATATCGAAGGATATAATTGTCTTGATGTTGTCTAACCATTATTCGGTGTGCGTAGTAGTTCATTGAGCTAACTTTATTATTTCTGTAATCACCTAAAAAAATAAAAAATAAAATGCAATACGAAATTAAAATCTATACATACAGTAAGAAAGTAAATAGATAATTGTCAAATTTACCGGTATTTGGATCATACTGATTGATATTAAGGTGATATTCATCTTGTCCTTGCCAAAATATCAATGGATATTGTAGTGCGTCATATGAACGGTGTAGATCCGAAATCGTACTGACAGTGTTGTCTCGCCGTGTAATGTTTATAGATCTTTTGTCAACTGGATCACCAACCATGATAACAGCAACCTCATCAACAGTTGGAGCGTTGAATCTACCAGCATGTTCACCTAATGGTACTTTGTCGGCTTTTATGACGATTTGATAATTGTCATTTTGCAGTCGTGGCGAAACTCTTTTGATCAATTGAATTAGTTGATTGTGATCTTCTAAAAAATTTTCCAATAATATCACAATTGCTCTTTCCTCTGCTTGTTCAATAAAATTATACAGGCACCGAGTCGTCACGCGCTCTTCACAATCGCCCATAAAATAAAAAGGTATCGACATCTGTCAGTTTTATGACTGCCAAATAATAACAGACAAATAATTAGCAATAAATTAAAATTGCGACTATAATTTGAGATTTAAACTATCCTATCGCTCAAGTTGGATCGAACTGCATATGGTGTGCAAATTTTATTATAATCGGTTAAGTGGTTCAGCCGTCCATTGAAGATAAACATTGTGACACGAGATTTATATATATTAAGATGTCAGAGAGCTAAAAGCAGGAGATAAAAAAATTTTAGGAATTCCCTTCAAATGACAATATAAAAAAATATTTACACATTATGACTTGAAATTTATGACAAATTGAATAATAATCTTTGTTACTTACTAAGTTTAGTACATTTAGGCTATGAAATAATATTGTAACCATATAATATTTACATAATAATAAAATTGATTATGACTTGGTATGCTAATATGTATGAAGGCGACGCCCATACAATGTTTTCTCTACGGTCGTAAAATAGAGTCGGTAACAGGTTCAATTTAGGTGTCTATGGTCGTTGACTCGGACATTTTGCGATAAGAGGAAGGGACACATAAATTGTTTAATAAGTACAATTTACACAAGCTTTTTTTAAAATTTAAAATGTAACGGTTATGTTAGTTTATAAAAAAAACGAATGTTTTGTGATTGGTACTCTATAAAGCTTATTTCAAAGGATTCTTTGTATCAAAGTCTAAATGAGTAGGTTAAGCGTACTTTCACTTTATATGGTTTAACAACTTAGAAATAAAATAACAAAATTTGCCTAAAATTGGTGATTTTCGTTTTAGTTTTTAAATATGAAAATGATAATTTATGCTAAAAGTTTTTAAATTTTTAGAAAATGTATGTATTTGTGTTTTTATTTAAAAAAAATGGATTTCCAAACATATCCCTTATTTAAAAAAAAAATAACTGAATGCTATCAATACTTCATACAAAATGGTAGGCCGCGGTTTGTGTTATAAGCGCCGTTATGCCCGTCATAGAGATTGCACCTTTCCGTTCATCGCGCAAGGCTTCTTTTCGCAGGCAGCAATTTGTAGGTTAGAATCGTTCGAATGAAGTCCCGTTAAGTCTCCACCAAGTGCCGAATTATACAGATAGTAATTGCACTCTCTTTTATTGTTTGTAGTAAATTTGTGTTAATTATTATTTTAAAATGTATTATTAGTATACTTTCTTTTGGTTTGTAATATACTACTAAGATTTAAAAATGTACCTCAATGTATGTGAATATGTATATTGTAAAGGACGTGTAAAATACAGAAAAAAATAAGTTGGAAATATTTCACAATTAATAATTTATCTGTATTTTACACACCTGGTTTCCAGCAGATAAGCCTTGGGCTTAGCTGGTACATAAAATAAAATAATTGTAAATTTAATGAATAAACTAATAATAATAATAATACTTTTTACTGATAGCAGCATCCCAGCTGCATTCATCTCGAGGGCGGTTCAATCAAGAAGGTTCAATTAACGCATTTTTTTTCATTTTCCGATAATTTATAGAATATTTTTAGTCCGTTATAATTCAAATAATTACGCGTTTGTTTTAAATGATATTGTTTACCATAGAGCATCATTAATATATACCAGTAGGACAGTGATTCATACCGCAAATAAACTTTCTTATTTTCTGGTGAACGGCGTCAATATGAGTGTAAATTGTATTGGCTAAACACGCATCAACACAGTCGCTACATTCAAATTGTCAATGAACGCCATCTAAAACCAAAAATCCAACACTTTTATTACTTCAACATATATTTATTATCCAATTAACGCTAATATAAATTCCTAAATTTCGGTTAATTGAATATGCATAATCGGTCGCTGAATTTAAACAAATAAAAGATGATTATTTTATTGTGTTTTGTGGTTCAGATGTTTTCTGCTGGTTCAACATTAGAAAATATGATTTTTTTTACCCTTATACAAATGGATGATGAAATATTTGATTCGGATGATCTAATAAAAAAAAGTTAAAAAAGCTCGCTATTATTGTTGAATTTTGCGAGTTGCTATCTTAATATTTTCAGAATTTTCATTTTAATAATATTGCTAAAATCTTGAAACAAATCCGTAAATAAATTTCTCTCGTAAGTTCAGTATAGGAGCATTTAAGCTGAATCTATATGAGATTGGGATTTTTATCTATTCATTTAATTGTTTATTTATCTACCTTTATCCACTCAAATACTTGTTAATTGCTTTTAAAAGAAGTTCAACACACTGGCACGACGGAACCACGCAAAAACAATCTTAGTCCGTTTTATAGGCGCCAATCGTTTTGAAATAAACTAGAAATTATAATCAATTTCTAAAAGTATCTTGAAGAATTTAAAACAACTAAACCAAACTCAAACTACGCTCAGATCGACCACGCCAGTGGATGCTTTTTGTCTGAATTCTCACTTAAGGTAATTTCAATTATATTCTCTTAACTCATTCTTCGCTCATGAAGAATTATCAAACCTTGACAATCAATTCAAAATGGCCGTGTGGCCCTATATATTAAAGCATTACACAGTTTAGCATGCGGACAAAATAAACAAATTAAAGATTAGGTTTTTCATAAATTATAGAATATGAAAAAATGTGTTTTATATGTTGTTTTTAAATGCTATTGTTAAATTGCATTATTTTTGTGTAATTTAAACTTCTAAAGTAATAAAATGTGAATAAATATATTGTTTTTAAAAATGTAAGGACATTCCTAAGTATAAAAATGAAATAAATTCGAAATGAAATAGTGTTTCCCACGGGATTCCTTATCACTTGACTTCCTCGCCTCCGGACTAAATGGGTCAACTTTTTCTCGTGCACGTCCTTTTATGGGGTTATTCTACACATCAAACGAAACGACTATTGTTTAAGGGTTTTCTTAATTTTATCATTTTTGTCCAAACAAAATATATAATAATCTTAAAAAACACGTGGCATTCTTTTGCATCTATCTCAATGCGTGGCACATTGAGCAGGTCAGGACCGCGTGCTGATCGCCCCAGCCAGGGGTGGCACAAAATGTAACTTCCAGTTAAAATGTTATTTCGTCGGGGCGTTTTACAATAAAATATGAAACTAGTTAAACCTGACAACATTTGCATCTTGCTATTTCCTGCTCGAAAAAGATATTCTCTTTGACAACACATCCTGGCCAAATGCGACAAATTTGCTAGGATAGGTGGAACCCGCAGACCACAAACGAATACTTCCCTGGTGACTGCTACTCAAAGCGCCGCTTTCTGAATGCTGGGTTCCACTGGTGCACCACTCACTCACGGCTGACCACAGAAGCATGTGGTTCAGAGGAACGGCCTACTTAAAGGATCTTCTCTTATTTAATTTAATTTTAAAATTCCCGTCTGCAGTTGAGTCGCTCTACTCAAAATCCTAATCAGACTGACAGTAAAAAAAGTGACAGCATTAGGATAAAATATCAGCGCTGCCAATGTCGAAACTAATGTATTATAATACTATTTAATTTATTTATTATTATTCTATAGTATTTGTGTGTTTACTAATGTGTTAATATAATATTGTTTTTGATGCCAATTTTGAAGTGAGAAATGTTAATGAGGTACGAATTTACTTTTTTGTATAATAATATAAAAAACTTAATCCTAATGTGAAGACGGAACAAATTTTTATAGGATTATAAGATTTTACTGCCCATTTGAGTTACTTTTTTTGGGTACATTAACAAACTTGTAGAATAAAATTGTCCAGTTTCAAGTGTAGATCGATTTGCGTGCGAAAAAAATCACCTAAAATTGACAAAAACACTAAAATTCCTAGAAGAAAACATCTGACCACTAACTAGTGTTATTTCCAAAAACGTCGAATTCATAATTATTGATGCAAAAGGATTGAATTCGTAGGCAAATACAAGGGTAGATGATTTAACCTATTAAGTACCTAGTTGTTGCAATTATAACGATTTTACGCAAAACTGTGTTATGCGCATTCAAAACATAAGTGCCGTCGCTGTAATCATTTTATTCAAAATATGCAAATAACAGGAATGTTTCTGTAAATATCTGAAACTCGAAATGAAATACAAAATAACTCTTAAAACCACACACATTGCATATGATCTTCTCTAATTTAAGATGACAGTACTTAATCGTAAATATTATATCTGAAATGCTACATTAAAAACAACATATTGTCTTAATAATATGTTAATGAATTTGTTATTTAAATGAACCTAAATGAACTAGCTGAACTTTCTTATATGTGGTGTCTATAGTTATGTATTTGTAATTTTTGTTTAGCAAAACTTGGTAAATCACATTCGCTTCATTTCAACTTTCTTAATTTTTGGTGAATGGCGTCAATATGGTTCCGTAAAAGTTGATTAGTTGAACATGCATAATCACACTCGCTGCATTTAAACTTTCTTATTTTCCGATGAACGGCGTTAATATGGTTCCGTAAATGTTGATTAGTTGAACATGCATGATCACAATCGCTACATTTAAACTTTCTTATTTTTCGATGAACGGCGTGAATATGTTTCTGTAAATTTCCTTTAGTTGAAGATGCATACTCACATTCGCCGCATATAAAATTTCTCACTTTCAGATGAACGGCGTTAATATGTTTCTTTAAATCTCCAATACTTGAACATGTATAATCACACTCTGTGCATTTAAAATTTCTTATTTTTCGATGAATGATTTTAATGTGGTTCCGTAAATGTTGATTAGTTGAACATGCATAATCACACTCTGTGCATTTAAAATTTCTTATTTTTCGATGAATGATTTTAATGTGGTTCCGTAAATGTTGATTAGTTGAACATGCATAATCACACTCGCTGCATTTAAAATTTTTCACTTTCAGGTGAACGGCGTTAATATGCCTCTGTAAATTACTATTAGTTGAACATGCATAATCACACTCTGTGCATTTGAAAGTTTTCATTTTACGATGAACGGCGTTAATATGGTTTCGTAAACTTTCTTTACGTGGACATGAATAATCACATTCGCTGCATTGAAATTTTTTGATTTTCCGATGAACGGCGTTAATATGGTTCCGTAAATGGTGATTAGTTGAACATGCATAATCACATTCGCTGCATTCAAACTTTCTTATTTTTCTGTGAACGAGTTTTTGAATTTTGATATTTTTTAATATTTTAATGTTGTTGCTTTTCTGATTTTTAGTAGCCAATGATGAAAGAGTAGTTTCATCTGAACATCTGTAACATAAAATTAGATGTTCGTTGAGATTATTCGTTAGCGAATGTATGGAACCGTTTCGATCAACGGAACTCAAGCAATTCGAACAAGTAAAGTCTATTTTCTTCAATATTATTCTGACGCATTTCTTTTCGTCTATTTTGCTTGGATATAATGAAAAAATGGCGTTTTTTCCGTAATTATGCTGTACCACATTCTTTCCGTCTTTTTCCGATTTGATAAATTTGATATTTTCTACGGTAAATTGATCGCATAGTTGATTTGAGTTCAGTTGTTGATTTGAGTGATTACTATCGCAGTCATTGACAATGATTTCTGATTTAACGGATTGACTTGCAGAATATTCGTTAGAATTATTAAATCGCACTTTTTCAAAATCACTGCTACTTGGTTTGCTATCGCTAGTTTTCTCATAAATACTGTGATCATTCGCTTGCTCCATTTTATGAGTAATATCAATTAATTTAACATTATGTTATGCGATATTAAATCAAAAGAATGTTTTGGTTAGGTACCTACATAATTATTATATTCTTGTAATGAATTTTAATATCTCCACGTATTTTAGTTGAATTTGACTTATCACTTCACTATTTTCGATGGCGTTCTACGTTCTCTAACCTAACCTAACCTGTCAATTTGGTTAAAGTTTCACTTGTTTAGAATAATGATTATATTGTATGCAAATCCGGACGAATAATGGCAAATAAATTTAATACAGCAATTCCTACTTCGTACGAATCAGGGCAACTGCAAAATTAACACTTTCTGTCTCTATTATTGTCATGGCGACTCTAACCTGTCAAACTGACAAGGAGCGTTCGGCAAGTCAGCTTCAGACTAACCCTACAGAAAGTGTGATTTATGCCAGTTCAAAGTTGCAAAAGTAGGTAGACTGAAAATTGTATTTACTTAAAGTAAATATTGTGGATTTTCTTATTTAAAGTGTAAAGTATAAATAGTGTATTTACTTAATTTATAGTAAATATGAAAATAAAATACATGTATCTATTAAGTATGTTTTAATTTGAATCAGTCATGTTAACCGATTTTACATGATCTGTTAGGTGAGCGTTACATGTTCTAAGAAAGTTTATTTATGTGTTTTTTTTATTGTTACATTTTCCACTTGTATTATCCGTTTTTATTGCGTTAGTGGAGAGGATACAAAACTACAGATAGAGAACTAAACATGAAACTTAACGTCACAAAGTCTCGGTCAAGTTCGCTAAGGGTCAAAATTAGACCAGGGAAAAGTGAAATTTTGCTATAACTTTCTTAGTATATAAAATATCGAATTAATTTAAATTTGATATTATTCCCTAAATAAGGGCTGAAAACTAATATTAGTAAACTTTTTTGATAGCGCCAACCATTAGTCTAAGGGGTGGGATAAAGTGCTTTTTCAAAATACAAAAACCATACCTCCCTTAATAATGACAGGATCAATTTCGTTCGAAATGTTAATTGTAGACCTCTAATTTCCCTACAACTTTTATTTGAAACAATTTTTGATATGAGCAACCCTCACGCCACACTAATAAGAGGGATTCAATATGCGCACTCTCGCTTTGCGAGTCTAGGCGGGTTGAGCCGCGCGGCAGCTCGCGCAGAGTTTGAAACAAGTTCGTACAATTGGCTTTCGCTTAAAAAACACTATCTACTTAAAAAAAATGCACTTGCCAAATATTTAAATGAATATATTTCAAAGTAAATGCAAGAGAAATGCACAAATATCTTAATATATATAAATCTCGTGTCACAATGTTTGTCCTCAATGGACTCCTAAACCACTTAACCGATTATAATAAAATTTGCACACCATGTGCAGTTCGATCCAACTTGAGAGATAGGATAGTTTAAATCTCAAATTATAGTCGCAATTTTAATTTATTGCTAATTATTTGTCTGATATTATTTGACAGTCACAATTATCTGTTAACTTCAAATGATTCTAACAGATGTCGATACCTTTCAACTGGGTTGAGTAAGTAATCAATAGATGGCGCTGCTATTTATATTCTTAATTCTTTATGATTAACCTCAAAGCATCAACTACTTGACATTTACCTTAGCTGTTCAAATCTCAAAATCTAACTTATACGAGTAGTCACTGATTTTCCATCATAATTTTTTATCTCGAGCAAGATGTTATTTGTAAAAAAATATGGTGATCTCCTTATTTGACTTTCTACTACTATAACCCTTTAGTACAATGAAATTATTTACGAACAAAGACGAAAATGTTGATGTTGGTATACAAATTCACTGGATTGAGATTTGAAGGGGAAGTACGTTGAACACAATTAATTAAAATGTTCTTACACTTGATACTAAGCAGAAATCAATAGGTAAAAAATAAAAATTTATCAGATTTATTATTTCCATTTAATTTTATAACAAATATAAGTATATTACAGTATAATACAGTAAATAACATGTGACGCTTAAACTCATGAATGAGGTAGGCAAGGCAGACAGTCTTAAACTTTTAAACATTAATATCTTTTTTTTTGAATTATAAATACTTTCAATTTCAATTTAATTTAACACCAATCGGTGCACAATGTTTTTGGTTAACCTGTCTTTAGCTAACACAAATAGATTCGACGGTTTCCCAACACGTGAACACGCAACATATAGTTGCCCATGAGAAAAACATGGATTTTCCAAATCTAAACCACAAATGGACATTGTTTGACCTTGAGATTTATTTATAGACATGGCGAAAGCTAAACGAATTGGAAACTGTAGCCTTTTGAAGGGTATGGTAGAATCTGATGGTATCATCGGAATACGTGGCAGCAGGACCACTTTTCCTTTAAACTTCCCAGCCAAAATGGTTGCTTCAAGAATGTTTCCGGTGATCTTTTTGATGACCAAACGCGTACCGTTACATAATTGAGGTGGATTCAAATTACGGAGGAGAATAATAGGGGAACCAATCTTTAATCGAAGATTATGTGGTGGCATTCCAGGGATATCTAATGAATTTAAAAATTCAATCGGAAAATTTACACTTTCATTTTCATCAACAACAGTATCGATTGATTTAAAAGACATCAGATCGCCTGGTAACAACTGTTGTATCTGGAAGTTAATTTCGTCAACATCAACGTTTTTGGCTGCCAAAATCGCCCGTTGACTAAGCCATTCATGATTCAAATAATTATTCTGTATATCCGGGAAAATACTCTGAATCAATTCAGTTTTATCCTGAACAACAGTGCAAAAATTGTCTGGTAGTTTAATGCATTGCGTATTTGGTTGCAGTTTTATTTTACCGTTCCCAATATCTAGTAGTTGTTCGGAAAATATTAGTGCTGATGGATCATTTTGCAATTGTACTCGCATATTTATGGTCAATCGAAGTGTTTCAACACTTCGCCATAAGAATGATTGTTTCAAACATGCATTAATCTCATCCGCGAAAGTAGAGCGAGGTATAACCGGTAAGGTCTGCCGGAAGTCACCAGACAAAAGTAAGATAGCACCACCGAAAAGTTTATTATTGCTGTTTAAATCTTGCATAGTTCTGTTTAATGCTTCAAGTGAATATTTGTGTGCCATTGTGCACTCATCCCAAATTATTATAGAACATGTATACCAACATCAACATTTTCGTCTTTGTTCGTAAATAATTTCATTGTACTAAAGGGTTATAGTAGTAGAAAGTCAAATAAGGAGATCACCATATTTTTTTTATTATAATACAGTAATAATCTAGGATTTTAGAATTTGTATTAATTTTATTAAATCCTCACTTAAATAGTTTTTGAACAGCACATTATAATAGCATTAAAACACAATTATTTCAAATATACGAACACTCAATTTCAATCTCAATTCAACCAAATATAAAAATAATGGTGAGCATATTAAAATTGTTTTTTGAGGTGTCTTTAAATGTTAACAAAAAACCTGATTATGCTAATCATATAATTAATTTTTTTGAACAAAAGATCTTCTTTCAGGTACTATTTAAGTACTTAGGTAAGTATCTAAAGTTAATAGTAAATGTTACCTAATCGGTTCTTTAATAGATTTTTGTTTGCACGCTTGTAATTGTAAATCGATAAGTTTTTTTTAAATTCGTATTTATTGAATTTGTGCAATCGCACTACATGCTTTCAATTTTATTTCATTTTCTGATGTATTGCGTGGGTTTGTTATTTTATGTTAACTTAAAATGTTGCAGGGACGAAAAGATAATAAAAGTGTATAATTTAATGTTTATTTTTAATTAAGGCAAAGCGCGTTTAATCGTGCTAATATTACGGGCGCGGACATAAAATTTAATAAATTATTTTATAACGAAAGTGGTTTTATTTCAAAGCAAGAGCGAAATAATATAACGAACGTGATATCACGTTTTATTTCAATTGTGCTGTTGCATTACAATGCCTACTTTATTTTTTAATGACTGACTGAAATTAACCCCAAATACTAATTAATTTGATTATCTGAATGGAAATTAAATTAACCGGATCTACTTAATTTAAATTAAATTCAATAAAAGATGACTTTAGCAATAAAAGTTGACTTATGTGAACGCGTCGACCAAAAGGCGCGAATGGCAATCTCGCTCTAAACTGTTTTAGGGCAGGCCAGGGCCGGCGCAACGCTGTGTTTAAACTATTATTTTCCATTTTTTTGATAAACTATGTTGAAACTGTACATATTTTTTAACTGTAGGCATTCTCTGCATTTGAATTTAATTATTTCACGGTAAATTGCATCTACAGAATGTATTTATTTTCGCTGATGTCTTTTTGGGGAGGTAAACTATATCGACAGCTAAACCGGTCCCCTGAAAAAAAACCATCATACTAAAATAATTACATAATTAAAAAAACTTTGTTTTTCTTCGAAGGGCTTGCTTCGCGAACCGCGCCATGCGTTCAATCGCCTTCTCAAACATTCAAAGTATTTCTTTAAAATTTAGAATTCGTTCTTTTCGTAATTAGGAAACATTTTTACAATATTTTTTGCTCATTAATGTTTGATTATTGATCTATATCAACCACTTAAAAGGACATCGGCATACACCCGTGAATGCTTCTGTAACTGTCCTTTACGTGTACTCACACTAACTGCATTGCAATTCAATAATTTCACGATGAGTTGCATCGATATGCTTCTGTAACTGTCTTCTATATGTACTCGTGTAATCGCACTCATTGCATTTAAATTTCCTTATTTTTCTGTGAATTGCATCGACATGTATCTTCAAATTTGTTTTGTTTGTACATGTGTAATTGCATTCGCTGCATTTAAATTTCCTTATTTTTCTGTGAATTGCATCTACATGTATCTTCAAATTTGTTTTGTTTGTACATGTGTAATTGCATTCGCTGCATTTAAATTTTATTTTCCAGTGAATTACTTCGATATGTTGTTTTAAATGTGTTTTATATGCACTGGTATATTCGCATTCGCTGCAATGAAATTTTCTTATTTTTCGATGAATTACTTCGATATGTTGTTTTAAATGTGTTTTATATGCACTGGTATATTCGCAATCGCTGCATTTAAATTTCCTTTTTTTTCTGTGAATTGCATCGACATGTATCTTCAAATTGTATTTACTTGTACATGTGTAATTGCATTCGCTGCATTTAAATTTCCTTATTTTTCTGTGAATTGCATCGACATGTATCTTCAAATTTGTTTTGTTTGTACATGTGTAATTGCATTCGCTGCATTTAAATTTTCCACTTTTCCGATGAACTACATTAATATGATCCACCAAATAATATTTGTTCATAAAATCCTTGTTACATTCATTACACTTGGGTCGTATCCTTTTGTGTACAGAATCAATGTGACCTAATAAAATAGAGTTTTGCCTAAATGTCCTATTACATTCGTTACATTTATATTTTCTTTTTTTAATTTTATGTAATTTAGAGCGTTTTTTGTTCAGAGGAGCAGTCAATGTTAAACAAAGTTTTTCCTTTTCTTTGCAATCCAAGCATAATAAATTTGACTCGTGTTGATTAAGTACGCTATTTATCAAACCGCAATTATCAACGGTACACTTGCAACTACGACACGTAAAGCCGATTTCATTTGTTGTCAAAATGGATGTTTCTTCATTTTGCTTTGTTTTACATTTGAATTTTTGATCTGCGTTAACACAATATTCTCCACTTGAAATATTAGCTTCCGATTTGATAAATTTAGTATTTTCCTCTTCAAAATAATCACAGTGGTGATTAATTATCGTTTCTTTCTGGAAACCATAGAATCTTTTGTATTCAATGTGTGATTCACTAAAACGATCTGGATCAAGACTATTTTTGCACGATGGCACTTGCGTCCCGTCGAAATGGCTGCTGGACGGATTGCAATCAACTGATTGCTCATATTTTATGGTAACATTGTCATCGTTTTGTTCTAATTTGAGAGCGGATTCATTTTCGTTTCCTTCCATAATTATCACCTCACTTAACCTAGTTCAGGCATTTTCAGACAGTCTATTTTGACATTTCGACCTGATTATTCTTTTTACAAAATATAGAAATAGGAAAGAAAAATAGTTGACAGGACCAATTAATATATTTTAAATATTAAAAATAATTGTAAATTTTATTCGTGAATATCCGAATAGCAAAAATATTACTATAGTTTAATAGTATAATAATCTCTAACAAAATAAATATCCCACCTAAAAGCTGAAATTTTTATAACCTATATTCACATATTATTTTTTTTTATAACTAGCGCAAACCAGTTAGGCACTAAAGTGACCCCGTGAAATTAGGACAATAAATTGTAAGAAATTAAGCCGATTGTCAATAAACCGTGCAATTATAATATCACGGCTTTGACAGTATGCCAGCGACATCAGGGTGTCCCATAAGTGGTGGATCAAACGAAATGAGGTGATAGGAGATGTCATTTGCTATCAAACTTAATATAAACATGGTCTACCAATTCTCAATGGTTTAGAAGTTATACCACTTACAACCACTTTTTTGAAAATACTTACCCCGTCTTACATAAAAAATCGTGAATAAAAAATGATCTATTTTTCAACATTTTTTTTTCTTGTTTCGTGCTTATTAGTAATTTATTTTTCTAGTAAAAGTATTTTCTTGAACTTTTCCTCGATATTAAAAAAGTAAACTTGAATTTTGTCATAATTTACTATTTTCATAAAAAAAATACCTCAATTTTGTATAAAGTTTACCTAAAAAAAATGTACTACGGAAAGTTACCACTTTAAAAACTTCTGCTGTTCATACTGATTCTAAAGAAGGTACAATTTATTGGTATTAGTCAATGTTTCCATACTTTTAGTAGTAGTAGTTTTCAATGAGGGGGGTCGGTCAATAATAAAACAAGCTAAATAAAATATATTTTTGTATCTGTAATAATGTATCATTTATTGCAACTTTTTTCTAAAAAAGATGCTCAAAATGTCTTCCTCCCACTCTAATTAATGCATAGATGACATCTTCTTAAAAAGTTTCTTTTCAGATTTAGCATTGCTCTATCATTATTACGAACGACAACTGCTGGAGCTTTCAATTATTCTCTTAGTTGCCGCTCGTCTTGAACTTCATCTCGGTATACCGTTTCCTTGAAGTAGCCACAAACAAAATATTCGAGGGGATTCAGATCCAGCGAGCGTGCTGGCCAGGGGATAATTCCCCCTCTTCCTATCCAGCGATTGGGGTACGTGTTATCTAGGAGATTGCGGACATTGGCTGCAAAGTGAGGTGGTGCTCCATCGTGCTGCAACCACATTCTTTCCTGTATTTCCAGTGGAAAATTTGCTAGAAGTCCGTTAAGATCATGCCGCAGGAACTGTAGGTATCGTCTACCTTTGAATATTCGTGTCAGCTCAAATGGCCCTATCAGCCTACCACCGAATATTCCCGCCCACAGATTGACACCAAACTGATGTTGGAAGCGATCCCTCCTTATAATTCTCGGATTTTCCACCGACCAAGAGTGCATATTGTGTATGTTGAATACGCCAACCCTTTTAAATGTTGACTCATCGCTCCACAAAATCGACTCAAAGTAGTCATCTTCCCGGGATCGACGAAGCATTTCTCTGCAAAATGCTACCCGTAAAGCGTTGTCTCTGGGCAAAAGCGTCTGCACACGTTGCACGTGGAAAGGGTGCAAAAAAAAAAAGGGAGAAAAGTCGGATTGGGTTGAACTTAATTTTAATCGTATGAAATTTCGGCCGATTTTTTGAAGTGTCGGGCAAATTTCGTATGGGGCAAATATAAAAAACACTTTTGGCTCAGTAATAATATTAATATGCTATTCCTCTCGCAGCTTGGATCGGTTTCCGTAGTGTAGCAGTTATCACGTTTATTTTCACACACACAACCCTCTGTGTGGAAACAGTTTTATTAGTGAAATCTTCTTAAAAAAAATCCTAAATAGTACCGATGTTTTTATTGTAGTGCGAGCTATCTACTACTAGCCATCTAGCTATCTATATATCATCTATTGAATACAAAAAAGCACATGAAATACACCAATTTATGCTTTTATTTTTTAAAAAAAACTGATTTAATATAGAACTAAACTAGGAATTTTGCCGTGGTTTTGTGCATTAATATAGTATTTTAAGACAGGTTTTGCCGAATTATTGAAAATAGGTCAATTTGGGAAAAGTACAAAATAAATAGAGTATAATTCTGTATATAGGAAGGTGATGGGTGGTTTTATTACTAACCGCGCGTGAAAATATACAAAAAAAACTGGAATTATGTTAACATTTATGATTAATTGAAAGAATGTCATCATACTATTATCTTGAACTAATCAAATCTAAATAATAACTCACTGTCGCCTCTATTGTCATCCAAAACGCCCATTGAATTAGCTAGAAGTGCCGCAAGCACAAGTGAAGATAGGAAATGAAGCAACCCATCACAAGTTGGTACCACAGGCGCGAGTAGTCTGGGGGAAGATGCCTTTTATGACGCCTGAAGGGCCTAACTGTAAGACGTCAGGTTCTGGGTTAGATAATTTACTACTACTAAACAATGTATAGAAGCAGTATTCGCAAGGCCTTACTTATACTACTTTTATACAGACTTTTCTAACGGCGACTTTAAGTAACAATACATACAAGATGCAATGTAAAACAATAAAAAATTCTTGGCTCTGAGCAAAATATTTGCTTTTTCTTTTGGCTACCCTCAAAATTAGTGTGGATCCGGCGAAATTGTTTATTCATTTCAAAATCAATTACGGAGATTGTACGCAGAAGTTTGAGAATATTCGTGGCCTTTACGCGCCATGTCGTCGATTGGTCTCGAAGAGTCATTTACACGAGCGCTTTGATAAAATTAATACATTTGGGAATGGACTATTTGCGTAACGGAGACATCTGTATGTTAAAGATCGCTGGTCTTTCGAAAAAATTAACTTCCTGTTTTAGATTAAGAGCTCGCGGATCCAATGGCAGCCGTTTTTGTGCCTGAACTCCGCCGCCGAGCCTGTTATCCCGCTTGTTATCAGCGGTCGTGGGATTTGTCGATGCGCTCTATAATCACTCTGAGAAAAACATCCGTGGTTTCGTTTTCTATTGAATTGAATATACGAAGTTTTTATTATGGATTCTATAGAACCAGATATGCTTAAAATTCTTATATGTTTCTTTTTTCTTGAAATTATAAACCTACACTATTTAATTTTGGAAAAAAAAGTCATAGAAAAATAGTTGATGCATTTAGTTATTTCGGGTATTATCAATGCAAAACTTGGTCGTTTCGTTATACTTCTCAGAATTTCTCTGCAATCAAATATAATATTAAGTCAAGTACAGTTATCGTAGAACTCAATAAATAGAAATTTGGCTGCGGTTGTATTTTCTGTGAATTTTTTCCGTAAGAAGTATTTCTTTATAAAAAAAAAAAAAATTACAAGTATGACTGTTTTTGCTTCCCAGGGCATTTGGGCATCAAATGCATAACACACAATGATATTAACCTGATGATTCAAGAGTCAGTAAAGACAATTTTTGAAGAAAAAGTTGAATATATGGAAAAATATCTTCTCCATAAATGTTGTAAAGACGAAAAGTTTAAAACAGAATTAAAACACAAATTATCCATAATCATGCATCAGTTCCAAGCTAGATGGCAAGCAGCACACCGGAAGATTGCCGTATTTCAAAAAAATAATAGTGATTGGCTTATAAAAACCATTACTTTACCATTATATATCATAATTGCTCAAAAAAAAAAAATTTTGGGGATTCGAACGAAAAAACTCAAGAACTCCTACTCGAGAATTGACTTACGCTACTCAGATGAAATTGCGCGCATCAGGTCAGGTAGAGGCTTTACAGGTCATAAAAGCCATGACGGATTGGAAGAGCAGTCGAATTATTAAATTCCATTTCCGCGGAGATTGATATCTTTTTCTGTTCGCCCAATAGGATAAAACATTTACTTTCTATTACACCGCTGCTCAGCGTGATCAGCGTGAATAATTTATTTGTTATGGTGCGCCTAAAGGTATTATTTTAATTTTTTCAATTAGTTTTTTTCGATTCGATTAGTTCAATTTATTTGTTATTCTCTTCTGTTGTTTGTTATGTTGTTCTTTTCTTTTAGTGTACAGGGGGAAACCTGTTTAATAAATAAATAAATAAACATTATGTGCGAACTCAAAAATAATATGTTTGTCTTTCTTTGTCGCACCGCATCACTCACTCATTTTACAGTTCAATAATATTATTTATTTACGTAATTTGACATAAATAGCAGAGAAATTATAAATATAATGAAATATTTACAAGTGGAATGATATTCTTTCTATTAACTGCTGCATTTTCGAATGATTACTGCAAGTTTTACTGCACAAAGGGCATTGTTGCGAGTTTCTCTAAAACGCTCGCCAAATCGACTGGCAAAAAAGCAATACCACACCAGCGAATGGTATTGCTTTTAGGCGGTGGACGAATTCTTGGAAGTTAAGGTCTAAATTTCGCGGTTTCTTCTATGCCAGTATCCAAAAAGTAATTTGTAATAAACCTGGTTTCATCAAAAATATCCCTCTAGAGATCTCTCTTGTCCCTTAAAATGAAATTTCCTCTCAATTTATCACATTTGGTAGCATCTAACAATTTTACAATTTATAAAGTTATTTTAACATTGATCTCTCCTAACCAGCTTTCAATTTATTTTATTATTTTTTATTTTCTATTTCCCACCCCTTAAGTTCGGTTTTAGTTCGGTTCTTCGTATTTATTATTATAATTGTAGAAAAAAAAATGTGTTTCTGGCACACTGCCTAAGCTTTTGGCTTATTGCCACTTTAGATGAAGAAAAAGAAGAAAGAAAAAACACTATCCATGACATAACGACGTAGGCAACTGTCATATTAACATTTTGAAACCCTATAAGAAGATAAAACAAACTGTTTATACCTTTATCTTTATCAAAATGGAGGAAAACGAACTTAAAACTGAGCAAATTGATGACAATATCACCTTTCAATATGAGCAAGTAAGTGAATGCAATCAAACCAACACTAATATTGATGGACATCAAAAGCAATCATCCAAGATTAATCTCGAAACATCAAATCCAGCAGGATTTATTAAGTCAGAAGTTAATAACGAAATTTGCTTTGATTTCCGGGGCGAGAATAGTATAAATCTACAAGATGATGCTTTTGTAGAAGAAAATACAAAGTTTATAAAATTAGAAACCAATCTCTTGAACGATCAACATAATAATCAAACAGTCCAAAGTGTAAAAAGCCCAATTATATTATTAAAAGATATTAATTTTACATGTAACTTTTGCAAATGTACTCTTGATAGACACAGCCGAATAAATACGGCAATAGATAAGCACAATAGGGCGAACTTAATGTGTTCAGAATGCAGAGAACAACAAAGAAAGAAATCAACAGTGACTGATACTCGAAAGAAGATTACGGATAAACAATTTAAGATTAAACAAAATCGACAAATAACAAAATTTAAATGCAGCGAGTGCGATTACAGTAGTTCAAGGAAAGCACATTTACAAACGCATATGGATGGAGTTCATCGGAAAATAAGAAAATTTAAATGCAGCGACTGCGATCAGAGTAGTTCAAGCAAATCAAATTTACAAACGCATGTCGATGGAGTTCATCGAAAGATAAGAAAATTTAAATGCAGCGAGTGCAATTACAGTAGTTCAAGGAAATCAGATTTACAAAGGCATATCGATGGAGTTCATCGAAAGATAAGAAAATTTAAATGCAGCGAGTGCGATTACAATAATTTAAGTAAATCAGATTTACAAAAGCATGTCGATGGAGTTCATCGCAAAAAATAAAAAGATTCATCATCAACTTTAATTAATCGAGATCACAAAAATCACCGTTATAAAAAGTTAAAAATATTTATATAACGTTTAACCTGTCATTTTAGAATTAGATAAAAAAACATGATTTAAAGTAGAGGCACTTTAGTTAAGAATATTAGTAAATAATACTAGTAATGTAAGAAAATACCCTATATAAAAGTTAGCTTATAAATTTGAGAAATTTGAAGAGAATTACATCGCTCTAAAGGTTAACGAAAAATATCCTGTTACTTATTCAATTTGGGTAATGAATATGGTCATAAAATAATTATTTACTATAAATTTAACCAATTTGACTAGGCTAAGTATCGTCTGTTCTAAGGTTGACTATATTTTATTGTTTTATGAATTAGGTTATGTTAGACAATAGAAGTAATGTGCGTATTGTAATTTTAATAATGTATAAGTAAACATAATATTAGTTAGGCATTTAAGTTAAATAATTATGTGCTATTTTCACCGATTCTATAAAAATGAAATATTTGGGAAGGTAGGACGGTATGCCATGCATCAAGGCTTTGAGAGTTATACTTCCCTCAGTCAACAAAAAAAACAGTATAACTAGATATTTACAGTTAATTACAGATTTCATAATTATATCATAATATTATGTAAGGTAGAGTTTTCAGGATCAAATAAGCTAACATAATGAAAGTCAGTATTATCAAATGTATACTAAAACACCAGAAAACAACTAATCGTCATCATCTCCATCAACAGCATCATCGAGATTATCATCATCAGTAGTGGGCCACATATGCGAGGCCAGCTATGCACCGACTGCACATTGGCCAATATTCCCACTCATTAAGAAGGAAAATGTTTCTTTTTTGAAAAATGTAAAACAAAAATAATTACTGTGAACTTATTTACTGTCAATTGTAATCCTCACATGCTATTATGTAACATATACAAAACAAAATGTATGACCGGCATAGAAAACTATATAAAACGAAGCTAAGTGCTGGTGGTTGTCGACACCAAGTCCCGAAGGAGGCAAGTCGTTCCAGGCCAATGTGGGTCTTATGTTTTGTTAATCCGTCGATATGTCCTGCAACAAGACCAGGATAAGATTTTCTACATATAAAATTGTAATACTCGGAAGATCGTCTTTTCCATACGAATCGGTTGATAACATTTTCTTTTTAAAATATTGTGTAACTTTAAATTTATCACATGACTGCTTTATATTAAAATTCGGTCATTTGTCGGTCAATGTCCTGTAAGCGAGATCACAAGGAAGAAAGGATAATTAATTGATAATAACTTTGAATAATAAATACCAATATAAGTTTTGATTTTGAGAAACATGGCAGGTACCTGTTATAGAAAGATATGAATTAGGTACTGTTTATTTTTGTTTACTTATTTTTTTATTTAGAATGATGCTTGCGAGTGTAATTATAAAATAATAAAAATTAACTCGAATCTGAATAAATTAGTACATACAGTTTGGGAATTATTAAATGGTAAAATGCCAGTCCTTTGAACGTCCAGCGTCATAAACATCACTTTGTTGAAATTACCTTAAGTTTTGAGGAATCTACTTTAGTTGAGGATGCTGTGAATAACGCCTAAATACCTTATCAGCTTGGATCTTATCAGCGTCTTAAGTTGGTGGCTCTGAACTGCTATAAGCGTGTTTGATGATTTATTTATAATTAATTCAAACCTTTCATATTTTTTTTTGTTTATCTGTCAATATAAGAGTGTCGCACTCATTGGAATGAATACCTAATCTATTATTTATCTGCTGGAGTTGCCATGGCAACTAAGCGTTTTATTGAATATTCCTTCTTCAAATGTTTGACCTAAAATTTAAAGATTCATTGAAAATGAGAAATATTAATTTTTTATTTTCACTAAAATTATGCAGATATAATTTTTAAAATATAAAAAAAACTTGAATGGTTAGAATGGTGAGAATAACTCGATAAAGTACGACATTTCTAAATGTAATCAGTTTAGAAATATTATATTAAAAATATGATATTTATATTTAAAAAAAAATGTTACGATATGTACAATCTTATCAAGGACATCTTATCTGTATATCACAGTGTAGGGTTGCCAGATGGTATCCTATTGGAGGACATGTCCTCCTTTTTATGATTTATCGTCCAGTCTCTATTAATAAAATAAAGTAAATTATATAAAAAATCTCGTTTAATTGTGAAAGTTCTCCTTTTTTAAAAAAAAACAATCTTTTTCCAAATGGTCATCTGGCAACCCTATCGCAGTGTTGCAAGGCCGTGATTGATAGAATAGCGTTTATGTTGGCCCAATAATTAGTAATAACCTGTAAATTAATAATAAAAAATAAAGTGCGCCTGGTAAGAAAATATTCTATGTTCGTCTGTGAATGAATATTTAAATGAAATTAAATATATGAATATTGATATAATATTATTTATTTATTTTGAATCCGATTAATAAACGTCACATACTTGATGATCAAAGCGAATTTTGACAAAATAATAATTCTAAATGGAATGAAGTAAAGTGAAGGAGGTCTCCAATTAATACAAACGCAACGGATTGATTGGTGAGATTTTAATCAATTGATTCATTATTTCTTTTATATACTTAATTGAGGTTATATTTAGTTGTGTGGGTTTTGTTTTCGATACATAACAATGTTGTTGGCTGCATTCCGAAGGCTGAAATATCATGTTTTAACAATGATCTTTTGACACCGAGGACGCGCCATGTGAATCATGCTGATTTGCCTCAATCATGCTGACAATTCTATTATTGTAGCTTAAAAAGTACTTGTTATAAAATTGTATTCTTATAAAATATTATTAAATAACATGTTAGGAGCGAAGGACAGAAATTATCATTTCTTCTAGGAAAACGTTTTGGCCTGTCCTCGAAATTTTGCTCAAACACAAAGGAAATATTGAATATTAATGTTTTTATGATTAAACAATCTTGAAGGGACTGAAAAGGCGGCCATAAATATGTATAGCAACAGTTTTAGAATGCATGTCGGGTTTTTTTAAATATTTATATAACCTTCAATGAAAAACAGTGTATTCTTTATCAATTCCAATATTATCGTCCGTCTCGCTTATTTTCATTAAAAAACTGTGCAAGTGCGAAAGAGCGATAGTATTGATACAAATAGGTTCAGTTCTAATCGCTTACTTCTAATTCTTTGCCTAAATCTGCTCAATATTTTATCTAAATTGTATCAATTGAACCATTCTTCAGTTCCTGACTTCTTGCCATCATGACGCGACATGACGCGTCTAGAATTAGCATTAATAACATAAGTAAATGTGTATCTTATTGCGAACTCAACACACATGAGACCACTCACCACCAATTGCTGCACAAAGTGATCTCAGGTCGTCGCACGCCAGGGGATAGATTCCACAATTAATTAAAGAATTATGAATTAAGTATGACAATACTTTTAAAACATTTTTATGATCAGCATAATAAAAATAATTGTTCATAAAAAAGATTAAATCGAACATATCAATGATGATCTTGATTTATTTAAATTATATAGTTTATTGTATATAGGGTAGTGGTTTATTTATTCGATTTTGACAAGTTCAATAAACTCTTCAACTTTCATACTGCAAGCAAAGCATCCATTTTAATAATTTGTCATGAAATTTACTAAAATACTTTTTAGATTCCTATATTAAGTCCAAAAAAAAATATTTGACGTTACAAATACTCTCTTTGATCGCACCTAGTTAAATTAACTTAACTTGTTAATTATTATTTTAAAATGTTATACAATTGCTAATTATAATTATACTTAATTTTGATTATAACTACTACTATGCTATAAAGATATATATAAGTAATATTATTATTTTTATCTCATTAAGGACGCGTAAATTACAGAATTAAATAATGTGAACATATTCACAAATACTAATATCTGCATATTAAATGCATATCACGGTTTCAAGCAGATGTCTTGGGATTGGCTGCTATAAATAACTGCTGTAAATATGCTTTGCTTAAACTTCCGTAATTGCACTCGCTACATTTGAATTTTCTTATTTGCCGATGAACTGCATCAATATGCCTCTGTAAACTGTTTTGCTTGAACTACTGTTATTGCATTCGTCGCGTTTAAATGTAGGGTAATCTTGAACAATAGAATCATAGTACTTTGAAAAAACTTAGTTGAATTTGCGTCAAGTTTTATTTTTTAGATTTTTGCATTCAGTCAATAAGATATTTATGTCTAAAGTTTTGATAAAATGTATGAGACTTTTCGAGACTCTCAACATTTAAGTAAAGAAGAAAATAGCAAATCAAATACCCCGAAAAATCGAAGTAGCCCCACTATAAATGTTTACAAATCAACTTTTTTCCTACACTAGGAAATGCTTATTTTACGAGTCACTTAGCATTTATTGAACAGTCACTTACACAAGGTAAAGTCACTTTGCCGTATTCAATATTTTATCATGAATGTAGATTTTAAAAGATACAAATATTTTTATCGGCATTTATTAATTTTTATTATTTATTTATTTATTTATTCATTATGGTACAATAAGAAGTTACAACAATAAATGATATACTAACACTGAACAAGGAATTAAATTAGTATAATATAGACAAATTAAACACCAGTCATTTATTGTTGCTCTGAAGTAACATGGCTACTTTAACTAGGTTAAAAAAACCTGTTTTAAGGGCGGCCAAAAGAAGGTTGCAGAAAAAATACAATAACTATTTCGTACGCGAGATGTTACTTATAAAAAAAGATCTTAGGATAAATAAGATGTTTGATTTTGAAGATACTTAATGCACATAAGTAATACATTATCGTATTGTATATAAATATAGGTATTAAAATGACTTGATTCACAGACACACAGATATCTCTCTCTTTCTCGCACACAGTTAAACACATCCTCTATACACAAATGCTATATCTACTGTTTGTAAATAGGAAGAAAATCCATATTGGGTTTTATTATCTGATTCTTTTTAATATAATATTGATATAACTGAATGCCTTTGCTAGCAACTCATGCTAGAGGCTGCCCTCTTATTACTGTTACAACTTTTAGAAATGACATTATGGAAAAGTGATAATTGATGTCACCTTTCAACCAAGTTGGGCGTCCTTTTATGTCTAATTACACCTAATTGCTCCCCCCACCCTCATCGCTGCTGGCGTGCGGTAGATCTTCCCTCTGCTTGATCTTGCTGACGAGTTCCTTGGCCGGGTTGAAGACTCCTGGGGTCTGCTGGTTGCAGGTGTAGCACCTCTGGCTCCTCTTATACTGCTCCAGGGCACATTTCTCACAGAAGTAATGCTTGCATCTGAAATATTACATAGATTTACACTCACTTCGGCAAATGTCACCTTTATACTGGTGTAAAGCTAGGCGAATGTCTCTCATTAACGTGTGGTAAGGATAAGTGAGGTAGAGATAGAGTTCAGATCAGGGTAACTTATCCTAACCAATTTCTGACTCAAAATAGAAATTAATAAATGGCCGGAAATAGCTTAAACTTGATACAAAGTAAAGACTTGTATGTTAGTTTGACTACCTAGGAAGGTGTCTAGTCGGAGAGCGCGGTGAGTTAAGACTGAAGACTTCCGGTTCCTTCTTCGATTATGAAAACTAAACTGAGAGAAAGAAAGTTACAACTCGTCTCATGACAGTCTGATTTGATTTCATGACGTGTGAAATGCAACTTGGCATTTTTCCAAACAAAGTAAGTGCTTGTGACTGTCAAGAAGAAATTCGCAAACTATTTAAGTCTAGTTCCAGTTATACTGGGCATGAGAATTATATATCTGGCAATTTCACAGGTGTGAAATATGCTTTCGTTACCAAGTCGTAGCATCGTTGACTGTTATCAGTATTTTAATTAAATGTGTGGTCTAAACGCATGCGAATGAATGAGTTGAAATTAAAATTGATTTACCTATGAAGAGTAATTCCAGCCACTTTTTGACACATTTCTAGGCACCATAGCATTATAACCTAGCAAAGGCAAGTATTTTGTTATCGCTGAGTATATTAACATTTGGTGTTTAATCGTGTTTGATGAGGACAAGAAGTTTACTCAGCCCCGAAACTGCAAAATAGGAATTTGCCAGGTTTTTGAGAGCCCCATAAAGCCTTACTTGGTTACGACGGGATCAATGAAACTGTTGTCTTGGTCACTGTCTATCTCATTCCCCTCGCGCTCGTGTGAGTGAGAGGGCTGCAACTCCGTCTCAACTCCATACAAAAATAGCCACTAGGTGAAAGCTATATGAACCAATTTGCCATTTTAAGTAAGCATTAAATGCAGTATTGATCAGGATCAAAACCTGTTTTGATGTGATTGGTTCGATTTCAAATCAGTTTATAAAAACCGATGACATCTTTCTAAATGCAGTAGTGACCAGAGTGATTCACAGTGATTCATAGTGACCCAAATGACACCAAATTGTAGCAATTGGACCTCCCAGGTCACCAAAGCTGATTTTTCTTCACAATGGTGAGTTTTCATAGGAATAAATCGCCATAAACATGGTTTGAACCTGAATAAAAAGAATAATAAATAACACTCGAGCCGTAATATTAGGTTAATTATTTTAAAGGTACCTTTTCACCTTCTTCCCAGTTTTGGGAAGAAATCTTCCTTCTTTTGGTGATTTTTTCCATCGCCAAGAAAACAAAGGTTAGGTTAGGTAAGCCTCGCAAATGTTAATTATTTTAAAGGTACCTTTTCACCTTCTTCCCAGTTTTGGGAAGAGATCTTCCTTCTTTTGGTGATTTTTTCCATCGCCAAGAAAACAAAGGTTAGGTTAGGTAAGCCTCGCAAATGTTAATTATTTTAAAGGTACCTTTTCACCTTCTTCCCAGTTTTGGGAAGAGATCTTCCTTCTTTTGGTGATTTTTTCCATCGCCAAGAAAACAAAGGTTAGGTTAGGTAAGCCTCGCAAATGTTAATTATTTTAAAGGTACCTTTTCACCTTCTTCCCAGTTTTGGGAAGAGATCTTACTTCTTTTGGTGATTTTTTCCATCGCCAAGAAAACAAATCAAACTTGGATAATAGGTAATTTTAAAGAATAAAATCACCAGCAAATGGGACAAAACGGTTAAAATTCGATAGCGATATATAAATCAGTGAAATACCAAAGCGGACAGCTGACACGACGCGAGTGAACTGACAGCGCTATTGCTAGCGTAAAATATGTCCAAAAACACGTCGCCTGCTAAACGTCAACTTCGTTAAGCATTCGCTTCGCTAAACAGGTTTTATTAGTAAGAATTTTCGAACGCCCAAAACTATGATTTTGCTAGAACAATGGCAATGTTTTAAATAAATAAATTGGACCTAGCTATTAACCCAACTGGTATGGTAGTTTATAATAATTATATTTCTTTATTTTTCATTAGATTATCAAAAATATTCGGCTTTTTTTTTTATTTGCTAGAGTAACGAGGTTTGTGGCATCATTCACACGCAAACATGGCACACACAGTTGTCTATGGGTAAATCAATCTTCTTTCGTTTATGTTTGGCCTGGGGATTTATTTATCGTCATCGCAAAACCACCATTAATAGGAAATTGTAATCTTCTAAATTAAAATGGATAATTAGATTTAATTATGGGTATTTATACATAGGATACCCATAACTCTAATTACCATTTTAATTTAAAAGATAATTTACACTTCACACTACAGACACTTCAATTTTATTAATATGCAAGATTATCGGCGATTTGTACATTTTAGAGTAAGAGTGTCAACGGATTCCAATGACAAACCACTATTTTCTGCTAAATGGCAGATGATGATTATCTAAAAATTGTATTAGTAATTCATAATTTAAAAATATTTTTTATTTAATAATTGTATTTCGGCTCAATACTTAAATTAAAATGTTTATTATGGCACGAATATGCCGGTATTCCTATATGCCTATATAAATAGATACGACACACTCATTCATTCATGTTTTATAATAATCCTTAAAACCCAACCAAGATGAATTGGAATTTTTGAATCTTATAGATAATGGCAATATTTTAAACTAACAAAATTCGAAAGATGAACAGCTGTCACTGTCAGTGAAGCATTTGTTGCAAACTATGATACTAGGGAAGCTAAAAATGTAATTGTTTTCTTATATTATGTTCAAATAATAACAATAATGCCCTAATACAATCATGGATAAAAGTGAGTATCAATTATAAAAAATATCGATAAGCCTATCGATCAAAGCCCACAGTAAAAGAAGTGTCAAAAATACTCAACCAATATTTATTGCAGAGTAAACTTTAATTATTTTTTTCAAAATGAAACATTCCACTTCAGAATTAATTAGGTCTGTTAATATAAAAAATGAAGTGTATTTTCAAAATGAAATCCAAGAAATTAACATTCATCAACAGCGGGAAATTGAAATAGAAGATGTTCAATTTATCAAGAAAGAACCTGATATTCACAATTTGGCGAAAGTCGCAAAATACAAAAAAGAACAAGCCACAATGAAAATTGCGAAAGTAAATCTAAATCTTATAGATTTTTCGTGTACGAAATGCGGGTGTCTAATTGATAGAAGCAAGTCCGCCCATGTTCAATGCAATAATAGCAATGCAATATTTAATGAGTGTTTTACTTTTTTGTGTTGGCAATGCTTAAACGTAAAAACGCCAATTAAAAACCGAAAAAATGTATTTAAAAAGTTGAAATGTAACGAATGCTGTAAGACGTTTGCATTAAAATATCTATTAATCGATCACATTAATGTCTTTCATCGCAAGATAAAAAAATATAAATGCAGCGAATGTGATTTTAAGTGTACTCGAAAAGGAAACCTAAAAGGACACATTGATGGTGTTCACCGCAAGATAAAAAGTCATAAATGCAGCGAGTGTAATTATGTGTGCTACAGAAAAGGTCACTTAAAAAGACACATTGATGGTGTTCACCGCAAGATAAAAAAATATAAATGCAGCGAATGTGATTATACGACTACTCTAAAAGGAACCCTAAAAAGCCACATTGATGGTGTTCACCGCAAGATAAAAAGTCATAAATGCAGCGAGTGTAATTATGTGTGCTACAGTAAAGGTCACTTAAAAAGCCACATTGATGGTGTTCACCGCAAGATAAAAAATCATAAATGCAGCGAGTGTGATTATATGTGTTATCACAAAAGAAATTTAATCTCACACATTGATGGTGTACATCGCAAAATAAAAAAATATAAATGCAGCGAATGTGATTATATCTGTACTCAAAAACAAAACTTAAAAAGACACATTGATGGTGTTCACCACAAGATAAAAAGTCATAAATGCAGCGAGTGTGATTATATGTGTTACGATAAAAAACAGTTAAAAAGACACATTGATTGTGTTCACCGCAAGATAAAAAGTCATAAATGCAGCGAGTGTAATTATGTGTGCTACAGTAAAGGTGACATAAAAAAACACATTGATGGTGTTCATCGCAAAATAAAAAAATATAAATGCAGTGATTGTGATTATACGACTACTCTAAAAGGAACCCTAAAAAGCCACATTGATGGTGTTCACCGCAAGATAAAAAGTCATAAATGCAGCGAGTGTAATTATGTGTGCTACAGTAAAGGTCACTTAAAAAGCCACATTGATGGTGTTCACCGCAAGATAAAAAATCATAAATGCAGCGAGTGTGATTATATGTGTTATCACAAAAGAAATTTAATCTCACACATTGATGGTGTACATCGCAAAATAAAAAAATATAAATGCAGCGAATGTGATTATATCTGTACTCAAAAACAAAACCTAAAAAGACACATTGATGGTGTTCACCGCAAGATAAAAAGTCATAAATGCAGCGAATGTGATTATATGTGTACTCTAAAAGGAACCCTAAAAAGACACATTGATGGTGTTCACCGCAAGATAAAAAGTCATAAATGCAGCGAGTGTAATCACAGTAGTTCAAGCAACGCAGATTTACGAAGGCATATCAATGAAGTTCATCGACAAATAAGAAAATTTAAATGCAGCGAGTGCAATCACAGTAGTTCAAGAAAATCAAATTTACAAAGTCATATCTATGGAGTTCATCGCAAAAAATAAAAAGATTCATAATCAACTTTAATTAATCGAGATCACAAAAATCACCGTTATAAAAAGTTCAACGATAAGCAATATGTCAAAATTTACATTTGACGATATTAAGTTATAATTAAGCGATAGGTACAGATTAAAATTCTCTTTATTTTGACAAAAAATCATCCTACAAACGTATTTTATTTGTAAATGATAAAAAAACGCTTTTGCTTATTGGTTAATTAATTAATGTTAAAATATGGAGCAAGTTGTCGTATTTCACAATTTGTGTATGTAATTACGCAGTTAAGTTTTAAAACGGAGCATATTTAATGGCCAGATAAAACCTTCTATTCCACGCACTGCGCACTAGTTGCCAATCGTTTTGTCGAATTATTTTTTTTTTTTGTTAAAAATATTAAATAACGTTTAAACTGTCATTTTAGATTCAGATAAAAAAAACATGATTTAAAGTAGAGTGACTTTAGTTAAGAATATTAGTAAATAATACTAGTAATGTAAGAAAATACCCTATATAAAAGGTAGCTTATAAATTTGAGAAATTTGAAGAGAATTACATCGCTCTAAAGGTTAACGGAAAATATCCTGTTAATTATTCAATTTGGGTAATGAATATGGTCATAAAATAATTATTTACTATAAATTTAACCAACTTGACTAGGCTAATTATCGTCTGTTTTAAGGTTGACTATATTTTATTGTTTTATGAATTAGGTTATGTTAGTAATGTGCGTATTGTAATTTTAATAATGTAACTAACTATAAGTAAACATAATATTACTTAGTTAAATAATTATGTGCTATTTTCGCCCATTCTATAAAAATGAAATCTCTACTATTCTATCTTAGGTATATTTGGGAAAGTAGGACGGTATGCCACGCATCAAGGCTTTGAGAGTTATACTTCCCTCAGTCAACAAAAAAACAGTATAACTAGATATTTACAGTTAATTACAGATTTCATATTTTTTGTATAATAATTTGAAATACTGAATTTTATTCAGTTTTTATTCTATGTTTGTTTCATAATATTATGTAATGTGGAGCTTTCAGGATCAAATAAGCTAACATAATGAAAGTCAGCTAACAAAACAACTAATCGTCATCATCTCCATCAACAGCATCATCGAGATCATCATCATCAGTAGTGGGCCACATATACGAGTTTTAATGATCACCCCGCATATAATCAATAAGTTTTTTAGGTCATTCATTGTTTTTTATATTTTTCGGAACTTTATTATGATGCCAGCTATGCACCGACTGCATATTGGCCAATATTCCCACTCATTAAGAAGGAAAATGTTTCTTTATTGAAAAATGTAAAACAAAAATAATTACTGTGAACTTATTTACTGTCAATTGTAATCCTCACATGCTATTATGTAATATATACAAAACAAAATGTATGACCGGCATAGAAAACTATATAAAACGAAGCTAAGTGCTGGTGGTTGTCGACACCTAGTCCTGAAGGAGGCAAGTCGTTCCAGGCCAATGTGGGTCTTATGTTTTGTTAATCCGTCGATATGTCCTGCAAAAAGACCAGGATAAGATTTTCTACATATAAAATTGGAATACTCGGAAGATCGTCTTTTCCATACGAATCGGTTGATCTTTAAATTTATCACATGACTGCTTTATATTCAAATTCGGTCATTTGTCGGTCAATGTCCTGAAAGCGAGATCACAAGGAAGAAAGGATAATTAATTGATAATAACTTTAAATAATAAATACCAATATTAGTTTTGATTTTGAGAAACATGGCAGGTACCTGTTATTTTTTTTTTTTTTTTTTTATAAGTTCTTTATTTATAAACAAAATACATATTTAATTTGTTTGTTCACAAAACCCTTGCGGGCAGATAAGATATGAATTAGGTACTGTTTATTTTTGTTTAATTATTTTTTTATTTAGAATGATGCTTGCGAGTGTAATTTTGAAATAATAAAAATTAACTCGATTCTGAATAACTTAGTACATACAGTTTGGGAATTGTTAAATGGTAAAATGCCAGTCCCTTAAACGTCCAGCGTCATAAACACCACTTTGTTGACATGACCTCAAGTTTTGAGGGATCTACTTTAGTTGAGGATGCTGTGAATAACGCCTAAATCCCTTATCAGCTTGGATTTTATCAGCGTCTTAAGTTGGTGGCTCTGAACTGCTAAAAGCGTGTTTGACGATTTATTTATAATTAATTCATAACTTTCATATTTTTGTTTGTTTATCTGTCAATATAAGAGTGTCGCACTCATTGGAATGAATTCCTAATCTATTATTTATCTGCTGGAGTTGCCATGGCAACTAAGCGTTTTATTGAATATTCCTGCTTTAAATGTTTGAACTAAAATTTAAAGATTCATTGAAATTGAGAAATATTATTTTTTTATTTTCACTAAAATTATGTAGATATAATTTTTAAATTATAAAAAAAACTTGAATGGTTAGAATGGTGAGAAAAACTCGATAAAGTACGACATTTCTAAATGTAATCAGTTTAGAAAGTTGTATCTAAATATTTATATTTTAAAAAAAATGTTACGATCCGTACAATCAAAATGATAACCGTTCCGAATTGCGAAATTTAGGACATTATCTGTATATCACAGTGTAGGGTTGCCAGATGGTAACCTATTGGAGGACATGTCCTCCTTTTTATGATTTGTCGTCCAGTCTCTATGGATAAAATAAAGTAAATTATATAAAAAATCTCGTTTAATTGTGAAAGTTCTCCTTTTTTAAAAAAAAACAATCTTTTTCCAAATGGTCATCTGGCAACCCTATCGCAGTGTTGCAAGGCCGTGATTGATAGAATAGCGTTTATGTTGGCCCAATAATTAGTAATAACCTGTAAATTAATAATAAAAAATAAAGTGCGCCTGGTAAGAAAATATTCTATGTTCGTCTGTGAATGAATATTTAAATGAAATTAAATATATGAATATTGATATAATATTATTTATTTATTTTGAATCCGATTAATAAACGTCACATACTTGATGATCAAAGCGAATTTTGACAAAATAATAATTCTAAATGGAAAGAAGTAATGTGAAGGAGGTCTCCAATTAATACAAACGCAACGGATTGATTGGTGAGATTTTAATCAATTGATTCATTATTTTTTTCCAAATTAAGTATTTCTTTTATATACTTGAGGTTCGGGTTATATTTAGTCGTGTGGGTTTTGTTTTCGATATATAACAATGTTGTTGGCTGCATGCCGAAGGCTGAAATATCATGTTTTAACAATGATCTTTTGACACCGAGGACGCGCCTTGCGAATCATGCTGATTTGCCTCAATCATGCTGACAATTCTATTATTGTAGCTTAAAAAGTACTAGTTATAAAATTGTATTCTTATAAAATATTATTAAATAACATGTTAGGAGCGAAGGACAGAAATTATCATTTCTTCTAGGAAAACGTTTTGGCCTGTCCTCGAAATTTTGCTCAAACACAAAGGAAATATTGAATATTAATGTTTTTATGATTAAACAATCTTGAAGGGACTGAAAAGGCGGCCATAAATATGTATAGCAACAGTTTTAGAATGCATGTCGGGTTTTTTTTTAATATTTATATAACCTTCAATGAAAAACAGTGTATTCTTTATCAATTCCAATATTATCGCCCGTCTCGCTTATTTTCATTAAAAAAGTGTGCAAGTGCGAAAGAGCGATAGTATTGATACAAATAGGTTCAGTTCTAATCGCTTACTTCTAATTCTTTGCCTAAATCTGCTCAATATTTTATCTAAATTGTATCAATTGAACCATTCTTCAGTTCCTGACTTCTTGCCATCATGACGCGACTTGACGCGTCTAGAATTAGCATTAATAACATAAGTAAATGTGTATCTTATTGCGAACTCAACACACATGAGACCACTCACCACCAATTGCTGCACAAAGTGATCTCAGGTCGTCGCACGCCAGGGGGTAGATTCCACAATTAATTAAAGAATTATGAATTAAGTATGGCAATACTTTTAAAACATTTTTATGATCAGCATAATAAAAATAATTGTTCATAAAAAAGATTAAATCGAACATATCAATGATGATCTTGATTTATTTAAATTATATAGTTTATTGTATATAGGGTAGTGGTTTATTTATTCGATTTTGACAAGTTCAATAAACTCTTCAACTTTCATACTGCAAGCAAAGCATCCATTTTAATAATTTGTCATGAAATTTACTAAAATACTTTTTAGATTCCTATATTAAGTCCAAAAAAAAATATTTGACGTTACAAATACTCTCTTTGATCGCACCTAGTTAAATTAACTTAACTTGTTAATTATTATTTTAAAATGTTATACAATTGCTAATTATAATTATACTTAATTTTGATTATAACTACTACTATGCTATAAAGATATATATAAGTAATATTATTATTTTTATCTCATTAAGGACGCGTAAATTACAGAATTAAATAATGTGAACATATTCACAAATACTAATATCTGCATATTAAATGCATATCACGGTTTCAAGCAGATGTCTTGGGATTGGCTGCTATAAATAACTGCTGTAAATATGCTTTGCTTAAACTTCCGTAATTGCACTCGCTACATTTGAATTTTCTTATTTGCCGATGAACTGCATCAATATGCCTCTGTAAACTGTTTTGCTTGAACTACTGTTATTGCATTCGTCGCGTTTAAATGTAGGGTAATCTTGAACAATAGAATCATAGTACTTTGAAAAAACTTAGTTGAATTTGCGTCAAGTTTTATTTTTTAGATTTTTGCATTCAGTCAATAAGATATTTATGTCTAAAGTTTTGATAAAATGTATGAGACTTTTCGAGACTCTCAACATTTAAGTAAAGAAGAAAATAGCAAATCAAATACCCCGAAAAATCGAAGTAGCCCCACTATAAATGTTTACAAATCAACTTTTTTCCTACACTAGGAAATGCTTATTTTACGAGTCACTTAGCATTTATTGTTCAGTCACTTACACAAGGTAAAGTCACTTTGCCCTATTCAATATTTAATCATGAATGTAGATTTTAAAAGATACAAATATTTTTATCGGCATTTATTAATTTTTATTATTTATTTATTTATTTATTCATTATGGTACAATAAGAAGTTACAACAATAAATGATATACTAACACTGAACAAGGAATTAAATTAGTATAATATAGACAAATTAAACACCAGTCATTTATTGTTGCTCTGAAGTAACATGGCTACTTTAACTAGGTTAAAAAAACCTGTTTTAAGGGCGGCCAAAAGAAGGTTGCAGAAAAAATACAATAACTATTTCGTACGCGAGATGTTACTTATAAAAAAAGATCTTAGGATAAATAAGATGTTTGATTTTGAAGATACTTAATGCACATAAGTAATACATTATCGTATTGTATATAAATATAGGTATTAAAATGACTTGATTCACAGACACACAGATATCTCTCTCTTTCTCGCACACAGTTAAACACATCCTCTATACACAAATGCTATATCTACTGTTTGTAAATAGGAAGAAAATCCATATTGGGTTTTATTATCTGATACTTTTTAATATAATATTGATATAACTGAATGCCTTTGCTAGCAACTCATGCTAGAGGCTGCCCTCTTATTACTGTTACAACTTTTAGAAATGACATTATGGAAAAGTGATAATTGATGTCATCTTTCAACCAAGGTGGGCATCCTTTTATGTCTAATTACACCTAATTGCTCCCCCCACCCTCATCGCTGCTGGCGTGCGGTAGATCTTCCCTCTGCTTGATCTTGCTGATGAGTTCCTTGGCCGGGTTGAAGACTCCTGGGGTCTGCTGGTTGCAGGTGTAGCACCTCTGGCTCTTCTTGTACTGCTCCAGGGCACATTTCTCACAGAAGTAATGCTTGCATCTGAAATATTACATAGATTTACACTCACTTCGGCAAATGTCACCTTTATACTGGTGTAAAGCTAGGCGAATGTCTCTCATTAACGTGTGGTAAGGATAAGTGAGGTAGAGATAGAGTTCAGATCAGGGTAACTTATCCTAACCAATTTCTGACTCAAAATAGAAATTAATAAATGGCCGGAAATAGCTTAAACTTGATACAAAGTAAAGACTTGTATGTTAGTTTGACTACCTAGGAAGGTGTCTAGTCGGAGAGCGCGGTGAGTTAAGACGGAAGACTGACGGTTCCTTCTTCGATTATGAAAACTAAACTGAGAGAAAGAAAGTTACAACTCGTCTCATGACAGTCTGATTTGATTTCATGACGTGTGAAATGCAACTTGGCATTTTTCCAAACGAAGTAAATGCTTGTGACTTTCAAGAAGAAATTCGCAAACTATTTAAGTCTAGTTCCAGTTATACTGGGCATGAGAATTATATATCTGGCAATTTCACAGGTGTGAAATATGCTTTCGTTACCAAGTCGTAGCATCGTTGACTGTTATCAGTATTTTAATTTAATGTTTGTTCTAAACGCATGTGAATGAATGAGTTGAAATTAAAATTGATTTGCCTATGAAGAGTAATTCCAGCCACTTTTTGACCCATTTGTAGGCACCATAGCATTATAACCTAGAAAAACCAAATATTTTTTTATCGATGAGTATATTAACATTTGGTGATTAATCGTGTTTGATGAGGTCATGAAGTTTACTCAGCCCCGAAACTGCAAAATAGGAATTTGCCAGGTTTTTGAGAGCCCCATAAAGCCTTACTTGGTTAGGACGGGATCAATGAAACTGTTGTCTTGGTCACTGTCTATCTCATTCCCCTCGCGCTCGTGTGAGTGAGAGGGCTGCAACTCCGTCTCAACTCCATACAAAAATAGCCACTAGGTGAAAGCTATAAGAACCAATTTGCCATTTTAAGTAAGCATTAAATGCAGTATTGATCAGGATCAACGGCTGTTTTGATGTGATGGGTCGATTTCAAATCAGCATATAAAAACCGATGACATCTTTCTAAATGCAGTAGTGACCAGAGTGATTCATAGTGATTCATAGTGACCCAGATGACACCAAATTTGAAGCAATTGGACCTCCCAGGTCACCAAAGCTGATTTTTCTTCACAATGGTGAGTTTTCATAGGAATAAATCGCCATAAACGTGGTTTGAACCTGAATAAAAAGAATAATAAATAACACTCGTCCCGTAATATTAGGTAAGCCTCGCAAATGTTAATTATTTTAAAGGTACCTTTTCACCTTCTTCCCAGTTTTGGGAAGAGATCTTCCTTCTTTTGGTGATTTTTTCCATCGCCAAGAAAAAAAATCGACCTTGGATAATAGGTAATTTTAAAGAATAAAATCACCAGCAAATGGGACAAAACTGTTAAAATTCGATAGCGATATATAAATCAGTAAAATACCAAAGCGGACAGCTGACACGACGCGAGTGAACTGACAGCGCTATTGCTAGCGTAAAATATGTCCAAAACACGTCGCCTGCTAAACGTCAACTTAGTTAACCATTCGCTTCGCTAAACAGGGTTTATTAATAGGAATTTTTGAACGCCTTATTAAGGCTTTAGACATCATTTAACTAAACGGAGGTTAAACAACCGTTTAAGCAAATCTAATAAGTAAGACTTATATTTACTTTTGAATGCTAAAATCATTTTCAAACAGTATTTCTTCACCTTTAAAATATTATCAGTAAACCTCAACAGTTAAATTATACAAGTATAATAATATACTATGTAATTTTTATTAAAAAAATGTAGGTACCGTTTATGTAGGTAATTTATTTATTTTTTAAATAAACTAAATTGGGCCTAGCTATTAACCCAACTGGTATGGTAGTTTATAATAATTATATTTCTTTATTTTTCATTAGATTATCAAAAATATTAGGCATTTTTTTTTATTTGATAGAGTAACGTGGTTTGTGGCATCATTCACACGCAAACATGGCACACATAGTTGTCTATGGGTAAATCAATATTCTTTCGTTTATGTTTGGCCTGGGGATTTATTTATCGTCATCGCAAACCCACCATTAATCTTCTAAATTAAAATGGATAATTAGATTGAATTATGAATATTTATACGTAGGATACCCATAACTCTAATTATCCATTTTAATTTAAAAGATTAAAATACACTTCACACTACAGACTTTAATTTTATTAATATGCAAGATTATCTGCGATTTGTACATTTTAGAGTAAGAGTGTCAACGGATTCCAATGACAAACCACTATTTTATGCTAAATGGCAGATGATGATTATCTAAAAATTGTATATTATATTAGTAATTCATAATTTTAAAAAATATTTTTTATTTAATAATTGTATTTCGGCTCAATACTTAAATTAAAATGTTTATTATGGCACGAATATGCCAGTATTCTTATATGCCTATATAAATAGATACGACACACTCATTCATTCAACCGGCGATTAGAGTTTCTATAGCCAAAACTACGATTTTGCTAGAACAGTGGCAATGTTTTAAATAAATAAATTAATCCTTCCATGTCGTCCATGCTTGATAGATTCCCATCGAATTTCCCAGTATTATGACTTGAACACCGTGGGTTTTGATCTTTTAAATGCCTAAATCCTGTTTATAATGTTTTCTCGTGAATATCTAATACAAGTACTAGATATTTGAACTTTGCAATTTATAAAAGCCTAAAATATATTTCAGAATATTATTGGTTTTTTATTGCAGGACCCATTGCTTTTCCGAACACAGTTTTAGAAGCCGAAAATCCATTATTTGTTTATTGTTTTAAAATACTCCTTAAAACCCATTCAAGATGAATTGGATTTTTTGAATCTTATAGATAATGGCAATATTTTAAACTAACAAAATTCGAAAGATGAACAGCTGTCACTGTCAGTGAAGCATTTGTTATAAACTATGATACTAGGGAAGCTAAAAATATAATTGTTTTCTTATATTATGTTCAAATAATAACAATAATGCCCTAATACGATCATGGATAAAAGTGAGTATCAATTATAAAAAATATCGATAAGCCTATCGATCAAAGCCCACAGTAAAAGAAGTGTCAAAAATACTCAACCAATATTTATTGCAGAGTAAACTTTAATTATTTTTTTCAAAATGAAACATTCCACTTCAGAATTAATTAGGTCTGTTAATATAAAAAATGAAGTGTATTTTCAAAATGAAATCCAAGAAATTAACATTCATCAACAGCGGGAAATTGAAATAGAAGATGTTCAATTTATCAAGAAAGAACCTGATATTCACAATTTGGCGAAAATCGCAAAATACAAAAAAGAACAAGCCACAATGAAAATTGCGAAAGTAAATCTAAATCTTATAGATTTTTCGTGTACGAAATGCGGGTGTCTAATTGATAGAAGCAAGTCCGCCCATGTTCAATGCAATAATAGCGATGCAATATTTAATGAGTGTTTTACTTTTTTGTGTTGGCAATGCTTAAACGTAAAAACGCCAATTAAAAACCGAAAAAATGTATTTAAAAAGTTGAAATGTAATGAATGCTGTAAGACGTTTGCATTAAAATATCTATTAATCGATCACATTAATGTCTTTCGTCGCAAGATAAAAAAATATAAATGCAGCGAATGTGATTTTAAGTGTACTCGAAAAGGAAACCTAAAAGGACACATTGATGGTGTTCACCGCAAGATAAAAAGTCATAAATGCAGCGAGTGTAATTATGTGTGCTACAGTAAAGGTCACTTAAAAAGCCACATTGATGGTGTTCATCGCAAGATAAAAAATCATAAATGCAGCGAGTGTTATTATGTGTGCTACAGTAAAGGTCACTTAAAAAGACACATTGATGGTGTTCACCGCAAGATAAAAAGTCATAAATGCAGCGAGTGTGATTATGTGTGCTACAGTAAAGGTCACTTAAAAAGACACATTGATGGTGTTCACCGCAAGATAAAAAGTCATAAATGCAGCGAGTGTTATTATGTGTGCTACAGTAAAGGTCACTTAAAAAAACACATTGATGGTGTTCATCGCAAAATAAAAAAATATAAATGCAGCGAATGTGATTATACCTCTACTCTAAAAGGAACCCTAAAAAGACACATTGATTGTGTTCACCGCAAGATAAAAAGTCATAAATGCAGCGAGTGTAATTATGTGTGCTACAGAAAAGGTCACTTAAAAAGACACATTGATGGTGTTCACCGCAAGATAAAAAGTCATAAATGCAGCGAGTGTGATTATACCTCTACTCTAAAAGGAACCCTAAAAAGACACATTGATGGTGTTCACCGCAAGATAAAAAGTCATAAATGCAGCGAGTGTAATTATGTGTGCTACAGTAAAGGTGACATAAAAAAACACATTGATTGTGTTCATCGTAAGATAAAAAGTCATAAATGCAGCGTGTGTAATTATGTGTGCTACAGTAAAGGTGACATAAAAAAACACATTGATGGTGTTCATCGCAAAATAAAAAAATATAAATGCAGCGAATGTGATTATACCTCTACTCTAAAAGGAACCCTAAAAAGACACATTGATTGTGTTCACCGCAAGATAAAAAGTCATAAATGCAGCGAGTGTAATTATGTGTGCTATAGTAAAGGTCACTTAAAAAGACACATTGATGGTAATCACCGCAAGATAAAAAGTCATAAATGCAGCGAGTGTGATTTTATGTATACTGTAAAAGGAACCCTAAAAAGCCACATTAATAGTGTTCATCGCTAGATAAAAAGTCATAAATGCAGCGAGTGTGATTTTATGTGTACTGTTCACAAAAAATAAAAAGTTGATTTTAAGAGAAAATAAGAAATTATATAAACGCAGCGAGTGTTATGACATGTTCAATAAATGGCAATTTATACACTCATTACAATAACTACGCGTACAATAACTTTGTTCTAATTGTAAGATTAGATTGATTCACTCATTTGAATGAATTCCTAATTTTTTATTTATCTGGTGGAGATGTCATGGTCATAACTACTTTATTGAATATTCCTTTTTTAAAGGAATGACTCAGTGTTAAAGATTTATTTAGGGAATGCAACGAACTTAAGTTCGTATGAGAAGCGTGTAACGACACGGTTCACATACTCGTAAATTATAATTGATCTGTTTTCAAATATTAGCTTTAAATTAAAACTTAGTAATGATTTTTCCTTTTTAATCGTTTTGAAAAAGGGTGGAACTGTAAAAGTTTTTTTATAGAATTGGAATATGCGCGTTGTCCAGCACGCCTTTATGATAAAGTACTTCTCAAGAAATTGAATAAATAGATTTATTTTAGCTTATTTTATTCCCGTACTTAAATACCTACCGGGTGGTTGATATCGAATGAATGCCTATGCTTGCCACCATGAGATTCCTCATTAAATTTAGTTTAAAAAATATTGGTACAAAATGTATTGTATTGTCCCTTGTAGATTTCCCTATATGTCGCAGGAACTTTGAATACCTTTAAATATGTAATAATTAGAATATAGGTTGTATAGTTATTATGATAAACATAAATATATTTAGGATCATTATTTCTAATCACCTGTATAAGACGTGTAGATATTACAAACCTTGTTTTAGAATAAATTCAAAGTACAAATAAAAATGTCTAATTTCGAAAGATTACTATTATATTCTTGACATATTCTTTGAAGTGTTGCGTTTTATTTAATAAGAAAAGTCCTACTCTAAAGTGAATACTTTGTAGAAGCTCTGGACAATAGATTATTGAGTAGTTTATATAGGAAGACGGCTTCAAAGACTTTCCTTCTGGTATCCAAACTGGCAATTTGGTGACCTTCAGACCTTCAGATTCTTGGTAAGCGCCAAATGAGATTTGACAACGCCAATTCAGGTGCCTGAGAATGTTACGTTGAACCGGCTATTTATAAAATAGAATATTGGCACGTTTGTAAGGAAAAAAAAAATAAAAAAGAAAAATAAGTTTTAATATCTTTAAGAGTAAATAAGAAAATAAATGTTAGATTCACATGCCTATTCACACGTCTAATATTAAGCGTGGAATGAAATACATCAGAACAAATTATGTGTTGTAGTTAAATACGTGTGAGAGAGATGCACTATATACTCACACAATAAGTCCTTTTAAGGCCTAAGTCCAGTTAAGTCCTTAAGTCCTGCAATGGACACTCTATATATGTTACTAAATGTAGTGCCAAATTAATAGAAAATAATATACGAGAAAGAGTGATGCAAATAGTTAATTTTGCAGATACAGTGTTTATACAAATAACAACCAATTTATTTGCTATATTTTATTGCATAATTCAAATTATTTAGTTAACCCTACAGCAGGCCAATTAAAAAAGTTATAGGTTGCATCGTAATATAGATTTCTTGTAAAATTTTATTTTTGGTGGTCATTTAAATCGATGTAATTATTATGCCTCAAATATAATAAAATATCTATAATATTAATAACAAAAATAGTATGAACGGTAAATTTTGACAATGTTATCAACATAAATAAGTAAGTATTTAAGTAACTGTAAAACAAAACAAAACAAAACTCGAATTGAAAGGTGCAGAAATATTTTATTAAATTAGAAAATTTGTTATCTTCAAATCATATCTAAGCTATAAATTATCTTTCGATTCAGACTTTAGAAGATTGCTAATGATTACCTGACCTGGGATTAATGGCATTTTAAATCTAAATTTTACACAATTACGCTAAGAATTCTTTTTTATGCAGAGCAATGAGCGTATACATATATTTTACTTAACAGACAAATCATTTATAAAATGCATTCGGGACACCATTTTCTCCCATAAAAATAACTTAGTTGATACCCTCTCACACACACTTACACCCATAAACACATCATTACTTACACTACACTCACACCGACTACAAAGCGTACAGTAATGATTTACTTTCGCTTGTATGAATTTAATATTTTATGTCCATTATGGTAATTTTCTATTTTCTAAGCCTTGGGCTTGGCTGGTACATAAAAGGAAGGAATTGTAAATTTGATGAATAAACTAAAATAAATAAAAGTACCCCAGTAATTACTATAATAAAATATTTAGATATCAAAATGTAATTCATGCGAACCATCTTCCTTATAAAAAAAATATATTTATCGTTTAGATGTGGTAAATAACTAATTTGGGCGAGTGGCTTGAGAAGTAGACGCTAGCATATAAGTGCATAGTGGAAAGTTACCTCCAGGTGAACCAAAAAATGTGGATAAAAATAGGTTAGAAGCCTTGCGTTCAGGAAAATTCTGTTGGGACACATAACTTTCCCAAGGCGCGACCAAATATTGAAACCTTTTCTCTCCAACCTTCGTCAAATTTCTCTTCTCAGCGTTATCCGTCCAATCGAATATCAAACATACTAAATATGACTTATTTCAGATACAAATTATTTTACCAGCTGTGTATGTTTTCAACCAATAATCATTTTTAGGCTTCCAGAACACCCCATGTAATAAAAAATAAACCACTAAGGTTAAGTCAAGGACTATAAAACCTTGTAAACATTAAAATACGGTGATATTTAATGTTTATTTTATGAAGTTAACAAAATTTGTTACAAGATTACAGGACTATTCTAAACAGGTAACGATATAGAGATAATTTCATACGAGTGAAATACAAATATTAGGTTAGAAATCGTTACAATGGGCGTCACAATTAATTCCACGGCGTTAATATGTATTTATAAATGTACTTTAGTTAAACTTGCATAATCACGCTCGCTACATTTAAAGTTTCTTATTTTTCAGTGGACGACGTCAATATGAATCCGTAAGTTTCCATTAGCTGAACTTGTAGAAACACATTCGTTGCATTTAAACATTCTTATTTTTTGTCTAAAACTCTATTAATTGAACTTGCATAATCACACTTGGTGCATTTAAAACTTCTCATTTTCCGATGAACGGAGTTCATATGCTTTCGTAAAGTCGTGTTAGTTAATCCTGCATAATCACATTTGTTGCATTTAAACTTTCTTATTTTTCGGTGAACGTGTTTTTTAATTTTGTAATATTTTAATGATATTTGCAATTTTTCAAAATTTGATAAATTGCAATTTTTCAAAATCTTTGCAACTCTCATTTATCGTGTCAATTGAGTAATACATATAAATAAACCAATATTCAACCAAAATAATGTTGTGATCGTGTCGAAACGTCCGCGGTTCAAATTTTAGATTAGTTTTTGTTAATTTCAAATGCCGAAACTAATATTAAGTAAACTATTCTTTGACATCGTTACTTGAATTGCAATCTATCAACTAGTGTGCGAATATAATTTCCGAAGTGCGATTCACCACCGCACGACTGACTTAAGTTGTTTCTCATTTTTGGGCATTTTTGGGCATCAGCGCGGTCAATCGATATATTTATTATGAGAAATAAGAAAATAATTTATATTATAACTATGAAATTTGTACACAGTCATAGAAGATATAGCAGGATATATTTTTTTGTCAAATGTGTCGTTATTAAAGTCTTCGAGTAAAGATTTTTATTCAATAGTATTTGTTTTAATATAGTGTAAAACGGTTTTCATTTTATTTTATCTTAATTTTCCGATAATTTATAGAATATTTTTAGTCCGTTATATTTCAAATAATTACGCGTTTGTTTTAAATGAAATTGTTTTACCATAGGAGCATCATTAATATATACCAGTAGGACAGTGATTCATACCGCAAATAAACTTTCTTATTTTCTGGTGAACGGCGTCAATATGAGTGTAAATTGTATTGGCTAAACATGCATAAACACAGTCGCCACATTAAAATTGTCTATGAACGCCATCTAAAACCAAAAATCCAACACTTTTATTACTTCAACATATATTTATTATCCAATTAACGCTAATATAAATTCCTAAATTTCGGTTAATTGAATATGCATAATCGGTCGCTGAATTTAAACAAATAAAAGACGATTATTTTATTCTGTTTTGTGGTTCAGATGTTTTCTGCTGGTTCAACATTAGAAAATATGTTTTTTTTTACCCTTATACAAATGGATGATGATATATTTGATTCGGATGATCTAATAAAAAAAAATGTTATAAAAGCTCGCTATTATTGTTGAATTTTGCGAGTTGCTATCTTAATATTTTCAGAATTTTCATTTTAATAATATTGCTAAAATCTTAAATACATTTCTCTCGTAAGTTCAGTATAGGAGCATTGAAGCTGAATCTATATGAGATTGGGATTTTTATCTATTCATTTAATTGTTTATTTAACTACCTTTATCCAGTCAATTACTTGTTAATTGCTTTTAAAAGAAGTTCAACACACTGGCACGACGGAACCACGCAAAAACAATCTTAGTCCGTTTTATAGGCGCCAATCGTTTTGAAATAAACGAGAAATTATAATCAATTTCTAAAAGTATCTTAAGGAATTTAAAACAACTAAACCAAACTCAAAGTACGCTCAGATCGACCACGCCAGTGGATGCTTTTTGTCTGAATTCTCACTTAAGGTAATTTCAATTATATTCTCTTAACTCATTCTTCGCTCAAGAAGAATTATCAAACCTTGTCAATCAATTCAAAATGGCCGTGTGGCCCTGTATATTAAAACATTACACAGTTTAGCATGCGGACAAAATAAACAAATTAAAGATTAGGTTTTTCATAAATTATAGAATATTTAAAAATGTCTTTTATGTTGTTTATAAATGCTATTGTTAAATTGCATTATTTTTGTGTAATTTAAACTTCTATAGTAATCAAATTGAAATAAATATATTGTTTTTAAAAATGTAAGGACATTCCTAAGTATAAAAATGAAATAAATTCGAAATGAAATTGTGTTTCCCACGGGATTCCTTATCACTTGACTTCCTCGCCTCCGGACTAAATGGGTCAACTTTTTCTAGTGCACCTCCTTTTATGGGGTTATTCTAATGGGTTCCACTGGTGCACCACTCACTCACGGCTGACCACAGAAGCATGTGGTTCAGAGGAACGGCCTACTTAAAGGATCTTCTCTTATTTAATTTTATTTTAAAATTCCGATCTGCTGTTGAGTCGCTCTACTCAAAATCCAAATCAGACTGACTGTAAAAAAAGTGACAGCATTAGGATAAAATATCAGCGCTGCCAATCTCGAAACTAATGTTTTATAAAACTATTTAATTTATTTTTTATTATTCTATAGTATTTGTGTGTTTACTAATGTGTTAATATAATATTGTTTTTGATGCCAATTTTGAAGTGAGAAATGTTAATGAGGTACGAATTTACTTTTTTGTATAATAATATAAAAAACTTAATCCTAATGTGAAGACGGAACAAATTTTTATAGGATTATAAGATTTTACTGCCCATTTGAGTTACTTTTTTTGGGTACATTAACAAACTTGTAGAATAAAATTGTCCAGTTTCAAGTGTAGATCGATTTGCGTGCGAAAAAAATCACCTAAAATTGACAAAAACACTAAAATTCCTAGAAGAAAACATCTGACCACTAACTAGTGTTATTTCCAAAAACGTCGAATTCATAATTATTGATGCAAAAGGATTGAATTCGTAGGCAAATACAAGGGTAGATGATTTAACCTATTAAGTACCTAGTTGTTGCAATTATAACGATTTTACGCAAAACTGTGTTATGCGCATTCAAAACATAAGTGCCGTCGCTGTAATCATTTTATTCAAAATATGCAAATAACAGGAATGTTTCTGTAAATATCTGAAACTCGAAATGAAATACAAAATAACTCTTAAAACCACACACATTGCATATGATCTTCTCTAATTTAAGATGACAGTACTTAATCGTAAATATTATATCTGAAATGCTACATTAAAAACAACATATTGTCTTAATAATATGTTAATGAATTTGTTATTTAAATGAACCTAAATGAACTAGCTGAACTTTCTTATATGTGGTATCTATAGTTATGTATTTGTAATTTTTGTTTAGCAAAACTTGGTAAATCACATTCGCTTCATTTCAACTTTCTTAATTTTTGGTGAATGGCGTCAATATGGTTCCGTAAAAGTTGATTAGTTGAACATGCATAATCACACTCGCTGCATTTAAACTTTCTTATTTTCCGATGAACGGCGTTAATATGGTTCCGTAAATGTTGATTAGTTGAACATGCATGATCACAATCGCTACATTTAAACTTTCTTATTTTTCGATGAACGGCGTGAATATGTTTCTGTAAATTTCCTTTAGTTGAAGATGCATACTCACATTCGCCGCATATAAAATTTCTCACTTTCAGATGAACGGCGTTAATATGTTTCTTTAAATCTCCAATACTTGAACATGTATAATCACACTCTGTGCATTTAAAATTTCTTATTTTTCGATGAATGATTTTAATGTGGTTCCGTAAATGTTGATTAGTTGAACATGCATAATCACACTCTGTGCATTTAAAATTTCTTATTTTTCGATGAATGATTTTAATGTGGTTCCGTAAATGTTGATTAGTTGAACATGCATAATCACACTCGCTGCATTTAAAATTTTTCACTTTCAGGTGAACGGCGTTAATATGCCTCTGTAAATTACTATTAGTTGAACATGCATAATCACACTCTGTGCATTTGAAAGTTTTCATTTTACGATGAACGGCGTTAATATGGTTTCGTAAACTTTCTTTACGTGGACATGAATAATCACATTCGCTGCATTGAAATTTTTTGATTTTCCGATGAACGGCGTTAATATGGTTCCGTAAATGGTGATTAGTTGAACATGCATAATCACATTCGCTGCATTCAAACTTTCTTATTTTTCTGTGAACGAGTTTTTGAATTTTGATATTTTTTAATATTTTAATGTTGTTGCTTTTCTGATTTTTAGTAGCCAATGATGAAAGAGTAGTTTCATCTGAACATCTGTAACATAAAATTAGATGTTCGTTGAGATTATTCGTTAGCGAATGTATGGAACCGTTTCGATCAACGGAACTCATGCAATTCGAACAAGTAAAGTCTATTTTCTTCAATATTATTCTGACGCATTTCTTTTCGTCTATTTTGCTCGGATATAATGAAAAAATGGCGTTTTTTCCGTAATTATGCTCTACCACATTCTTTCCGTCTTTTTCCGATTTGATAAATTTGATATTTTCTACGGTAAATTGATCGCATAGTTGATTTGAGTTCAGTTGTTGATTTGAGTGATTACTATCGCAGTCATTGACAATGATTTCTGATTTAACGGATTGACTTGCAGAATATTCGTTAGAATTATTAAATCTCACTTTTTCAAAATCACTGCAACTTGGTTTGTTATCGCTAGTTTTCTCATAAATACTGTGATCATTCGCTTGCTCCATTTTATGAGTAATATCAATTAATTTAACATTATGTTATGCGATATTAAATCAAAAGAATGTTTTGTTTAGGTGCCTACATAATTATTATATTCTTGTAATTAATTTTAATATCTTCACGTATTTTAGTTGAATTTGACTTATCACTTCACTATTTTCGATGGAGTTCTACGTTCTCTAACCTAACCTAACCTGTCAATTTGGTTAAAGTTTCACTTGTTTAGAATAATGATTATATTGTATGCAAATCCGGCGAATAATGGCAAATAAATTTAATACAGCAATTCCTACTTCGTACGAATCAGGGCAACTGCAAAATTAACACTTTCTGTCTCTATTATTGTCATGGCGACTCTAACCTGTCAAACTGACAAGGAGCGTTCGGCAAGTCAGCTTCAGACTAACCCTACAGAAAGTGTGATTTATGCCAGTTCAAAGTTGCAAAAGTGGGTAGACTGAAAATTGTATTTACTTAAGGTAAATATTGGGGATTATTTGAATCAGTCATGTTAACCGATTTTATATGATCTGTTACATTCGTAACTAGGTGCGCGTTACATGTTCTAAGAAAGGTTATTTGAGTTCTTTTTATTGTTACATTTTCCACATGTATTATCCTTTTTTTGTTGCGTTAGTGGAGAGGATACAAAACTACAGATGGAACTAAACATGAAACTAAAGTGAAACGCATATATTATTTTATTAGATAAAAAAATAAACATTCCTACCTTACTATGTAGAAGTACAAGTATATATGTATATATATTTTTTATTTATATTCGTCCCTTTAATACGTCCAAGCGATAGACAATGATCTTACTTTGGGCCGAAATTTTGTAAATCTAATTGCACGTGGCTCTATCACACACGAATACCATATGGGGGTAGTCCGGGAGACGAGTACATGGGTTTACTAATTCCCCAATGTGGAGTTATGCTGCCAGAAAACATAGAGACGGGAACTGAGGGCGAAAAACGCACCACGCCAAGTACGCCACTTTGCGTCGAGTACACTCCTCGCGAATCGTACTCTCACTTGCTCGCATGTGTCATCTATCCAGTCTCTATCCAGATGGGTATCTACCGGTGTCGGGTTTTCACAAGGACAATTTGTATCTATATGTTTTAAAAGATCGTTGGGGAAAAGTGCCATCGGGAAGAGGCTCCTTAAATTACGCACAATTGCTAATCTCTTTGAGATACAGGTCTTTTCTTTTTGTTTAAAAAAAAAATAATTGGACATGTAAACACAATGTTACCACTATCCTACCAAAAGATATGATGCCATGTTAGGTTAAAAGGGTGTACCGAAGGGGTCCCTAGGGATTAACCCTCACCCTTGATTAACCCTCATCAGATAGCGTGGGTGAAAAAACACCGAAAGGATTTATTTATTGCTCACCTTTTCGGCAATATCTAAACTTTAGGCCTTTTAAACTTTTTTTTTGTATATTTACATTATTATGCTATTTTTCGGCTGTTTTTAATTTAAAAAAAAACTTGTATCAGATCTTTTGGATTTTTTTATATCGGATAAAGAAGACTATCTTTAATGTTTTAGAAAAGAAATTTCATCACTTTCTTGTGGACACAATAATTGCCGTCATTTCACACCAATCACTTTCAAATTGATACATAAAATTTAAGGTCATAAAATCTCGGTCAAGTTCGCTAAGGGTCAAAATTAGACCAGGGAAAAGTGAAATTTTGCTATAACTTTCTTAGTATATAAAATATTTAATTTTTATAAAAATTTAATATAAAAATAATTTGATATTTTTCCCTAATTAAGGGCTGAAAACTCACATAAGTAAATTTTTTTGATAGCGCCAACCATTAGTCTTAGGGGTGGGATAAAGTGCTTTTTCAAAATACAAAAACCATACCTCCCTTAATCAATTCCCTCCCTTAATCCCTACAGGATCAATTTCGTTCGAAATGTTAATTGTAGACCTCTAATTTCCCTACAACTTTTATTTGAAACAATATTTGATATGAGCAACCCTCACGCCACACTAATAAGAGGGATTCAATATGCGCACTCTCGCTTTGCGAGTCTACGGCGGTTGAGCCGCGCGGCAGCTCGCGCAGAGTTTGATACAAGTTCGTACAATTGGCTTTTGCTTAAAAAACACTATCTACTTTAAAAAAATGCAATTGCCAAATATTTAAATGAATATATTTCAAAGTAAATGCAAGAGAAATGCACAAATATATTATTATACATTTTTTATTACGATACAGTAATAATCTAGGATTTTAGAATTTGTATTAATTTTATTAAATCCTCACTTAAATAGTTTTTGAACAGCACATTATAATAGCATTAAAACACAATTATTTCAAATATACGAACACTCAATTTCAATCTCAATTCAACCAAATATAAAAATAATGGTGAGCATATTAAAATTGTTTTTTGAGGTGTCTTTAAATGTTAACAAAAAACCTGATTATGCTAATCATATAATTAATTTTTTTGAACAAAAGATCTTCTTTCAGGTACTATTTAAGTACTTAGGTAAGTATCTAAAGTTTAATAGTAAATGTTACCTAATCGGATCTTTAATAGTTTTTTGTTTGCACGCTTGTAATTGCAAATCGATACGTTTTTTTTAAATTCGTATTTATTGAATTTGTGCAATCGCACTGCCTGCTTTCAATTTTATTTCATTTATGATGTAATTAATGCGTGGGTTTGTTATTTTATGTTAACTTAAAATGTTGCAGGGACGAAAAGATAATAAAAGTGTATAATTTAATGTTTATTTTTAATTAAGGCAAAACGCGTTTAATCGTGCTAATATTACGGGCGCGGACATAAAATTTAATAAATTATTTTATAAGGAAAGTGGTTTTATTTCAAAGCAAGAGCGAAATAATATAACGAACGCAATATCACGTTTTATTTCAATTGTGCTGTTGCATTACAATACCTACTTTATTTTTTAATGACTGACTGAATTTAACACCAAATACTAATTAATTTGATTATCTGAATGGAAATTAAATTAACCGGATCTACTTAATTTAAATTAAATTCAATAAAAGATGACTTTAGCAATAAAAGTTGACTTATGTGAACGCGTCGACCAAAAGGCGCGAATGGCAATCTCGCTCTAAACTGTTCTAGGGCAGGCCAGGGCCGGCGCAACGCTGTGTTTAAACTATTATTTTCCATTTTTTTGATAAACTATGTTGAAACTGTACATATTTTTTAACTGTAGGCATTCTCTGCATTTGAATTTAATTATTTCACGGTAAATTGCATCTACAGAATTATTTTTTTTATTTATTTTATTTTCGCTGATGTCTTTTTGGGGAGTTAAACTATATCGACAGCTAAACCGGTCCCCTGAAAAAAAACCATCATACTAAAATAATTACATAATTAAAAAAAAATTGTTTTTCTTCGAAGGGCTTGCTTCGTGAACCGCGCCATGCGTTCAATCGCCTTCTCAAACATTCAAATTATTTCTTTAAAATTTAGAATTCGTTCTTTTCGTAATTAGGAAACATTTTTACAATATTTTTTGCTCATTAATGTTTGATTATTGATCTATATCAACCACTTAAAAGGACATCGGCATACATCTGTGAATGCTTCTGTAACTGTCCTTTACGTGTACTCACACTAACTGCATTTAAATTCAATAAATTCACGATGAGTTGCATCGATATGCTTCTGTAACTGTCTTCTATATGTACTCGTGTAATCGCACTCATTGCATTTAAATTTCCTTATTTTCCGGTGAATTGCATCGACATGTTTCTTCAAATTTGTTTTGCTTGTAAATGCGTAATTGCATTCGCTGCATTTAAATTCCCTTATTTTCCGGTGAATTGCATCGATATGGTGTTGTAAACCTGTCTTATATGCACTGGTATATTCGCAATCGCTGCATTTAAATTTCCTTATTTTTCTGTGAATTGCATCGAAATGTATCTTCAAATTTGTTTTGTTTGTACATGTGTAATTGCATTCGCTACATTTAAATTGTCTTATTTTCCGATGAATTACTTCGATATGGTTTTGTAAACATGTTTTATATGCACTGGTATATTCGCATTCGCTGCATTTAAATTTTCTTATTTTCTGGTGAATTGCATCGACATGTATCTTCAAATTTGTTTTGTTTATAAATGCGTAATTGCATTCGCTGCATTTAAATTTTATTTTCCAGTGAATTGCATCGATATGGTGTTGTAAGCCTGTCTTATATGCACTGGTATATTCGCAATCGCTGCATTTAAATTTCCTTATTTTTCTGTGAATTGCATCGACATGATTCTTCAAATTTGTTTTGTTTGTACATGTGTAATTGCATTCACTGCATTTAAATTTCTTTATTTTTCTGTGAATTGCTTCAACATGTATCTTCAAATTTCTTTTGTTTGTAAATGCGTAATTGCATTCGCTGCATTTAAATTTTATTTTCCAGTGAATTGCATCGATATGGTGTTGTAAGCCTGTCTTATATCCACTGGTATATTCGCAATCGCTGCATTTAAATTTCCTTATTTTTCTGTGAATTGCATCGACATGATTCTTCAAATTTGTTTTGTTTGTACATGTGTAATTGCATTCACTGCATTTAAATTTCTTTATTTTTCTGTGAATTGCTTCAACATGTATCTTCAAATTTCTTTTGTTTGTAAATGCGTAATTGCATTCGCTGCATTTAAATTTTATTTTCCAGTGAATTGCATCGATATGGTGTTGTAAGCCTGTCTTATATGCACTGGTATATTCGCAATCGCTGCATTTAAATTTTTTTATTTTCTGATGAATTACTTCGATATGTTGTTTTAAATGTGTTTTATATGAACTGGTATATTCGCAATCGCTGCATTTAAATTTTCTTATTTTCCGGTGAATTGCATCGACATGTATCATCAAATTTGTTTTGTTTGTAAATGCGTAATTGCATTCGCTGCATTTAAATTTTTCAATTTTCTGATGAACTACATTAATATGATCCACCAAATAATATTTGTTCATAAAATCCTTGTTACATTCATTACATTTGAATCGTATTCTTTTGTGTACAGAATCAATGTGACCTAATAAAATAGAGTTTTGCTTAAATGTCCTATTACACTCGTTACATTTATATTTTCTTTTTTTAATTTTATGTAATTTAGAGCGTTTTTTGTTCAGAGGAGCAGTCAATGTTAAACAAAGTTTTTCCTTTTCTTTGCAATCCAAGCATAATAAATTTGACTCGTGTTGATTAAGTACGCTATTTATCAAACCGCAATTATCAACGGCACACTTGCAACTACGACACGCAAAGCCGATTTCATTTGTTGTCAAAATGGATGTTTCTACATTTTGCGTTGTTTTATATTTGAATTTTTGATCTGCGTTAACACAATATTCTACACTTGAAATATTAGCTTCCGATTTGATAAATTTAGTATTTTCCTCTTCAAAATAATCACAGTGGTGATTAATTATCGTTTCTTTCTGGAAACCATAGAATCTTTTGTATTCAATGTGTGATTCACTAAAACGATCTGGATCAAGACTATTTTTGCACGATGGCACTTGCGTCCCGTCGAAATGGCTGCTGGACGGATTGCAATCAACTGATTGCTCATATTTTATGGTAACATTGTCATCGTTTTGTTCTAATTTGAGAGCGGATTCATTTTCGTTTCCTTCCATAATTATCACCTCACTTAACCTAGTTCAGGCATTTTCAGACAGTCTATTTTGACATTTCGACCTGATTATTCTTTTTACAAAATATAGAAATAGGAAAGAAAAATAGTTGACAGGACCAATTAATATATTTTAAATATTAAAAATAATTGTAAATTTTATTCGTGAATATCCGAATAGCAAAAATATTACTATAGTTTAATAGTATAATAATCTCTAACAAAATAAATATCCCACCTAAAAGCTGAAATTTTTATAACCTATATTCACATATTATTTTTTTTTATAACTAGCGCAAACCAGTTAGGCACTAAAGTGACCCCGTGAAATTAGGACAATAAATTGTAAGAAATTAAGCCGATTGTCAATAAACCGTGCAATTATAATATCACTAGTGAAATTGTAATATCACGGCTTTGACAGTATGCCAGCGACATCAGGGTGTCCCATAAGTGGTGGATCAAACGAAATGAGGTGATAGGAGATGTCATTTGCTATCAAACTTAATATAAACATGGTCTACCAATTCTCAATGGTTTAGAAGTTATACCACTTACAACCACTTTTTTGAAAATACTTACCCCGTCTTACATAAAAAATCGTGAATAAAAAATGATCTATTTTTCAACATTTTTTTTTCTTGTTTCGTGCTTATTAGTAATTTATTTTTCTAGTAAAAGTATTTTCTTGAACTTTTCCTCGATATTAAAAAAGTAAACTTGAATTTTGTCATAATTTACTATTTTCATAAAAAAAATACCTCAATTTTGTATAAAGTTTACCTAAAAAAAATGTACTACGGAAAGTTGTACCACCACTTTAAAAACGTCTACTGTTCATACTGATTCTAAAGAAGGTACAATTTATTGGTATTAGTCAATGTTTCCATACTTTTAGTAGTAGTTTTTCAATGAGGGGGGTCGGTCAATAATAAAACAAGCTAAATAAAATATATTTTTGTATCTGTAATAATGTATCATTTATTGCAACTTTTTTCTAAAAAAGATGCTCAAAATGTCTTCCTCCCACTCTAATTAATGCATAGATGACATCTTCTTAAAAAGTTTCTTTTCAGATTTAGCATTGCTCTATCATTATTACGAACGACAACTGCTGGAGCTTTCAATTATTCTCTTAGTTGCCGCTCGTCTTGAACTTCATCTCGGTATACCGTTTCCTTGAAGTAGCCACAAACAAAATATTCGAGGGGATTCAGATCCAGCGAGCGTGCTGGCCAGGGGATAATTCCCCCTCTTCCTATCCAGCGATTGGGGTACGTGTTATCTAGGAGATTGCGGACATTGGCTGCAAAGTGAGGTGGTGCTCCATCGTGCTGCAACCACATTCTTTCCTGTATTTCCAGTGGAAAATTTGCTAGAAGTCCGTTAAGATCATGCCGCAGGAACTGTAGGTATCGTCTACCTTTGAATATTCGTGTCAGCTCAAATGGCCCTATCAGCCTACCACCGAATATTCCCGCCCACAGATTGACACCAAACTGATGTTGGAAGCGATCCCTCTTTATAATTCTCGGATTTTCCACCAACCAAGAGCATATTGTGTATGTTGAATACGCCAACCCTTTTAAATGTTGACTCATCGCTCCACAAAATCGACTCAAAGTAGTCATCTTCCCGGGATCGACGAAGCATTTCTCTGCAAAATGCTACCCGTAAAGCGTTGTCTCTGGGCAAAAGCGTCTGCACACGTTGCACGTGGAAAGGGTGCAAAAAAAAAAAGGGAGAAAAGTCGGATTGGGTTGAACTTAATTTTAATCGTATGAAATTTCGGCCGATTTTTTGAAGTGTCGGGCAAATTTCGTATGGGGCAAATATAAAAAACACTTTTGGCTCAGTAATAATATTAATATGCTATTCCTCTCGCAGCTTGGATCGGTTTCCGTAGTGTAGCAGTTATCACGTTTATTTTCACACACACAACCCTCTGTGTGGAAACAGTTTTATTAGTGAAATCTTCTTAAAAAAAATCCTAAATAGTACCGATGTTTTTATTGTAGTGCGAGCTATCTACTACTAGCCATCTAGCTATCTATATATCATCTATTGAATACAAAAAAGCACATGAAATACACCAATTTATGCTTTTATTTTTTAAAAAAAACTGATTTAATATAGAACTAAACTAGGAATTTTGCCGTGGTTTTGTGCATTGATATAGTATTTTAAGACAGGTTTTGCCGAATTATTGAAAATAGGTCAATTTGGGAAAAGTACAAAATAAATAGAGTATAATTCTGTATATAGGAAGGTGATGGGTGGTTTTATTACTAACCGCGCGTGAAAATTTACCAAAAAAACTGGAATTATGTTAAAATTTATGATTAATTGAAAGAATGTCATCATACTATTATCTTGAACTAATCAAATCTAAATAATAACTTACTGTCGCCTCTATTGTCATCCAAAACGCCCATTGAATGAGCTAGAAGTGCCGCAAGCACAAGTGAAGATAGGAAATGAAGCAGTCGAATTATTAAATTCCATTTCCGCGGAGATTGATATCTTTTTCTGTTCGCCCAATAGGATTAAACATTTACTTTACATTTACATTACACCGCTGTTCAGCGTGAATAATTTATTTGTTATTATTTTAATTTTAACGTTGTATTTTTCATGATTAGTTCAATTTATTTGTTATTCTCTTCTGTTGTTTGTTATTTTGTTCTTTTCTTTTAGTAGTTTAATTTTTACTTCAATTGTAATGTGTACATGGGGAAACCTGTTTAATAAATAAATAAATAAACTTTATGTGCGAACTCAAAAATAATATATTTGTCTTTCTTTGTCCGCTTGGCTGCGTATCTATCGGTCTCTTTCTCGCACCGCATCACTCATTTTACAGTTTAATAATATTATTTATTAACGTATTTGACATAAATAGCACAGAAATTATAAATATAATGAAATATTTACTAGTGAAATGATATTCTTTCCATTAATTGCTACATTTTCGAATGATTACTGCAAGTTTTACTGCACCAACGGGCATTGTTGTGAGTTTCTCTAAAACGCTCGGCACATCGACTGGCAAAAAAGTAATACCACACCAGCGAATGGTATTGCTTTTAGCCGTTGGACGAATTCTTGGAAGTTAAGGTCTAAATTTCGCGGTTTCTTCTATGCCAGTATCCAAAAAGTAATTTGTAATAAACCTGGTTTCATCAAAAATATTCCTCTAGAGATCTCTCTTGTCCCTTAAAATGAAATTTCCTCTCAATTTATCACATTTGGTAGCATCTAACAATTTTACAATTTATAAAGTTATTTTAACATTGATCTCTCCTAACCAGCTTTCAATTTATTTTATTTTTGTTATTTTCTATTTCCCATCCGTTAAATTCGGTTCTTCGTATTTATTTTTATATTTATAAAAGGTAAAATGTGTTTCTGGCACACTGCCTAAGCTTTTGGCTTATTGCCACTTTAGATGAAGAAAAAGAAGAAAGAAAAAACACTATCCATGACATAACGACGTAGGCAACTGTCATATTAACATTTTGAAACCCTATAAGAAGATAAAACAAACTGTTTATACCTTTATCTTTATCAAAATGGAGGAAAACGAACTTAAAACTGAGCAAATTGATGACAATATCACCTTTCAATATGAGCAAGTAAGTGAATGCAATCAAACCAACACTAATATTGATGGACATCAAAAGCAATCATCCAAGATTAATCTCGAAACATCAAATCCAGCAGGATTTATTAAGTCAGAAGTTAATAACGAAATTTGCTTTGATTTCCGGGGCGAGAATAGTATAAATCTACAAGATGATGCTTTTGTAGAAGAAAATACAAAGTTTATAAAATTAGAAACCAATCTCTTGAACGATCAACGTAATAATCAAACAATCCAAAGTGTAAAAAGCCCAATTATATTATTAAAAGATATTAATTTTACATGTAACTTTTGCAAATGTACTCTTGATAGACACAGCCGAATAAATACTGCAATAGATAAGCACAATAGGGCGAACTTAATGTGTTTAGAATGCAGAGGACAACAAAGAAAGAAATCAACAGTGACTGATACTCGAAAGAAGATTACGGATAAACAATTTAAGATTAAACAAAATCGACAAATAACAAAATTTAAATGCAGCGAGTGCGATCACAGTAGTTCAAGGAAAGCACATTTACAAACGCATATGGATGGAGTTCATCGGAAAATAAGAAAATTTAAATGCAGCGACTGCGATCAGAGTAGTTCAAGCAAATCAAATTTACAAACGCATGTCGATGGAGTTCATCGAAAGATAAGAAAATTTAAATGCAGCGAGTGCAATTACAGTAGTTCAAGGAAATCAGATTTACAAAGGCATATCGATGGAGTTCATCGAAAGATAAGAAAATTTAAATGCAGCGAGTGCGATTACAATAATTTAAGTAAATCAGATTTACAAAAGCATGTCGATGGAGTTCATCGCAAAAAATAAAAAGATTCATCATCAACTTTAATTAATCGAGATCACAAAAATCACCGTTATAAAAAGTTAAAAATATTTATATAACGTTTAACCTGTCATTTTAGAATTAGATAAAAAAACATGATTTAAAGTAGAGGCACTTTAGTTAAGAATATTAGTAAATAATACTAGTAATGTAAGAAAATACCCTATATAAAAGTTAGCTTATAAATTTGAGAAATTTGAAGAGAATTACATCGCTCTAAAGGTTAACGAAAAATATCCTGTTACTTATTCAATTTGGGTAATGAATATGGTCATAAAATAATTATTTACTATAAATTTAACCAATTTGACTAGGCTAAGTATCGTCTGTTCTAAGGTTGACTATATTTTATTGTTTTATGAATTAGGTTATGTTAGACAATAGAAGTAATGTGCGTATTGTAATTGTAATAATGTATAAGTAAACATAATATTAGTTAGGCATTTAAGTTAAATAATTATGTGCTATTTTCACCGATTCTATAAAAATGAAATATTTGGGAAGGTAGGACGGTATGCCATGCATCAAGGCTTTGAGAGTTATACTTCCCTCAGTCAACAAAAAAAACAGTATAACTAGATATTTACAGTTAATTACAGATTTCATAATTATATCATAATATTATGTAAGGTAGAGTTTTCAGGATCAAATAAGCTAACATAATGAAAGTCAGTATTATCAAATGTATACTAAAACACCAGAAAACAACTAATCGTCATCATCTCCATCAACAGCATCATCGAGATTATCATCATCAGTAGTGGGCCACATATGCGAGGCCAGCTATGCACCGACTGCACATTGGCCAATATTCCCACTCATTAAGAAGGAAAATGTTTCTTTTTTGAAAAATGTAAAACAAAAATAATTACTGTGAACTTATTTACTGTCAATTGTAATCCTCACATGCTATTATGTAACATATACAAAACAAAATGTATGACCGGCATAGAAAACTATATAAAACGAAGCTAAGTGCTGGTGGTTGTCGACACCAAGTCCCGAAGGAGGCAAGTCGTTCCAGGCCAATGTGGGTCTTATGTTTTGTTAATCCGTCGATATGTCCTGCAACAAGACCAGGATAAGATTTTCTACATATAAAATTGTAATACTCGGAAGATCGTCTTTTCCATACGAATCGGTTGATAACATTTTCTTTTTAAAATATTGTGTAACTTTAAATTTATCACATGACTGCTTTATATTAAAATTCGGTCATTTGTCGGTCAATGTCCTGTAAGCGAGATCACAAGGAAGAAAGGATAATTAATTGATAATAACTTTGAATAATAAATACCAATATAAGTTTTGATTTTGAGAAACATGGCAGGTACCTGTTATAGAAAGATATGAATTAGGTACTGTTTATTTTTGTTTACTTATTTTTTTATTTAGAATGATGCTTGCGAGTGTAATTATAAAATAATAAAAATTAACTCGAATCTGAATAAATTAGTACATACAGTTTGGGAATTATTAAATGGTAAAATGCCAGTCCTTTGAACGTCCAGCGTCATAAACATCACTTTGTTGAAATGACCTTAAGTTTTGAGGAATCTACTTTAGTTGAGGATGCTGTGAATAACGCCTAAATACCTTATCAGCTTGGATCTTATCAGCGTCTTAAGTTGGTGGCTCTGAACTGCTATAAGCGTGTTTGATGATTTATTTATAATTAATTCAAACCTTTCATATTTTTTTTTGTTTATCTGTCAATATAAGAGTGTCGCACTCATTGGAATGAATACCTAATCTATTATTTATCTGCTGGAGTTGCCATGGCAACTAAGCGTTTTATTGAATATTCCTTCTTCAAATGTTTGACCTAAAATTTAAAGATTCATTGAAAATGAGAAATATTAATTTTTTATTTTCACTAAAATTATGCAGATATAATTTTTAAAATATAAAAAAAACTTGAATGGTTAGAATGGTGAGAATAACTCGATAAAGTACGACATTTCTAAATGTAATCAGTTTAGAAATATTATATTAAAAATATGATATTTATATTTAAAAAAAAATGTTACGATATGTACAATCTTATCAAGGACATCTTATCTGTATATCACAGTGTAGGGTTGCCAGATGGTATCCTATTGGAGGACATGTCCTCCTTTTTATGATTTATCGTCCAGTCTCTATTAATAAAATAAAGTAAATTATATAAAAAATCTCGTTTAATTGTGAAAGTTCTCCTTTTTTAAAAAAAAACAATCTTTTTCCAAATGGTCATCTGGCAACCCTATCGCAGTGTTGCAAGGCCGTGATTGATAGAATAGCGTTTATGTTGGCCCAATAATTAGTAATAACCTGTAAATTAATAATAAAAAATAAAGTGCGCCTGGTAAGAAAATATTCTATGTTCGTCTGTGAATGAATATTTAAATGAAATTAAATATATGAATATTGATATAATATTATTTATTTATTTTGAATCCGATTAATAAACGTCACATACTTGATGATCAAAGCGAATTTTGACAAAATAATAATTCTAAATGGAATGAAGTAAAGTGAAGGAGGTCTCCAATTAATACAAACGCAACGGATTGATTGGTGAGATTTTAATCAATTGATTCATTATTTCTTTTATATACTTAATTGAGGTTATATTTAGTTGTGTGGGTTTTGTTTTCGATACATAACAATGTTGTTGGCTGCATGCCTAAGGCTGAAATATCATGTTTTAACAATGATCTTTTGACACCGAGGACGCGCCTTGCGAATCATGCTGATTTGCCTCAATCATGCTGACAATTCTATTATTGTAGCTTAAAAAGTACTTGTTATAAAATTGTATTCTTATAAAATATTATTAAATAACATGTTAGGAGCGAACGACAGAAATTATCATTTCTTCTAGGAAAACGTTTTGGCCTGTCCTCGAAATTTTGCTCAAACACAAAGGAAATATTGAATATTAATGTTTTTATGATTAAACAATCTTGAAGGGACTGAAAAGGCGGCCATAAATATGTATAGCAACAGTTTTAGAATGCATGTCGGGTTTTTTTTAATATTTATATAACCTTCAATGAAAAACAGTGTATTCTTCATCAATTCCAATATTATCGTCCGTCTCGCTTATTTTCATTAAAAAAGTGTGCAAGTGCGAAAGAGCGATAGTATTATATCTATAGAAATACGGATACAAATAGGTTCAGTTCTAATCGCTTACTACTAATTCTTTGCCTAAATCTGCTCAATATTTTATCTAAATTGTATCAATTGAACCATTCTTCAGTTCCTGACTTCTTGCCATCATGACGCGACATGACGCGTCTAGAATTAGCATTAATAACATAAGTAAATGTGTATCTTATTGCGAACTCAACACACATGAGACCACTCACCACCAATTGCTGCACAAAGTGATCTCAGGTCGTCGCACGCCAGGGGATAGATTCCACAATTAATTAAAGAATTATGAATTAAGTATGACAATACTTTTAAAACATTTTTATGATCAGCATAATAAAAATAATTGTTCATAAAAAAGATTAAATCGAACATATCAATGATGATCTTGATTTATTTAAATTATATAGTTTATTGTATATAGGGTAGTGGTTTATTTATTCGATTTTGACAAGTTCAATAAACTCTTCAACTTTCATACTGCAAGCAAAGCATCCATTTTAATAATTTGTCATGAAATTTACTAAAATACTTTTTAGATTCCTATATTAAGTCCAAAAAAAAATATTTGACGTTACAAATACTCTCTTTGATCGCACCTAGTTAAATTAACTTAACTTGTTAATTATTATTTTAAAATGTTATACAATTGCTAATTATAATTATACTTAATTTTGATTATAACTACTACTATGCTATAAAGATATATATAAGTAATATTATTATTTTTATCTCATTAAGGACGCGTAAATTACAGAATTAAATAATGTGAACATATTCACAAATACTAATATCTGCATATTAAATGCATATCACGGTTTCAAGCAGATGTCTTGGGATTGGCTGCTATAAATAACTGCTGTAAATATGCTTTGCTTAAACTTCCGTAATTGCACTCGCTACATTTGAATTTTCTTATTTGCCGATGAACTGCATCAATATGCCTCTGTAAACTGTTTTGCTTGAACTACTGTTATTGCATTCGTCGCGTTTAAATGTAGGGTAATCTTGAACAATAGAATCATAGTACTTTGAAAAAACTTAGTTGAATTTGCGTCAAGTTTTATTTTTTAGATTTTTGCATTCAGTCAATAAGATATTTATGTCTAAAGTTTTGATAAAATGTATGAGACTTTTCGAGACTCTCAACATTTAAGTAAAGAAGAAAATAGCAAATCAAATACCCCGAAAAATCGAAGTAGCCCCACTATAAATGTTTACAAATCAACTTTTTTCCTACACTAGGAAATGCTTATTTTACGAGTCACTTAGCATTTATTGAACAGTCACTTACACAAGGTAAAGTCACTTTGCCGTATTCAATATTTTATCATGAATGTAGATTTTAAAAGATACAAATATTTTTATCGGCATTTATTAATTTTTATTATTTATTTATTTATTTATTCATTATGGTACAATAAGAAGTTACAACAATAAATGATATACTAACACTGAACAAGGAATTAAATTAGTATAATATAGACAAATTAAACACCAGTCATTTATTGTTGCTCTGAAGTAACATGGCTACTTTAACTAGGTTAAAAAAACCTGTTTTAAGGGCGGCCAAAAGAAGGTTGCAGAAAAAATACAATAACTATTTCGTACGCGAGATGTTACTTATAAAAAAAGATCTTAGGATAAATAAGATGTTTGATTTTGAAGATACTTAATGCACATAAGTAATACATTATCGTATTGTATATAAATATAGGTATTAAAATGACTTGATTCACAGACACACAGATATCTCTCTCTTTCTCGCACACAGTTAAACACATCCTCTATACACAAATGCTATATCTACTGTTTGTAAATAGGAAGAAAATCCATATTGGGTTTTATTATCTGATTCTTTTTAATATAATATTGATATAACTGAATGCCTTTGCTAGCAACTCATGCTAGAGGCTGCCCTCTTATTACTGTTACAACTTTTAGAAATGACATTATGGAAAAGTGATAATTGATGTCACCTTTCAACCAAGTTGGGCGTCCTTTTATGTCTAATTACACCTAATTGCTCCCCCCACCCTCATCGCTGCTGGCGTGCGGTAGATCTTCCCTCTGCTTGATCTTGCTGACGAGTTCCTTGGCCGGGTTGAAGACTCCTGGGGTCTGCTGGTTGCAGGTGTAGCACCTCTGGCTCCTCTTATACTGCTCCAGGGCACATTTCTCACAGAAGTAATGCTTGCATCTGAAATATTACATAGATTTACACTCACTTCGGCAAATGTCACCTTTATACTGGTGTAAAGCTAGGCGAATGTCTCTCATTAACGTGTGGTAAGGATAAGTGAGGTAGAGATAGAGTTCAGATCAGGGTAACTTATCCTAACCAATTTCTGACTCAAAATAGAAATTAATAAATGGCCGGAAATAGCTTAAACTTGATACAAAGTAAAGACTTGTATGTTAGTTTGACTACCTAGGAAGGTGTCTAGTCGGAGAGCGCGGTGAGTTAAGACTGAAGACTTCCGGTTCCTTCTTCGATTATGAAAACTAAACTGAGAGAAAGAAAGTTACAACTCGTCTCATGACAGTCTGATTTGATTTCATGACGTGTGAAATGCAACTTGGCATTTTTCCAAACAAAGTAAGTGCTTGTGACTGTCAAGAAGAAATTCGCAAACTATTTAAGTCTAGTTCCAGTTATACTGGGCATGAGAATTATATATCTGGCAATTTCACAGGTGTGAAATATGCTTTCGTTACCAAGTCGTAGCATCGTTGACTGTTATCAGTATTTTAATTAAATGTGTGGTCTAAACGCATGCGAATGAATGAGTTGAAATTAAAATTGATTTGCCTATGAAGAGTAATTCCAGCCACTTTTTGACACATTTCTAGGCACCATAGCATTATAACCTAGCAAAGGCAAGTATTTTGTTATCGCTGAGTATATTAACATTTGGTGTTTAATCGTGTTTGATGAGGACAAGAAGTTTACTCAGCCCCGAAACTGCAAAATAGGAATTTGCCAGGTTTTTGAGAGCCCCATAAAGCCTTACTTGGTTACGACGGGATCAATGAAACTGTTGTCTTGGTCACTGTCTATCTCATTCCCCTCGCGCTCGTGTGAGTGAGAGGGCTGCAACTCCGTCTCAACTCCATACAAAAATAGCCACTAGGTGAAAGCTATAAGAACCAATTTGCCATTTTAAGTAAGCATTAAATGCAGTATTGATCAGGATCAAAACCTGTTTTGATGTGATTGGTTCGATTTCAAATCAGTTTATAAAAACCGATGACATCTTTCTAAATGCAGTAGTGACCAGAGTGATTCACAGTGATTCATAGTGACCCAAATGACACCAAATTGTAGCAATTGGACCTCCCAGGTCACCAAAGCTGATTTTTCTTCACAATGGTGAGTTTTCATAGGAATAAATCGCCATAAACATGGTTTGAACCTGAATAAAAAGAATAATAAATAACACTCGAGCCGTAATATTAGGTTAATTATTTTAAAGGTACCTTTTCACCTTCTTCCCAGTTTTGGGAAGAAATCTTCCTTCTTTTGGTGATTTTTTCCATCGCCAAGAAAACAAAGGTTAGGTTAGGTAAGCCTCGCAAATGTTAATTATTTTAAAGGTACCTTTTCACCTTCTTCCCAGTTTTGGGAAGAGATCTTCCTTCTTTTGGTGATTTTTTCCATCGCCAAGAAAACAAAGGTTAGGTTAGGTAAGCCTCGCAAATGTTAATTATTTTAAAGGTACCTTTTCACCTTCTTCCCAGTTTTGGGAAGAGATCTTACTTCTTTTGGTGATTTTTTCCATCGCCAAGAAAACAAATCAAACTTGGATAATAGGTAATTTTAAAGAATAAAATCACCAGCAAATGGGACAAAACGGTTAAAATTCGATAGCGATATATAAATCAGTGAAATACCAAAGCGGACAGCTGACACGACGCGAGTGAACTGACAGCGCTATTGCTAGCGTAAAATATGTCCAAAAACACGTCGCCTGCTAAACGTCAACTTCGTTAAGCATTCGCTTCGCTAAACAGGTTTTATTAGTAAGAATTTTCGAACGCCCAAAACTATGATTTTGCTAGAACAATGGCAATGTTTTAAATAAATAAATTGGACCTAGCTATTAACCCAACTGGTATGGTAGTTTATAATAATTATATTTCTTTATTTTTCATTAGATTATCAAAAATATTCGGCTTTTTTTTTTATTTGCTAGAGTAACGAGGTTTGTGGCATCATTCACACGCAAACATGGCACACACAGTTGTCTATGGGTAAATCAATCTTCTTTCGTTTATGTTTGGCCTGGGGATTTATTTATCGTCATCGCAAAACCACCATTAATAGGAAATTGTAATCTTCTAAATTAAAATGGATAATTAGATTTAATTATGGGTATTTATACATAGGATACCCATAACTCTAATTACCATTTTAATTTAAAAGATAATTTACACTTCACACTACAGACACTTCAATTTTATTAATATGCAAGATTATCGGCGATTTGTACATTTTAGAGTAAGAGTGTCAACGGATTCCAATGACAAACCACTATTTTCTGCTAAATGGCAGATGATGATTATCTAAAAATTGTATTAGTAATTCATAATTTAAAAATATTTTTTATTTAATAATTGTATTTCGGCTCAATACTTAAATTAAAATGTTTATTATGGCACGAATATGCCGGTATTCCTATATGCCTATATAAATAGATACGACACACTCATTCATTCATGTTTTATAATAATCCTTAAAACCCAACCAAGATGAATTGGAATTTTTGAATCTTATAGATAATGGCAATATTTTAAACTAACAAAATTCGAAAGATGAACAGCTGTCACTGTCAGTGAAGCATTTGTTGCAAACTATGATACTAGGGAAGCTAAAAATGTAATTGTTTTCTTATATTATGTTCAAATAATAACAATAATGCCCTAATACAATCATGGATAAAAGTGAGTATCAATTATAAAAAATATCGATAAGCCTATCGATCAAAGCCCACAGTAAAAGAAGTGTCAAAAATACTCAACCAATATTTATTGCAGAGTAAACTTTAATTATTTTTTTCAAAATGAAACATTCCACTTCAGAATTAATTAGGTCTGTTAATATAAAAAATGAAGTGTATTTTCAAAATGAAATCCAAGAAATTAACATTCATCAACAGCGGGAAATTGAAATAGAAGATGTTCAATTTATCAAGAAAGAACCTGATATTCACAATTTGGCGAAAGTCGCAAAATACAAAAAAGAACAAGCCACAATGAAAATTGCGAAAGTAAATCTAAATCTTATAGATTTTTCGTGTACGAAATGCGGGTGTCTAATTGATAGAAGCAAGTCCGCCCATGTTCAATGCAATAATAGCAATGCAATATTTAATGAGTGTTTTACTTTTTTGTGTTGGCAATGCTTAAACGTAAAAACGCCAATTAAAAACCGAAAAAATGTATTTAAAAAGTTGAAATGTAACGAATGCTGTAAGACGTTTGCATTAAAATATCTATTAATCGATCACATTAATGTCTTTCATCGCAAGATAAAAAAATATAAATGCAGCGAATGTGATTTTAAGTGTACTCGAAAAGGAAACCTAAAAGGACACATTGATGGTGTTCACCGCAAGATAAAAAGTCATAAATGCAGCGAGTGTAATTATGTGTGCTACAGAAAAGGTCACTTAAAAAGACACATTGATGGTGTTCACCGCAAGATAAAAAAATATAAATGCAGCGAATGTGATTATACGACTACTCTAAAAGGAACCCTAAAAAGCCACATTGATGGTGTTCACCGCAAGATAAAAAGTCATAAATGCAGCGAGTGTAATTATGTGTGCTACAGTAAAGGTCACTTAAAAAGCCACATTGATGGTGTTCACCGCAAGATAAAAAATCATAAATGCAGCGAGTGTGATTATATGTGTTATCACAAAAGAAATTTAATCTCACACATTGATGGTGTACATCGCAAAATAAAAAAATATAAATGCAGCGAATGTGATTATATCTGTACTCAAAAACAAAACTTAAAAAGACACATTGATGGTGTTCACCACAAGATAAAAAGTCATAAATGCAGCGAGTGTGATTATATGTGTTACGATAAAAAACAGTTAAAAAGACACATTGATTGTGTTCACCGCAAGATAAAAAGTCATAAATGCAGCGAGTGTAATTATGTGTGCTACAGTAAAGGTGACATAAAAAAACACATTGATGGTGTTCATCGCAAAATAAAAAAATATAAATGCAGTGAATGTGATTATACGACTACTCTAAAAGGAACCCTAAAAAGCCACATTGATGGTGTTCACCGCAAGATAAAAAGTCATAAATGCAGCGAGTGTAATTATGTGTGCTACAGTAAAGGTCACTTAAAAAGCCACATTGATGGTGTTCACCGCAAGATAAAAAATCATAAATGCAGCGAGTGTGATTATATGTGTTATCACAAAAGAAATTTAATCTCACACATTGATGGTGTACATCGCAAAATAAAAAAATATAAATGCAGCGAATGTGATTATATCTGTACTCAAAAACAAAACCTAAAAAGACACATTGATGGTGTTCACCGCAAGATAAAAAGTCATAAATGCAGCGAATGTGATTATATGTGTACTCTAAAAGGAACCCTAAAAAGACACATTGATGGTGTTCACCGCAAGATAAAAAGTCATAAATGCAGCGAGTGTAATCACAGTAGTTCAAGCAACGCAGATTTACGAAGGCATATCAATGAAGTTCATCGACAAATAAGAAAATTTAAATGCAGCGAGTGCAATCACAGTAGTTCAAGAAAATCAAATTTACAAAGTCATATCTATGGAGTTCATCGCAAAAAATAAAAAGATTCATAATCAACTTTAATTAATCGAGATCACAAAAATCACCGTTATAAAAAGTTCAACGATAAGCAATATGTCAAAATTTACATTTGACGATATTAAGTTATAATTAAGCGATAGGTACAGATTAAAATTCTCTTTATTTTGACAAAAAATCATCCTACAAACGTATTTTATTTGTAAATGATAAAAAAACGCTTTTGCTTATTGGTTAATTAATTAATGTTAAAATATGGAGCAAGTTGTCGTATTTCACAATTTGTGTATGTAATTACGCAGTTAAGTTTTAAAACGGAGCATATTTAATGGCCAGATAAAACCTTCTATTCCACGCACTGCGCACTAGTTGCCAATCGTTTTGTCGAATTATTTTTTTTTTTTGTTAAAAATATTAAATAACGTTTAAACTGTCATTTTAGATTCAGATAAAAAAAACATGATTTAAAGTAGAGTGACTTTAGTTAAGAATATTAGTAAATAATACTAGTAATGTAAGAAAATACCCTATATAAAAGGTAGCTTATAAATTTGAGAAATTTGAAGAGAATTACATCGCTCTAAAGGTTAACGGAAAATATCCTGTTAATTATTCAATTTGGGTAATGAATATGGTCATAAAATAATTATTTACTATAAATTTAACCAACTTGACTAGGCTAATTATCGTCTGTTTTAAGGTTGACTATATTTTATTGTTTTATGAATTAGGTTATGTTAGTAATGTGCGTATTGTAATTTTAATAATGTAACTAACTATAAGTAAACATAATATTACTTAGTTAAATAATTATGTGCTATTTTCGCCCATTCTATAAAAATGAAATCTCTACTATTCTATCTTAGGTATATTTGGGAAAGTAGGACGGTATGCCACGCATCAAGGCTTTGAGAGTTATACTTCCCTCAGTCAACAAAAAAACAGTATAACTAGATATTTACAGTTAATTACAGATTTCATATTTTTTGTATAATAATTTGAAATACTGAATTTTATTCAGTTTTTATTCTATGTTTGTTTCATAATATTATGTAATGTGGAGCTTTCAGGATCAAATAAGCTAACATAATGAAAGTCAGCTAACAAAACAACTAATCGTCATCATCTCCATCAACAGCATCATCGAGATCATCATCATCAGTAGTGGGCCACATATACGAGTTTTAATGATCACCCCGCATATAATCAATAAGTTTTTTAGGTCATTCATTGTTTTTTATATTTTTCGGAACTTTATTATGATGCCAGCTATGCACCGACTGCATATTGGCCAATATTCCCACTCATTAAGAAGGAAAATGTTTCTTTATTGAAAAATGTAAAACAAAAATAATTACTGTGAACTTATTTACTGTCAATTGTAATCCTCACATGCTATTATGTAATATATACAAAACAAAATGTATGACCGGCATAGAAAACTATATAAAACGAAGCTAAGTGCTGGTGGTTGTCGACACCTAGTCCTGAAGGAGGCAAGTCGTTCCAGGCCAATGTGGGTCTTATGTTTTGTTAATCCGTCGATATGTCCTGCAAAAAGACCAGGATAAGATTTTCTACATATAAAATTGGAATACTCGGAAGATCGTCTTTTCCATACGAATCGGTTGATCTTTAAATTTATCACATGACTGCTTTATATTCAAATTCGGTCATTTGTCGGTCAATGTCCTGAAAGCGAGATCACAAGGAAGAAAGGATAATTAATTGATAATAACTTTAAATAATAAATACCAATATTAGTTTTGATTTTGAGAAACATGGCAGGTACCTGTTATTTTTTTTTTTTTTTTTTTATAAGTTCTTTATTTATAAACAAAATACATATTTAATTTGTTTGTTCACAAAACCCTTGCGGGCAGATAAGATATGAATTAGGTACTGTTTATTTTTGTTTAATTATTTTTTTATTTAGAATGATGCTTGCGAGTGTAATTTTGAAATAATAAAAATTAACTCGATTCTGAATAACTTAGTACATACAGTTTGGGAATTGTTAAATGGTAAAATGCCAGTCCCTTAAACGTCCAGCGTCATAAACACCACTTTGTTGACATGACCTCAAGTTTTGAGGGATCTACTTTAGTTGAGGATGCTGTGAATAACGCCTAAATCCCTTATCAGCTTGGATTTTATCAGCGTCTTAAGTTGGTGGCTCTGAACTGCTAAAAGCGTGTTTGACGATTTATTTATAATTAATTCATAACTTTCATATTTTTGTTTGTTTATCTGTCAATATAAGAGTGTCGCACTCATTGGAATGAATTCCTAATCTATTATTTATCTGCTGGAGTTGCCATGGCAACTAAGCGTTTTATTGAATATTCCTGCTTTAAATGTTTGAACTAAAATTTAAAGATTCATTGAAATTGAGAAATATTATTTTTTTATTTTCACTAAAATTATGTAGATATAATTTTTAAATTATAAAAAAAACTTGAATGGTTAGAATGGTGAGAAAAACTCGATAAAGTACGACATTTCTAAATGTAATCAGTTTAGAAAGTTGTATCTAAATATTTATATTTTAAAAAAAATGTTACGATCCGTACAATCAAAATGATAACCGTTCCGAATTGCGAAATTTAGGACATTATCTGTATATCACAGTGTAGGGTTGCCAGATGGTAACCTATTGGAGGACATGTCCTCCTTTTTATGATTTGTCGTCCAGTCTCTATGGATAAAATAAAGTAAATTATATAAAAAATCTCGTTTAATTGTGAAAGTTCTCCTTTTTTAAAAAAAAACAATCTTTTTCCAAATGGTCATCTGGCAACCCTATCGCAGTGTTGCAAGGCCGTGATTGATAGAATAGCGTTTATGTTGGCCCAATAATTAGTAATAACCTGTAAATTAATAATAAAAAATAAAGTGCGCCTGGTAAGAAAATATTCTATGTTCGTCTGTGAATGAATATTTAAATGAAATTAAATATATGAATATTGATATAATATTATTTATTTATTTTGAATCCGATTAATAAACGTCACATACTTGATGATCAAAGCGAATTTTGACAAAATAATAATTCTAAATGGAAAGAAGTAATGTGAAGGAGGTCTCCAATTAATACAAACGCAACGGATTGATTGGTGAGATTTTAATCAATTGATTCATTATTTTTTTCCAAATTAAGTATTTCTTTTATATACTTGAGGTTCGGGTTATATTTAGTCGTGTGGGTTTTGTTTTCGATATATAACAATGTTGTTGGCTGCATGCCGAAGGCTGAAATATCATGTTTTAACAATGATCTTTTGACACCGAGGACGCGCCTTGCGAATCATGCTGATTTGCCTCAATCATGCTGACAATTCTATTATTGTAGCTTAAAAAGTACTAGTTATAAAATTGTATTCTTATAAAATATTATTAAATAACATGTTAGGAGCGAAGGACAGAAATTATCATTTCTTCTAGGAAAACGTTTTGGCCTGTCCTCGAAATTTTGCTCAAACACAAAGGAAATATTGAATATTAATGTTTTTATGATTAAACAATCTTGAAGGGACTGAAAAGGCGGCCATAAATATGTATAGCAACAGTTTTAGAATGCATGTCGGGTTTTTTTTTAATATTTATATAACCTTCAATGAAAAACAGTGTATTCTTTATCAATTCCAATATTATCGCCCGTCTCGCTTATTTTCATTAAAAAAGTGTGCAAGTGCGAAAGAGCGATAGTATTGATACAAATAGGTTCAGTTCTAATCGCTTACTTCTAATTCTTTGCCTAAATCTGCTCAATATTTTATCTAAATTGTATCAATTGAACCATTCTTCAGTTCCTGACTTCTTGCCATCATGACGCGACTTGACGCGTCTAGAATTAGCATTAATAACATAAGTAAATGTGTATCTTATTGCGAACTCAACACACATGAGACCACTCACCACCAATTGCTGCACAAAGTGATCTCAGGTCGTCGCACGCCAGGGGGTAGATTCCACAATTAATTAAAGAATTATGAATTAAGTATGGCAATACTTTTAAAACATTTTTATGATCAGCATAATAAAAATAATTGTTCATAAAAAAGATTAAATCGAACATATCAATGATGATCTTGATTTATTTAAATTATATAGTTTATTGTATATAGGGTAGTGGTTTATTTATTCGATTTTGACAAGTTCAATAAACTCTTCAACTTTCATACTGCAAGCAAAGCATCCATTTTAATAATTTGTCATGAAATTTACTAAAATACTTTTTAGATTCCTATATTAAGTCCAAAAAAAAATATTTGACGTTACAAATACTCTCTTTGATCGCACCTAGTTAAATTAACTTAACTTGTTAATTATTATTTTAAAATGTTATACAATTGCTAATTATAATTATACTTAATTTTGATTATAACTACTACTATGCTATAAAGATATATATAAGTAATATTATTATTTTTATCTCATTAAGGACGCGTAAATTACAGAATTAAATAATGTGAACATATTCACAAATACTAATATCTGCATATTAAATGCATATCACGGTTTCAAGCAGATGTCTTGGGATTGGCTGCTATAAATAACTGCTGTAAATATGCTTTGCTTAAACTTCCGTAATTGCACTCGCTACATTTGAATTTTCTTATTTGCCGATGAACTGCATCAATATGCCTCTGTAAACTGTTTTGCTTGAACTACTGTTATTGCATTCGTCGCGTTTAAATGTAGGGTAATCTTGAACAATAGAATCATAGTACTTTGAAAAAACTTAGTTGAATTTGCGTCAAGTTTTATTTTTTAGATTTTTGCATTCAGTCAATAAGATATTTATGTCTAAAGTTTTGATAAAATGTATGAGACTTTTCGAGACTCTCAACATTTAAGTAAAGAAGAAAATAGCAAATCAAATACCCCGAAAAATCGAAGTAGCCCCACTATAAATGTTTACAAATCAACTTTTTTCCTACACTAGGAAATGCTTATTTTACGAGTCACTTAGCATTTATTGTTCAGTCACTTACACAAGGTAAAGTCACTTTGCCGTATTCAATATTTAATCATGAATGTAGATTTTAAAAGATACAAATATTTTTATCGGCATTTATTAATTTTTATTATTTATTTATTTATTTATTCATTATGGTACAATAAGAAGTTACAACAATAAATGATATACTAACACTGAACAAGGAATTAAATTAGTATAATATAGACAAATTAAACACCAGTCATTTATTGTTGCTCTGAAGTAACATGGCTACTTTAACTAGGTTAAAAAAACCTGTTTTAAGGGCGGCCAAAAGAAGGTTGCAGAAAAAATACAATAACTATTTCGTACGCGAGATGTTACTTATAAAAAAAGATCTTAGGATAAATAAGATGTTTGATTTTGAAGATACTTAATGCACATAAGTAATACATTATCGTATTGTATATAAATATAGGTATTAAAATGACTTGATTCACAGACACACAGATATCTCTCTCTTTCTCGCACACAGTTAAACACATCCTCTATACACAAATGCTATATCTACTGTTTGTAAATAGGAAGAAAATCCATATTGGGTTTTATTATCTGATTCTTTTTAATATAATATTGATATAACTGAATGCCTTTGCTAGCAACTCATGCTAGAGGCTGCCCTCTTATTACTGTTACAACTTTTAGAAATGACATTATGGAAAAGTGATAATTGATGTCATCTTTCAACCAAGGTGGGCATCCTTTTATGTCTAATTACACCTAATTGCTCCCCCCACCCTCATCGCTGCTGGCGTGCGGTAGATCTTCCCTCTGCTTGATCTTGCTGACGAGTTCCTTGGCCGGGTTGAAGACTCCTGGGGTCTGCTGGTTGCAGGTGTAGCACCTCTGGCTCCTCTTATACTGCTCCAGGGCACATTTCTCACAGAAGTAATGCTTGCATCTGAAATATTACATAGATTTACACTCACTTCGGCAAATGTCACCTTTATACTGGTGTAAAGCTAGGCGAATGTCTCTCATTAACGTGTGGTAAGGATAAGTGAGGTAGAGATAGAGTTCAGATCAGGGTAACTTATCCTAACCAATTTCTGACTCAAAATAGAAATTAATAAATGGCCGGAAATAGCTTAAACTTGATACAAAGTAAAGACTTGTATGTTAGTTTGACTACCTAGGAAGGTGTCTAGTCGGAGAGCGCGGTGAGTTAAGACGGAAGACTGACGGTTCCTTCTTCGATTATGAAAACTAAACTGAGAGAAAGAAAGTTACAACTCGTCTCATGACAGTCTGATTTGATTTCATGACGTGTGAAATGCAACTTGGCATTTTTCCAAACGAAGTAAATGCTTGTGACTTTCAAGAAGAAATTCGCAAACTATTTAAGTCTAGTTCCAGTTATACTGGGCATGAGAATTATATATCTGGCAATTTCACAGGTGTGAAATATGCTTTCGTTACCAAGTCGTAGCATCGTTGACTGTTATCAGTATTTTAATTAAATGTGTGGTCTAAACGCATGTGAATGAATGAGTTGAAATTAAAATTGATTTGCCTATGAAGAGTAATTCCAGCCACTTTTTGACACATTTCTAGGCACCATAGCATTATAACCTAGCAAAAACAAATATTTTTTTATCGCTGATTATATTAACATTTGCTGATTAATCGTGTTTGATGAGGACAAGAAGTTTACTCAGCCCCGAAACTGCAAAATAGGAATTTGCCAGGTTTTTGAGAGCCCCATAAAGCCTTACTTGGTTAGGACGGGATCAATGAAACTGTTGTCTTGGTCACTGTCTATCTCATTCCCCTCGCGCTCGTGTGAGTGAGAGGGCTGCAACTCCGTCTCAACTCCATACAAAAATAGCCACTAGGTGAAAGCTATATGAACCAATTTGCCATTTTAAGTAAGCATTAAATGCAGTATTGATCAGGATCAACACTGTTTTGATGTGATTGGTTCGATTTCAAATCAGCATATAAAAACCGATGACATCTTTCTAAATGCAGTAGTGACCAGAGTGATTCATAGTGATTCATAGTGACTCAGATGACACCAAATTGTAGCAATTGGACCTCCCAGGTCACCAAAGCTGATTTTTCTTCCCAATGGTGAGTTTTCATAGGAATAAATCGCCATAAACGTGGTTTGAACCTGAATAAAAAGAATAATAAATAACACTCGACCCGTAATATTAGGTAAGCCTCGCAAATGTTAATTATTTTAAAGGTACCTTTTCACCTTCGTCCCTGTTTTGGGAAGAAATCTTCCTTCTTTTGGTGAGTTTTTCCATCGCCAAGAAAACAAATCGACCTTGGATAATCGGTAATTTTAAAGAATAAAATCACCAGCAAATGGGACAAAACTGTTAAAATTCGATAGCGATATATAAATCAGTCAAATACCAAAGCGGACAGCTGACACGACGCGAGTGAACTGACAGCGCTATTGCTAGCGTAAAATATGTCCAAAACACGTCGCCTGCTAAACGTCAACTTAGTTAACCATTCGCTTCGCTAAACAGGGTTTATTAGTAAGAATTTTCGAACGCCTTATTAAGGCTTTAGACATCATTTAACTAAACGAAGTTTAAACAACCGTTTAAGCAAATCTAATAAGTAAGACTAATATTTACTTTTAAATGCTAAAACCATTTTCCAACAGTATTTCTTCACCTTTAAAACATTCTCAGTAAACCTCAACAGTTAAATTATACAAGTATAATAATATACTATGTAATTTTTTTAAAAAATGTAGGTACCGTTTATGTAGGTAATTTATTTATTTTTTAAATAAACTAAATTGGGCCTAGCTATTAACCCAACTGGTATGGTAGTTTACTATAGTTATATTTCTTTATTTTTCAATAGATTATCAAAAATATCCGGATTTTTTTTTATTTGCTAGAGTAACGAGGTTTGTGGCATCATTCACACGCAAACATGGCACACATAGTTGTCTATGGGTAAATCAATCTTCTTTCGTTTATGTTTGGCCTGGGGATTTATTTATCGTCATCGCAAAACCACCATTAATGGGAAATTGTAATCTTCTAAATTAAAATGGATAATTAGATTGAATTATGGGTATTTATACATAGGATACCCATAACTCTAATTATCCATTTTAATTTACAAGATTAAAATACACTTCATACTACAGACACTTCAATTTTATTAATATGCAAGATTATCTGCGATTTGTACATTTTAGAGTATGAGTGTCAACGGAATCCAATGACAAACCACTATTTTCTGCTAAATGGCAGATGATGATTATCTAAAAATTGGGTTTTGAACTTTCAAATGCCTAAATCCTGTTTATACCTAATGTTTTCTCGTGAATATCTAATACAAGTACTAGATATGTGAACTTTGCATTTTATTAAAGCCTTAAATATGTTTCAGATTACTTCGAATATTATTGGTTTTTTATTGCACGACCGATTGCTTTTCCGAACACAGTTTTAGAAGCCGAAAATCTATTATTTTTTTAGTGTTTATAATACTCCTTAAAACCCATTCAAGATGAATTGGATTTTTTGAATCTTATAGATAATGGCAATATTTTAAACTAACAAAATTCGAAAGATGAACAGCTGTCACTGTCAGTGAAGCATTTGTTATAAACTATGATACTAGGGAAGCTAAAAATATAATTGTTTTCTTATATTATGTTCAAATAATAACAATAATGCTGTAATACTATCATAGATAAAAGTGAGTATCAATTATAAAAAATATCGAAAAGCCTATTGATCAAAGCCCACAGTAAAAGAGGTGTCAAAAATACTTAACCTATATTTATTGCAGAGTAAGCTTTAATTATTATTTTCAAAATGAAACATTCCAGTTCAGAATTCATTAGTTCTGTTAATATAAAAAATGAAGTGTATTTTCAAAATGAAATCCAAGAAATTAACATTCATCAACAGCGGGAAATTGAAATAGAAGATGTTCAATTTATCAAGAAAGAACCTGATATTCACAATTTGGCGAAAGTCGCAAAATACAAAAAAGAACAAGCCACAATGAAAATTGCGAAAGTAAATCTAAATCTTATAGATTTTTCGTGTACGAAATGCGGGTGTCTAATTGATAGAAGCAAGTCTGCCCATGTTCAATGCACAAATAGCAATGCAATATTTAATGAGTGTTTTACTTTTTTGTGTTGGCAATGCTTAAACGTAAAAACGCCAATTAAAAACCGAAAAAAGGTTTATAAAAAGTTGAAATGTAACGAATGCTGTAAGACGTTTGCATTAAAATATCTATTAATCGATCACATTAATGGTGTTCACCACAATATAAAAAGTCATAAATGCATCGAGTGTAATTATGTGTGCTACAGTAAAGGTCACATAAAAACACACATTGATGGTGTTCATCGCAAAATAAAAAAATATAAATGCAGCGAATGTGATTTAAAGTGTACTCGAAAAGGAAACCTAAAAGGACACATTAATGGTGTTCACCGTAAGATAAAAAGTCATAAATGCAGCGAGTGTAATTATGTGTGCTACAGTAAAGGTCACTTAAAAAGACACATTGATGGTGTTCACCGCAAGATAAAAAGTCATAAATGCAGCGAGTGTAATTATGTGTGCTACAGTAAAGGTCACATAAAAACACACATTGATGGTGTTCATCGCAAAATAAAAAAATATAAATGCAGCGAATGTGATTATATGTGTACTCTAAAAGGAACCCTAAAAAGACACATTGATGGTGTTCACCGCAAGATAAAAAGTCATAAATGCAGCGAGTGTAATTATATGTGTTACCACAAAAAAAATTTAATCTCACATATTGATGGTGTTCATCGCAAAATAAAAAAATATAAATGCAGCGAATGTGATTATATGTGTTACCACAAAAGAAATTTAATCTCACACATTGATGGTGTTCATCGCAAAATAAAAAAATATAAATGCAGCGAATGTGATTATATGTGTACTCTAAAAGGAACCCTTAAAAGACACATTGATGGTGTTCACCGCAAGATAAAAAGTCATAAATGCAGCGAGTGTAATTATATGTGCTACAGTAAAGATCACATAAAAAGACACATTGATGGTGTTCACCGCAAGATAAAAAGTCATAAATGCAGCGAGTGTAATTATGTGTGCTACAGTAAAGATCACATAAAAAGACACATTGATGGTGTTCACCGCAAGATAAAAAGTCATAAATGCAGCGAGTGTAATTATGTGTGCTACAGTAAAGGTCACATAAAAACACACATTGATGGTGTTCATCGCAAAATAAAAAGACATAAATGCAGCGAATGTGATTATATGTGTACTCAAAAAGGAACCCTAAAAAGACACATTGATGGTGTTCACCGCAAGATAAAAAGTCATAAATGCAGCGAGTGTAATTATATGTGTTACCACAAAAGAAATTTAATCTCACATATTGATGGTGTTCATCGCAAAATAAAAAAATATAAATGCAGCGAATGTGATTATATGTGTTACCACAAAAGAAATTTAATCTCACACATTGATGGTGTTCATCGCAAAATAAAAAAATATAAATGCAGCGAATGTGATTATATGTGTACTCTAAAAGGAACCCTTAAAAGACACATTGATGGTGTTCACCGCAAGATAAAAAGTCATAAATGCAGCGAGTGTAATTATGTGTGCTACAGTAAAGATCACATAAAAAGACACATTGATGGTGTTCATCGCAAAATAAAAAAATATAAATGCAGCGAATGTGATTATATGTGTTACTACAAAAGAAATTTAATCTCACACATTGATGGTGTTCATCGCAAAATAAAAAAATATAAATGCAGCGAATGTGATTATATGTGTACTCTAAAAGGAACCCTTAAAAGACACATTGATGGTGTTCATCGCAAAATAAAAAGACATAAATGCAGCGATTGTGATTATATGTTTACTCAAAAAGGAACCCTAAAAAGACACATTGATGGTGTTCACCGCAAATGAAAAAGTTTAATTATACGGGGTTTTAAATCTGACTGGATTTCTATTCCTTCAGGGGTTCCTCAAGTCAGTCTGTTGGGCCCATTATTATTTCTATTTTATATTATTAATACTGATAGTTGTTGTCAACATGCTTCAACACTTATCAGATGCTGACGACCTTAAAATTTTCTATCCTATAAATAAAACATGTTGATGATTTCAGTCTACTACAGAAAGATATCGAACGTTTTGCTACATATTGCAAAGTTAATCGACTCTATTTAAATGTATCTAAATGCTACTCTATGTCATTCACATGAAAGACCAGTACTATTGATTTTGATTATAAAATTAAAAGCACTTGTTTAGCCAAGAAAGTAACTGTTAAAGATTTGGGGATAACACTTGATCGAAAATTACTTTTTGTAAAGCATGTTGACCCAATTATTTATAAAGCTTTCGGCATGTTGGGTTTATTCTCAGAACATGTAAGCATTTTAATTCATTTTTTTCTTTCAAGATCATCATTCGTCCGAAGTTAGTTTGAATATGCATCTCAAATATGGAATCCACATTACAATTGAGAGGTTGGAACGAATTGAAATGAAATTCATTAAGTATTTGTATTATCGTACATTTTCTCTTCCTGACATTTACTTAATTTCATTAGAAAAATATAATATGGCCAATCTTTCAGATAGAAGATCTCTGACTTATTGTACTTATACAAAATCTTTAATAATTTTGTTAGTTCCATGAAAGTAATTGCTTTGATTAAATTTCGTGTACACTCTCGGTTAACTAGACATAAAGAGCTGTTTCGTCTGCCCATATGCAAAAGTTATTACTCCCAAAACAATTATGTTATTAATATATTTAGTTGTAATTTGAGTGAGTTTAAGCATCAAATTTCTAAATATTTGAATGTGTAATTTCCTCTTGTCTTTCTACCTTTTGTTAAAAATTATATGTTAAATCTTTGTTTCGTTAGTTTTCGTTTTTGTGAATTACTGTTGTTGCACATTAATTATATTTTAACATTTCAAATATGTAAAGGTTAACATTGTTATCTTTATTGTATGTTTATATATAACTGTTGTAACTAACTGTTTATTTGGCAATTAAAAAATTAATAAATGCAGCGAGTGTGAATAAATGTGTTTCCATGAAAGAAGTTAGAAAAAAATACATTATTGGTGTTCATTTCAAAATAAAAAGATAGAAATGTAGCTATTGTAATTATATTTGTACTCAAAAAGGAAATTGATGAAACACACATTGATGATGTTCAACCCGAAATAAATATATAAAAATGTAGCGATTGCGATTGTAAAAAAAGGTAAAATGTTATCTGTGACATGGCTTTGAGCCCATTATCTACGCAGACAACATAGATTTTATAGGTTTAACTTCGAAATGTAAATTAAATTAAATTAAAAGAAATCAAATCTCATCAGTATACAGGCTGATTTTTACCGTTCGACTCTATAAAATACAGGGTGCGTCAAAACAATATAGAAATGAAGGCGACTAAATACGTGAACGAAGATTCCTTCTGAGGAGTGATTCTGACACACAAATCGTTCAAATGTATTTTTACCTACTTGTTTCTTTACTGTACTTTACTGTACCTTACTGTACCTTACTGTGGTCTATTCAGTTTTTCTGCTACTTTTGTTAGTTATTCGTATCGATATATGTTTACCTGATAGGTAAAATGAAATAAACACACCTAGCTTTAACGTGCCTAATTATAATTATTGTTTTGTTTATCGTTATAATATTGAGAATAAATATATAAATTACATCGTAGCTGTTAATAAAATAATTAAATTAGGATAGCGTTTATGATTAAATTCATTTTGTTATAAGTTCCATAGAAACAAACATATTTAACAACATCACGTCTATCGTAAAAGAATTATTTTTTTAACTAATTTATATTAAGTTATGTTTTTTTTTTACTTAATAGATATTAGAAAATTTCAAATATTAAAATAAAATGATTAAGTATGTTGAATTTCAGTTAAGGAATTTATATTATTAATTTAGTTTATTGTTTTAGAAACCCATGCTTGATGATTTGGTAGAATTTGCTTAGAATTCAATAAAATTTTACCGACCTCATATGGATTTTTATTTTCCTATATTATATCAAACAAAATTATAAAAATAAAAAACTTTTTATTGTAATATTTCAAAGTTTCGGTTTGAGTGTTATGTAATATTAAAAGTACATATTTTTTAACATAAATAGTATCACTATTTTAATTCAGTTAATTACTTTTTTCGTATTTGATTTTCAAAGTTGGTGTTTTTTAAACATTTACAAAATTATTTTTTTTTTTTTCTAAATAAGTACTTATATTATAGTTAAATCGTATTTTATGTTTTACTTATTGGCTTTCGGTAAATATTTTTCAATTTAAAAAAGCCTTCTTAATATACAGGGAGTGTATTTTTTTGAAATCGGTATAAATTAGGATCTTAATCATCAGAAATTAATGGTTAGATAAAACTACCTACCCACCTACCTACCTAGCGACGATTTCCTTGTGAATTAAGTGGAAAACTTACAATAAAATTATTTTTCCCTAAAAGATGTGGATGTAAAAAGTATATAAATTGTTTTAGATAATTAATAAAATTTAAATGCAGCGAGTGCGATTCAAATCACTCGCAGAATCATATCGATATAGCTCATCGAAAAGAATTAAGTGTAGCCAGTGTAATTAATTAGAGAAACATATCGAAGCATTTTATATGAAAATAAAAAATTAATAAACAAATCATTTGCAGTTCATTAAAGTATTAAAATGTAAAAAAAAGCTATGGGTATTAATTAGACGGGTTTCTGAGCAAAAATGTATGAAAAAGATGATGGATTGAAGCAGTGCTAATTATGGGTCCTAACCCTGATACCGAAACATTTTAAATTAGGTTTAAATATCACACTTTTCCTATTCTATAATATATATAAGCCCTCGTAATACCTATTTACCTAATTAGATAAATTATATATTACAATATTAAAGAGGGCACGCAAAAATTCAAAACTCTTTAGTAATTGTCTTCACATCCACGCTTTTGATACAAAAATATATAATGGTGACGCGAATGACGGTCGCCGGTTGCTGTGAAAGATTTTAATGTATTTTGTTTCCTTTAATAGCTTAGTTTTACTTTAGCGGTGACAAAATGTTGCTGAGGGCAAAGGAAATATGGTACTAATACCATATTTCCTTTCCCTCGACGGCTCGTGGAGCTCGTCTCGGCTTCCGTCCGCCGCCTGCGTTGTCTCCCTCTCGCAGGCTTTCCTTGGCCAGCTGATCCGCCGGAGTTATCGGACCGCGAGGGACGAACCGTGACTCGTCGGGCACCGCGTCAACTACAGGTTCAAATGGTAGCAAAATTTGAGACAAATAATGAACTTCCCCTATTGCCTGGCAGGGTAATAGGAAAAGAGTGCTTGGGCGCCAGACGGGGCGTCCAAGCGATGTCACGGGTTGCCCCTCATCCCACTCTCATGGCTCCGCCGACCGGCTGGTCTTCCACGGATTGAGGTTGCCTTGACTCACTCCCGTTACATGGCAGGTCTGGCTAGTCCAGCCCGCGACTTACAAAAAAACCGGTTACTCCTCTAGATGAGAGGACGCTATCATGGAACGGGCTCAAGATAAACGAAGATCTCAGGGTCGTCTGGGTCATGTCCCATGAAGCATTATGACTCCGTGTCACAAGTAAATGATAAGGTACATGGCAAAGGTAGTTAAAGACCAGAGGTGCATTTATTGAAAAAAATGGTGAGTTTAAATATTGATAACAATTAAAGTCGTTTAATACAATACCACAACAGATGAGAGACCAGTTGAACCAGAAGGGTCAAATGGTCTAGAAGATAACAACTGACTAATGAACAAAAATGAACAAAAGGCTTAACGCCGTCGTTCTGTGGTCTGAAGGACCTTAGATGAAACGACAACGTGCATGACATAAAATAATAATGATCTAAAAAAAAAACAATTAATTTCGAATTTTGACATGGACTCGACAATGCGACGAACATGTTTCAGATACAAAGCAGGGTGAAACGATAACGTAAAAAAAACAATTAATTTCAAATTTCGCAATTGGCTCTACGATGCGACAAACATGTCCTTTAACTGCATGAAGAAACGATATTGCAAATAAAATGAAATACTAATAATGCAAAAAAAACAATTAATTTAAAATTTTGGAATGGGTTTTACAATCCGGCAAACATGCTTCAGGAAACAATGCAATTGGCTTAGGTGAGAAAAAAAATACTAATAATCTACCCGAATGTAATCCTAAGGACGACCTCACTTAACGCTTTTTGGCAAAATTATAAATCAACAATTAATTAAACAGTTAATTAAACAAACCTCATTATATGGCAATATTGCTCTTACGTGAGTTCAAATCAAATAAATATGAAAAGCTAATAAACATATAAAATTCTTAAGGGTGACTTTATTACTTTAATATTCAAAACAGATTGTTTGTAAATAATGGCATTACGTCATAATGACGTTTTACTATTTGTTCTTAGGTGTAGGTACGCCGATTAAACATTAGGAGGCGACACCTCGTTTGAAGCAAAAAAACAAACAAACAAAAACAAAATAATCAAACAAATCACGCTACATGCTAGGTACTTATTTATGGCTAAGCATTTTGGCATTTTGGCATTTTGGCACAGCAGAAACATACTAAAAATTGTATAAAACAGTTTATAAAGACTATAGGTATTTTACACACTATCAGAACCAATGGTAAAACGTATTATTAAACGGGAACAAAAAAAAACAAATATTATTTATATGACCTGCATGGGGTTATCTTAAAGTAATACAAAAAAAATATAGTATAGCATTTCAATATGATGGCATGGCATTTGACACCTCGTGTGAAAAAATCTTAACAAATAAACAAAAAAAAAAAAACTGGTTGGAAATATACTAAAAAATAACTGCTGATAGCCGGGGCATGTGTACTTCTTAAAATGTTAGTATAATTATTTAATAAAAAAAATATCAAAATTTATTCAGTAGCTTCAAGGGATCGAACGGACTAAACCCGTTTGAAACAATAAAAAGAAACCACCCACTCCAGAGATAATTTATGTGACAGATCCCCTTTTTCCTCGGCACGAATTCCATCGAAACTGAACCGATGCCGAAGCGCTTCCTCATCGGCATCAGCCCGAAGACCATCGAAGACGTGGCCCAGATGAGCAGATGAGCCGAGCCTCTAGATCGGCGCCCCTCCGTTCGCCCGGGACCCTCGGGGCAAAAAAGCAATACCACACCAGCGAATGGTATTGCTTATAGGCGGTAGACGAATTCTTGGAAGTTAAGATCTAAATTTCGCGGTTCCTTTTCTATGCCAGTATTCAAAACGTAATTTGTAATTAACCTGGTTTCATCAAAAATATCCCTCTAGAGATCTATCTTGTCTCTTAAAATAAAATTTCCTCTCAATTTATCACATTTGTTAGCATCTAACAATTTTACAATTTATAAAGTTATTTTAACATTGATCTCTCCTAAACCAACTTTCAATTTATTTCTTTTTTTTTATTTTATTTTTCCCACCCCTTAATTTCGGTTCATCGTATTTATTTTTATATTTGTAAATGGTGTTTCTAAAAAATGTGTTTCTGGCACACTGCCTAAGCTTTTGGGTTATTGCCACTTTAGATGAAGAAAAAGAAGAAGGAAAAAACACTATCCATGACATAACGACGTATGCAACTGTCATATTTACATTTTGAAACCCTATAAGAAGATAAAACGAACTGTTTATACCTTTATCTTTATCAAAATGGAGGAAAACGAACTTAAAACTGAACAAATTGATGACAATATCACCTTTCAATATGAGCAAGTAAGTGAATGCAATCAAACCAACACTAATATTGATGGACATCAAAAGCAATCATCCAAGATTAATCTTGAAACATCAAATCCAGCTGGATTTATTAAGTCAGAAATTGATAACGAATTTTGCTTTGGTTTCCGGGGAAATAATAGTATAAATCTACAAGATGATGCTTTTGAAGAAGAAAATACAAAGTTTATAAAATTAGAAACCAATCTCTTGAACGATCAACGTAATAACCAAACAGTCCAAAGTGTAAAAAGTCCAATTATATTATTAAAAACAATCAATTTTATTTGTAACATTTGCAAATGTACTCTTGATAGACACAGCCGAATAAATACTGCAATAGATAAGCACAATAGGGCGAACTTAATGTGTTTAGAATGCAGAGGACAACAAAGAAAGAAATCAACAGTGACTGATACTCGAAAGAAGATTACGGATGAACAATTTAAGATTAAACAAAATCGACAAATAAGAAAATTTAAATGCAGTGAGTGCGATCACAGTAGTTCAAGGAAAGCACATTTACAAACGCATATGGATGAAGTTCATCAGAAAATAGGAAAATTTAAATGTAGCGAGTGCGATCAGAGTAGTTCATGCAAATCAAATTTACAAACGCATATCGATGGAGTTCATCGAAAGATAAGAAACTTTAAATGCAGCGAGTGCGATCACAGTAGTTCAAGCAACGCAGATTTACAAAGGCATATCGATGGAGTTCATCGGAAAATAAGAAAATTTAAATGCAGCGAGTGCGATCACAGTAGTTCAAGGAAAGCACATTTACAAAGCCATATGGATGGAGTTCATCAGAAAATAGGAAAATTTAAATGCAGTGAGTGCGATCAGAGTAGTTCATGCAAATCAAATTTACAAACGCATATCGATGGAGTTCATCGAAAGATAAGAAACTTTAAATGCAGCGAGTGCGATCACAGTAGTTCAAGCAACGCAGATTTACAAAGGCATATCGATGGAGTTCATCGGAAAATAAGAAAATTTAAATGCAGCGAGTGCGATCACAGTAGTTCAAGCAACGCAGATTTACAAAGGCATATCGATGGAGTTCATTGGAAAAAAAGAAAATTTAAATGCAGCGAGTGCGATCACAGTAGTTCAAGCAAATCAGATTTACAAACGCATATCGGTGGAGTTCATCGAAAGATAAGAAAATTTAAATGCAGCGAGTGCGATCACAGTAGTTTAAGGAAAGCACATTTACAAAGGCATATCGATGGAGTTCATCGGAAAATAAGAAAATTTAAATGCAGCGAGTGCGATCACGGTAGTTCAAGCAACGCAGATTTACAAAGGCATATCGATGGAGTTCATCGGAAAATAAGAAAATTTAAATGCAGCGAGTGCGATCACAGTAGTTCAAGCAACGCAGATTTACAAAGGCATATCGATGGAGTTCATTGGAAAAAAAGAAAATTTAAATGCAGCGAGTGCGATCACAGTAGTTCAAGCAAATCAGATTTACAAACGCATATCGGTGGAGTTCATCGAAAGATAAGAAAATTTAAATGCAGCGAGTGCGATCACAGTAGTTTAAGGAAAGCACATTTACAAAGGCATATCGATGGAGTTCATCCGAAAATAAGAAAATTTAAATGCAGCGAGTGCGATCACAGTAGTTCAAGCAACGCAGATTTACAAAGGCATATGGATGGAGTCCATCGGAAAATAAGAAAATTTAAATGCAGCGAGTGCGATCACAGCAGTTCAAGTAAAGCATATTTGCAAAGTCATATCGATGGAGTTCATCGAAAAATAAGAAAATTTAAATGCAGCGAGTGCGATTACAATAGTTTAAGAAAATCAGATTTACAAAAGCATGTTGATGGAGTTCATCGGAAAATAAGAAAATTTAAATGCAGCGAGTGCGATGACAGTAGTTCAAGCAAATCAAATTTACAAAAGCATGTCGATGGAGTTCATCGCAAAAAATAAAAAGATTCATCATCAGCTTTAGTTAATCGAGATCACAAAAATCACCGTTATAAATAGTTCAACAATAAGCAATATGTTAAAATTTACATTTGACGATATTGAGTTATAATTAAGCGATAAGTTCAAATTAAAATTCTCTTTATTTTGACAAAAAATCATCCTACAAACGTATTTTATTTGTAAATCATAAAAATAACGCTTTTACATATTCGTTAATTAATTAATGTTAAAATATGGAGCAAGTTGTCGTATTTCACATTGTTTGTATGTAATTACGCAGTTAAGTTTTAAAACGGAGCATATTTAATGGCCAGATAAAACCGTTCTATTCCACGCACTGCGCACAGTTGCCAATCGTTTTGTCGAATTATTTTTTTTTTTTGTTAAAAATATTAAATAACGTTTAAACTGTCATTTTAGATTCAGATAAAAAAAACATGATTTAAAGTAGAGTGACTTTAGTTAAGAATATTAGTAAATAATACTAGTAATGTAAGAAAATACCCTATATAAAAGGTAGCTTATAAATTTGAGAAATTTGAAGAGAATTACATCGCTCTAAAGGTTAACGGAAAATATCCTGTTAGTTATTCAATTTGGGTAATGAATATGTCATAAAATAATTATTTACTATAAATTTAACCAACTTGACTAGGCTAATTATCGTCTGTTTTAAGGTTGACTATATTTTATTGTTTTATGAATTAGGTTATGTTAGTAATGTGCGTATTGTAATTTTAATAATGTAACTAACTATAAGTAAACATAATATTACTTAGTTAAATAATTATGTGCTATTTTCGCCCATTCTATAAAAATGAAATCTCTACTATTCTATCCACGCATCAAGGCTTTGAGAGTTATACTTCCCTCAGTCAACAAAAAAACAGTATAACTAGATATTTACAGTTAATTACAGATTTCATATTTTTTGTATAATAATTTGAAATACTGAATTTTATTCAGTTTTTATTCTATGTTTGTACCATAATATTATGTAACGTAGAGCTTTCAGGATCAAATAAGCCAACATAATGAAAGTCAGTATTATCAAATGTGAACTAAAATACCAGAAAACAACTAATCGTCATCATCTCCATCAACAGCATCATCGAGATCATCATCATCAGTAGTGGTCCACATATACGAGGCCAGCTATGCACCGACTGCATATTGGCCAATATTCCCACTCATTAAGAAGGAAAATGTTTCTTTATTGAAAAATGTAAAACAAAAATAATTACTGTGAACTTATTTACTGTCAATTGTAATCCTCACATGCTATTATGTAACATATACAAAACAAAATGTATGACCGGCATAGAAAACTATATAAAACGAAGCTAAGTGCTGGTGGTTGTCGACACCAAGTCCTGAAGGAGGCAAGTCGTTCCAGGGCAATGTGGGTCTTATGTTTTGTTAATCCGTCGATATGTCCTGCAAAAAGACCAGGATAAGATTTTCTACATATAAAATTGGAATACTCGGAAGATCGTCTTTTCCATGCGAATCGGTTGATCTTTAAATTTATCACATGACTGCTTTATATTCAAATTCGATCATTTGTCGGTCAATGTCCTGAAAGCGAGATCACAAGGAAGAAAGGATAATTAATTGATAATAACTTTGAATAATAAATACCAATATTAGTTTTGATTTTGAGAAACATGGCAGGTACCTGTTATTTTTTTTTTTTTTTTTTTATAAGTTCTTTATTTATAAACAAAATACATATTTAATTTGTTTGTTCACAAAACCCTTGCGGGCGGATAAGATATGAATTAGGTACTGTTTATTTTTGTTTAATTATTTTTTTATTTAGAATGATGCTTGCGAGTGTAATTATGAAATAATAAAAATTAACTCGATTCTGAATAACTTAGTACATACAGTTTGGGAATTGTTAAATGGTAAAATGCCAGTCCCTTAAACGTCCAGCGTCATAAACACCACTTTGTTGACATGACCTCAAGTTTTGAGGGATCTACTTTAGTTGAGGATGCTGTGAATAACGCCTAAATCCCTTATCAGCTTGGATTTTATCAGCGTCTTAAGTTGGTGGCTCTGAACTGCTAAAAGCGTGTTTGACGATTTATTTATAATTAATTCAAACCTTTCATATTTTTGTTTGTTTATCTGTCAATATAAGAGTGTCGCACTCATTGGAATGAATACCTAATCTATTATTTATCTGCTGGAGTTGCCATGGCAACTAAGCGTTTTATTGAATATTCCTGCTTTAAATGTTTGAACTAAAATTTAAAGATTCATTGAAATTGAGAAATATTATTTTTTTATTTTCACTAAAATTATGTAGATATAATTTTTAAATTATAAAAAAAACTTGAATGGTTAGAATGGTGAGAAAAACTCGATAAAGTACGACATTTCTAAATGTAATCAGTTTAGAAAGATGTATCTAAATATTTATATTTTAAAAAAAAATGTTACGATATGTGCAATCGAAATGATAACCGTTCCGAAATGCGAAATTTAGGACATCTTATCTGTATATTACAGTGTAGGGTTGCCAGATGGTATCCTATTGGAGGACATGTCCTCCTTTTTATGATTTTTCGTCCAGTCTCTATGAATAAAATAAAGTAAATTATAAAAAAATCTCGTTTAATTGTGAAAGTCCTTTTTTTTTGAAAAAAAAAACAATCTTTTTCCAAATGGTCATCTGGCAACCCTATCGCAGTGTTGCAAGGCCGTGATTGATAGAATAGCGTTTATGTTGGCCCAATAATCAGTAATAACCTGTAAATTAATAATAAAAAATAAAGTAATAAAATAATAATTCTAAATGGAATGAAGTAAAGTAAAGGAGGTCTCCAATTAATACAAACGCAACGGATTGATTGGTGAGATTTTAATCAATTGATTCATTATTTTTTCCAAATTAAGTATTTCTTTTTTATAATTGAGGTTCGGATTATATTTAGTCGTGTCGAAAGCTGAAATATCATATTTTAACAATGATCTTTTGACACCAAGGGCGCTATGTGAATCATGCTGATTTGCCTCAATTATGCTGACAATTCTATTATTGTAGCTTAAAAAGTACTAGTTATAAAATTGTATTCTTATAAAATATTATTAAATAACATGTTAGGAGCGAACGACAGAAATTATCATTTCTTCTAGGAAATCGATTTGGTCTGTCCTCGAAATTTTGCTCAAACACAAAGGAAATATTGAATATTAATGTTTTTATGATTAAACAATCTCGAAGGGAATGAAAAGGCGGCCATAAATATGTATAGTAATAGTTTTAGAATGCATGTCGAGTGTATTCTTTATCAATTCCAATATTATCGACCGTCTCGCTTACTTTCATTAAAAAAGTGTGCAAGTGCGAAAGAGCAATAGTATTATCTATTATCTATAGAAATACGTTTATATTTTTGTCGCTCACAATAGTGAAACAGATACAAATAGTTTCAGTTCAGATTAAGGCAAAGAATTAGAAGTAAGCGATTACTTCTAATTCTTTGCCTAAATCTGCTCCATTTTATCTAAATTGTATCAATTGAACCATTCTTCAGTTCCTGACTTCTTGCCATCATGACGCGACATGACGAGTCTAGAAACGTCAAGTTTCGTCATTACGCCTTTGATAAAATACATTTTTTGGTGGCAAACCACAAATTAGCATTAATAACATAAGTAAATGTGTATCTTATTGCGAACTCAACACACATGAGACCACTCACCACCAATACTACTAAATAAAGTTTTATAAAGTTATATAAAGTCAGTGCAAAAATACAACTTACCCAACTTACCAAATGTATAGGAATGTCATTTTTTTTATGATACAATGTTATGAAAATCTCCATACCATATGTAACTACAATACAATGCAATACTAGAACAGTGCTAACGAAAAATGTATTACTACAGTATTCAATTTTCCACGAGCCAGAGCATTATATAACAAATCATTACACATGTTAATTAATCAAAAAATTGACAAAATGAGAACGTTAAAAATAAAATTAAGTCCTATTAAATAATTATGGGGGGGAAACGTAAATATGGGAATATTGTTTACTAACTAATGAAGTTTTGTGAATTATTTCTTAATTGTTTTAGTTTTAGATTTATTTTGAACTCAATTTAAACTTTTTTTGTTTTATATTTTACAAGCTGACCCGGCGAAATTCGTACCGCCCCAAAATCAATAAATATTGTGTTAACTTATTAGCTGAATTAAATCTACATTTAAACGAATTAAGTCTTACAATATTCATCGAAATCAGCCAATCCGTTCTCGAGGTAGCAATTGTATTAAAAATAAAGCTAAACGCCAGACGACAAGAAACATTATCGTCGGTTACCTCTACAGCAAAAGTGACAAAGGGTCACCTCACGCGCCGAAACTATTTTCATAATAGCTGATTTCATAGCTTAAGACTTGTGAAAACATTATAATTTACTGTTAATTAAGAAAAATAATTTGACCGATTAAAGAATCATTGATTGATTTCAACTAGAAATAATTACTCATATACAGTTCAATAATCGATCGAGTCCGAAACAACATAATATAATAATAAAATGGATGTATAAATAAATATTTATTGAAAACAATAGTCACAACATTTATTAGAATATATATTTTTATTTAATTTACAGATGGGAATGGCGTCAAAAGTAGCTGACAAGATATAATCGAAATATTCCATAAATTATAATATTAGCACTGCTGGAAATTTACGTAAGATTTTGTTTTTAACTATGTAGTTTGTTATATGTACAAACACATTCACATATACAACAAATATACATAAATATATATAAAGAAGTTAGACATAATTTTTAATTTTCAACGGTTTTACACGAGAAATTCGTATTTTAGGTTACTTGAAGTCAATTTAACTGTGAATTGAAAAATGCCTGTGTGTGTTATAACAGTTGCGTTAATTGGTTAACCTAGCTATTTATTATTTTTTTTAATGGTACGCTGACAAAATATTGAAATACACAATTATTGGTAGACATTAAAGTAAAAAAAAACCTTATCAAGATTCAAATAAAAAGAGTACACCATATGCATATTTTATGCTTAGTGAAGACGATGGAAAATAAAACTCAGATTATAATAAATAGAAACAGTATAAAAATACAAATATGGGTTTACAATACAAGTGTGATTATTTGGATTGAAATATAGATACTCATATATTATATACACGTATAATACATGAAATCTTTTTGTCACATCGGAAGCAATTCAAGAATATGCCTTTTGAATTGACTAAGGCTATCATGGAAAATATCAATACGACTATCTCTATTTTAGGTGTTATAAAGTCGACAGATGCGATATTATGTTATTAAAGGCTATGTTGTTATGTATTAAAGAGGTTCTAAACAGATCAGGGCTTTTAAATTATGCGACGTCGTATTAAATGTGAATTCTATATGTGGGCATTCTATGGGTGGCATTTGGTAACCATTGTCCGTGTGAGTTTTGAAGGCCAGGCCAGTACCCTATTATGTACGGTTAGTATTGATTAGTAACTCCATTGCTTACAACGTGTTTATAGTAGATATAAAAATATTGTTTTAAATGTAACACGAATTATGCTCAAAATGCTCCGCTTCTCCGAATTCTAATTAGGTAGAATTGTAATTTTGGTGAAATTGACATTTTACATCTAAGTAGTAATGTGAAGTCTGTTAATGAGAGAGTTAGAACCTCGGTTTAAACACATCACAAACATACACCCTTTACCTCACAGCACACTTTATTACACACACTCATACATGTATTTGTGATTTCGTTTTAATATTATTGCCTACTAGGTTTTCCTTACAACTTCTTCGTTCATATAATATACCTATGTAATTAATTTTAATCGTCCTTAGATCATCCTTACAGATATCATTTTTAAAGTTCTAGAAGACTACACTATGTAATGAAAGCCATAATTTGTAAACCCATATAATATTTGGTGCGTTTATTGTACCGATTATTAACATAGAAGTTCTTTATTGGTTACGATAATTCACACAACCTTAAAGTTCATTTGGTTATGAAAGACTCCATAGAATTATGTAAACACGACTCTAAATAAGTAATTAATTAATATAGTAGTCATGTTTTTCAATAGTAAAATTTAATAACATATTCAATATGGTGAAGTTGTGTGGACGATACTAATACTGCCACCTGTTTTTTTGTAGATCTAACCAGCGGCACCAGTACAGATTGGGTGAAAGCAGAATTCCTCGTACCGATCGTGCTAACCATAGACAATGGCACGTTTGGGTTCCTCCTACCCGCCGAGAACATTGTGCCACGTGGCGAAGAGACTGTTTACTCATTGCTGGCTCTATTGGGCGAAAATATCGAGGAAAAAATGCAAAAATCGTTAAGTCGACAGAGTACTGAAGTCAACCATACTGCTTCATTATTCTATCTGCATAGCGCTTTTTATTTAGTTTTTATGATACCTAACTTTTTTGTAAGATATTTCTACTACTAATATAATCAATTAGGTATATATGTACTACAAAAACTATTAATAAATTTCATTGATAAAAAGATGTTATTATTACAGCACCTACTATGTTTATGCATACTTATACGTATATTAAATCCTTATTAATATTTAACTAAATAAAAGAGACTTAAATAAAATTTAACGAATTGTCTCTAATAAATTTATTTGTTTTATTATTTAATATGATTACAAAATATTGTTTATTGTTATTGTTATTTATTTATTGTTAACTGTGTATTTTGGAAATTAGCAAACCCACCGCTTTAGTTATAATAGACTTTAAGTATTGTTAAGCAAAAAACGACTATGTGTGTAAAATACGTAAAGCCATTTATATTTAGCATTTAATTTTATAACTGAGCGATTTAAACTCACATTATACCTTCATTATCAATTAACATTTATTTTTTGCTAGCTGACCCGACAAACTACCAATAATCAATCAATAAATGTTTTGATACCTATATATTAGCTGAATTAAATTCAGTTTTTTTTTTAGAATACTCAAAAGAATTAACTTCAATAAATGTTTTTACACAATCCAAAATTACATAATGAAGCCATTATCGATGCGCGCACAATGACAAATGTGATAACCTCACAAACCTCACATCTTTGAAAGCAACTTACCGTTTAAAAATATAATTCCACAGAATACAAAGCCGTTTCACACAAAATGCATAGCAAAATAAATTTTCTTTATAATAGAAAATTGTTTTAATAGTTATTCTACTATTCGGGGCGGAGACAAATCCAACAAATTAAGGATCATAAAAATCGTTCCAGAAGAAGATGTGAGGTTGCAGAAGATGTGAAGTTGCATCGGTTTTTCAGCCTGGAGTTGATACCATCTCGGAATTTTGATATCCGAGATCGCCTTCAGTTCTTCCATCCATCTCGTCCATTTTGCGTTGGCTGCGTCGCTCAGATTGTCATCCCATGACGTGCCTGTTCGCCATACGTCCTGCATCAGGATTTTGGCTTTTATCGTGAATGGGGACAGCAGTCCCAGCGGGTCAAATACGGACATGGTAATACTCAGCATCTGTCTCTTCGTTGGCCTGATCGCCCCGGTCAGCACCATTGGAGGCACTCTGCTAAATTTCAATTCAAACGATAGTTCATCTTCCAAGTGGTTCCATTGCAATCCGAGCACTCGTTCGCTCGGCAAGGTCGTCCCCTTTTCCGATGTCATTTTATTTCCGATTGTAGTATTTTCAGTACTTCGCTGCTACAAAACCTGCTGTCAAAACCTCCCTCGCGGTGTGCGCCTGACACTTGAGTTATTAATTCTTTCGCAGTCGCGACGTCGTCGACGCTAAAGAGTATCGGGTTGACGGCTCGAGGATACTTGTTGGCCAATTCCTTGGCGTTGGAAAGAAACTCAGCCCCAAATGCATGACAGCCAAGTGTTGAAGACGACTCACGTATTACACACACTCAACACACAACGCTCACACACCACAAGTGCGCTGTAACTTTCGTTCGATCGATGCAAAGCAATGCAAAGTAACGAAGATGTTTATTTAGGCGACATTACAATTACAAGACAAGAAGGAAAATCTGACGGCAATACCAATCGGGGGCACCATTGAAACTATTACCAACTGCAATGAAACCTGGAAAAATTCGACCTATTGTTATAAAATTTCACAGTCAATTTTATTGAATCATTTATCAAATATAATAAAGAACGTGAGTTATAATATCGAACAAATTGTCTCAAAATTTTAATCAATGATGAAGTTGGACTGAGTTTTATTCAAAATGTGATTTTTGGTTGGATGGATTCTAATAAATCCGATTTAGAATATCTCTAAAGGCATTTAAGCTGTACCGTTAATAGTTTTTTTTTATATAAAACAATTTTCTAACCCACAATCACATAATGGATTATTATTTTACACTAAAATACATCCAAGTGGGTTGAATTGTGGAGTATAGAAAATAATGGTCAATAATTATATGTAAATTTACAAAATTTACACAAGTCCAATTAGATAATGGATATCAAATACAAATTTGGGTGTAAAAAAGGTTCGGATCTGGTGCGAGTGAGTGGTGGTTGGTGGTTGGTGGTGACTCGAATCAGTTTTGCGTTTGAAATCTTCTTGTCTCGCGCGTAAATCGTTTTGTCTCATCTAATATTTTATACCGCTGTAGGTTCATTATCAAAAACGGAATCAATGTATTTTCAAAAACAATTTTATGTAAATTTATTTTATATAACCGAGGTGATAGCTATTCTTTGATAATAATATATACTACTCGTATTAGGTATACCTCCATGCAGTAACAGCACAAAATAAACGAAAAGGTAATCAAATATAATAGTTATTAGGTCACTACCTAAGTCCGCTGATAAACTCAACTTTCGATTAACAAAAATCAACAACGGGTCTAATCTTAATTTTAATTAAATTAGAGTTATTTGGTTTTTTTTTTTTTGTTATGATCTAAATCTTAAATACCTTGTTTAAAGGCATATATTTTTCAAATATAACAAAGAAACGATACCTACTTGGATAATTCAGTTCGTTCATAACGCTCACGATAGACAGACATACCCGCTCGCGCTACTAGTGACCCGTAAATTTACGTGTACAACATTTAGATAAAAGCAGGTTTCTACCCTCCTGAAAATATCGTAAAATGCCAGCTATGAAATGCGTCGCGTGTGACAAAACGATTACAAAGAAATATGCCGGATTGTTATGTAGTGGTAAATGCAACAACTGGTGGCATGCAGAATGTGCTGGACTGAGTCGCGATCAACTGCTCGCGCTAGGATCAACCAAGGCCGTTCAATGGACGTGCAAGGATTGTAACAAGAACCCTAAACGACTCTCCGTTATTATCCCTGAAGAGGACACGTCGGAGGGTGAGCGAAAGGGCCTCAAGACACCGGAAGGCTCTACACCGATCGACACCGATACCATTATAAGTGAGCTAAGAGCGGAAGTACGCAAAACTATTAAACTCGAACTGTCAGAACTAAAAAAATCCTTAGAGTTCTTTAATGAGAAAATCGAGGACTACGAAAAAAAAATAAAAATATATGAAAATCAACAAAAAAAAATGGATAACACTATGAATAATCTTAATAACCTAAACAGACATTTAGATTTAAAGAATCAAGCCCTCGAAGAACGAATGCAATCTATAGAACAAAATCTTCAACGAAATAACTTGGAGATATTTGGTCTGGTACCACCTGAGAGCGAATCTCCAATCGAGTCTGCAAATAAATTATTGTTGGCGATGGGGCTGAACAACAAAAATAGCCAAGGCGCCAACGTCATCAAAGCCGCTTGGAGGCCGAAGAGAAGCGGGAACGCAGCCGATCGCCCGTCGAATCTAATCGTCGAACTAGAAGGACAAATTCCGAAGGACGCCTGGCTCGTCAAGGCGAAGACCGCGGTCCAATTCACCAACGATAATGTGTACTCGAACGGAAACGCCAACCGCATATCGGTAAGGGAACATCTCACACCGTACATCAAAGCGCTTTTATTTAAAACTAAAGAAAAACTAAAAAATAATTTCAAATATATATGGTACTCGAACGGGAAGGTGTTGACGAGGCGCAGCGAGAACCAGCGCGTAATTCATGTTAAAAACGAACATTTTTTGGCTAATATATCGGAAACACCGGATTCTTAAAAACGAAACGTATAACAATAAAAAATAAATAACGCTTAACACCTTAAAATGAACACAGACGAATTCTCAAACATAACTGAATGCTCGAAAAAAAACATAGACGATTGGTTTAAATATTTACTCTATAAAAATATCTATAAACACTAAATTTATCCATTTTGCATATAAACATACGATCGATGCTACTGAATTTCGCCGAGTTTCAATGCCAAATTGAAAGTCACGTAGCTCATATAGATGTTATTATATTAACGGAGGTTAATCTAAAATTAAACCTTGTCAGCCTATATAACTTGAAAGGATATCACATACATGCTCACACTAGAGAATTGCAGAGAGGTGGAGGTATAATAATATATTACAAAAATCATTTAAAATTCAAATCAGAAGAAATCGCATCTTACTCCTTTGAAAATATATTAGGAACTATTCAGATACAAAGGAAAAAAATATATTTACTTGCCATATATAGGCCACCAAATACCAACAAGATACGATTTATTAGTGAAATTAATAAAATTATTACGGAACTGCCAGAAAAAAATGACGTTATTATATGCGGTGATATGAACATAAATATACATATTAAATCAATTAACAATATATCGAGGCAATATCTAAATACACTCTCGCAGCACGGGTATATGACAGGTATATCGAATATCACGCGGGAAGAATTAGGCAAAGCCAAGTTTCTCAATCGTGCATTGATCATATTTTCATTAAAACGAGTACAACCGATCAAATTACTACCGCTATAATCAAAACAAAAATCGCTGATCACTATATGACAGCGCTGGCATTAACTAACTCTAATGTACAGACGACGACAAAAAAGTTAACGGTCAGAAAAATAAATAACAAAGTGGTTGAAGAAAATTTAATAGCTACAAATTGGAATGACATATTTAAAAACTGTGATAATTCCCAAAAAATGTACGATAACCTAGTATCTACTTTCAAAGATATTTATTCCAATGCTACTTATACAACAACAATTAAACCAAAACATGTAAATAATAAATGGATTACAAAGGAAATAATTGTAAAAATAAAAAATAGAGATAAAGCATTTCAAAGAGTAAAAAAGGATCCTAGTAATATAACAAATAAAGTAAAATATAATAAAATAAGAAATCAAACAAATAAATCAATACAGAGGGCCAAGAATAGTTACTATTTAAAAAGGATCAATGAATGCAATGGGAATGGAAAGGAAATTTGGTCAGAAATTAATGAGATGATGGGTAAATCGAAAAATAATGTTGATGATGTAATAATCCAATACATGGGTAGTAATAACACGGACGTAGAGATAGCAAATAAGTTTGTCGAAAATTTCATAAGTGAAACGACAAAAATTAAAAAAATATGTAACGTTCAGATTGAAAAAAATAATGACATTGACTTTGATTGTAACATGTCAATATTTTACCAAAAAGCAAATAAAGAAAGTATTATTAAAATCATAGATAGTCTTCATTCACGAAAATCTCCGGGTTTTGACTCAATAAGAATGTGCGATTTAAAAATTATTAAGAACGAAATATCCACCGATATCGCTAAATTAATAAACATGTCCGTTTACGAAGGTATCGTTCCAGACGAATTGAAGATATCAATTGTTCGACCTATATACAAAAACGGGAATCATAAAATTTATGGAAACTACAGACCGATATCAATATTATCAGCCATTAACAAAATTATGGAAAAACATATTGGGAACCAAATTGCACAATTTCTGAGTAAAAATAACATATTGCACGAAAGGCAATTTGGATTTCAAAGTAATAAAAGTACAACGCAACTCCTATCGATATTTGGGAACTATGTCAATACATGTCTTAATGATAAAAAACATGTAATAGTACTCATGATTGACTTCTCTAAAGCTTTCGATACTTTAGAACATGATTTGTTATTAAACAGAATTGAGACATGCGGAATTAGAGGACCACTACTTAATTGGTTCAAAAATTACTTAAATAATCGTAAGATATCAGTAAAAATTAGGAACAAAGTCAGCAATCACAAAATAATAAAATATGGAGCACCGCAAGGTGCAGTATTAGCACCGATTTTATATCTTATGTATGTGAATAATATGGCCAGAGTTATTAAAGAATGTGAGATACTAAAATTCGCGGACGACACTTGTCTAGTGACAGCGGACAATGATATCGTAGAAGCTCAAAAAAAAATGCAAAATGCATACGACTCAATATGTAAATGGGCTCACGATAGTGGATTAGTCATAAATTCGAGTAAAACTAATTACATTCATATTCACAGCACCCACAACAAAAGCAACCACAGTATAGAAATAAAATCACACCTCGACACGTGTCTACATAGCATACAAAAGCCTTGCTCTTGTCCCTCCTTAAATAAGGTCGCTACAAATAGATATTTAGGACTGACCATTGATGAAAAGTTTAATTGGGGTCCACATATCGAACAAGTATGTAAAAACCTACGTGCAATACTAAGCAAACTATCGGTTTTAAGATATAAAGTACCCTATAAAATACTAAGATTATTATATATATCACTTGCAGAAACACGAATAACATATGGAATTAGTACTTATGGTCTAACATTTAAAACATACATTCTAAAAATTAAAAAACTTCAGCTTCAAATAATAAAAACTATAGTACCAAAAAAAATTAAAAATAAATTAAAAAGTGAGGAAAATAAGTTATTTAAATATTGTAATACTTTACCAATAGAAAAAAAAATTGATTATCAGGTAATATTGGAACAATTTTACTCTATGAAATATAAACAGAAAATACCGCACAGTATAAAAACAAGGCAAACAACAAAAGGAATTTTGGAAGTGGCCAAATTCAACAATGAATATGGCAAAAGAAGGCTGGAGAGAATTGTTCCAATTTTATTTAATAACCTTACGAGTAATATAAAGCAATCTAATAACTTATCTAATTACGTTTTAAAAAAAGAATTAAAAAAAATATATTGTAAATAGTATTTTTGTTGATGAATGTACTCGAAGCGACCGGTGTGAGATGTACTCGTACCGATTTCATTATAATTACACCGACGCGACTGGAAGTGACCGTTTTTTTTATAAATAAACAATTAAAGACAGTCTGGAGAGATACCGTCATGAGTAGCTCGTCATTGATAAAAGTGTTTTAAGTGAATATTGAATATGTTTTGTAGATATAAATGTTATTAAATAAGTTAAATTAGGAACGAATGAGTTCACATAAAAACCCGCAAGGGTTTTGTGAACAAACAAATTAAATATGTATTCTGTTTATAAATAAAGAACTTATAAAAAAAAAAAAAAAAAATTCGTAATTCGATCAATATTTCAAATAGGAATACTTTACAGAGGTATAGCAATTATTAGGCGTCGATATCCTAATGATCTCAAAACTAGTAGATCGTTGTAGTCAGAAGAACATTGGTTGATTTATTGATTACTTGAGAGTGTATAAACACTCAGGATAAAACATAAAAGTTACAGAAAACATTGTGGCCTTTAAAGCTCACGGGAACGGCTTTTATCAGCTATACATTTTTACTAAATATATATTTATTAAGTAATACTATGTAGTGATAATTTAAATATAATGTACCTACCTAGTTTGATTTTAATTTCACGTAGATTTTTATTAAGTATCGTTGCGTCTATAAAAGAATAGTAAATCGTAATAAATGGGCTTTCTGTTTTATTCTTTTATACAATTTACTATAATTTATTACATATTTTTAATATAGATATCCAAAATGAAAAATATTTATATCGAGGTTTCAAATAATTAATTTTATCAAATGGTTAATTTTTTCACTCAATATTTGAGTGTCTTCTAATCGATTTATTTATAATACTAACATAAATATGTATTTTATCTTTTATTAAATTATAATATTATATTAATGATCCTTAAAATTAATTATTTATAGTTTTTGGTAAACTTAAAAAACTTTTATTTTATTTGCTTGGTTGCAAATAATTCTGGTGTGTGCCATCAATCTATTTAATATGTAATAATTATTTAAGATGAATAGCAATTTATTCAGGTTAAAGAAAGATCACAAGGGGTCAAAGAAGTCATTAGAGGTCACATATTTTTTATTTGATAAAACATTTACATATTTCAAGTGTAATTTTACTAGTTTAACAATGTTTTTATGTTATTTTTTTTTGTATATGGTTGCTTTTACTAGCTTTTAGGATGACAAACTAGCCTACCATTAAAATCATTATTACGGTGTTCAAGAAATATTTATAAAATGTTGTGTTAAGGATAGTACAAAAATTGTATAAGCATTTGTGGACCTCAGCAGCGGCAGATGGGAATAATACAAGAACAACCTTCTATATAATGTCCATATAGGAGCAAAGGGTAGTTTTACTATTCAAATTATAATCCAAGATTACACTTTTTCTGACCGTTACAAAAATAACGGAATATCATGCTTTCGCCAAAAAGTTTATTGATTTGAATGTCACAAATGAAATCTTTAGAAATAAAAAAAGAAAAAAAATAAAAATATTTAATGTTTGAATAAGTACATGTTTAAATAAAATAGTTTTTTAAATTTGATGCTTTTATGTGATATTATGAGTACTGCGGTCTTGGTGACATTGGGAAACTCCGAAGGATATCTGCGAACGAAGTGTCCGCCCTGACAGTCTTGACTTTTTATACCAATTCTCTTTTAGATATTGAGGCTAGGTTCGTGATGTGGTTTCTTGACTGGTCTGTGAAGTCATCTGGTTGTTGAGATTATTTGCTTTTTTCAAAGAAATCTTCTGGCAGACGAAGTTGTTTACCGTAAGTCAGGTTTGCTGGAATTGTATTGTTATCACCGCGGAGTTCTGCACGCAATACGTACTTAACTGTTGGTAGTTCATACTGTTGGTAGTTCAGTATGATGTAATAATAATAATAATAATATTTCTTTATTTTTTCCGAATACAAGCCTTACATGTTCGTTTCATTATACCTATTAATTAGTAACAATTTTACATGATAAATATACATTTTACAATAATTGTTTAAAGTAATCTACCTTCAATTGTCGTAGGTACACTAAGTTAACAGTACTGGGCGGACTTTTTATTCATAGCGTGCCAGTGTGTGTGTGTGTGTGTGTGAGCCCGCTAGATGCCAGGCAACGAGTACTGTGCTATTGCACTAGGTAAACCTGTTCTGCAATAGCGACAGAAGCGCGTATAATATATAATATATTGTTTTAATGTTGGCGCATTACCGATCAAGACACGTATTTTTAGAAAGTAATGTTATAATATAAAGCTCTATTACTTATTTATTTATTATATAATGTTATATAGTGAAAAGTAAAGTAAAATAAAGTAAAAAAACTATAAAGAACTACATATAAACATAAATTTCATATAAGCATAAAATAACATTAAAAATTATAAAAAATAATAATTCTGTAAAAAGCGTAAATGAAGTAAAGATATATGTAATGTACTTTAATATAAAATGATAGGCCTAATTTCTTTAATATTAATTATAGATTTTTATTTTAATAGCTATCACGTTATCGCTATTGTATTTTGTAGTAAATTAGTTCTTCGGACTTCGACCTTCCTATATCTAAAAGCCAGTCAGTCACCATTGATTTAAATCTGTGTCCTGTGGCTTGTCTGATTCCAGCTGGTATCTGGTTATGTACTTTGGGCATATGGTACATAAAGTTTCTTTGACCGAATGTTGTATGTTTTCTTTTAAGCGCAAGTAACCCTTGTGCATTGGAACGTGTGTTTATAGCGGTGGGCGCTTGGTCGATTTCAACAAATTTACGCATGTACTGAATAATATTTCTTATATATAGTTGTCTTAGGTCCAGAATTTTTAACTCTTTGAATATTAATTCAGTAGGGTATTTATACGGCTTTTTTAATGCAACTCTGATGATGGCTTTCTGAGATTTGAGAATAGGTTCAATTAGGGATTTAGCTGCACCACCCCACCCTATGATTCCGTAACTAAGTATTGATTGTATAAGGGCAAAATAAACTTGCTTTGTCGTTTTTAGGTCTATTAAATTTCTAATACTTTTGAATATAAACATAGTCTTCTTCAATCTATTAACTATTAAATTAATATGGTGATCCCAGCGTAAGTTATTATCTATTATAATACCTAGGTATTTATCCCGCTCACAAGTTTTAATTTTATTACAATTGCAGCTAGTGTTGGTCCTATCGCATGAATGTAGTGTCAGTTCCGTAATATCTCTATCTCTAGGTTGCCCTTTCGCATTAATCGAAAAAGTCATAAAATTAGTTTTAGAAACGTTAAGGCTTAGTAGGTTATCGTCAAACCATTGAGCCACTTCGCTTAAACCAATTTCGGCCTTTCTGTGCACATCATTCCAAGTTAAGTTAGGGTCGACGCGCCTAGCGGTGACAGAGCGCCGCGCGCGGAAAACGGAGCGGCGCGCACGGAAGAGACAGCGAGCGCCGCGCGCGAAAGAAACGGAATAGGTATAATTAAATGAACATGTAAGGCTTGTATCCAGAAAAAAAATAAAGAAATATTATTATAAAGAAATATTATTAATATAATGTTGCGGACAGGGCGAGCTCTACTATATCGAAGGTAGGCGATTATTCAACTGTCGACGGCGCGCTGCGTCCGCGCATCGCAACCGTCTTACCTCCCACCGCTAGGCGGTCGGAGGGGGGGTTACTACCGAACACTACACTCTCCCCCCACTTACACTAGACTATAAACATACGCACACATTCCGTACTTTATATAAATACTTCACTCAAATCGAACTCTGTCCGCATTCCTACCAAAATACAAAATACAATTTAATAACAATACACCTTGTCGCCGACGCTAAGAGAAATGAAGTGCGCGAAAGCGCGACAGAGAAAAACGCTAGGAGCGCCGCCCGCGGAAGAAACAGCGAGCGACGCGCCTAGCGGCGACCGAGCGCCGCGCGCGAAAGAAACAGCGGACGACGCGCCTAGCGGCGACGGAGCGCCGCGCGCGGAAGAAACAGCGGACGACGCGCCTAGCGGCGACGGAGCGCCGCGCGCGGAAGAAACAGCGGACGACGCGCCTAGCGGCGACGAAGCGCCGCGCGCGGAAGAAACAGCGGACGACGCGCCTAGCGGCGACGAGCGCCGCGCGGAAGAAACAGCGGGCGACGCGCCTAGCCGCGACGGAGCGGCGCGCACGGAAGAGACAGCGAGCGCCGCGCGCGAAAGAAACGGAGCGGCGCGCACGAAAGAGACAGGGAGCGGCGCGCGCAGAAGAAACAGCGAGCGACGCGCCTAGCGGCGACAGAGCGACGCGAGCGAAAGAGACAGGGAGCGGCGAGGACGAGCTACTCTGCGAGGACGCGCTGATACTCTGGGAGCGACCGGACCGGCGGAACGAGCAGTCAGCGGGTGAGCGGCCAGACGGACAGAACGCGCTGCTACCCTGGGAGCGACCGGACCGGCGGAACGAGCAGTCAGCGGGTGAGCGGCCAGACGGACAGGACGCGCTGCTACCCTGGGAGCGACCGGACCGGCGGAACGAGCAGTCAGCGGGTGAGCGGCCAGACGGACAGGACGCGCTGCGACCCTGGGAGCGACCGGACCGGCGGAACGAGCAGTCAGCGGGTGAGCGGCCAGACGGACAGAACGCGCTGCTACCCTGGGAGCGACCGGACCGGCGGAACGAGCAGTCAGCGGGTGAGCGGCCAGACGGACAGGACGCGCTGCTACCCTGGGAGCGACCGGACCGGCGGAACGAGCAGTCAGCGGGTGAGCGGCCAGACGGACAGGACGCGCTGCTACCCTGGGAGCGACCGGACCGGCGGAACGAGCAGTCAGCGGGTGAGCGGCCAGACGGACAGGACGCGCTGCGACCCTGGGAGCGACCGGACCGGCGGAACGAGCAGTCAGCGGGTGAGCGGCCAGACGGACAGAACGCGCTGCTACCCTGGGAGCGACCGGACCGGCGGAACGAGCAGTCAGCGGGTGAGCGGCCAGACGGACAGGACGCGCTGCTACCCTGAGAGCGACCGGACCGGCGGAACGAGCAGTCAGCGGGTGAGCGGCCAGACGGACAGGACGCGCTGCTACCCTGAGAGCGACCGGACCGGCGGAACGAGCAGTCAGCGGGTGAGCGGCCAGACGGACAGGACGCGCTGCTACCCTGAGAGCGACCGGACCGGCGGAACGAGCAGTCAGCGGGTGAGCGGCCAGACGGACAGGACGCGCTGCTACCCTGGGAGCGACCGGACCGGCGGAACGAGCAGTCAGCGGGTGAGCGGCCAGACGGACAGGACGCGCTGCGACCCTGGGAGCGACCGGACCGGCGGAACGAGCAGTCAGCGGGTGAGCGGCCAGACGGACAGAACGCGCTGCTACCCTGGGAGCGACCGGACCGGCGGAACGAGCAGTCAGCGGGTGAGCGGCCAGACGGACAGGACGCGCTGCTACCCTGGGAGCGACCGGACCGGCGGAACGAGCAGTCAGCGGGTGAGCGGCCAGACGGACAGGACGCGCTGCTACCCTGGGAGCGACCGGACCGGCGGAACGAGCAGTCAGCGGGTGAGCGGCCAGACGGACAGGACGCGCTGCTACCCTGGGAGCGACCGGACCGGCGGAACGAGCAGTCAGCGGGTGAGCGGCCAGACGGACAGGACGCGCTGCGACCCTGGGAGCGACCGGACCGGCGGAACGAGCAGTCAGCGGGTGAGCGGCCAGACGGACAGAACGCGCTGCTACCCTGGGAGCGACCGGACCGGCGGAACGAGCAGTCAGCGGGTGAGCGGCCAGACGGACAGGACGCGCTGCTACCCTGGGAGCGACCGGACCGGCGGAACGAGCAGTCAGCGGGTGAGCGGCCAGACGGACAGGACGCGCTGCTACCCTGAGAGCGACCGGACCGGCGGAACGAGCAGTCAGCGGGTGAGCGGCCAGACGGACAGGACGCGCTGCTACCCTGAGAGCGACCGGACCGGCGGAACGAGCAGTCAGCGGGTGAGCGGCCAGACGGACAGGACGCGCTGCTACCCTGAGAGCGACCGGACCGGCGGAACGAGCAGTCAGCGGGTGAGCGGCCAGACGGACAGGACGCGCTGCTACCCTGGGAGCGACCGGACCGGCGGAACGAGCAGTCAGCGGGTGAGCGGCCAGACGGACAGGACGCGCTGCTACCCTGGGAGCGACCGGACCGGCGGAACGAGCAGTCAGCGGGTGAGCGGCCAGACGGACAGAACGCGCTGCTACCCTGGGAGCGACCGGACCGGCGGAACGAGCAGTCAGCGGGTGAGCGGCCAGACGGACAGGACGCGCTGCGACCCTGAGAGCGACCGGACCGGCGGAACGAGCAGTCAGCGGGTGAGCGGCCAGATGGACAGGACGCGCTGCGACCCTGGGAGCGACCGGACCGGCGGAACGAGCAGTCAGCGGGTGAGCGGCCAGACGGACAGAACGCGCTGCTACCCTGAGAGCGACCGGACCGGCGGAACGAGCAGTCAGCGGGTGAGCGGCCAGACGGACAGGACGCGCTGCTACCCTGGGAGCGACCGGACCGGCGGAACGAGCAGTCAGCGGGTGAGCGGCCAGACGGACAGGACGCGCTGCTACCCTGAGAGCGACCGGACCGGCGGAACGAGCAGTCAGCGGGTGAGCGGCCAGACGGACAGGACGCGCTGCTACCCTGGGAGCGACCGGACCGGCGGAACGAGCAGTCAGCGGGTGAGCGGCCAGACGGACAGAACGCGCTGCTACCCTGGGAGCGACCGGACCGGCGAAACGAGCAGTCAGCGGGTGAGCGGCCAGACGGACAGGACGCGATGCTACCCTGAGAGCGACCGGACCGGCGGAACGAGCAGTCAGCGGGTGAGCGGCCAGACGGACAGGACGCGCTGCGACCCTGGGAGCGACCGGACCGGCGGAACGAGCAGTCAGCGGGTGAGCGGCCAGACGGACAGAACGCGCTGCTACCCTGGGAGCGACCGGACCGGCGGAACGAGCAGTCAGCGGGTGAGCGGCCAGACGGACAGGACGCGCTGCTACCCTGGGAGCGACCGGACCGGCGGAACGAGCAGTCAGCGGGTGAGCGGCCAGACGGACAGGACGCGCTGCGACCCTGGGAGCGACCGGACCGGCGGAACGAGCAGTCAGCGGGTGAGCGGCCAGACGGACAGAACGCGCTGCTACCCTGGGAGCGACCGGACCGGCGGAACGAGCAGTCAGCGGGTGAGCGGCCAGACGGACAGGACGCGCTACTACCCTGGGAGCGACCGGACCGGCGGAACGAGCAGTCAGCGGGTGAGCGGCCAGACGGACAGGACGCGCTGCGACCCTGGGAGCGACCGGACCGGCGGAACGAGCAGTCAGCGGGTGAGCGGCCAGACGGACAGAACGCGCTGCTACCCTGGGAGCGACCGGACCGGCGGAACGAGCAGTCAGCGGGTGAGCGGCCAGACGGACAGGACGCGCTGCTACCCTGGGAGCGACCGGACCGGCGGAACGAGCAGTCAGCGGGTGAGCGGCCAGATGGACAGGACGCGCTGCTACCCTGAGAGCGACCGGACCGGCGGAACGAGCAGTCAGCGGGTGAGCGGCCAGACGGACAGGACGCGCTGCTACCCTGAGAGCGACCGGACCGGCGGAACGAGCAGTCAGCGGGTGAGCGGCCAGACGGACAGGACGCGCTGCTACCCTGGGAGCGACCGGACCGGCGGAACGAGCAGTCAGCGGGTGAGCGGCCAGACGGACAGGACGCGCTGCTACCCTGGGAGCGACCGGACCGACGGAACGAGCAGTCAGCGGGTGAGCGGCCAGACGGACAGAACGCGCTGCTACCCTGGGAGCGACCGGACCGGCGGAACGAGCAGTCAGCGGGTGAGCGGCCAGACGGACAGGACGCGCTGCTACCCTGAGAGCGACCGGACCGGCGGATCGAGCAGTCAGCGGGTGAGCGGCCAGACGGACAGGACGCGCTGCGACCCTGGGAGCGACCGGACCGGCGGAACGAGCAGTCAGCGGGTGAGCGGCCAGACGGACAGAACGCGCTGCTACCCTGAGAGCGACCGGACCGGCGGAACGAGCAGTCAGCGGGTGAGCGGCCAGACGGACAGGACGCGCTGCTACCCTGGGAGCGACCGGACCGGCGGAACGAGCAGTCAGCGGGTGGGCGGCCAGACGGACAGGACGCGCTGCTACCCTGGGAGCGACCGGACCGGCGGAACGAGCAGTCAGCGGGTGAGCGGCCAGACGGACAGGACGCGCTGCTACCCTGGGAGCGACCGGACCGGCGGAACGAGCAGTCAGCGGGTGAGCGGCCAGACGGACAGGACGCGCTGCTACCCTGGGAGCGACCGGACCGGCGGAACGAGCAGTCAGCGGGTGAGCGGCCAGACGGACAGGACGCGCTGCTACCCTGAGAGCGACCGGACCTGCGGAACGAAGTGAAAAATAAACTATAAAACAAGTCAACGACTGATGTGACGCGACAAGCGGGGCAAGAAAGTCTAAGAAGCAATATACAGGTAGTTAGAAGACCATTTCCGAAGACGTGAGGGCTTATGTGTAGGAAATGATATTAAACAATGATAGGAAACAAAATTTATCAACCGATGGTGTAAATTTTGTCAGTGTGCGAATTCTTGATCTTTATACTATTTTCACGTTAAGTTTACATTATTTTGATATAGGTTATTAGCAAATAACACTAGAAATCGCAGGATTTCTTAAATTAACAGTTTTGTTTGAGTCACGGTAAATAACGAGGAAAAAGAAAATGTTATTACAGCTCAATCAGTTCAATCAGAAATATATTCAGTACAATATGTCAGTGAAATTCTTAGTAAAATACCAAAAAAAAGAATGTTTCTTCTTTTTCTTAAACCGACTGATTTAGAAAACACCTTGAAATTATAGAAATTCCGCAGTTGAGTTACCATTTATAAGCGTTAAATTTCTTCGATTCCATTTCAAATGTAAAAAATTGTTTTTGTAATACACTTGTGTGTTTTGTAATGTTTGATACTTGTAATTGTACAAGTATGCTTACAAAGACAACAGCGCACAGACGTCCGGATTCAGTTTATACGGGGCCAAAAATAAAAACATCTAATATTTTTTTAGCGCTAAACCAAAATTATTTTAGTTTTTCAAGATATGACGGGAAACACTAGCAAACATAACAACCACCTCGCAATGCGCGTTAAGTGTTTCCGTCGGACGCGGTCAATTCGGACCTATTGTCTAATTTTTTTATGAAAAAGTAATTCAGTGTTAATAAGGATTTTACAGATGGAGTTACGACGTGGACATATACTTTCATTACAATTTTCGTCAATTAATGAAGATATATATAATTTAAATTAAAACTTTGTTTACCTCAATGGTTGGAGTTTTAGGTGTTTTTCTTCAACAACATTGTTTTCTTGATTGTGAAGACCGAAAGCTGGATTTTCATCATTTATATGAAGGATAACTCCATCTTCTTTCGCTAAAGATGGTAGCCTTATTTTCCGATGCCTAAAACAAAATACATTTATTTATATTTATATTACTTTAAGTGAAAAATAAACTATAAAACAAGTCAACGACTGATGTGACGCGACAAGCGGGGCAAGAAAGTCTACGAAGCAATATACAGGTAGTTAGAAGACCATTTCCGAAGACGTGAGGGCTTATGTGTAGGAAATGATATTAAACAATGATAGGAAACAAAATTTATCAACCGATGGTGTAAATTTTGTCAGTGTGCGAATTCTTGATCTTTATACAATTTTCACGTTAAGTTTACATTATTTTGATATAGGTTATTAGCAAATAACACTAGAAATCGCAGGATTTCTTAAATTAACAGTTTTGTTTGAGCCACGGTAAATAACGAGGAAAAAGAAAATGTTATTACAGCTCAATCAGTTCAATCAGAAATATATTCAGTACAATATGTCAGTGAAATTCTTAGTAAAATACCAAAAAAAAGAATGTTTCTTCTTTTTCTTAAACCGACTGATTTAGAAAACACCTTCAAATTATAGAAATTCCGCAGTTGAGTTACCATTTATAAGCGTTAAATTTCTTCGATTCCATTTCAAATGTAAAAACAATTACAAGTATGCTTACAAAGACAACAGCGCACAGACGTCTGGATTCAGTTTATACGGGGCCAAAAATAAAAACATCTAATATTTTTTTAGCGCTAAACCAAAATTATTTTAGTTTTTCAAGATATGACGGGAAACACTAGCAAACATAACAACCACCTCGCAATGCGCGTTAAGTGTTTCCGTCGGACGCGGTCAATTCGGACCTATTGTCTAATTTTTTTATGAAAAAGTAATTCAGTGTTAATAAGGATTTTACAGATGGAGTTACGACGTGGACATATACTTTCATTACAATTTTCGTCAATTAATGAAGATATATATAATTTAAATTAAAACTTTGTTTACCTCAATGGTTGGAGTTTTAGTGGTTTTCCTTCAACAACATTGTTTTCTTGATTGTGAAGACCGAAAGCTGGATTTTCATCATTTATATGAAGGATAACTCCATCTTCTTTCGCTAAAGATGGTAGCCTTATTTTCCGATGCCTAAAACAAAATACATTTATTTATATTTATATTACTTTAAGTGAAAAATAAACTATAAAACAAGTCAACGACTGATGTGACGCGACAAGCGGGGCAAGAAAGTCTACGAAGCAATATACAGGTAGTTAGAAGACCATTTCCGAAGACGTGAGGGCTTATGTGTAGGAAATGATATTAAACAATGATAGGAAACAAAATTTATCAACCGATGGTGTAAATTTTGTCAGTGTGCGAATTCTTGATCTTTATACTATTTTCACGTTAAGTTTACATTATTTTGATATAGGTTATTAGCAAATAACACTAGAAATCGCAGGATTTCTTAAATTAACAGTTTTGTTTGAGCCACGGTAAATAACGAGGAAAAAGAAAATGTTATTACAGCTCAATCAGTTCAATCAGAAATATATTCAGTACAATATGTCAGTGAAATTCTTAGTAAAATACCAAAAAAAAGAATGTTTCTTCTTTTTCTTAAACCGACTGATTTAGAAAACACCTTCAAATTATAGAAATTCCGCAGTTGAGTTACCATTTATAAGCGTTAAATTTCTTCGATTCCATTTCAAATGTAAAAACAATTACAAGTATGCTTACAAAGACAACAGCGCACAGACGTCTGGATTCAGTTTATACGGGGCCAAAAATAAAAACATCTAATATTTTTTTAGCGCTAAACCAAAATTATTTTAGTTTTTCAAGATATGACGGGAAACACTAGCAAACATAACAACCACCTCGCAATGCGCGTTAAGTGTTTCCGTCGGACGCGGTCAATTCGGACCTATTGTCTAATTTTTTTATGAAAAAGTAATTCAGTGTTAATAAGGATTTTACAGATGGAGTTACGACGTGGACATATACTTTCATTACAATTTTCGTCAATTAATGAAGATATATATAATTTAAATTAAAACTTTGTTTACCTCAATGGTTGGAGTTTTAGTGGTTTTTCTTCAACAACATTGTTTTCTTGATTGTGAAGACCGAAAGCTGGATTTTCATCATTTATATGAAGGATAACTCCATCTTCTTTCGCTAAAGATGGTAGCCTTATTTTCCGATGCCTAAAACAAAATACATTTATTTATATTTATATTACTTTAAATGAAAAATAAACTATAAAACAAGTCAACGACTGATGTGACGCGACAAGCGGGGCAAGAAAGTCTACGAAGCAATATACAGGTAGTTAGAAGACCATTTCCGAAGACGTGAGGGCTTATGTGTAGGAAATGATATTAAACAATGATAGGAAACAAAATTTATCAACCGATGGTGTAAATTTTGTCAGTGTGCGAATTCTTGATCTTTATACTATTTTCACGTTAAGTTTACATTATTTTGATATAGGTTATTAGCAAATAACACTAGAAATCGCAGGATTTCTTAAATTAACAGTTTTGTTTGAGCCACGGTAAATAACGAGGAAAAAGAAAATGTTATTACAGCTCAATCAGTTCAATCAGAAATATATTCAGTACAATATGTCAGTGAAATTCTTAGTAAAATACCAAAAAAAAGAATGTTTCTTCTTTTTCTTAAACCGACTGATTTAGAAAACACCTTCAAATTATAGAAATTCCGCAGTTGAGTTACCATTTATAAGCGTTAAATTTCTTCGATTCCATTTCAAATGTAAAAACAATTACAAGTATGCTTACAAAGACAACAGCGCACAGACGTCCGGATTCAGTTTATACGGGGCCAAAAATAAAAACATCTAATATTTTTTTAGCGCTAAACCAAAATTATTTTAGTTTTTCAAGATATGACGGGAAACACTAGCAAACATAACAACCACCTCGCAATGCGCGTTAAGTGTTTCCGTCGGACGCGGTCAATTCGGACCTATTGTCTAATTTTTTTATGAAAAAGTAATTCAGTGTTAATAAGGATTTTACAGATGGAGTTACGACGTGGACATATACTTTCATTACAATTTTCGTCAATTAATGAAGATATATATAATTTAAATTAAAACTTTGTTTACCTCAATGGTTGGAGTTTTAGTGGTTTTTCTTCAACAACATTGTTTTCTTGATTGTGAAGACCGAAAGCTGGATTTTCATCATTTATATGAAGGATAACTCCATCTTCTTTCGCTAAAGATGGTAGCCTTATTTTCCGATGCCTAAAACAAAATACATTTATTTATATTTTTATTACTTTAAGTGAAAAATAAACTATAAAACAAGTCAACGACTGATGTGACGCGACAAGCGGGGCAAGAAAGTCTACGAAGCAATATACAGGTAGTTAGAAGACCATTTCCGAAGACGTGAGGGCTTATGTGTAGGAAATGATATTAAACAATGATAGGAAACAAAATTTATCAACCGATGGTGTAAATTTTGTCAGTGTGCGAATTCTTGATCTTTATACAATTTTCACGTTAAGTTTACATTATTTTGATATAGGTTATTAGCAAATAACACTAGAAATCGCAGGATTTCTTAAATTAACAGTTTTGTTTGAGTCACGGTAAATAACGAGGAAAAAGAAAATGTTATTACAGCTCAATCAGTTCAATCAGAAATATATTCAGTACAATATGTCAGTGAAATTCTTAGTAAAATACCAAAAAAAAGAATGTTTCTTCTTTTTCTTAAACCGACTGATTTAGAAAACACCTTCAAATTATAGAAATTCCGCAGTTGAGTTACCATTTATAAGCGTTAAATTTCTTCGATTCCATTTCAAATGTAAAAACAATTACAAGTATGCTTACAAAGACAACAGCGCACAGACGTCCGGATTCAGTTTATACGGGGCCAAAAATAAAAACATCTAATATTTTTTTAGCGCTAAACCAAAATTATTTTAGTTTTTCAAGATATGACGGGAAACACTAGCAAACATAACAACCACCTCGCAATGCGCGTTAAGTGTTTCCGTCGGACGCGGTCAATTCGGACCTATTGTCTAATTTTTTTATGAAAAAGTAATTCAGTGTTAATAAGGATTTTACAGATGGAGTTACGACGTGGACATATACTTTCATTACAATTTTCGTCAATTAATGAAGATATATATAATTTAAATTAAAACTTTGTTTACCTCAATGGTTGGAGTTTTAGTGGTTTTCCTTCAACAACATTGTTTTCTTGATTGTGAAGACCGAAAGCTGGATTTTCATCATTTATATGAAGGATAACTCCATCTTCTTTCGCTAAAGATGGTAGCCTTATTTTCCGATGCCTAAAACAAAATACATTTATTTATATTTATATTACTTTAAGTGAAAAATAAACTATAAAACAAGTCAACGACTGATGTGACGCGACAAGCGGGGCAAGAAAGTCTACGAAGCAATATACAGGTAGTTAGAAGACCATTTCCGAAGACGTGAGGGCTTATGTGTAGGAAATGATATTAAACAATGATAGGAAACAAAATTTATCAACCGATGGTGTAAATTTTGTCAGTGTGCGAATTCTTGATCTTTATACAATTTTCACGTTAAGTTTACATTATTTTGATATAGGTTATTAGCAAATAACACTAGAAATCGCAGGATTTCTTAAATTAACAGTTTTGTTTGAGCCACGGTAAATAACGAGGAAAAAGAAAATGTTATTACAGCTCAATCAGTTCAATCAGAAATATATTCAGTACAATATGTCAGTGAAATTCTTAGTAAAATACCAAAAAAAAGAATGTTTCTTCTTTTTCTTAAACCGACTGATTTAGAAAACACCTTCAAATTATAGAAATTCCGCAGTTGAGTTACCATTTATAAGCGTTAAATTTCTTCGATTCCATTTCAAATGTAAAAACAATTACAAGTATGCTTACAAAGACAACAGCGCACAGACGTCCGGATTCAGTTTATACGGGGCCAAAAATAAAAACATCTAATATTTTTTTAGCGCTAAACCAAAATTATTTTAGTTTTTCAAGATATGACGGGAAACACTAGCAAACATAACAACCACCTCGCAATGCGCGTTAAGTGTTTCCGTCGGACGCGGTCAATTCGGACCTATTGTCTAATTTTTTTATGAAAAAGTAATTCAGTGTTAATAAGGATTTTACAGATGGAGTTACGACGTGGACATATACTTTCATTACAATTTTCGTCAATTAATGAAGATATATATAATTTAAATTAAAACTTTGTTTACCTCAATGGACCCGATTGGAGCCTTTTATAATAATGGATAATGGATTTGTGATTACGATGAAGGATGGTGGTGAAATGAGATGATTTTATAAGTGATTTATGTATGAAGTTGATGAAAAAAATAAAAATAATGGAAATGTAAAAGTGTAAAATTAAAGCACATGATTTGTGTGCGAATTATTTATATAATTGTATAATTGAGTTGTAAAGTTATTAGACTTATATTTGATGATTATTTTTTAATAGCGGCAAATCGCCTGAAAAGATAAATGACACAATCTTTGACACTATTGAAAATTTTTGAAAAGTTTTTAATTAGTTGATAAAGTGCTGGATAGTTTAATATTTATAAAGGTTCTAAAGAGGTCCTGTATTTGAGAGCGCAGGATGTCGGCTTAAACCCAGCGCTGAGTTTTACAAAAATGCATTTTTAACTCTCACCTGTCCTCTTTATATTGTCAAATATTGACAAATATTATGTAACCATCTAATTAGATGAAATAAGGAAAGAATGATATTTTAACAAAAAATATAAAAATATTGAATATGAGAGTACGATGAAGGATGATGGTGAAATGAGATGATTTTATGAGTGATTTATGTATGAAGTTGATGAAAAAAATAAAAATAATGGAAATGTAAAAGTGTAAGATTGATAAAAAATAGGCTTAATATGTAATACTTTTCACAAAAAAATAATTTTATTCTTTATGGATTTATGGCCCTTATATTGTATTTGCCAAATAAAATAAATATACCTTTGGTATATACATAGAAAACAAACATGAATTACTTACTACAAATAGACAAATAGGATAACAGACATTTAAACATTTAGAAATTTGACGCTTAAACTCACTCAAATTAGAACTAAATATATCAATCTCATTATTATTAGAAAGTTTATTATACACATTAATAATAATAATATTAATTTATTTCTTTCTAAGTACATGCCTCACAAATACGTTCACTTCATTTACCTATCAATCAGCCTACAATCTTACATGATAAATATACAATTAACAATGATAGCTTAAAGTAACGTAAACTTCAATTATCGTAGGTAGACTAGGTTAACAGTACTGGGCGGACTTTTTATTCATAGCGTGCCAAATGTGTGTGTGTGTGTTAGCCCGCTAGTTGCCAGGCTAAGAGTACTGTGCTATTGCATCAGAAAACCTGTTCTGCAATAGCGACAGAAGCGCGTATACTATATTGTATTAATGTTGGCGCATTACCGATCAATATAAAGCTCTATTTTTTTTATATTTTAATGTCATTTAGTGAAAAATAAAGTGTATGTAAGATATAAAAAATATAATTCTATAAAAAGCGTAAATCAAGTAAAAATAATAATTTACTATAATATAAAATTATCCTAGGCCTAAATATTTTTTAATATTAATTGTAGATTTTCATTTTAATTGCTATGCTCGTTATCATTATTGTATTTTGTTGTAAATTAGGTCTTCGGATTTCGACCTTCCTATATCTAAAAGCCAGTCAGTAAGCATTTTTCTAAAACTATTTCCTGTGGCTTGTCTTACATACTCTGTAGGAGTTTTGGCAGTAATTTCTTTTGCATATGGGCAGATGAAAAGGTTCTTTATCTCTAGTAAATCGAGAGTGAACAAGATATGTAATCAAAGCAGTTAGTTCCGTGCATTTAACAAAATTATTTAAGATTCTGTATAAATACTGTCGCGGGAAATAATGCAATAATTTTTTAGTGTATTCAAAAATCGCACTTCGTTTACCTACCGGAAATACTGTATTCCCAAGTACACATACCTACTAATTTTAAAATAAATTTGCCGAACCAAATGCGCGTAGTTGGTTCGGCAAATTTATTTTAAAATTAGTTTTCATACGCGTAGGTAATCACACCAACCATTAGGTCCGCGGCGAGTTCAACTCGTGGAAAAACCCGACCTAGGATTCTAGTGGACAAAGACAAAGTTTCTGGTAGGTAATACTTTAGCCTGTCAAAACCTACCCATTATAAATCGATAACGAAGAGGTAAAAAAATCCGGGAAGGTTAGAACCACTGCCGAACAAATAACATAAGCTGAAGTCACATTTTCTCCATAATTTGCACGTTTTTTCTGCCTTTGAAAATCAATTGAAATTGTTAGAGGCTAGACGTAAATCGTATTTTTCTCGTTTGCAAAGAATATACGAAAAATCAAAAGATGTCACAGGTGATATTTTAACCGAATCGTTTCTGGCTGAAGTAACGATGTTGCCAGATTTACGCGAGAAATTTGACTCAGTTGTAGAAAATATTAACTTAATAAATTTGGATATGAACTCAGAATATGAGCCAAATTTTGAGCCTTGTCTAAATTTGTCGATGATTATAAAAGGATAAACTTTTCATTAAAAGATTCTTATCAGGCACGTTGCGCAGCTGTTTTCGTATCTTTCAATACAAATCGACCTATATCAAATCTATATAAAAATACTAGCTGACCCGGCCACGCGTTGCTGTGGCTAAAGTTTTTGTTATATTACATTATAGTAAACAATCTAAGAGGAACAATAAGAGAACATCAGTCACGGAGTCCACTATGCTTTTTCACACAGATGGTATTTGTAAAAAAATATGCTGATCTCCTTATTTGACTTTCTACTACTATAACCCTTTAGTACAATGAAATTATTTACGAACAAAGACGAAAATGTTGATGCTGGTATACAAATTCACTGGATTCATGTGACGCTTAAACTCATGAATGAGGTAGGCAAGGCAGACAGTCTTAAACTTTTAAACATTAATATTTTTTTTTTTGAATTATAAATACTTTCAATTTCAATTTAATTTAACACCAATCGGTGCACAATGTTTTTGGTTAACCTGTCTTTAGCTAACACAAATAGATTCGACGGTTTCCCAACACGTGAACACGCAACATATAGTTGCCCATGAGAAAAACATGGATTTTCCAAATCTAAACCACAAATGGACATTGTTTGACCTTGAGATTTATTTATTGACATGGCGAAAGCTAAACGAATTGGAAACTGTAGCCTTTTGAAGGGTATGGTAGAATCTGATGGTATCATCGGAATACGTGGCAGCAGGACCACTTTTCCTTTAAACTTCCCAGCCAAAATGGTTGCTTCAAGAATGTTTCCGGTGATCTTTTTGATGACCAAACGCGTACCGTTACATAATTGAGGTGGATTCAAATTACGGAGGAGAATAATAGGGGAACCAATCTTTAATCGAAGATTATGTGGTGGCATTCCAGGGATATCTAATGAATTTAAAAATTCAATCGGAAAATTTACACTTTCATTTTCATCAACAACAGTATCGATTGATTTAAAAGACATCAGATCGCCTGGTAACAACTGTTGTATCTGGAAGTTAATTTCGTCAACATCAACGTTTTTGGATGCCAAAATCGCCCGTTGACTAAGCCATTCATGATTCAAATAATTATTCTGTATATCCGGGAAAATACTCTGAATCAATTCAGTTTTATCCTGAACAACAGTGCAAAAATTGTCTGGTAGTTTAATGCATTGCGTATTTGGTTGCAGTTTTATTTTACCGTTCCCAATATCTAGTAGTTGTTCGGAAAATATTAGTGCTGATGGATCATTTTGCAATTGTACTCGCATATTTATGGTCAATCGAAGTGTTTCAACACTTCGCCATAAGAATGATTGTTTCAAACATGCATTAATCTCATCCGCGAAAGTAGAGCGAGGTATAACCGGTAAGGTCTGCCGGAAGTCACCAGACAAAAGTAAGATAGCACCACCGAAAAGTTTATTATTGCTGTTTAAATCTTGCATAGTTCTGTTTAATGCTTCAAGTGAATATTTGTGTGCCATTGTGCACTCATCCCAAATTATTATAGAACTCTTCCGCAACACTGCAGCTATTCCACTATTCTTTTTGATGTTACACATTGCATCTGGTTTATTATGAACGTCCAATGGCAGCTTGAATGTTGAATGTGCTGTTCGCCCACCATCCAGTAAAGTAGCCGTAATGCCTGACGATGCTAATGCTAATGCGATGTTTTTGTTGCGACCGTATTTTGGCAAGAATCAACGATATTAAAAATGTCTTTCCGGTTCCACCGGGTGCATCCAAGAAAAAAAAACCGCCTTGTTCAGCAGCAACAGCCAGCATAATCCGATCATAAATAATTTTTTGTTCTGCTGTCAGTAATGGTTCACTGTTCATGATAATTGTTGCTAAACTTCCATGGTCATATTGATTTTCTCGTTGTAAATCGGTATTGACTAAGTCGGTGGCTGGACGATTAGGTGATGGCATACCATAATGATTAAGTGGTAAATTTGAAATAAGAACACATAAATCCTCGATCAAGACCAATGCTTCATTGTACATCTCTGGTGTATAATCTATGTTTTGGCATTGATTTGTTTGTCTAATTCGGTGCAATATGTCTTCTGTCATACAATTTTTATATTTTTCCCACAAAGTTTGTGCTTGCGAGGGATAACATGTCGCCAAAATAATTGCAAACAACTGACGAATGTTATTCGGTGTTGATGTCAACGCAGCATCAGCAAGCGTTAAGTCCCAATGGTTATCGTCTTCTAGCAATTGCAGTTCACGACATGCATCCTGGTATGTATTGAATACTCGACCATTAGCTGTTCGTAAAAATTCAAAAGACGTTGGTCCGGGAACATTCACCAATAACAAACGTAAATAGAAGCACTCACGTTGCTTTGGATGTACCGTGTAAAGTCTCCCCAATGTCTTAGCTTTGAATATGCCTGTAATGGAAGGATGTGGTTTTCCTTGTTTCCGTGGCTCCCATTTTTTACTGGATTTGTTCCATGTGAAATAACGTGGAACATCACCATACACCAATGTCTTCGCGAATTGGCCAAAAACATCAGGTTTTTGACACAATGTAAAAAATTCAGTTAGAGTCGTTTTCGGAGCTTCGAACGCTCTTTGGAGAACATTTTCTTCAGTGAAGTATACACGTTGACCGTTTTCAAGATGTATTGCCAGATGTTGGACAGCAGGATCTCTTTCGTGGATGGGAAAGCTGAGAATATGCCAAATAGCTTCATTGCTGCTAATGTATCTGCCCATTTGGTATCGTGCTATTTCATCATTTTTATTTATGTTTTTTACTTCAAATATGGCCAAATCACTGCCTTTGTTTACATATTTACAAATATACTTAATTGATTTAACAGAACTGCAAAGCTCAACATTGATATGAGCTTTGTAAGTTTTTGAAAGTAGTGGTGGGTATGGTACCACCCACTGATTATCAAACTCAACTTGATTTGGAAAGTTCGGCAGTCGCATTGTAAATGTGTGGCCACCATTCTCAGTACTTCTGCGGCGATACATTGGATAACCATCAATATCCGTGATCGTGTCATTCGTATGCGGCTTTGGGAAGTTTTTTTACATTTTCCATTTTCCATGCACGGTGAGGTCATGTTGAAAACACCGCATGGCCCATGGATCATGTGTTTGGTGACAATATCAAATAATTCTTGATCAATTAATGGGTCTGGAATTTCGGCTGAAATTATTTGATCGATTTCTTCAGGACGGATTCTATCTTTAAGCCAAACCAAAATGTGGGCATGAGGCAAACCTCGCTTTTGCCACTCTATCGTATACAGCCAACAACGTGTGATACCAAAAATTGTATATTTAACAATAAAATCAATTAAGGATTTCAATTTTTGTTTAAACACACGTGCAGTTAAATCATGACGATGAATGGCTTGTTGTCCTGGCAATAGTAAAGTTTGTATCTCTTCCCAATTCGGATTACATGTGAATGTAATAAATAAATCCGGTCGGCCGTAATGACGTACGTAAGTCATCGCATCTTGTATGTATTCCTGCATGTTCCGTGAACTGCCGATGTAGCTTGAAGGTAAAATGAAAGCATTACCGATGTCATTGGGATTTAAATTTCCATCGATGTTTCCAGCAACAGCATCTCGTAAGTGAATATATTATTCCGATCGTAGTTTTGACGTTTGCGTTTTGACGTTTGCCGCTCGCGTTGTTGAGGTTAGATTTTTTCGGTGGCATTTGACTGAAAATAATAATTTTCTTGTTCTTATGATATTCTCTTGAAGACGTTCGTTACACTGTTCTTGAGATTCTTGTGCATGACCTGCTGTCCTGATTCTTTGAGCTGGATTTCTTGATTCAATTTGTTCTGCCAACTGATGGGCTCTTTTAATACGTTTGCGTCGAATAACTGTCACTGTCAAATAATAACAGACATTAGCGCCATCAACCCAGTCGAAAGGTATCGACATCTGTCAGTTTTATGACTGCCAAATAATAACAGACAAATAATTAGCGATAAATTAAAATTGCGACTATAATTTGAGATTTAAACTATCCTATCTCTCAAGTGCACATCGAACTGCACATGGTGTTCAAATTTTATTATAATCGGTTAAGTGGTTCAGCCGTCCATTGAGGACAAACATTGTGACACGAGATTTATATATATTAAGATGGGTGCAAATTGCTTAGATTCGAAGAAAAAGAATTTTAAAAAAATAGGTTGATAAGAAAATATCAATGTAAAAATGGGCGTATTGTCAAAGGCAGAAAAAAGGTGCCAATTATGGAGAAAATAGTATGCAACCTGATATGAATGAAAGCATATTTCAAAAAGCTAAAACTACCTTTCTCGAAAGATTGATAAAGACTGAAGTAAACGCATAGAGAGAGAGAGAGAGAGAGAGAGAGAGAGAGACACAATTTTACATAGTGATTGCAGTGAATGGTTAGAATTGAGAAGACATTTAATAACTGCTTCACATTTTGGTAAACTTGTGAAAAGACGTCAAGATATAAGCTGTTCTACAATAGTTAAAAATATGTTGTTTAAACAAAATATAAGTCATGTTGCATCGATTCAACTCGGAAGGGAAAATGAAAGAATATCTTTGCAGCAATTAAGTGTTCAAGAAAATCGAGAAATAAGACCATGTGGATGTTCATAGATAGCGATATTCATTTTAAAGGTGCCACACCAGACGGTTTATGTGATGAAGATATGATTGTCGAGTAAAATGTCCCATAACTGCGTGTAAGTTGGGATTAGAAAGAGCAATTAAGGAAATAAAAGTCACATTTTGGAAACTAACAATGGATTGAAGATTTATAATTAATAAATACCATGACTGGTATTTTCAAATGCAGGGCCAACTTCATGTTACAAGAAAACAACAATATATAATACTTACATATAATCGCCGATGGGTTTCATTTCTGGCCGGTTCTTGAATCTTGGCTTCGGCTGAAAAAATACGATAACAGATTAAAACATTTGTTTATAAACACAACAGAATTTAAAATTGACGCAATCTGAAATTCATACGAACATCATTTTTTACTCTTTTTAACCCCCGACCCAAACAGAGGGGGTTTAAGGTGTCTGTGTTATATCAGCACCCAAACGGATGAACCGATTTTAATTATAGTATGCAATTTTATAGGAAATTGCACACAGAAACATAACAAACTGTTTACTTTATTGCTATTGCGTTTATAAAATTATTGGTTTTCTCAGCACTGTCGCTTGATGTTGATGAATATCACGGTTAGGAAAATTTGTTTAATTATTATTCACAAAGCATTTAATTGATGGTCGATTTTTATAATTTTTGGTTTTACCTGAGCCGTCATTAGCTGCGAGAACATATTGCCCTTCGATCTCTTTAATCTCCTTAAGAATCTTTTTAAAAAACACATTTAACGCTCAACTTTTAAAAGTCACTTTTCAATAAATTATGAGAATGTATTTGCATTCAAAAACCATGGAAACGACATGATTATATTGATTTTTCTTTGCAACGAAACTATAAAGTAACGAATCAATGTCATAGCAACTATATTTTTATAGTTGCTATGTAGAGTAGTCATATTACTTATAAATGACCGGTATTTAATTTGTTTGATATATTCATATACCATTTTTGTAATAATAATAGTTAAATCGCAAAAACATAGCTCTTATTATTTCATAGTTATTATTTTACATGCCAGCCCGCGCTGGTCGCGTTGATTTTCTGAAATAAGTATTTTTATGTATGTCCGCCAGTCAGCACTTTTTTTTCGGTTCTGAAAAACCTGACATTGCGGGGTGCTAGCAAGTGGGTATTAAATTAGCCAATAAAGGAGTATTTGAGTGTTATTAATATATTAAGGAAACAGCAAACGTCAGTTAAAAATTAATTGCCAGCGTTAAAAATATACATATTTGGGGTTAAAGAGCTGAGATCTCACTTACATATTTTTATATTATATCAACCTGTGTTTTTTATGAACCTATTTTTAGTCTGAATCAAGTTGGTGGGTTTAAGTCCGTCTCTGCATGTTTATAGTTAATCATTGGTTTTGTTCATCTTTTTCCTTCTGTGATCGAACGTTCTGGCTTAGTTGAAGAAAACGTGAGCTAATTAAACATCAAACACTTAGAAATGGTGCCGAAGCTGTGCCATCTTTGGATTGTCTCGCCATTGGATCAATTGCAGATTTCTTTTTGTTTCATTGACAAGAACTTGACGATACATTTTCTCAATGTCACTAGAAACAACAAATCTGTGTTGCCTAAACGTAATAAAATAGAAAATAAATCATCTTGTATTGTCGGTCCGACCATTGAATACTACTCTCAGTTTAGTAGTCGTGCTTTGTTCTCGAAGGACCGCGTGATGTGGCATATAATAATACCCAACGTTTGGAACATTGTGAACCTCAGTCATGTGACCTAAGTTCTCGTACTCTTACGAAACTTGAGTTACGAAACATGCTTGGCTACCCGAATCCAGAAGCGATAAACATTGGGTCTATCGAGTCTGATACACATATCAAGAACACAGAGGTCGTGGACGATCATCCGACAAAGAACGTCGACATCACCTACCTATGAAGATTGTTGCAGCCTCAGCTAAACACATGTAGCAGGCCACATCTCATTTGGGAAGCAGTACCGTTGAGTCACACCCAAGAAGTCAGCTTTTGTAAGTCCATTCCATATTACCTTACATATTAAGTAATTCTTTGCTCTATTTTGTACTAATATAGTGGCAATAAAAAGTAATTGCATAGAGTCATATATCTAGAATAACAGTTCATTCTTTTATTTTATAATCAAATTAAAATTATTGTTTAAAATCGTTTTGTAATTTAGGAATTTAATTTTTAATAGCTTATTAGCTGTGAGTTTGTTGACCCAGATTCAGGCGAAGGTACTTAGTACTCGTGGATAGTATTTCAAAGCGGAGCGAACCGACAAAAAATGCCTAACTCAGATATCACTTCATTACTAAAACAAGCACAAAGCACATTTAACTAGGTTCACGTGCTATGTTATGAAGTATGTTATGAAGTCGGCTTCAAGTATGACAATATTCAAACAAAAATTGAATCTATAATTGAAAATCTCGACGAACAATTGATCGATCGAGAAGAATTTGAGAGTCAATATTATAGCTCATTAGCAATAGCACAAGAATTACTTCAGACGCTGTTTGATGAAAAGTTTGAAACGCCGATTGTTGCTAGCTCTACCGCAATACAGGGTTACACTAGTAATATAAAATTACCTACTAATCAACTACCTACGTTTAGTGGTTCATATGAAACATGGTTAGAATTTAGAGACATTTTTGAGTCGTTAGTTCATTCAAATAAATCTATAAATAATGTACAAAAGTTCCACTACCTTCGGGCTTCTGAAGAAGCCCTGTGAAGTGGTACTGCTTCCCAAATGAGATGTGGCCTGCTACATGTGTTTAGCACCAACAATCTTCCTAGGTAGGTGATGTCGACGTTCTTTGTCGGATGATCGTCCACGACCTCTGTGTTCTTGATATGTGTATCAGACTCGATAGACCCAATGTTTATCCTGTTCGATGGGACCACAATGTTTGGGCCAGGGTTTGATTGAAATAAAGATCAACTCAAGAAGTCCTGGTGTACTGTTTTAATGCGATGATAAACAATGACAATCAAATACAAGATGGTTATTCTAAAATACAATATAAAATGAGTGCGAGCGGCCGCACGGTCCCGCACTCTAGTATATAACTAGATGATTATAACTATAATCATCTAGTTATATATGTATAATAATCTAGTTATAAAATGAGTGCGGCCGCTCGCTTCCTGCTGGAACTAAATGCGCACTGATTTGACACTTGCTACAAGATGAATTGTTTTATAACATGGTATTTTCTTATAGAGTTTTAATTAATTACATACAAAGTTATAATATGGGCAGTAACACAGTTTAAATCTCACGATAGCAACAGTCATAAGCATAATGAATCAATTAGTCTATCCTTGAGGTGCGCCAAGCAGCTGTGCGAGATTCCCGATTATACCATACCGTTTTTAATCATGTTTAAGAAACTACTATCCCCGTCCTTTGGCCGTCTGTCTGTCCGTCCGTCTGTCCGTCCGTCTGTTGCAATTTTCAACTCGAGAAGTACAAATGTGAAAGGGTTGAATTTTTGTATTTAGATTGATGTTCTCGAAAAACCATAGCCGTTTAGATCGGATATTTAACATTAAAGTCAATAATCTTTTAGTATGAAACTGACATTAAATACTATAATTTTGCAATAATTAATAGGTAACATTTTATTTGTTTATCTGTAATACATCTGTATGTGAGTGTTTTATGATCTTCATAAATAAATGTTTTTAGATTTTTACAGTGTTTTTATTTTTATTATTAGATAATAGTGTTTCCCTTTCCGTTTCGGTTTATCATAAATTCGTAAGTTTCGGGTAAATCTCCGGACGTTGGCAGCACTTTTTTGGCATATCTGATATTAGATACCTATATACTTTTCTTACTGACATGTTTCAGAAACCAACATACATGGCACTTGTAAATAGTTCTTGTAGTATAGGTAGATGTCGCCAGCATAATGTGGTTTTTGTGGTTATGCATAATGCTACCACAAAAATATACACAAAAAAATAAATAAATCAAAACAAGTACGTAGGTAGATAATGTTTGACCAAATACATGTTTTATCGTGGTGCGCCAAGAGTTTTCAAATTGCTTGGCAAACCAAAATTATGAACCAAGAACTGATTGATGTTTGGTATTACAGGATCAAAGGAGAAAACATGCGCTTGTCTCTAACATATAAAAATATGAAAAAATAACACTGCAATTATTCTATTAATTAAAGTAATTACATGGGTATCTATAGATCATTTTATTTATAAATCAATTTATCAGAACTTTCATAACCACATCTCATAAACGTAGATATCAAATATAAAGTGCAAACGTATGTGTTCCGACGTCACCCGTTAATTACGTTATTTAAATTCAATATTGTATCGTATTATTATTTATTCAATAAATGTTTTATTATTGTTTGATGTTTATTATATTGCAATATCACCATTCTCGAATTTCCCCAGTTTTTGTTACTGGCAACGTTTTTCCATTATCACAGCTGCGGGTAAGTTTCCGTTGAAAAAGGAATGCAAGAGGGTATACCCGCGCCTCTGCAATCCGTGACATCTCGTCACATCGTTCACCGAGCTCGTGAAATCAACTCAAAACCAAGGAAGCAGTGAGAAAATAGCTAAGGCAGACAAACCACAGACGGCCATCATCGCACAGCAAAGGTTGGTCTTTTGTTTTCTTGTTGATTGCTGGTAACCTTCCAATCCACCAAAACCTACATTCCGCTTCCCCTAATCCACGCAGAACCGTACAGTATGTGTTGTCAGTCAGTTTGAAACGCTTTTTGATAGCGATTCGGAAACAAATGACAGCGATTTGCAGTGCGATTTTTGCAAAGATCTTTTGAATTAGCGAGACAAACCAACAAGTGGAGTTTATGGATCAACAACCATCGATCGTCGGCGGCAAACTCAATTTTCCGCTTGTCTATGTGTTGGATGCCTGCGAGGGCACATCTCTACATTTTTCGTTTGTATATCATATGTCATAGTTTTCCATTTAATTAGTAAGTATAATATTTATTAAACCTTTAAATCAATTATGTTATATTGGTAAGTATATAATTATGATTTTATTTTTTATTGATGGCATCTTACATTACTTCTTATGTTACGTTTGTATTTTATTTGAGTGCCCTGAAAAAAATCTTCTCATACTACCCGCTGGTTTAGCACTGTTCGGGTGAATGCCGGAAGGATTAGTGCCAAATCGCCACTGAAGAAGGCAGCATTCCGCGCCGAAACGTCTGGCATTCACTCAGTTAGCCCTATCGATTTTTCAACCACCCTGTATTAACAGTTAAAAAGTAATATATAGTTTTAAGGACTTTTAAAACACCTAGTTATAGGTTTCATATGCTCTATTTTTCTAGCATCTGCATTGACAGTTAAAAAGTATATATACTCGGTATTACATATATGTATGTCATTTTAGTGTTCATTATTTTTATTTTATCTATTTTTTCAAATGAGCTCAGAGCACTTACATTTGATTCGTCTATTAAATAACTATTAAAATTTGCCTAGCAATGTCCAGTTAGGTATGGTTATGTTATTAATCATCTAAGAAATACTTAAAAAACAAAAATGAATAAATAAATAAAAAATAGATTTATTCGCTGCCTAGGAAAATTGTGTTTTAAGCCCTCTGGGCTTAAACACAATTTAAGCCCTCTGGGGTCGTTTCGGATGACATTTGTCGACCCACCACCCGCTTGTTATCAACCCAACTCGCACTATCTCCGCATGAAATGTGGGGGTTGAAACATTCAAACAAATTTCACCCTCGCCATCAAAAGTGATATGATGTTTGCCTATGACAACGTCATCAAAAGTGATATGATGTTTGCCTATGACAACGTCATCAAAAGTGATATGATGTTTGCCTATGACAACGTCATCAAAAGTGATATGATGTTTGCCTATGACAACGTCATCAAAAGTGATATGATGTTTGCCTATGACAAAGTCATGGAAACGCGGCGTGCGTTGTATGTAGATAGGTACTTTTAGCCTTCAGAGGAGGGTAGGTAGGTAATATGTAAAACATAAAGTTGTAACTGCCCACATTGTCTCATTATTAGTAAGCAGAAGTGAGGGAAGTGGGGTTCTATTTGTAAAATTAACAAGAAGCGTTTGTTACCTTTATTTTTTTCTAAGTTCAGAATCGAAAATAAACCTTAAATTTATACCTACAGATTAAATTTGCGTATTTAAACGTATTTTTTTTCAATAATATAAAAAGAAATTAATGGAAGTTCGTAAAGTGCCCGATAAAAATCATTTGCAGGAGAAAAACTAAAACGAGACGCATAGAAATAGCAACGAAAGGTAACCCGCTATAATGAAATAATTGACAACGCAATTTCACCTCTGTTCACGTTAAATTTCCAAAATAAATCTCTATTTTTGTACTAAAGCAATCACGACAAAGAAGTGAGTAAAAATGGCCGCCCGGAAGGAAACAAGATGGCGCGCATCATAAACCAAAGACTGCATTGTTTATGGACGACCTTATTTTAGCGCAGAAGTACTTGAATGCTATTAAATATTTCAAGCTTATTACAAAAGTAAAGTTCCGAAAATTGTAAAAGAAAAAACATTGTTGATATATTAGCAACCGTATGCAGTTGAATTATCAATAAGTAAGATGTGCGCATGTAATAAGGCGAAGTCAAAGGAAAAATATTCATTTCGAAACATTTAGGCCCTTTTTTCTATTAATTTGGTAACCTTTGGATATTTTATTATAAAAAATATGTTTAGAAACCTTGCTCTTTTAACTTCAACATAGTAAAGGCTGTTTTTAAAGACTCAATTCTATTTCGGAACAATTTAATAAATGATAAACTGTTAATAATTCTTTTGTTAGTAGAATTGCTCTCTTATAAAAAAAAAATAGAGTCTTGGGGAAAATAGTAATAGAATGGCAAATGAAGGGTTAAAACATAGATTTGTTTGTTTTTTAATTTCTATATTACGAAGCTGTAATTAAATAAAAACCTACAATTGGTTACTTGGCAAAGAATAAAACCTGACACCCTATAATAATAAAGTACCGATTTTTAAGGTTAATATGCTTCGCATTATGTTGCTATCTTATTTTTTTTTCGTTATGAACAATGAACTATGAACAATGTATGAGGACTCATTGGTTTTATGCTGAAATGTGTGTTCTGTCAGTACCTGCTGAAATTTAACTTAACAAAAAATAAATACAAATACAAGCTGTAATTGTGTTTTTTTAACTATACCAAGAATAAATTTAAATTTCATAGGTATGCAGGGAATTAAGGCAGACGACACACGCTAATAACCTATCTGTACACGCTCACAGCTGACATAATGAAATAAAATAAAAATAGAGGTATTCTCACCTCATTATACGCTCAATTACGCTCAAACTTAAAAGTTTAATGAATTACGGTCGAATTTCGACCACTGGGCGACCTCTAGTTTATATTAAACATAGAAAAAGTTTTCTCCGATAGATTTAACTATTCGAATGTTATTAAATGAATTAAATCCATCAGAAAAACAGAAGCATTTAAATAGTAGATTTAAAAAAAATGTGATTTGGCTGTCTGGAATCTTATTGTGCGTTCGACATGTTATACCATTTCGTCAATGACATATTTTAACATAAAATTTTGCAGATGTTGTTACGCTGGAAACACACATGCCAACAGCGCCGTGACGCTGTCGCGACTATTCAGCCTACCCTCCAAATTAACGAGCGGAGGGTCCAATAAGCGCGTGAACTCATCCTCAAACCTTCAATGAATCAAGGGTGTATTTAAATTCACTGTTATCCTTAAAGACGATTGACGTACGTCGAAAAGTATTCGTTAAAAAATATTTATATATATTTTTAAATCAATTTCGGAATTAGTTTGAAAGTCGAGTGTGAGCAACTCATCTGCCTACCCGCGCCGGACCGTTCAACTGACCTTGATATGGTTTGTTTGGTTTGGGACAGATCATTGCGTTTGCCGAGGGCACAACGTAGGAATTCCAATCATTCCTTAGATTTTAATTAAGAAATCAAATATATTGTCCTGACCATCTCAGTCAACAGATATTTGGACTCTATAGATGGTTTATGAGTGTATGACTCGTCTGTTTAGTTCAAAAACAAGTTAAATGACAAAATGGGGTAAAATGAGTTAAAAATACAGTTTTGATCAGTTTTTCGAGCTCTATCGATTGGTATAACACACTAAATAAAACGATGGCTGGTTTAGAAGTTAGTTTGTTTAAATACCGACTAAATACATTGATTCGCAGAAATATGTACTATTAAAATCTTCTAAGTGAATTTATAGGAGTTTTTTTCTAGATTAATTCTAGGGAAAAAACACAAAATACCTTGAATGCTTTTAAATTTAAGTATATCTTCTGTGACATGACATATCATATTTTAAGTAAAAACAGTTAAATATTGTTATTTTTTTTATCACCTCCGTTTTCATATATACTTTTACAAACAAAAAACATTAAAATACAATTAATTATTTTAGTTGCTTAACTAAATGCTTTTTTTATAATTCTTCTTTTAAAAAAATATAAAATTTAAAAAAAAAATAAAGATTTTATTTAGAAATTTTAATGCGAAATAAAAACAATCAAGAAGGAACAGAAAAAAGAATTTACTTAAAATTTTTAATGAGAATTTCGGCACTGTTTTTTGATACAAGCTGATGAACATCAGCCGGAATTGATGAGGTAGCTACACGTACGCAGCTTTCTAATCATCTTCTTCCTAATCTGCTCATCAGCTTTCTAATCTGGTCTTGATCGGTGGTCATTTTTGATTAATTTCATCGTTGAAAATAATTTGAAAGCCTCCGGGAACTGTATCCACATCGATATTAAATGGCGAGGAAAACATTTTCATGGAAACCGCTGTCCTCTCAGCTTTGAACATTTGGAATCGTAATTCATATATTGTGCGTATTTTTGAGAAGTAGTAACGTTTTCTTTTTCTAAATGTGGAAAGTGAGACACATTATTCTGCAAAAGGTGCTGTTTCCACAATTTTAATTTGCGCTCAAAGCCCTGAATTTTATCATACAAATTGTGAATAAACTGTCCTTTGCCTTGAAGTTCCACTTTAAGATCATTGAGATGCTGAGTCATCTCGATAAGAAACCCGAAATCGCACATTCATTCTTTATTACCAAAATGAGGAAAGTCATATCCAAGAGCAATTGAATTTCGCTTTTTAAGTTGTCCACTCTTTTTAGCATTGCTCCTCTACTAAGCTATTATTAAAAACCACGTCGCCATATTCAGTTTCTAAATCTTTCAGGAATTCTTTAAATTCTTTATAAAATTGATTAATTTAATTATTGGTACTTATGACATTTGGCAAACTCAATCTTTTCGCACACAAAGTTTCCTGATGAATTATGCAGTGGTTAATGAATATTTCGCTTCCTGAAACCTTCTTAATGTCTTGAAACAGCCTTTCCGATACTCCATCTTCAATGCTTGACATTGCTCGTGCTCCATATACTAATAATCTTTTCTAATAAAATTGAAATTTCTTCCAACACAGACTTTAGTTCATCGTACAGGTCTTTGCCAGTTATAGTCCCTTGCATTGGAATCAGTGAACACAATTCTTCGGTAATATTAAATTTGGTTTCAATACCACGTAAAAATATAGCCAGTTGTGCTGTATCGCAACTCTCATCAAGTGCCAAAGAACAATATTCGAATTTTGCAAAGCGTTCACAAAGGGTTGTTCTCGGACAAGTTTTCAATTCTCCTTGCAATGGTGAATCGTGATAAATTAATGTTTGAAATAATATTTATTTTATCAGGAAATGCTATTTCTGCAACAGCAGTCAGACATTCTTTTATCATCTCTCCATCCGCAAAGGGTTTCATTTTATTTGCCAGTATTTGACTGACAACAAAACTAGCCTTTACTGCCGGATTTGATAAAATAGCTTGATTTTTAAAAATAGCCTGTTGTTGTCACAAGTTTTTCTCCATTTGATTAAACTTATCTATCCGGAGTTGACCTGTTATTTTTTTATATTGCTGTTAATGTTTTGTATCGTAATGCCTTTTTATGTTATATTCTTTTAATGTCGACACAGTCTCTGAGCATATTAAGAATACAGTTTTATCTTCGACGAAGTAAAAAAATAATCAAATTTCCACTTTTCTTGGAAATTCCTGGGCTTATTCCCAATTTGTTTGCTTTTCCGACATGCTATTATTGATTAAAAGTTAAAAAAAAATATAGGAAAACTTAATTTTGAATAAAAAAACTCTAATATTACCTTTTTGGCAATAATAACTCACGCCTTTCAATAAACACAAGAATTGCTAAAATTGCTAGTTACAGCTTACCAGTTTGATCTGATTGGGTGACAGATCGCTGCTGTCGCGTTCGTATTGCATGTTTGAAAAAGTCGCCGACAAGCGAGGAACTTGTCACAAAAAAATTGTTTCGGTTTAGTAAGTATTACCATTTTATTATAATTAATTTTATAACAATATATTGATGTGAGAAAGTCAATAAAATAAATCCAATTTTAGAAATGTTTCGCGGGCCGCGTGTTGCTCGCTCATCACTTAACTAGAGCCACCATCAAAAGTGAATTTAAAACTAACCCGCTCAAACCACCATTAGATCGTCTATAGTTCTTGCTTTAAGCAAATTTGCATACTTTTCTTTCAGTAAATAACCCGTCCAGGGCCGAACTAGCAGAACCAGAAATTTAGTATGGAATTTTTACTTAAAGACCAATACGCTATTCCACAAGTGGGTTCCAAGTTAACCGAGTATGAGGTTAAATGTGCAATAGCAACCTGCAACATATCCATATAAGTGAAGTAACATATGGATATGTTGCATTTTGTTATTGCACATATTACCCAATAATTTGTTTAATTTGTTTCAAATCTTTCCATATTAAATTAAAAACTTATCCTATGATTTTTATTATTTTTATTGCTATTATATACGTATTTCTAGGAAGTTTGTTCCCACTACAAGAAATATAGACGATTTAATGGTGGTTTGAGCGGGTGAGTTTTAATTTCACTTTTGATGGTAACTCTAGTTGATTCGAATTTTGACGCCTCTTTCGCTTCATAAGCGCCTGGTAGCTAGTTTTTTCTATGCGGTATGAATTCGTTACGTTAGTTTTGGTTATGTTAAGTTAGGTTATGGGACGGTTTTGGTTATGTTATGTTAGGTTATGGGACGATTATTCGTTAGAGCTAGGAATATTTTTTCTTTTTAATAGCTATCAGCATTACATAAAACGAAAGAACCTTTTCATGAAGAAAAGAAGGAGAAAAGGGTCCGAGTGGGTTCCCACTACAAGAAATATAGACGATTTAATGGTGGTTTGAGCGGGTGAGTTTTAATTTCACTGTTGATGGTAACTCTAGTTGATTCGAATTTTGACGCCTCTATCGCTTCATGAGCGCCTGGTGGCTAGTTTTTTCTATGCGGTATGAATTCGTTAAGTTAGTTTTGGTTATGTTATGTTAGGTTATGGGACGATTATTCGTTAGAGCTAGGAATATTTTTTCTTTTTAATAGCTATCAGGATTACATAAAACGAAAGAACCTTTTCATGAAGAAAAGAAGAAGAAAAGGGTCCGAGTGGGTTCCCACTACAAGAAATATACACGATTTAATGGTGGTTTGAGCGGGTGAGTTTTAATTTCACTTTTGATGGTAAATCTAGCTGATTTAAATTTTGACGCCTCTTTCGCTTCTTGAACGCCTGGTGGCTAGTTTTTTCTATGCGGTATGAATTCGTTATGTTAGTTTTGGTTATGTTATGTTAGGTTATGGGACGATTATTCGTTAGAGCTAGGAATATTTTTTCTTTTTAATAGCTATCAGGATTACATAAAACGAAAGAACCTTTTCATGAAGAAAAGAAGGAGAAAAGGGTCCAAGTGGGTCCCCACTACAAGAAATATAGACGATTTAATGGTGGTTTGAGCGGGTGAGTTTTAAATTCACTTTTGATGGTAACCCTAGTTGATTCGAATTTTGACGCCTCTTTCGCTTCATGAGCGCCTGGTAGCTAGTTTTTTCAATGCGGTATGAATTCGTTACGTTAGTTTTGGTTATGTTATGTTAGGTTATGGGACGATTATTCGTTAGAGCTAGGAATATTTTTTCTTTTTAATAGCTATCAGGATTACATAGAACGAAAGAACCTTTTCATGAAGAAAAGAAGGAGAAAAGGGTCCGAGTGGGTTCCCACTACAAGAAATATAGACGATTTAATGGTGGTTAGAGCAGGTAAGTTTTAATTTCACTTTTGATGGTAACTCTAGTTGATTCGAATTTTGACGCCTCTTTCGCTTCATGAGCGCCTGGTAGCTAGTTTTTTCTATGCGGTATAAATTCGTTACGTTAGTTTTGGTTATGTTAAGTTAGGTTATGTGACGGTTTAGGTTATGTTATGTTAGGTTATGGGACGATTATTCTATAGAGCTAGGAATATTTTTTCTTTTTAATAGCTATCAGGATTACATAAAACGAAAGAACCTTTTCATGAAGAAAAGAAGGAGAAAAGGGTCCGAGTGGGTTCCCACTACAAGAAATATACACGATTTAATGGTGGTTTGAGCATGTGAGTTTTAATTTCACTTTTGATGGTAACCCTAGTTGATTCGAATTTTAACGCCTCTTTCGCTTCATGAGCGCCTGGTAGCTAGTTTTTTCAATGCGGTATGAATTCGTTACGTTAGTTTTGGTTATGTTATGTTAGGTTATGGGACGATTATTCGTTAGAGCTAGGAATATTTTTTCTTTTTAATAGCTATCAGCATTACATAAAACGAAAGAACCTTTTCATGAAGAAAAGAAGGAGCAAAGGGTCCGAGTGGGTTCCCACTACAAGAAATATACACGATTTAATGGTGGTTTGAGCGGGTGAGTTTTAATTTCACTTTTGATGGTAAATCTAGTTGATTCAAATTTTGACGCCTCTTTCGCTTCTTGAGCGCCTGGTAGCTAGTTTTTTCAATGCGGTATGAATTCGTTACGTTAGTTTGGTTATGTTAAGTTAGGTTATGAGACGGTTTTGGTTATGTTATGTTAGGTTATGGGACGATTATTCGTTATAGCTAGGAATATTTTTTCTTTTTAATAGCTATCAGGATTACATAAAACGAAAGAACCTTTTCATGACGAAAAGAAGGAGAAAAGGGCCCGAGTGGGTTCCCACTACAAGAAATATAGACGATTTAATGGTGGTTTGAGCAGGTGAGTTTTAATTTCACTTTTGATGGTAACTCTAGTTGATTCGAATTTTGACGCCTCTTTCGCTTCATGAGCGCCTGGTAGCTAGTTTTTTCTATGCGGTATAAATTCGTTACGTTAGTTTTAGTTATGTTAAGTTAGGTTATGGGACGGTTTTGGTTATGTTATGTTAGGTTATGGGACGTTTATTCGTTAGAGCTAGTGTTATGTATGTTTATTTAATTTTAATGTGTTATTTGTATGGCTCGGAATAATCAATAAATTATGTATTGATTATTTATCGTTATAATATTGAATATGCAACGGACGAGTTACGCCAAATAAATGCGTACTGCCGCGCCACATTATGCCATCGCCGTAAAACAACTGATGGAAAAAGGAGGAACTTGGTGTCTCCCCCTTGTTGTGTGGTGTGTGACGTGTTGCCAAACAATATTTCGTGCGCGTTGAAGAGGCTATATTGGGTGAGTCCGTTGCAGAAAATAAGTATCTTAGAATATTGGTTTAATTTCGTGTATGTTAGAAACTAAGAGTTGATGCAAATTATCATCAAACTGCTTATTCATAACATAATTTTTTGGTCCTTCGAGCGCAGATAGTGTGTGTGACAACCAATATTGTGTGTGTTTTAATTACGTATTTATTTTCTGTTTACAACAAGCTTCTCTAGTAAGGTGCTGTGCGAAACATTTTCCACAGAATTTATAGTGTGTGTGTGTTTTTTGGCATAAAAAGAAATATTGATTATATCTTTTTCAATAAGCAAGCCAATGTCAGAACAAAACAAAAGCCGGTAAATATTTGTACGAATTTCGAACAACATCGATTTAGTCGTTTATGCAGAGTGAGCAAAGTTATTAAAACGCATTTTCCTGTGTCAAAACAAAATATGTAGTGATTCGTACAAACGGTTAATCTATATAAACTTTTTTTTTATAAAAGAGTTTATTTTCTTGAAATTCAATCAATTTAAAATGAGCGTACGATCTTTTGAATCGCGGCGTAAGGCGGCCGTTAGACGACTTGATAGGTTATTGTCGTCGGCAAATGCCGAAAATTTAGACGAATTTCGTGTCAGGTTTTGCGATGTAGAGGTTATACGTAAAGAATTTGAAGATGCTATGGTATCTTTGGAGGAATCATTAATTTTGTCTAAAAAACAAGTTAATTACGACGAATTAGATGGTTTTAGAGCATCCTTTGAAAATACTTATTATCAAATTAAAGCTTTGGCTATAAAGTTGATGCCTGACGAATATTCTCAGCCGAAGGTTCAACAAAGCAACACTCGGTCAAATCAAAACAATGTTAGGTTGCCGAAGATATCATTACCAATTTTCTCGGGCGATTATAAAGATTGGACTAATTTTAGTGACTTATTTACTTCATTAGTCATCAACAATACTACTTTGTCAAACATAGAAAAGTTTCAGTATCTTATTGTGTCGCTCAAAGGAGAGCCTGTGCAGTTAATCAGGTCCTTACCAGTCGTCAGTGATAATTTCGAAAATGCATGGGATATTTTAAACACTCGTTATCAAAATAAAAGAGTGGTAGCTTCAATGCATTTAGATGAAATTCTTAATTTGCCAGTCGTATCAGATAACTTGCAACATTTAAAGCGAATTTTCAGTATTGTGAAGGAAAATACAGCCGCTTTGCAGGCGTGTGGATTTCCAGTACTACAGTGGGATTTTATCCTTGTGCATATATTACTAAAAAAAATAGATTCGAACACTCGAAAACAATTTGAGTTGTCATTGGAAATAGCAGAAATTCCAACGTTGAATCAATTTTTAGGTTTTATAGAAAAGGAGTTTCGTGCTTTAGAGTCCATGGGTACTAACCAGTGTATTATAAAAGGATTAAAAACCAAAACAACCTTTCCATCTACGTCATTTGTTACGAATACAGGATCAAATGAACAGAGATGTGCATTTTGTCAGTCAGATCATCATCTTGCCAAATGTGCCAAATTTTTGCATATGACTCCACATGAGCGTGCAAATTTTGTGAAACGTGAAAAAATGTGTTTCAATTGTTTACGATTGAACCATACATCAAATGCATGCCCTTCAAAATATTTTTGTAGGTTTTGCAAAGGTCGACATAACACATTGTTACATTTTAAAGGTTATAGTGCTCAGGATGCGTCGTTGAGTACCAGAAAGCAGTCTGAACAATATTCAGACTCAAATGAGGTCAAAGGTGACTCAGCAGTAGTTACATTGACAAGCTCGTCTACTAACACACAAACTGTGCTTTTATCTACTGCCTTAATTGATATTGAGGACGTTAGTGGAAACAATCAAACTGCACGAGTGTTAATAGATTCTGCTTCCCAATCATCTTTTATCAGTGAAAATTGTGTACGTCGTTTAGGTCTTGAACGCCGTAGATCATCTGTGCCTATCCAAGGCATAGGTCAAAAACAAATGAGTTTATCAAAGGGTTTAGTAACTAGTTACGTCAAACCGAAGAATCAAACAGAACCAAGGCTGTGTGTGGAGGCTCTTGTATTACCCAAGATTTGTAGTGATATGCCAAATGTCGCACTTTCTACTAGTTCCTGGTCGCATATTAAGAATTTGAAACTAGCAGATCCGTCTTATCATATCCCTGGACCGATCGATATTCTTCTAGGTGCTGATGTTTATCCGTACATTATGCATGGTGGGCGGATCGTTGGGGACAGTGGTTCACCAGTAGCACTTGACAGTATCTTTGGATGGTTATTGACAGGTCGTGTTTCATCAGCTTATGGTGATATTTCATCTTTTGTCGTTAGTTGTGAAGATAACTTAGAACAAAGTCTTCAGAAGTTTTGGGAGATTGAAGAACCACCAGTGTCTGTTCTTCGTTCAGCCGATGATAATTATTGTGAATCAAACTTTGTTGAAACTTTTTCTCGTGATGATTCAGGTAGATTTATAGTAAGAATGCCGTTTAAGGATCCATATCCGATTTTTGGTAATTCAAGAGGCCTAGCGCTAACTCGTCTTTACAGTTTAGAGAGAAAATTAGCGAAGTCTCCAATTCTTCAAAATCGTTATGTGCATTTTATGCAGGAATATATAGATCTTGGTCATATGGAACTTATTACCAATCAAACACCAGCTGGTCAGCAAACGTATTATATTCCTCATTATTGTGTTTTAAAAGAATCGAGTTCAACGACAAAACTTCGTGTTGTCTTTGACGCATCAGCAAAGACAAGTTCTGGTATATCGTTAAATGATATGTTATATCCAGGTCCAAAACTACAAAAAGATATTATTGCATTAGTGTTAAACTTTCGATTGCATCCAATAGTGTTTACAGCTGATGCTAAAAATATGTATCGTATGGTATGGATTCATCCATCTCAGCAAGATTATCAAAGAATTTTGTGGCGTAAGTCAGCAGATCAGCCAGTACCAGATTACCGCCTTAAAACCATAACATATGGTGTGGCGTCATCACCATTTCTTGCTCTCAGAACTCTTTATCAACTAGCTTTAGAAGGTGAAACAATTTATCCTGAGGCTTCTCATGTTCTAAAAAATGACATTTTTGTAGACGACATTGTGAGTGGTGCTAGTTCTGTATCAACTGCATTAGCACTTCAACAGCAACTGATAAAACTAATGCAATCCGGTGGTTTTCATTTGCGAAAGTGGAGTAGTAATCATCCTGCTATTCTCGAGAGCATACCAAAAGAGGATCAGGAAGTACTATCATCCTTTTCACTGGATGAAGACAGTGTTATAAAAATTCTAGGTTTAGAGTGGCATCCAAAAACTGATTGTTTTTCTTATCATGTAGAACAAACAATTTCTGTTGTAACTAAACGTTCAATATTATCAGGTATAGCTAGAATTTTCGATCCACTTGGTTCGTTGTCTCCTGTTACTATGACTGCAAAAGCCATTCTTCAGCGGCTTTGGACATTAGGTCTAGGGTGGGATGAAACCCCTCCTGATGACATTTACAAGGTATGGACAAAGTTCATTGAAGAACTGCCATCCTTATCAGCAGTAAAGATTGTAAGGCATATTAACTCAATGGATCATGATTGTGAACTTCATGGATTCAGTGACAGTTCAGAAACTGGATATGCAGCTGTTATCTACATTCGAGTTACTGACAGTCATGGTGATGTTAAAACGCATTTCGTGCTCGCAAAATCGCGAGTCGCCCCACTCAAACGTGTAAGCATACCAAGGCTTGAACTTTGTGGAGCCTTGCTTTTAGCGCGATTGATCGATTATGTGAAAGGCGTTTATGCAGGGAAAATCAACTTTAGTGATGTATACGCTTGGACCGATTCCACTGTAGTATTAGCTTGGCTTAAAGCGTCACCCCACATTTGGAAAACTTTCGTAGCTAATCGTGTAACAGAGATCCATGAGAAGGTCCCAACTCAACATTGGCATCATGTTAAGTCAGCAGAAAATCCAGCTGATATAGCATCTAGGGGTATTTTACCAAAACATCTTGTGAATTTCAAGATGTGGTGGGAAGGTCCAAAGTGGCTGAAACTTCCACATTGTGAATGGTCGTCTGATTGTGTAACAAAGTGTGATGTAGACGTACTTTTAGTTGAGAAAAGGAATACAGAAATTCTAATGTTAATTACTTTCGCAGATCAGGATTTCGAACTTCTGACTAGATATTCGTCTCTGTTGAAATTAAAGCGAGTGACAGCTCATGTGTTGCGTTTTATTAACAATGCTCAACGCAAAGAACGTCGATGTGGACCATTAACTTTGGTTGAGATTAGGCAAGCATTAACATGCCTAATTAAATATGTTCAAGTATAGTAATATATTTACATGTATGTATGTTTATATTGTGTATATATGTGTTTGAATTAAGTTTTCGATTTGTTTGTGTTTAAGTGTGTGTTTATGTTTTATTATATTTTGTAGTCATACTGCATTCAAGTTGTTTATTTTAAAAATCAGTGATTTTGGTGGGCGGTATGTTATGTATGTTTATTTAATATTAATGTGTTATTTGTATGGCTCGGAATAATCAATAAATTATGTATTGATTATTTATCGTTATAATATTGAATATGCAACGGACGAGTTACGCCAAATAAATGCGTACTGCCGCGCCACATTATGCCATCGCCGTAAAACAACTGATGGAAAAAGGAGGAACTTGGTGTCTCCCCCTTGTTGTGTGGTGTGTGACGTGTTGCCAAACAATATTTCGTGCGCGTTGAAGAGGCTATATTGGGTGAGTCCGTTGCAGAAAATAAGTATCTTAGAATATTGGTTTAATTTCGTGTATGTTAGAAACTAAGAGTTGATGCAAATTATCATCAAACTGCTTATTCATAACAGCTAGGAATATTTTATCTTTTTAATAGCTATCAGCATTACATAAAACGAAAGAACCTTTTCATGATGAAAAGAAGGAGCAAAGGGTCCGAGTGGGTTCCCACTACAAGAAATATACACGATTTAATGGTGGTTTGAGCGGGTGAGTTTTAATTTCACTTTTGATGGTAAATCTAGCTGATTCAAATTTTGACGCCTCTTTCGCTTCTTGAGCGCCTGGTAGCTAGTTTTTTCAATGCGGTATGAATTCGTTACGTTAGTTTGGTTATGTTAAGTTAGGTTATGAGACGGTTTTGGTTATGTTATGTTAGGTTATGGGACGATTATTCGTTAGAGCTAGGAATATTTTTTCTTTTTAATAGCTATCAGGATTACATAAAACGAAAGAACCTTTTCATGAAGAAAAGAAGGAGAAAAGGGTCCGAGTGGGTTCCCACTACAAGAAATATACACGATTTAATGGTGGTTTGAGCATGTGAGTTTTAATTTCACTTTTGATGGTAACCCTAGTTGATTCGAATTTTAACGCCTCTTTCGCTTCATGAGTGCCTGGTAGCTAGTTTTTTCAATGCGGTATGAATTCGTTACGTTAGTTTTGGTTATGTTATGTTAGGTTATGGGACGATTATTCGTTAGAGCTAGGAATATTTTTTCTTTTTAATAGCTATCAGGATTACATAAAACGAAAGAACCTTTTCATGAAGAAAAGAAGGAGCAAAGGGTCCGAGTGGGTTCCCACTACAAGAAATATACACGATTTAATGGTGGTTTGAGCGGGTGAGTTTTAATTTCACTTTTGATGGTAAATCTAGCTGATTCAAATTTTGACGCCTCTTTCGCTTCTTGAGCGCCTGGTAGCTAGTTTTTTCAATGCGGTATGAATTCGTTACGTTAGTTTGGTTATGTTAAGTTAGGTTATGAGACGGTTTTGGTTATGTTATGTTAGGTTATGGGACGATTATTCGTTAGAGCTAGGAATATTTTTTCTTTTTAATAGCTATCAGGATTACATAAAACGAAAGAACCTTTTCATGAAGATTAGAAGGAGAAAAGGGTCCGAGAGGGTTCCCACTACAAGAAATATAGACGATTTAATGGTGGTTTGAACGGGTGAGTTTTAATTTCACTGTTGATGGTAACTCTAGTTGATTCGAATTTTGACGCCTCTTTCGCTTCATGAGCGCCTGGTAGCTAGTTTTTTCTATGCGGTATAAATTCGTTACGTTAGTTTTGGTTATGTTAAGTTAGGTTATAGGACGGTTTTGGTTATGTTATGTTAGGTTATGGGACGATTATTCGTTAGAGCTAGGAATATTTTTTCTTTTTAATAGCTATCAGGATTACATAAAACGAAAGAACCTTTTCATGAAGAAAAGAAGGAGAAAAGGGTTCGAGTGGGTTCCCACTACAAGAAATATACACTATTAAATGGTGGTTTGAGCGGGTAAGTTTTAATTTCACTGTTGATGGTAACTCTAGTTGATTCGAATTTTGACGCCTCTTTCGCTTCATGAGCGCCTGGTAGCTAGTTTTTTCAATGCGGTATGAATTCGTTACGTTAGTTTGAATATGTTAAGTTATGTTATGGGACGGTTTTGGTTATGTTATGTTAGGTTATGGGACGATTATTCGTTAGAGCTAGGAATATTTTTTCTTTTTAATAGCTATCAGGATTACATAAAACGAAAGAACCTTTTCATGAAGAAAAGAAGGAGAAAAGGGTCCGATTGGGTTCCCACTACAAGAAATATACACGATTTAATGGTGGTTTGAGCATGTGAGTTTTAATTTCACTTTTGATGGTAACCCTAGTTGATTCGAATTTTAACGCCTCTTTCGCTTCATGAGTGCCTGGTAGCTAGTTTTTTCAATGCGGTATGAATTCGTTACGTTAGTTTTGGTTATGTTATGTTAGGTTATGGGACGATTATTCGTTAGAGCTAGGAATATTTTTTCTTTTTAATAGCTATCAGCATTACATAAAACGAAAGAACCTTTTTATGAAGAAAAGAAGGAGCAAAGGGTCCGAGTGGGTTCCCACTACAAGAAATATACACGATTTAATGGTGGTTTGAGCGGGTGAGTTTTAATTTCACTTTTGATGGTAAATCTAGCTGATTCAAATTTTGACGCCTCTTTCGCTTCTTGAGCGCCTGGTAGCTAGTTTTTTCAATGCGGTATGAATTCGTTACGTTAGTTTGGTTATGTTAAGTTAGGTTATGAGACGGTTTTGGTTATGTTATGTTAGGTTATGGGACGATTATTCGTTAGAGCTAGGAATATTTTTTCTTTTTAATAGCTATCAGGATTACATAAAACGAAAGAACCTTTTCATGAAGATTAGAAGGAGAAAAGGGTCCGAGAGGGTTCCCACTACAAGAAATATAGACGATTTAATGGTGGTTTGAACGGGTGAGTTTTAATTTCACTGTTGATGGTAACTCTAGTTGATTCGAATTTTGACGCCTCTTTCGCTTCATGAGCGCCTGGTAGCTAGTTTTTTCTATGCGGTATAAATTCGTTACGTTAGTTTTGGTTATGTTAAGTTAGGTTATAGGACGGTTTTGGTTATGTTATGTTAGGTTATGGGACGATTATTCGTTAGAGCTAGGAATATTTTTTCTTTTTAATAGCTATCAGGATTACATAAAACGAAAGAACCTTTTCATGAAGAAAAGAAGGAGAAAAGGGTCCGAGTGGGTTCCCACTACAAGAAATATACACGATTTAATGGTGGTTTGAGCATGTGAGTTTTAATTTCACTTTTGATGGTAACCCTAGTTGATTCGAATTTTAACGCCTCTTTCGCTTCATGAGTGCCTGGTAGCTAGTTTTTTCAATGCGGTATGAATTCGTTACGTTAGTTTTGGTTATGTTATGTTAGGTTATGGGACGATTATTCGTTAGAGCTAGGAATATTTTTTCTTTTTAATAGCTATCAGCATTACATAAAACGAAAGAACCTTTTCATGAAGAAAAGAAGGAGCAAAGGGTCCGAGTGGGTTCCCACTACAAGAAATATACACGATTTAATGGTGGTTTGAGCGGGTGAGTTTTAATTTCACTTTTGATGGTAAATCTAGCTGATTCAAATTTTGACGCCTCTTTCGCTTCTTGAGCGCCTGGTAGCTAGTTTTTTCAATGCGGTATGAATTCGTTACGTTAGTTTGAATATGTTAAGTTATGTTATGGGACGGTTTTGGTTATGTTATGTTAGGTTATGGGACGATTATTCGTTAGAGCTAGGAATATTTTTTCTTTTTAATAGCTATCAGGATTACATAAAACGAAAGAACCTTTTCATGAAGAAAAGAAGGAGAAAAGGGTTCGAGTGGGTTCCCACTACAAGAAATATACACTATTAAATGGTGGTTTGAGCGGGTGAGTTTTAATTTCACTGTTGATGGTAACTCTAGTTGATTCGAATTTTGACGCCTCTTTCGCTTCATGAGCGCCTGGTAGCTAGTTTTTTCAATGCGGTATGAATTCGTTACGTTAGTTTGAATATGTTAAGTTATGTTATGGGACGGTTTTGGTTATGTTATGTTAGGTTATGGGACGATTATTCGTTAGAGCTAGGAATATTTTTTCTTTTTAATAGCTATCAGGATTACATAAAACGAAAGAACCTTTTCATGAAGAAAAGAAGGAGAAAAGGGTCCGAGTGGGTTCCCACTACAAGAAATATACACGATTTAATGGTGGTTTGAGCATGTGAGTTTTAATTTCACTTTTGATGGTAACCCTAGTTGATTCGAATTTTAACGCCTCTTTCGCTTCATGAGCGCCTGGTAGCTAGTTTTTTCAATGCGGTATGAATTCGTTACGTTAGTTTGAATATGTTAAGTTATGTTATGGGACGGTTTTGGTTATGTTATGTTAGGTTATGGGACGATTATTCGTTAGAGCTAGGAATATTTTTTCTTTTTAATAGCTATCAGGATTACATAAAACGAAAGAACCTTTTCATGAAGAAAAGAAGGAGAAAAGGGTCCGAGTGGGTTCCCACTACAAGAAATATACACGATTTAATGGTGGTTTGAGCATGTGAGTTTTAATTTCACTTTTGATGGTAACCCTAGTTGATTCGAATTTTAACGCCTCTTTCGCTTCATGAGCGCCTGGTAGCTAGTTTTTTCAATGCGGTATGAATTCGTTACGTTAGTTTTGGTTATGTTATGTTAGGTTATGGGACGATTATTCGTTAGAGCTAGGAATATTTTTTCTTTTTAATAGCTATCAGCATTACATAAAACGAAAGAACCTTTTCATGAAGAAAAGAAGGAGCAAAGGGTCCGAGTGGGTTCCCACTACAAGAAATATACACGATTTAATGGTGGTTTGAGCGGGTGAGTTTTAATTTCACTTTTGATGGTAAATCTAGTTGATTCAAATTTTGACGCCTCTTTCGCTTCTTGAGCGCCTGGTAGCTAGTTTTTTCAATGCGGTATGAATTCGTTACGTTAGTTTGGTTATGTTAAGTTAGGTTATGAGACGGTTTTGGTTATGTTATGTTAGGTTATGGGACGATTATTCGTTATAGCTAGGAATATTTTTTCTTTTTAATAGCTATCAGGATTACATAAAACGAAAGAACCTTTTCATGACGAAAAGAAGGAGAAAAGGGCCCGAGTGGGTTCCCACTACAAGAAATATAGACGATTTAATGGTGGTTTGAGCAGGTGAGTTTTAATTTCACTTTTGATGGTAACTCTAGTTGATTCGAATTTTGACGCCTCTTTCGCTTCATGAGCGCCTGGTAGCTAGTTTTTTCTATGCGGTATAAATTCGTTACGTTAGTTTTAGTTATGTTAAGTTAGGTTATGGGACGGTTTTGGTTATGTTATGTTAGGTTATGGGACGTTTATTCGTTAGAGCTAGGAATATTTTATCTTTTTAATAGCTATCAGCATTACATAAAACGAAAGAACCTTTTCATGAAGAAAAGAAGGAGCAAAGGGTCCGAGTGGGTTCCCACTACAAGAAATATACACTATTAAATGGTGGTTTGAGCGGGTGAGTTTTAATTTCACTGTTGATGGTAACTCTAGTTGATTCGAATTTTGACGCCTCTTTCGCTTCATGAGCGCCTGGTAGCTAGTTTTTTCAATGCGGTATGAATTCGTTACGTTAGTTTGAATATGTTAAGTTATGTTATGGGACGGTTTTGGTTATGTTATGTTAGGTTATGGGACGATTATTCGTTAGAGCTAGGAATATTTTTTCTTTTTAATAGCTATCAGGATTACATAAAACGAAAGAACCTTTTCATGAAGAAAAGAAGGAGAAAAGGGTCCGAGTGGGTTCCCACTACAAGAAATATACACGATTTAATGGTGGTTTGAGCATGTGAGTTTTAATTTCACTTTTGATGGTAACCCTAGTTGATTCGAATTTTAACGCCTCTTTCGCTTCATGAGCGCCTGGTAGCTAGTTTTTTCAATGCGGTATGAATTCGTTACGTTAGTTTGAATATGTTAAGTTATGTTATGGGACGGTTTTGGTTATGTTATGTTAGGTTATGGGACGATTATTCGTTAGAGCTAGGAATATTTTTTCTTTTTAATAGCTATCAGGATTACATAAAACGAAAGAACCTTTTCATGAAGAAAAGAAGGAGAAAAGGGTCCGAGTGGGTTCCCACTACAAGAAATATACACGATTTAATGGTGGTTTGAGCATGTGAGTTTTAATTTCACTTTTGATGGTAACCCTAGTTGATTCGAATTTTAACGCCTCTTTCGCTTCATGAGCGCCTGGTAGCTAGTTTTTTCAATGCGGTATGAATTCGTTACGTTAGTTTTGGTTATGTTATGTTAGGTTATGGAACGATTATTCGTTAGAGCTAGGAATATTTTTTCTTTTTAATAGCTATCAGCATTACATAAAACGAAAGAACCTTTTCATGAAGAAAAGAAGGAGCAAAGGGTCCGAGTGGGTTCCCACTACAAGAAATATACACGATTTAATGGTGGTTTGAGCGGGTGAGTTTTAATTTCACTTTTGATGGTAAATCTAGTTGATTCAAATTTTGACGCCTCTTTCGCTTCTTGAGCGCCTGGTAGCTAGTTTTTTCAATGCGGTATGAATTCGTTACGTTAGTTTGGTTATGTTAAGTTAGGTTATGAGACGGTTTTGGTTATGTTATGTTAGGTTATGGGACGATTATTCGTTATAGCTAGGAATATTTTTTCTTTTTAATAGCTATCAGGATTACATAAAACGAAAGAACCTTTTCATGACGAAAAGAAGGAGAAAAGGGCCCGAGTGGGTTCCCACTACAAGAAATATAGACGATTTAATGGTGGTTTGAGCAGGTGAGTTTTAATTTCACTTTTGATGGTAACTCTAGTTGATTCGAATTTTGACGCCTCTTTCGCTTCATGAGCGCCTGGTAGCTAGTTTTTTCTATGCGGTATAAATTCGTTACGTTAGTTTTAGTTATGTTAAGTTAGGTTATGGGACGGTTTTGGTTATGTTATGTTAGGTTATGGGACGTTTATTCGTTAGAGCTAGGAATATTTTATCTTTTTAATAGCTATCAGCATTACATAAAACGAAAGAACCTTTTCATGAAGAAAAGAAGGAGCAAAGGGTCCGAGTGGGTTCCCACTACAAGAAATATACACGATTTAATGGTGGTTTGAGCGGGTGAGTTTTAATTTCACTTTTGATGGTAAATCTAGCTGATTCAAATTTTGACGCCTCTTTCGCTTCTTGAGCGCCTGGTAGCTAGTTTTTTCAATGCGGTATGAATTCGTTACGTTAGTTTGGTTATGTTAAGTTAGGTTATGAGACGGTTTTGGTTATGTTATGTTAGGTTATGGGACGATTATTCGTTAGAGCTAGGAATATTTTTTCTTTTTAATAGCTATCAGGATTACATAAAACGAAAGAACCTTTTCATGAAGATTAGAAGGAGAAAAGGGTCCGAGAGGGTTCCCACTACAAGAAATATAGACGATTTAATGGTGGTTTGAACGGGTGAGTTTTAATTTCACTGTTGATGGTAACTCTAGTTGATTCGAATTTTGACGCCTCTTTCGCTTCATGAGCGCCTGGTAGCTAGTTTTTTCTATGCGGTATAAATTCGTTACGTTAGTTTTGGTTATGTTAAGTTAGGTTATAGGACGGTTTTGGTTATGTTATGTTAGGTTATGGGACGATTATTCGTTAGAGCTAGGAATATTTTTTCTTTTTAATAGCTATCAGGATTACATAAAACGAAAGAACCTTTTCATGAAGAAAAGAAGGAGAAAAGGGTTCGAGTGGGTTCCCACTACAAGAAATATACACTATTAAATGGTGGTTTGAGCGGGTGAGTTTTAATTTCACTGTTGATGGTAACTCTAGTTGATTCGAATTTTGACGCCTCTTTCGCTTCATGAGCGCCTGGTAGCTAGTTTTTTCAATGCGGTATGAATTCGTTACGTTAGTTTGAATATGTTAAGTTATGTTATGGGACGGTTTTGGTTATGTTATGTTAGGTTATGGGACGATTATTCGTTAGAGCTAGGAATATTTTTTCTTTTTAATAGCTATCAGGATTACATAAAACGAAAGAACCTTTTCATGAAGAAAAGAAGGAGAAAAGGGTCCGATTGGGTTCCCACTACAAGAAATATACACGATTTAATGGTGGTTTGAGCATGTGAGTTTTAATTTCACTTTTGATGGTAACCCTAGTTGATTCGAATTTTAACGCCTCTTTCGCTTCATGAGTGCCTGGTAGCTAGTTTTTTCAATGCGGTATGAATTCGTTACGTTAGTTTTGGTTATGTTATGTTAGGTTATGGGACGATTATTCGTTAGAGCTAGGAATATTTTTTCTTTTTAATAGCTATCAGCATTACATAAAACGAAAGAACCTTTTTATGAAGAAAAGAAGGAGCAAAGGGTCCGAGTGGGTTCCCACTACAAGAAATATACACGATTTAATGGTGGTTTGAGCGGGTGAGTTTTAATTTCACTTTTGATGGTAAATCTAGCTGATTCAAATTTTGACGCCTCTTTCGCTTCTTGAGCGCCTGGTAGCTAGTTTTTTCAATGCGGTATGAATTCGTTACGTTAGTTTGGTTATGTTAAGTTAGGTTATGAGACGGTTTTGGTTATGTTATGTTAGGTTATGGGACGATTATTCGTTAGAGCTAGGAATATTTTTTCTTTTTAATAGCTATCAGGATTACATAAAACGAAAGAACCTTTTCATGAAGATTAGAAGGAGAAAAGGGTCCGAGAGGGTTCCCACTACAAGAAATATAGACGATTTAATGGTGGTTTGAACGGGTGAGTTTTAATTTCACTGTTGATGGTAACTCTAGTTGATTCGAATTTTGACGCCTCTTTCGCTTCATGAGCGCCTGGTAGCTAGTTTTTTCTATGCGGTATAAATTCGTTACGTTAGTTTTGGTTATGTTAAGTTAGGTTATAGGACGGTTTTGGTTATGTTATGTTAGGTTATGGGACGATTATTCGTTAGAGCTAGGAATATTTTTTCTTTTTAATAGCTATCAGGATTACATAAAACGAAAGAACCTTTTCATGAAGATTAGAAGGAGAAAAGGGTCCGAGAGGGTTCCCACTACAAGAAATATAGACGATTTAATGGTGGTTTGAACGGGTGAGTTTTAATTTCACTGTTGATGGTAACTCTAGTTGATTCGAATTTTGACGCCTCTTTCGCTTCATGAGCGCCTGGTAGCTAGTTTTTTCTATGCGGTATAAATTCGTTACGTTAGTTTGGTTATGTTAAGTTAGGTTATGAGACGGTTTTGGTTATGTTATGTTAGGTTATGGGACGATTATTCGTTAGAGCTAGGAATATTTTTTCTTTTTAATAGCTATCAGGATTACATAAAACGAAAGAACCTTTTCATGAAGATTAGAAGGAGAAAAGGGTCCGAGAGGGTTCCCACTACAAGAAATATAGACGATTTAATGGTGGTTTGAACGGGTGAGTTTTAATTTCACTGTTGATGGTAACTCTAGTTGATTCGAATTTTGACGCCTCTTTCGCTTCATGAGCGCCTGGTAGCTAGTTTTTTCTATGCGGTATAAATTCGTTACGTTAGTTTTGGTTATGTTAAGTTAGGTTATAGGACGGTTTTGGTTATGTTATGTTAGGTTATGGGACGATTATTCGTTAGAGCTAGGTTAGGTTAGGTTAGGTTAGGTTAGGTTAGGTTAGGTTAGGTTAGGTTAGGTTAGGTTAGGTTAGGTTAGGTTAGGTTAGGTTAGGTTAGGTTAGGTTAGGTTAGGTTAGGTTAGGTTAGGTTAGGTTAGGTTAGGTTAGTTAGGTTAGGTTAGGTTAGGTTAGTTAGGTTAGGTTAGGTTAGGTTAGGTTAGGTTAGGTTAGGTTAGGTTAGGTTAGGTTAGGTTAGGTTAGGTTAGGTTAGGTTAGGTTAGGTTAGGTTAGGTTAGGTTAGGTTAGGTTAGGTTAGGTTAGGTTAGGTTAGGTTAGGTTAGGTTAGGTTAGGTTAGGTTAGGTTAGGTTAGGTTAGGTTAGGTTAGGTTAGGTTAGGTTAGGTTAGGTTAGGTTAGGTTAGGTTAGGTTAGGTTAGGTTAGGTTAGGTTAGGTTAGGTTAGGTTAGTTAGGTTAGGTTAGGTTAGGTTAGGTTAGGTTAGGTTAGGTTAGGTTAGGTTAGTTAGGTTAGGTTAGGTTAGGTTAGGTTAGGTTAGGTTAGGTTAGGTAGGTTAGGTTAGGTTAGGTTAGGTTAGGTTAGGTTAGGTTAGGTTAGGTTAGGTTAGGTTAGGTTAGGTTAGGTTAGGTTAGGTTAGGTTAGGTTAGGTTAGGTTAGGTTAGGTTAGGTTAGGTTAGGTTAGGTTAGGTTAGGTTAGGTTAGGTTAGGTTAGGTTAGGTTAGGTTAGGTTAGGTTAGGTTAGGTTAGGTTAGGTTAGGTTAGGTTAGGTTAGGTTAGGTTAGGTTAGGTTAGGTTAGGTTAGGTTAGGTTAGGTTAGGTTAGGTTAGGTTAGGTTAGGTTAGGTTAGGTTAGGTTAGGTTGTAGGTTAGGTTAGGTTAGGTTAGGTTAGGTTAGGTTAGGTTAGGTTAGGTTAGGTTAGGTTAGGTTAGGTTAGGTTAGGTTAGGTTAGGTTAGGTTAGGTTAGGTTAGGTTAGGTTAGGTTAGGTTAGGTTAGGTTAGGTTAGGTTAGGTTAGGTTAGGTTAGGTTAGGTTAGGTTAGGTTAGGTTAGGTTAGGTTAGGTTAGGTTAGGTTAGGTTAGGTTAGGTTAGGTTAGGTTAGTTAGGTTAGGTTAGGTTAGGTTAGGTTAGGTTAGGTTAGGTTAGGTTAGGTTAGTAGGTAGGTTAGGTTAGTTAGGTTAGGTTAGGTTAGGTTAGGTTAGGTTAGGTTAGGTTAGGTTAGGTTAGGTTAGGTTAGGTTAGGTTAGGTTAGGTTAGGTAGGTTAGGTTAGGTTAGGTTAGGTTAGGTTAGGTTAGGTTAGGTTAGGTTAGGTTAGGTTAGGTTAGGTTAGGTTAGGTTAGGTTAGGTTAGGTTAGGTTAGGTTAGGTTAGGTTAGGTTAGGTTAGGTTAGGTTAGGTTAGGTTAGGTTAGGTTAGGTTAGGTTAGGTTAGGTTAGGTTAGGTTAGGTTAGGTTAGGTTAGTTAGGTTAGGTTAGGTTAGGTTAGGTTAGGTTAGGTTAGGTTAGGTTAGGTTAGGTTAGGTTAGGTTAGGTTAGGTTAGGTTAGGTTAGGTTAGGTTAGGTTAGGTTAGGTTAGGTAGGTTAGGTTAGGTTAGGTTAGGTTAGGTTAGGTTAGGTTAGGTTAGGTTAGGTTAGGTTAGGTTAGGTTAGGTTAGGTTAGGTTAGGTTAGGTTAGGTTAGGTTAGGTTAGGTTAGGTTAGGTTAGGTTAGGTTAGGTTAGGTTAGGTTAGGTTAGGTTAGGTTAGGTTAGGTTAGGTTAGGTTAGGTTAGGTTAGGTTAGGTTAGGTTAGGTTAGGTTAGGTTAGGTTAGGTTAGGTTAGGTTAGGTTAGGTTAGGTTAGGTTAGGTTAGGTTAGGTTAGGTTAGGTTAGGTTAGGTTAGGTTAGGTTAGGTTAGGTTAGGTTAGGTTAGGTTAGGTTAGGTTAGGTTAGGTTAGTTAGGTTAGGTTAGGTTAGGTTAGGTTAGGTTAGGTTAGGTTAGGTTAGGTTAGGTTAGGTTAGGTTAGGTTAGGTTAGGTTAGGTTAGGTTAGGTTAGGTTAGGTTAGGTTAGGTTAGGTTAGGTTAGGTTAGGTTAGGTTAGGTTAGGTTAGGTTAGGTTAGGTTAGGTTAGGTTAGGTTAGGTTAGGTTAGGTTAGGTTAGGTTAGGTTAGGTTAGGTTAGGTTAGGTTAGGTTAGGTTAGGTTAGGTTAGGTTAGGTTAGGTTAGGTTAGGTTAGGTTAGGTTAGGTTAGGTTAGGTTAGGTTAGGTTAGGTTAGGTTAGGTTAGGTTAGGTTAGGTTAGGTTAGGTTAGGTTAGGTTAGGTTAGGTTAGGTTAGGTTAGGTTAGGTTAGGTTAGGTTAGGTTAGGTTAGGTTAGGTTAGGTTAGGTTAGGTTAGGTTAGGTTAGGTTAGGTTAGGTTAGGTTAGGTTAGGTTAGGTTAGGTTAGGTTAGGTTAGGTTAGGTTAGGTTAGGTTAGGTTAGGTTAGGTTAGGTTAGGTTAGGTTAGGTTAGGTTAGGTTAGGTTAGGTTAGGTTAGGTTAGGTTAGGTTAGGTTAGGTTAGGTTAGGTTAGGTTAGGTTAGGTTAGGTTAGGTTAGGTAGGTTAGGTTAGGTTAGGTTAGGTTAGGTTAGGTTAGGTTAGGTTAGGTTAGGTTAGGTTAGGTTAGGTTAGGTTAGGTTAGGTTAGGTTAGGTTAGGTTAGGTTAGGTTAGGTTAGGTTAGGTTAGGTTAGGTTAGGTTAGGTTAGGTTAGGTTAGGTTAGGTTAGGTTAGGTTAGGTTAGGTTAGGTTAGGTTAGGTTAGGTTAGGTTAGGTTAGGTTAGGTTAGGTTAGGTTAGGTTAGGTTAGGTTAGGTTAGGTTAGGTTAGGTTAGGTTAGGTTAGGTTAGGTTAGGTTAGGTTAGGTTAGGTTAGGTTAGGTTAGGTTAGGTTAGGTTAGGTTAGGTTAGGTTAGGTTAGGTTAGGTTAGGTTAGGTTAGGTTAGGTTAGGTTAGGTTAGGTTAGGTTAGGTTAGGTTAGGTTAGGTTAGGTTAGGTTAGGTTAGGTTAGGTTAGGTTAGGTTAGGTTAGGTTAGGTTAGGTTAGGTTAGGTTAGGTTAGGTTAGGTTAGGTTAGGTTAGGTTAGGTTAGGTTAGGTTAGGTTAGGTTAGGTTAGGTTAGGTTAGGTTAGGTTAGGTTAGGTTAGGTTAGGTTAGGTTAGGTTAGGTTAGGTTAGGTTAGGTTAGGTTAGGTTAGGTTAGGTTAGGTTAGGTTAGGTTAGGTTAGGTTAGGTTAGGTTAGGTTAGGTTAGGTTAGGTTAGGTTAGGTTAGGTTAGGTTAGGTTAGGTTAGGTTAGGTTAGGTTAGGTTAGGTTAGGTTAGGTTAGGTTAGGTTAGGTTAGGTTAGGTTAGGTTAGGTTAGGTTAGGTTAGGTTAGGTTAGGTTAGGTTAGGTTAGGTTAGGTTAGGTTAGGTTAGGTTAGGTTAGGTTAGGTTAGGTTAGGTTAGGTTAGGTTAGGTTAGGTTAGGTTAGGTTAGGTTAGGTTAGGTTAGGTTAGGTTAGGTTAGGTTAGGTTAGGTTAGGTTAGGTTAGGTTAGGTTAGGTTAGGTTAGGTTAGGTTAGGTTAGGTTAGGTTAGGTTAGGTTAGGTTAGGTTAGGTTAGGTTAGGTTAGGTTAGGTTAGGTTAGGTTAGGTTAGGTTAGGTTAGGTTAGGTTAGGTTAGGTTAGGTTAGGTTAGGTTAGGTTAGGTTAGGTTAGGTTAGGTTAGGTTAGGTTAGGTTAGGTTAGGTTAGGTTAGGTTAGGTTAGGTTAGGTTAGGTTAGGTTAGGTTAGGTTAGGTTAGGTTAGGTTAGGTTAGGTTAGGTTAGGTTAGGTTAGGTTAGGTTAGGTTAGGTTAGGTTAGGTTAGGTTAGGTTAGGTTAGGTTAGGTTAGGTTAGGTTAGGTTAGGTTAGGTTAGGTTAGGTTAGGTTAGGTTAGGTTAGGTTAGGTTAGGTTAGGTTAGGTTAGGTTAGGTTAGGTTAGGTTAGGTTAGGTTAGGTTAGGTTAGGTTAGGTTAGGTTAGGTTAGGTTAGGTTAGGTTAGGTTAGGTTAGGTTAGGTTAGGTTAGGTTAGGTTAGGTTAGGTTAGGTTAGGTTAGGTTAGGTTAGGTTAGGTTAGGTTAGGTTAGGTTAGGTTAGGTTAGGTTAGGTTAGGTTAGGTTAGGTTAGGTTAGGTTAGGTTAGGTTAGGTTAGGTTAGGTTAGGTTAGGTTAGGTTAGGTTAGGTTAGGTTAGGTTAGGTTAGGTTAGGTTAGGTTAGGTTAGGTTAGGTTAGGTTAGGTTAGGTTAGGTTAGGTTAGGTTAGGTTAGGTTAGGTTAGGTTAGGTTAGGTTAGGTTAGGTTAGGTTAGGTTAGGTTAGGTTAGGTTAGGTTAGGTTAGGTTAGGTTAGGTTAGGTTAGGTTAGGTTAGGTTAGGTTAGGTTAGGTTAGGTTAGGTTAGGTTAGGTTAGGTTAGGTTAGGTTAGGTTAGGTTAGGTTAGGTTAGGTTAGGTTAGGTTAGGTTAGGTTAGGTTAGGTTAGGTTAGGTTAGGTTAGGTTAGGTTAGGTTAGGTTAGGTTAGGTTAGGTTAGGTTAGGTTAGGTTAGGTTAGGTTAGGTTAGGTTAGGTTAGGTTAGGTTAGGTTAGGTTAGGTTAGGTTAGGTTAGGTTAGGTTAGGTTAGGTTAGGTTAGGTTAGGTTAGGTTAGGTTAGGTTAGGTTAGGTTAGGTTAGGTTAGGTTAGGTTAGGTTAGGTTAGGTTAGGTTAGGTTAGGTTAGGTTAGGTTAGGTTAGGTTAGGTTAGGTTAGGTTAGGTTAGGTTAGGTTAGGTTAGGTTAGGTTAGGTTAGGTTAGGTTAGGTTAGGTTAGGTTAGGTTAGGTTAGGTTAGGTTAGGTTAGGTTAGGTTAGGTTAGGTTAGGTTAGGTTAGGTTAGGTTAGGTTAGGTTAGGTTAGGTTAGGTTAGGTTAGGTTAGGTTAGGTTAGGTTAGGTTAGGTTAGGTTAGGTTAGGTTAGGTTAGGTTAGGTTAGGTTAGGTTAGGTTAGGTTAGGTTAGGTTAGGTTAGGTTAGGTTAGGTTAGGTTAGGTTAGGTTAGGTTAGGTTAGGTTAGGTTAGGTTAGGTTAGGTTAGGTTAGGTTAGGTTAGGTTAGGTTAGGTTAGGTTAGGTTAGGTTAGGTTAGGTTAGGTTAGGTTAGGTTAGGTTAGGTTAGGTTAGGTTAGGTTAGGTTAGGTTAGGTTAGGTTAGGTTAGGTTAGGTTAGGTTAGGTTAGGTTAGGTTAGGTTAGGTTAGGTTAGGTTAGGTTAGGTTAGGTTAGGTTAGGTTAGGTTAGGTTAGGTTAGGTTAGGTTAGGTTAGGTTAGGTTAGGTTAGGTTAGGTTAGGTTAGGTTAGGTTAGGTTAGGTTAGGTTAGGTTAGGTTAGGTTAGGTTAGGTTAGGTTAGGTTAGGTTAGGTTAGGTTAGGTTAGGTTAGGTTAGGTTAGGTTAGGTTAGGTTAGGTTAGGTTAGGTTAGGTTAGGTTAGGTTAGGTTAGGTTAGGTTAGGTTAGGTTAGGTTAGGTTAGGTTAGGTTAGGTTAGGTTAGGTTAGGTTAGGTTAGGTTAGGTTAGGTTAGGTTAGGTTAGGTTAGGTTAGGTTAGGTTAGGTTAGGTTAGGTTAGGTTAGGTTAGGTTAGGTTAGGTTAGGTTAGGTTAGGTTAGGTTAGGTTAGGTTAGGTTAGGTTAGGTTAGGTTAGGTTAGGTTAGGTTAGGTTAGGTTAGGTTAGGTTAGGTTAGGTTAGGTTAGGTTAGGTTAGGTTAGGTTAGGTTAGGTTAGGTTAGGTTAGGTTAGGTTAGGTTAGGTTAGGTTAGGTTAGGTTAGGTTAGGTTAGGTTAGGTTAGGTTAGGTTAGGTTAGGTTAGGTTAGGTTAGGTTAGGTTAGGTTAGGTTAGGTTAGGTTAGGTTAGGTTAGGTTAGGTTAGGTTAGGTTAGGTTAGGTTAGGTTAGGTTAGGTTAGGTTAGGTTAGGTTAGGTTAGGTTAGGTTAGGTTAGGTTAGGTTAGGTTAGGTTAGGTTAGGTTAGGTTAGGTTAGGTTAGGTTAGGTTAGGTTAGGTTAGGTTAGGTTAGGTTAGGTTAGGTTAGGTTAGGTTAGGTTAGGTTAGGTTAGGTTAGGTTAGGTTAGGTTAGGTTAGGTTAGGTTAGGTTAGGTTAGGTTAGGTTAGGTTAGGTTAGGTTAGGTTAGGTTAGGTTAGGTTAGGTTAGGTTAGGTTAGGTTAGGTTAGGTTAGGTTAGGTTAGGTTAGGTTAGGTTAGGTTAGGTTAGGTTAGGTTAGGTTAGGTTAGGTTAGGTTAGGTTAGGTTAGGTTAGGTTAGGTTAGGTTAGGTTAGGTTAGGTTAGGTTAGGTTAGGTTAGGTTAGGTTAGGTTAGGTTAGGTTAGGTTAGGTTAGGTTAGGTTAGGTTAGGTTAGGTTAGGTTAGGTTAGGTTAGGTTAGGTTAGGTTAGGTTAGGTTAGGTTAGGTTAGGTTAGGTTAGGTTAGGTTAGGTTAGGTTAGGTTAGGTTAGGTTAGGTTAGGTTAGGTTAGGTTAGGTTAGGTTAGGTTAGGTTAGGTTAGGTTAGGTTAGGTTAGGTTAGGTTAGGTTAGGTTAGGTTAGGTTAGGTTAGGTTAGGTTAGGTTAGGTTAGGTTAGGTTAGGTTAGGTTAGGTTAGGTTAGGTTAGGTTAGGTTAGGTTAGGTTAGGTTAGGTTAGGTTAGGTTAGGTTAGGTTAGGTTAGGTTAGGTTAGGTTAGGTTAGGTTAGGTTAGGTTAGGTTAGGTTAGGTTAGGTTAGGTTAGGTTAGGTTAGGTTAGGTTAGGTTAGGTTAGGTTAGGTTAGGTTAGGTTAGGTTAGGTTAGGTTAGGTTAGGTTAGGTTAGGTTAGGTTAGGTTAGGTTAGGTTAGGTTAGGTTAGGTTAGGTTAGGTTAGGTTAGGTTAGGTTAGGTTAGGTTAGGTTAGGTTAGGTTAGGTTAGGTTAGGTTAGGTTAGGTTAGGTTAGGTTAGGTTAGGTTAGGTTAGGTTAGGTTAGGTTAGGTTAGGTTAGGTTAGGTTAGGTTAGGTTAGGTTAGGTTAGGTTAGGTTAGGTTAGGTTAGGTTAGGTTAGGTTAGGTTAGGTTAGGTTAGGTTAGGTTAGGTTAGGTTAGGTTAGGTTAGGTTAGGTTAGGTTAGGTTAGGTTAGGTTAGGTTAGGTTAGGTTAGGTTAGGTTAGGTTAGGTTAGGTTAGGTTAGGTTAGGTTAGGTTAGGTTAGGTTAGGTTAGGTTAGGTTAGGTTAGGTTAGGTTAGGTTAGGTTAGGTTAGGTTAGGTTAGGTTAGGTTAGGTTAGGTTAGGTTAGGTTAGGTTAGGTTAGGTTAGGTTAGGTTAGGTTAGGTTAGGTTAGGTTAGGTTAGGTTAGGTTAGGTTAGGTTAGGTTAGGTTAGGTTAGGTTAGGTTAGGTTAGGTTAGGTTAGGTTAGGTTAGGTTAGGTTAGGTTAGGTTAGGTTAGGTTAGGTTAGGTTAGGTTAGGTTAGGTTAGGTTAGGTTAGGTTAGGTTAGGTTAGGTTAGGTTAGGTTAGGTTAGGTTAGGTTAGGTTAGGTTAGGTTAGGTTAGGTTAGGTTAGGTTAGGTTAGGTTAGGTTAGGTTAGGTTAGGTTAGGTTAGGTTAGGTTAGGTTAGGTTAGGTTAGGTTAGGTTAGGTTAGGTTAGGTTAGGTTAGGTTAGGTTAGGTTAGGTTAGGTTAGGTTAGGTTAGGTTAGGTTAGGTTAGGTTAGGTTAGGTTAGGTTAGGTTAGGTTAGGTTAGGTTAGGTTAGGTTAGGTTAGGTTAGGTTAGGTTAGGTTAGGTTAGGTTAGGTTAGGTTAGGTTAGGTTAGGTTAGGTTAGGTTAGGTTAGGTTAGGTTAGGTTAGGTTAGGTTAGGTTAGGTTAGGTTAGGTTAGGTTAGGTTAGGTTAGGTTAGGTTAGGTTAGGTTAGGTTAGGTTAGGTTAGGTTAGGTTAGGTTAGGTTAGGTTAGGTTAGGTTAGGTTAGGTTAGGTTAGGTTAGGTTAGGTTAGGTTAGGTTAGGTTAGGTTAGGTTAGGTTAGGTTAGGTTAGGTTAGGTTAGGTTAGGTTAGGTTAGGTTAGGTTAGGTTAGGTTAGGTTAGGTTAGGTTAGGTTAGGTTAGGTTAGGTTAGGTTAGGTTAGGTTAGGTTAGGTTAGGTTAGGTTAGGTTAGGTTAGGTTAGGTTAGGTTAGGTTAGGTTAGGTTAGGTTAGGTTAGGTTAGGTTAGGTTAGGTTAGGTTAGGTTAGGTTAGGTTAGGTTAGGTTAGGTTAGGTTAGGTTAGGTTAGGTTAGGTTAGGTTAGGTTAGGTTAGGTTAGGTTAGGTTAGGTTAGGTTAGGTTAGGTTAGGTTAGGTTAGGTTAGGTTAGGTTAGGTTAGGTTAGGTTAGGTTAGGTTAGGTTAGGTTAGGTTAGGTTAGGTTAGGTTAGGTTAGGTTAGGTTAGGTTAGGTTAGGTTAGGTTAGGTTAGGTTAGGTTAGGTTAGGTTAGGTTAGGTTAGGTTAGGTTAGGTTAGGTTAGGTTAGGTTAGGTTAGGTTAGGTTAGGTTAGGTTAGGTTAGGTTAGGTTAGGTTAGGTTAGGTTAGGTTAGGTTAGGTTAGGTTAGGTTAGGTTAGGTTAGGTTAGGTTAGGTTAGGTTAGGTTAGGTTAGGTTAGGTTAGGTTAGGTTAGGTTAGGTTAGGTTAGGTTAGGTTAGGTTAGGTTAGGTTAGGTTAGGTTAGGTTAGGTTAGGTTAGGTTAGGTTAGGTTAGGTTAGGTTAGGTTAGGTTAGGTTAGGTTAGGTTAGGTTAGGTTAGGTTAGGTTAGGTTAGGTTAGGTTAGGTTAGGTTAGGTTAGGTTAGGTTAGGTTAGGTTAGGTTAGGTTAGGTTAGGTTAGGTTAGGTTAGGTTAGGTTAGGTTAGGTTAGGTTAGGTTAGGTTAGGTTAGGTTAGGTTAGGTTAGGTTAGGTTAGGTTAGGTTAGGTTAGGTTAGGTTAGGTTAGGTTAGGTTAGGTTAGGTTAGGTTAGGTTAGGTTAGGTTAGGTTAGGTTAGGTTAGGTTAGGTTAGGTTAGGTTAGGTTAGGTTAGGTTAGGTTAGGTTAGGTTAGGTTAGGTTAGGTTAGGTTAGGTTAGGTTAGGTTAGGTTAGGTTAGGTTAGGTTAGGTTAGGTTAGGTTAGGTTAGGTTAGGTTAGGTTAGGTTAGGTTAGGTTAGGTTAGGTTAGGTAGGTTAGGTTAGGTTAGGTTAGGTTAGGTTAGGTTAGGTTAGGTTAGGTTAGGTTAGGTTAGGTTAGGTTAGGTTAGGTTAGGTTAGGTTAGGTTAGGTTAGGTTAGGTTAGGTTAGGTTAGGTTAGGTTAGGTTAGGTTAGGTTAGGTTAGGTTAGGTTAGGTTAGGTTAGGTTAGGTTAGGTTAGGTTAGGTTAGGTTAGGTTAGGTTAGGTTAGGTTAGGTTAGGTTAGGTTAGGTTAGGTTAGGTTAGGTTAGGTTAGGTTAGGTTAGGTTAGGTTAGGTTAGGTTAGGTTAGGTTAGGTTAGGTTAGGTTAGGTTAGGTTAGGTTAGGTTAGGTTAGGTTAGGTTAGGTTAGGTTAGGTTAGGTTAGGTTAGGTTAGGTTAGGTTAGGTTAGGTTAGGTTAGGTTAGGTTAGGTTAGGTTAGGTTAGGTTAGGTTAGGTTAGGTTAGGTTAGGTTAGGTTAGGTTAGGTTAGGTTAGGTTAGGTTAGGTTAGGTTAGGTTAGGTTAGGTTAGGTTAGGTTAGGTTAGGTTAGGTTAGGTTAGGTTAGGTTAGGTTAGGTTAGGTTAGGTTAGGTTAGGTTAGGTTAGGTTAGGTTAGGTTAGGTTAGGTTAGGTTAGGTTAGGTTAGGTTAGGTTAGGTTAGGTTAGGTTAGGTTAGGTTAGGTTAGGTTAGGTTAGGTTAGGTTAGGTTAGGTTAGGTTAGGTTAGGTTAGGTTAGGTTAGGTTAGGTTAGGTTAGGTTAGGTTAGGTTAGGTTAGGTTAGGTTAGGTTAGGTTAGGTTAGGTTAGGTTAGGTTAGGTTAGGTTAGGTTAGGTTAGGTTAGGTTAGGTTAGGTTAGGTTAGGTTAGGTTAGGTTAGGTTAGGTTAGGTTAGGTTAGGTTAGGTTAGGTTAGGTTAGGTTAGGTTAGGTTAGGTTAGGTTAGGTTAGGTTAGGTTAGGTTAGGTTAGGTTAGGTTAGGTTAGGTTAGGTTAGGTTAGGTTAGGTTAGGTTAGGTTAGGTTAGGTTAGGTTAGGTTAGGTTAGGTTAGGTTAGGTTAGGTTAGGTTAGGTTAGGTTAGGTTAGGTTAGGTTAGGTTAGGTTAGGTTAGGTTAGGTTAGGTTAGGTTAGGTTAGGTTAGGTTAGGTTAGGTTAGGTTAGGTTAGGTTAGGTTAGGTTAGGTTAGGTTAGGTTAGGTTAGGTTAGGTTAGGTTAGGTTAGGTTAGGTTAGGTTAGGTTAGGTTAGGTTAGGTTAGGTTAGGTTAGGTTAGGTTAGGTTAGGTTAGGTTAGGTTAGGTTAGGTTAGGTTAGGTTAGGTTAGGTTAGGTTAGGTTAGGTTAGGTTAGGTTAGGTTAGGTTAGGTTAGGTTAGGTTAGGTTAGGTTAGGTTAGGTTAGGTTAGGTTAGGTTAGGTTAGGTTAGGTTAGGTTAGGTTAGGTTAGGTTAGGTTAGGTTAGGTTAGGTTAGGTTAGGTTAGGTTAGGTTAGGTTAGGTTAGGTTAGGTTAGGTTAGGTTAGGTTAGGTTAGGTTAGGTTAGGTTAGGTTAGGTTAGGTTAGGTTAGGTTAGGTTAGGTTAGGTTAGGTTAGGTTAGGTTAGGTTAGGTTAGGTTAGGTTAGGTTAGGTTAGGTTAGGTTAGGTTAGGTTAGGTTAGGTTAGGTTAGGTTAGGTTAGGTTAGGTTAGGTTAGGTTAGGTTAGGTTAGGTTAGGTTAGGTTAGGTTAGGTTAGGTTAGGTTAGGTTAGGTTAGGTTAGGTTAGGTTAGGTTAGGTTAGGTTAGGTTAGGTTAGGTTAGGTTAGGTTAGGTTAGGTTAGGTTAGGTTAGGTTAGGTTAGGTTAGGTTAGGTTAGGTTAGGTTAGGTTAGGTTAGGTTAGGTTAGGTTAGGTTAGGTTAGGTTAGGTTAGGTTAGGTTAGGTTAGGTTAGGTTAGGTTAGGTTAGGTTAGGTTAGGTTAGGTTAGGTTAGGTTAGGTTAGGTTAGGTTAGGTTAGGTTAGGTTAGGTTAGGTTAGGTTAGGTTAGGTTAGGTTAGGTTAGGTTAGGTTAGGTTAGGTTAGGTTAGGTTAGGTTAGGTTAGGTTAGGTTAGGTTAGGTTAGGTTAGGTTAGGTTAGGTTAGGTTAGGTTAGGTTAGGTTAGGTTAGGTTAGGTTAGGTTAGGTTAGGTTAGGTTAGGTTAGGTTAGGTTAGGTTAGGTTAGGTTAGGTTAGGTTAGGTTAGGTTAGGTTAGGTTAGGTTAGGTTAGGTTAGGTTAGGTTAGGTTAGGTTAGGTTAGGTTAGGTTAGGTTAGGTTAGGTTAGGTTAGGTTAGGTTA